>JAJGQD010000006.1:1220000-3620000 GCA_020882685.1 Aphelinus atriplicis
GGAGAATCTATTTTGTAAACTTGGGAAGGCGCTCTACGGTCTCAAACAAGGCAGCCGAGCCTGGAATGAGAGAATCCATAAGTTTTTCTTGAGCCTGAATCTTAAACGTTCAACACATGACTTATGTGTTTATTTTACTGTGCAAGATGGAAACATAATAATTGTCGCAATCTTTGTTGATGATATGTTGGTATTATCAAATAATAAAAACTGGTTGGCCTATTTTCAGCAAAAATTGGAGTTAAACTTCACTGTAAAAAATCTAGGACCAGTGAAAAGATTTTTGGGTATTAACATAAGACAAGATACACATACCAAGTCGATTCATCTTGATCAAAGTGATTATATACAACAGATTCTGAAGCAGTTTAATATGGAAGACTGTAATGATGCAGCAACCCCAATGGAAGTTGGACTTGAACTCAAACATGTAAACTTGGATGATCATGCAGCTATGGAAATTTTGAAGAACATACCATACCAGAGTGCAGTCGGTTCACTTATGTACTTATATCAGTGCACCAGACCAGATATTGCTTATGCTGTCAGTAATGTCAGTAGATTCAACAAAAACTATGATAATACGCACTGGACAGCTGTAAAAAGGATCATAAGGTATCTAAAAAGTACTCAAGACTATAAGCTTGTTTATTCACACAGAGCAGACTGCACATTGGTTGGATTGGCTGACGCTTCATGGGCAAAGGATTTGCAGGACCCAAGGTCAGTTACAGGCTATGTATTCATAATGCAAGGTGGAGCAATATGCTGGAACTCAAAGCGACAAAGCAAAATATCACAGTCAAGTACAGAGGCTGAATACTACGCTCTATCAGAAGCTGTAAATGAAGCTGTAACTTTGAGGTATCTAATGACTGAATTGAGTTTCAAGTTTGATTCTCCAACGCCTATATACTGTGACAATAAGGGAGCTATAAACCTAGCCAAGAACGGTCAATTCTCTAAGCGTACCAGACACATCTGCATCAAACATCATGCCCTCAAACAGTATGTCGATGAAGGAGAGGTGGACATCAGGTTTACCAGTTCCCAATATAATATTGCGGATAGTCTAACCAAGGCTACTCCAAGTGTGAAAATAGAAGAATTTTGTCAAGATATTGGACTGTTAAGACTAAATGAATAAGTGCAGTGTACATATAAATGATTGAATTTATTGTTATGAAACTTATGTGTACATGAATGCACCAATGTAAATACTGTAAATATGTTAAGTTATTATTTATATGTTTTTCGGTAACATTCTAAATTGAAGGGGGCGTGTTGTAATAGTCAATTACGAATGTATAATTCCCGCGTATAGTTATGAGAGCTCTCACTGTTCATCACGTATAAGTTTTGTATACTCAGTTGTGCCACGACCGTTGTCGTGAGCAGTCGTAACCTCTCGCGCTATAGTAGTAATAAATCAGTGATCACTACTCAGTAATTCATTTACCCACACTCTATCCCTGTCCTAGTATATGCGTAGTTGTGCACCACTAGCAAAACATCAGATCCAACTTGGATGCATTCGCGTAAGGACCCGAACTCGCGAGTGACACGATAGATGCTTCTATCAGACGAATATAATTTCAAAATTGAGTACAGGCCAGGCCCGACAAACGTAGCCGATGCACAATCAAGAAACCCAGTAGAAGAAACTGCGAGGCTCGAAACGGATGAGGAAAGAAGGGAGCAGGTGTGTACAATAGACACTAAAGGCCGAGCGGGACGCGTGCTAGAGGAGAAATACCATGAAGCCATCAAGGCACTGTCTCCAAAGAAAAGAGACGCGAAAGGTAAAGAAAAACCGCTACTACCCACGGTGATTGAGGAAACGAATGAGGCACATGAGACGCCTTTAAATAACAGTCACGGAAGAGTTATCGAATCCCATAACAAAGGAGGTCTTATTACTCGAAAATTTTTTCGAACAGAATAACTTTTCGTACAATGATATAGAAGAAATGGGGGGGGGGATTTCGTTCACTGTAAAAATTTCCGATATCCCGAGTAACGATAAAATCATCCAATATCGAGAAAAATTATTTATGAAACGCAACAACTATTTATACTTGGTAAGTATACAGATGGAATACTCTGCGTATAGGACCCAGACACTGGGAAACAATAAACAAGCTCCCTAAGTTTAAAAATTTAGAGGTTGAGAAACTCAAACTTCTGAATGTTAATATTGCAGTTATCAACTACTGACAATACTCTAAGTACACTTTGCAACGAATTTAAAAATTGGGCAAGTCAAAACGAAATCTAATCAATAAGCATCGCAATATCTGATAAAATTGGAAACATTACATGGGAACACATTCTACACAAAATCTGCTACGCATTTTCCGACAGCGAAATAAAACTAATAGTTTGCAACTATCTTGTAAGACATCCGCCCATAGAAAATCGAGGAAGAGCATAATCTAATCGTGGGTGTACATAGGGGAGTTACAAAAACGTATAAAAGAATTAAACACTATTTTTATTGCTGCAATCTCAAGAAAGACATTCAAAATCATATTGGGATGTGCCTTCCATGCCAACTCAAGAAGCTAGGGAAAGTCGAAACACGCCTACCTAAGGTCATCTCGACCACGACTCCCGTCGCGTGGCATACAATAGCTTTGGACATCGTCGGACCGCTCCCTCGCTCCCCGAGAGGATACGAATGCATTCTTACCTTTCAAGATATTTTTACTAAGTTCGCTTTAGCTGAGCCAATGCTCAACCAAACTGCTCTTTCAGTCGCCGACGGATTAATTAGACGAGTCATTTGTGTCCTCGAAGCAAAAAACGTAGGAACGCAATTCATCTCCTCACCGCCTCACTACTCCACAGGGTAACAAAAAGATTTAGGATTGAACAAAAAAAAACGTGTACTTTCCATCCGTAAGCCAATGAATCAATTAAAAGATCACATGCAAGTCTATTGAATTCTCGAAATGCTTTGTGGATAGTAGTCGTAAATAATAATAATCATAAATTACCTGAAGAAAGAATACAAACCTAAGAAAATTTATTATAGTACCGATGGAGTGGGTCAACACTTCAAAAATCAGAAAAGTTTCTCTAATCTTATTAATCATAAGAAAGATTTTGGCATTTCCGCGGAATGGCTATTTGTGCGACCGCACATGGGAAGGGAGCATGCGATGGAATTGGAGCTAATGTGAAACGAGGTGCTAAACGAGCAAGTTTACAAAGCTCTGCAAATAATCATATTTTAACCGCAGAAGGTTTATTTGAATGGGCAAGAAATTACTGTAAAGAAACCATGGTATTTTATAGTAAACTAGGGGGGTACCCCCTGCTCGCTTCGCTCGCCAACCCCCCATGAGTCCCCATCCCCATCAGATTGCCCAGGCACTGTTTTGCCCGCCAATCAAAAACGGGTCACGTGCTTTTTGCCCGCCAATGAGGGCATACCAGGTCAATCAGCTATTGGAACTTGATCGATAAAGAAGTTTCATATTTTTTCCAAATAACCCAAATAACCCAAAAATCCATGTTCTGCAACTTCAATTAAATCAATATTTTGCAGAGAGCTTTAAAAACTCTTTAGGACATTTTGATATTCTCCTTCGGTCATAACGCGATGATGATTTCAATTAAAACTGCCTTACCGACCTTATCGATCTTACCCCTACATACGTCTCAGCTCATTGGCGGGCAAAAAGCACGTGACCCGTTTTTGATTGGCGGGCAAAACAGTGCCTGGGCAATCTGATGGGGATGGGGACTCATGGGGGGTTGGCGAGCGAAGCGAGCAGGGGGGTACCCCCCTAGTAAGAATAAAAGTAATAAACAAAGTTTATTCTGAAAGTTTAAGACATAGTACATTTCCACGAACCTGTCTAATATTGACCTCAAATTCTATTAAAGATTACTTTGTCAACGTACGAACTTATCTAATTATTCAAGTGTGGGCATTTTCAAAGCGCACATTTATATTTCATTCAGCTCAATAAAAAAAATTTCTGTCATTAGGTTCTCAGAATATTATCAGTGGCTTTCTCTATATTGTTAATAAAACGGACTATTAACGGAGATCTTATCCTATTCACCTTAATTCACTTTTTCTACAACTGGTTATCTTCGTAAATATTTATTCAAGTCACTTATCAAATTAAAAAATAATTAAAAAAATAATCATCAAATTATATAATATAGAACCCAGATATTGTAGGTGAAAAATCGATCATTCATTTTGATCCTAAGCGTTCGACTTTTCGTCGCTTCTTCTTCGCTACCCCCTCCACTGCCCGCCACTGCCACTGCGCCGGAAGTGCTGAATTTCAATGATTTTCATCAACCTTCCGCCCGACTATTGAGTATCAAGAACATTACTCACGTATATAATACATGATACTTGAGTAAAACAATGTTGAAGCTACCAGAAATCGTTTCGATTATTATTCTACTGTGTATATTTTTGCCGGAAAGCTACCTCAACTTTGAACCTCTATATCTAGGGATTCACAAATCAGATTTGAGTAAATGAAAACTCAAAATGAGCGTTTGTTTATCTTCTACCATGCCATTTTCAAATTTCGAATAGATAGAAAAACCGCGTTGCAGTTGCATTTGTTTATGAGTTACTTTTTTCGAGAAATTTTAAAAAAATTCTAAAAGTTGTTAAAATTGATAAAATTAATATTTCTCCGCGGGGGGTCGATATTTAGTATCTATACGAGTACGTAAAAAAAATGGTAGGTTTCGGGGACGTTCATGAAAGAGTGAATTACAATTGTAAAATTTAGTAATATTTTGAAATTGGCTTACTTAACAATTAGTTTGTGCGGAAACTATCAGAGACATCGAGATGAAATTTCTTCAGTATTTTCATTACTGTATAAGGTACTCTGAATCACAGTCTCATAATCGTATCTATGATCTGATAACTTGCAAAAAATCACAAAAAACGCCTGTTTTAAGGTGTTTTTTTTCGTTTATAACTATTTTACAACAACAATATTCGAGATTAATATTTCGGAATACTCAATGCCCATGAAAAATTTCATAACGAAACTTTTTTTCCTCTCCCATTTTACTCTAGGATTGATAGTTTTTATACTATCTTAAAATTCAAAGAAAAAAATGCAAATTTTTTAACATTTTCATAAATAAAAACATGAAGCCATACTTTTCAATTTAACGCACGTGTCTCAAATCATTCCTAGTCATTTTCCGGGGACAACCTAATAGGTTTCATTGAGGGTGACGTAAGAGTCGCAGCAAATACAGATGAGCTCTGGGCTGTCATATGGTCATGGCTTTGGATGAGACGCAGAGTAACACCGTGGCATCAAGGACATCATTTCTCAATTCTACTGCGCAATAAAATCTTCACGCATACATATATAAAACTCGATACTATCTATTGATTGGAAGTTGATTTTCTCACTGCACTTGATCTCACTGCGGAGTGTATTATTATTAGCCTTCAAACTGACAGATATTCCACTTCCCAGAAGCTGTTCTTGCAAATATTTTTCAATATCTTCAATCTCGCAACTTCCTGATGGAATAGTAATTTTTTTTTCTCCAACGTGAAATTTATCATTATGCTCGTCAATATTCGGAATAGAATTGAATGATAAAAATTCTACTAAACCGAGGCCGTAATTTTTATCCGGTGAGAGTTCAATTGATGGGAAAAACTGCGCTTCAAGAATGGACAAAGTATCAGATAAAGTTATAGTTATTGATTCTTTAAGGATTATACTTTACTCGATCAACACCTAAATAAAACAACAGATCTAGCGGAGGTTGTAGATCGCCAGAACTATCAAAATAAACAACATCTTTCCCCCTCTTTCGATATGCTACCCAATGAGTTCCAGGTCCACTCGCATCATCTAAATTTACTATTGCTGATTCTCTGTATCGTGGACCATCCGCTGGTAGTGCATTTCTCATAAATACACCTCGGAAATTCGGAATTTTCATCTTCTGAACATACTCCAATATATCAAAGTTTGATAATGCTCTATTAGGTAGACTTACCTCGATCTTTTTTTTTTAAACCCTTACCTTTGTATGGTGTTAAGCAGAGACCCTATCCTTTACGATACGGTTTCAAATACAGTCCTTTACCTAGAGCAATGGCTTCAATAGTTTTATTATGCCTCTGACTTTCATCAAGCTGTTGCTTAGCAGCTCTAGCTTCATTGATTGCTTTCGCGATTCCAGCTGCTCCACTCGCTAATGCACCAGTCGCACTTAAACCAGTAAATATAGGAATGAAGGGTAACATTCCACCTGTGTTCGAAGAAACTGGCAGAATTCGTGGAATTTTCACACGTTTTCTACCACCTGCTCTCTTAATAGCTGCTCGAGCACCTTTGAGCACTAAACTGATAACTGTTTTTACACTTTTTCCAGGAACTACTGATTTTGTGGCAGCCTTGATAATACTGCTCAATGTAGTGGATGATCCTCTCTTCTTTCTGACAATTCTCTTCTTCTTCTTTCTAGATGACAATTTTCTTTTGATACCCATTCCAAATTTTCTTTCCAATTTCATTGCATTCGTAACAGCCCAAGCTGCTGCCTTCTCACCAATTCCTGCGTCGTCAGAACAAACCCTTTCCCAAGCTTGGTCAGCGAGAACTCTGTCTGCTACGTTTCTAGCTTCAATATTTTCTCGATTCTGTAAATAAGCTATATCGTGCTGCTTGCAAGCTGCATCCAGAGGATTGATTCCAGAATCTCCGCGAGCTAAACGTTTAGCTAATTTTGTTCCTGGACCACAATACTGATATCCGGGTATATGAAACTCAAACGGTAGTTTATTTATAACTGTATTCAATAGTCCTCGACCTTGCTTTTTCTTCCTTCTGTAGACGAGTATCACTCTCTGACAGTCTGCATTCAACTGACATTATGGATATAAAAGCACTCTATTTATACACTCATCGTCAGTCTTGTTCAAGGTTGTGAGCAGTAAACATGAATTTCACGCAGTATTCTACGAAACTTCCGATTATCAATTTTGACGGAATTGTAGAAGCGGAGAAAAACTTAAAGAAACATGGAGATCTACTCCCCGATAGTATAAGAGCAGATTTTTGTGGACCATTGAATTGTGGTAAAACCAACAGTTTGTTGTCTCTCATAACTGATCCAAATGGATTAAGATTTGAGAATGTTTACTTGTATTCAAAGTCTCTCAATCAACCCAGATATAAATTTCCAAAGAACTGTTGGAATCAATAGATGGTATACAATACTTTCCATTCAGTGTTCAAGAAGAAGTAATAGCACCAAGCAATGCACTTCCTAATTCAATTATGATATTTGATGATGTGGCATGTGAGAAACAAGACAACGTTAGAGCTTTTTTCTGTATGGGACGACACAAAAATGTAGATTGTTTTTATCTTTGTCAATCTTATGCTCAAGTACCAAAACATCTTGTTCGAGATAATGTTAATCTACTTGATTTATTTCGACAAGATGATGTGAATTTGAAACACGTGTATGATGATCATGTAAATACAGATAGGCCTTACATAAATTTCAGAGATTTATGTTCAATATGTTGGAAAGATAGATATGGATTCGCAGTAATAGACAAAGATAAACCAATCAACAACGGTCGATATCGGAGAGGTTTTGACAGTTTTGCTATAAATATTACCAGTTAATAATTATCACCATCAGTTTATCATTAGACGTTGATTCATCAGATTTAGAACGAGAGAAAAATATGCTTCAACAACTCGTGAAGGCACGAGAAGCTGTCAAACGTAAATATAATTTATTGAAATTTGAGAAAGCAGAAGTTGAAAAAACATTGGGAGATACATTCAAACCTATTATTGACCCACTGAAAAGAATCATTTCTCAGAATGATCAGAAAACCGTCCCTCAGGATGAACAAACACTTATTCCCTAAAAATGTGGGACCTCGCTCCATGAGTCCCCATCCCCATCAGATTGCCCAGGCACTGTTTTGCCCGCCAATCAAAAACGGGTCACGTGCTTTTTGCCCGCCAATGAGGGCATACCAGGTCAATCAGCTATTGGAACTTGATCGATAAAGAAGTTTCATATTTTTTCCAAATAACCCAAATAACCCAAAAATCCATGTTCTGCAACTTCAATTAAATCAATATTTTGCAGAGAGCTTTAAAAACTCTTTAGGACATTTTGATATTCTCCTTCGGTCATAACGCGATGATGATTTCAATTAAAACTGCCTTACCGACCTTATCGATCTTACCCCTACATACGTCTCAGCTCATTGGCGGGCAAAAAGCACGTGACCCGTTTTTGATTGGCGGGCAAAACAGTGCCTGGGAAATTTGATAAGGTCCGATGTGTTCTTTAGAAATCAATAATTTCAATAATAAGTGTAGTAATAATTAAAAGAAAATTACATTCAAAACAATAAAACTTTAAACTTGAACTTTCGATTTTGTTCGATTGACAGAATACTGAACGAACGATTCGAATCAAAATAAAAGATTAATGTCAGCTATATTCATGTTAAACGTTTGTTTTTTTAGATTAATAGTGGGTTTAACTTTAGGTTAATAGTGACATGTGCTAGATCATATTTTTTTGTTTGGGGTATTCCGCGTGTTCCATTTCAGATTTTCAGCAGCAGATTTTGAGTAAGATTGCAATGGTTGCTAGACACGTAAACAATAGTTGCTATGGGTAAAACGGAGATTTTGTGTCCTGTGCAGTTGAAAATACTGGAAACGAAACATACGTGAATTTTTCTTTCCCTTAGCAACGGTTGCTAGGGCGGTAAACAACGGTTACTGAAAAGCTAATTGGGAAGATTTTGTGTCCTTTGCCGTAGAGAACTATGGTAATGGGTCATAAATTGATAATTTCCAACCTTCGTAATGGTTGCTAGGGAGGTAAAAAACGATTGCTATGGAACAAATATAACAATTTAGTGCCTCTGGCCATCGAGTGTGACTTAAAACTGTTTTCCCAGCTTCCAAAACAACGGTTGCTAGGGATGTAAATAAACGGTAGTTTCGACGAATAAGTGGATTTATATTGAAAAAAAATTGTCCAAAATAATATTTAGTTCTTTCCTTCTACTACAGCAACGGTTTCTAAACACGTAAACAATGGTTGCTATAGGTAAAACGGAGATTTTGTATCCTGTGCAGTTGAAAATACTGGAAACGAAACTTACTTTTTCTTTCCCTTGGCACCGGTTGCTAGAGCGTTTAACAACGGTTACTGAGGAGCTAAGTGGGAAGATTTTGTGTCCTTTGCAATCGAAAATTATGGACATGGGTCATAGATTCATCATTTCCAACCTTCGCAATGGTTGCTAGGGAGGTAAACAACGGTTGCTATGGAGCAAATATAACAATTCAGTTTTCTTGGGCTAGGCAAATAAACAACGGATTTTATTGAAAATTGAACTTGACCTAGATTTTGCCGCGACTAACCTGTGTGCAAAATTTCCAGGAGATCGGACCATTGCATATTTATTGGAAATAAATAATTTATTCGAAGATACGGGTGAAAAAAGAAGATGGAAAAAAGAGGTGGAGAAAGGGGTGAAAAAAGAGGTGAAAAAAGGGGTGAAAAAAGAGGTGGAAAAAAGGGTGGAAAAAGGGTGGAAAAAAGGGGTGGAAAGAGAGATAAAAAAAGGGGGAAAAAAAGGGTGAAAAAATGGGTGGAAAAAGAGGGTGAAACTGAGCAACCAGAAGGAGCAACCAGAGGGAGCAACCGGAGGGAGCAACCAGAGGGAGCAACCGGAGGGAGCAACCGGAGGGAGCAACCGGAGGGAGCAACCAGAGGGAGCAACCGGAGGGAGCAACCGGAGGGAGCAACCGGAGGGAGCAACCAGAGGGAGCAACCGGAGGGAGCAACCGGAGGGAGCAACCAGGGGGAGCAACCGGAGGGAGCAACCGGAGGGAGCAACCAGGGGGAGCAACCGGAGGGAGCAACCGGAGGGGAGCAACCAGAGGGAGCAACCGGAGGGAGCAACCGGAGGGAGCAACCGGAGGGAGCAACCGGAGGGAGCAACCGGAGGGAGCAACCAGAGGGAGCAAAATGACGACGGCGGCGGCGGCGGCGGCGGCGGCGGTTCAGCTTTTAATATAGAGAGAAAAGAAGATTATGAGCAAGC
The DNA here is from genome assembly GCA_020882685.1 of Aphelinus atriplicis. Classification (NCBI taxonomy): domain Eukaryota; kingdom Metazoa; phylum Arthropoda; class Insecta; order Hymenoptera; family Aphelinidae; genus Aphelinus; species Aphelinus atriplicis. The sequence continues at coordinate 1,230,124 of JAJGQD010000006.1, forward strand.
TAAACTGAAATTGAAAGAAAGATTTGATAATTGGTTTGGTATACAAGGTACTCTGCAATTTCATGCGTTCATACCAACTTCCGATGACAGACTGATGGTCAAAAAAATTTCATCTGCAGAGGAATATAAAATTTTTCCTAGATCAAAACGAACTGAAAAAGTAGTTCAGTTGAAACATAGTATGGCAAAGTCTTCAATATCAAAGCCAAAACGGAGGTCAAAGAATGTGAAATGAAATAATGTCCGCATATCTCAGTCCATAACCCAAATGAGTACATGATCTACGCTAGATAGTAGTTTATCCAACAGATAGAGACTTGTATGGATATTAAATATATTCCGATTTCGGCACTCTTGTAAGCAGAAGACTTGAGCTATAGCGCGTGGAGTCAGCGCGGCGCGGCACGGCGCGGTCCGGCCCGACGCGGCGCATTTTCTCATGTTCGCTACTCAATGACTCGAATACAAAAAAAGTTTAGGTATCCAGAAGGTCCATATCAACGTAGAGAAACCTCAGCTTTCGATCTAGACTAGTTAAAAAAATGAAAAAAAATAGGTTTTTGAGATATGGCCTGTTTTATATTTTTTTTCGGTGAAAATGTGAAAAATTCGGAAAACTAAATTCACCATCGGAAAGCTGAGAAAAAACTACATTGATAGCATATCCAACATTATTTAGATATGGGTCATATAGAGTCGAAAACAAGCGTCGAAAACGTGAGGTTTTAGCGTCCGCGCGCCGGCTTCGGAGAGCTGACAAAGAACGCCCCATATGTATCAAACTTTCAATAAAACCGCGTAGACATTTCTCACATTACTCCAGCACAATTCATCGTAGATGGTCAGTTGGACATCGGCGCGCGCGCGTGTTTATGTGTGTCTGTGTGCGCGTGTGATTGCATTCGAAAATTTTACTGTTGATATTGAGACGCGAATTTCAGTTTGAGATTTGAGTATGCGAAGTTTGATTGGTAATATCCACTGAACCACCCAAAGACTTATAGAAAAAACCAAAAAACCAAAAAACTTATAGAAATGAACAAAAACGTACAAAACCGTACAAAACCTTACAAAAATGTTTATAAGTGTCCCATTTGGAACAACTTTGGAAAACTGTTCACATACTCCGTACACTTTTGTACAATTTTGTACACTTTTCTACATTCTATACGTTTTCGTACGTTTCCGTACATTTTTATACGGTTTGTACGTTTTTGTACGTTTCTGTACGTTTTTATATGGTTATGTATACTTTTGTACATTTTTGTACGTTTTTGTATGTTTATGTATATTTATATACATATGCATACGTTTTTTCACTTTTTTTGCATTTTTATAATCATTTATGTGATTATATACTGATTTATGTATAGGTTTTTTATACGTTAAAGAAACCCTTCCAGTAACTTAATCTTTATTACATATTTACATATAATTACATTCATTTGATCATCTTTACATAAAAAAACTTGCATTAATCACCACTCTTTGAAAAAGCAAAATGAACCTCTAACTCATTTCCTCCACTCCACAGTAATGGTTGCTAAGGACGTAAACAACGGTTGCTATGGTAAATGTCTGAGCTTCGATGTTCTTACTTCTTAGTCATCAACAGTGCTAAAAATGGACCTCCAACTGGCTTTTCCTGGTCCCTAGTTACGGTTGCAAGGGATACAAACAACAGTTGCTAGAGACATCAACAATGGTTTCTACGGGAAATGTCTCTTTGATTTTTATAGAATTCCATAAATATAAAAGCCCAAATAATCATTTATCATGAATTATATGGGAACTTATCAAAAACACGCTAGCAACGGTTGCCATGGAAATGAACAACGGATGTTGCTGAACACCGAACTCGGTTCACATCTTCTGGAGACCGACCTGCGTGCAAAATTTCAGGACGATCGAACTATTTCTTCGAAAGTTATCGTACGACAAAAAAGCTGAATTTTGAATCTCCATAGCAACGGTTGCTAAGAGTACGTACATACATACAGACATTTTTGGATTTCCATGTTTTTCGACTCGTAGATTACGAAAATCGAGGTCCCGAAGTCCGATTCGGTGGGTCGATTTTTACCCCGTCACAAAGCTTTCTCTTTGAGAAAGCAAAATTGAAAAAATTATTTTTGTAATCAAAATTTGATCTGAACAGTTCATAATACTACAAATAACATGTACATTAGTTTGATTTTTTATCCATGGCACCTTCAACAATTGTGCTACAATAAAATTGATCACCGCAATGCATGAGTAAACTCGGTCTACTTATATCATTACACCGTATAAAAGTTAAATCACTGAGCTGTCCATTTACAGTTTTTACATGATTCACATTCGCATTAAAGCACTCATCTTTTACATTTAGTACATTCAAGAAAATGATTACAATATCAGTATCGACGTACTTCATTTTGCATATATTTCTTATTAATCCGAATACAGAATAATTTGTCACAATGATAGAATCGTTGTTTCTTCTAGATTTTACATAAGAGCAACTACTATATCGGCAACCTTTATAAATAAATTTCATGTATCTATAACATTCTCTCAGCTTTGTCACATTAAAAATTTCACTGAGGCACATAATTTCATTTCCTTCAAGACTATAATTTTTTTTTTCTTCCAAAGGCTATCACCACCTGGGTATATTATTAAAAATAAGACCAAAGACTAAATATCAAAGAATAAAATAATGTAGGTGTAAACATATATATATCAGCGCCCAGCGAGAGAGCCAGCGCTGTCGACAAGGTAAGAGAGAGAGAGACCGCGCCGCGATCGGGATTCAAACCTCGCGCCGCGTGACGTCAGCCGGACACGGCCGAAACAAGCTCGGCCGGCCCAGCGCACGGCGGAAGCTTATGAGTTTATTGCCGGCCCTCGCGCGCGATAGCACGTGCCCTCGAATAGCGAGACCGCCCCGAGGTGCTACCGCGCCCCAGGAAGACGACAGCGACATCCCCTAGACCCACCAGCTCACCACCCGTGCGCCCGCGACCGAGCTGACCGCGACCGCCGAATAGAGCCGGAGACCCACGCAACGCCGAGTAAGTGCCGCTCGATCATCATCTCTCTTTCTCCCGGCCAACACGCGTTTGCGCTCTCTCTCGCTCCGGCCCGCGAGACGCGACCCGAGGCTCGATGCCTCATACTTGTGTAGAATCTTCCCTTTATCTTAATTGATAAACTTTGTGTTCATCAGAACCGTTGTGCATTCTTTATTGCCACGCTATTCCTGCCAAAGATCCCATTCCCGCGCACACGAGTTTCACCACCTCGTGCGCGCATTTGTTATCATGCTCCAGGCCCTAAGGCCATTACAGTATTAATTATTAATAATAAATACGGCGGTGATATATATATATATATATATATATATATATATATATATATATATATATATATATTATATATAATTTGGTGTGCAATTTCATTGCATTTCGTATTTTATACTTGTGTTTAACCAAAAATTTTCAATTGATATTTTAAATATATTGTTTAAGGGATGTGATTTAGAAATACTTTTTTCAATATTTCGTTAATATTCTTCAATTATTTTGTGAGACAAATGTGTGCTCAATAAATAAGATTAAGTGAACACTTCCCTGTTTCAGAATTTATTGAATATATTACAAAATTTTTTTTTTCTTCCAAAGGCTATCACCACCTGGGTATGTGCCTAATATTACAAAATACATTCTATATTAAGGTAGTTGTACCCCAACTACGTTTGTCAAACTGTAGTACTCTCGCATGACTACCGTAGTTGTCGAAACTTGGCAACGTCGCGCTCGCTCAGCTGTGTGAACCGACGAGGTTATACGACAGCAGTCCAAAATGTCTGAGAGCCCGAGAGACTTTTCTCTCTCAGTATCTAAACAGCTTAGATATAAAGGGCGTTTTATAAAAGAAAACGTTCTCAGACAGAAGCAGAAACGGAAGGAGGGTTTAGCAAAAAGAAGACAAGAGTCACGTAACGGTTGGTTAGATAAAAGAAGAACACAACCGAAAGGAGGCCGGAGCATAGTACAGCTGAATGTTTTGAAACAAAATATGAAATGCTCTAATTGCTGGAATAGTTTATTGGTCGATAACGTCATCAAGGAATATGACCATGGTTTACACACTGTGTGGGTCGTCAAATGTACTATTTGTGATATCGAAGTACATGTTGATACTGGCTCATTTCATACGGTGAATGCAGAAGCAAAAGTTTTTCTCCAAGACAAAGTGCATTATAATGCTACCTCTAGTGCTGTTCTTGGTAAGTATATATACTCTGATTCATAATTTCAATATTACTCAAATCATAAAATCACAAAAATGACAAAAATATATTGTTTTTCTGTAATTTCAGGTACATTCCATGCTGGCGTTGGATGCACTGAGCTAAATAAAATACTCTCTTGTTTAGATCTTCCAACAGTGAACCCCAGGCTCTTCAAAAAATATGAACAAGAAGTTGGTCCAGCAATAGAGAAATGTGCTTTGACTAGTTGTGATATAGCTGCTAAGTTGGAACGTAAACTTGTTTTAGAGAAAGTAGAAGAGCTAAGACAGGAGTTGTAAGAGACTTTTTTATTCTTTTTTTATCATTTACCAATTATCTAATGTACAATTAGATAATAACAGTGGTCTATGACATTATTATAATGTAACAGAAACCTACAATATAAAGTCACAGTTCACAATATGTGATTTCATTACAGATAATAAACAAGGAAATTAAATTATATTGTATTTCTACTTGTTCAACGATTCCTTTCATTTTTTGTAGGCCTGAAGAAATTTGTTTTGAATTTTTCAATGAAATGAACGGCGATGGAGTTGATTTAAATAACAATGAAAGTTTTGACAACCAAATAGGAAATCTAGTGAACATCATAGTTTCGTACGACATGGGATGGTCTAAGCGAGGTAACGGGAAGAGTTACGACAGCTTGAATGGCTATGGAGCCATAATAGGTTTTCTATAAAAAAAAATACTCGACTATAGAACACGCAATAAGAAATGTCGTAAGTGCGATTTGAATCAAGCACCTGAAACACATGATTGCCGGAAAAACTGCGATACTAGCTCAAAAGCAATGGAGGCTAGTGTAGGCTCTGAATTAGTGCTCAGAAGTAAAATTCTTCAGAATAATGCCTTGAAAGTCAAAGTGATAAATGGCGATGAAGACAGTAGTTTAATGGCTAGTATAAACAAAGAAGATAAGAATCATAAAATTCACAAACTTGCAGATAGAAATCACGCAAAAAAAAATTTATCAAAAAAGTTATGGAAGTTGAAAGAAAAATATAGTCAATTAGGTAGAAAGGGCTTGATTGCTCATATAAAAAAATGTTTCTCTTATGCTGTATCACAAAATAAAGCAAATAGTACACAGCTAAGTAAAGCAGTCAGAGCAATACCAGATCACTTGTACAACAGACATGAGAACTGTGGCGTTTGGTGTAAAAGCAGCCATTCAATAGGACACAAATTATATGTACAAAAATTTATATTGAAAGATGAGAACCTATTTTCTGAGTTGTATAATTTATTTTCTATGTATGCAGACAATGCATCTAAGTATTGCGTCAATTCCTCTAGTTAAGCTAATGAAGCTTTTAATAATTCTGTATGTCATAAGTTTCCTAAAAATAAGTGTTACAGTACAAGTCCTTCGGGAGATATTCGAGTAGCTACTGCTGGTCTAACTAAAAATGAAAGAGAAAGCTTTATCATAGATGTAAAAAAAGAATTAGGCATGGATGTTTCTGTTAATAGTATAGATTATTATAAAAAAATAGATAGATTTATGAATAGAAAAGCAGAGAAATCACAAACTATTGAACAGAAAACTCGTAGACTGGAATTGATTGAGAATAGAGAGAACCGCCGTAAAAACCTTGAGAAGTGTGAAGGAAATACTTACAAATCAAATATGGCTTTTGAAAGTTCTGGAGACAAGAATTCTTATGAGCAATTAATAAATGAAATTGCTAATGTATCTGATGAAAATTGTCAGTTAGTATGTTTTGATTTAGAAACTTCTGGTCGTTCAAATGACTCTGATATTTTACAACTTGCAGCGATTACAAGTTCAGGGCATGTTTTTACAGTTTATATGAAACCCATTCAAAGTATTGATGAAAATGCTTCTGAAGTCAATGGACTACGAAAAATTGGTGATGAACTTTTTTTACATGGGAGAAAGGTTACTACAATGAACATGAGAGATGCACTGATTTCGTTTCTCAATTTTCTATGTCAGTGTGCACCTAAATGTATACTGATTGCACATAACGCTAGCTTTGATGTAAAATTTTTGATGAGAGAATTAGTGAAACATGAATTAGTTAAAAATTTTTCAAATATTGTTTACGGCTTTTGCGATACTCTCAAGTTATTCAGGCGAAAATATCCTAATAGAAAAGGAAAAGGTTCATGTACATTAGCAAAATTATCCGAAGATCTGTTGAAGACTGATACATCAAAAGAAAATTTACATGAAGCAACATGTGATGTAACTTTATTACAAAAGTTAGTTGATAGAGAATTACCTTATGATACTGTAGTGAGAAATTCTATTTTGTTTGTAGACTCAATAAAAAATGTATTCAGTGTTAAAAAAACAAGTCATCAAAATAAGAAAACAGTCAATAAATGTTTTCCAGCTCTGAAGGGACAAGTTTCCAATTACATTCTGAGAAAAATCATTGCTAGTGGTAAAACATATGAGGATATGAGGAATATGTTTCAAAATGATGGAGAAAATACGCTAGCTACTTTTTTATCAGAAAAATTGGATAACAAAGTTAACGTGACAAAAGATAGAAAAATTATTAATACTATAATTAAACATTTTGAAAGTATTATTCGTGAAGAGAATTTGTGATTTTATATTATAAATGTGTGAAATGTTATGAAAAGACAAGATGTTATGAAAAATAATATAAATGTTATAATTATTTGATATAGTATGTACGCTTAAAGACTGAGCAATTGTTTAAGAGTAAACATATCGAAATGTAATTCAATTTCACTGCAATGGATGAATAAAGAAAATATTATAGAAATTGCAACTAACATTCTATGTTTTTACGTATTTCTCATTGAAATATCCATATAAGATTTCTATGCATGACTCGTAAGATTGAGCATATTTCAATATAATCGCAATTTCATACATATGTCAAATAACAAGAGGTCTCATTAGTTGTACGTCGTTTGCTGTATCGGCTATATAGTGGAATTACAGATATCTACAATATCTTCACGCTTTACGGTCCACTTGGCGGCTTTACGGCAGCCGTGAAGCGCGACGTTGCCACGTTGAATCCTCAGCTGATTTCGAGCCAGAAAACCCGTGATATTTACATCTTTTGTTATTTATTATTCTGGAACGAGACGGTCAGTATCATTGAGCCTCAAAAATAACATTCGCGGATACTTCAACTAGTTGATCCTAGTTTTTGTGGATTCTCCCAAATGTACTTTTGTTACTACTGTATGTTTTAAAATGCTATTCTGAACGGCCTCATTAACACCACGTTAAAGATGTCGATTTTGGTTATCGATATCTCTGTAACGGGACGGTCAAACTAATTGATTCTCGGGATACGTAATAATTGATACGTATATTTCTTGTCCTCCAAGTTTCAAGAAGATCTCAAGTAAATGCGATTTAGGGTACAACTACCTTAACAGAGAATGTCAAGTTGAATTCCACTATGTTAATCTCCTATAAAACGTACAAAAACGTACAAAAACGTACAAAAACGTACGAAACTGTACGAAATTGTACAAAACTGTACATAAGCGTATGAAAACGTATAAATATGTACAAAAGCGTACAAAACCATATAAAAACATGGTAAAATATACGTTTTCTATAATTACTTTCCTTTCGAAAAAATGTACAAAAACATCTAAAAATGTACAAAAATGTACACAAGTGTACATAATCATACGAAAACGTACAAAAACGTACAAAAACGTACCAAAGCGTACAAAAACGTACAAAAGCGTACAAAAACATACAAAAACGTACAAAAACGTACAAAAACGTACAAAAACGTTCAAAAATGTACAAAAAAGCATATAAATGTATTTTTTGTTCCAAATGGGACGTTCATAAACGGTTTTGTACGTTTTTGTACGTTTTTGTACATTTTTGTACGTTTTTGTGAGGAAGTTATTTTCACTAGGGTAGCTGCGTTATCTCTTAGTTGCTTGAGGTATTGTTGGTTGAGGTGAGCCATACGTCGGTGCCAGAGCTGGATATCGAGATCAGCTGTTTTTGCTAACGAGGCTACTTCTTGATTTCGAGTTTCACATATATATATACTGGCCGGCTCTGTAAATTTGTATAAACCGTTACTCGATTTAACTGTCCTTAAAATCACTTTATTGTTAGTGTCTAATATTCGGCATTCACTTTTGTCGAACACAACAACAAAACCACGATTCGTAATAGTACTTATTGATAACAAATTTGATGTTAGGTCCGGTACATAGAGTACGTCCGAAAGAGAAATTTTCGGGTTTCCAGCGTCACTTTCAACTTTGAGCACTAAATCACCTTCGCCGTGCACTGGGACTTTTTCTCGGTTCGCTACCTTTATGTATGGTACGTTTGATCTGCGCTTCTTTTGAAACTTAGCTGCATCGAAACTCATGTGCCTCGATGCGCCTGAGTCAAGTACCCATTCTGCTGGATTTTTGTTTTGCACATTTGAAGATAGAAATCCACACACAATTTCGTCGTCTGATTGTTCGTGCGCGTCTACATTATGCGCCTGTACTTTGTTGCGACTCGGTGCTGGACATTGACTGGCAAAATGTTCGTATTGGTTACAATTGTAACAACGAACATTTGCATTCGAATTTTGTGTGTGTGCTCCTCTACCTCGCTTCCCTCGACCACGTCCTCGGGTAAAATTTGAATTATTTGTACTCTTCGAATAACTGAAAAATCCTTCGGTGTCTTGCTGGGAATTGTTTTCATTTAGCTTTACCTGCTCGATTATTTTGGTTTTGACGAGGTCGGTTGTTATGTTCTGCGCGGAACTTTCCAGGCCCATTATCATAGGCTGATATTTCTGTGGCAATCCGGCGAGTAGAAGTGCTGCGATGAAATCGTCCGGAATCTTCATACCAATTGCTGCGAGTTTGCTAGTGTTTGTTATGATTTTGTTCACGTATTCTTCCACAGATGAACATGCTGCTAGCTTTGTCGTAGTCAACTGAATTATAAGACTGACCTTTCTCGTCAAACCTTTATCATCGTAGGCCTTTTGTAATTTTTCCCATATCTCCGCTGCGGTTGAAGTTGTAGGATTGAAATGCATGTATGCTACTTCATCGACACTGAGTATCAATTTTGACTGCGCCTTTCTTTGTTTGTTGGCGTCTGTTGAGATCGAGCCACCTTGTGGGGCTTCGATCGTATCCCATAAATCCTCATGATGTAGGCTCTCATAGCCACTGACCAGCCATGGTAGTTTTCTCTACCTTTCAATTTTTGTACTGACTGGTGTACACTTGTTGCCATGTTAACACTCTGCGCGACTGATTTACCTTGAACTAACACTCAGCACTCCGTGACCTTGGCTGCGGCCAAAAACGTGGTCCTGTACTATTTTAAGAGTTACTGTGCGTGCTGTGCATGCTGGGAGACTGGGCCCATAACCTGATGTTTTGCTAGTGGTGCACAGCTACGCATATACTAGGACAGGGATAGAGTGTGGGTAAATGAATTACTGAGTAGTGATCACTGATTTATTACTACTATAGCGCGAGAGGTTACGACTGCTCACGACAACGGTCGTGGCACAACTGAGTATACAAAACTTATACGTGATGAACAGTGAGAGCTCTCATAACTATACGCGGGAATTACACATTCGTAATTGACTATTACAACAGGATCTTCCTTGTCCTTTATTAATTTAAATTTCTGTTCCCAAAGATACGCGTCTGAAATGATTCATGCAAATCACTTATGCCAGAGCTTCTCGTTCGTAAGTGTCATAATCCTTCTCATAACTATTTAGTACTCTTGATACATACGCCACTGATTTTCTGGCTCCTTTATCTCGCCTTGCGATAAAACTCCCCTGATGGCGAAACCCGAAGCGTCGGTTGTTAAATTAAACCTTTCTGAAAAATTCGGGAGAGCGAGCAAGGCATTCACTGTATATCTTTCAGGATATCAATAGCCTTTTGTGTTTCGTCGTTCCATATAAATTCCTTGTCCTTCTTCAATAATTCGGTCAAAGATTTTGCTATTTTTGCGAACTGGTAAATAAAACTTCGGTAATATCTCGTTTAACCTAAAAATTGTTCAATTTTTTAGGGTTTTTTAGGGATAGGGAAAGTTCTGACTGCGTTTGTTTTTCGAGGGTCTGGTTGGCATCCTCTGTCAGAAATTGTAAGGCCTAAATGGGTCACTTCTTTTTTAAAGAAGTCACATTTCTCGGATTGCAATTTGAGTACTGCCTTTCTTAATCTCTCGAAAAGATGTCTTAGTCTCTCAAGGTGTTCCTCCAGTGTTTTCGAATATACGATAATGTTACTATTATATAAAGAGGGAACGTTTGTTTGTATTTTTACAAAAATCTCGAAAACTACTGAACTAATCGCCTTTAAATTTTGACAGTAGCTTGACTATGTATCATGAAGTGTCATAGGCTATTAATATCAGTCATCAATTAGTTACGAAAGCTTCTATGCTAAATTTGAAAATAACGTGCAAATTAGCTCCGGCTTCACTCTTTGGCCACTAGGTAGCGAGACGCTGTTTTAGCCGTTTACGCGGCTGAAATGACGCGGTCTGGCCTATAAGTGTAAGGCAATCAGTGGTGGAGTCCTCGATTTGCTCGATTTACTTAAGGAAAACTTTAAATTGGTCGTCGTATAATTGTGACTCCCGATAGTATAGCGGTGTATTCGATTGCCTAGATAATCGAACTCACATACATTTTTTCAAGTAATTATTTTTATTTGAAGCTCCGGCTTCTCTCTTTAGCCACTTGCGAAGGTTCGAAGTTATTTTTAATATTCTCTTGACCTGTAGGGGAAGGAGGCATATGTGAATAGAATTTAAGAAACTATAAATTTTATTTATATATTTAATCTATAGAAGAAAAATAAACAAAATGAGTTAAGAAGATGAAGTGGGAGAACAGAAATCACTGAACTCTCTCTGCATCATCTCTCACTCTTTCTTTCTTTATTAAAAATACAAAATAAATAAATTTTTTCCGTCAATATAAATTCTTGACTGCGTAATTTTAGTAAATTATAAATACAGAATAAATATAGACTTTTCTTAAAAGAATATTGAACTTAAATTATACATGATTTCTTATAAAAATAGTTTGAATAATAAGGTACATATAATATAGTAAGGTACATAAAGCTGGAATGAGTTTTATCTCGACGAGGTACCTGTCGACGCACGCACGGTCGATCAGTAATTTTAACGATTGAAAACAAATTTTACTTTTCATAACTTAGTAAAATAAATAAGAGAATGCAAATGTAAATAAATGTTCCACTATCGGCCATACGATATTATACAGGTGATTCTTTGTCGAATACCTTTTTTATATGTACATGATAATTTAAAGAATGTATGAATATACGCGCAGCGTGCAACATTCATTTACATTCTCATTTATATAAGTATAAATGATTCTAGGCTATGCGAAAAGTGGGAGTCACTGTAAATCATAGCTTCAGATATAAAGTCAGGGGAGCTATGATTTCGCCCCAGTCCTCGCAATGGTTACAAAAATGATGTTTAACACGGGTACGGGGGAGGTCGTCAAACACACCTAGGTTCGTCCAAGCCTCCTAGACCCGTCTCAACTCTGGGGATCGTCGAACACACCTGGGTTCGTCCAAGTCCACCAGAGCCCCGAAATCATGCGAGCAGAATGAGCATAATGAGCCCGAGCACCGTTATTTGAGTGCTCGCAAGTTCGCTGCTCTTCTAGCCACCGCTCATTCCGCCGTGGTGGGAAAATTAGGTGGGGTACGCATACGTACCGAGAGTGGGAAGCGCCTACTTTTGTGCGAACGGCGCGTTGCTGCCCCGCAGGCGCGCCGCTTCATACCTCTTTTTCTGACATTTCCCGTTCTATTTTGTGGCAAGTCAAAGCAAGCCTTGCCTTTCTTATCTACCAATTTTGCCCAACGCAATAGAGCGCGTTTCTTATGCGCATTTCTATTGCGCCGGGCTTTTTTGTTGATGAGCGCGGCCTGGGAAAATGAAGCAAAATTAACATGCTATTCCCAGGGCCTTTGCACACTAGGTGGCGAATCGCTGTACGATCCGTTCACGCAGCTGAAATGGTGCGGTCTGGCCTACAAGTTTAGGGCAGTCTAAAGACCAATTGACTATTCTCTTTAAAGAAACTGTAATTGGTTGTCCAACTTTGACTCCTCATTTTAATATAATACTTTCATCTAAGAAGTCATCGGCTAAAAAATGCTTAGATAGGAATCGTGAATATAAATCTGTGTGGATGTCCGTACGGATATCAGTATGGGTTTCAGTACGGATTTCTATACGGATTTCTGTACGGATTTCTGTACGGATTTCCGTTCGGATTTCTGTACGGATCTTTGGGAAGGGATTCTTCTACAGGAATCGTGAATATAAGTCCGTCCGGATATCCATACGGATATCAGTATGGGTTTTAGTACGGATTTCTATACGGATCAAAAGCGGTGTATTTTCATAGGGTCAAATAGCTGGGTTTCACCGGTAAAATCCGGTGGGAAATTCGGTCGATCGAGCGGTAATCGGAGTTGATCGAATATGATTCCCGGTCGATTGACCGGGTTCCCCGGTCAGTAAAATTGAATGGGATCCTCGAAATGAGTGATATACATGAAACACCCTATCGGTGTTTCATGTATATCTGGAAAAGCTCGCCGACACACCAGCGATGTATGGTCCTATGCCTGTTGTTATACCTATGAAAACCGAGCTGGAGGATACGAATCGAGGATCGGACGGAAGGAAGTGGAATTTCAATTTTGGCCTAGATCAATCATATTATCGTAATGTCGCCGCGCATAACACTTTCTCGCTCGGGTAGGCACAAGGAGCAAATTTGCCGCGTATAACACTTTCACCCATTGGGTCGGTTTGAGGCTGACATTTACCGCGTATAACACTTCCTCCCATGGGTCGGCTCGAGACGGAGCATTGCCGCGTAAAACACTACCTCCCTCGTTGAACTTGGCTCCGAGATTTGCCGCGTATAACACAAAAGTTCAACCGACATGTTACACGCGTCAAATCTACGTTTCGATCTGACCCAAGTATGGAAGTGTTATACGCGGCTAATCGTATCGTAATGCCTGAATCTTGAATGGGAGTGTTATTACCGACTAAACTCCGAGATGGACCTACCCGAGCGAGGACGTGTGATACGCGGGAAATCGTATTGAAATATATCCGGATCATGAATTGAAGAGTTATATGCGGCTAATATCCATTGTATTGAACGACCCAATGGGTGAAAGTGTTATACGCGGTAAATCTCCGCCTCTGGCCGACCCGTGTGAGGAAATGTTATATGCGGCAAATGTCAGCCTCGAACCGTCCCGAGCGAGGAAGTGTTATACGGGAGAAATCGTATGGGAATATCCGAATTATGAATGGAAGTGTTACACGCAGCAAATCGTGTTGAAATATCCGAATGAAATATGGAAGTGTTATACGCGGCCAAAATCGTATTAATATGTCCGAATCCCGAATGGAAGTATTATACGTGGCAACTCTTCACCACGTACCGACTTGAGGGAGGAAATGTTATACGCGGCGACAATACGATATATGATTGATTTTGGCCAAAATTGAAATTCCATTTCCTCCCGTCTGATATCCGTGATTCGTATCCTCCAGCTCGGTTTTCATAGGTATAACAACACGCACAGGACCATGCATCGCCGGTGTGTCGGCGAGCGTTTTCGTATATACATGAAACACCGATAATCGACCGGGAAACACTCGTTTCGAGGAGCCAAAAAATTTTTTTCTGACCTGGGAAACCCGGTCGATCGACCAGGAATCATATTCGGTCAACTTCGATTACCGCTCGATCGACCGGGTTTTCCGCCGGATTTTACAGGTGAAACCCCGCTATTTGACCGGGCACCGGCCTACCAACGCAAGTGTATTTATTTTGTACTGCTCTTGCCTCAATAAAGAGGTTCATTTTGTTATAAATTAATACTAGAGTCACGCGTTTTTCTTGAGAAACCTCCCCGTACCCACGACCGAATCCCCCACTCTCCGCGGCCGAGAAACCTTCAGTTTCTCGGTTTACTGAGTAGCCGCGTCCGCGAATACCCACTGGAATTAAGTATTGTCTGACTAAGTGCTCATTGCACGTGGTGATTACCACGGAGCCCCAACAATCGGCGTGAGCCGTATCGAGGGACCGCAAGCGCCGGTCGAGACCCTACAACCCCCTTCCCCCCCGCTCTCCCCAGACCCGGGGACGCGCCAACTACGGAGCAGCGACGGCCCGTACCTGTGTACGGGCGGCCGGGGGTCACCACCAAAACCCTTGGCACGGCGTCTGCTCGCGGGAGCTTGGTGATCGACCTGGCCGCTGGGCGAGGAGCGGGGCCTTCATCGTAATTAGCTCGGGGTGAGACGCCTGAACTCGAGGTAGTGCGAATTCCGCCAGTGGTGGTACGAATTCCTCCACATCTCTACCGCACGAGTTGGTTTAGGTTTCACCCCGTTGCAATATACATAAACATACAAAAACGTACACAAACGTACAAAAACGTACAAAAATGTACAAAAATGTACAAAAACGTACGAAAATGTACAAAAATGTACAAAAACGTACAAAAATGTACAAAAATGTACAAAAACGTACAAAAATGTACAAAAGCATACATTACCATATAAAAACGTACAAAAATTGTTTTTACTAGGGATATGACATGAAAAACGTGAATAATGACCAAGAGATTGTTAGATTCGATGAGACCGATTTTAAATTTATTTTATTATTAAGCCTTAGTTTGAGGCAGGCAAATTTTAATTGTAGTGCATATGAGTGATAGTAAATCTTCACTTATGTGACAAGTTTATAGTTGGCGGTTCAACATGATTTTCACCGTTCAAAGTACGTTCTGATGAGGAAAAATTGTCGTGAATCGATCAATCCAAAGAATTGAGTCATCTGTATTTTAGCACTTTTCGATTACAATGTGCTGAAAGCAATAAAAAAAGATCTGGGGCTCGGCGCAGCGAGGGTTGTCTCTCGGCTCTCGAAACTGGCGAGAGGTAAAGTCCCTTCCACATTCACCCCATCAAAAGTCTATACTAGAAAAATTAACATGGCCGGGAGTTATGTCCGTTTCAAACACTGCTCCAGGCATCCGCGCCGGTCGAACGACGAACAGCCAGCATGTACTATTGCTCTTTTCAAACGTTCGATACCACAGCGCCACCATGATTTTCTTTTCGATACTATCTTCTTGCTCCCGAATTTTGGAGAATTTCTCCCATTTAAACTGCTAGGAGTGGGACCCACGGACTTAGTATATATAGGGACGGAGCGCATGCTATGCTCACCGTTGAGAGAGAGTGGTTACCCTCCACTTCTAAAAGTGGAGGGGAGCATGGGACGTTTTCTTATACACATGCAAACGCTCTCTCATCTGTGAGACTGAACACATATAAATCTCGGAGAGTCTGTGTGTGCAGCTCTCGTCACCACTATAGAGCAGAAAGAAAAGTGGATACATGACCCTAATACAAATAGCTACCGCGAAAACTTTGAATGCCGACACATGCTTACTGCCTTTTTTTTATCTAATGTTTTGTATGATTTAAATCTAATAATATTTGATAGTTTGTAATATTATCATTGATTAAAATGAAAACACATTGATTGTATAAGTCCAGTACTTTGTTTTCATCCAATGAATATTTTTCAATTATAATAAGCATATGTATTAATAATATACGTGATATGGCTTAAATCACATCTGCTTAGCAGAAAGATGAAGCCAATGAAACGAAGTAGAAAAAGTATTAATAGTATTCAACATGCAGCATAAAAATCTTTCCAGGAAAAAAAAATTGAAAATCTGTTAAAGGAAAGAATATATGGAAATTCTCGTGATGTAGCCTATTTTTGTCCATTCAAAATACCGTTGTTTCACTCTACTGATACGAATATATAGGGTACCTGCATTCTACATCTTGGTAAGCGTTAGGATCAAACACGTAATAACCCGGTCATTTACGGCCGGGGAACCAGGGAAATATTTGTACGCCTAATAAATAAGGGGCTGACCCGTAATAAAATTCGGGCCATCCCGTGCTTTTCAGGTCTTATCTGAGTATGTATGTACGTGAGGAGAACAAAAACATAATAATACGGTCATCACTGGCTGGTGAACAGTTGAGTGATTATTACTGGTTCAATAAATGAAGGGCTTATCCGCAATAAAATTCGTGTCGTCCAAGTGGCCAAGCGTTGGGATGATTCGAGTCAAGTTTTAGATAGTCACTTGTACCTCTCGGATCATAGGCTTTTATCAAATTTTTCCAAATGTATTATATCTTATATGGCTGGTTTTGTAGTCAAAAGGCTACTGGAGAAAATTAATTGTATTGATTGCAGGAATGCTATCATTCAATCAAAACAATTATTAACAAATTTAGATGAGGCTTTAATTAGAGATAAGAGTAGAGGTAATTTAGTATATCCGTCTTGAAGATGTTACAAAAATATATTCAAAAGCCGAGAAAAATATTAGAGTAGTTTTGTTTGAAAGTGGAGGAAAATTCTTATTAAAAAAATATTCAGCAAATTTCCTCGTGACAGCTACTATGTCTCAGATGGTGAATTGTAATCTTTTCAATTCACTAGATGAGCATAGCCGAGATCAAAATTTCTTCGAAACTCACACGGCAAGGTTGATTGAATCAATTATTAGAAAATACATAGGTATACGTTTAAATTACATAGGGAGAAATAGTATTGACCACAGTGATAGTAATAGACATAAGTTTAAGAAACTCATACAGCAGATGGGACAATAACAATTCGTTGTGAACATATATATATATATATATATATATATATATATATTCTTTGTTAATAATTAAGGTTATTTAGTGATTAAGTTGAGATGTAATTCAGTATTGATACAAAATCTGAATTTAGATGAAGAAACGTTCATCAAACTCTTGACCAAATAATTCTTTAAAATCTGTATCACTTTTAAATTTTATGTATATGTATATATTCATGTGTGTGTGGTGTGTGTGTGTGTGTGTGTGTGTGTGTGTGTGTGTGTGTGTGTGTGTGTGTGTGTGTGTGTGTGTGTGTGTGTGTGTGTGTGTGTGTGTGTGTGTGTGTGTGTGTGTGTGTGTGTGTGTGTGTGTGTGGGTGTATATATATATATATATATATATATATATATATATATATATGTATTTGAGAAAATTTTTTATGTATAAATTTATAAAAAATCTGATAAATGTGCAATAAATTAGCAAACAAATTTAATTACAATCAGATATAATTATGGTGTTTTTATTTTTATTCTAAAAAAAGTGAGCCTCATATCGTCATATAAAAGATTTGTTGAAAAAATAATTGAATGAAACATTTCTATAGCCAGGGACAAAATCCATTAAGGTGGGCATCCACTATACGAGCGCGTAGAAAGACACACCGTGAGGCGGGTCACACCGACACGGAGAGATGTTTGAATGTGTAGAAAACGTCCCATGGCAGCAGAAATAGTGGTGGGGGCTCCCTCCCGTCTCATCTGCTACCCCGCAAGCGATATGCTCCGTCCCTATATACTAAGTCCGTGGTGGGACCTCCTTTACTAAAGCCTCCCTGCTTTGCCTACACGGAGTAAGAGAGAAGGAGACCAAACTACGGGTACTAAAAGTGGTCCGATTTTTCGGAAGGAAATTCCGGCGATGGCTCTGCAACGAACAGAGCCATCGGACAGCAAACGCCTGAAGCACTCGCTAGAGTGAGACAGACTTATGCAGTTTGAAGTATTGGTTAGACAAGGATGAAAAAAAAATGAGCGTATAGTGATGGCAAAACAGTCGGGAACAACCTGTATCTGAATAATGGATTCATTTAGCGCATGATTATTGTCTTTTGATCAAATTTAAAACTTATCAACTTATTGAGAACTACTTATAATAATTTTTACAGAAATGTAAGACATACAATTTTCAATAAATAAATAGAAACACTCCATAAATTCTCTAGAATTTGCATTTCGGAATTCGGAATTTTTTACGCACCTTAGGACAATATCCGTTGTTCAAATCATTATTCTCTGTTTATAATTTTTGTAAGAGGTACTGTGCAGTATACAAAACGTAAAGAAGCTCTAGACATTTCCCAAATATGTTATTTTCTGGATTTAATTGAAAAAATTCGGTTGAATCCAGAAATTCGCATTTCGGAATTTCGTATTTTTTACACATCTTTGGACAATATCCGTTGTTCAAATCATTATTCTCTGTTTTTAATTTTTGTAAAAGGTACTGTGCAGTAAACAAAACGTAAAGAAGTTCGAGACACTCCCCAAATATGTTATCTATTTGATCCCTAGTAAAAATAATTTTTGTACATAATTGTACAAAAACGTACAAAAATGTATAGAAATGAACAAAAACGTACAAAAATGTTTATAAGTGTCCCATTTGGAACAACTTTGAAAAACTGTTCACATACTCACTACACTTTCGTACAATTTTGTACACTTTTCTACAATTCTATACGTTTTCGTACGTTTCCGTACATTTTTATACGGTTTTGTATGTTTTTGTACGTTTTTATATGGTTATGTATGCTTTTGTACATTTTTGTACGTTTGTATACGTTTTTGTACGTTTTTGTACATTTTTGTACATTTTTGTACATTTTTGTACGTTTTTGTACGTTTTTGTATGTTTATGTATGCTTTTGTACATTTTTGTACGTTTGTATACGTTTTTGTACATTTTTGTACATTTTTGTACATTTTTGTACGTTTGTATACATTTTTGTACGTTTTTGTACGTTTTTGTATGTTTATGTATATTTATATACATATATGGGGCGTTCTTTGTCAGCTCTCCGAAGCCGGCGCGCGGACGCTAAAACCTCACATTTTCGACGCTTGTTTTCGACTCTATATGACCCATATCTAAATAATGTTGGATATGCTATCAATGTAGTTTTTTCTCAGCTTTCCGATGGTGAATTTAGTTTTCCAAATTTTTCACATTTTCACAGAAAAAAAACATAAAACAGGCCATATCTCAAAAACCTATTTTTTTTAATTTTTTTAAGTAGTCTAGATCGTAAGCTGAGATTTTTTTACGTTGATATGGACCTTCTGGATACCTAGACTTTTTTTGTATTCGAGTAATTGAGTAACAAACATGAGAAAATGCGCCGCGTCGGACCGGGCCGCGCCGTGCCGCGTCGCGCTGACTCCACGCGCTCCAGCTCAAGTCTTCTGCTTACAAGAGTGCCGAAATCGGAATATATTCAATATCCATACAAGTCTCTATCTGTTGGATAAACTACTATCTAGCGTAGATCATGTACTCATTTGGGTTATGGACTGAGATATGGACATTATTTCATTTCACATTCTTTGACCTCCGTTTTGGCTTTGATATTGAAGACTTTGCCATACTATGTTTCAACTGAACTACTTTTTCAGTTCGTTTTGATCGAGGAGAAATTTCATATTCCTCAGCAGATGAAATTTTTTTGACCATCAGTCTGTCATTGGAAGTTGGTATGAACGCATGAAATTGCAGAGTACCTTGTATAGCAAAACACTTATCGAATCTTTCTTTCAATTTCAGTTTAGCTTGCTCATAATCTTCTTTCTTACTTTAAAATACCATGGTTTCTTTACAGTAATTTCTTGCCCATTCAAATAAACCTTCTGCGGTTAAAATATGATTATTTGCAGAGCGTTGTAAACTTGCTCGTCTAGCACCTCGTTTCACATTAGCTCCAATTCCATCGCATGCTCCCTTCCCATGTGCGGTCGCAAAAAAATGCCATTCCGCGGGAATGCCAAAATCTTTCTTATGATTAATAAGATTAGAGAAACTTTTTTGATTTTTGAAGTGCTGACCCGCTCCATCGGTACTATAATAAATTTTCTTTGGTTTGTATTCTTTCTTCGGGTAATTTATGATTATGAGCAAGCTAAACTGAAATTGAAAGAAAGATTTGATAATTGGTTTGGTATACAAGGTACTCTGCAATTTCATGCGTTCATACCAACTTCCGATGACAGACTGATGGTCAAAAAAATTTCATCTGCTGAGGAATATAAAATTTTTCCTAGATCAAAACGAACTGAAAAAATAGTTCAGTTGAAACATAGTATGGCAAAGTCATCAATATCAAAGCCAAAACGGAGGTCAAAGAATGTGAAATGAAATAATGTCCGCATATCTCAGTCCATAACCCAAATGAGTACATGATCTACTATCTAGATAGTAGTTTATCCAACTGATAGAGACTTGTATGGATATTAAATATATTCCGATTTCGGCACTCTTGTAAGCAGAAGACTTGAGCTGGAGCGCGTGGAGTCAGCGCGGTGCGGCGCGGCACGGCGCGGCCCGGCCCGACGCGGCGCATTTTCTCATGTTTGCTACTCAATTACTCGAATACAAAAAAAGTCTAGGTATCCAGAAGGTCCATATCAACGTAAAAAAACCTCAGCTTTCGATCTAGACTACTTAAAAAAATTAAAAAAAATAGGTTTTTGAGATATGGCCTGTTTTATGTTTTTTTTCTGTGAAAATGTGAAAAATTTGGAAAACTAAATTCACTATCGGAAAGCTGAGAAAAAACTACATTGATAGCATATCCAACATTATTTAGATATGGGTCATATAGAGTCGAAAACAAGCGTCGAAAATGTGAGGTTTTAGCGTCCGCGCGCCGGCTTCGGAGAGCTGACAAAGAACGCCCCATATATACGTTTTTTATACTTTAAAGAAACCCTTTCAGTAACTTAATCTTTATTACATATTTATATATAATTACATTCATTTGATCATTTTTACATGAAAAAATTGAACAAATTATTTTTGTAATCAAAATTTGATCTGAACAGTTCATAATACTACAAATAACATGTACATTAGTTTGATTTTTTACCCATGGCACCTTCAGCAATTGTGCTACAATAAAATTGATCACCGCAATGTATGAGTAAACTCGGTCTACTTATATCATTACACCGTATAAAAGTAAAATCACTGAGCTGTCTATTCACAATTTTTACATGATTCACATTCGCATTAAAGCACTCATCTTTTACATTTAGTACATTCATGAAAATTATTACAATATCAGTATCGACGTACTTCATTTTGCATATATTTCTTATTAATCCAAATACAGAATAATTTGTCACAAATCGTTGTTTCTTTTAGATTTTATATAAGAGCAACTACTATATTGGCGACCTTTATAAATAAATTTCATGTATCTATAACATTCTCTCAGCTTTGTCAAATAAAAAATTTCCCTGAGGCACATAATTTTAATTCCTTTAAGTCTATAATTTTTTTTTCTTTTGGGTATATGATTAAAAATAAGATCAAAGACTAAACATCAAAGAATAAAATAATGTAGGTGTACACAAAGGTTGTGATTCGATTAAGTTATTCAGACTGCATATAAATACACACACACACACACACACACACACACACACACACACACACACACACACACACACACATATATATATATATATATATATATATATATATATTGCTTAAGGGATGTGATTTAGAAATACTTTTTTCAATATTTCGTTAATATTTTTCAATTATTTTGTAAGACAAATGTGTGCTCAATAAATAAGATTAAGTGAACATTTCCCTGTTTCAGAATTCATTGAATATATTACAAAATTTTTTTTTCTCTTCCAAAGGCTATTACCACCTGGGTATGTGCCTAATATTACAAAATACATTCTATATTAACAGAGAATGTCAAGTTCCATTCCACTATGTTAATCTCCTATAAAACGTACAAAAAACGTACAAAAACGTACAAAAACATACGAAACTGTACGAAACTGTACAAAACTGTACATAAGCGTATGAAAACGTACAAAAACGTACAAAAACATACAAAAACGTACAAAAACGTACAAAAACGTACATAAACGTACGAAACTGTACGAAACTGTACAAAACTGTACATAATCATACGAAAACGTACAAAAACGTACAGAAACGTACAGAAACATTCAAAAATATACAAAAATGGATATAAATGTATTTTTTGTTCCAAATGGGACGTTTATAAACGGTTTTGTACGTTTTTGTACATTTTTGTACGTTTTTGTGAGGAAGTTATTTTTACTAGGGATATGTTTCCAATCGATTTTCCGCACAAGTACACCACAAAAAGTTATTATAGAAAAACAATTCGATTGAGGCGCCTTCATTTATACAATATCACTCTCTTTCAAACAGCTGGTACAATTATTTGCATTTCAATGATGCGCTCATGGAGTGCATATTATTCGTGGCTGATGGGGCACGAGCCGTACGGCCGCACAAGGCCTATGCGATTGGTCTCGCTACTTTATAGCCACTATAAGTTTGAGCTATAATCCTCGCATCCGTCGAGATGTTGTGTGTACCCTGAGACAAATGACCTAATTGTAATCGGTAGACCGTGGTGGGTCATTTATTTGAGCGGGTGGTAAACACTAATCTCAAACTAGATATCCTTTTCGAGCGCACACGCATATACCTGCGCTCCGCATATCTGCGCTGTGCACATGAAAATCTCCCCAATGTGAAAAAGTAAAGCCGTAATTTTGATCTGACATATTGGGAAGCCCGGGCAGTTTTTCCCAGCAGATATTTCCCCGGGAACCATAAAGCAATGATGTCATAAAGGATTTGTCGCTAAACAAGCCAACAAAAATGATAATATCGAACAAGATAAATAAGAGCACACCGGAAGCTATCAAAATTACCATCGTGCCCAGATAGAGAAGGGAATATTTTAAGTAATTGTACAAATGTTGAAAATAATGATGCAATCAAGACTAGAAAGAGAAAAAAAAATACTGCTGCGGTACGAAATGTTGAAAGAATTCGAAATAAATAGAATGTTAATGAAAACGAATTATATTTCTTCATTTTTTAACCTTTCGTTAACATTTAGGAAATTATTTTATCAAGTTTACTTGAGATATATTGTATGAATGTAATATTTTATAATTTGTTGTACATTTATTTCTATAAATGAATTCTCAGTACTTTTAAAATTGTTTAAATAGAATTGGCTCTACTTGACTACGTGATATATGAAAAATGATCATGTCTGGACACTTATTATCATTGTATCAATAATATTGTAGAAGAATAATAGTGATTTTGCACATGAATAAGATTAATCATTAAAAATACATTATCATCACTGCTCATGAGTCGTTTGTCCTTGTCTAACCAACAGGCACGCATAAGACTGTCTCTCTGTAGCGAGCGCTTCAGGCGCTTGCCGTCCGATGGCTCTGGTTGGTGCAGAGCCAGTCGCCAGACAATTCTCTGCACCAAAAGCGGACCACTGTAATACCTCTATGGCTGGAGCCCACTGTTGTTCATAGAGATATTACATATAGAGTAGGCAAGGTATGCGGGCGCCTGCAAGTGGAAGTGTCCGCTCGGTAGAAAGAGAGAGAAGATCAAGTGTACCTTGCATTTCTCTCGCACGTCTCCGCTGATTGGCTGAGCACAGTCAGCCGGTTGAGCGAAGTGGGGAGTAAGAAAACGCACGCATATGTATATAGTCGCGGTAGCATATATATATATGGATAGTATAGCGTAATTGACTTGTGTTGGATTTCTTTTTTCAACCACGGGTTGGTTGGGGTTGTTAATATAATTCAATGTATGTATTATGATTAATTCTCAAGCCTCAGATCACCAAGAAATAATCTTATTCCAACTAGAACTCGCCCTGGAGGTCACAACTTGAATAAGACATTTATGCTGTTTATTAATAAGAGGTTGTGATGGCCGAGTGGTTAAAGCTTTTGCTTCCCGATCCGAGGATTTTGGGTTCGCGTCTGTTGACAGAAGTTTTTTTTTTGACGTTTTTTCATGGTTGTTGTGTTTTTTATAGTCAAATGACATACATAGCAATACGTGTGGGTTGCCGATACCCAGCACATTTTTGGGATGAAAATTTGCAACTTGAGACAAAATCACCAATGAATATAATACCAATGAATATAGCTTATTTATTTAATGAAGCGAGAGAAACAGTTAGAAAATATAGGCTGTTTCAAAATCAAAGGCAAAAAATGACTTTTCAAAGCGAAATCTGCTCAAATAAAATATCTGACAGATAGTTAAATAATGATTGCTATTTCTCCAAGGTCATTGGAGCACATTAAGTACTCCACATTACCAATTGCCTCTATTTTTGAACCCTGGGAGTTCGCTCGTCAAGCCCCACACCACATGGGTACTAAAAGTTGTCCCAACTCATACCACATACAGACTATATAGTGAAAAAATGGTCCTGGACTCTGGAAGCTCCCAAAAAATTAATATATTAGCTAAAATAGGGGTAAAAACAGGCTAAAATGACTATTCAAGGGGAGCCTTGTACCGCCAACACTTCCAATTTTTGCAAACCGCTTTAGATCGCCTATAAGCAATCTTATTTCAACTGAAACCACCTCTGGGAGTTACAACTTAAATAAAACATTTATAAATAAGAGGTTGTGATGGCCGAGTGGTTAAAGCTTTTGCTTTCCGTTCCAAGGATTTTGAGTTCGCGCCCGTTGTCAGAATTTTCTTTTTCGTTTTCCTATGGTTATTGGATTTGAGAATTGTTAAAAAATAGCAATCATTATTTAACTATCTGTCAGATATTTTATTTGAGCAGATTTGGCTTGGAAAATCATTTTTTGCCTTTGATTTTGAAATAGTCTATATTTTCTAACTGTTTTTATGATTTTTTTTCTCTCGCTTCATTAAATAAATAAGCTATATTCATCGTAATTCACAAGTCAGTACTATTTATGGAATATATATTGACTCCGACAGTGAATTTCTAGATCTCAAATGCACTGCGTGAACTTTGGTGATTTTGTCTCAAGTTGCAAATTTTCAACCCAAAAATGTCCTGGGTATCGGCAACCCACACACATTGCTGCCATTTGACTATAAAAAACACAACAACCATGAAAAAACGTTAAAAAAAAATCTTCTGTCAACAGGCGCGAACCCAAAATCCTCGGATTGGGAAGCAAAAGCTTTAACCACTCGGCCATCACAACCTCTTATTTATAAATAGCATAAATGTCTTATTTAAGTAGTGACCCCCAGGACGAGTTTTAGTTGGAATAAGATTATTTCTTGGTGATCTGAGGCTTGAGAATTGATCATAATACATACATTGAATTATATTAACAACCCAAACCAACCCGTGGTTGAAAAAAAAAATCCAACACAAGTCAATTACGCTATACTATCCATATATATGCTACCGTGACTATATACACTAGGAGGGTACCCCCCTGCTCGCTTCGCTCGCCAACCCCCCGTGTGTTCTTTAGAAATCAATAATTTCAATAATAAGTGTAGTAATAATTAAAAGAAAATTACATTCAAAACAATAAAACTTTACACTTGAACTTTCGATTTTATTCGATTGAAAAGAATACTGAACGAACGATTCGAATCAAAATAAAAGATTAATGTCAGCTATATTCATGTTAAACGTTTGTTTTTGCTTTCTCAAAGAGAAAGCTTTGTAATGGGGCAAAAATCGACCCACCGAATCAAACCTCGGGACCTCGATTTTCGTAATCTACGGGTCGAAAAACAAGGAAATCCAAAAGTGTCTGTATGTATGTGTGTATGTATGTATGTATGTATGTATGTATGTATGTATGTGTGTAACGTTTTTTTTCGTCCACGATAACTCTCGAAGAAATGGTCCGATCTTCTTGAAATTTTGCACACAGGTTAGTCGCGGCAAAATCTCGGCCGAGTTCAATTTTCAGCAAAATCCGTTGTTTATTTCTCTAGCAACCGTTGCTAAGGTGTAAAATTTTTCGTTTCTTTTGTCTAGGATAACTTTCGAAGGAATCGTCCGATCTTGCTGAAACCGTTTCTAACGTGTTTTCTCACAAATCCTCATGAGTGCTCATTGGAGCAAGCCGGAAAATCAGTTTTAAGTCACACTCGATGGCCAAGGACACTGAATTGTTCTATTTTCTTCATAGCAACCGTTGTTTACTTCCCCAGCAACCGTTATGAAGGTTGGAAATTAATAATTTAAGACCTATTTCCATCATTTTCGACGGCAAAGAACAAAATCTTCCCAATTAGCTCCTTAGCAACCGTTGTTCACCGCTCTAGCAACCGTTGCTAATGGGGAAAAAAATTGATGTAAGTTTCATTTCGAGTATTTTCAACGTACTATAGAGAAAATTGGGAAAATTTGGTGTCTTTTGCCGTCGAAAATGATCGAAATGAGTCTTCAAGTGTGCTAAATACGGACTTAAGGGCAGTGCGGATCGATTTTGACCACCATTTAACCGTATGACAGTCACAAGATGAACTGATCGAAAAATTATGCAGGTCCAAATGTCTCGCATCGTGTAGAACCTTGAACAGTTTGCTTTGTTGCATTTGATCAAATAATAAGAGAGCCCGGTCAGACATCAACACTCGCAACATAGTTTGGTCAATTGAAAAAGAACGACACTTTACACAGTCACAAAGATACGAATTGAATTGATTAAATAATTTTTTTGTAATTTTTGAAAAATAAATGATAGTATCTACGCTAGTGGAAAGGTGAAAATACAGGTTTGGGACGCGTTCGTGGGTGATGTTGAAGCCTCTTTGAGAAAGCATACTGCTAAGGCACTTGGCAGCGGTTTTCAGATTAATAGTGGGTTTAACTTTAGGTTAATAGTGACATGTGCTAGATCATATTTTTTGGTTTGGGTATTCCGCGTGTTCCATTTCAGATTTTCAGCAGCAGATTTTGAGTAAGATTGCAATGGTTGCTAGACACGTAAACAATAGTTGCTATGGGTAAAATGGAGATTTTGTATCCTGTGCAGTTGAAAATACTGGAAACGAAACTTACGTGAATTTTTCTTTCCCTTAGCAACGGTTGCTAGGGCGGTAAACAACGGTTACTGAAAAGCTAATTGGGAAGATTTTGTGTCCTTTGCCGTAGAGAATGATGGAAATAGGTCATAAATTGATAATTTCCAACCTTCGTAATGGTTGCTAGGGAGGTAAAAAACGATTGCTATGGAACAAATATAACAATTTAGTGCCTCTGGCCATCGAGTGTGACTTAAAACTGTTTTTCCAGCTTCCAAAACAACGGTTGCTAGGGATGTAAATAAACGGTAATTTCGACGAATAAGTGGATTTATATTGAAAAAAACTTGTCCAAAATAATATTTAGTCCTTTCCTTCTACTGCAGCAACGGTTTCTAGACACGTAAACAATGGTTGCTATGGGTAAATCGGAGATTTTGTATCCTGTGCAGTTGAAAATACTGGAAACTTAGCTAAGCTTAGCAACCGTTGCTTCGAAAGTTGGAAACTCAATTTTAAGTTACACTCGATGACCAAGAAAACTGAATTGTTATATTTGCTCCATAGCAACCGTTGTTTACCTCCCTAGCAACCATTGCGAAGGTTGGAAATGATCAATCTATGACCCATGTCCATAATTTTCGATTGCAAAGGACACAAAATTTTCCCACTTAGCTCCTCAGTAACCGTTGTTAAACGCCCTAGCTACCGTTGCCAAGGGAAAGAAAAAGTAAGTTTCGTTTCCAGTATCCTAGGATATCAACAGTGGTTGCTATGGGAAATATCTCATCGATTCTCTTCGATTCTCATTGAAGGGTGAAAAAAGAGGTGGAAAAAAAGGTGGAAAAAAGGGTGGAAAAAAGGGGTGGAAAGAGGGATAAAAAAAGGGTGAAAAAGGGGGGTGAAAAAAAGGGTGGAAAAAAGGGTGAAAAAAAGAGAGGGAAAAAAGAGGTGAAAAAAAGGTGAAAAAATGGGTGGAAAAAGAGGGTGAAAAATGAGGTGAAAAAAAGGGTGGAAAAAGAGGGTGAAAAATGGGGTGAAGAAAAGGTGAAAAAATGGGTGGAAAAAGAGGGTGAAAATGGGGTGAAAAAAAGGTGGAAAAATGGGTGGAAAAAGAGGGTAAAAATGGGGGGCAACTAAGGGGGGCAACTTAGGGGGGCAACTAAGGGGGGCAACTAAGGGGGCAACTTGGGGAGGCAACTTAGGGGGCAACTTGAGGGGCAATTTGGGGGTCAAAATTTCCCACGGCGCCGGCGGCGGCGGTCTGGCTTTTAATATAGAGAGATATGCGTGCGTCTTCTTACTCCCCACTTCGCTCAACCGGCTGACTGTGCTCAGCCAATCAGCGGAGACGTGCGAGAGAGATGCAAGGTACACTTGATCTTCTTTCTCTTTTTACCGAGCGGACGCGTTTTCAGATAGCTTGCCTACTCTATATGTAATATCTCTATGCTGTTGTTTCGTCTCCTTCTCTCTTACTCACGGACGTAGTATATAGGGATGGAGCGTAACGCTCGCAGGGTAGCCGCTGAGACGGGAGGGAGCCCCCACCACATTTCCTCGTGTTTGCGCCAAAAACGCAGACATTTACACCGCTGCGCGTGTCCGTGTGCCTTCGCGGCAAGAGCCACTAACACAGCGATACTGAAGTGGAGGAGCTACCTTAACAGTTTTTCTTTTTCGTTCATTGCACGTAGAATCTGTTTCTTTTCAAGGATTTAAAAAAGGCAGTACTTGTTTATTCTATACAATTCTTATGTCTGCCTCATATCGAAATGTTAATCATAAATATCAGATATACTCTGGATCAAAATTCTATACTAATTTATTAATGTATGCTTTTTATTTCGAATATGTTTATCTTTGTCGAATATGTCTATTTCTACAGTGAGATACTTTTCTTAATTTTATTTTCAAACAATTTTATTATTTTTCAATTTATTAGTCAACAGCGGAACGTGCGGAAAATTGCCTGGCAGTTACATTTTTTCCCTATCTCCAGTCCATCAGCTAATTTTCTCGTCCCCTCTGCCTGAGAGGCATCGTGCGCACTTTCAAGAACATAAACATTTGTAAATCTAAAGACAAATTGTATAAACTTCACATGTATATACTGACGCTGGTTTTCCCGCTCTCGTGACCATGTCTGTAATCCTTATTATTGGAGTATAAAATGTAGATCCATTGTTTTAATTCAGAGATAGTTGCAGGTAATACCTGCATAGGATGATGGATCATTAGGGCAATCTTGATATATATAATGAAGATTGCCCTAATGACCCATCATCTATACATGTAAATATGTATATATATTTGGAATGAATGCAGGTCGTACCTGATCGATATGGGTCACTCGGACAAGCCTGAGATTTATTTAAATGGGGAGAAATATTTCTGCATATGCTATTGAGTCTCGCATTTGAGTCTCTGAAATTTATCATTAGTTTTCTTGGGACCAGAAATGGGCAGGATAATTCAATCCGCATTAGGTTTTTGAATCGTTTGATATCATGTCTTATTTTGAAAACAAAATTAGTTCATCGATAAATAATTTCATATAATCATATAATTTGAAAAAAATTCAAATGTGATGAATAATATTCGTTTTTCACAGAGTTACGCAAATAGTTCGTTGCTTGCTAGAGGTCAAATTGATGTTAATCTAATGTATGTACATAAATAGAAAAAATAATTGGAGAGAAACTTTAGGATTCTTTCGAACATGACAATAAAAATACTCTCGATACATAGACCCGCAGGCCCGCGCTCATTCGAAAATTTGTAAAGGCTTCTATCCACTTCAGTTCGAGGCGTTCGTGGCTACACAGACACGGCATCTGTTTAATGGTGTACAGCTACACCGACGAGAGAGAAAGTGTAAATGTCTGCGTTTTTGGCGCAAACCCTCTCCACTTTCAGAAGTGTGGGCAGCCACTCTCTCTCAACGGCGAGCATAGCATGCGCTCCGTCCCTATATACTAAGTCCGTGCTCTTACTCCGTGTTTGCCTACTGACATTTTTGTATGGGCACGGATAATGGTATTTGATAGACCTTGCACTCGTGTATAGTTCTCAAACGGTGCGCACTCTGGCGCGAGGTGCGCACAAGTGCGTACCTCGTACCGGTACGGAACCAATCTGGACAGGCCCTAACAGTGTCGTGTTTCTTGTTCATTTGAATCTGAACCAGCCCTGATATTTGTATGAAGTTGAGGCGGAAAAACGTGATTTCAAAATATTCCTGTTTTGAAAGCACGTGAAAAATCATTTTTCTTATCACTGTACACCAATATATGCTGACCCTTTTGATCGCATTATGAAATAGTTAATTTTTGGAACATTTCCGGCTAGGAATATTCTTTGAGAGAAAAAGATAGAATAGATTTTGCAGTTCTGAAGTTATTGCACCCATCAAGTGGAAGATATTATTTTCATCTTTTGAAATTACCAATCCCAGATGGATAATTATTCAAGATACCGTGAAGTAATTCCTGATCAAACCTCTGTAGATGAATGGAAAGAGATTATTGTGGATACAGGTGACAATAATTTGAATTTAATTGAATTGTACACTTGGAAAATAGAACAAAATTCTTCAAGCCAATGAAGTGTTCTTTATCATGACAAAAATAACTATTCATTTAGCAAGTATAGATTGATTAGACTCAAAACAATGCCCATCTTATTGAACAAAGAAATCTGTGAACTGATCCGAGCACAAACTATAAAGTGATTCAATTCAAATGTAATTGATGCGTTATCTAGTCTGAGTAAACAGATCGAATCATTATCAAGATTTTTCAATAAACAATATTACACAAGAGATTAAAGATAATATCTTGAAAATTCCTTTGTAAGAGTGTGAGTTAAGTGCTCATTAATATTAATTGAGTAAGATTTACTTAAGGGACTTTATGAATGAATCTTAGGTTTAGAGAATCAAGTATAATCCATGTAGAATATTAATAAACCTCAAACACATTCTCAAGGAATCAAACAATCTGCTAACCAACTGTAAGAAAAAGTTTTTGGGAGTTGATGTTTTCAAGGTTCAAGGTTTTCAAGGTTCATTAACAATTTGTATACATTTTTTTCCATTTCTGTAGTCTTTCATGATTTATATTATACTCTTATTTATATCTCTTTCCTATAGCCACCCCAAAAAACTTGAGACTCACTTTCATAAAAGTTCACATTAACAAGGGTGCTGTTTAATCATTGCACACAAAGCAAATATATTAGTATTGAACTACCACAACCTATATACCCAGTATGTTTGTTTGCCAACAGTAAAGGTCAAATCTTTGACCACAAATTGCCACAGCATTCCTGATGAGCTAATTAGCTGAGTTTCTGTATTTATACTTCCTCTAAGTGACAATGCAATGTATGAAAATTTCTCAGAGATTTTTTTTGTAAATCAGCTGTTTCACACCGATAGTTTGAAGTGAACTACAAGAGAGTAGGGCATGCATATTGTGAATCACTTGAATTCATAATATAACTATTTACTACCAGAATAGTCTAGGATTGATGACTCACAGTCGGTTGAATTTGCTGAGATGTATCTGAAAGACTACAAGATGAGGAGCTCATGAATAATGGTGGATCATGTGTATATTATAGAAATCATTCAATTCTATAGTTCAAGGGGCTATAACTCTTAGAAAATTGTATAGATATATTAGATCTAAAACAATTTATTAATAGTCCTAATAATCATCAGGTGGCAAGTCAGTGCTCCTGACAATAATAATTACTTAGATTTTCTATTTTCAAATTTAGATGATGGAAACTACTTCATTGACATTAGTCATTAGTCATTAGTATATTTAAATTTAACTAGACTATAGTCCAATACATGCCCAAGAGTCAAAATTGGTTGATTGGAGAAAAAAGAAACTATATTATAGTTACCACAAATTTGAATTAATTAGTTATTTTGATAACTCTTTGGGTGATGTACAAATTTATTGAATCCTTTAAAAAACCTTTTTGACGAAAGTAAAATGTCGCGATTATCTTGTGCACTTTTCTCAAACAAGTATACAACAATCATTGAACCAAACAATGATTCCAATTTTAATTTATCTCAGAGTTTCAACATTCATCGAAAACTCTTAATTCAGCCTCTGCTATGGTGCTCTAACGTACATCTAGCAATCTTGATCTATGTTATTTATATTTAATTTACAGATTATCTGTAGAATAAAGATGGTACTACTCCTATGCTAACTTCCATAGTATCTGTGAATCTCATGTATCTATTATATTCCTTATATATGCTTGAATCTTACAGTGAAAAATATTGATAACCTTCATCATTCAACTATTTGCCTTTTATCTGCTTTAACTACTCTTGCTCATTTTTTCTTGTATGAACCCTGTGAGCAGTAATAACCCTATTTATAATTTTGTGGTATTAATTGTTTATCAATTGACTATAAGTATAGGAAATATTTTATCAAATATCATGTTCTTTGTATCAGTCGTGAGGCTGGTGCATCATTGAAAAATACTAAGATATGAAATAAGTGACATTTAAATTTAACTGTTCTGAATTAAGGAAATTTCAGAAACGTCTCAAATGTTGGAGAGGAAGCATGTGTATAGAGTGTGAGTGAGAACTTTTGAGTGAAAATCCTGTTATTGGTAAAGTCAGTGTAAGAAAAGAGTGGGTTTGTGGACAGCAGGAGTTAGGAAGAGCATTGCGAAAACAAAACTGGTAGAAACATTATTGCAAGAGGAAAAAAGGTAAGGAAAAGTGGAAAAAAAATCAGGAGTGGGTGTTATTAGCTTACAGAGGTATTTGAGAAGTTTCCATACTATCACTGTATATCTATATACATGGTATTTCTTACGTCACACAACACCCGGAATCCTGTAGTTAGCTGGTCTTATGATTTTGAATCAATGAATGTACTTTTTGATCGCACCATCAATAATGAAACCACAATCGATCAATAACATTAGCCATTAGCAAATCAGACCAGCTAGTGGAGGTGGGTCTCACACTCTTGAGCACATCGTAGTTGTAACCGATAGGTATTAATATTGTAACCAATAGGGGTCCATTTAGATGAATCTAATAATGAGAGTTTACTATTCCAACATGAAAGATAAAAGCATGTTTCCTAAGTGGAGATTCTGGTCATAAATTCCGTATTTTCCAAGTATTTTGATTTATAGTAAAAATAATGTTCACAATCCAATTTTCTTTACAAAATGGTGGCTACAAAAATGTCCTTTCCAGCCATTGACAAATTTATTTGGAATAGATAGATAGATCAATGTATTTGAAATTCTGATAGCTAATTCTCCGAGTGTGTTTCTATCGCATGAACTAGGATCAGACATTTTTATTGAAAAGAACAAAATGGTTGACTTACTGAGCTTTTTACTGCATTTTTGCATATTAAATTGTTCATAACTTTGTTGAATAACAATATTTGTTCATAATCCTAATTTACTCAATAGACACACTTGAAGAATAAGCTATCAAAGTTTCAAGTCAATCGGTTCATTAGTTTCCAAATAAATTTGTCAACGGTGTCCAAAAATGCTTCCAATAAAATCGAGTTTGAAGTTTTCTCTCGTGAAATATTGGAAAAAAAGATCTTATTCATCCAGTGATGCCAACTCCATACACGACCTTCCTCTTCTTCATAATGATCGATATCGAAGTATCCTTGCGTTTCTTAGGGCTGTTCCGTGTATTATGGATGCTTTAGAAGCTCTCTCAATGTGCAAGTTGTTAACCTTTTCAGCGTACAGTTTTGCTTGCAGTCCAATCCTGATTTCCATGGCGTGCATGACTTCTAAAATTGGAAAGAGGTCTTCATTGAAAATACAAGCGGCATTGTGAGCAGCGATTTCAAGAATTTGTTTAGGAACAAACTTGAATTTAAGAACAAAAAATATCTTTTGAGTTAGAGATATAAGTAGTTTTATGTTTTTTCTCTGTGAAAACGTAATATTTTTGAAAAACTGACTTGATCATCGGAAAGCTGAGAAAAATATGAATTGAAAACGTAGCTCACATTATTTAGGTTTGAGGTCTGAAGAGTCCAGAACAAGCATCAAGAGTTCATATTTTAAAAGTGCCCGGGCCCGGCTCTGGAGAGTCGACGTGAAACGCCTTTTTTTTCTCCAATTTTACCGATTATCGCCTCTCGGGCATGTATCGGGATATCATAAAACTCTGTGGACCTGGGGGGATGATAATTTTTAACTCTCCTTCTCCTAATGATTCCATTCTTGATGATTCCTCTTTAAAATAGCTGAACGTGACGATGTTAGATGTTGTAGCGGTGGCCGATAAAGCGGTGGCAAACGACGCAGGCGTCGAATGCTCCAGACCGCCGCCAACTTAGAAAGCCGTAAGAAAGTATCGCATGACTCAGACACCTCGGGACAGCTCCACACCTTTTGATCAAGGGTGTGATAGTCTTTTCCGCACTCGCACTGAGGATCCTCCTTGAAGCCCTTTTCCTAAAGAAGAAAACGAGACTTTACGTGTCTCGTTAAAATTCTATTGTATAGAAAAATTGTCGATCTCATTAATTTTAAGTTCTTCAACTTGTCTGAGTCGAACCAAGCCTTGCATGAGAAATTTTTTGCGCCGTCCATATAAGATCTACACTTAATGCCCCTCCCGTAGTCCATACAAAAAGCGTCTATATCTATAAATATTTTTTCTTTTAAAATATGCGTCACGTCCTGATCGTCAAAACCGATGTTCACTCTAGTATCCATTTTAGCTCCAATTTTTGTCAGCCTATCAGCCTCCTCGTTGCCTTTGAGTCCCACATGGGCTGGGATCCAAAATACTTTTAAGCTCTTGCCGCTGTCTACGATTTTCAGGATTGTATGTCTGATTTGTGCGACTATATGGCACTTTTTTGTGTCTAGATCTTCCGTCTGTAAATTAAGGATTAGACTCAAAGAATCGGAGAAAATGGCAAATTCCTAGGAAGGTGAGTCTAGAATCAGTTTTGCTGCCTCTAAGAAAGCAAAAGCTTCAGCTTTAAAAATAGTAAATTCCTTTGGGAGGCCAAAAGATCCACCAAGCAGGAGGGAATGACGGAAAATACTTGCACCGCACCCTCCGTCTGGAATTTTGGAGCCATCGATAAAAATGAGGACGTGATTTTGCAAGTTCTGATGGACGAAATTGTCGAAAACTTTATTAATAGAGGATGAACAAATTTTCAATCGCATTTCGAAATTAACGTCGAAAAAGTCTTTGATGGAAAGTGCACTGTAAGGTATAGAAAAAGTGGGGAGACATCTGAGGCTCGAAATTCCATCCATGATTGTCTTGTTCTTGATCCATATTTTATATAGAGAATTTATCTTTTTTGATTTTAAGAACTTAGTTTTGTTGGGGTCAAATTTTTCTACTATTAACTGGAATTTGGGGTAAATCATGTTGTTTATGATGATTTTTGATCTGAATAAAAGCTTTGAGGCTAGGAATTTTCTTCTAATGTGTAGTGTCGGAACACCTGCTATGTGTAATAGATTGTTAATGGGAGTAGTGCGCATAAATCCGAGGGCATTTTGAATGGCAGAGTTTTGTAGTACATCTAGCTTTTTTAACCAGATTTGGGTATCGCTTTTTTCGACACCTCATTTGGGTATCGTGGGTCGCTGAAGACCCGATACAGGCTAAAAAGTGCAATTTTCAATAAAAAAATCTGAAAAAATTCCTGAACACTCTCCAATCCTTCTACTTTCAGAGCATATTATGGGTTTTGGAAAAAAAATTGGATAAATATTTTTTTTTATTAATAAACATACCCCCCTCCACAAAATGTTCGCATTTACCGAAAAATTCATAACTTTTGAAAAAATCAAGATATCTAAAAGTTTCAAATTGCAAAATAAAGTTGAAAGATGGTATTTCCACTTGAAAAATCGCGAACTTGATAAGAGCAAAAGAGATGCTTAATTGAGAGGTGTCAAGCTGCACGTTTTTCAACGTGCAACTTACCAGCCGCTCGAATCGGTTTTCGAGCACAGTCTCGGTTTTTGTTTTGGTTATCTGTAAAAAATGGAAAAAACCAATACATGACTCTGAAAACTGCCTAATCTCTCGAAAATATTGATAAATTTGATAAAAAACCGGAACTTATTTTGCCGCTCAAACCGGATTTCGACCACAGTTTTGGGTATCGTGGGTCGCTGGCGATCCGAAACGAACTTGATTTGTGCACTACGACATCCAGGAAGGCACTGGCGGAACGTGACTCAGTACGAAGGGTCCTTGCATTATAAAGTTTTTTTAGGGTGGGAATAGGTATTTCTCCCTCTCTTGGTTTCCGAGATATTAGACAAAATAAAAATGGCTCGGGTCTCCAGCGACCCACGATACCCAAATCGGGTTAATAAGGATCGAGAAGCGTCGTCGAAAAGAAATCCCCCCCAATCCATTTTCGGTCTTACGATGGATTTATAAAAGGTTAAGGCGACGGATGGATGAACTGCCCAATTGAATCCGCCTAATGTGGAAAGCATGTTAACTCCTCTTTTAACTACTGACGAAATGTACTTAATGTGATGATCCCATTTAAGGTCACTATCCCATATTACTCCCAAATACCAAATAAATCTATCCACATTAGGCAAAATGATATTGTCTAGATTTAAAAAGCATGTATTTGGTGTTACAGTTGAATTTTTTGAGTTAGAAATGATAAATTTACATTTATCAGTGGCAAGGGTAAAATTCAGACTCTCAACCCATTTTTTTAATAAAGCGAATTGTTTTTCTAATATTTGTACGATGTCATCAAAGTTTTTCCTTTTACAATATAAAATTATGTCGTCAGCAGAACCCAGAGATTTTACTCCGTCGAACATGTGAAAAAACAAGATAACAGATATATAAGTTGAACAGAATTGAAGATAGTATGCATCCTTGTGGCAGTCCCTTATTTATGGAACCCTCAGAAAAAAGAAATCCGTTGCAAAAACCTTGAAGCTTTCTGTCCATTATAAGATTATCTATAATGACAATTATCTGTTTCGGAATTTTCAATTTATGTAAAATTTTAACGAGTTTTTTGAGATTTACTGAATCGTATGCGCCAGCAATATCCAGACTGAACGCTCCCAAAAAATCACCCTGTAATCTCGCCAAGTCTATGTCGGTGCGTAGAACAGAAAAAGCGTTCGCACAGGCTCTTCCTCTACGAAGACCAGAGAAAGAATTCGGGATGACATTTCGTGACTCCACCCACCACTGCAGTCTGTCGTTAATTATTCGCTCAAAGATTTTCAATAAAGTACAAGCAAGGGAAATTGGTCTAAATCCGCCTTTTTCGCCTTTAGGTATACTAGGGGGGTACCCCCCTGCTCGTTTCGCTCGCCAACCCCCCGTGTGTTTGTTATGGCCCGGCCGTGCCCCGCCCAGAATTTTCGAAATTTTAGATTGAGACGAGTCGCATCACACATCTGCGATGCGCATTTTCCCACATGCTACCCGAGTTGCGCCGAGAAGCGACTTTAGGATTAAGGATGTATTAGTCCTGGGGCTAGCCCCCTTCCCGTTGGCCAGAGAAGGTCCCTAGAATAGATAGTGGGTGGGGCGGAAAAAATTCCTCTTAATGTATTTTTTTTTGCGTAAATCCGAAATTTGTTGGTTTGAATATCAATTTGTTTACCCATAAGGTTCGATAAATTTTTTTTCATAAAATTTAGCTCATTTGAAAGCTTCTTATGCAACGAATGTACTTTTAAAATTCATGAAAAAATACACTTTTCGGTGGTCTTTTGTTTATGCATGGCAACGACAATAATTATTTATGAATCTGAAGGTGTTTTCGCAGTTTTACGTAGCAATCCGAATTTATCTGTCCCCAAAACAGCGAGAAAAACCATAATCAAATGATTCACCTTTTGTTTAAAACTTGACTGCCGCGTACTTGGACTACATGCCATTGAATATTTAAAGGCTAAATGAATAAAACAAAGTAACACGTTTTTTGGTTCGGAAAAATTTTTTTCAAAATAAAATTTAGTTCGGAACAAATTTTTTTTTCATTTTAATCAATTTTAAGAAGAAAAGTTCCTATGCAACATCCATGAATAATGCTTGTATCTAAAGTTATAAATTATCTCAAATTGAAAAAGACCACTTTTCGGTGGTCTTTGTTGCTCTGCCATGGCAACAACAATAAAATATTCATGAATCTGAAGATGTTTTCTAATGCAGTTTTTAATGTAGAATCCAAATATAAACTTGGTTTCTCAAAAACAGCGAGGAAAGCCGAATAATCAATGATTCATCTTGCCATGTTTAGCTCATTATTGCTTGACTCCCGCTACTGGACTAATGCACTGAATATCATACCCATGGGCTAGTTATGAATAAACGAATATTTTCTTATGTATTTTCTCCCGTAGAATCCGAATTTGTTACTTAGAAGTCTTTAAAAGTGGTACAATTGGTCTAGAATGCAATTTGTTTAAACAAATAATAAAAACTAACTAGGTTTTGTTCAGAATTTTTTTTTTCAAAATTCAGCTCATAGAGAGAAGAAAGTACACATGCACTATTGTTGGAGAATGCTTACATAAAAGTTATAAATTAATTCAAATCGAAAATAC
Organism: Aphelinus atriplicis; assembly: GCA_020882685.1. Taxonomy (NCBI): domain Eukaryota; kingdom Metazoa; phylum Arthropoda; class Insecta; order Hymenoptera; family Aphelinidae; genus Aphelinus; species Aphelinus atriplicis. The sequence continues at coordinate 1,268,892 of JAJGQD010000006.1, forward strand.
CACTTCTCTCGGCGTTTTTTATTGCTCTAGAGCTGGCATAGATAGAGAATACCAGTATATACAGGTTGAATGTTTTGTCTGAATCGTTTTGGACAATTCATGAACAGAAATACTGTTAGTTTTAACTCCATTTATTTTTAACATTAAGAAAGAATATTCAAATCTGCGGGGGCAAACTTATTTTGACACGAATTCTTTTTTTATACATGCAATGAGCAGCATAATATTTGGGTACGTACACAACAGCATGTAGCTCGTACACATACGCGGCAAGTACATCCAGGGACACATTCATCAGTCGATGGTATCAAAATCTTTGGCTTTTCAAGCAAAAGTAAATCATCCCGAACCTCATAGCCAAAATTTTTTTTTGTTTTTTTACACGACAGCTGTAAAGCAACAAAAATTGCCGAGATGTTTTTTCTAAAACATGAAAATAATTAATAACTTTCGATATGAAACATTATTCATGGATAGTGCATACGAACTTTTCTTCTTGAAATGAGCTAAATTTAAAGAAAAAATTTTTTTCCGAAACAAAAAAAGTGTTATTTTCTAATTTGTTTAAACAATCGTGTTTTAAACAATTTGTTATGGCTTTTACAGAGTTCAAACCGACAAATTCGAATTCTACGGGATAAAATCCATGAGAAAACATTCGTTTATTCATAATTAGCCCATGGGTATGATATTCAGTGCACTAGTCCAGTAGCGGGAGTCAAGCGATAATGAGCTAAAACATGGCAAGATAAATCATTGATTATTCGGTTTTTTCTCGCTGTTTTTGGAAAAACCAAGTTTATATTCGGATTCTACGTTAAAAACTGCATTAGAAAACACCTTCAGATTCATAAATATTCTATTGTTGTTGCCATGGCAGAGCAACAAAGACCACCGAAGAGTGGTATTTTTCAACTTGCGATAATTTATAACTTTAGATAAAGCATTATTCATGGATAGTGCATGGGAACTTTTCTTCTTAAAATGAGCTAAATTTTATGAAAAAAATTTTTCCGAACCAAAAAAGTGTTACTTTGCTATTTGTTTAAACAATCGTGTTTTAAACAATTTGTATGGCTTTTACAGAGTTCAAACCGAAAAATTCGGATTCTACGGGATAAAAATCCATGAGAAAACATTCGTTTATTCATAATTAGCCTATGGGTAAGATATTCAGTGCATTAGTCCAGTACCGGGAGTCAAGCGTATAATGAGCTAAAACATGGAAGGTGAATCATTTGATTATTCGGTTTTTCTCGCTGTTTTGGGGAAAACCAAGTTTATATTCGGATTCTAACGTTAAAAACTGCTTTAGAAAACACCTTCAGATTCATAAATATTCTATTGTTGTTGCCATGGCAGAGCAACAAAGACCACCGAAAAGTGGTATTTTTCAACTTGTGATAATTTATAACTTTAGATACAAGCATTATTCATGGATAGTGCATAAGAACTTTTCTTCTTAAAATGAGCTAAATTTTATGAAAAAAATTTTTCGAACAAAAAAGTGTTATTATCTTATTTGTTTAAAAACAATCGCGGTTTAAACAAATTGTACCCAGTTTTACACAGACTTCAAAGCCAACAAATTCGGATTCTAACGGAAAAAAATACATAAGATTCACTATCTATCTACCGGGGACCTCCTCTGGCCAACGGGAAGGGGGCTAGCTCCAGGACTATATGCGTGAGTATGAGAATGCGCTGAGTGCGACGCATCCATGCGGCGGATGGCGAATCGCACGTAGCACATGAAGATCTTTTGGACAGCTTGCAATTTTATGCAGCTGCCCAACATTGAACGGATGGATGTCGGCTATAAGATATTCTCTTATCAGCCTGTGCGAAGCCACGAGCAGCCAGCGGGCGCTCGTGCGGGAATATTATTTTATAAGTGCGAGTTGCACACGGCAACTGCGCAGCTCCCAGTTCTTAAGAAACGGCCATAGGATATTTTCTTATCGGCACGTATAGGTTGACGAGTAGCCAGCGGGCACTCGAGCGAGAGCGACAAATAAGTGCATAATCAAATATAATTAGCATGCAATGCAAATGAATTATGCGCTAAAGAATTAAGGACTGATCCGGCCGGATCAGAATACGTTATATTTGTATGCCATGAACGAGAGCGAATCGATTGTTTATTAACCGGTTGATAAGTTAATAATTTAATGACGCACATATACATGTATCAATATTGTAAGGCGCCTTGTATACATATAAGAATATTCGAATAAGCGACCAGTATGCATTGCAGCGCATGAATAGTTTGTAATGAAGCGAGCGCGCTTCATAGTTATAAGCATTCGCGCGTGCGAACGGGAAGAAGACGCTGAGCCACGCGCGCTTGTTATCACTCCGCGAGGGAGAGGTAATTCTCGCGAAGTGCAACGGCGCTTCTCCGCCGTTTCGCGCCCGCGCCTCGCGCCCCGAGAGCGCATCTTGACGTGACGTCACGGCGCATATAAAAGATGCGGCCGCGGCGGACACGAGAGAGTACATCCGCGCAAATCGCGAGTGCCACACAGGTGGCCGCGCGCGAAGCGCGCGAGCGGCGCAGCTCCTCCGCGAACGCGTAATCGCATCTACTCTAGATAATCAAGGTTATATTGAGATCCAACCACGCGGGATCGAGCATGTAGTTGTGAATTGAAGATTAAGAATAAATAAGATTAGTGCTAGTGCACATGAAGTGGGTATGATTAGCAATACCATTCCCACTCCACACTCCATCCAGAACCAGCACTAATACACGGCCCAGCGCGCCGCGGACTTCTCGGCTGCCACGCTGCCAAGCTACAGCCAGGGAACAACACAGCGCCGGACGGAGTAGGGAATATGTAAGTGGCCGAGCGGTCAATTGCGAACCGCCTAATTTCGGTTTCCCGACGAAAAGGCCGAGCAGAGCTATCCAATACCAAAACATAGGGGTTTGTCGCCCAACCGCCCCTCTAAATAACGGTCGGGCTATTACATGTTCTTTAGAAATCAATAATTTCAATAATAAGTGTAGTAATAATTAAAAGAAAATTACATTCAAAACAATAAAACTTTAAACTTGAACTTTCGATTTTTCGATTTTTGTTCGATTGAAAAGAATACTGAACGAACGATTCGAATCAAAATAAAAGATTAATGTCAGCTATATTCATGTTAAACGTTTGTTTTCGCTTTCTCAAAGAGAAAGCTTTGTAATGGGGCAAAAATCGACCCACCGAATCAGACCTCGGGACCTCGATTTTCGTAATCTACGGGTCGAAAAACATGGAAATCCAAAAGTGTCTGTATGTATGTGTGTATGTGTGTATGTATGTATGTATGTATGTATGTATGTATGTATGTATGCATGTATGTATGTGTGTAACGATTTTTTTCGTCCACGATAACTCTCGAAGAAATGGTCCGATCTTCTTGAAATTTTGCACACAGGTTAGTCGCGGCAAAATCTCGGCCGAGTTCAATTTTCAGCAAAATCCGTTGTTTATTTCTCTAGCAACCGTTGCTAAGGTGTAAAATTTTTCGTTTCTTTTGTCTAGGATAACTTTCGAAGGAATCGTCCGATCTTGCTGAAATTCCGCACACCGGTTAGTTGTGGCAAGATCTATCACGAGTTCAATTTTCAGCAAAATCCGTTGGTTATTCCCTTAGCAACCGTTTCTAACGTGTTTTCTCACAAATCCTTATGAGTGCTCATTGGAGCAAGCCGGAAAATCAGTTTTAAGTCACACTCGATGGCCAAGGACACTGAATTGTTCTATTTTCTTCATAGCAACCGTTATGAAGGTTGGAAATTAATAATTTAAGACCTATTTCCATCATTTTCGACGGCAAAGAACAAAATCTTCCCAATTAGCTCCTTAGCAACCGTTGTTCACCGCCCTATTAACCGTTGCTAATGGGGAAAAAAATTGATGTAACTTTCATTTCGAGTATTTTCAACGTACTATAGAGAAAATTGGGAAAATTTGGTGTCTTTTGCCGTCGAAAATGATCGAAATGAGTCTTCAAGTGTGCTAAATACGGACTTAAGGGCAGTGCGGATCGATTTTGACCGCCATTTAACCGTATGACAGTCACAAGATGAACTGATCGAAAAATTATGCAGGTCCAAATGTCTCGCATCGTGTAGAACCTTGAACAGTTTGCTTTGTTGCATTTGATCAAATAATAAGAGAGCCCGGTCAGACATCAACACTCGCAACATAGTTTGGTCAATTGAAAAAGAACGACACTTTACACAGTCACAAAGATACGAATTGAATTGATTAAATGATTTTTTTGTAATTTTTGAAAAATAAATGATAGTATCTACGCTAGTGGAAAGGTGAAAATACAGGTTTGGGACGCGTTCGTGGGTGATGTTGAAGCCTCTTTGAGAAAGCATACTGCTAAGGCACTTGGCAGCGGTTTTCAGATTAATAGTGGGTTTAACTTTAGGTTAATAGTGACATGTGCTAGATCATATTTTTTGGTTTGGGTATTTCGCGTGTTCCATTTCAGATTTTCAGCAGCAGATTTTGAGTGAGATTGCAATGGTTGCTAGACACGTAAACAATAGTTGCTATGGGTAAAATGGAGATTTTGTATCCTGTGCAGTTGAAAATACTGGAAACGAAACTTACGTGAATAGGGTTGACGAATTTTTCACAACACCTAGTTTTTTCATATAAAATGCATGGAGAATCAGAAAATAATTAGGTCGTATTTTTTTATTTTTGTTTAATGTTATTTTTCTAAAAGATATGACCGTTGAAAGATTCGGCGTTTTCGATAGATATAGATATACTTCAAATGCAAATGACGTCATATCGTTACTAACGACATGAATTTCATCTCCTCATATTAGCTCGAATTTTGATTGGATCGAAAAACAAAAAAATACGACCTAATTAATTTTGCACGTTCTTTCGATTTCTACGATAAAAAAAATAGCGTATTCTTCCCAATTTTTCTTTCCCTTAGCAACGGTTGCTAGGGCGGTAAACAACGGTTACTGAAAAGCTAATTGGGAAGATTTTGTGTCCTTTGCCGTAGAGAATGATGGAAATATTTCATAAATTGATAATTTCCAACCTTCGGAATGGTTACTAGGGAGGTAAAAAACGATTGCTATGGAACAAATATAACAATTTAGTGCCTCTGGCCATCGAGTGTGACTTAAAATTGTTTTTCCAGCTTCCAAAACAACGGTTGCTAGGGATGTAAATAAACGGTAATTTCGACGAATAAGTGGATTTATATTAAAAAAAAACTTGTCCAAAATAATATTTAGTCCTTTCCTTCTACTGCAGCAACGGTTTCTAGACACGTAAACAATGGTTGCTATGGGTAAAACGGAGATTTTGTATCCTGTGCAGTTGAAAATACTGGAAACGAAACTTACTTTTTCTTTCCCTTGGCAACGGTTGCTAGGGCGTTTAACAACGGTTACTGAGGAGCTAAGTGGGAAGATTTTGTGTCCTTTGCAATCGAAAGTTATGGACATGGGTCACAGATTGATCATTTCCAACCTTCGCAATGGTTGCTAGGGAGGTAAACAACGGTTGCTATGGAGCAAATATAACAATTCAGTTTTCTTGGTCATCGAGTGTAACTTAAAATTGAGTTTCCAACTTTCGAAGCAACGGTTGCTAAGGATATCAACAGTTGTTGCTATGGGAAATATCTCATCGATTCTCTTCGATTCTCATTGATTCTCATCAACTCTCATAGTCCCAACGAGCACTTATGAAGATTCGTGAGATAACACGTTAGGAACGGTTGCTAGGCAAATAAACAACGGATTTTATTGAAAATTGAACTCGGCCTAGATTTTGCCGCGACTATCCTGTGTGCGAAATTTCCATGAGATCGGACCATTGCATATTTATTGGAAATAAATAATTTATTCGAAGACATGAATGGAAAAAGAAGATGGAAAAAAGAGGTGGAGAAAGGGGTGAAAAAAGAGGTGAAAAAAGGGGTGAAAAAAGAGTTGGAAAAAAGGGTGGAAAAAAGGGTGGAAAAAAGGGTGGAAAAAGGGGTGGAAAGAGGGATAAAAAAAGGGTGAAAAAAAAGGGGGGTGAAAAAAGGGTGAAAAAAGGGGATGGAAAAAGAGGTGAAAAAAATGGGTGAAAAAAAGGGTAAAAAATGGGTGGAAAAAGAGGGTGAAAAATGGGGTGAAAAAAAGATGAAAAAATGGGTGGAAAAAGAGGGTGAAAAATGGGGTGAAAAAAGGGTGGAAAAAGAGGGTACTAAGGGGGGGCAACTAAGGGGGGCAACTAAGGGGGGCAACTTGGGGGTCAAAATTTCCCACGGCGGCGGCGGCGGCGGTCTGGCTTTTAATATAGAGAGAAAAACAACATCGAAGTTTTTCCAATCTTTTGAGAAAAAACCAGTCGAGTACACAAAATTGTAAAAATCGGTTAGTCATTGGATGCAAGGCTATGCTCGAAGATGCTTGGCTTTGTATCCGGGAGGTCACCCCTCCGACTATGGTACGCACTCAACGATGCTTAACCTTTAGAGGGCCGGGATTTGGAAGAGCATACCGCCCTCAGAAAACTGGTATTTAAGGTACCTCATATCAATGATTGATCATACACAAAGTGTCGATCATGAGGTGCGTCAATATATTGATTTTCCGGCCCCGTACGGAACTGCTAATGTTAAGAATTTCAAATTTTTAAAAATTGTATTTTTAATAGTAGAAAACGCTTCTTTCTTTATGAGAACATTATATAAGTTAAATTTGTAGATTTAATTAAATATTTAGAGCATTTTGAAGGGTTGATAGTCAAATTTTATGACCACTTGCACAATGTAGAAAATACAGATTTAATGGATTTGGGGTAGGTAAAAAGCAGTGTGGAGCGGTAAATTTATCTTAAATGACTTTAATAAGTGAAAATAATAATAAATTAAAATATATTTTAGTCTAAAAATAAACATTAAACAAGTTCTTATGATGCGTCAAAATATTGATTTTCGGCCCTCTAAAGGTTAACTTGAAAACATTTCGGGTCACCCATCCAACTACTGACCGCGCTTGATGCTGCTTAACCTTCGTGATCGACCATCCACCGGTGTGTCCCGCGGACCACGCTTGCTTTTTGATACCAGGGCCTAATTATTCTTATATTTCTGTAACGGATCAATTATTTTATTGATAACAATTTATGATTCCGTGCGCACCTAAGCTATTCGTCCAAATTTTCGCGTCACTATTACAATTGTCGCACCGAATTCTTATATCCCTATTCTTAACGTAGATTTTCCTTTTTCCCCGCCAACTTATGCAAATGGCGGTTATTTTTGGAGGGAAAATTTTTCCGGTTATAACTACGCTTTTGTTAATTGTTATTTAGCACCACTTCCAGCACCACTTGGACCATGGGCGCCATTTGTCACCGCTAGCGTTAATAAATAAATAAATGACTATATTGTATAAATTACCCAGGCTTGCTAGAGCAAGAGACAAGAATTATTTATAGTGCGCAAGTGAGGTGGTGAATCTCACTTGCGTGGGAGTGGGTTCTTGGGCTGGAAGCGTGGCAAGTTAAACACACAATATAAGTTTAACTACAAGAACATTTATTCATTATATGGGATGAGGTTACACATTGGACCTGCGAGTCCGGGACGCGTGCCGCGGGCCGGAGCGGAAAGCAGCGAGCAAGATGTAAACAACGACGGGAGAGAGAGAGAGAGAATAATCGGCGCGGTACTTACTCGGCGGCGAATATGCTCCGGCTTCTCGAGATATCGGCGATCGCTCGCTACGAAATGCTGTACGCCCGGGAACGAGGTTGGTGCACTACACACTAGCTGCACGTCAGAGACGAGGGTCGCGGTAGCGTGGAATCGCGAAGTACCAAAAGGTCGGCGCTGGGGAAAACACGTGTTCGCGCGGGCTGCTCTGCATATAGTCACGTCACGCTCTACTATCAGTCGCGTGAACCACGGCTCTCTCTCTCTTACCTTTGGCTCAGCTGTCACTCGCTCCGGTGTTGACGCTGAAACATAACTTTTTTACATGAAATCTTTATGATTTGTAAGTGGGATAGAGAGATCTCACAGGGCACTGTTATTCAATCGTTTATTGCATAATGTTCCCGTGACACCATTATTAAAACAATAATTATTCAAAAAAATTGCATCCAAAGTCGTAAATTCAAAAAACTAATGGTGCCAATCGATTCTAGAGAAAAAACCAAGAAAAAAAAGTGAAATATATTTTTTTAATTTGAGGCTTATTTTTTGGCAATCGCGTTATAAACAATTGGAATTCAGTAAAACCGACAAAAAGTGGCTTTGGCCCATGCCTACGCTATCACCATGGGATGAAAACTGACTGCGGGATCGCTACTTTTTTGAAAAAAAATATCCCTATTTTTACTTTTTTCAAAATTCAATGTTTAAACAATAATTATTTGAACAAATTGCACCCAAAGTCGTAAATTCGAAAAACTAATGGTGCCAATCGATTCTAGAGAGAAAACGCAGAAAAAAATGTGGAATACATTTTTTTGATTTGAGGCTTATTTCTCTTGTAATCGCGTTATGAAAATCTAAATCACAGTATAATTGGTCCCTCGAATCCGACAGGTGGCTAAACTCATTATTTGTTACTCGCTAGATGAATATTGTTCCTTCGTTTATAGTAATAGGGGCTTTATTGCTGATGTATTGTCCATTATTTTTGGTATTTTCCCAATCAATCGAATATGGCTCGAAGGTCTTGCATTCGAGTCCGAGATTTGGTCGATTTCGTTGTCGAAGATGACACGTCTTATGATAAACACTGTGATATTTCCTTTGTACCGACGGTAGATTCAGGTTCTGACAACGATTCAGATTGTGCCGAAGAAGCGTTACCGGAATCGCAGCTTCCGAACGGCTCATACGAACATATACGAAGCTTATATACTGACTCTCAAAAACTACTCGAGCCAAATCATAAATATGATTGGAGAGATGATGAAAATGTACAATGTAACTCGATGATTGATGTTGACGATGTTACATGTAACTTAGATCCAATAAAACATCTTTTTCCCAAAAATTCTTTAGAACTTATTCATCTTTTCTTTTCCACTGAAATGAAGCTTCATATTATTGAAGCATGTAAAGAAAACCTCTTTGATTTGTCTTGTGAAGACTTTGATAAATTTTTAACAGTCATAATTATATCGATAATTAACTGTCGTAAAAGCCAAAGAGACTACTGGTCGACAAGAAGCATCTTATGTTGCCCTGTAATACAATCACTCATGACAAGAAACAGATTTTGCGAAATAAAACAGAAATTAAAACTTTATAAATCCGGTGATTGTGATGAAAAAGATAAAGTATGGAAAGTAAGAACTTTGTACAATTTATTCCGGAAAAATATTACTCAATTCGGTTTTTTTGAATATAATATTTCAGTTGATGAGGTCATGGTTAAGTATTTCGGAAGATTTGGAGTAAAACAATGTATTCGAAATAAACCCATAAGGTTTGAAATCAAACAGTGGGCTATGTGTTCTGATGAAGGATACATTTATGACGTCGATATTTATACAGGTGCTTCAGTAAATGAAATGAATCCTGTAGCTTTGCAATCAATTTCTTTGGGATCAAGAGTTGTTTTGAAAATGCTTGAAAACCTACTTTTGACTTGTTCGAAAAAAAATTTGCTAAAATATCACGTAAATTTTGACAACTTTTTCACATCCTCTGATCTTATGATCTATTTAGAAAGAATAGGTTTGCAAGCTACAGGTACAGTACGATCAAACAGAGTGAAAAATTAAATTGAAATACCGAAAAAATTAGAACGAGGCACGTGTATTTGTTTTCATGATGAGAATTCAAAATCAAATCATATTACGGTCATGGATTCTAAGCCAGTATCTATTCTTTCTACAAAATTCGGTGTTGAGCCGAAAGTTACAATGCAAAGATACTGTGAAAAACAAAAACGAAATGTTTTATTTCCTCAAGCATTTTCTGCATATAATGAATACATGGGTGGCGTCGATCTTCACGATCAGCATTGTAATGCACTCAACCAATTTGGTTCGTCATTAGTTCTTTAAATAATTGATTCAAATAAAAAGCATTCTGGTAAGTTTTTTTGTAATTGGTTAGTTAAAGTTGACAACGTCTCTTATAGTATGTAAACTGTAATAAGAATACGTAATACTCCAACATATGAGAATTAATCAGAATGAATACTGCTGAAATAATAAATTGACTCATGTGTCTATTATGGATTTCAAATTTCCAACAAAAAAAAAACACATTTCAGCTTCTCAGGCTAAGAAAAGCACATTTCGGCTTCTCGGGCGGAAAAAAGCACATTCCGGCTTCTCGGACGGAAAAAAAGCACATTTCAGCTTCTCGGACGAAGAAAAGCACATTTCAGCTTCTCGGACAAAGAAAAGCACATATTATTTGTTATATATAGGTTTGTAATATATATTGTATATATTACATATATTGTATATAAGAGCATGCAGCTGTGCGTTAGATAAAGAGGCCCGCTCGGGCGCCCGAAATCCTAATTCGGATAAGAACTCGTCCGCCTGAGTGCGTTAACCTTCCACCACCAGAACTCTTACGCTATACGGAAGCATGGGAAATGCATTTCTCCCATCTTCCAGAAAAAGTGCACCAATCACGCATAACTGATATGCGTCTCTCCCTCTTCAAGTACACCTGTATAGGTTTACTGCTTTTCTTCGTCCGAGAAGCTGAAATGTGTTTTTTTTCGTCCGAGAAGCTGAAATGTGCTTTTTTTCTTCGGAGAAGCTGAAATGTGTTTTTCTTCATCGTAAACCGTGAAATGTGCTTTTCTTCGCCGGAAGATCGAAATGTGCTTTTTTTCGTCGGGAGTTTGAAATGTGCTTTTCTTCGTAAGGGTCGTCGATATTTTCTTCAATTGTTTAAAGAATGCTCTGCTTGAAAAACGACGATTTCACTAAAGTTTCCATATTTAATGTAAAACTTTTCTGATGAGCGCCATAACAGTCTTCAGAAGATTTTGAGATCCATACAAAAATAATATAGTTCGTGATGTGCAAATTCTTTGCATTTGTATAAACTCCAGGATTCATGAGAAGTTGTGGGTTGAAATCATTACATTGGCGTTTTTCTTATTAAATCAAACTCTTACTACGAAAACTTAAATTTGCGAAATATACAAAGTCTTAGTTCCTCATTTTGAATTTCAACATTTGAGAAAATCACAAGTTATTTCGACTTAAGGGGTAACACCACTCTAGGATTTTCAAAAATTCGATATTTTTTTTTACTTAAAAAGTTAGTAAATTTCCTGTAGAATACGCTCCTGAAACACTTTTTTCGAAATTCGAACTCCAAATGTTTTTTCCAAGGGATTGCTGATTGAAGTGTAAGTACGATGTAACGATAATTTAAAACTTTCAACGCGGTTTTTTATAAACTTCATTTTTTGGAGTTTATGCCGGTGATAACTCGAAAACTGATTATCCGATTGAGCTGAAACTTATAGGATTTCTTCATTATAGTATTACCTATTAGATGAATTAAAAGTTATTGTAATATTTTATCATTACATATGGAAAAATGTGATAAAATGGCGGGAAAAAATTGAGTTTTTCGAAAAAGATACGCCAAGAGTGCAAATTTTTTTTTCACTTTTTTCTTAATTCATCCACTAACTGTGAATATAATTAATGTAAATTTTTTTGATTTTTTGATTTCAGATCAAAATTGCGACCAGGAGAGCCGGCACAAGAAATATAGAGATACTTTTTCAACGCTATCTAACGGCCTCCATTTTGTTGGGAAAAATTAAAAAAAAATATTTTCGTATACTGTAACAAGTGCTTTGCGAGCACTCGTTAACGCGCGATTGCCACGTGTCGTGCCGGTGGCATGGGTGAGCGTCGCGAATCGCGTGATGGACTTGCGATCGACGCCGGCACGCGCCGCGGCCCTTTGGGCTATGCGCCGCGGAAGAAAGAGAGTGAAAGAGCATGGAGAGGGGTGGACCTCCCAACTCACGCGGCAGGCGAGTCGCGCGAGGGCGGGAAGGATTGACACTCTCGCGCCGACCCTCGCGATAATTAGCACGCGCCGCTAATAACACCTCATCCGTGTTCCCGTTAGTTTTGAGTGCGCGATCTGATTAAGGGCTCATTGCACGTGGTGATTACCACGGTGCCCCAACAATCGGCGTGAGCCGCAACACGGTGAACCGCGAGCGCCGAATCGAGCCCCTACAACCCCTTTCCCCCCGCTCTTCCCAGTCCCGGGGAAGCACCCACTACACGAACAGCGACGGTTCGTACCTGTGTACGGACGGCTGGGGGTCACTTCTGAGACCCTTGCCACGGCATCTGCCCGTGGGAGCGGGGTGACGACCTGGCCGCTGGGTGAGGAGCGGGGCAGTATCGAATAGCTAGGGGTGCATTTCCTGCACCACGATAAGTGCGGAAAACACCCCGTTGCAATACTACATGGATCAACTTAATATTGTCAAGAAGTTTCGATAGATTTAATTAAAAACTACCCTTGAAAAACGATTTTCAAAAGTGAGTTTTTTTTCTCGTTCTAGCTATATATCTCCCCTTAAATAAACGCCCTTATTGGTATAAACAATTGATTGCAAAAAACACGAAATTTCGAGTAAAAATTTCCCTTGTGTCAACCGTAAGACATGGAATCCGGTCGCAACGAACCTCGGAAAGTGAGTTTCGAGTGTTCATGGACCTTAAACTGGAAGTTGGCATAGTTGTAATTGTTTAAATTACTTTTGGAAGGCCCAAAATGGCAGCCGCCAGAAAAAATTGTAGCTTTCAACTTGGATATTGTTATTCTCAAAAACTATAGATCAAATAAAAAAACTCTTAGGAAGAAAAGTCTCAGAATCACAGAAAGCACACACTCGAATTTTTTCAGAATTTTGTTATGAAATTTTTGAAAATTTTAATATTTCAAATTTTTAAAAAAAAACGAAAATTGCTTCAAAACTTCTGGAAAAATTGGAGAATGTTTTTTGAGTAATTTTAAGACTTTTCTGTTCCTAAAAACTTTTTGATTTGATCTATAGCTTTTGAGAAAAAAAATAATGAAATTATTTTTTAGAAATTTCTCTGTGCGTTTCTTAGCGGGCAACTTAAAAAATTTATAGGAACAAAAAAGTTCTAAAATTACTCAAAGAACATTCTCCAATTTTTTCAGAAGTCTTAAAGCAATTTGCATTTTTTTGAAAATTTTAAAAATCAAAATTTTGAAAAATTTCATCAAAAAATTTTTTAAAAAATCAAGAGTGTTCTTCCAGCAATTTTATAACTTTTTTGTTCTTAAGAATTCTTTGATTTGATCTATAATTTTCGAGAATCATAATTGCCAAGTTGAAAGCTACAATTTTTCTATTGGCCGCGATTTTGGGTCTTCCAAAAATAATTTGAACAATTACAACTATGCCAACTCTTAGTTTAAGATTCATGGACGCTCGAAATTCACTTCCCGAGGTTCGTTCCGACCGGTTTCCATGTTTTACGGGTGACACAAAAGAAATTTTGTCTCGAAATTTCGTGTTTTTTTGCAATCGATTGCTTATAACGATAAGGGCATTTATTGAAACGAGATAAAAATAACGGGATCGAAAAGCTGACAAAATTTTGCACAAGAAAATGTTCTTCTCAAATTTTTTGAACCGTTATAATTAGATAAAATCTGTCGCTCAAAAAAGCGGCCGTCGAGCGGCCGTTTGGGTAGGCACTAATGGGTTAAAAAATGGCTACGTTAGGTAAGATATATTCACAAAGGGCGGACATTAACAACAGTAAATTTACGTAATAAACAGTATTATCAATTTCTACTATGCAATAATTCAAACATTTACTGGACACGAATAGGTACTCTGACATCTCAAAATTTTTCAGGAAATCAAAATTTATTTTCTCTCCCCATTTTGGAAGTATATACTTTTCAGAATAGTGTAGAATCAATTTCGAAGGTCTACAAGGTCGAGAACCGGGATATAGGGCGTTTCACGTGATTCTCTCTCTGACTTCCGTAGTGTTCGGACGTATCTCAAGTTCAAATTCAAATTCAAATTTTCGCCACTCCCCCCAACTATACAATTCATTTAGTTTTAAAAAAACGAGAGCAGTTTTCCGTTCCCTTGTTCATTGAATTTCGTCCTGACTCTTCAACGCTTTAATGTCTACGTCTTCGTCTTCTACTGGATCTAAAGAACCTGCTGCATAAATTGCGAAAATCGATCAACCGACTTCAAGCTCTGGACAAACAAGCAAGCATTCACAGATAAGCCTTCCATCATACATATTTCCTTTTATTATCCTAACTCAAATTGTTAGAGCGTTCAGAGCTTCCACTTTTTCTTTTCGTTTTGCGTCTTATTTCTATTTTTCCGGTTTTATCCTAGCAGCGATCTGCTATACTTGCTTAACAAACTTGACCCCTCTGCACACTTCAGTTCTCGGCTAGGTCCAGATATCTCGAAAGACTCTAAAAATTGACACCAAATCATGTCTCAATCCTCTAGTAAATTATCAACTGACAAATCAAATTCACCTCAAGATGTGATTATTGATGAAAATAACTCGACGAGATTCTTGAATTCAAATTCAAATACTAACGATAGAGACTCAAACTCTGAGGAGTTTTTCGACACGTTCTCGAAAGAGCAATTTATTAATCAAAACAAGAACAGATACGATGTTCGCTCTAAAGCTCCTTTTATTACCTATTCGACACACTTGTAAATGAAAATCTGAGACATTTACACATTGCAAAGGTGGGAGAAAAAATTTTCACGGCTAGATTTCACGTCGCAGGTCTATCACGACGCAAGGCGGTGTCACGCAGGTCACGACGCAAGGCGGGGCATAATAAATTTTTGGTATCATTCAATCCATTTCAAGAAGCGAATAAATTCTTAGAAGAATGCTCAAGCAAAGTAGATCCAAACTGGAGCGCATTTATCCCAGATCAAAGCCTCTTCAATATCAGAATTATTAGCGATGTTCCTGCTGACATCCCAGTCGAACTCATCCAAAAACCGATAAAATAGTCAGAATTAAAACAAAAATAAATATTGAGAACGAATTCCGCTCTCGAGACTCAGATAAAATACAAATCATGAGTAAAGAAGAGTTACCAAGATTTATAAGAATTTTCGGAGTCTTCTATGAAGTACAAGTTTTTATTCCCACTGTCCTCAGGTGTTATAGATGTCGAAAATATGGTCACGGTATTAAATCCTGTTCTCACGAAGTCCGGTGTGAAATTTGCGGGCTGAGACACGTAGGCTCTTGCGATCGAAACCCTCAATGCGCAAATTGCTCCGGCAATCACAAAGCTTCCGACAAAAGCTGTATCTTTTTCGAATTCAATCGCGAGCTAAATTTTACGATGACTCTCCACAAAATAGGAAGGCTGGAGGCAATTTTCCTAATACAGAGCCGTTATATTCAGGAAAACAAAAATAGTCAAAATCAAGTTAATCAAAACAATAGTCCCTGGATAAACAGAAAATCTGAGCAGTCAGAATCAGTAAAGGTATCACCGGAGAACAACTCAAACTATATTAGTCTAACTTCTATCAATAACAACAACAACGAAGGAAATAATAACAACTCCCAAATTCATATAGACACTCAGAGAAAGTTAAACCCTCAAAATTTTCCTTATCAAGACACAAGAAACTCAAATCACAAACAAACCTTTGATTCTCGATTCACAACAATAGAAAATCTTAGACAACAACTCCCTTCAGCTCCAACATACTCTGGAACAATTCGCAAGTCATTATCATCGAAACGAAAAATATCTCCCTATTCAAGCTCCACCGATAAACAGTCGAAAGTCAGCCCTGGGATAAAGCGATCATCAGATCTATGCACTTCAAAAAATTCTCCTCTACCAAAAAAAAGTAACCTAAACGGTTCGAACTCAAAAATATTACGCGATGTCGGACAAAATCTCACTTCTGAATCGTCCCATTCCAATAATTCCAGTCTAGAGGAGCTCACAGAAAATGACTTGATTGATAAAGAAAATGCGATCGCGACCACCCAAATCCCTTTGAACAACGAAATAATTTTCTACAAGCAAGCTTGAGTACATCCAAAATGATCGACTCCATTCCCCCCCCCCCCTACAGTAGACTTTTAAATTTTATATAAATAAATAGCTTTTTTTAGCTCAACGTTTATTCAGTGACAATTTTTACTCCCTAATTACTTCAATGTCATGAACGTTTCCTATTGGAATGCTAATGGCATAGAAAGCAAAATGCCCGAAGTTCTTAATTATGTTTTAAGCTCTAATCTTGACATCTTTGCAATAGCAGAGTCCAAATTAGCAGATGAAAATTCCTCCCCCGCGATACCAGGATTCCTAACGGTTTGAAAAGATAGAGTCAGCGATATAGGAACCAGAGGAGGGGGATTACTCATCTACGTAAGATCTACCATAGAATTTAAATCTCTCACATTTCTCACATCCCAAAACGTCCCACCACACCTAGAATATATATTTTTAAGAGTAAAAGACACTAATAAATTATTCCACCTTTTGTTCATTTATAATCCTCCGGATAAAATCATCTCGGTGGAGAGCTGGCAGAAGATTTTCGACGAGGGAAATTCTTTCTCAAATTTCATGATAATTGGAGATGCAAATGCACAGCATCAAGATTGGTGTAGTGATCTCATAAACACCAACGGTAGAAATTTATATAATGCAGTTCTCAACTGCGCCCGTATGTCGGTACTCAAACTTGAGGCGCCAACAAGGATATATCACGTCTCAAGCTGCCCAGATGTAATTATAACGTCCTCAAGCTTGTTGGGCCAACTGAAATCAGAAGTAGCACAAGATTCAATGGGGAGCGATCATTATCCGATATGTTTATCTATCCTAAGCTTCGTTTTTACTCGATCATGTCGGTCAAACAAAATTTCATTATCTAGAATTGTGTGGAATGAATTCAGAAAACATCTCACACAATCAATCTCTCTTTTCTCAAGAAATGAGGATCCTCAAACTTCTTATGACAATTTTGTTTCACGGATATACGAAGGTATAAGCGAGGCGGGCGGGAGAGTCTTCGAAGGATTTCCTACTGAAAGAAAATCCCCAAAAATGCAATCTGGTGGAATTCTGTGTGCTCGGACGCTGTGGACGCCAGGAGAGAAGCGCTTTGGTTTTTGAGAATAAACCCTTGTCCGGAAAATGATTAAAGAAGCAATACTTATATTTTACTTATACTGTGTAGCAAATAACCTGACTTCGAGCTTTGATAACTGTTTATCTAACATTACGTACTATTTTATTGTGTGCTTTTACTTATTACTGTGTGCAATTACATTGTGAATTGTCTGCGTGTCAATAATATATTGTCTTCCCAGCGATTATTGTGACTCGTTTGTCGAAAACTGCGTGCGTTCCGTGGATTATAGTGCGTTATTGCAATTAAGCGGATAGGGTGTCAGCTCTAGTTTCAGCTTCAGCATTAACAATCTAGTCAATTAAATTTTGTTCAAAATGGCAAACCAGAACATGGATTACATACACTTAACAGAATGGCTATTGAAAATGACACAATTAGAATTCGATGAAGCAATGAAAAGGTTGGAACTAGAGATGACAGGTTCACGATTAACGGACGCACAACGATTAATGAATAGGTTGAGAGGCAATTATACAACCGAAGATTTTATTTCAAATACGGATTTCACGTCAGAAGAAGAACTAGAAGATACCGGAATAATTTGTTGATCGAGTTTACCCAATATTCTGCCCAACAGAAGCCAATGAAACGGCGTCGAGACTGAATGAAAGTAAGATGGGGCGTACCGCGCTAATAAAAGGGGAAATAACAGCAAACAGCTCCCACATTTTCTTGAATCCGACAATAGCGGATCCCTCCGGCTTTGCTGCAACCAGCACAACGGGTGTTGAAACGAGTAGGGTAACAACCGTAACGACGACAGCAGCAGGTAACACGGTGGTAATGTCGAGTGCGTCGGGAAAAATATGCATGGTCAGTGGCTCAGGACCAACACCAAACCAACAACCAGATCTAGTACACGTTACGTTGGAGGACGGATCACAGCAATGGTTACCGAGACCGCTCGTAGTTCAAATGCGAAAACCTCAAGAGGCTCGACTAGAATGCGAAAGGGAAAGAGACCGACTCATACGACAACGGAATTTTGCGAGTAGCACACGGTTACAGAACGCGTCCCGAATAACTTGAACCTGTCAACGTTAATGCCTGGTAGCAACGCAATTAGCCGATTCGTAAATTCGACGGTACAGGAAGAAATCCAGCCACAGAAAATGAATAGAGTAAATATTCAGGATACGTACGACTTAAATTACTACGATAAATCAGCAGCACTATTATCGAATAGCAGCCATCAACATCGAAGCGGTGAAGAGTTGGTACCGCAAGGAAATCAACAGCAGAGGGAAATAAGGCAGAACAACCTTCAAACCCAATACTACCAACCTTGGGGGAGGGGGGCCCACAGCAACGCTGTGCCGACAATGTCGAATCAAGAGTGGACATATCCGTCAGGAAGACGTAGTAACATGAATAATTCATTCATGGATGTCGGGAAAATAGTTCGGTCGTGGCGTATTAGCTTTTCGGGACAAGCGGAAACCACGAGCATTAAAGAATTCCTGCAAAGGGTCGAAGAATGCAATAGGACGTCGAATCTGACGGATGTAAAATTGCTGAATGGTATGACGGAATTGTTATTGGGAGTAGCCAGGCACTAGTATCGCAGAACACGGGAAAAATGGAACTCGTGGTTGGACTTTTGCGATTTCGCGAGATTGATGTATGGGGTTGATCGTAGTTTCCAACAACGGTTAAGCCGCGAAGCCGAGAAACGAACCCAACATCCAAATGAACCGGTACGGGATTATATAATCTGTCTACTCACAATCATGAGTAAGATGCAACCGGAATGGCCTATGGAAAAACAGCTGGACCTACTGCATGCCAATCTATTACAGTCGATACAGCGATAAATTAACCGCGAAAAGCTTGTCGATGTTGATGCATTCGTGCGTGAAGCAAGAGACGCAGAATATTTAATCAATGCGGAAAAATATTATCAGCCGCCGCCTCCCATCCATGAGTTTGATTCCGGAAACTGCGTACCATGGAAAAACGATGCCAAAGCTAAAAGTAGATTCTGCGAAACCGCAACAAAAACCGGCTGGTTCCGCAGTCGAGGTTTCAAAGGCAGTTCCGTCAATGACAAAGATTGCGGACTTGGTGAGTAAGGTGGTCAGTCAGTAAATAAGCGCACTGATGCTGAATAAACCAAGCAGTATGCCAGCCGCCATGACCAATAAAAAGTCTTCGGACGTACCGACTCAACTAAAACCTCAGCAACCGAAAAAGCGACCTAAAAGCTATTCGATGCTAGTGATACCGCTCCCACCTAGAGATGAGCGTAACAAGAATAAGCCTGCTGGACCAAAACCAGACCAGCTATGTTGGAATTGTGCGTGGCCGGGATACACGGTGCGGAAATGCCCTGAGTGCGGCAAACACTACTCGACGGGAAACGAGAACGGGAGCACATTATAGGGGAGGTCCCTGTAGCTCCCTGTGAAGTAACCGTGACCTCGGATGAAGAGCCAATGTTCCCAGAAGGTACCGTAGTGGGACCTAATCTCTTCACAGATACCGAGGAGGGAACCATTCGAGCATTGTCAATAAGACATACTGTTAGGTTCTGATTTTACGCAATTATTTAACGCGAAGCTGGACCCATGGAACAAAGAAATGACGATCGTGGGTGATCCAAACCCAATTCCGATCGAACTCGCTGCGTTGTCGACGAGCGTGCCGCATATAGCCTCGATAGGAATCGCCGATCTTACGGAGATCGAGGACCAAAAACTAGCCACGTTGATAGGGAAATACCGAGTAGCTCATGGCAAAAAGATAGGCTGTACCGATAGAATTGAACATGTAATCGAGATACAGTCCTGCACGCCAATTAAGGGGTAATATCCGGCAAATTTTTTTTTTCTTTTCATTTTTTTTTTATTGGCTTAAACCATGCTAAAACTATCCTAGAATCGACATCTACAACTCCCAAGTACTGATCTAAACTCAAAATTCGTTTGAATCAATTTTTACTGAACAACTTTCGTATAAGATACATAGCATTTTGAAACTTCAAACGCGTTTTTCTCAGAACCATGTTTTCAAATTCGGCGAGCAGTAGAACTGAAAAAGTTTACATCTGATTGACTTGAATTTTTAACTGTAGCTTCTTCATTAGATTATCTAGTGAAGTACACACGATTTTAGCGATTGCTTAACAAAAAAAAAGTTATAAACAATTAAAGTCGACTTTTTAAAAAAGCGGTTCACGGCAATCGCTGCACAGCCGCCATTTTGTAAAAAAACTAACAATAAAAAATTTGTTTCTATTCTCCAAGAGTTGCTTAATCCAATGATATATTATTTATATACCTTAGATCTCAAATGTCGTTTAGAAAAAATCATGAAAAAAGCCTCGTTTTTTTGAGCATTTGGCGGGTATTACCCCTTAAGCAAAAATATTACCCGGTTTCCCGAATATTAGAAGAAGAGATGCATCGGCAGTGTAAGGAGCTGCTACAAAAAGATGTCATCGAACCTTCCACCACTCTAATGGGGAGTACGGGATGTGCATTGACTACCGAAAAGTCAATGCCGTAACGCGCTCCAGTGCCCCCTCGTATGGATGCTATACTACGAAAATTACGGGGGGCGAGGTACATCTCCACAATCGATCTAAAAAGTGCGTACCATCAGATTAAGGTGGCTGCAGGATCGAAGCACTTAACGGCATTCACCGTACCAGGCCTAGGTCTATTTCAATTCAAACGGATGCCGTACGGCGTAGTAGGATGCCCGGCAACCTTTCAAGAACTAATGGATGGATCTATTGGTCCAGACCTTGAACCCTACGCATTTGCTTATCTGGACGATATAATTATCGTAACGGAAACCTTCGAGGAGCACATGTACTGGTTGGAACATGTGCTGAAGAAAATCCTCGATGCTGTACTCATCATCAACTGGGAGAAGAGCCATTTTTGCAAGTCAGAAGTTAGATACTTGGGCGTGCTGGTCAACCGGGATGGGTTCAGGCCGGACCCAGAGAAAATTGAAACAATAGTTAAGTTTCCAACACCGAAAAAACTTGAGTCCTTACAGCGATTTCTCGGCATGGCGTCGTCGTATCGAAAATTTTTAAAGGATTTTGCCACGGTAGCGGAACCGTTGACGCGCTTAACGTCTAGAACCGTCCCTTTTGAGTGGACTAACGTGCAGGAGCGAGCGTTCATCACGATTAAAAGTATGTTGGCGACAGCACCAATGTTGAATCGACTGTCGTATCAGCACCAGTTCATTGTACAAACTGACGCTAGTGATACAGGCCTTGGTGCAGTCCTTTACCAAATCATTGATGGTGAAGAGCGACCTCTGGAATTTGCAAGTCGCGTGCTGTCAACAGCGGAACGTAGGTACAACGTCACCGAAAGAGAATGTTTAGCGGTAGTTTGGGCAATTAGGAAATTTCGTATGTATGTGGAGGGATACCAGTTTAAGGTAGTAACCGACCATCACAGTCTGAAGTACCTACAAACCCACAAACATACCGCTGGACGATTGATTCGGTGGTCGTTGGAATTACAAGATCATGACTTTGAAGTTGAGTACCGTAAAGGGTCTGAGAACGTGGTGCCGGATGCCTTGTCGAGAATGCATGAAAGCGAAAGCGAGGTAGAAGTTTCGTCTATGGACGTACCACCAACCACAGATACTTGGTACTTGGAACGGCTTCAACAAGTACAGTCTCGACCTAAAGAGTTCCCGTTATACAAAACCGTCGGCAATAAACTATATCATTATAGTGCTATGCATCATTTTGAGGATGTGATCGACGACGACGACTTATGGAAGCTCGTCCTGCCAGAAGACAAACGACTGCAGGTAATGGAAGAATGCCACAGTCAACCTACAGCAGGACATCTAGGACGCTACAAGACTTTTCAGAAAGTCGCACAGTATCATTTTTGGCCCGCAATGAATGAGGATGTGCGGAAGTTTGTCCAAAATTGTGGGATCTGTCTGCAAATGAAGGTTGAGCAACGACAACCTGCTGGACTTATGGGTTTCAGGAAAAGGCTGAGTCCGTGGCACACAGTTGCCAGTGACATTATGGGCCCATTCCCGAAAAGTACCCATGGATTCGAATACATTCTAATATTCATGGATATATTCACGCGCTTTATCGAATGCGTACCGCTTCGTAAAGCAAACGCTCAGGCGGTGCTGAATGCCTTCAAAAAACACGTAGTATTACGTTGGGGCGCGCCGGTCATATTTTTGAGTGACAACGGGACTCCGTTCCGTAACAAGTTAGTTGATGACTATCTGGAGGAGCAAGGGATCAAACATCACCTAACACCGGCGTACCACCCACAAGCAAATCAGGTGGAAAGAGTCAACAGGACGTTCAAAACATCGATCAAGTGTTACATAGAAGAACACAAAAGATGGGATGAGCACTTAGATGAAATTACGTACGCTTATGACAACGTGGAGAATGAAGCGACCCAAGCGACCCCAGCCTTTCTCAACTTCGGGCGTAACCCCACTCTACCCAACTCCTTGCGTCGTAAAGAGGATCTACAGGCGGACAAGGAAGATGAACATCAAGTAATCGATGATTATCGTAAACGGTTAGCGGCACTAGAAGAAGTGAGACATTTAGCAGCGCATAACTCGGACATCGCACAAGAGCGTAACGCCAAATATTACAATGCTAAATCATCGTGATGTGAAGTTCGAAGTAGGAGACAAAGTCCTCAAAGCGAACCACGTACTGTAGTCGTCAGCGGCGGGAATATCTGCTAAGCTAGCGCCGAAATTCAATAATAACTACACTATTGCAGAGCAGGTAGGGTCTAACACGTATCGACTGATGGACGAATCGGGGAAAGACGAAGGAGTTACTCATGTAAAATACTTAAAACCACAACGAGTGGAAGAGATTTTCGGTTCCGAGAATCCGACAGCAAACAGCGACGGAGCTACTGGCCAGGGCCCCGAAGCTGTAACAGCAGCTAAAGATATAATCGCAAAAAAATCCAGAGGTAGACCCCGTAAAACCCGTCAAAAAATGCAAAGGCAGAAAAAAATTCCTCACAAAAAAAATGTTATCACAAAATTTCGGCTTTTTTTTCATCGCTATTTTCTTGTACAAAAACTAATTTTTGGATTTTCTAACCACCACGATTCGAAAGAGCGCCTTTTAAACCATGGAAAACAGTGGTTCCAGATTTTTTTCCGATCAAATGCATCATACAGTGAGTCTCTGAACTTTGACATCGAAAAGTGTCCGTTCAGGCGCTAATGGGATAATGGATTAACAAGATCATTTCAGATTTTGACTCTAAACTTAAACAACTGAGAGGAAGCTTAGACTTTTTGCATAGTGCACATTGAAAATGGAGAAGAAACAAGTGGTAGTTAATGAACTACATGAACCTGCTTTAAAGTTTGAACCATTGTCACTGTATAAGACTAGAGGAACGCCACGTCGTGCCGCAAATCTTTTGAAAGCTAGAATAACTGAGTCAGTATTTAAGGAATAAACTAACTCAATGTGTACGGCTCGAGTGGACATATAGGTGAACAGGGCGCCCCATCGCTTTTCATTACGACGTCCAATTTTTATTGTCATTGGACCAAAATAATCCAAACCACAATGGGAAAACGGACGAAGTCGTAAGGCTAATCTTGCTGGTGGTAAAACCGACATTTGTGGATTACAAGGAGTTCCACGATTTTTCAAACATTCTGAACACTTACTAATTATACTACTTAAAGTCTGACGCAAACCTATAATCCAATATTTCTGACGTAATTCGTTTATAACTGCTTGGTGGCTTCCATGTGAGAATCTTTCTTCACAAGCAATTATAAGTAATCATGTCAGAGTTTCTTTTGAATCTAGAATTATAGGTTGTGTAGAAAAATCGGACTCAGAATTTTTTGGAAAGTTTTTAAGCCTGCCATTTGCCCGTAAAATTCCGTGTTCGTCAATGTATGCGCTTAAAGAAGCTATACGACTATTATTCTTTATTGACTGGTTTTTTTCGATTGCTTTGATTTCACTCATTGTTTTGACTAATGCGAAAACAAATTTCTTCCGATCTTATGATGCGTTGAATTGTTGAACAATGAGTCTCTTTCCAAATATCGATAGCTAACAATACACTCGCTAACGAATTGATAAGACGAAAGTAAGAAGAAAATCGAGAAAAATCTATTGAATTCACTTCTTCTGATATTACCAATACTCTCTCTTTTCTTTGATATTCCGAATTATCCACCTTCTTTACGAGATCGAGAGTTTGTAAAGGCCATAATGATTCATCGCTTCGAAGAAAAGGTGACTCTGAAATCCATCAACTTCCCTTATTTAGAGCGTCCTGAGCTAATCGTGTCCCATCGTCCGCTGGATTATCTTTACTGGGTACTCATTTCCAAGCATTTATATCCGATTCATTTTTTATTTCTTTTAGAAGTGATGAAACAAATACTTTGAAATCGATAGGTTCTTTTCTAATCCCAATGTAATACGATCATTGAGTCTGACCAATAACATATTTTTTCTACTTAAAATCTATGCTCTCTTACTATTTTGCAATTCGTGTAGCTAACACAGCTCCCTGAGGCGTGGAATAGATATTTCTTTGTTCAAAGGAGCAAATCTACTTTTTGCAAAAACAAATGATACGTGAAAATTTCCATCGTTTGAAGAAAAGCACCAATACGCGACTGCTGTGAAAGCTTTCTCACTGGCATCACAAAACACGAGTAATTCGGCAGATTTTACTTGTTTATTTTTAATTT
The DNA here is from genome assembly GCA_020882685.1 of Aphelinus atriplicis. Lineage (NCBI taxonomy): Eukaryota > Metazoa > Arthropoda > Insecta > Hymenoptera > Aphelinidae > Aphelinus > Aphelinus atriplicis. The sequence goes on from JAJGQD010000006.1 coordinate 1,293,826, forward strand.
GATAACAACGATCAGAGCGAAACAGTTCTATTTTAGTTAATTCGTTTGACCAATGTTTGCATCTTTCATATTGCAGCGACTTATTTCATAAGTATTGACTGTGAGGCAGTCAATAAGCATAAACAAATATTTTTGTGGGTGCCCTGCACTCTTCAATTGAAAACTTAGATTTATTTCGGATGCATGCATGGGGAAAGGTATTTTGTAGGAGATAAATGATAACCAGTAGGCTGAAATTTACTTTGATTTATTGAAAAAAAATAAAACTATGAAATGATCAATGTCACGTGGCGACGACAAACATGGCTGGTGCTCCGGTTGGAGCCCAAGCGGCATAAGCTGCTCTTAAATGAGGAGAGGACGGTGGACGGCAACCGCAACCCTCTCCTGTACTGCTATGTTCGGCGTGGCGCGTCGAAAGCGTTGAACACGCTACGAGGCTGAGACGACCTGTAACAGTGGTTATACGAGGATTTCTCCTCGAAATTAAAATTGACTCTACTAAAGAATTGTTAATTTTTACACGACGGCTTAAGTTCAGGCGCAAGGTTTTTTAGCTAAAACGACTGAATTGTAATTTCGTACTACGCACGAGAGTTTCCAACACGTGATGCGATTTCTCACACGACGATGCGTACTGCTCAACGTTTTTCCCGAACTTACGTACACTAGTCGATTTTCCGATCGAAATTTATTGTTCCGATGTACTGAACGACCGTGAAGTTACCGCACTGGCAGCCCCGCACTCTGCTAAAAATGGCCGACGCCCGGTTGATTTTATTTACAACTACCTACTTAAACTATGCACGCGGCGGCGCTTTTCTGACCCGTACGCGAACGCGACAGCGAACTCCGACTACTGATAGTCCTTTCAATCCTGTATGGATTGATGTTTCGCAGTTTCACACCCGGAGTTAGTAATGCGGCACGCAGAGAAAAGGAAGCTGGGCAAGCTCAATTTCCAATAGGTCCATTCGGAAACGTTTCGCCTGTTGGCTAGTCCGGATTCCTACGCCTGAATGACTTACTTGGGTTGCGTGCCGTACTGGATGAGCCACGTGCGCGGATCGACAATGGCCCGGTTGCTCGGAGCAAAAGAGCTCCGCGAGAGAGAGAAATTGCTGTGTGGCGGGCGAGACGAGAAGTGCCGAATGTCCGGTGGCGCGAGGCACTCTGCGGTCCGCGAAAAGCGAGCGAGAGGCGGAGCGAAGCTGCGCAGTGGTCGACTGCGCAACTGCGTAGTTGCCCGGGCGAGCGAACTCGCGCGGCTGATCGTGCGAGTTGCGTATATATAGATATAGCAGCGGTTTAGGACCGTTGCAATATTCCGTTTCGCGAAACTTCTCATCCCAATCTATTTTGCTCGCACAGATATTTTGCATGAGAATTCTCGATTGAATTGTAAATGAAGTGAGGACTCTAATGGATCAAAAATAGACGCTGAAATACTAAAAAATGGTCTCTTTGTAGGTACAATTTTACCACTGCATAATTCTTCCGTCAGTTTCAATGGATTGATTTTGAAATTTAATTCGTCAGTAAAATTAATCCATCGAAGTCCCAAAACCTTTTCTTCACCTGTAATTACTAGATCTGCTTTTACCAAAGGATTTTAATTATAGTTTCCATTCACATTTTTTAAGACTTCCTCACAATTACTGACTCATCAATGTGTTTCCCAATTCGCGTGAGAGATTATCTCAATAACCTGACTGACTTGATTGATAGCCTCATTTTCGTGTTCACAGCTCTCTAGGTAATCATCCATGTGAGAGTTTTCTGTAATACTTTTTGCTGTCACTTGATATTTAGAAGAAAAAAGGAGAGCATTTTTATTTTTAACGTAAATAGCTTCACTTGGCGAAGATTTGGCTCTAAATAACATTGACTCCATCATGCATTCTTCCGGTTTTCGAGATCAATCCGCACGTCTCCAAAAAAAATCGTTGCCCGTCTCTATCCTCTTTTCGAATTTTTATTTTCAAAAACACGTCTTTCAAATCCGTTTTAATAGCATACGGAAATTCCCTAAATCTCATTTCTACGCCAGCCAATAATTTTAAAAGATCGGTCCCCCCCAGCAATAGAAACTTATACCGAAAGTTTTCGCTGCCACGTCAAAAACTAACCTAACCTTACCAGGTTTACTGATATTATGGACGCCAAAATCCGGTAAATATCAAACTTCCTTTCCCGACGGATTCTCCTCAGCTTTTACTGCGAACTTATTTTCAAATAAACGATCCATTTCTCGATAGCACAAAGCCGCGTCATTTTTATCTCGATCAAGTTTTCTTCCTAAAGTGTACAAACGACGAAGAGCAGTAGATCTCCCATTAGAAATCGGTTTGATGTTTGAATCCCATAATATCCCCACTTCCCAGGATCCATCTACGAATTTACATGTTTTTTTCCAATTTTATAGTCTTTACTCGTGATACGACTTTTTTATTGAAACTCCCATGAATTGTCCAACCTAAAGCACACCAAGAAACAATAAATCTGTCTAAATCAATTGTTCGAATTTCGCGTATGAGAATTAGATTTAAATGATTTCGACCTATAACCATGTCAGGAGTACAATCATAAGGGGTTATACAAATTCCTGTCTTATTTTTACATGTATTAACTAAGGTATGATCAATATATTGTGACGGTAAATCTATTTTATTAACAATGAATACGTTATCCACCATAAAAACAGTTGAATTAGCTTGTCGCTGTCAAAATAAACAGTGGCTGCCTCAATCGAAAGAAAAAGGCAGAAAACCAGTCGTTGCCATGCCAACCATTTTGAACTGAGATAGAAGCGGATCGGCTCTCTGGCTCCCGTCCGGGGTTTCCCGCCACGTGCTCTCTCCATCTTGGATTCTTTGAATCTAGGAGAGAAAAGCGGCTCCGGACGATCCTTGTGATCGCCGTGCACGCAGCAATACGCAACGGCGGCGTTTAGTGTCCATTGCGGTGAGTCGATCCAATGTATCAATATCAATAATTTTAATAGTTCTATTGGATTTGATTGTTTATTTTCATAATAATATTGTAAATACGCAATATATATCCCGAACATGCACCAGGTTCTCTCTAGCTGCTGTCCTAGGAGGAGTCTCTCTTAACAGTCGAACGAGTCTCCAGAAACTGTCCTAGAAGAAGTTTACATGGTCCTAAAATAGAGTACGAAGTTGACAATCAGAGCTTCAAGAAGTTGTGTGTCAAGGAACTTGCCATACTCCAAATCAACTCTAAAAACCCACCAACAGTCTACCTGTTTAAACCTCCATGCAAATGGAGTTGACTCCTCGACGAAGAGCGTGAGTCAAATAGCTGGTTGGAGTTGAATCACCACGGTATCCCCTGGAAGTCGGGCACTGTACCCTATAACAGCCTGATACGGATTGTTCAAGACAGCTTGAAAAATGCTACACGTATCTATACATAAGGATACGAGAAAAAGGAGCTTCTACAGGAAATTTTACTCGGAAAGTAAGTATATTAATTCATGGTTTCATGTCAGTCTATAAATAAATTATTCATGATTTACTCATCTGTTTTAGATTCATCTTCAATATGGATGATATACAATGCCCTTCTCTCAAAACTCTTGAGCACTTCAGCACTACACCATGTTTAAATCATCCCTTGCGACGGAAAGCTGTTTGCGCAGCAAAAAATGTTTATATGCTGAAAAAGTGGTTGAAAATACACCATTATGGATGAATTGAGGAGGAGGATGGAGACGATGTGGCTGTTCCATAAGAAAAAGTGATTGTATTGAATCAAGAACCAGCAAAATTTAATGAAAATTATTTGTGCATGTATAGTTGAGTGGATGAATAAATAATAATTAATTAAGAAAGAGAGTTTAAAATGGGGAGAAATTTAATAATTGGCTGTTCTCCACTGGTAAAGGCGTTTGGTTTGGGGCCTTTACCACTCTCTTTCTTAGTTAAATTAAAACAAATGTGGAAAGAGAGATAGATGATCAATCCATGCAAATTAATGTTTCAAGAAAAAGAGAGAGAGAGAGAGAGAGAGAGAGAGAGAGAGAGAGAGAGAGAGAGAGAGAGAGAGAGAGAGAGAGATGGAAATAAAGTTTCATTATATTGGGTGGATCGCGCGTTTTGATGATTCAGAAGGCGAGGCATCCTATGAACAGTAGATGACGGCTATCCGCAGACAGCCAGCCGAGAGCTAGGCGATAGGGAGACATGTGGATTCCACGGTATTTTCGAGAAGACGAAGCGGACACAAGCATTGTGCAGCCTGCGGAGGCGAAGAGCGAGACCACCGGTAATGTGAGACATTAGCGTGGCACTGTAGTCGAAGTGGGAGAGAATTAGACACTCGACCAATTTTTTTTTTTAAGGGAGAAAGAAAGAGCGTGCCGATAGGCTCTGAGTGCATAAAGCGAGCCGTGGACCGAACGGGTGATGTTGTTCACTTGGGATTCCCAGCTTAGACATGGAGTGATACCCAGTCCGAGGCTGGTAATCGCAGTAAGGGATGCGAATTCCAGCTACCAGGATAGGGGGCAGCGTTTCCGTGTAAATTTTGGTGATGTATGTGGGACTACCTAGGATTATCACCGTGGTTTTTGCAGGATTCAGCTATAGGCCATTCTCTTCGGTCCAGCGGACTACTTCAGCTGCATCGGGGTTGATCATGGCCACACCTTCCGCAAGATTCCTAGAAAGTAGGACAGCATGGGGGCAAAGCAACTGTTCCAGAATTCCTCTAGCTTATCTACTATCATAACTTTTATCACAATCTGTAGAGTAAAGATACATAAAAAAAATGTGAAAGACATTGCCGGCGAGTAAGCAATAGAATGCAAGAAATTGGAATAAAAATAACGCTTTCTCAATGCTTCATTAATACAATCAGTAATGCTTGTTATGATTTTAATCCAAGTGAATAATGTATTTTTGAACATTTTGAACATTCATGCTAATTTTCAAACGACGCGAAATAATAATTCAATTCTTAAATCTCGAATAGACCAATGATTTTGTGTATAAGCAAGGATAAGCGATGATGATCTCTCAATATAATTTTGTTTTGAAATGACTGCTCCCTTCAACCCTTACCACGCGGGGCTCCAATACATAGCAGAACTGGCCGTAAAATTAACAGCTGGAAGGAGTGACAATTTATTAGCTGAACGCTTGAATGAAGGAAAAAGCTCAAAACTTTATGATGGAGTACTTAACAATTTGGCTGGACTTATGGCAGATTTAGCGACACAAAGAAGTCACAGATTAACTGCTGTAAACTCTTCGAACGATAAAAGATTTATGGAAACTTAAAATAGAAAATTTCTTTACTTTCATTTGCTCAGATTTGAGCAGTTCTGGTATATAATGAATTTATGTATGTCTTTACATATAGGATAATATGTTCAAAGTAACTGTATATTTAGAGCGAATCAATGTGAACTTGCTACGACAAATATGAATTCATTTATTTACTTTCATATGCTCAGATTTGGGTAATTCTGGTATATGATGCATTTTTGTCCAGAGTCTTTGAATATTGAATAGTATGTATGAAAAAATGTGCATTGTAAATTCGACGGAAAATTTGATTGAAAAACCAGTACCGAAACGTAAATATATAAACAATAATTAACAAATGTATGTACCGTTAACCTATCGTTACTCGTGAGAAATTTATACTTTTCTTCAGAAAAGTTTTATAATACTGAATTTGTACTTAAATAATTGATAATTATTTAAGTTTAAGAGTCTCCCGATAATCTAAGATTATCCATGTGCTTCGTATACAATGGATTCATGTATGTCTTTACATATAGAATAAAATGTTCAAAGTAACTGTATATTTAAAGCGAATGAATGTGAACTTGCCAGGACAAAAATGAGTTGATTTATTTACTTTTATATGCTCAGATTTAGTTAAGAATAAAATAAAAAATACATCTTCTTATGATACGTGAACTTATTGAAATAATTGTGAGAAGCAAAAAGGGTGAGATTCATTTGACCTTGCCAGGACAAACATATGAATTGATTTCTTTACTTCCATACGCTCATATTTGGGTAGTTCTGGTATACAATGAATTTATGTATGTCTTTCCGTATAAAATAATATGTTTGAAGTAATTGTATATATTAATAATAAATTTTACACCGGTAATTGAAGTCTGAATATAATTTTTATTCTTCGGTTGATAGAGAGGGGAGGGCATATGTAAGAGTTGTAATAACATGTAGAATTCGACAATTCTTGCCGATGTACTCGATATTCGATAATATGGCTTCATCGCTACCAATTTTCTAGAAAAATGCTTCTACTTTAAAAAAAACTACACGTGTGATCTTAATCTTTTTTCAATTATTTCTTAGAACAAAAAAATTTTCTGAAAATGTTAGTGGGAACAAAATTTGTAGAATCGAGCCTAAGCGCGTAGAGGCAGCGCGGAGTGGCCCGACGCGGCGCATATTCTCATGTTCGCTACTCAATTACTCGAATACAAAAAAAAAGGTTGATTTTTTCAAGGGCTATATCAATGTAAAAAACCTCAGCTTTCGATTTAGACTATTTAAAAGAATAGAAAAAAATAGGTTTTTGAGATATGGCATGTTTTCTGTTTTTTTATTCGGAAAACGTAAAAACTTTGGAAAATTAAATTCACCATCGGAAAGCTGAGAAAAAATTACATTGATAGCATATCCAACATTATTCAGATATTGGTCATATAGAGTCGAAAACAAGCGTCGGAAACGTGAGGTTTTAGCGTCCGACTGACGTGAACTGACTTCCACTGCCACCATCAAATTTATATCTGCGAGCAAAAGTTGACCGACGTGATCTTATATAGAGTCACCGGTGCTAGGACGTTTGTTACGATGATTGACGGTCTATCTGAATAAAGATGATTACATAGAGAAGATGACTGGGCTCTTGGGTGACAAATAAAGGCATAAAGTTATAACACGCGATCCACTTAGAACATTACAATCTAAAGTTCATAAAATTTTGTCCGATTTGAACAATGGAAAACTGTTAGATAAGCAATATCGTAACAACAACCTCACACAGACTGATACCACATTAGCAAAGGCATATGGTCTGCCGAAAATTCACAAAGCTGGTAACCCATTGAGACCAATCATCTCTTTAGTAAATAACCCCACTCATTTTTTAGCAAAAACTATATATACAGAATTGAAAAAATGTATCAAACCACCGATTCCACGTGTCAACAACAGTTTTGAATGTAAAGAGACAATCGCAGAGACCATAGTTCCGCCTGGCTTCATTTTGCTTTCACTGGATATCAGCTCCTTTGTTCCTTGTTTAATAACATATCGTGCGACTTAGTATTAGAGAGTTTAGATAAAAGACACACACAAATACATAGAAAAAGTGAAATTCCGTTTGATGAAATAGTCGATATCACAAAGTTCCTTTTTGAAAATACTTTCTTCACTTTCAATAAAATAATATATAAACAAATTTTTGGCTCACCGATGGGATCACCGGTTTCACCATTTTCTGCGGATATAGTTATGGCGGACTTAGAATTAGAATGCATCCGAAAATTGAGAGTTGATTATAATTGTGAACCTTTATTTTACAAAAGATATGTAGATGATATCATCATGTGCGTTAAAGAAAATCAGGTCGAAAAAGTATTAAAAGTTTTTAATGAATCTAACGAAAATTTTAATTTTACACACGGACTTGAGAACAATAACTCAATTCATTTTTAGACTTATCGATTATCAAAAGTGAAAATCATTTGATCACAAATTGGTATCAGAAGCCAACATGTACGGGCAGAATACTGAATTTTGATTCAAACCACACAACCCAGCAAAAACGTAACATTATTCCAAACTTAGTAGATAGATCCGTACGACTTTCCGAAGAATTTTCCCACACTCAAAACATGAAGAATATTAAGAGCATATTATTAGAAAATGGTTACCCCTTAAAATTAATAGATTCCAACATAAACGATAGACTCCGTTCATTAAATTTTCCAACAAAAAAATACAATAGTAATAATACACAACCGTTGTGTACATTATCGATTCTCTACCACAAAAGATTCTTTAACAAAGTTACTGGTTCGATGACAAAATTCGGTATTCGTACTGTGCCCCTAGTCAATAACAAATTCTCATGTGTAATTAGACTTGGCAAAGACAAAACTGAAAAATGGGTTAAGACCAGTGTAGTGTATAAGTTTGATTGTAAAAATTGTTCTGCATGTTACATCGGCGAAACGAAACGAAAGTTGAAAGAAAGAATTTCTGAACATCAAAAATGCAAAAACGACCTATTGCCTGTACCACGTCATATTGTCGAGAACAGTACCCATAGTTTTGATTAGAATAATGTTAAAATTTTAGATCGCGAATAGAATTACAATAAGAGACTTGTTTCCGAGATGCTTATGTATGTCTACTGTTTTGTTTTGTTTTGTGATAATAAATGGCCTGATGAGGCCAGTGAACCAAGCTGGCGAAACGTCGCTGAATATATATATGAGAATATATATGGAGTTTTCATTTGAAATTCATATCACGGATTGGCCCTCAAAGATCGTAACTATCACGAATTTGAGGTTGTTTACAATGCTAGCAACTGTTCTACGGGGAGGGGAAAATGTATTCAAGATCCACTTGTTGAAGGCAAAGAACACAGAATCTTCATTTCTACACAGCAACTGTTATTGATATCCCTAATAACCATTTTTCAACCCATTAATACCCAGTGACCAACATTTGTCGTCATTTTCAGTTCATGAAATTTTGATGAAACCGATTCTCAATAATTATATTAACAATAGTTGCTAATGTTTTCAGGATCACTCTTTCCGAATCCGCTTTCAGAATTATCAAAAACACATTTCTAATATCATTTTTTTTTCAATTTTTCTACATTCTTTTTGAGATGATTTTTCTCTCAAACGTAGTAATGACATCGATAACGTTGTTGTATGATGCTGAAAAGTCTCAGATTTTGTTATCGATGAATATACTTGGAATATATGCACTTGGAACTGTTTTGGGATTTTCCAAAATCTAAAATGGCGGCCGTGTAAGAGTGACATACTGACACGGGGACACCATAGTCTCCAGGTCCTATATTTCTACCAAACCTGTTTCAATGTGCTCTATACCACTTATGGGGCGTTTCACGTCAACTCTCCAGAGTCAGCATGCGGACGCTAAAACCTCCCGTTTTCGAAGCTTGTTTTCGACTCTATTAGACCAATATCTGAATAATGTGGGATGAAATCGCAAGCTGATGTCTTTTTACATTGATATAGCCGCCAAAAAACGGTCTTTTCCCTTATATTTGAGTCAATGAACAGCGAATATGAGAAAATGCGCCGCGTAAGTAAATCCACTGTCAGACAGCTAAGAAGGAAATACATCGATAGCGTATCCCATATCATTTAGGTATTGATCTTATAGAGCTGAAAACAAGCGTCGAAAACGCGAGGGTTTAGGGTCCGCGCGCCGGCGCTGGAGAGTTGACGTAAAACGACTCATATATGGTATGGACTAGATTGAAACAGGTTTGGTCAAAATATAGGACCAGGACACTATGCCCTAGTAAAAATAACTTCCTCACAAAAACGTACAAAAATGTACAAAAATGTACAAAAACGTACAAAAACGTACAAAACCATTTATAAACGTCCCATTTCGAACAAAAAATACATTCATATCCATTTTTTAACATTTTTTAATGTTTCTGTACGTTTTTGTACATTTTTGTACGTTTTTATACGCTTATGTACAGTTTTGTACAGTTTCGTACAGTTTCGTACGTTTTTGTACGTTTTCATACGCTTATGTACAGTTTTGTATAATTTCATACAGTTTCGTACGATTTTGTACGTTTTTGTACGTTTTTGTAAGTTTTCGTATGATTATGTACACTTGTGTACATTTTTGTACATTTTTGGATGTTTTTGTACATTTTTTCAAAAGGAAAGTAATTATAGATAACGTATATATTACCATGTTTTTGTATGATTTTGTACGTTTTTGTACATTTTTATACGTTTTCATACGCTTATGTACAGTTTCGTACAGTTTCGTACGTTTTTGTACGTTTTTGCTTTCTCAAAGAGAAAGCTTTTTAACCCGATTTGGGTATCGTGGGTCGCTGGAGACCCGAGCCATTTTTATTTTGTCTAATATCTCGGAAACCAAGAGAGGGAGAAATACCTATCCCCACCCTAAAAAAACTGTTAAGGCCCGACCGTTGTTTAGAGGGGCGGTTGGGCGAAATACCCCTATTTATGCGGGAATATTGCTCGTGTTGAGATGTCGCGATTCCAGTTTGAATGCAAGGCCGCTCGGCCACTTACATATTCCCTACTCCGTCCGGCGCTGTGTTGTTCCCTGCTGGAGCTTGGCAGCGTGGCAGCCGAGAAGTCCGCGGCGCGCTGGGCCGTATATTCGTGCTGGCTCTGGATGGAGTGTGGGGTGGAAATGGTGTTGTTAATCAAACCCACTTCATGTGCACTAGCACTAAACTTATTTATTCTTTGATCTTAACTCTACAACTAAATGCTTGATCCCGCGTGGTTGGATCTCAATACAAAACTTGATCTTCCGGAGTAGATGTGATTATGCTACGCGTTCGCGGGGGAGCTGCGCCGCTCGCGTGCTCCATGTCCGGCCACCCGTGTGGCATCCGTGATTATCGCGGATCAACTCCGTCGTGTCCGCCGCGGCCGCATCTTTTATATGCGTCGTGACGTCACGTCAAGATGCGCTCTCTGGGCGCGAGGCGCGGGCGCGAAACGGTGGAGAAGCGCCGTTGCACTTCGCGAGAATTACCTCTCCCTCGCGGAGTGATAACAAGCGCGCATGGCTCAGCGTCTTCTTCTCGTTCGCACGCGCGAATACTTATAACTATGAAGCGCGCTCGCTTCATTACAAATCTATTGACGCGCCGCAATGGGAACTGGTCGCTTATTTAAATATTCATATATATATAAGGCGCCTTACAATATTAACTTATGCATACGTGTACACATTTAGATTTTCCTTATGGCGCATCGGCCTATACAACTATGTCAGTTGCCCGGTACAACTGCGTGGTCCTTAAATTCTATCAGCAAATCAAATAAAGCATACTGAAGCATTACTTCGCCTTGCAATGTATTTGTATGTTACGGCTTAATAATTATTTCTCCTTGGTCGAGTGCCCACTGGCTGCTCGATATCTTATACGCGCCGATAAGGAAATATCCCCTGGCCGTTTCTTAAGAACAGGGAGCTGCGCAGTTGCCGTGTGCAACTCGTACTTATAAAATAATATTCCCGCACGAGCGCCCGCTGGCTGCTCGTGGCTTCGCACAGGCTGATAAGAGAATATCTTATAGCCGACATCCATCCGTTCAATGTTGGGCAGCTGCATAAAGATGCAAGCTGTCCACAAGATTTTCATGTGCTACGTGCGATTTGCCATCCGTCGCATGGATGCGTCGCACTCAGCGCATTCTTACACTCGCACATACATCCATTCGTCGTTCTCGGCGCAACTCGGGTAGCATGTGGGAAAATGCGCATCGCAAATATACGATGCGACTCGTGCCAATCTAACATTTTTGAAAATTCTGGGCGGGGCACGGCCGGGCCATAACAAAACTTTATAATGCAAAGACCCTTCGTACTGAGTCACGTTCCGCCAGTGCCTTCCTGGATGTCGGAGTGCACAAATCAAGTTCGCTTCGGGTCGCCAGCGACCCACGATACCCAAAACTGTGGTCGAAATCCGGTTTGAGCGGCAAAATAAGTTCCGGTTTTTTATCAAATTTATCAATGTTTTCGAGAGATTAGGCAGTTTTCAGAGTCATGTATTGCTTTTTTCCATTTTTTACAGATAACCAAAACAAAAACCGAGACTGTGGTCGAAAACCGATTCGAGCGGCTGGTAAGTTGCACGTTGAAAAACGTGCAGCTTGACACCTCTCAATTAAGCATCTCTTTTGCTCTTATCAAGTTCGCGATTTTTCAAGTGGAAATATCATCTTTCAACTTTATTTTGCAATTTGAAACTTTTAGATATCTTGATTTTTTCAAAAGTTATGAATTTTTCGGTAAATGCGAACATTTTGTGGAGGGGGGTATGTTTATTAATAAAAAAAAAATATTTATCCAATTTTTTTTCCAAAACCCATAATATGCTCTGGAAGTAGAAGGATTGGAGAGTGTTCAGGAATTTTTTCAGATTTTTTTATTGAAAATTGCACTTTTTAGCCTGTATTGGGTCTTCAGCGACCCACGATACCCAAATGAGGTGTCGAAAAAAGCGATACCCAAATCGGGTCAATGGGGCAAAAATCGACCCACCGAATCAGACCTCGGGACCTCGATTTTCGTAATCTACGAGTCGAAAAACATGGAAATCCAAAAGTGTCTGTATGTGTGTGTGTGTGTGTGTGTGTGTGTGTGTGTGTGTGTGTGTGTGTGTGTGTGTGTGTGTGTGTGTGTGTGTGTGTGTGTGTGTGTGTGTGTCTGTGTGTGTATGTGTGTAACGTTTTTTTTCGTCCACGATAACTCTCGAAGAAATGGTCCGATCTTTTTGGAATTTTGCACACCGTATAATCGCGGCAAAATCTATCACGAGTTCAATTTTCAGCAAAATCCGTTGGTTATTTCCTTAGCAACCGTTTCTAACGTGTTTTCTCACAAATCCTTATGAGTGCTCATTGGGTCAAGCCGGAAAATCAGTTTTAAGTCACTCAATGGCCAAGGACACTGAATTTTTCTATTTTCTTCATAGCAACCGTTGTTTACTTCCCTAGCAACCGTTACGGAGGTTGGAAATTATTAATTTAAGACCTATTTCCATCATTTTCGACGGCAAAGGACAAAATCTTCCCAATTAGCTCCTTAGCAACCGTTGTTCACCTCCCTAGCAACCGGGCTATGGGGAAAAAAATTTATGTAAGTTTCGTTTCCAGTAATTTCAACGTGCTATAGAGAAAATTGGGAAAATTTGGTGTCTTTTGCCGTCAAAAATGATCAAGATAGATTTTGAATTTATCATTTCCAACCTCAGCCTTCGAAAATGATCAAAATGAGTCTTCAAGTGTGCTAAATACGGACTTAAGGGCAGGGCGGATCGATTTTGACCGCCATCAAACCGTATGACAGTCACAAGATGAATTGATCGAAAAATTATGCAGGTCCAAATGTCTCGCATCGTGTAGAACCTAGAACCGTTTGCTTTGTTGCATTTGATCAAATAATAAGAGAGCCCGGGCAGACATCAACACTCGCGACATGGTTTGGTCAATTGAAAAAGAACGACACTTTACACAGTCACAAAGATACGAATTGAACTGATTAAATAATTTTTTTGTAATTTTTGAAAAATATATGATAGTATCTACGCTAGTGGAAAGGTGAAAATACAGGTTTGGGACGCGTTTGTGGGTGATGTTGAAGCCTCTTTGAGAAAGCATACTGCTAAGGCACTTGGCAGCAGTTTTGTACGTTTTTGTGTGTTTTTGTACGTTTTCATACGCTTATGTACAGTTTTGTACAATTTCGTACAGTTTCGTACGTTTTTGTACGTTTTTGTACGTTCTATAGGAGATTAAAATAGTGGAATTCAACTTGACATTCTCTGTTAATATAGAATGTATTTTGTAATATTAGGCACATACCCAGGTGGTGATAGCCTTTGGAAGAAAAAAAAATTTTTGTAATATATCCAATAAATTCTGAAACAGGGAAATGTTCATTTAATCTTATTTATTGAGCACACATTTGTCTTACAAAATAATTGAAGAATATTAACGAAATATTGAAAAAAGTATTTCTAAATCACATTCCTTAAACAATATATTTAGAATATCAATTGAAAATTTTTGTTCAAACACAATTATAAAATACGAAATGCAATGAAATAACACAACAAATTTACATTTAAGTAATATGTTTTGTTATGAGTGTGTGTGTGTGTATGTGTGTGTGTGTATGTGTGTGTGTGTATGTGTGTGTGCGTGCGTGCGTGCGTGCGGGCGTGTGTGTGTGTATGTATGTATGTATGTATATTTATATGCAGTCTGAATGACTTAATCGAATCACAACCTTTGTGTACACCTACATTATTTTATTCTTTGATATACAGCCTTTGATCTTATTTTTAATCATATACCCAGATGGTGATAGCCTTTAGAAGAAAAAAAAAATTATAGACTTAAAGGAAATGAAATTATGTGAGAGAATGTTATAGATCAATGAATTTCATTTATAAAAATTGCCGATATAGTAGTTGTTCTTATGTAAAATCTAAAAGAAACAACGATTCTATCATTGTGACAAATTATTCTGTATTCGGATTAATAAGAAATATATGCAAAATGAAGTACGTCGATACTGATATTGTAATAATTTTCATGAATGTACTAAATGTAAAAGATGAGTGCTTTAATGCGAATGTGAATCATGTAAAAATTGTGAATAGACAGCTCAGTGATTTTACTTTTATACGGTGTAATGATATAAGTAGACCGAGTTTACTCATACATTGCGGTGATCAATTTTATTGCAGCACAATTGCTGAAGGTGCCATGGGTAAAAAATCAAACTAATGTACATACATGTTATTTGTAGTATTATGAACTGTTCAGATCAAATTTTGATTACAAAAATAATTTGTTCAATTCTTTTATGTAAAAATAATCAAATGAATGTAATTATATAAAATTTGTAATAAAGATTAAGTTACTGAAAGGGTTTCTTTAACGTATAAAAAACCTATACATAAATCAGTATATAATCACATATATGATTATAAAAATGTAAAAAAAGTGAAAAAACGTATACATATGTATATAAATATACATAAACATACAAAAACGTACAAAAACGTACAAAAATGTACAAAAGTATACATAACCATATAAAAACGTACAAAAACGTACGAAAACGTACAAAACCATACAAAAACATGGTAAAATATACGTTATCTATAATTACTTTCCTTTTGAAAAAATGTACAAAAACGTACAAAAACGTATACAAACGTACAAAAATGTACAAAAGCATACATAACCATATAAAAACGTACAAAAACATACAAAACCGTATAAAAATGTACGGAAACGTACGAAAACGTATAGAATTGTAGAAAAGTGTACAAAATTGTACAAAAGTGTAGTGAGTATGTGAACAGTTTTTCAAAGTTGTTCCAAATGGGACACTTTTAAACATTTTGTACGTTTTTGTACGTTTTTGTACGTTTTTGTTCATTTCTATACGTTTTTATACGTTTTTGTATAATTATGTACGAAAATTATTTTTACTAGGGTGGTGTTCCCTTGTGAGTACGTATCACTGGCAACTTGTGGATTCTTCGTTCGGAGTGTAATTTTTTGAAAAACCTTTAAATTAGAAAGTTTTTCTTTTCAATTAGTTATGTCAATAAATGGCCCCACAATTTAGGCCTGATGCATTTTTTGGGCCTTAAAACCTGTCGAATATCGCAAAAACTATCTTGTACGTTCCAGATTTGAAATCTACGTAAAATTTGACATAGGTTTACATAAAATCAAAATTATGAATTGGGGCCTTGTGTACACTCTTATGGCTTCAAGTACTTTCCGAGTCTTATGGTCCCTGAACCAGCTTACATGATTCAAAATTCGTGCTTCTCCATTCATGATTCAAAGTCTAGAGGGAAAATTCTCGTAAAAATACATATACTCGATTTTCTCTGAAAAAGTCATGCCTACTTCATAAGGCCCAGAAATATTCTTATATTTCTTCCATTCGAACGTTTATTCCTTGTACATAATGATACCAACATGGTTCGGGCCGTACTAGATAACAAAATAAACTTAGGGCTGGGAGAGTGAATTTTGTAATTTCGAGTAAACGTATTCATACGAGGAATTTCCCGCAGATTTCGAATCTAGAATGGAAAAACATGAGTTTTGCATTATGCAAGATTGCTAAGGCCCTATGAAACTCAAATAGTACTTGGAACCACATATATGTACGCGAGGCCCAAATTTTTATTTTCCAGCATATGTATTCCTACATGAAATGATCCGTAGATTTCGAGTCTGGAACGAAAAAGATCATTTTTGCATTATTTAACATGTTTTAGATGACGCGAGGGCCAAAAAATACATCGAGCCCAAACTCTCGTACCAATGCAATAGCTCCCACTGTCATTGTCAAACTCTAGTATACTGAATAACGCAAGCTCATAGCAATGGTCTTATATACTATCCACTGCGTTGATGCATTTGTTTTGAAAAATATTATTGAGCTCCTTATATGTTCATCTCAGTCATTGTATGACTCCCTTCCTATTGAGAGTGTGTGGGTACATATTGATGTGATGCATTTCCGAAATAAGGCGTTTCTTATAGTTCGAGTCACGGTCCGAAATTTTACCGATGTTCCAATTAAATTCATGCATATTATTTTTTGTGAAGTGCAATAGGACCTATAATAGTTTGTTAGTACTTTTTTGTTGTTCTGTGATTCTTTCTTTTACTTCTTTTTCGTTTCATCAAGAATTATGTTCGGGAGATTATGATTGACTAAAGGAACTGTTCGAATGTTGAATTTTTTATGAGCACCAGACTCTTTGTTGGGAAGTATCTTGAAAAGATATTGCCAAAGTAAAAAGAGGACTTTCTTATTCAAATTGCCTTTATCTGTTTAAAATGTAATTGAACGTCAGTCATAAATTATTGATTCATTGAATTGACATGAATCCATTTTCCACTGGATTGGCCCTCAAAGATCGGCTTTTTGTCTTATTCAATTACTGCAAAAGTTACCCTCTTGACTGTACTGCGGCTCGTTCAATTATCAAATGTAATAGGATTCTAATTCATCTGATGATTATCACACAATTAGGTTACCACATTCCTTTTAGATGTAATAATCACATAATTTTTATTCAACCGGATATAGAGTATCTCATTCGAAAAATGTATTGATTCGCTCTTAGCAATATTTCATGAATTGTTGCATAAACCAAGTATGCTCATCACTCATTTATGCAAGATTTTTTCTTAATTGCCTCTTCCTAATTTGTTTCTACGCATTATGGAATAGTTTCATATAATGTTTCATTCTTACAGGTAGCAGTCAAAGTACTTTAGAAGATATAAAAGTTCCAGAAAGAGCTGGAGGATATTGTTTCAAGGATGCATCCAAATATTATCTCTGTAATCGTTTCATCAACTGGCGAATCAAACACGATGTTCTAGAATTAGTTGAACAAAGCCTTGATGTAGATTTGATTAACAACCGAGTGAGATATAAATTCACCGATACCCCTATATTAGATGGCATCTCTATCCATGAAACAGATAGTTCAGTCGTTATTCTCGTAATCACAGTGTCCAGCATTCATAAACTCTGTTTCGCACATCCGAGTATAATACATAAACACGTAAGACTTTTTGGTACATACTTTCTCTACTAGAACATTTCTCTGAGTTCGTCCATTGAAATTTTCCTTGATACATTTGAGATTGTTCAATATAAACATTCATAATTAGTGCATTGATCATCTCTATTAAACTTTACAAACAAATCTTTGAGGCTGTATTTGTGCAAGAGGGCCACTTCTACGTGCAATCTTTTATTGTTCAGATTTGCTGCAAAATTGTAACTGTCATTATCACAAATGAACAAAACTTCTAATTCAATCTTCGATAAGTATGGATTAGCAGCAAGGTCCAACATCTACATCGAATGAAAATGATAAATGACTAATTTGTAAAATTTCATACAACGAAGTACTTATGAGAAGATACTACATCTTCCGGGACACCAATCATAATGAGACTTTGTGAAATAGTTTTTCATGTACCTAAACAGTTTACATTTACAGCCATTCCAGCCAATGCCTCAATTTCCCTGAAATATTCGTGAATCATTATTGATTCAATGAATGAACATTAAATCCAAGTATCCAACTAGTATGATCATCCTACAATAGAATTCGTTTATCATTTTTTGCTACATCATTTTCTTCTGTTACTATTGAATTCCATATTCATGAATATGTAATAAGATAAATGTAAAATCTCATTACCAATTTTCTTTCTTCATTGTGAAATTTACCTTTGAAAAAGGTACACGCTTTTATTAATAAGCTTACTGAACTCTTGTTAGAGTTATACAGCTGAACACATTTTACATAGTTCGTTTAATACATATAAATTACATATTTGGATAGCTACACTTGAAGCTCACAATTCTTTAAAAATCCTATGAAGTACAAACATGCTTTTACATTTGGTTGTGATAATAGAATTCTCATAGTGAGTTGAAGATACAATTTCAATTTTCTTAGATTTTTCAACAGTTTACATCTTTGAACATCATACAATGAGCATTGCCATACAATGTGATCTAGGTCTTGTTTCTCATAGTTGCAGGGACATTTTGCTCCATTTTTGATACCCATTCTTGCTAGAGAGTGAGCTGAGTAATAGTGGTCAGATCTACATCGATTTACAGTTGTTACAAAGTTCCGTGGGAAATTTTTGCGAGTAAACCACGGGCGAGTTCTCCCATCATAATAGTACTCAAAGAACACTTTTCCCTTCTTTTCCCCTTGCATAGTTATATACTGAGATATAGCGTACGCTATAATTTTTTTCACGCAGTGTCAGGTAGTTTGAACGTGTGAGTTTCGCTCGATGGTCTCCCTTGACGCAACAGTAGCGTACGCTATACCTTCTTCTACACAATGTCTGATCAATTGAACGAGTGAGACTCGCTCGATAGTCTCCCATGGCAAATGAAGGTAGCGTACGCTATGTCGCTATACCTTTTTCTACCCATCCGATCGATTCAGGTCATTCGAGTTAATCGATCACTGATCAAAATTGGATAACTGGGTTCCGAAACAGAGAGGCTCAGAGTTGAAGTACGTTCACGACAAAACTATTTGGAATTTAACGATAGTAAAAAGCTTCTCGTATAGCTTGAAAAATAATCTTTTCAAGTATAATGTATCATGTACGTAAGTGATGGGCTTCATACTTAAATAGAAGAGAGACATCGACGGAAATCATCGAAACGCGGTACTTTCAAATTTGTGTCTGACAGATCGATAGATCCTTGGAAGGGCTTTAGTGTTTCATGGTTGAAACTTTGAAAAAATTGATGCGTGGGCGTAACATGTGGGAAAAACCGATTTTGTGAAAGATGTACAAGATTGATCGTTAAAAAATTGATCAATTTGCGTCACGGTGGGAATTCAAATCAGACAGATCGATAGAGCTCATTGGACAATTTCATTTTTTATCGTGAGAAACTGAAATATGACGACGCGTGGGCGTGGAATTCGTTCTTGAAAATTGGTGGTTTACTTAGTGATTTTTATATGATCAGAGAAATACGTGAAGTCATGATACGGTGCAATTTCGAGTATGTCCGATCGGAAGAACATCGAATGGGCTTTCACATCCATGATTGGAATTTCAGAAAAATCGATGATTGGGCGTGAAATGTGGAAAAAACGCATTTTTAAGAAGAGGTACAAGATTGATCGTTAAAAAAATCGATCAATCTGCGTCACGATGAAAATTCAAATCAGACAGATCGATAGAGCTCTTTGAGAGCTTTCATTTTTCATCGTGAAAAATTGAAATATGTCGATGCGTGGGCGTTAAATTGATAAAGGAAAATACACGATCTCTCAGGATAGTTATAAAATTCAACCACGGTAGGGAGCAATCTGATGAATTGGAACGAACCATGGAATGATGTTATTGTGCAAACGTGAGCTTGACCAATCGATCGGTCATTGCGAGGGCTTTCATATGCCTTAGTTAAAATTTTGTAAACAATGATGAAGGCGTGAAATATGATGAAAACACATTTACGAGATCGATAGAGCTGCTTGAGCGTTTTCATTCTACTTCGCCAAAAATTGAAAAATTTCGTTGCGTGGGCGGGAAATTCGTTCTTGACCATTGGTGTTGGAATTTGTGATTTAAATGCATTGAGAAAAATACGTGAAATCATGATATGGTGCGATTTCAAGTGTGACCAATCGAAAGATCATCGTATGGGCTTTCATATCCAT
The DNA here is from genome assembly GCA_020882685.1 of Aphelinus atriplicis. Lineage (NCBI taxonomy): Eukaryota > Metazoa > Arthropoda > Insecta > Hymenoptera > Aphelinidae > Aphelinus > Aphelinus atriplicis. Next base: position 1,313,902 of record JAJGQD010000006.1, read on the forward strand.
AATTTAAACTCTAAAAAAATTGATGCGTGGGCATGAAACGCGGGAAAAACCTATTTTCAGAAAGATGTACAAGATATATCGTTCAAAAAGTCCATGAATCGGTGTCGCGGTTGAAATTCTGAAAGGACGGATCGATAGAGCTGCTTTGGCATTTTTATTCTTCACCGTAAAAAATTGAAATATGTCGATGCGTGGGCGTGCGGTACGTACTCGAAAATTGGTGTTTCAATGTATGCGTTGAGAAAAATATGTGAATTGATGGTTTCTTATTTCATGGTTGAAACTTCGAAAAAATTGGTGCGTGAGTGCGAAATGGGGAAAAAGTAGTGTAGTGCTCATTTGAATCGGACCAACCATTCAATAGATTTTTATATATCATCCTGAATATTTTTAAAAATTTATGTGTGGGCGTGTAACATGAAAAAAATCATGTTTTAGTCACTTGTGATAATTATTGAAACGAAATATAAAATAGTGTTATGATAAAAATTTTGCTGTTACCAATCGATAGATTCGAGTAAACACATCCATTTTATATCGTAGGAAATTCAGTTATTTGTATACATGGGCGTGAAATTCTAGAATCAAAATTTTTGTTGTCTCTTGTGATCGGCAGACCATTGAATAAACTAGGAAATAGTCATATGATGCGAACTGTATCCACGATACTATCGGATATAAAAATTTGTTTCAAATTATTTTGCGATTTTAGGGCTGATGGATGAGAAGATTAAAAAGATTATTTCATTTCTTTCTATATGATTCAATATTGCAAATAGTAATATCGTGAAAGTAATATGTGAAACCTCAAATTCTACGTACACACACACATATATGGGGCGTTTTACGTCAGCTCTCCAGAGCCTCCGTGCGGACGCCGAAACCTCGCGTTTTCGACGCTTATGTTCGGCTGTATTAAGTCAATATCTAATTGACCTGACACAGTCGAACATAATTGTCAAACTCTAGCGCGAGCGGCCGGAGACAGCGCGGCGAGGCCCGGCGCGGCGCATTTTCTCTTGTTTGCTACTCAATGCCTCGAATATAACGAAAGAGCCCTATTTCTTTAAAGTCTATACCAACGCAAAAAAACGTCAGCTTTAGATCTAGACTATTAAAAAAAACATCGGTTTTTGAGATATGACCTGTTTCATGCTCTTTCATCAGGAAAATGTGAAAACTGTGGAAAACTGAACTCACCATCTGAAAGCTGAGGAAAAACTACATCGATATCATATCCCACATGGTTTAGATTTGACTTTATATTGTCGAAAATAAGCGTCGAAAACGCGAGGTTTTGGCATCCGCTCGGAGGCTTTGGAGAGTTGACGTGAAACGCCCAATATATGTTTCCAAACCAAACTTATTGTTTTGTCGACTCTCCTATTAAAATCTTCCATAATATATATATCAATCGATGCATATTTGCGAATTGCTGAAATGCATATTTACGAAGGTATTTGAGACAGTGCCATGTCAATTGTACGAAAATAAAATTGAACAAACGATTTATACGTTGTGACGTGGCATTTTACCCATAACAAGGGAATTCTCTATCAGGGAGAATTTCCGGTGCTCAGTCGCCTGAAGTTGGCGCTGAGTCCACGCACGTGCAATTGATCGCTGTACCGACCGCGATTGAGCGCACGCGCGGCTGGCGTGTGGAGCGACTTGTTGCTCTATCACGCCGGCAGTTGGATTTCCCGCGTGGCCTGGACAGCACGGATTCGACCGTGCTCGTCCCCTGGAGTTTGCCCCAGGTCTCCACGCGACTCCCCTCGCTCCGTGCCCGTATGCTTCGGCCGTGCGGCACTTTTGTGTTTCACCAGCAGCAGCCTCGGCAGCCACTGGTAAGCCTCCTGACTCCGCGCCGGTCGTCGACGGGTACCCCGGGACGTCGCCAGCAGAGTCCTGCCGTCGTCGCCGCTTCCAGCTCTGGCTCGGCAGGTAGGAGGTGTTGTGTATGGGTGAGTGTGCGCGACCCGCTTGCTTGCCCGCGATTGTGCCCGCGTCCGCGTCGCGCCGCGTCCTCGCGACCTCTGTAGTTCTTCGGGGAATTATTTTTACCGTCCTATCAGCGGAGAGTATTCCACGACGTGTGGTTCGATACCGCCATTGGGTTTTTTATTGTTTCTTAGTAATAAAGCCTCGGTGCTTAAAATATACTTCCTTCCCCCCCCCCCCCATTCACGGGTTGTTCTTGCGTTCGAAGCGCGATTTCAGTGTTAAAGTAAAGTAGAGATAAGTGTACGTCAAGTCACTTTGGAAAATATCTGTTGGTTTTTTTATCTCTTTTTCTTACGATTGATTAAAATTTCTCGTAACTTGTGGTGCGCCACTGTTAATAGTGGATGGTAAATTTAATTCAAGCTTGGAACGAACAAGCTCAAATGATCCCAGCTGAAAATAATAGCGGACGCCCTAAAGTAAAGAATATTGCAATTGACGTGTAAAGCCAAGAACCACAAGTAAGATCATGCCCAGGGTATTGTACTGATACCAAGTGTTTCCCAATTTTCAATGTTTGGCAACCGGTTTTCCTCAGTGTAAAAGCAAAGCAAAGACGAGTTAAATGTAAAATTACTTGGAAATTGTATGGTGTGCTCAGTAATTAAATTTTTATGAAACATTTGGAATTCAATTCAATCACATAATACACGTACCAGTCATGCTTAGTACTGAAAGCACATGCTTTGTCGAGTGCCACTTGTACCAATATTAATCAAGCTTATCAAGACTTCAGAAGGTGGTATGTGCTTCAAATAGCCGTGGAAAGAAATATTCGTTATCCTGATGTAATCAATATTGCACTGCACTTAATAGTGTTACGGGGTAGAGTCAAGAATCAAAAGCTGTGACGCCTGCTATCCACAGGCCACAGTGCATGGCTTGGACCGCAAGTTGGTCAGCAGTATATATGTGTATTCGCACTGGCCCTGGTGACTTCTCCACACGTTAAGCATTGTCGAGCACTTGACGACTATACATGTACACATGCTTGATGTTCCTTCCTTGTCCCCCCCCTCCCCCGCCAATTGAGGAAGTGCATAATACCCAACTGAACACTCTCCAAGCATATTTCTGTATACTGGGCACACAAAGTGGTTTTCACTACAGTGAAACATAGGAATAATTCCCAACATCAGTTTTTCACTCAGAAAAATCACAAATTTGGTTGGATCTGGATAAAAATTTTCTAATAAGATTCACAAGAGTCCAAAAAAGCTGCAGATACAACGCTGGACCCTCCAAAAACGTTTTTAAATTTCCTGGGGAACTTCCAATAGCGCCTTGTATCAGCCGGTACGCGCGCGAGGGTTATGTCATAGCCATGCGGCCACGTGGTGACTGGGGAGTATATATGGATACACGCCCTTCGCACATATAGTCCATACTCAGAGACTGGCTTGAAGCTCCTAGACCCTTAACAACTACAGTGTGGGAAGACCTTTTTACACTTGCATAAATTTTCTTTTTCCACTACTATAGAATATATATAATATTCAAATTGTTTTTTTACTTATTTATCATAAAGCTAAGAACATTTTATAGCATTATTTTGAGATTGTTTTGTTTTACTAACTTTTAGCTTACTTTCATAGTATCATTTATTCATTCAATACTGTATAGTACTATTTGAGATTGAATTTTCTTTACTCTTATAGTATTATTCATACATTTTACATTTTATAGTAATATTTTGAAATTGTAATGTATAGCGAACGGATAGTACATTTAGCCGTATGTTTGTATCGCAAAGGCTAAATAGATCTGGGCGCGTAGCATGCGACAGTCTCGTCCCGTACGCGACCCGCACAGATCACGCGTATTATTATGTATAGTTATGCTCAATAAGTATGATATTACAATAGGCTGCTTATTATTCTCATTGCTCTACTTCCGTACCTAACATATGGCGACGAGGTAAAACGGAATTAAATATAAAAATAGTTATCTTACATTGTTTGAATGGACGAAGCAAATGCACAAGTACAAGTCGGCTGGGTCTATCATTTGAACAAAGAGCAAGTGATAAGTGAATTACAAAATTGTAAAGTAGACTTCGACGGAAGTAAAAAATTGGACGATTTACGGAAATTACTAGCAAATGTAATAAGAAGTGAATCAAGTGAAAAAAATTCCATAGTACTCGAGTACTAGAGCCCGACGAGAATTCAAAACAAGCAGACAGCGAAACTGACTATCCGTCTATTGCTGACTCGCACAAGAGCACTGAAACAGAGACAGATAGTGATTCAGATATGAGTTACAACATAAAGTTACTGTTCTGCCTCGGGAAGGATGATATTCGTAGAACGACTTGAGATATATTCCGCAGTAAAAAATACAAAAGACGATATAAAAAACGCAACATTATTGACCAAACTGGACGAAGATGCCTATAAGTTGATCCGCAGTTTACCCACTGTGTGGTGTTCACCCACTGAACCCATCGAAAAAATATACATGGAATTAAAAAAACTCATGTCAGATCACCTGAGCCCTGCTCCTAGCGAGGTATCAGAAAGATGTAAATTTCACTAAGCCAAACAAGAAAGAGACAAGAGTATTGCAGAGTTCACTGCTAGATTAAAAAAACTGGCATTTCATTGTAACTTCAGCGACCTTGAAACGGTGCTCAGGGATCAATTAGTGTGCGGGATGACAGATGACGCAACCAGAGTGAACTTTGCAAAAAACAAAATCGAAGTTCGACGAAGTTTTCAAAGGAGCAATGGCTAGAGAATGCGCGCTGAGAAACGCAGCGATATCGTCAAACACGCTTACTGAGCATAAAAGCGAGGCGTCGAAGCAAGAAATTTACGGAATGAATATAGCCAAGAAGGAAGTATACAATGGAAGAAATAATTTTCCTGATAACACTCAACATCCGAGCTGACTAAGCACGGATCGCTAAAGTTCTCAACAATCGAGGCAAATGGAAATCATGTGTTATTGTTGTGGTAAGCTCAACCATTACACACCGGAATGTCGACATCGATTCAGCTCCTGTAACTTTTGCGGGCGAAAAGAACATCTGGAAGCGGTATGCCGATCGAAAACCAACTCAGCCCAACCATCACGATGACAATGATGTTTACAAAATGTTTAGCTTTTATCCGATAAATATGCATGTTATTGAAGCAAAGCCTAACTCGGGAACTGTAAACAAAATCACCGACGGGACCTCCGCTCGTAGGACGACAATGGTTACAAACATTCGGATTATGGCCTTTAAAAATATAAAAATCTAGAGACGAGCATGATTATGTATACAAACTAGAGGTAAACGATGTGAAAGAATATTTAGTAAGCGAATTCGGCATATTATTCGGGGAAACCCCAAGATTATATAACAAAGGGAAACTCACGATAAATATTAAAAAAGATGTTAAGCCAGTAGCCCTGAAAGCGAGATATGTTCTATACCCAGGTGGAAATATTTTTGTGAAAAATTGTTACGTTTCGTATATGTCTATGTGATTTCCTCATGGAGCGTAAAACAATATAAATAAATGTGAAACATTGTTTATAACCGTTACATACTACCCCAGTTTTGCGGTCTAAATATGTTCTCTCTCTTAAATTACCTACGTTCAAATACGATTTGTAATAATTTTTAACATTTTTATAATTCTTTGTGCATTAAAATACCCTCATGAGAATTGTTTTTCACCAATTTTCACAATCTTTCATGGCTTCAGACGTTTTTTAATAGTTTCCGATAATTTTTTTGCACTTATATCATTTCTTACAATGCTCAAGAATGTGAAGAAATGTGAAAAACTGAAAAACTATGATAAAATGTGAACGAAAAATCTCGGTTACTTTTTATCCAATTGACTTGAAATTTCAACTGCAGCTTCTTAGATTCTCCGTGAAAATACCTATAATTTTTACGATCGATAGAAAATTACAATTGGAATAAGCAATTTAAGGTCGATATATTTAACTAAAAAATTGAAGAAAAAATTCACATAAGTGCCAATTTGTACATTTTCAAGATAATTTTGAAAATTTTGTACTCACAGGAAGTTATTTTTTCTTGTTAGTAATTTTAATGTTGTTTACCTAAACATCCTTTCGGAATCGTCAGTATAAAATATTTTTGTGCTCGTCTCACAAGTAGAGCTGATCTATATAACGAAAAACACTCATAAACTACCACAGAACCTTGTTGGATATTACATTCCCTGATATGGTATATATTCAACTAGCATCCCCCGTCGCGGCTTCGCCCGCGATACGTGTAATTGGGAACAACAAAATTTGTATCCAGGGGCGCGCTAGCGCCCCCTCCTGGCGAGTAACGGCAGCTGGGGGCAGCGCTACCCTTATACATTAAGTTTGGATCACGGATTTTTCAATTTTATAAAATAACACAGATACGCATCAGTTATGGATGTTATCTGGTAGAATATGATTTTTTATTTATTTTTCCCTAGTATCCAGCCCTATTCACCTCCTATAGCAGATACTTTTAATGTAATGATCTCATAAACATAGAATTTCATTTACTACTGAGAACGATGAAGTTCTGAGACTCGTTTTAATTGATCATTTCGACAATGCAAGATAATGTCTCTTGGGCCTTTGTCTTCATCTACCAACAGTAACAGCCACTTCGTGGTTCTGGAGGTTCCTCAAGTTGTAAAAGAGAAACTTTGCCTCCTGCACAACACATGCCTGCGGCTTCATCATTCCATTTTTTGGCGAAGCAATGATTGCATATTTTATCCATTGAACCAATCTGCACACCTTTTGAATCAATATAATTCAAAAAACAATTATATTCAAAAGCAGTTCTGTAACCTGCCACATGGACTCTGGTTTGCTCTGGGACTGCTCTACGATATACTGACATTCGATTTGCAGACCGAGTCTGACGACCCAATCCGCTCAATCGTGTTTTCGGCATAATAATATATATATATATATATGCGAGAAATTCTCTCTAAAGGGAGAGACAATATCTATGCACTTTCATGCTCTAGTTATAAGTGAAGCAGCTCAACTCTCTTGCGGATAGCGCTCAGCCGCCTAGTGGAGAAGGCGCGAAGCTCGTCGCTGTAGCCTGGGTCGGCGGGCGGAGGGACTACTTTCCGCGCAGGCGCCGTGCCTGCCATTCGGGGGTTCTGCGGTTAATACGCCAAGAAGTAGTAGTTCGACTATTTATTTATTCATTTAAATAATGTATTTTTCAACGTTTTGCATAGCCTATAACCATCTGGCGTGTGCAATGAAGCTACTGTCAAAATTTGGTAACATTCGATCCAGTAGTTTTGGAGCCAAATGCGAACAAAAAAACGGCTTCCTCTTTATATAATAGTAAGATTCTGGATCATTTGTTATTGGATCAGTCATCATGCTAAATTCTTTTATAAAAATAATTACATCTTCTAGATCACCATGTTTGAGCATACAAATTTTCAAAATAGCGCCAACTTTGCCATTTTTCATTTGCACTATTGAATTATTAGTTTTTTGGCTCCTCAAATATTGTAATGATGTATATCGAATACCTTCGTATATAATTGTGTTGAATTTTTTACACTCTATAATACTTGATACGTCGATTAATTTGTTAAGACATTTTGTTTCTGGCTCTGTTGATAAATAAGCTTTACCTAATCCTATTAACGTACAGTTATTTACAGTGAGAGTATCTTTCAATCTCTTCTCGCACAAAGTAGTGCGAAACAATTTAATTCTGTCGGATATGCATTTCTCATTTTCTAAAATGGGAATTTTTTGTAAATGAAAGTTCTATTTACTATTTGTTCTGAAATACGATGGTTGCTTTTTTTCTTCACTGAATTGAGCTAAATTTCTCAGATACTTAGTGTGTAATACACCTTTTAGACAAGGGATTGAGTAAAAAACCAACCACATCAGCCATTCCTTAGCTTTCCACACATTTCTTTCTTTTATACTACGTAGAACGACGCCGATGCAAGAAGGTGGAGTGATTTTCTTTAACCTTCTATCAATAAGGTCGATAGCTGCTGGTGAACCAATGTAATATTTTTCTCTTGGATTAGAAAATAAAATAGTCATAAGAAGCTAAATAACTCCTAATAAACAAGCATGCATGAAATCTACGATCATCCCTTTAACGAGTCCGAAACACTGTAAATTCATCAGTGGAGATGGGCCCAAACACCTGCAAAATATAAAGTTTAATCTACTTATGCATGTCAAATGATTAATAGTATATTACACGACTAGTGCGAGAATAGTATATTATGTAACATGTTTTAATCATGTTTTGATGCACGTAGTTGATTTCATCACCTACTTTACATACTAGTTACGTAAGTTGTTTATGAACATGAACGAGAAGTGGTTATGTGTTTTTTCTGATATTTTTTCATTCATATATTTTATTCTACTTATTGTGAATCTTTTGAAAACTATAGCCCCTTCCAAAAAAACTTAGAACTTAAAATCCAATAAATTTTACACGAACCTGTGACATCTTTTTTACTATGAAGAGCCATTATCATATTTTGTTTGATTGATTCATTGGTTCGAAGTATTGGTACTTTCTCCAACATAGGGTACTCTCTAACATTATCAATTGATACTGTAGGATGTTCACAATACGTGCAACCATGTTCACCATTGAATCTCTTCATATGCAACATGACAGCCGGAGTATCAACGCAACGTCCAAGTGGTGCAAGTTTACTGATAATAATTTGACTATCCAAATTCCACTCAAATCCTACGTTAAATAATTGATTTGCTTGCGTCACGAATGGATCTAAGAACATGACCATATCCGATTCTGCTCTGGCAACCCACAACCCAGCTAGTATCATACGTTTTTTTCGGACATCTGGGGGTAATTCGTTGATCACTAAAAATGTTGGCCACACTGTAATTTTTTAACAATCTGCTGCCATCGGTTGACACCCATCGGTATTGAAAGTATACGAGAATTTATATTTGTTTTTGAAGAAATTTTCTTTTTCAAGCTTTTTATAGAGTTGTCCATCATAAATATCTTCTAACTCATCTTCATTTATTTTAACTCTTGTATTTTTGTAATCCAAAGCGTCAACAACTTTTCTATCAGCTAAGAGATACTTGAATTGATCTTTCACATCTATTTCCATGGAAAATGAATTTGAACAGTCAAATTCGGTGCAGATCATTATCATTATTTTTTCGACTTCATTCGTTTTCCAAAATAATGATTGCATGTCGGACAATATACATGATATGTAACATTTTTTGTATTAACATTATAAAGAATTCTTTGCAGCTTTTGTTCATTACGTGGCATAATATGCTTTCCAGTGATAATGTCAATCATTTGGAAAATATCAAGTAAAATAGTCCATGGTAGAACATATTTTTCTGCGATCTTGAGTGCAATAAGAAGAGCTTCGCCGAAGTTTGTTTTACCACACACACATACATCACTTGAAAATATTACCTTATCTTCATTTTTATTGCATTTAGTCTGCGAATAACAATTTATCTGTCAGTAATTTCATATAAATATTTTTAAACTGACTGTACATTAATATTGAAATTCTATCTAAATTCTGACCTGTTCTGATGTCTTATGGATACTGAAGTTATCCATGCTGACATTCGATTTGGAAGAGTCAGCTTCGTTAGGAATCTGATCAGCTGAATTTTCGATATCGTTTGATTCTTGATTGGCGTACATTTGATCAAACTCAAAAATATTCATTCCAATCTGTAAAATTAAATATATAACCAAACTTTCAATGATAAAGTGAATGAAAAATTCAAATTTCATGCCAAAGCTAATTTGAGTTGCACCGAAAAATCATGATCTGTTTTGAATTAATAATTTTTTTCGTAAGTTGTTTTTACCTGATCATTTTGATGTTCATCGTATTTACGTTTTTTATTCACATGTACAACGTGTTCTATCTTTTTCCTTGAGCGTATCGTACTCTCGGGAATCTTAGCGTTAGACGTTATGTCATAATAAGTACGATAAGGGCCTCTCAAAGGCATCCTTTCAAGTTTCTGGAAATGATACTATATAATAATTCATGTTAAAATGGATCAAATGTCCAATTCATTGTTGTAGATAATGCGGCGAATATACTGATAAGAAATTACCCAAGTTTATACGGGTCAATTGACTCTCGAATGTACGGCATGAAACCAAATCTAACCCCTGTATGTGGAAAGTAACTGGAAAAAAAATTAATTTCCTTCATGGAATTTAAAGTTCTGTTTTGTTAAAAATTCAATAAATACTGATGAACAAGACTTGATATAATCTGTACTGAATTACTAACTGTATGATTCGATGACTGGAAATAACGACGATGTTTTGCGTCGATTGCAGACGGCCCGGTGCAAGCGAGTAAGGTGATTTAATCTAAGTGAGCTGATCCAGAAGAGCGAATCAAAACCTTCGATTGATAACGTGCGTGCGAGGTTGCAGATTTGGTGAGCGAATCCATGCGGTGATTCTCATGCGAAATGACCTGCAGACACGTCCAGATTTAGGTATATAGAGCGATTAAAATCGCTATTCCAGATAACTTATATCATGATAAAATCCATTTTTTATAAAGTATGAATATCATTGAAAAAAAATTAAATATAGATATTTATATTAACATGAGTATGAGTTTTTTTAACCACTCACTTTGAAAATCAACAATAATTATTTTCTGTGTATATAAAAATAATATACATACCTTCTACGAGTAGAGTCGAGCTTTGTGTTCTTTTACACAGGAGAATAGAACACTAACTCTCTTCATTTTCGTTCAAAGAACCGCCTATTACAACACGTTTCTCACTGAACCTATGCATAAAACTTCTTACAAAACTCACGAGAATAAAAGCCTAAACTATAAATCATGATAAACACCTTCTTACTCGAGAAATCACTCAAAAAAAAACTTTTCAAATAGAGTCTAACCAAAATTAACTACGAGAAATAATTCGATGGGTGCTGCTATGTTCAAAGGATTAATCGAACGAGCACATCGATATAATCACCATAGTAACAACTCCGGGTTTTATTATTGTTTTAAAAATCAGATGCTCCATTCATTGAATAAATATTGAATACTTACAAGTTGTAGAGAGCTTTTTACGTTTGCAATCCAGAAATGACTGACGTAAAGCCTTATGCTCTCATCCATTTGACGAAAATGAGAAAAAAAGTGATTGTTCCAGTGAAATGTGTCAAGAAACTTAACTACGAAAAATATAAATAAGACAAAGATTCGTATAAGCAGCTGCAGATGACATATAAAGATCCAGAAACAGGAGAAAAATCAAGCTGTGCTGTTCTTTACATAGGAGGTAGATCAAGAATATATATTCAGATTATTATAACTTATGTTATTTTTTTTCTACTTCACATGGAATTTCATTCATCATATTTTGAATTGTATATTATGAAAATGGGGAATGAGTTGTATATTTTCTAATTACTCACTATTCGCTCATATTTTTGATAGCTTCGGAGACAGATGTTCAAGATTATGCTGATAATCCTCCAAAACGCACACGAATCCCCAAGTTTAATTCATCTGCAGTTATCGATTCTACCATGGAAGAAACCATGGAAGAAGAAAAAATTAATGACACCGGCACTGACAAAAGGACTATTGAAATATCTAAAAAGCTCCGAAAGGTTTCAATTAACCAATGAGAATATATTTCGTTCCTTATACATATATCCATGAAAGAATATTCATTTATTCTAGAATATCAAGAAACAATAAGTAGAAGTAGCAAAAAATCGTGACAACGCTGTTGCTCAGAAGCACCTTGCTAGTTTGAGCCAGGAGTCAAATGAATCAGTGAGTAATTCAGTAATGTGGTCCTCAATTCAATTTCAAAATCACGCAGAACTGTTACCTCTCTCTCTCTCTCTCTCTCTCTCTCTCTCTCTCTCTCTCTCTCTCTCTCTCTCTCTCTCTCAAAAAGCTGAGATCTCAAGAAGAAAATTCTACTTGAAAAACACAAAAGAACAGGCCTAAATACCAGCGACTTGGACTTGTCACTGCTTGATGCGAGCAAGTCCAAGCACGTTATCCATTCTGCTGTTTTTATCAATGATTTTTTGTTATCAGTCACATACCAAAGATTATCTAGTCTCCGTAGATTTACTAAGCCTCTAGGTATTAAGTTTGTATGATACAGGAACGGCAGGTTTCTGGCAAGACGAGCAGTAGGAGACAAAGTGTTTCCAGTCGAGAATGAGGCAGACCTCAAAGTTGTTGCCGAAACAACCCCGGATAGAGGCTCTCGCATGACTGAAAATTGACTCTCGAATGAGGAGCGGGATCCTGTCGTCACCTCGGGGAAATTGAGAGCGGGCTTTCACAATGTGAACTTTCTTAGAGCTCACATTGATCAAGTTTGCCAGTTTCTGAGTGAGAATCCGTCCTACCACCTCTATGGTATTGCGGAGTCCTGGCTGGGTCCCGACGTTCCGAATGAAGTTGTTCAGGGCCCAAATTACAAGTTGATCAGAAATGATCGTAACACGATTGGTGGTGGGGTTGCACTGTACGTCCGGGATTTTTACAAAGTTGAGTTACTAGCATCGTCGAACACCACTGGACCAGGTAAACCCGGCATACCTGAGTACCTCTTCTGCTCACTGCAGTGCGAAAATTCCCAACCAATTCTTGCTGCGGTCATTTATAGGCTTCCTCACATCGCCTTCACCAAGAATCCTTCGCTGATTAATGATTTGAAAGCACACTGCTTTGACTTCAGCCACAAATTTGTGATGGAGGATCTCAACTCCGATCTTCTTTTAGATGGTGATGATCCAAAATTTGTTCGCAAATTAACAGATGAACTGTCGTTGCGTCTGATCCAGCACGGGGCTACGCATATGACCTCTACGTCTCGCACATGGATTGACGTCATGTTGGTGGACGACAATGACATAGTCACGGACGAACGTAACTTTCCAGCTCTCTTTCGCAGTGAACATCACATTATTGACGTTGAACTCAACATTCAACAGCCCAAAGTGAGGCCGGGCTCCTTCAAATACAGAAATTTCAAAGGTATTCGACAGGAAGACCTGGTCTCTACCTTAAAACTATGTGATTGGGGGCTGCTCGACCACGAAGACGTGGACGACATCGAATCTGCACTTGACAGTCTCAGCCACAATCTCACGAAGGCTCTTGATGAGCTGGCTCCTCTCAAAGAGTTTAGGCCCAGAAAGAATAAGCTGCCGTGGATTGATGCTGAGTTAAGACTGTTATACAAGAAAACGGACGCGACTTACAAACGTTACATCCGCACAGGGGACGAGAATCTGCTTGCTGATTTTCAGAGGTTGCGCGATCTTTCTGACAGCGAAACAACTCAGGCTCGTACTGAGTTTCTCTCAAGTAAACTGTCTGAAGCACTTGACAATGACACGGTTTGGAAGGAATTGCGTAACCTCAATCTTCTGCCTAAGCAAAAGGAGGACTTGAACGGGATCTCGCCGGAGGAGCTGAACACTCATTTTGCTAAGATGTCTATCTCACACAATGAGAATGCATCGATTTATCAGGATATTATTTCTTCCGTTTCTGAGGAAGATGGCTTCTGTTTCCAGAAAATCAATATTAATGATGTCATCCTGAGCATTTCTCATTTCACTTCCCAATCAGTTGGTGATGATGGCATACCGCAGAGTACTATCATTGATGCTCTGCCTGTGATTGGTGATAAAATCGTGAACTTGTTCAACTCCTCCCTGCGCAAAGGAATTTTCCCGTCATCCTGGAAAAAGGCCCATGTTCTTCCTCTAAAGAAGAGTGCTCTCCCGTCGACGCCGTCTGATTTTCGTCCTATTGCCCTTGTAAGTTTCCTGTCTAAGGTACTTGAGAAGATAGTTCATGACCAAGTCATGAGTTACCTTACAAAAAACCACATCCTTGACCCTAGACAGGCAGGTTTCCGCCCTAACCACTCCACGCAGACAGTACTATTGAAACTAACAGAAGACATAAGAAAAGGCATGAACAAAAAGAAACTGACGCTACTTCTACTTTTCGACTCCAGCAAAGCCTTTGACAAAATTTCTCATTCTAGAATGTTGAGGTGGCTCAAGGACATTGGCTTTGCGAGGGCTGCTCTCTTGTAGTTCCACTCATATCTCACGGATAGACAGCAGATTGTTATAACGAAGAGTTTTGGCAGGTCATCGTGGCTTACCACGAATCTTGGGGTGCCACAGGGGTCAGTCCTCGGACCGCTTCTCTTCTGCATTTACATTGATGACCTACGTGACGTACTTGACATTGAGGGCGTTGAGCGTGTGCTTTATGCAGACGACTTACAAATATATACTCAGGTTACACTTGACAGGCTGGCTGAGGGTATAGCATTGCTGGAGAGGGCGGCTGCGGCCGTGTCGGGGTGGGCCAGCGCTGCTAAGCTGGTGCTCAATGCCGGAAAAACCCAGGCCATCGCATTTGGGTCTGGACACTATATCGGTCTTCTGCACAAGGAGGCAATCTATGCATCTGGCATTGGGATCGGTGGAGTTTGCGTGCCATTCTCTGGCACGGTCAAAGATCCCGGCGTGGTGCTTGACGAAACCCTATCTTGGCGTCAAAACACTGATGCAGTCACTAAAAAATTCAATAGAACCACGTATAGCTTGCGATATTTTCGTAAATACACGACTGAGATCCTGCGCACACGCCTATCGATGGCTCTGCTGTTCCCTCACCTTGATTACTGTTCTGCGGTATACCTCGACGCATCTCAAGAACAGAAACAAAGAATACAAGTGCTACAAAATTCATGTGTGAGATATGTATTTGGTGTTTAGATTTAGATTCAGATATAGATTTAATTTATTGCCTGTACATTATGTTGTACGATGTGATCATAGCTGTACATATAGTTACTTATATCTAGGTAAACAGTATAAATTTAGCTTAGTTTAATTTAGAGTTGTTTGATTCAGTTTATTTAAAAATTTAAAAATTTAAAAATCGGAGTAAAAAGGAAGGTCTAAGAACAGTGCAAGCTCTCACCACGGTCGCAGGCAAGAAGGTGGAGGAATAAAAGTTTTTTGAAAACAGGAAGAGATGAAGCATTAGTAATTACAGTTCGGAGTGAATTCCAAAGATAAGTTGCACTGACATGGAACGACCTTTGGAGGAAGCCCGTGCGGAAACTGGGGACAACAAGCTGCGGCCGATAGCCCCCCCTATAAGGTCGAGTACTGGTATTCATAAGAAAATACTCCGCGAGATACGACGGGCTGCCGTACTTGAGAATCTTATATACCATACAGGCCATGAAATAGTTTCGCCGAGTAGATGTCATGAGCCAGTTTAGTTCTTTCCTATAGGGAGAGATATGCTCGCTCCGTCTCATCCCATATACGTATCTTATGCCAGTATTAATAAGCCGTTGGAGAACCAGATTTCGCTCCTCTGAGAGATCGCAGTACACGGGAGAGCAATAATCAACAATAGGAAAGAGGAGCGCTTTGATGAGATGGCACCTGAGCTGAAGAGTCGTGCTCCTCCGGAATTTATGTAAGCGGTACATGAGAGCATGGGATCTGCCAGTGATCGAGGCAACATGCTCCCTCCATGAGAAGACAGAGTCGAGGATCACCCCCAAGCTCTTCACTGAGGACTCAAGTTTAATTGGCGAACCATGCATGATGAGTCGGTCCGATGCCTCCGCAGGAAGACGAGCAATGAAGGGTTTGCTCCCAAAGACGATGGCTTTAGTTTTCGATGCGTTTAGGACGAGTTTATTCGTCAAGGCCCACTGCGCGATCCTGGCAGCGACCTCGCCAAGCTTGTCCAGCTTTCGCAGTAAGTCGTCAAGGTGACAGTGAATGTAGATTTGAAGGTCATCAGCGTACAGTATGTAGTGTACATCGGGTCCAAAGCATAGTGAAACATCACCAATATAAAGGGCAAACAGCAGGGGGCCCAGGACAGAGCCCTGGGGTACTCCCCTACTGAGACCACAAAAACCAGTGAGAGTTCCGTTTTCACGCTTAACACACTGTTCCCTTCCCGTCAGATATGAAGCAATCCACTTTAGTGAGTCCAAAGAGAAACCAAGCTTTGCCAGCTTGCACAGCTGCGTGGAGTGGCAGACCGTGTCGAATGCCTTGCTAAAATCAAACAAGAGTGGAGCAGTCAGCATTTTCATGTCTTTGGCCCGACGGACGTCGTCTGTAAGTCTGAGTAAAGCTGTCTGAGTGCTGTGACCTCGTCTAAAGCCCGCCTGACGCCCATCCAGCAGACCCTCTGATTCCACATAAGCACTTATTTGGTTGAAAGCAAGTCTTTCCAGAACTTTGGAGAGAAAGTTGAGCAGAGAGATAGGGCGAAAGTCACCGAGACAGCTGGGAGAGGAGATTTCGTTAAGGGCAAGGACTACAACTTTTTTCCAGCAGGAGGGAAAGTGTGACTGAGCAAGGGAGGAGTTGAAAACGTCCACCAGGATAGGAGCAATGACAGGGAGTGCCTTGGAGATGAAGTTATGAGGAAGGCCATCAGTCCCCACCGATTGCGAGTGGATCCGGCCCACGGCCAATCTCACCTTATGCACTGTAACGTTCACGAAGCGAAAATCCGGACCGCAGGACGATTCACCACGCAGGAGATTGATTGTGTCATCCAAGTTCGGGGCCAGGGGATCAGTAGCGATCCTGGCAAAGTGAGAGTTGATCTCCCCCTCGTCAAATCCTCCAAGGTTGTTAGTAGATTCGGGTACCAGTCCCAGGTGTCTAAGTTCTCTCCATATCTCCTTGCTATCAGACTCTCAGATCTCCTTGCTATGGTGTTAGGAGGGACGAATACATCACTCCCTACAGGGCTAAGCTGGGCTGGATGCGCACGGATATTAGGAGGCAATATTTCATGGTTGTACTCCTGTACAAGATCCTGCGCATCCGAGAGCCGGAATACCTTCTGGGCCTCTTCACTAGGTATGTGTCCACTCGGCCCTCCAGGGGCGATGTACCGGAACCCTCAGTCCCCAAAATGACGACCAGTTTCGGAACTAATTCCTTCCAAGTGCAAGCGGCACAACTTTGGAACTCCCTGCGCTCCTCAGACAGAAACTTGCCGTCCTTATCTAGTTTTAAGCGTTTCATAAAGTCTTATTTTTTAGAATTATCTGAATGACGTTTTGCATTTTTTCTTTTTACATGAATAGACACGTTATCTGTGATAACTCGTTTGCATAAATCAAAGATGACTAGTATATTAATACTCTGACACTCTATCTGTGATAAGTCGCTGTTTATATATATTTTTATGATGTTGACAAGGATGATATGTGGAATAATTTTATAAGAATGACTAATATTTTAGAGAATCGACTGATATAATGTAAAACGCCAATTTTTGTATTCGTATACGATAAAGCATATCTATTTATCTATCTATCTATCTCTCTTTTTCTCTCTCTTCCACATACAGAACTCCATACACACACACCCCCACACCCCCCTCCCACACATACACACTTTAGTGTAGGTGTTCTCAATGTTTAGGTAAGTTCTCAATGAGATACATAACGCAAATAATAATATTGAATTTATTTTCAGGAATCTATGCATGAAATAAACAATCTGTCACCACTGGCATCGTCATCATTGTTGTCTTCCTCGATGGTAATAAATTCTGATGACGTTAAAATTATTATTATTATCATTATTATATCTAGTGCTAACAGCAATTTAATATTAAGGTTCAAACCACTCATTCTCATGAGAATGCTGAATTGAAAACAGTTATAAAGGCGTATAAAAATCAAATTACATTCTTCAACAATAAATGTGAAAATGCTGAGAAAGAAATTGAGAATTTAAGAGTTAAGAATCAAAAACTGAAGGAAATGATGCAGAATAAGGAACCTCATTTTACAAGTAATTGATTACAATTCAGTTCCTTGGTATTGGTTTTCATAACGATTTTTCTAGCGTTTTTAATAGCGTTATTCAGAATCCTTGTGGATATAAAATTCGTACTTTTAAAGTGCATAAAATCGAAAAATGTATAATTTTCTAAGAAAAAAATTATTATACTTCGGATTTATTTACTAGTTACTTTCTACGCAATTTTTATAGGCCTACAGCGTTGAATTCGCTGACAGCCACTGCCAATTGACTTATTTCTAGAAGCTTATTTCCTAATAATAAATTATCATCGTCACTTTTCTAGCTGTCAATGGATCATCTCCTTATGTAAGATTTTGTGGATCAGCTGTAAATCAAGAAAATTTGAATAACTTCACTGATGACGATGAGGTAAATCTTGGACGAGGAGTGAAGTGCAAATCTCTCTCTCTCTCTCTCTCTCTCTCTCTCTCTCTCTCTAAAAGATGCTTACAAGGCAAAGTCAAATGTGAGTTTATCACGAAGCTGTATTTAGGAATCTATGGGGTGGAAAAGTTGGCTAAACGGTGTGTTAAAAAAAAGAAAAACACTGTGGGGCAGATATTACTATCACCTAAAAAAAAAGAGGTCGACAAAGATGAATTCCACAAATATCTGTCTGAGTACAGGAAGCTACCCGATCATTATGTGAGTTCCGAAATGGAAAAATGCAACACCTATCATCACAATGCCATTTCTGGAGCTCGATCAATGTTAGAAAAACAAGAGCAAGTTGAAGAATCGATAAAGGCGTTCGAGGAACAGCAAAAAGATCATAGCAATTGTGGATCTACTGCTGTAGGAAATGGTAGCGGTGATGCTCAACAAGATGTAAATGGAAGCTGTACTGAAAGCGACGCTGATTAGTGTTGTTTACTCAAAAAGTTCACTTTCTTTACTGAAATTGTAATAATTTATAAAGGTTGCATTGTTCAGAAAAATAAATGTTACTAGCCATAATCACTCTAATTGAAATTTTTATTGGAATTATTGGTGAATAATTCAAAAGAATAAAAATAATGGAATAATGATAAAAATAATGATAAATTTTTGTCAATCATTAACCCATTAAGTCCCAGATTGCAGAAATTTTATTGGCACTTTCGAGCTCAAATATTTTGATGAATAAGACGGAAGGTTTATTGCAAAATAGTCATTCCTACTATTTTCGGGTATGCTCTACACGATACAATGGTTAAAAAGACTGAAAAAATTGATTTTCAATAAAAAATTGACAAATTAAAATAAAAAATGCGATTTTTTGGAGCACTTTTTTTTTCAATCCAATACAGAGGAAGAAGAAATCTTATTTTTACGGTCGAAAATATGCGCAAGAGTGCACAAAATATTTGAACTTTCCAAATTCGTTGAGTTTTTTCGACTATGATTTTTTTCAGCAAAATGGCGGCCAAAAAACGGGAATCAATATTTTGGATTTTCATTTTATCAATATTTTAAAGCATTTATTTTCATATTCGATATATTCCTTTGCAATTCCGTATACAGGGGTTTTCAATGTCGCTGATGATGATAACATCAAATTCTCAAAATTCTGGATCCAAGATGGCGGTTTCAAGATGGCGACTGACGATTTTCCACATTTTTAGTCGGAGAATCGTAAAAATCTGGACTAATGGGTTCTTGGGGGCGCTGATGATAAATCTGACATCAGATTTTTGAAATTCCGTATCCAAGATGGCGGTTTCAAGATGGCGGCTGACGATTTTACACTTTTTTAGTCGGAGAATCGTAAAAATCTGGACTAATGGGTTCTTGGGGGCGCTGATAAATCTGACATCAGATTTTCGAAATTCCGTATCCAAGATAGCGGTTTCAAGATGGCGGCTGACGATTTTCCACATTTTTAGTCGGAGATTCGTGAAAATTTGAAATAATGTACATATTCACGAACCTCCAACTAAAAATGTACAAAATCATGAGCCGCCATCTTGAAACCGCTATCTTGGATACGGAATTTCGAAAATCTGATGTCAGATTTATCAGCGCCCCCAAGAACCCATTAGTCCAGATTTTTACGATTCTGCGACTAAAAATGTACAAAATCATGAGCCGCCATCTTGAAACCGCCATCTTGGATCCAGAATTTTGAGAATTTGATGTCAGAATCGTTATCAGCGACATTGAAAACCCCTGTATACAGAATTTCAAAGGAATATATCGAATATGGAAATGAATGCTTTAAAATATTGTTAAAATGAAAATCCAAAATATTGATTCCCGTTTTTTGGCCGCCTTTTTGCTGAAAAAAATCATAGTCGAAAAAACTCAACGAATTTGGAAAGTTCAAATATTTTGTGCACTCTTGTGCATATTTTCGACGGTAAAAATAAAATTACTTCTTCCTCTGATTTTGGATTGAAAGAAAAAGTGCTGCAAAAAATCGCATTTTTTATTTTAATTTGTCAATTATTTATTGAAAATCAATTTTTCCAGTCTTTTTAACCATTGTATCGTGTAGAGCATACCCGAAAATAGTGGGAATGACTATTTTGCAATAAACCTTCCGTCTTATTCATCAAAATATTTGAGCTCGAAAGTGCCAATAAAATTTCTGCAATCTGGGACTTAATGGGTTAAGTGATATCCATCAGAATAAATATATTTTTGACTATACTGTATCTTCATATAATATTGCAATTCAAGAACATTAGCCAAAAAACATGCATTTTCATTCATGAAATTAATGCCCACGCATTAACATTTTATAATTTTATTACGATGAAAACTAAGAGCGCTCAATTAGCTCTATCGTTCCGTAAGATCAGAATTTTCATCACGCGCTGATTCATACATTTTTTTAACGATTCATGTGGCACAACTTGCCAAAAGTCAGTTTTTTCCATATTTCGCCGATTCACAAATTTCACATATTTTGACAGTTTGTCATATTGTTCAATGTCTGTGTTTAAGGAAATCCATCCCTGTTGAAAAATGTTATATTTCGTGGACAAATGTTAAATATTGTCTGTTTCCATATTGAAATTAGTGAGTTGAGAGCGCGAAATTGCGGGTGTTTCTGATAGGTTCTCACATTTTTCCACGAAAATTGACGGAATTTAACTTTTATTCACGAAAGTAGTTCCATCTGGGTACGCTATGAAAGAAGAGATTGAGGGAGGAATCGAGCGTTTGATCAAGAACTGACGTTTTGTGGCGGTAGACGTAAGCGAATAGGTAACGCCCATAGTACCGGTCAGAAAAAATAGAAAAATAAGAATCTGTGGAGATTTTAAATTAGAACTTAAACCTCACCTAATTCGGAATAAAAACATACTACCAAGAATGGAAGATATCTTTGAAGCGTTACGTGAAGGAAAAATATTTTCAGAACTTGATTTAAAACACGCTTATATGCGAATTACGGTAGACGAAAACTCGCAAAAGTATTTAACATTAATCACACATGTAGAATTGTATCGATGTACAAGAATGTAAGAAAGCATATCATTGGGACCTGGTGGTTTCCAAGAAAGAATAGAAAACTGCGTAAGGGGAATTCCAAATACTATCGCTTATCTTAATAACACATACGTAACCGGAGCCAATGTTAAAGAACACATAGAAAATTTGAAACTAGTATGTAAACGTTTAGAGGAAAGCAGATTACGCGTGAATAAAGAAAAATGTCAAATCATGAAAGACAAAATTCAGATACTTGGGTTCTTCATTGATAAGACAGGCTTGCATAAATCTAAAGAAAAAGTCAAAGCAATGGTCGAAGCACCACGTCCCACAGATAATAAGCAACTTTCTTCATTCTTAGGTTTAATAATTTTTTATGCACGATTTTTGAGTCACAGAGCAGAAAAGCTGCAACCATTATACGATTGCGCAAACTCCACCAGTTTTAACTGGACGCAAAAAATGCGAAGAAGCTTTTAGATGGGTAAAAAGCGAATGATATCACCCAGAGTACTCGCGCACTATGGCCCCGAAGAAGAATTAATCCTAGCATGCGACGCGTCAGGCTATGGTCTGTCAACAATACTGTCTCACCGATATAAAAACGGCGACGAACGCCCAATCGCTTACGCGTCAAAAAAGATACCCGCCATGGAATTGCAGAGGGCAATAATTGATAAGGAGGCCGAAGTTATTGTTTTCGGATTCAAGCGTTTCTATGATTTCGTTTACGGACGTGAGATAGTTTCGCGGACTGATCATAAGCCTTTACAATTTATTTTCGGACAAAAAAGCGGTATCCCGATAACCGCAGCGAACCTATTGCAAAGGTGGGCATACTACCTGTCAGGTTTCAACTATACAATAGAACATATACGGTCCGAGGCAAACGGCAACTGCGACGCATTATCGAGATTGCCAGTAGAAGATGAAACGGACATTTTCAAAACGGATCTATCGTGTTTTTAATACATCTCTGAAGGTTTAGATATCTTAGACTGGCACATAGTATCGCGGGAGACTAAAATTGATGAAACATTGAAACAAATTCTGAAGTACACGATATTAGGATGACCAGAAGATAAGCAGTTAAACGAAAAAAAAGGCACTAGCAAGGTCATATGTATGGTGGCCAGGCATCGACCGAGACATCGAAAACTTGGTTAAATCTTGTAAAGTCTATCTGGAAGAACGAAAAAAGCAACCTTATGCACCATTAACTCCCTCGCCTTGGCCGGATAAAGCTTGGATAAAAATTCACTGCGACTTCCTCGGACCGCTTTTGAATCACATGTTTCTAGTTATTATTGACGCCCATTCTAAATGGCCAGAGGTCATTAATTTCAGAAATAACACTCGTTCAGAACGATTAATTGAAGTTTTCAAGAACCTTTTTGCGAATTATGGTTTGGACAAACACGTGGTCACGGACAACGGTCCCCAGTTTACAAGTAGTATTTTTGAAGATTTTTTGCGTAAACTTGGTTTTAAACAACCACCTCGCAACTAACGGGGCTGCCGAAAATTTTGTCGGAGTGTTCGAAAATAAAATATCAAAGATTGTAAAAGGGGGAAAGACGTTACAAAGTGCTATCAACATATTTCTGTTCGACTACAGGAGCATCGCACACAGCATAACAAGCAGAAGTCCGGCATCTCTCATGTTGAAATGCGAATTACGTACGCACCCATACTGCGACCCAATGTTCAAGATACTGTGTATCAAAAACAAAGAGCACAAATAGTGGGTAGAAAAGGTAGTCGCCGAAACTCAATCGAAGAAGGAGACACAGTGATGACCGATAATTACGGGGTAAACGACAACAGAAGATAAAATGCAAAATCATAAAAACGCTATCTCCTTCTACGTTTGAGGTTCGAACGACTGCAAACAAAATTTGGAAGTGACATATGGACCAGATCAGCCACTACGTACCGTTCGGAGCGTTTGGCAAATGTATAGGAGGCGAATTCTTAAGAGCGAGAGGAATGGTGATGTATAGCAAACGGATAGTACATTTAGTCGTATATTTGGATCGCATAGGCTAGATAGATCCGGGCGCGTAGCACGCGACAGTCTCGCCCTGTGAGCGACCCGCACAGGTCACGCGTATTATTACTGCTAATCATTCTCATTGCTCTATTCCCGTACCTAACAGTATAGTACTATTTGAGATTGAGATTTTTTCACTCTTACAGTATTATTCATACATTCCACATTCTATAGTAATATTCTGAAATTTTGAATGCTTACTTTTTCTCCTAGTTTCTGCAGAGTGCAGAATAATTTTCTTTGAGTTATTCCTCTTTCACATTATAGTGACTTGGAATATTCCCATTAACATTAACATTCAACTTCGAATAATTTTGCGTATAAGTATTATCAATAAAATAAAATTTAGCTATTCTAAATTAAAATACAAGCTGGTAAAATACAAGTGGTTCTTTCATTTTTACGTAAGGTATACTTGAACGCTTTTTTTTCTCTAGTTATTTTTTTACTTCACCCTTATTTATATTTTCGGTTCGGGATGATTCACAAAGAATAAGTTAGGGAAATATAATGTTTCCAATTGAGTTTTCAATCGAATAATTCTTCCTAGCCATAGTACCTGACATATAATATCGTCGCCTGGGGGGGGGGGAAGCAACGATCTCAGAAAAGCTCTAAAGAAAGATCTATTTCGAATCAAGCGAAAAAAAACAATCTATTTCGAATCGAGTGAAATAAAAAGATTTATTTCGAATCAAGCGGAATGAAAAGATCTATTTCGAATCGAGCGGTATAGAAAGATCTATTCCGAATCGAGCGGTATAGAGAGATCGTTTTCAAATCGAGTTTCAAAGGAAGATCTAACTCAGATTTTACTTTATAGAAAGATCTATTTCGGGTTCAATTTTTTTTGCGGCGTTTTTTCGAGTTCGGAGTTGATGCGGTACGCGCCCACTCGAGTGCGATTGCTTATGTGCGCGCGCGCGCGTGTGTGTGTGTGTGTGTGTGTGTGTGTGTGTGTGTGTGTGTGTGTGTGTGTGTGTGTGTGTGTGTGTGTGTGTGTGTGTGTGTGAAAGGACGCATTCAAATGTAATATGCCAAGTTAACTATTTACGTTAAATAGTTTTCACCTCGGTGGTCTCTTGTAGAAATTGGTATACATAGGTTTTTGAGGTCGTTGATCACGAATCAGGCCTCAAATTTTGACAATTCAAATTAGAGCCTCTAAGATCACTTGACAAAAATTTGGAAAAAAATTGAATTTAGTTGAAAATTGGTATGCATGGGTTTTCGAGGTCGCTGATCACGAACCCGGCCTCAAATTTAAAAAATTCAAATTAGAGCCTCTAAGATCACCTGACGAAAATTTTTTAATATACTGGATCTTTATGAAAATTTATTCACATGGGTTTTTGATTTTACTAATTACAAATCCGGCCTCAGATTTGAAAAAATTCGGATTAAAGCCTCTAAGATCATCTGACAAAAATTTGTAAATATACTGGATTTTTAAGAAAATTGATTCACATGGGTTTTTGAGGTTACTGATTATAAATCCGGTCTCAGATTGGAAAAAATCGAATGAAAGCCTTTGAGATTGGCGACCGAAAATTTGAAAAGATACTGGATTTGAATAAAACTTGGTATACATGGGTTTCTAAGATCGCCAATTATGAATCCGGCCTCAGATTCTTAAAATTCAAATTAGATTGAGCCTGCAAGATTGTCGACCGAAAATTTTGAAAGTTAATGGAATCTAATGAAACTTGGTATACATGGGTTTTGTAGGTCGCTGATTACACATAAAGCTTCAGATTAAAATAAGCCTAAACAAGGAAGCATACTTTTAGAAGGTTACCCAAATACAGAGCCATCTCATACTAAACTTTATAGAAAAAACCGTTTTGAGTGTGATTACGTTTCTTCTAGTTTTTTCGCGTTTGGAATTAATATATGCATTTGTTTGTGTGTTCCCAATTATAATATATTCATATATTTGTTCTACAAGTTTCTTTGGAAGAACGGAACAAATGAGAACTACAAAATTAATATACAGTGGTTCGAGTGAAATACCATGAAACTCTATTTGCGCAACAGCATAACCTCCGTACAAGTATTAAAGATTATACTTGTCACAAACATTTTTACATATTTTGATTGATGCTTATTACTTTTCCAACATAAGTTTATTTTGAATGGAATCTTCCGAATTTCGCTGACACCAGAGTAGAAGAAATGTCTCTTCATTCAGTAAACCATCTGAATGGATGCTTCTTTGTTACCATCGACGATTTGAAGGGTTAGGCTTACTTCCAACTGAAGCTTGATGTGTAATCAGCGCCCTAAAAAACCCATGAATACCAATTTCATCAGAATCCAGTATCTTTTCCAATTTTCAGTCACCAATCTTAGAGGCTCTAATTCGAATTTTTTTAATCTAAGGCTGGATTCTCAATCAGCAACTTCGAAAACCCATGGATACTAATTTTCATGCAAATCCAGTATATTTTCTAATTTTCAGCCTGCAATCTTTGAGGCTCTCACTCGAATTTTTCAAATCCGAGGCCGGATTCGTGATCAGCGACCTCAAAAACCCATGTATACCAATTTCTACAAGAGACCAACCAGGCAAAAATTATTTAACGTAAATAGTTAATTTGGCATATTACATTTAAATGCGTCCTTTCACACACACACGCACATAAGCAATCGCACTCAAAAGCGCCCGTACCGCATCAACTTCGAACTCGAAAAAACGCCGCAAAAAAATTGAACCCCGAAATAGATCTTTCTATGAAGTAAAATCTGAGTTAGATCTTTCTTTGAAAGTCGATTTGAAAACGATCTTTCTATACCGCTCGATTCGGAATAGATCTTTTTATTCTGCTCGATTCAAAATAAATCTTTTCATTTCGCTCGATTTGAAACAGATCTTTTTATTTCGCTTGATTCGAAATAGATCTTTCTTTAGCGCTTTTCTGAGATAGTTGCTCTTTCCCCCCAGGCGACGATATAGAGTAAACCTTGATAAATAATTGGCTGCAAATAACTGCACAAATAATATCCAGAAGGTCTACAAACGCAAACAATTAAGACTGTGGGTGAATAACTAATTACCAATATATGTCGAGCATTCCAAATATTATTCAGTGCCATTGACTATTTATGTATCAATGAAATGTTTTCCTTCAATTTCCTATATTAATTCCTTCGACTATTATTAATTTCTATTACGTACATTTCTGAATTGTTTTTTGCATTTAACTAAATATAGGGAGACTTCCGAATAAATTTTTTCTTATATTTTTGGTTTCGCCTACTGATCACCTTAGGAGTCAATCAACGTTATAGTCACACAATAGTTAATTATATGTATTATCCCAAGTTCCTCTTTCCCCTTCTTTCTCTTCTTTCTTTTTGCGGTTCTGTCCCTCATTCAACCCAGATATTTGGGGGATAAAACATCCCACATAGGAGATATATTCCGATCATTCCGACGAACCACCAGTTCCGATATGGCACCAGACGAGAGCGCACTGAGACAAGTGGCCATTAGGAAATTCACTGCGACAAGAACAGACGCGCGAAGTAGCTCGAGCAGCCGACGGCCTCGAGTGGGACAAACCGACGCCACCCGCCCAAACAACACCGCCGCCAAGGTAAGCAGCGCCGTCTCCGTCGCGGTCGATCGCGGAGCTATCCGCAAGCAGCCACAAACGAGGCAGCCCAAACCCACGGAGCGCTACACATTGGTGCCTACGGACGCAGGCATGTAAGTGCCTCAGAGGTTGCACCAGCCCCCAGGTTTCGCCTGCCTCCGATGCGGGCAACACGGCCATGGATTTGAGGTCTGTGAGAGGGAGATCCGAAAGACCAGGATCTTCTGTTACTTCTGCGGGCAGTGTGGATATACTTACCACCACTGCCGCTGTGACTTGGCCCAGCGAGAACCCGTGTGATGCTGGCCACACGACGGTCCCGCAACGCCCAGGACGTTTCGGAGGCACAGCACGACCGCCGGGCCACGCCAACCTCAGCCCGACCCAGATCTGCGCGGAAGAGCTCCAAGAAGGCGGCCAGCCAAGACTGGCCCAGTTAAGACTGGCCCAGCCCGCACGCCAAGCCCCGTAGGAAAGATTTTATTTTATTATATATATGTATATTATATCATTATATTATTGTGATATTTTATTATTGAATATGGAAAAATGTGAGAAAATGGCGGGAAATAAATTGAAAAAAATTGAGTTTTTCGAAAAAGATACGCCAAAAGTGTAAATTTTTTTTTCAATTTTTTTTTTTAATATCTACTAACTACTGTAATTAATGTAAATTTTTTAAATTTTTAATTTCCGATCAAAACTGCGATCAGGAGAGCCGGCACAAACAAAATAGAAGTACTATTTCAACGCTATCTAACGACCGCCATTTTGTTGAAAGAAAAATTAAAAAAAAATATTTATGTATACTACATGGATACGCTTATAATTGTAAGAAAGTTTTGATTGATTTGATTAAAAACTACCCTTGAAAACCGATTTTCAAAAATGAGTTTTTTTTCTCGATTTAACTGTATATCCCCCCTTAACTTTCTTGGGCTGGATGACACGCAAGAATCAAGTATTCACCTAGGGAAAATGATATTCTTCATTTTGATTGTTATTTTGTTAATTTTTCTTTTTTTTGCACTTTATTTAGATAGGAACACTAGTGTTAAACTCAAACAACACCTAGATCTAGCTGCAAGACTTGCCACATTTGCGTAGGTACACTGCAATCGAACACTCGGTGTTTTGAAGTATTCTTGCAATACTGCGTTTTCTTTTACCATTAGTCTACGCCCATTATTTCGAGTTGGTATCGTAATTTCGGAATTCTGTGATAATGTAGTTTTCTACGAAATTGTACATGAGAAACCACCTCGTGATTCGACACGTGGGGTATGAATATTGAGATCTTGTTTTTTTTATTAATTACACAGCTCCACAAAAAAAAATTGAACCAGAGACTGGACCACCCTACTTATATGTATTTTTGGCTGCTGAATCTGAATCCGAGGTCCGTTAAGCTCCATCACCCCTGCGTTTAGACATAACCTCAAAAAAAATTCTAAAAATCATCATTTTGCAAAACAGAAATTTTTTTCAGATGTTATGTAAAAAATTAGATAGAAACTGTTCTTGGTGTTTTTTGAATTAGTCGCATAGTTTACGAGTGAAAAATTCATAACATCATGAATTTTGAATCCGGCCCACTAGCCGTCAAACTTTCTGAATTTTTTACTCAAAAACTATGCGACGAATCGAAAAATCACTAAGGACAGTTTTCTTTTATTTTTTCTATGTAGAATAGAATAGAATTTTTTGTTTTGCAAAATCTCAATTTCATCGATGTAGTCCGCCATATTTTTGAGGTTATGGCTAAACGCAGGGGTGATGGAGCTCAACGGACCTCGGATTCGGATTCAGCAGCTAAAAATACATGGGAGTAGGGTGGTCCAGTCTCTGGTTCAATTTTTTTTTTGTGGAGCTGTGTTATCTTTGATATCTTTGATTAATTTGTTACGTTTTTGTTTTTGATATATTTACTCTACATGGAACGGTTATTTGTTCGATCCACTCCGCTTCACACACTAGTCGAATTGACGGAAGGAAATGTCGATAAGGTGTTGCTGATCGGTAGAATATGCGGTTTCCTGCCCGGAGCCTCCGCGGCCACTTCGAGTCCTCGAGATTCGACAAGGGTCCGCGAGGGAGGTCGTCGTCGAGGGGCGCCGAAACAGGTTACCAAATTCAACGTAGAGCCATCGGTATGCAGTATGAATGTGTGTGTATACCTGTCGAGCAGTTCCAGCCCAACCTGTTGCAGATAAGTCTCCATGGTTCAATGGACCAGACACCCAACAGCGACTGACACGGGGTACTCAGCGTCGGCAAGACGAAGAGGAGGACAGTTCCAACCACATCCCGTGGAACACGAAATCCTTCCTAGATTATTGGACATGTTCACCATTTTGACTCTTCCTTGTTTCTTTCCTTGCCCACCCTGTGCCCCATAGTATCCCTAAGGACATGATTTTGGCTCTTCTAAAGTCTCTCCTCAACACAGCATTGGGGGTTCAGCTACTGCTGTGGATCTATGTAGACCCTACCTTATTTTGGTTTCGACCTAGTGCCACTTTGCCCTACACCGTCGGCCTCGGCTACACCACAATTTGATAGGATTCGTTCAATCGTTGGTAGTCAAGGCAGAGTCATTCCAGCGGCAACAGCTTTTAGAGCTCAACCGCAAATCTGGTAGGTTCGGCGTACCAGGATTTGAGGGAGGGGTGGGGGCAGGACAGGACCTTTGATGAGCCTTAGAGAAGGCCAGCACACCAATCTCTTTTTTTTCTGTGATTGTCGCATAACCTCCTTGGTAGCTCGACACACCACATACCTCGAGCGTTGCTTGCAAGCACCTAGTAGTGCCATCTGGTGTTAGCACTATTCCATCTTCCGTGGGTTGCGCCATCACGTCGGCAGTTGGATTTCCCGCGTGGTCTGGACTTCAACTTCAATGATTGGCCAGGCCGATCGAGCGACATCCTCCCCCGGATAGAAGCCGAGCCATCAAATACAGGCCCCAAGCAGGCCTCGTGGCACCAATTTTCTGTACGGCCGTCTCCTATCCGGGAGAAGCAGAAGCTCTGGTTGCCCACTGTTGGAAGCGGCGTCAAGTGGACGACCACAGAACCTTCCATCTTAGCATCATAATTGACTTTAAGTGTAGAGATAGTTAAGCATGAATTAAGTGTTATAGAAGCGAACGAATAGTGGCAATGTGTGCCTACAAGTAAGACGACAAAACGAAATCTACATGCTCCTACTGTAAGTTGCGTGTAAAAAATAGTTTTGTCGTGAAAGTACTTCAACTTTGAGCCTCTCTATTCCGGAACCCAGTTGTCCGATTGTGATAAGTAAGGGCTTCAAATGAGCGTTCGTTCTTTCTCCAGTTTTTGGTTTTGATACTTAGTTCACGAGTTTTCGATCATTCTAAATTGTCAAGCAGGTAATAAGTATTTGTTCCCAGATGAGAATAAGTCAGTTCGGAATCTCGTCTTTACCTGTTCACAAATAGGGCTGACTTTCAAGCAAGTTTTTCGCATGCGAAAAGCGAATTCCGTTTGTGAATACCTGGGTGATCGGATGGTTTTAAAAATCCGTAGCATGAAAATTGATGATAAGTAGGTATCACGCAAGCTGTTTTTACTTGCCTTTGATCTTGTTAGCTCACCAGTAAATCAACAATTCAGAAACAGTGTTCTGAATATATATTTCAAACTCCAAATTTATGTTTATGTTCCGAATTTGTGGTTCATTTGTATCGATATATCAATCACTCTGACATATTTAAACATTGCCATAATTTCCTTTACAGAGAAAGAATCCCTCGTCTTTTGCAGATATCACGATGCAGTCGATTCTAAGTGAAGTTTCAAGTCAAAATTTTGAAGATTCTCACACATTTCATCTGATTCATAGTACCAGTTTGACAGGTAAAATTTTGCGCAGAAAAGTTTGTCGTAATAGTGATTCATATGCATGGAATTGTCTTTCTACAAGATTTGCTGCACATATTCAGTAAATAAAAAATTCGCTCGTCTTCCACCTACATAGAAAAATGCTATCTTGTACAAAATTTTGTCAGAAACATAATTTTTCTCATAAATTATCTTCCTGAACCTCATAGTTATTGAGTTATCCGCGATAAAATGAAAAAAATGCACATTTTTTCACTAAATTATTAATAACTCAAGACGCAGATATTTTTCAGCGTGCGGGAGTAAACATGTCTTCCCTGATACTGTTCAATTGTTTTTTCGCTCCCCGCTCGCAACATCCATACCATGGTCATGTTTAGCCTAATTCTACTCAGCTAAAACTTCATCAATGTCAACGAGTTCCTTCCATCACATATCTTTAGACTTCACCAGATTGCGCGTCTCTAAACGCTTAATCTTGAGCCTCGACCATCTGTTTTCCACGTGGATGGCAAGATATTTGTTAGACGTCGAGGAGAGGCACCGGTGCTCATCAGTACTCTGGGGGACATGGATAATTTTTTAGCCCCTCTGCAATAACCTCTGTCAGCACAAATGTACAAGAGCAGTGCGGCCTCTCACACACTTGCTCTTACATTCCTACTGTACCCAACCTACGTGCACTGCCATATGCGGCCCCGGAGGTCCGTTCGGTGGCTGTGGATGACCTGAGAGTCTGCCACCTCAATGCAAACTCGATCCGAGCACACACTGAGAACATCAGACGATTTCTGGGGTCACGACCCCTCTTTCATATCATAGCTATATCTGAGACTAAACTTGGACCCAACATATCAGAGAACGATCCCTTGGTCATGCAGCGTGGCTATACTCTGATCAGACATGATCGCAGCACTAGAGGCGGTGGCGTAGCCTTATAGATCCATCGTATGCTAACGGCGACAGTGCTCTGTACTTCGATGCGTGACATGGCTGGTGACAAGTCTCTCCCGGAGTTTCTGTTCTGTGAGGTTAGCTCTGGGAGTGACACTATCTTTGCTGGTATGGTCAATCGATCGCCGCATGCCTCCTTTAAGGAAGGGACGGACCTCACTCCCAAACTCACACTCCATTTCTCGGATTACAGCACTAAAGTCTTACTGGGAGATTTCAATGCGAACCAGCTGTCTGACTCGTCGGATGCTCTATCCCTCAGGAATTTCCTTTCACAGCAGTCATTGCAACTCGTACTCCACGGTGCTACTTTCGACCGTGGCAATGCTAATATCTGGCTCGACCTCTGCATTGTCGACAACTTTGATACTGTGATTGACTACTGAAAGACGGAGACACCATTTATTGACAGCCATGATCTCATTGCTGCGACCATTGACATGAAGGTGGGAAGACCAGAGGAACGAACCTTTACATATAAAAACTTTAAAGCAATCAAACCTGATGACCTCTGTGACTTTCTCGCTGGATGTGACTGGGCGTGGCTTGAGGACATCGATCGAACAATTGAAACTGACGTAGGCAAACTCTATGAGAATCTCTGTATGGCAGTCGACAGATTTGCTCCACTTAAAACCCGCAAGGTAAACAGCAAAGAACAGCCATGGTTTGACGGACGCTTTGACGCCCTTGAATACAACAAGACTAGACTTTACAGGCGCTTCGAAAGAACGAGTCTTGGTACTGACCTACATGCGTACAAGACTGCCCGTGATCTATTTCATGAAAACATCAAGAATGCTAAACTTGACTTCTTCGTGTGCAGACTTGTTTGCCTGTCTGACAGCAGGGAGATATGGAGGGAGCACAGACATCTTGGACTGGTTCCTGAATCAACTAACAACCTTGGGGGGTTTGATGAGGGGGAAATCAACTCCCACTTTGCTTGGATTGCAAATGACCCACTCGCTCCTGACCTTGACGACACACTTGAGCATCTGCGGGAGGAGCTGGTCGGAGACTCCAGGTTCAGCTTCGCGAGCGTCACCGCAAGTGAAGTGAGACTTGCCGTCAGCCGATCTCTCTCGCAGTCTGTGGGGGTTGATGGCCTGCCTCAGAACTTCATCTCCAAGGCACTCCCTGCGATCACTCCAATCCTTGTAAATATATTCAATTCCTCCCTTGCCCAGTCACACTTTTCCTCTCTCTGGAAAAAGCTGTAGTCCTCGCCCTAAACAAGGTCCCCACTCCTAGGTCTCTGAGTAACTTCCGCCCTATTTCTCTGCTTAATTTCCTCTCTAAAGTCCTTGAGAGACTCGTTTTCAACCAAATCAGTGCTTACGTCGAATCGGAAGGTCTACTGGATGGGCGTCAGAGGGTTTCAGGCGTGGACACAGCACTCAGACAGCACTCCTCAAACTCACAGACGACGTCCGTCGGGCCAAGGATGTACAAAAGCTAACTGCTCTACTACTGTTTGATTTTAGTAAAGCCTTTGACACGGTGTGTCACTCCACACTACTTCACACGCTAGCAAAGCTTGGTTTCTCTTTTGCCTCACTAAAGTGGACAGCTTCATATCTGACAGGAAGGGAGCAGTAGGTTAAGCGCGAGAACGGAACGTTCACTGATTTTTGTGGCCTTAACAGGGGGGGTATCCCAGGGATCTATACTGGGCCCTCTACTGTTTGCCCTCTATATTGGTGACGTTTAACTACGCTTGGGACCTGGCGTGCATCACTTACTATACCCCGACGACCTTCAAATCTAGATCCACTGCCGTATTGACGACTTACTGCGAACATTTGACTTTCTGAATGATGTCGCAGCCAAGATTTTGCACTGGGCATTGGTGAATAAACTGATCTTAAATGCCACTAAGACCAAGACTATCATTTTTTGCAGTGAACCATTCATTGTTACGGAGGTGTCGCGATCGACGTATACGTCTGGGACGTATGTAGCGTTGGCTCGGAATAAAAGTGTGGTAAGAGGGAGGTTATGGATAAAAACACCTTCACCAAACTCGATTATTATTGTAAGTTTCAGTCATACACTTGATCCCGCGTGGTCGGATCAATAATTCATTGTTACGTTTCAATAAATCAATGTGTATGCTACGCGTTTGCGGGAGAGCTGCGCTGCTCGCGTGGTCTATGTTCGGCCACCCGTGTGGCATCTATGATTATCGCGGATCAACTCCTCCACGACCACCGCGGCTGCTTCTTCTATAAGCGTCGTGATGTCATGTAGAGATGCGCTCTCGGTGCGAAGCCCGCGCGCGAAATGGTTGGAAAGCGCTGTTGCACTTCGCGAGAATTACCTCTCCTTCATGGAGTGATAACAAGCGCGCATAGCTCAGCTTTTCCCCTCTGTTTGCACGCGCGTATTTGAAACTACGAGGGGCGCTTACTTTGTTACAAATCTGTTCATGCGCTGCAAAGCGCATCGATCTTATTCAACTATTTCACATCGCACTTATTTTACCTGGCGAAACATCATTGATAAGACATCACATTCACTCACGGCACGTAGGTCTGTATCCGATGAGAGTATGAATCGGGATGCATTTTGATCTGGCCAGATCAATTACTTATTTCCTAGCGAACAATTATAGTTGCATTGCATGCGGGTTTTCATACATTCGTTTACACATCCGTTCTCTCTCGAGTGTCCGCTGGCTACTCGTCAACTTATCGTGCCGATGAGAAAATATCCTATAGTCTTTTCTAACTGAATCGTAGCTGCGCAGTTGCCGTGTGCAACTCAGCCTGCTGGCTGCTCATGGCTTCACACAGGCCGATAAGAAAATACCTTATAGCCGATATTCATACTTTCCAACGTTGAGCAGCTGCAAGGAAAATGGAAGCTGTCCTCTTGATTCCCGTGCACTACGTATAACTCGCCATCCGTCAGATGGATGCGTCTCATTCAGCGCATTCTTATACGTATACACGGCGCTTAATCTTAATGTTGCTTCTCGGCGCAACTCGGGTAGCATAAGAGAAAATGTGCATTTCGATCGTGCGATGCGCCTCTCGTCATTCCATAAATTCGAGAATTTGGGCAGGGAAGGCTGGGCCATAACGAGGATAGAGATGCTCTTTTCAGATCTGTTCCAGGCCGAAGGATTTAAATCAAGATGCAGATAAATTGTATCTGTTCTAGAGGGGTTTCGTGTACGCTAAATTCAAATTTAGTATCCATTTTGCAAAATTAATTTGTTTAAACAATTTATTTAAACGAATTATTGCAAAAGTAATGTTTTATGTAAAACAAAGACCGAAATCAGATTTTGCGAGGAAAAATATGTACAGAAAGATATTTTAATTTGCTTGAATATATTTTGACATCAACGAATTGATAAATAGATAATATTTCAATTTTAAAAAATATGCCTATAAGAAAATGAATGTAATATGTGTACAACGTACATCAGCCAAGAAGGTTTTTGGTGCGCTCAATCAAAATTTGATATTGATTCTTCGAAATGCAGTTATTTAAATTATTTGTTCAAACAAATTATTGCAAAACGTTTGTTTGTAGGTTCATGTGAAT
Organism: Aphelinus atriplicis; assembly: GCA_020882685.1. Lineage (NCBI taxonomy): Eukaryota > Metazoa > Arthropoda > Insecta > Hymenoptera > Aphelinidae > Aphelinus > Aphelinus atriplicis. The sequence continues at coordinate 1,349,251 of JAJGQD010000006.1, forward strand.
GTGAAATGAATGTTTATCTCGTGTGAAAAATTATCCGTGTCCCAAATTTTGTTGATTTCCATGCGCATGAGCTTTTCAATTTGCTGGCCAAGAAATGCACAGAAAAATTACTGAAGAATAACTTCATTATTTTTTTTCTCAAAAACTATGGATTGAATTGAAAAATGTATAAGAACGAAAAAGTCTTAAACTTACAAGGAGAGTATCAGGCCTTCGGGTCACCAATCTGGACCAAACTTGATACGTATGTTCTCTGGAGCTGTTGTGACTATACGCAAAAAGTTTTAGGACCTAACGCTCCCTCAGTAGATAATCACATTATAAGGTTACTTAACTTTATACTTATAATGATATTTTCACTTACCAGGGGACATATGAGAACCGGGTCACCAATCCTGACCAAACTTTTTTTGATGTTAGTTTGGCTCAAGAATAGACTGTGCCCAAAGTCTGAGGGACCAACACTCCCAAACTCCAGAAATATCAATTATTATAGCTTGGATGGAGCCGTACCTCTCGTCCCAAATGACAATATGTCATCTGAGGCGTATTTCCCTCACTGCACTGCACTTTCACTGAAATATCTTCACTTGAATATCACATCACATTTTATCCTAGAAAACATATAGAACAAGTAAATTGCGTGTATGCTCAACAAATCTTACTTCCATGTCTTACTCACATAGAGTAAAACATGAAATATATGAAAAAATCAACGCTAATCGACTTTTCACTCTGTGCTTGGATATAGAAGCAATACGTATCCAAGCACAAAGACAACAAATGTAGTATCATTGGACGACAATTCAGTGTCAGAATTGATTTTCACTTATGAAAACTTCAAATCTGGACATGTGTCAACCAATATCATACTATAACCAATTATATCAAAACTCATCTACTCACAGTTTTCTTCTTGCTTCGAAACAATATATGTAGAAAGGCAAAGGTTAAGTTTACTTATCTGAATTCCCTTGCGTCTTGAATGAAAATCCATCAGATGCTGCACACGATGAAGCTCCAAACTTGCAGGTGAACACTGTGATGGAAATTAATCTCGAAACTTTTCTTACAATTACTCAAACTGTAGTGAGTAAGCAATGTCTACCTGATGAGTACAAATCACATGTCTAACTAAACATGGTGTTTTCAAACGACGCCTATGGTAACCTGCAGCGCGAAGTCGGTAACACAGATACTGCGCTGCAGGTTACCATAAGCGTCGTTTGTAAACACAGTCAGTTCGAGGGGTTCGAGTCCCCGCGTGCCACCGCCCCCCCGCACCATAGGCCCGCACTCTCGTAGAGCTAACTGAGGCACTCCTGGTGCCCGTGATAAATACGGAGTGCCCCGGTCGTTCGAGCCAACCCCTAGACGAGCGTGCGAACCGTGTCACCTGGTTCGAACGGGCACCAAGTCACAGTACTATAAATTCAATAAAATTGTTGCTCTACCTCTGGGATGCCTGCTCCATACGATTGGCTTTTCGCTACAAGATTCTCTTGCTCCTCATTTTTTCTTGATAGTATAGGAAAATAAGACCTAAATGTCCCCGTTTCATGAACTTGCATCAATGTCTGATTTAAGAATCTAATTGTTCAGAAAGAGTGTTTTATATGAAACTGAACATAAATACTGTGTAGATTTCGGTGGGGAAAGTTGTTTGAAAAATTCATGATTGAGCGAAAACAAGGTTTTCTGGTTGTAGGTAAGAGAGTGTTTGTTGTTGAAAAAATAAGTTCTCATAAAAGTTGTAGATGTCGACTAGACGAATCAAATGAGCCGTTGCAAATTGTCATTCGACCATTTGATTGTACACTATGATTGAGGCATCCTTCTTTCAATTTTTTTAAAGATCATTGCTCTACGACCCTTCCGAGCTTGGGAAACTTCACATCAATATCGACATTTTCTTGTAATCTAATGCTTTTTTAAATGAGAAATACTCAAAAAATAGTCTTCCGGGGGTTTTTCTCAATTTGTTGATAAATTAATGGTCGAATCACAACTTGCGACTGCTCATTTTTTTCGTCTAGTCGGCATCTACAACTTTTATGAGAACTTATTTTTTCAACAACAAACACTCGCTTAGCTACAGTCAAAAAACCTTGTTTTCGCACAATCATGAATATTTTTAACAACTTTCCCCACCGAAATCTACACAGTATTTATGTTCAGTTTCATATAAAACACTCTTTCTGAACAATTAGATTCTTACGACTTTGTTCAGAGAATCGACTTTTTGAGGCACTTAGAACTTTTTCCCCCCACTTGATCGACTTTTCATATCATTCTTAGATAGTTTATTGAGTGTTTAAGCCAATAAAAAAAATGAAAAAAAAGTCAAAAAAGTATATTACCCCTTAACTTGCCTTTTCCGCTCAGACCTTTAGTTTTTTTCGCTAAATTTCTCAAACGAGTACCCATTCTTCCCTGCACATAATCTCTGCATTCTTCTTTTTTACTTGAGGATTATTCTCTACAACTGCTTTGCTTTGGTCGGTGAAGATCTAGACATTCCATAAGAGGAGACGTTCCATCAAAGCCCTAACTGCATGACTATTCGCGCACCCAAATCCCACCTATTTCGCTCCGCGACTTCGTTCAGAAAATCGATTTTTTGAGGCACTTAGAACTTCTTCGACCTTCTCCCCCTCCCCCCACTTGTTCGACTTTTTGTATGATTCTGAGATAGTTTACGGAGTGCTTAAGCCAATAAAAAAAATCACAAAGGTATATTACGCCTTAATTCCTTAATATACTGTATCAATAGATTCAATTTCCATTTATTTGAAAGGTTTGACACTATGACTGATTTGATGCATCGCCTCTGCATTTAGTCTGATATGACAATATCTTCAGTGAGAGTCGAAAAACCTAAAGTGAATATCCCCCTTTTGAAGAATTGAAAGATCTGATCATCAAGAAAATGGCTTTGACAATGAAGAAGATAACAATCTATTCCTAGATTCTGTTCCAGGAGAACTTTACTTAGACGATTGTTCTGATGACGAATAGTGATAATTAAAATAGTGAATAGTCAAATAACAACATGAATAGTCGGATCAAATATGAAATTAAGTTATAAAATAAGTTTTATATTGTCATTTGAGAATTTTTCTTTGCTGATACACCTCATTTTATCAATAACTCAGTACTCGGAGATTTCATTATACGTGCCTTTATTTCCTATTCACTTCACTGAGAGAGCTCGTGTATTATTCCAATACAAGTACAATAATGAGCGTTGAACTGTCTCCGTCTCCGCGTAACTCGTGTGGTTAACCGTGTCAGAATGGAATCCATTAGTCTGAAATGCAATAGTGCAGTTTCCGTGTTCCTCATTCCTTTATCAGCAGTGCTAATGATATGTTCCTTAGAACATCTTTTGCCGTTCCCCAGACTTATCTTTTGCGGCACTCCATTATTTGCGTGCGTTGATTATTGAATGGAATCTTACTATTATATAAAGAGGAAACGTTTGCTTGTATGTTCGCAAAAATCTCAAAAACTACTGAACCAATCGCCTCCAAATTTTGACAGTAGCTTTACTATGTACCCTGAAGTATCATAGGCTATTAAGCTTAATCATTAATTAATTAAGAACGTTTCTATGCAAAATGTGGAAATAACATGCAAATCAGCTCTGGCTTTTCTCTTTGGCCACTAGGTGGCGAGACGCAGTTTTAGCCGTTCACGCGGCTGAAGTGGCGCGGTCCTATAAGTATAAGGCAAAAATTAAATAAAAAATTGCATAGTGCTCCTCGAGCATAGTGAAAAATAGACCTTTGAAAAAGGTATATGTGGACGACAAGTATGTTCCGTATCCTTTGGTTCGCTGTTGGATAAACTTTTATTCTAATCAATTTCTTTAAGTAGAGAGAAAGTTGAAAATGTCTCGTCAATTTCAGTCCATTCAAATGCATATAAGATAGTATTCACAAAATTTGAAGCCTTCTTTCAACCTCATGTTTTTCTGTTACGGATTTTGAACTAATAACCTGAATATTAAATACAGTAATATGAAATCCAATTATACATTCCAGTTTATTTTGTCATTGGTAATACAAGAAAGCACTGAAATCTAGCATCAAATGCCAAGTATCCAACTAGTATGATTATTCATCCGACTACACAATGAATATTTTTTCAATGTACACTTGATCCTTGCCACCATTAAAATGAAAATGCAGATCAATTTGCTAATGTTAAGATAAGAAAGTACTGAAATCACAAATGCATGTCAAGTACTTAACTCATATAATTTTGTATGAGTTTAGTAGAAAAATTATAGATGGTTGAAATCAATTAAAATACTCCTCGAGCAATTTTTCTTTTTCATAGTAAAAAATGAACCTTTGAAAAAGGTATACGTGGACGACAAGTATGTTCCGTATCCTTTGGTTCGTAGTCGGATAAACATTAATTCTACTCAATTTCTTGAAATAGAAAGAACTTTGAAAATGTCTTCAATTTCAGTCCATTCAAATGCATATAAGACAGAATTGAATAAATTCTTAGGAGACTAAATTTTTCCATGCAAAAAGAAATTTGGAAATGTCTGTTTAATCTCAGTCCATCCAAATGCATGTAAGGTTAATTAATATGATTTAAATTTAAATCTAATATATTTTTTGTAAATACAGATCCATCACTTCAATAAACATATTTACCAAAACACTATCGTTATATATTCTAGTTCATTTTTTCAATGATGACATGAGAAAGTAGCGAAATCTAGCATCAACTGACAAGTATCCAACTAATGTGATTAGCCTTATACAGAACTAATATTTTTTCAAAGTATACCTTAAAGCAATTGTTGCACGACCTGTTATCAAATATCAATATCAAGTCTCCAGATCAATTCATCCATGTTCCGATAGAATATACTGAAATCAAAAATCCATGTCAAGTAGCTACATACATTTTAAATACATCTACCAATGTTGAAATGGAAAGTACTAAAATCACAATTCTATGTCAAGTAGTACCACTTTGTAAGGTTTCAGTATTAAATTCATAATAATTTGAAATCAAATAAAATACTCGATAATCGAAATTATCTTTCTCATAGTACAACTGACGTTATTCTACTAGAATCTCAAATCCCAGTGATAACTACATGAATGGAATTTTTACATTACAATTCTCAATGTTTGAATGTTACAATTGTACATCATGATATTATTTTCATTCTTCAATTGAAATGTATTTATTTTGTTTCCCTCCTTTTTTTCATTTTTTTCAGTCAATGGAATTAACAAATACATACTTGCCACGGGCCCGTTTTTCACAGATTCCGATGAGATTCACCTACGATACGATTCTTAGATACATCATTTCATGCAAAAAAACTAGCCACTGCTTGTAATATACAAAATGCTGATCAAACACGGGAAGTAAAGCATGAAAATCTTGGATAACGTTCGATGCTCAATGCTTCTTGAATCTACCTTTCCGCAAGTAACAAAAGGAATAAAGAATTTCCATCCTTCAAGCATGTCTTAAACGTCCCTTGGTAAAATCTTTAGTTCTATGTTCATCGTTTACATTGGGTAATCTCACTTCTATGGAAGAACATCTAGAACATCATTTGAGTAACAGAATTTTATTTTTTTCAAAAGTTGGCAAAACAGTATATTCTAGCTATGAACTTCTTTATTTCTGATTTGCAAGAACATTCATTGAGAGATCGATATTCCTTAGATATTATTTTGATGTAGTCTCATGAAAAAACATCTTCAGGATAGAGTGTTAACTTTTTTTTATATGTAAAGTGAAAATAAAAAACAAATACACTGCCCATCGAGAATCTGTGAAAAACGGGCCCGTGGCAAGTATGTATTTGTTAATTCCATTGACTGAAAAAAATGAAAAAAAGGAGGGAAACAAAATAAATACATTTCAATTGAAGAATGAAAATAATATCATGATGTACAATTGTAACATTCAAACATTGAGAATTGTAATGTAAAAATTCCATTCATGTAGTTATCACTGGGATTTGAGATTCTAGTAGAATAACGTCAGTTGTACTATGAGAATTGGTAGTTTACTTCGCGATTTTTATGCTTTCAGATGAATACATGAGATTATGATCTGGTGCAATTAAGGGTATGTTTGATCGAAAGAACATAGAATGGGCTTGAATATCCATGGGGGGAATTTCGGAGAAATCGATGCGTGGGCGTGAAATATGGAAAAAACTGACTTTTATCAAGTTGTGCTGCATAATCCGTTAAAAAAATTTATGAAACAGCGTCTCGATGAAAATATTGATTAGAGGGATCGTTAGAGCTCATTGAGCGCTTCAATTTTTCATCGTGAAAAAATTGAAAATATTGATGCATGGGCGTGAAGTATGTACTTAGAATTCGGTGTTTCAATTTGTAAAAAGTTAGAATTCGTTTGAAAAAAATACTTGATATTTGAAAGAAATGAAGAATTTTGGAAAAATCGATGCGTGTGCGAGAAATATGTGAAAACTGACTTTTAGCAAGTTGAGCAACATAAATCGTTAAAAAATCTACGAATCAGCGTCGTGAAGGAAATTCTGATCTGACGAATAGATATAGCTGATTGAGCGCTCCCCGTTTCCATCGTGAAAAATGGAAAAATGTCGATGCGTGGGCGTTAATTTTATGAGAAATTTGCATGTTTTCATGGCGAAAGTTATTAAGTTGCAATATAGTAATAAGATGCAATATAGTAGGAATTATATTTATTTCCATTGATATTTCTCGAGGTTTGACGAAAATTCATGATCATAACAAAATCTATTTCTGATTATGTTTTTTACTTCCTCAAAGACAAAGCTTTGGAATGAGGTAAAAATTGACATCTCAAATCAGACATCGGGACCTTATTTCTGATAGCCTAGAGGTGAGATACATGTTGATGTAAAAGCGTCCGTAGATACTTTGAATTATTCACCAATAATTCCAATAAAAATTTCATTATTTTCCTTTATTCTTGATAGAGCAAATGAAAGACACGAGCGAGCGATAGCGAGCGAGTGATTTTGGCTAGTTCTAATTTAATTATTAGAATACTTTTTGATGATTCTAATTTAATTATTGTTCATCTCATAGATTATTAATTTTAGTTTCACTCGAAACCATTCATAATTATGTTTTCCTCGAGTTGAGTATATATGACGATACATTTTATCTTTCCTTACAGATTTCTCCTATTGCCCATGCAGCTGCATCATGTTTGGATATTTTACGAGGACAAGCTTTTTTCTCTCTTGCTTTCCATTCAGATACAATATTACTATTTCGGATGAATACTAAAACAAGTGTAGTGCAATCTTACGAGCTGAAACAAGATTCAATCGTTCCTCGATTTCTGAGTGGTATAGCAACTGCTATCCGAGGTCGTTCTGTTGGATATAAAAGCAGCATATCTCTCACTATGCATTCTGATAAGAGCGATACTACTCTTTTCGCTCTCTGTAGAGATGGACAATTGAGGATATGGTCCTGTATTAAATTTCAGTGTATCACAGTGATTGATTTAGTATCGAACAATTATAGCCCAAAACGAAATATTCAGAATCACATATTAAAAAAATGTTGTGACGGACAAGATAAGCTATATTTATGTTTTTTTTTACAACTTGACCAAACTAGTGAATTCAACATCTTCGAAGCTCTTCAAGAAAATGGAACATTCCAGCTCACTCGAATACATACATTACTTTCATCAAATGTGAGTAAATTTATGTGAACATTCTAGTCTAATTATGCCATCAAAGCATCCGTACTCCAATAAAATTATGTAAGATTGCAATGTGCTATTTCCCATTAATCCGAGATTCGATTCGTTCTATCAACAAGAAATGAAATCAAGACAAAGAATGTTATCCGCCCAGAAGTCCTTCGGTTTTAAGGAAAAATTCAGTAAAATCTTCAATTCCATGTCATCGCCATCACGGATATACAGATAGTGCATAGTAAGGCGCGATAGCACGACAAAGAGTCCTACACATTCACACAGCTCTGTCAAATCGGCGTTAGAAGGAAGAAGGATCTGTGACACCATCCATCAATGATCTAGAGACCGTTTTAACCTCTAATCCTACATAAACTTTCTTATCCGCATCGGCTATTGCTCATCATCACCTTTTACAGTTTTCATCCTTTTTCATTTCCCATAACTAATACCACCAATTCCTCTGTTCACTCTCATCAGAACAGGTCCCAATATTGCAGAGAGCTTCCAATACTGATACAACGTACATATGAGGCGTTGCGCCTCAACTCTCCCATCGTGGCTCGCGAGAGCCAGAACATGCTGTTTTCAACTCGTGTTTACGTGTACAAATACTTTCACCAAAAACGGAAGAAAGTGCATGTATGAAGACTTGAAAAAGCAAGAAAGCCTTGAGAAGAAAGTAAAAAGAACATCAACTGCGTAAATGGTACTCTTTTGGAGATATGAAATGTATATTTTTAGGGGTTGAAAATGAGAAATTTTCAAAATACTGACAAAATTATTGGTTAGCTGAGAAGAAACATTGGAATAGACTATTGAGTTATTTTCTCAGGCACATTTTTGCACCATTGTGACGGAGTGTTACATTGTTACTATCAGCTTGTATACGCTGCTGCCTTCCATGCATAAGCGGAGTTACTCTACGCCTCGGCTTTGCGAAGTGTTCGAGTGATTTGAAACTGGATAAACTAGCAGTGCAGTTTCGAAACGGTCGCCGGCTTATAGGAATTTCCTTAACATATCTTACTATTATATGAAGAGGAAAGGTTTGTTTGTATGTTCGCAAAAATCTCAAAAACTACTGAACCAATCGTCTCCAAATTTTGACAGTCGCTTTACTATGTACCCTGAAGTGTCATAGGCATATTAACCCATTAACCCATTAACGTCCAAAATGTTAAAATTTCTTGCACGTTTTCAAAGTGATTTTTTCCTATGTAATTGGCGTTAAAAAAATTCTTAAACCACATATTCTGATGTAAAATTTCATGCTCTTTCAGAATCCGTTGCCAGAATTATGATAAAACTCACAGGAAAAGAGATATGCTCGATTGAAACATAAAAAACACCTAAATTTTTGAAAAAAAAATTTTTAGGATTTTTTTTCGAAGTGTTACGGTGAAGATATCACCTTGCAACCGTGATCAAAGGTGATCATGGGAGTTGAAGTTTAACAGGGAATTTTTTGTTGACCTTGAACCATCGCTTCTTTACAAAATGGCGGAAAAACGAATTTTTTTTTTTTTCAATCTTCATGAACTTTTTTCTCAAAATCTATGGACTTTAGAAAAAAAATTCATAAAAACAAAAATGTCTTCGAAACATTCGAACACTTCGAGAAAAAATCCTGAAAATTTTTTTTTTTCGAAAATTTAGGTGTTTTTTATGTTTCAATCGAGCATATCTCTTTTCCTGTAAAATTTATCATGATTCTGGAAACGGATTCTAAAAGAGCATGAAATTTTACATCAGAATATGTGGTTCAAAAATTTTTTCAACGCCAATTACATAGGAAATAATCACTCTGAAAACGTGCAAGAAATTTTGACATTTTGGACGTTAATGGGTTAAGTTAATAATTAATTAATTAGGAACGTTTCTATACAAAATGTGGAAATAACATGCAAATCAGCTCCGGCTTCTCTCTTTGGCCACTAGGTGGAGAGACGCTATTTGAGCGGTTCACGCAATCAGTGGTGAAGTCTTCGATTTACATATGGAAAACATTATATTGGTCATCCTATTGTGACTCCCGATATTGTAGTGGTTTAAGGGGGGGGGGGTAGGGTTTTGAAGGCAGAAAAAAAAACAGGTTCTTACAGATTTTTTTTTGGGCGTACGGTGAAAGTACATTTATTCCTGATTATTGTACACGAAAGAGTAGTAATTGAACTATATTCTGTGAAATATTGGTTGAAAAATATTGAAAATTGACCGAATGGCAGCAATTCTTCTCAGGCGCCTCAGAAATGAGTCGGTGCACTCTGTATCTCAAAATCTATTCAACCGATCGTTCTCAAATTTTTTACAGTATTTCCTTACATAATTTATGAGGTAACCCTGTTGAGATTTTTTTCGTTTTTGATTTTATTTTTTTTATTATTAACAACAATAGTCATGAATTTAGGCCAAAAATCGGTATTTTCACTTTCAAGTATTGTAAAAAGTTCAAAAATTTAAAAAAAATGAAAAAACTCGACAGGGATACCTAGAGGGACATAAAAATTAAGGGAAAAACTTTGGTTATTTCATTTCAAATGATCCAGTGCTGAGGTATGATGTGCACCGCAAAATGTATTTTTTCTGAGGCGCCTGCGAAGAATTGCTGCCATTCGGTCAATTTTCAATATTTTTCAACCAATATTTCACAGAATATAGTTCAATTACTACTCTTTAATGTACAATAATCAGAAATGAATGTACTTTCCCCGTACGCCCAAAATAAATCTGTAAGAACCTGTTTTTTTCTGCCTTCAAAACCCTACCCCCCCCCCCTTAATCGATTGCCTAAATAATCGAACTCGCATACATTTCCCTAAGGTTTTTTTTATCGGCTGAAATATGCCTTAATTTGAAGTTTCCGGCTTCTTCTCTCTAGCCGTTAGGTGGCGAACCGCTGTACGAGCCGTTCACGAGGTTTCTTTTGCTATTACAATAAACAAGGCTCAAGGTCAGACGTTTAAATATGTTGGAATTGATTTATACTCCGATTATTTTTTGTACGGACAGTTGTATGTTGGACTTGCTAGGACCAAGTTGTCTAGGACGGGTCAATCTGAGAACCAATCCATTCTAATGCCGAATGGTAAAGAGAAAACCAAAAATGTTGTTTACTCTGAAGTACTTTAGGGATTTGAAACTTCGAACACTTGAATATTAAGTTTTTATTCCTATTTTATCCCTTAACTCAGAGAGCAGGCGAAGCCGTGATGGGGGATGCTAGTATTTGATACGAATAATGTAAGCGTATCGTATCGTACGTAGAACGATCTATTTTTATAATACACAAAATATAAAAGTTTAATTGTCCAGGAGTCAATGTTAAGACGAAACTAGCAGTCCAGTGTAGTTTGTTCATTCACTAGGGAAATTTAAATGATTCTGATCGCATCTCGTGCGTGTGCTCGCGTGATCCAAATCCATTCGGCCTAATAGCAGTGCGTAGGGTTGTACACTGGAGAGTGGTGTACTCGTACGTGTTGGCGTGACTGAGAAATTTTTCATTCTCGCTTCGAACCAAAATAAATACCAGTGCATTGATTAAGGTTCAGAAGCGCAAAGGCAGAATTTTTCTTCAGTAAAGAGAGAACAATCCCTTGGTATAAAGTAGAGTAACTTCAAACGTAACATTCGAAATTTTTCAAAGTTTAAAACGTTTAGAAATAATATGAGAGTGATTTCTATTGTAAAAATGAATTGATATGAATATTCGATCAACATAAAAATCAATACTGAAGAAACTGTTTCTTATAAACCCTGAACAGATGGCTGGAAATTTCGAAAATTCAGAGACTAGAGAAATGGATCGGATGGATTACATTTTAGATCGGAAATCCAATGGAGCTGCAGAGATTAAAATATTGGATAGTGTTCTCCAAGATAAGAACTTAAAAAGTTATTAATATTGATCAACTGAGAGGAATCTTTTCAAATACTCAGCCATTTATGATTGATTAGAATTCAGAGAGTTGTGGATAATTAGAGATACATAATGAGATCTGATGAAAAGCATAATTCAGATGTATTCCAGGTATTAATTCAGAATTCAAATTCACAGCTGAATCCACAGAAAATTAAAGCTATTATCGGAGCAATGCCAGAAGATAGGCGTATGGATATGACGATAATTCAGATGACTGGCAAAGAGATGACTAATGATACACTGAAGCAAACTATGTTTCAGATTCAAGCATTCTTTTCAAAATTGGTATGCGTTTTTGAGTTTGCTGATCACGAATCTGAACTCAAATTTTGGAAATTCAAATTAGAGCCTCTAAGATCACCTGACAAAAATTTGGAAAAAAATGGAATTTTGTTGAAAGTTACTGTACATGGGATTTCGAGGTCGCTGATTACGAATCCGGCATCAAATTTTGAACATCAAAATTAGAGCCTCTAAGATCACCTGCCAAAACTTTGAAAAAATACTGGATTTTGATGAAAATTAGTATACGTGGGTTTTTGGGGTCACTGATTACGAATCCAGCCTCAAATTTTGGAAATTCAAATTAGATCAAGCCTCTGAGATCACCTGACAAAAATTTGGAAAAAAATGGAATTTTGTTGAAAATTAGTATACATGGGATTCCGAGGTCGCTGATTACGAATCCGGCATCAAATATTAAAAATTAAAATCAGAGCCTCTAAGATCACCTGACAAAATTTGGAAAGATACTGGATTTTGATGAAAATTAGTATACGTGGGTTTCTGAGGTCACTGATTACGAGTCCGACCTCAGATTTTAAAAATTGAAATTAGATCGAGCCTATAAGATCACCTGACAAAAATTTGGAAAAAAAATGGAACTTTGTTGAAAATTAGTATATATGGGATTTCGAGGCCGCTGATTACGAATCCGGCCTCAGATTCAAGAAATTCGGATTTAGCCTCTAATATTGCCTACCGAAAATTTGGTAAGATACTGGATTTTAATAAAAAATGGAATCCATGGGTTTTTGAGGTCGCTGATTACGAATCCGGCCTCAGATTTCCAAGATCCAATATAGACCATCCGAGAAAATACACTGGGTCTTGATGAAAATTATTATATGAGGGTTTTTTGGGAGTCAATCAATGGTTAAAACAGTATAATACAGTAGAATTCGTATGTTTTTCTGGCTTTGTCATATGGTATTCAGATGCTGATTCGCATCTTACGGAAACGATATTATCCAATTTTTGAAGATTTATAATAAATTCTCGTCATTTCAAACTGCAACAGGTGGTTGTTAAACTTAAAGTAGTAAAACGTTGTGAAAATTATTATTCACTAGTCAGAATCACTCACTCACTATCGCTCGCTCGTGTCTTTCATTTGCTCTATTATAAATATGGATGAACATTGAAATTTTTAATTGTATTATCGATAAATAATTTAATTAAAAACCAAAATTTTCTATCTCCCCACCATTTTCGTTCACAGAGAATACGCCCACGCATGAATATTATCAAATTTGTCGATTCGAATGTAGGATGCGCCCCGGCTTCTCTATAGATCTGCTCGAACATATTTTCAAAAAATCAACCCTTCGTACGTTTTTAAAAGGGGGTCCAACCCGGACATCGGTAAACAATTTTTTAAATTCTCCATACGCCCACCATAACTTGAATTTTTCAAAATTTTTTTCTTATGGAAATGTAGTCCTCGATCCCACCTTCCGATCTGCAATACCAAAGATACCTCGAAACTGTATAATTTTGGCTTAGCATGAATAAGAGAATTGACGAAAATACTTGATTGTCACCACACCATTTTCTTCCACAAAGAATACGCCCACGCATCGATGTTTTCAAAGTTTCTAACATTAACTATAAAAGCGTTCAAGCTCCTCTAACGATCTACTCGAAAAAAATTTTGAAGAATCAACCCTTTGTACGTTTTTAAAGAGGATAATACAGGAACATCGGTAAAAAATTTTCGATTGTCACCATACCATTTTCGTTAACAGAGATTACGCCCATGCATCAATGCTTTCAAATTTTTCAACATGAATTATGAAAGCGCTCAAGCTCATCTAACGATCGGTTTGAACAAAATGTCGAAAAATCAACCCCTTGTACGGTTTTGAAGGGGATAGTACGGGAACATCGGTTAAAACTTTTTTCAAATTCTCTATACGCCCACCACAAATCGAATTTTTCAAAATTTTCTTTCTATGAAAATGTAGTCCTCGACCCCACCTTTCGATCCGTCATACTAAATCTACCTCTAAATTCTCGTATCATTGTTTCCGAGAGCAAGGAAGGTGGACTAGAAAAATGTACGGATCCATCTTATTATTATGTAGATCATGCGAATCAGCTTCTGAACTCTATATGACAATACGAATTTTTAAAATCTGAGGCCGGATTCGTAATCAGTGACCTCAAAAAAAACCATAGATACCGATTTTTATTCAAATCCAGTATCTTTTCAAACTTTCGGTAAGCAATCTTAGAGGTGAAATTCGAATTTTCAAAATCTAAGGCCGGATTCATAATCAGTGACCTCAAAAACTTGCGTATACTAATTTTCATCAAAATCCAGTATCTTTTCAAAGTTTTGTCAGGTGATCTTAGAGGCTCTAATTTTGATGTTTAAAATTTGATGCCGGATTCGTAATCAGCGACCTCGAAATCCCATGTACAGTAACTTTCAACAAAATTCCATTTTTTTCCAAATTTTTGTCAGGTGATCTTAGAGGCTCTAATTTGAATTTCCAAAATTTGAGTTCAGATTCGTGATCAGCAAACTCAAAAACCCACGCATACCAATTTTCATCAAAATCCAGTACCTTTTCAAATTTTTTTAGGTGATCTTAGAGGCTCTAATTCGAATTTTTAAAATCTGAGGTCGGATTCGTAATCAGCGACCTCAAAAATGTATAGATACCAATTTTCATCCGAATCCATCGATGAAGAAAATATGTAATGTAAATAGTTTACTTTCAGAGTATCACGTTTCGACGTGGGATCAAGTTGTCATTTTCAGACGTGTACACACACATACACACATGTACATACAGACACATGCATACATCATCCCCGAAGTCAGAAAAACTCCGAGGGAAAAAATTTCTCCTGAAACGGCACTTTTTATAGAAATTTTCCGAAATGGCACTTTTTATAGATTTTTTCTGAAATGGCACTTTTTATACTTGTCAATCTGAAACGGCACTGTTTATAGAAAGTTTCTGAAATGGAACGTTCTTCCACCCAAGCGACGATATGATGAGCCTAATTGGATAGTGAGGTTTGAAATTGAGAAAGTTTGTGAAGATAACCAAATTATAACTAATAAATGTAGAAAGTATAGGTCCAGAGCGAAAATAGTCCAAGTAGATGAAATTCCAGAGCATATATGATAGATTCAGGTTTATTTTTATATATCAAAAATTGTAAGATACAATATTGAGAATATCAAGAGGTTTGGTTGTGTAGTATCAATAAAACTCCCTCAAACTGGATTCAAATTCAGTGCTGTAGCTATCATAGCTCTATTGGTGGGTTACTTTTACACAGGTTATATTTTATGGCACCGTAGTATGAGGAAATTCATTGAGTCCAGGAATGTGAGATTCCTTGAAAGGATAATGCTGAAAATTATGAAGATGAGCATGAAAATGTTAAAATAAAAAACGAGAAAACAATTGATCTTAGAATGGAGAAAAAAGTAGTTTCAGAGTCGTCAGAGATCTCAGGTCTAGAAGAAAATCATTCAGAACCAAAGGAAAGGGGTAGACCTAAAATGAAGAATACGAACAACTTGTTAAAAATTCAGAGAATCAAGAGTTAGGCAAAGCTGGTCCTGTGACAAGAAGTAAGATAAAAATAAATTCAGAATATTCAGAGCATAATAGTAACGTTGAACAAGTAAGAAGGGTTAACGATATCAGCTATGAGTACAATTCGGAATCTATGAAATTCAGAGTAGATAAGCTAGAGAATGAAGATGAACAAATATACTGTTTACTAGCTACAATATTCAAGGATCCAGTTAGTTATTCAAAAGGTATGATGTCCAGAGGAAAGAATCAGTGGCTGGCAACCATAAGTGAAGAGTTGAAATCCATGCAATCTAATAATGTATGGAAACTAGTCGATAGACCTAAAAATACGTTAAATCGTTCCAAGCCAAACATAATAGATTTTAACTGGGTTTTCAAAAGGAAAATGGAATCAGATGGAACGATTCGATACAAGGCAAGATTGGTGATGAGAGGGTTCAAGGACACCAATGATTATGGTTTGGGAGAGACATATGCTCCAGTTTCAAGATTATTTAATGTCAGAACAATGTTTGCAATAGTGAACAAATATAATTAGATAATTTGTCAATTAGATGTAAAAACTGCGATTTTGGATAGTTTCTTAAACGAAGAAATTTATATAGAAATTCCAGATGGATTAAAGTTAGATACACATATTATGAAATCCAAATTATGTTCATTACTGAGAGCTCTTTATGGGCAGAAAGTAAGTCCAATAAAATAGTATGAGAGATTTACAGATAAAGCAAAAAAAACGCTGCCAAGTGCCTTAGCAGTATGCTTTCTCAACATCACCCACAAGCGCGTCCCAAACCTATATTTTCACCATTCCACTTCCACTAGCGTAGATGCTATCATTTATTTTTCAAAAATTATAACGATTTTGTCTCTGCCGTCGAAAATGATGGGAATGGATCATACGTTAATCATTTCCAACCGGTCACCATATGTTCCTAATTAATTAATGATTTATCTTGATAGCCTATGATACTTCAGGGTACATAGTAAAGCTACTGTCAAAATTTGGAGGCGATTGGTTCAGTAGTTTTTGAGATTTTTGCGAACATACAAACAAACGTTTCCTCTTTATATAATAGTAAGATTCCATTCAATAATTAACGCACGCAAATAATGGAGCACCGCAAAAGATAAGTCTGGGGAACGGTAAAAGATGTTCTAAGGAACATATCATTAGCGCTGCTGATGAAGGCATGAGGAACACGTAAACTGCACTATTGCATTTCAGACTAATGAATTCCATTCTGTCAGAGGCTTTAAAAAGAGGAAATCTAAAATCATTTTCATTTATATCGTATCCGTTTTTAGAATCAAACGTCTTCAAAGTCGATGTGTAAGAAATATTTGACAACATATTTTGGGAGAGATAAATCAGAATCGGAGTGTGAACTAGCAAAAACGATACTATGATTATGTGCTTGATAAAACCTGAAGAAATCTTTGGCATTCGAATTCGAGCAGATCTCATCAACGAGAACATTTTTTTTAAAAAATTGTTGACAGGGTGTTAGTACTGATACTATTTGACCAATGGCACGCCTGGAAGTCTCATGCGGAAGATTTATAATCTTTTGATCAACGGCTACATACGTCGATAACTGCGCAGATCTAGGTTTGCCTTAAATTAACCTTCTAAGCATATTCACAAGCGCAAAAGTTTGCAGTCGAACACAAACTGGCAAATCCTTACAAATTATTACAGCTGACCTTTTTTACATTGATATAGCCTCTAAAAAAATAGGACTATTTCTTTATTCTCGAGGAATTGAGTAGTGAACATGACAGGTTGCGCCGCGCCGCGCCGCGCCACGCTGCTTCCACGCGCTCGGGCTCGAGTCTTCTGTAAACGTGAGTGCCGAATTCAGAGTACATTCGATATCCATACTTGCTTCGTTATTCTAACTTTGAAATATTGTGTTTTACATGTGCATTTTTTTTTTCAACTTCGGAAAAATTGCATACTCCGAAGTTGACGAAATGCTTTTGACAATCAGCCTCTCATCGCAAGTTAGTATGAATGCATGGAACTGCACAGTGCCTGGTATAGGAAAAGAATTATCGAATCTCACTTTCAATTCCAACTTCGCTTTCTCGTATTCTTCTTGTGCACTTAAAAACACTACAGTTACCTTGCAATAATTTTTTGCCCATTCATATAAACCCTCTGCGGTTAAGATGTGATTGTTTGCAGAGCTCTGTAAACTCGCTAATTTAGCACCTCGTTTTACATTAGCTCCAATTACATTGCATGCCCCCTTCCATGCGCTGTAGCACAGGAATGCCAAAATCTTTTTGATGATAAACAAGATTAGAAAAACTTTTCTGATTTTTAAAGTGCTGACCTGCTCCATCGGTACTATAATAAATTTTGTATAAATTGCAATATGAATATTATGCAGTGCACCCTCCATAATTCCAAATATGTATAAGTTGTCGATCTTTGAGGGCCAATCCAGAGTGAAGTGGAGAAAGGAAAATTCACAAAATCCACCACATATTCATTTTTTGCGACGTTTAGCCAGTTAGGTTCACTAGCCTCATCAGGCAGTTTTGAATAAAAATATAATATTACGTTCGGTAATGGAAGCAGCCATAATAATGAATTTTCTTAGGTTTGAACTCTTTTTTCAGATATCTTACGACTATTTCTTGGTACACATGGACTGCAACTGTATCGTGAGTTAAATTATTTGAGATAATGGACATGCTCTTGTGCTGAAGCTCTTCATTTCTTCGAAATTAAATAACGACTGTGAAAATCGTTGCTTGATTGTTATTCCAGTGGAATGATTGAGCTGAATTTTGCACAACAAACGCATAATTTTCAGTGAAATCAAAGCAAACTAAGAATTCACCCTCTGAAAACCCTTTTTTCAATTCACGAATAAATAAAGACGAAAAAATCGTGAGTTTTCAACTTCATCAATCTGTCACCCAAGATATTCAGATATTCACGGGTTTTTATAGTTTGCGTGACGACTGAGTAACGATCGGTTTGCATCCACGCTTCAAATTTAACTTCATGAATATTGTTATTGTCAAAAACTTTGAGTAAAGTTTCTTTGAGCACAGCTGTATTTGGACAATCTAAACAGCTTCCTAAAAAACACGCATCTAATGGTCTGGCACATACAATTGCAGTAATGCAGTCGTGGTAATTTTTCAAAGGCAATTGTGTGTTTTCTGTTAAGTTTTCTAATTCCACCCCTTTCAACATAAGTTTTACATTTTCGTGATGAACACACACACACAAACATTATGCGTTCCACTACTACCGGCTAGAACACAATGGGGAGGTATGAGCTGCAAACTTGGTGTATCCTATCTTGATATTCTCATACTCATTCTTAAACAGAGTATAGAGCTGTAGTATAGAGCTCAAGCAAGTTACAGAGCAATAATCGTTTCTGCACAGGGACTCGCTTGCCGTCATCATTTCTGATAGATAAGAAATCTTTCATCCCAGGCATCAATCGACTATTAGCATCGTCTTCTTAGAAACTTTGAACTAAAGATACAGTTTGATCAGGTAATACTTTGCCTTCTCATTAGCAGGCGATGTTAAAATACCATTTTGAGCCACTAGATCTTGAGCTTTTCTTGCTTCCCATTCCGAGCAAGAAAACTGTTTCCGAAGCTCATCACGAGTCCAATATTTTGGCGAAAGACTGAGCAGTAAAATCCTTTCCTGTTTGTTCTGGGTCTCTCGAAATTTTTCTTTCAATTGGTCAAGGACAGTGACACCTGCTTTATGATATTCATCGGTACAGTATTCTTGACCTACTTTAGATTTCTTACTATATAGAGAAGATGGATTATTCGCAGCACTTTTCTCTCCGCAAGACGATAGTAGTTTCATTTTACATTTTAGACAAATTTTCGCATCTGCAGGTATTGATAGATCATTTTCTGTAAATGATTTTGGGAAATTCACCAGATTATTTTTTATATAATGATTTGGTTCCTGAAGAGGATTGGCACATTTCATAGTAGGAGCTTTACTCATCTTGCTTCAATATTGGAACGTCAATCGTCCAAAATGGATAAATTGATAAGTAGAGAAAGTAAAGGTTGAGAAACAATATTCTCAGTTATAGACAATTTGGAAAGATTTTTTTGAAAGTATGATTTGATGTTAATAACGAATAGTATTATATCCATTACTAGCCAAATTCTATTGTGGGCACAAAAATACGGTATCCATCTAGCGGACACATCAATAATTACGACATTTTAAATTTTGTTAATCTGACAACGAATTCATGATTAGCAATTCAAAAGCTCTCTTTTGCATCTATTTTAAGTCAATCGCAATTGTCCTGTATCCATGAAACCGTATATTCCAAGTATACGGATGCTAATTTTTTCTGTTGAAGAATATTGGAATGACTAACAAAAATCACAACGAGCTAACATATTAGATAATATGGATATCGAATGTACTCTGCATTCGGCACTTACGTGTATAGAAGACTCGAGCCCGAGCGCGTGGAAGCAGCGTGGCGCGGCGCGGCGTGGCGCAACCTCTCATGTTCACTACTCAATCCCTCGAGAATAATGAAATAGTCCTATTTTTTAGAGGATATATCAATGTAAAAAAAGGTCAGCTTTCGATCTAGACTATAAAAAAAACTAATCAAAACAAGGTTTTGAGATATGGCATGTTTCATGTTTTTTTTCTGAAAACGTGAAAATTTTGGAAAACTAAATTAGATATTGGTCTAATAGAGTCGAAAACAAGCGTCAAAAATGCGAGGTTTTAGCGTCCGCGCGCAGGCTCTGGAGAGTTGACGTGAAACGCCCCATATAATTGTTACTGTACCGTACTATGAATTTGGAGACCTAATTCAACAAGGCATCCTCTGAGTTGAGACATCTATTCCACAGGTTTCTGAGGTTCCAGGTCCATAGTAGACCCAAAATCCCTTGAAAATTTGATTTAAAAAAAATTGTGTTTTTTTTTGCCTCTGATAATATTGTAGATAAATTTAATTGATACCATCGAAAAGAGCAAGTCTTTATCTTACAAAATATGTCCTCTAAAAAATTTTCTGTCGCGAATATGAAAAGTTCTGAGGTACCAAAGAGCGACATGCTTCGAGTGGCATTCATGGTCGAAACGGGTTGAAGAAGGGCTAATAAGGGGCAAGAATTCGGGACTAAAAAGGAAGCAATAACGGGAAGCTAAAACGAGGTTGAAAAAGATGGCTGTAAAGGGAGCGGAAAATGGGAGATGCAAAGGTGAGTTAGGAGGCTGAAAAGGGGAGCTAAAGAGGGAGGCTATAATGGAGGGCTGAAAAGGGGGACTAAAGCGGGTCTGCGGACGTGAAGACAAATACCTTGGAGAGTCGCTGCTCGTAAACCCTGTCGCGTAGAGCAAAGCAATAGAGAGGGCTCGAGAAGCTTGTTAACCTTGAAGAGAATCGCTGCTCACCAATGTGATTCGAGAGCACGACTCATGTGGCCCGAATCCTGCTGCCTGGAGAAATTCGAATCTTCAATGATCATGGTGTTCATGAATATGTGTTTTTGTCGCAGCGGTAACAAAGTGAGAATTTTGCGTCCTAGCGTTTGCAAAGAATGTCACTTTTCTCCCGCAGGGTATGAGAAATAGTATATGCATCGCACTCACCCAAGCTATTTCGACACGCGGAAACTTGCACGTTTTTCGTGACGATATTGCCTAACGTGGATAATAGACCATTCTTGATACTATTCTAGAGCGATTTCAATTATTTTCTAACTCCCCGCTCGCAACATCGATGCAACTTCTTAGTACTACTCAGCTATTGTTCCCGGCTACTGTTTCTTTTAGGGGTCCGCAAAAAACGATCGAAATTTTTTCAAATGGGAAATGTTGGCGTATCAGTAATTAGCATATGGGGCGTTCTTTGTCAGCTCTCCGAAGCCGGCGCGCGGACGCTAAAACCTCACGTTTTCGACGCTTGTTTTCGACTCTATATGACCCATATCTAAATAATGTTGGATATGCTATCAATGTAGTTTTTTCTCAGCTTTCCGATGGTGAATTTAGTTTTCCGAATTTTTTACATTTTCACAGAAAAAAAATATAAAACAGGCCATATCTCAAAAACCTATTTTTTTTAATTTTTTTAACTAGTCTAGATCGAAAGCTGAGGTTTTTTTACGTTTATATGGACCTTCTGGATACCTAGACTTTTTTTGTATTCGAGTAATTGAGTAGCAAACATGAGAAAATGCGCCGCGTCGGGCCGGGCCGCGCCGCGCTGACTCCACGCGCTCCAGCTCAAGTCTTCTGCTTACAAGAGTGCCGAAATCGGAATATATTTAAAATCCATACAAGTCTCTATCAGTTGGATAAACTACTATCTAGATAGTAGATCATGTACTCATTTGGGTTATGGACTGAGATATGCGGACATTATTTCATTTCACATTCTTTGACCTCCGTTTTGGCTTTGATATTGAAGACTTTGCCATACTATGTTTCAAATGAACTACTTTTTCAGTTCGTTTTGATCTAGGAAAAATTTTATATTCCTCAGCAGATGAAATTTTTTTGACCATCAGTCTGTCATCGGAAGTTGGTATGAACGCATGAAATTGCAGAGTACCTTGTATATCAAACCAATTATCAAATCTTTCTTTCAATTTCAGTTTAGCTTGCTCATAATCTTCTTTTTTACTATAAAATACCATGGTTTCTTTACAGTAATTTCTTGCCCATTCAAATAAACCTTCTGCGGTTAAAATATGATTATTTGCAGAGCGTTGGAAACTCGCTCGTTTAGATACTCGTTTCACATTAGCTCCAATTCCATCGCATGCTCCCTTCCCATGTGCGGTCGCACAAAAATGCCATTCCGCGGGAATGCCAAAATCTTTCTTATGATTAATAAGATTAGAGAAACTTTTCTGATTTTTGAAGTGTTGACCCACTCTATCGGTACTATAATAAATTTTCTTTGGTTTGTATTCTTTCTTGAGGTAATTTATGATTATGAGCAAGCTAAACTGAAATTGAAAGAAAGATTTGATAATTGGTTTGGTATACAAGGTACTGTTCAATTTCATGCGTTCATACCAACTTCCGATGACAGACTGATGGTCAAAAAAATTTCATCTGCTGAGGAATATAAAATTTTTCCTAGATCAAAACGAACTGAAAAAATAGTTCAGTTGAAACATAGTATGGCAAAGTCTTCAATATCAAAGCCAAAACGGAGGTCAAAGAATGTGAAATGAAATGATGTCCGCATAGATCAGTCCATAACCCAAATGAGTACATGATCTACTATCTAGATAGTAGTTTATCCAACTGATAGAGACTTGTATGGATTTTAAATATATTCCGATTTCGGCACTCTTGTAAGCAGAAGACTTGAGCTGGAACGCGTGGAGTCAGCGCGGCGCGGCGCGGCACGGCGCGGCCCGGCCCGACGCGGCGCATTTTCTCATGTTTGCTACTCAATTACTCGAATACAAAAAAAGTCTAGGTATCCAGAAGGTCCATATAAACGTAAAAAAACCTCAGCTTTCGATTTAGACTAGTTAAAAAAATTAAAAAAAATAGGTTTTTGAGATATGGCCTGTTTTATATTTTTTTTCTGTGAAAATGTAAAAAATTCGGAAAACTAAATTCACCATCGGAAAGCTGAGAAAAAACTACATTGATAGCATATCCAACATTATTTAGATATGGGTCATATAGAGTCGAAAACAAGCGTCGAAAACGTGAGGTTTTAGCGTCCGCGCGCCGGCTTCGGAGAGCTGACAAAGAACGCCCCATATGTAATCGTATTTTAACTTTGATAAGTTTCATAGACTTACAGTTCGGACAAGTTCTCACAAACTGACAAACATGTGCATACATATTTTTCCGATAGCATTCCTTCGCTTATTCGTGAAAATCTCCAATCGCTTTGTCACGATCTTCTAGTTTTGGAACTAATAAAATCTTTGTAAACAGCGATGTTGATGTAAACTTACCTTTTGATAGTTTATTAAAGTTTTACTTGACATGACGTTCCGTCTGACATAGATAAGACCAGGTCCATGATCATCCTCATTATTTTTCGACTCTTCTCAACGATACTAATTTGCGTTTCGCATATTAGTATCGTTGAGAAGAGTCGAAAATAGCATGATTTTCAAAAAAATATTTATTTATTCGTCTACGTCAATGTGGTCCCCTTCAAAGTAGTCTCCCTAGATATAATACACTTATGCCAGCGTTTTTTCCAATTTTCGAAGCACTCTCAATATTCACTTTTTGGCATGTCCTTGAGCACTCTCAGCGATTCGGCTTTTATTTCTTCAATGGAGGAAAAACGCCGTCCTTTCGTGGGTCACTTTAACTTTGAAAATAGGCAAACGTCGCATAACTTTAAGGTAATACTCTTTATTAACCGTACGATCTTGTGGTAAGAACTCTTGATGCACTATGCCATTATAATCGAAGAAAACAGTAAGCAAAACCTTGACATTTGATCGAGCTTGACGTGTTTTTTTCGCTCTTGGTGACGATGAATGCTTCCAGGTGGACGATTGTGCTTTGGTTTCGACATCATAACCGTACACCCATGTTTCACCACCAGTTATGACCCTTTCAAGTAAACTTGGATCGTCGTTAACGTCATTTAGCAGCTCCTGTGCGATGTTCATGCGATTGTTTTCTTGGTCAAAATTCAGCAGTTTTGGAATGAATTCCGCTGACATTCGTTTCATGCCCAGAACATTTGAGAAAATGTTATGACATGAACCAAGTGATATGCCAACTTCATCAGCAACTTCTCTAATTGTGATTCGGCGATCATTCATAATCATTTTTTCCACTTTTTTCACATTTTCATCGATTATTGACTTGCTAGGTCGACCGGAGCGTTCGTCATCTTCAACGTCTTCGCGGCCATCTTGGAAACGTTTATATATCGTAAACTCATAAAAACATTTCGAACCTTAGCGACTACCACAAACAAAGTAAACAGTGAGTATAGCTGAAAATGTTATCATACTTCAGGGGCATGTATACCAATACAATTAAGAAAAATTCTTGACAATCGTATTCTCCAAACCCGCGAAATTTGAACATTCCGAGTATTTTTTAAACACACCTCGTATTTTTCAGAGGAAATCATTTGAGCACTCTCTGTAAAATATATTTTCCTACGTGAAAAATCTTGAGCTCTCGATGGGGATAGCAAAAGTATAGAAATTTTCTTTTTGAGATATTATAGTTGGGTCAAATAAGAAATTGGCATGGATGTTAGAGTTGGATTATACGGGAACTGTTGGAGACTCTCCAGGCCAGCATTAGGAAACATGCTAGATGAGCGCTGTCGTCGGAATAAGGTACATTTTTTCTGTTATGGACAATTTAAGGGAAAAATTTTAAAATTTCCGGATTTTTATTCATATTTATCAAAATTACTTGAGAAATACGAGGTTTATCGATATACTTCATTGGAACTAATTCGTTTCGAATGAAATTTTTATTTTCAACTCCCGAACCTCTAATTAACAATGGAAAACTGGTAAGAGAAAACTAAGTTTTCACATATCAGTTATAAATGAGATATATCAATGGAAATTCATGTAATTCGAGATACTAGATTTTAAATTAAATATAATAATGTATTCAAAATTTCATTGAAGTCGGCTGATCAGATTTGGCACAATCGGATTGTTAACTAGTGCTCGCGTGGCATAATACAACTATTATAAACATTAAAGCCGTGATATACGGCGTCCTATTGCACTGCCGATTTCTTGAACATAGTTATTAGATTGAACTTTGAAACAAAATTAAAATTCGTATTAGTTGCTGTCTTCGAGGGTCAATCCATGATATGAACTTCGAATGAAAACTCCATACAAATTTTATTTAGCGACGTTTCGCCAGCTTGATTCGCTGGTCTCATCATGCAGTGTAAAATGAATTATTACATGATTAGAATTAAGGAGTGCAAGGAACTGACTTCCACTGCCACCATTGAATTTGTATCTTCGTTCCACTCCCTAATTTTAATAATGTCATACTTCATTTCACACTGTCTGATGAGGCCAGCGAACCAAGCTGACGAAACGTTGCTAAATATAAATTTATAAGGAGATTTCATTCAAACTCCATATCACGAACATGGATCTTCCGAATGACATAGTTTATTGAATATAAAATACATTTTTCTGAATATTTATTATTCTTTCAAAAATATGGTCAAAATTTACCTTATAAATGAATTGAATATCTCAAGCGTTTCAACGTTTTTTTTCAAAAACTGTGAAGAGCATTCGAAAGTACTTGAGTTAGTGCGTACTTCGACCAGAAATATCCTGCCGTAAACATTTTACTGTTTTATTTGAAAACAGTAGTAGTTTGAAAAAAAATACACTGAGTATATCTGGAGTGTAATAAGATACATTGAAAGAAATAGATTTTATTGCGGGAATATCGTCCACAAATATTCATGATTGTGTCGGATAAGGCTGGCGAAACGTCGCTAAGTATGAATTTGTATGGAGTTTTCATTTGAACTTCATATCATGGATTAGCCCTCGAAGATCGCTGCAGAAGAATGAATTTTGAATTTTGTTCAGAAGATCAACCTAATAACTATGTTAAAAAAATCGACAATGCAATAGGACGCCGTGTATCCCGGCTCTGAATGTTTATAATTGTTGTGCTACGCCGTGCGAAGACTAGTTAACAATCCAATTGTGCAAAATCTAGTCAACCGATTTCCATGATATTTTGCATGTATTATTATATTTAGTTCAAGTTCCAGAATTTCGAATCGCATGAATTTCCATTGATATTCTGTACTTATTACTGATACGTGAATCTAAGTTTTCTCTAACCAGTTTTTCAATGTTATTCAGAGGTTCGGTTTCAGAGTTGAAAATAGAAAATTTTCGATATCAAACAAATCATAACGTACAGAGAATTTTATTAGGAACAAATTAGATCCAATGAAGTATATCGCTAAACCTCGTATTTCTCGAGTAATTTTGATAAATATAAATAAAAATACGGAATTTTCGTTAATTATTCCCCTAATTTGTCCATAACAAACAAATTTATCTTATTCCCAGGTGGGCACCGTTGTGGGGATTCCCCACAACGGCGCCCACCTGGCATGTTTTCTAGTACTGCCCTGGATAGTTTTCAATAGTTTTCGTCCTATCCTACTCGAATATCCATATCTCAGTTTTTCCAAGCCTATTTTAATCCAGCTTTTAGGTGATTCATATTTTTTGGGGATGAAAATGGGAAATTTTCGGAAAACTGATACCACCATCGGAGAGCTAAAGAGAAATTCCATTAGAATAGTCAATTGCGTTATTTTCTGTAGTACATTTTGGCATGGTAAACAAAAAAATTTACAAGAAAATCAGAGAATATTCACCCATGTTCTTCTTCATTTTAAACTTTCACTTTCTCAAAGAGAAAGACTTGTAATGGAACGAAAATCGAATTTCCAAATCAGACTGTGAGACTTCGATTCTCGTAATCCACGGGTGAAGAGACATTGAATCCCAAAAATTTCTGGACGTACTGACGTCCGTACGGTGTGTGTACATTTATTTCCGGCGTGCGATTACTTTCAAAGAAATATTCCGCCCGTCCTGAAATTTTTCACACAGGTCAGTCGTGGGAAGATGTAGCCCTAGTTCGTTGTTCAGCAACTTCTCGTTAGTGATTCCGCTAGCCGCCGTTGCTGAGGTCTTTTTGGAAGTTTCCTAAATAATTCTTCGTAAATTTATGTCAGGATAAGAATACCCATGAGAATCAACGGGAATCAATGAGATATTTCCCGTAGCATCCGCTATTGAGCGGGAAGTTCCCAAAATTTGAATTAAACATCTCGAGAATGTCTTCTCATAACTTGAGAACAAAATCTTTATTAGTTTTGAAATGGTAACATATTTTCGGCCGCACGTATACGCTCGGTTTCGGAGTGCATAACAGAAGTCTCCGAATGAATGAAGAATGGTCCGTGTGTGAGTAAAAAATCCATCTTGACTATTGCGAATAACGACAATATGTGTCTTGCTAGATCATTAGTTACCGCATTTGCGCACGCTATGAGGGCAGTTAAGGACCGGATCGCTACACGCTTATTGGAATGCTATTCGTCAAAGTAGAGGTGTCACACAAAGAAAAGCAGCTCTTGATCTGATGAAAAACGCAAACGTGTTTATACCTGTATCAAGTTGCGGGCTACCCAAAATTCGTATCTTTCAGAGTTTTTTTAAATAATACGACACTGCTATAGTGGTGATCATATATTAAGGGTGATGTATTACGAGAGTCATTACGAACCCATATTAAATCTGGTCGGGGCTAGTCGTAGTGCAGACTACTGTATACCGTGTAATAAAAAATATATCAGAGTGCAAGATCATAGATGCTCAAATAGATGTTACAAATGTATGCAACAGCCACCTTTTTAGAACAACATAGAAGCAGAAAAATGTGACGACTGTTTCAGATATTTTTTTGGGATGTATGTTTCAAACATCACTTGAAGCGCAGTTCTTCCAATAATTCTTCCAATAATAACGCTTTTTGCAAGAATTGTAAAAAGAACTTACTAACTACACATTTGTGTTTCATACAGCCTATTAGAGGTAACAAAATACCAGCCCCGGTTTTATTCTTGTTTTATGATCTCGAAACGCAACAAACGGTACCGCTTCTTGGGGATGAGACTAAAAAGATGCATGTTCCTAATTTATGTATCGTACAACTGGTTTGCGGTTTCTGAGAACTCAAACATTTCTGATATGAATGAGTCTTGTGGGATAAGAGAATACGTTTTCGATGTCGATCCAATAAAGCAGTTTGTCGAACTAGCATTAGCCGAGCGCAAACAATTGAAAAGAGTAATACGTATAGCTCACAATTCTCAAGGTTTCGATGCCCAATTGATTTTTAAGTATCTCGTTGAAAAATATTCGGAACGCATTGTACCGCAAGTTATTTTGAACGGTACAAAAATAGTATTGATGGAGGTAAAAAATGTGAAATTCGTGGATAGTTTTCAAATTACTTTCATGTACCTTTTAGCAGACTCCCGGAAGCTTACGGTTTACCTATATTATCCAAGGGTTATTTCTCGCATTTATTTGATAAGACCGACAAAGTGAAATGTATTCACCCTCAACGATGAGTGTCAACGATAGAACTCTTTTCTTCGGATGGTGTAATGAACAAGTGGAGAAAAATGTAGTTTTCAACTTCAAGGTTGAAATAGTTAAGTATTGTGAGCAAGATGTTGCCATACTTAGGCTAGCTTGTTTGGAGTTCAGAAAAATATTTTTTGAAAGCAGAGTAAATCCTTTTGTTGAATGTGTCACAATAGCTTCGTCGTGTATCGTAAGAACTTTTTGGAGAATAATTTGATAGGGATTATTCAAAAGGCTGGCTATAGAATGGCTGACAATCAGTCGCATGAAGCAATTCAGTGGCTCTACTGGATGTGTAAAAAAGTGTCAAGTAGGCCTGTGATGCACGCGGGTATCTGTCGCGAAAAATGAATCGTCAATAATATTCTCGTAGAACGTTTCTGCGACCTCATAGACGGTGAAAGTCACGAGGCTACAGTTCTTCAATTTCACGGTTGTTAATTGCACGGTTACCCTCGTTGCTACATCGTTAACAGAGATCGGGATACGTGTACACCCGACGACAAATTAATAGTAAGAAGTTCGAAAACACGCGTGCGAGTGACGGGAGAATATTAGCAATGAACTATCGTTTGATCCTTACGTGGGAATGTGATTTTAATGAAGTTTGGGGCCGTTACTGTAGGCTCAGTGACGGTCTCTCGTAGTTGATGTGGAAAGTGGTGACTGGGGTTGACCAGGGGCCATGTCCTGGTGTCAGGACGAATAAAAAATGCACGCGTCGAGTAAACTATGTATGTTTATTGCGCGTGGCTTGGTGTGCCCGGAGGGCAAGTTATAGGTGTGCGCTCAGCTTGGCGGTCTGGCACGGACTGATGCTTTGCGTCGTTGCGCGTGGGTGCTTGGCACTGGTATGCCGTTGCATACTTACATGCGCACGCACCTTACGCCTGGGGCATAGCCCACAGGCACCCCCCCCCCAAATGAAATGTTGACTGAGGGTGGTTTTTTATTAAGTACAAAAATGACAATGAATGTAGATAATTGACATTTGTTAGGCTATATCTTTTCCTTATTGGCTACTAAATCTTCATGATACTGTTGGAATAAAAAAAAATTTCCGAAAGTCAACATTACTTATGCTGATAACGCTCGTATAATATATATAAAATGTGTTTAATGAGTTGCACAGCACTCTTTTTTTATTGCTAACATGATATATTTCTGATTATTCTAGATCTTATGCCTAGTACTATAAATAAGGGATAAGGGTTGAATGTCCATTTTATTAACTTAAACATATTTTTTTTGTTTAACGCAAATGTACTCTTATGCTGCTAATTATACGGGTAGTTACAATATGAATAACAATAATCTTACTTAACCCATTAGCGCCCAAACGGCCAGTCGACGGCCGTTTTTTTGAGCGATAGATTTCATATGGTTATAATGGTTCAAAAAATTTGGGAAGAACATTTTCTTGTGCAAAATTTTGTCAGCTTTCCGATTCCGTTACTTTTATCTTGATTAAATAGACGCCCTTATTGTTATAAACAATTGATTGCAAAAAAACACAAAATTTCGAGTCAAAATTTTGTTTTGTGTCAACCGTAAAACATAGAAACCGGTCGCAACGAACCCCGGGAAGTGAATTTCGAGCGTCCATGGACCTTAAACTAAAAGTTGGCATAGTTGTAATTGTTCAAATTTATTTTTGGAAGACCCAAAATGGCGGCCAGCCGAAAAAATTGTAGCTTTCAACTTGGAATTGTTTTTTCTCGAAAACTATGGATCAAATCAAAAAATTCTTAGGAACAAAAAAGTCTTAGAATCACCTGAAGAACACTCTTGAATTTTTTTCAGAATTTTTTGATGAAATTTTATCAAAATTTTGATTCTTCAAATTCTCAAAAAAACGCAAATTGCTTAAAAACTTCTGAAAAAATTTGAGAATATTCTTTGAGTAATTTTAAGACTTTTTGTTTCTTATAATTTTTTTGATTTGATTTATGTTTTTTGAGAAAAAAAATAATTAAATTATTTTTTAGAAATTTTTCCGTGCGTTTCTTAGCCGGCAAATCGAAAAATTTATAAGAACAAAGAAGTTTTAAAATTAAACAAAGAATATTCTCAAATTTTTTCAGAAGTTCTTAAGCAATTTGCATTTTTTTGAGAATTTGAAGAATCAAAATTTTGAAAAATTTCATCAAAAAATTCTGAAAAAATTCGAGAGTGTTCTTCAGGTGATTCTAAGACTTTTTTGTTCCTAAGAATTTTTTGAGAAAAACAATTCCAAGTTGAAAGCTACAATTTTTTCGATCGGCCGCCATTTAGGTATTCCAAAAATAAATTTGAACAATTACAACTATGCCAACTCTCAGTTCAAGGTCCATGGACGCTCGAAATTCACTACCCGGGGTTCGTTGCGACCGGTTTCCATGTTTTACGGTTGACACAAAACAAAATTTTGACTCGAAATTTTGTGTTTTTTTGTAATCAATTGTTTATAACAATGAGGGCGTTCATTTAATCGAGATAAATGTAACGGAATCGGAAAGCTGGCAAAATTTTGCACAAGAAAATGTTCTTCCCAAATCTTTTGAACCATTATAACCATATGAAATCTATCGCTCAAAAAAAACGGCCGTCGAGCGGCCGTTTGGGCGCTAATGGGTTAAGTTTAAT
Organism: Aphelinus atriplicis; assembly: GCA_020882685.1. NCBI lineage: Eukaryota > Metazoa > Arthropoda > Insecta > Hymenoptera > Aphelinidae > Aphelinus > Aphelinus atriplicis. Next base: position 1,380,535 of record JAJGQD010000006.1, read on the forward strand.
TTTGATTGTATTGATAGAATTACTTTTAGCCTTATGGATATTCTTTCCTATGAAATACATATCTATAACTAGGCTACTAAATTGCTTTATGCGCTCTACGCTAGAATGGGCGCATTTCTCAATTCCCAAATGCAGTTTGCTGAATGCGTCTCGGCTTTTACCTTATTTTCGATGTATTGCGTTTGCATTTGGCTAATACTCGCAATTTCTCTCTTATTCCTACGTCTTTCCATCTCGAACAATTCTTCCTTTCCTACGGGAGAGTGTTGAATTTCTACTCTACTATTAATTTTAACTCCCTTGCCTTTACTGCGACTGCGCTTATTGTCCTTTTTGAGTATTGATTTTGTATGCTCTACGTGCAAGCTCGCAACGTTAGGGTCTGCCTGTCGGTTGCGCCGCAAGATGTTGGGAACGTGTTTTTGACGTTTTTGAGGCAGTTGCTCCATACTCTCCCCACTCCTCCCCCTTCGGCTCAGTCGGTGCTTCTACCGGTTCGTTCACGCTCACGCTGATTGCATGTTCGCTATCCTGATAGGGCAGTGAATCGAAGAAAACTCTTGTAGTGTCTGAGCTTTTTGGCTCATTCCCTACCGGTTCATTTGACAATATGTCATCTATAAAAATAAATACGAAATCTAAGTAGTAGTCTCAGTGACGGTCTCGTAGGTGATGTGGAAGGTGATGACTGGGGTTGACCAGGGGCCATGTCCTGGTGACAGGACGAATAAAGAATGCACGTACCGAGTAAACAATGTATGTTTATTGCACATGGCTTGGTGTGCCCGGAGGGCAAGTTATAGGTGTGCGCTCAGCTTGGCGGTCTGGCACGGAATGATGCTTTGCGTCATTGCGCGTGGGTGCTTGGCGCTGGTATGCCGCTGCATACTTACATGCGCACGCACCTTACGCCTGGGGCATAGCCCACAGAAGAATCGAAAACTAACGACAACATTTTCATCGACGAATACGTTGACGATACTAAGAAGATACGATATGTGGATTCATGTTCGCTCTATCCGTATGTTTGCAAACGTGGTAAATATCCTATAGGACACTGAAATATACGTTGGGAAGCCTGCAAACGTCTCATCAACAGGAACATTGACAACGTGAACGGTCTTATGGAATGCAAGATACTCCCGCCACGCAATTTGCTTCACCCCATTTTATCAGTTCGCAAGCATGGCAAGTTGATGTTTCCCTTAAAGGGGTAGCCTATCTAAATTTTAACATGGTTAAAAAAAATCGTACGAGGCTGTAAATTTATATTCTAATTCATTTTTTTACGGCGGTTTCAGTGACGTATCGACCACCCCGGAAAAAAATTTTTTTCACTGTGAAAAAGTTTTTTCAATTTTTTAGAACGTACTTGGGATTTTTTCTCTCGGCTCCTAGAAGTCTAATCGCAAAACCGTTACGCACGTTTGTGGACATTGTATTGAGGAACCCTAAAAAAAATTTTCAGCTCAAACCACTGTTAATAAGTCTCAATTATTCACCTCCTCCTGCATCACGTTTCCACCTTCATTCTGCAACGTCATAAAAACATCCATTTGATTCACACTAAGTAATTAGCATACATGTGATGTGTGCGTGGCAAAACGAGATATGGCAATACGAGATGACACAGTACGATCCAGGAACGCGCACGGGTGGTTTGTTCGCGGGAGATCTTGATAAATTTTTTGCCCAAGAAATCGCAGCATCCGGTTTTCCAGACATTTGTACCAGCGTAAAATTTGTCCAAAAAGTTGAGCAAACGGAAGGCATTTTTTTGAAACGAGACGATATCAATTATAGCGCAGGACTCAGATTAGTTATAAAGCTATGTTTGAATTCTTTATGAGGGAAATTTGGCCAGCGTGGAAATATTGGTAGAACCGAAGTAGTTACCGAACCATCGCGGTCGATGGTGCTTCTATCAAGTACTGAAACGGTAGTAAACGGTATTTTACCTGTGAACGACGATACATTGTATGTTCATTGGTGTTCACAAGGAAGAAGTATCGTCATTGGCAGCCTTAGGAGCAACCAGTGTGGTCGTTGCCGCTTTCACGACATCATAAGCACGGTTGAAACTTTTCGATTGTTTACACAAATTAGGTAACAGAGTCCTTTATTATGACACTATGACAATAGCACGATTAATAAACATGAACTACTCATATAATAAGACGACTCGTTTCGTATTGCTCAAAATTTCACGGTTACGAATACGTGACACCAGATGGTGTTGTAAAATCAGTAATCAAGGTCAATGGCATTCGTTTGAATTATTCCACCAACGATAAATTTAATTTTGATTCGGTCCGTAAGTTGGTGCTCGATGAATACCCTAAAATAGAGGTATCGTTAATGGCTGTAAGACAAACAAGTTTTCATGATGTTGTTACGCCGCGGCTCGCGCGAGCATTTCGGCGCTAGGCTTGCGCAAGCCTTGCGGCACGCGCGAGGCCCTCTCCCCACCGCGGACAGGAGAGGAGTTTGATGGAACCCACGTATGAAATTGCTCTCAAGATGGTTCAACCGTCAGTCGTTGCTTTGCGGGCCGACGGAGTTCGTTTTCTTTTTTTATTTAGTTATTCAACGACGCTTTTTGTAACTAAATAAAAAAAAAAAAACGAACCCCGTCGGCTCGAAATTCACTCTTCGGGGTTCGTTGCAACCGGTTTCCATGTTCTACGGTTGACACAAAAAAATTTTGACTCGAAGTTTTGTGTTTTTTCGCAATCAATTGGTTACAGCAATAAGGGCGTTTATTCAATCGAGATAAAAATAACGGGATCGAAAAGCTGACAAAATTTTGCACGAGAGAATGTTCTCCCCAAATTTTTTGAACCATTATAACCAAATGAAATTTGTCGCTCAAAAAAGCGTCCGTCGAGCGGCCATTTGGGCGTTAATGGGTTAATGTAGACGAATTTACATACGAAGGGATAATGATAAAGAATTTCTTCCCACCAATGTACATACCCTTGCTCATCAACTCATTTCAAACTATCGAGATAGATATTAGAGACCAACGAGGTAATTCTAAACCAGTCGGTGTTGGAACGTTTACAGTTACAATACACTTTAAACGCATGGATTGAAACGGATCTATACGTTGAGTACTTCGATGGTCAGGTAGGCAGTGGGAAGGTAGCTGGGGTAGGTCACATCTTTGTTGGTTCAAACCATCAACGGGGTCAAGGTGGTATCGGTTGTTTTTTGCCTGGCTCATTCCGTAGAGTTATGCCACTTTTATCCCGTGGTGCTAAAGCTGTAGGGGAAGAGGCTCTTCGCACAGGTGTGAATTTAATGTCTGATGTCACCACTATGCATACCCCTGTAAAAAAAGCATTCAAAAGTCGCGTCAGAGGCTGGAGAAATTTTGAACTGGAAACCCGAGGAGAAATCGGATACGCTCATAGAGTGGTCAGGTTATAAAATACCGCGTCTCGAAGGGGCGACCCAGTTATCGGTTATCCGTGGTCGAGGTAGCAAGACGTGAAAGACGCAAGCCTAAAAAGAAAATCATTCGATGCAAGAGGGCGGATAAAACGAAGAAAAAGAAAAAGAGTTTCAGAAGTAGTAGATCTAAAAGAACAACCAGAGATATATTTGGCTTGGAAAAATAATTTTTTTCCATCAATCGTGTGAGTGCTTGAAATCAGAGTTGCTGTTATTTGAAATTCCACCAACTCAAACAACAATGGAAAAATCGCACTATGTGCAATACAAACCTACAACATCCATCACCGATGACTCGCCCACAGAATTTGTGATACCTGGGCCTGTTGAAGAGTATATCGATCTCGTTCACACCATGCTCAATGTACGCATATATATGAAGACTAACATTGTTGAAAGGGATTTCGCAGCAGGCGTCGGAGATGGGGTCAATAAAGCAGGCCCTGACAACAACTTCATGCACTCACTGTTCAATCAAGTCGACGTGTCAACGCTTACGCTAATAGAGCATGTGTCGAGAGTCTACTAAATTATGGGCCAGCTGCCAAAAACTCTCACTTGACCAGTGTACTTTAAGCCAATGATTCAGCAGGTCGGATGAGTAGTTGTGATTCGAACTCAGGACTTGAAAAGCAATGCAAATACATAAACGATCGAAAATCTGTCGATGTGATCGGCTATATCCACTGCGATGTGTTTAACCAAGAAAAATTACCGTTGAACGGTGTAGAAATGAGACTACGTTTTATGAGATCCCAAGATGGTTTCGCCATACTGGACCCATCAGGTATCGTATATATATGGGGCGTTTTACGTCAACTCTCCAGAGCCGGCGCGCGGACACTTAAACCTCACGTTTTTGACGCTTGTTTTCGACTCTATATGACCAATATCTCAATAATGTTGGATATGCTATCAATTTAGTTTTCCAAAGTTTTCACATTTTCATAGAAAAAAAAAAACGGCCATATCTCAAAAACTTATTTTCTTTAATTTTTTCAAGTAGTCTAGATCGAAAGCTGAGGTTTTTTTACGTTGATATAGCCCTTAAAAAAATGAACCTTTTTTTTGTATTTGAGTAATTTAGTAGCGAACATGAGAAAATGCGCCGCATCGGGCCGCGTCGGACCGGACCGCGCCGTGCCGCGCCGCGCTGACTCCACGCGCTCCAGCTCAAGTCTTCTGCTCACAAGAGTGCCGAAATCAGAATATATTTAATATCCATACAAGTCTCTGTCTGTTAGATAAAGTACTATCTAGCGTAAATCATGTACTCATTTGGGTTATGGACTGAGATATGGACATTATTTCATTTCACATTCTTTGGGCTCCGTTTTGGCTTTGATATTGGAGACTCTGTCATACTATGTTTCAACTGAACTACTTTTTCAGTTCGTTCTGATCTAGGAAAAATTTCATATTCCTCAGCAGATGAAATTTTTTTGACCATCAGTCTGCCATCGGAAGTTGGTATGAACGCATGGAAGTTGTTTCAATTCCAGTTTAGCTTTCTCATAATCTTCTTTTTTACTATAAAATACCATGGTGTCTTTACAGTGATTTCTTGCCCATTCAAATAAACCTTCTGCGGTTAAAGTATGATTATTGGCAGGGCATTGTAAACTTGCTTGTTTAGCACCTCGTTTCACATTAGCTCTGATTCTATCGCATGCTCCCTTCCCATGTGCGGTCGCACAAAAATGCCGATCCGCGGGAATGCCAAAATCTTTCTTATGATTAATGAGATTAGAGAAACTTCTCTGATTTTTGAAGTGTTGACCAGCTCCATTGGTACTATAATAAATTTTCTTTGGCTTGTACTCTGCAGTTTCATGCGTTCATACCAACTTCCGATGACAGACTGATGGTCAAAAAAATTTCATCTGCTGAGGAATATAAAATTTTTCCTAGATCAAAACGAACTGAAAAAGTAGTTCAGTTGAAACATACTATGACAATGTCTCCAATATCAAAGCCAAAACGGAGGTCAAAGAATGTGAAATGAAATAATGTCCATATCTCAGTCCATAACCCAAATGAGTACATGATTTACGCTAGATAGTACTTTATCCACTAGATAGAGACTTGTATGGATATTAAATATATTCTGATTTCGACACTCTCGTAAGCAGAAGACTTGAGCTGGAGTGCGTGGAGTCAGCACGGCGCGGCACGGCGCATTTTCTCATGTTCGCTACTCAATTACTCGAATAAGAAAAAAGGTTCATTTTTTTAAGGGCTATATCAACGTAAAAAAACCTCAGCTTTCGATCTAGACTACTTGAAAAAATTAAAGAAAATAGGTGTTTGAGAAATGGCCGGTTTTTTTTTTCTATGAAAATGTGAAAACTTTGGAAAACTAAATTGATAGCATATCCAACATTATTGAGATATTGGTCATATAGAGTCGAAAACAAGCGTCAAAAACGTGAGGTTTTAGTGTCCGCGCGCCGGCTTTAGAGAGGTGACGTAAAACACTCCATATATCGAGGGAGCCAATATACTCGTAAGGCGTGTGAAAGTTAATACGGGCGTTTTGCTGGCCCACGCAAAAGCGCTCTCAAAGACAACCGCTAAATACCCTGTGACGAGAGAGTAGTCAAACTGTAACTCTGCACTCCTATGTGGATGGTGTTCAGGTTCCTTCGAAGCCTTTTCCATCCGTTTTCTAAAATAATCTGTACGTTGACGCCTATCACACTATATGCACAGGTACCAATGTACATTTATTCAACGAGGGTAATGATGTATCACGAGATGATTACCCCAATGGCTACTGTCTTTTCGTTTTTGATTCAACACCCGATTTATTGGCTATCGATTGATAATGTATTGATTAATTTTTACACTGCCTGATGAGGCCGGCGAACCAAGCTGGCGAAACGTCGCAGAATATAAATATATCTGGAGTTTTCATTTGGAGTTTTCATTTGGAGCTCCATATCACGGATTAGCCCTCAAAGATCGAAACTATAACGAATCTTTGAGAGTGCTTCACAAAAACTTACTCGAGCTCGCCAAGAACGCTAGAAGAATATTTGTCAGGGGTAATGAAAAGTGTTTGACTCTGCATAAGATAACGACGCGATACATCATAAATCTAGAGTATGACAAGGATTGCCCTTCATTCACCGATTTGCTAGGCATTGATTGGTATTGTTTTTATCATGCTGTCAAAGAATCTCATTTGAAATATAGCTGTGCTCTTCCCAGCAGATCAGATCCCACGGGTGTGGACGAAACCGACAGCGTTTATATTCAATACTAATGATCATGCAAAATCAAGAATGCACTGGGTTGCTGTATACGTTAGCCTTTAAAGGGCTGGAAAGCCGATTTACCGGCTTAGAAACATAATGCTAGGATAACGCTTTATCCTCAAGTAAATTGATGCGCTAAGTTCGTATCTGAAGTTGGTTTGACTTTATCACTTCAGAGTCAAGGTCAATGAAGGTCATTCGAAGGATCTCTTAGATATAACTTTTGTTCGAATATATATGATACTTTGGGCATTTGACCTTGAAATGACCTTGTTTGACCTCGAATAGTCATAATCTTGACCAGTTATGACCGATTAAACTCCAGATTTGGATGCAGCACATCTCAAAACCTGAGAATATAATTTTATTCCTATTTACCGAACTAAAAATTTTTCATTACCCTCCAGGGCCGGAAGCATCTACCTTTTCCACACTCTGGAAAATATGGCTGCTTACAAGATAATCAGTTTTTGATTGGTCCTGAGTATGACAAGATCGAGGATCAGTACTACACGCCAACGGTCCGAATCCTTGGTAAAGACTACAATGGCGTCGCATTTGGAGAAAGAAAGTAGCGCAACTTCATTGGAATTCTGAAGATGTCGACAAATTTTGGAAGAGCAGAATATTTACCACAACGGTTTCTCGCTCGCTGGACATGGCTGGCTTGCTTTTCAAGACTGCTCATAAGAATAGAGCCATCGAGATCGAGCAAGAAGACGACCACAGATCTGACTCTAATTGTACGACGGTGAGAAAATTCAGACACAGTGTAGTTTTGAAAAAAGTGAGTTTCGATAACTTGTTCGGATTGAGTCAATATGTGAATGCACGGATGGAATATCTCAATACTGTCAAAGGTTCTTTTAGCTGTATCGTGAACGAATATATCAAACTTTTGAGAAGTAGCTCGGCCTCTTTCTTTGAGTCGCAGGAAATAGCGAGTCCCAATGATGATGTAGAAAAGATTATATCAAAAGTAGTGGAAAAAACAAAAGCACACGTAAATCAAACTATGTTAAGCTCTATAGATATTAAAATGTTAACCTCAGAATTTTATGCCATATACAAAGAAAATATTCTACAAGCATTGAACAATGTATCCCCATCTACATGTGAGTTGAGATGGTTTAATAAATGTTATTCAATATCACAATGAAAAATATGTATTTGAATATCTTTACCTATCAATAACCAATTGTGGCGTCCCGTGCACTTACACGTGCCATAAAAGTCAAGTCAGCGGTCATCGACACCGGCCAGAAAATGTGTATTCGGAGGATTTCATAATCGTCTGATTGACGCGTCGCGCTCCTCGATTGGGTGACCAATCGAGCTGGCTTGTTCACCTGACACAGCCGAGCCATTAAATGCGAGCTCCCTCGCGGACTCGTAGTACTAACTATCCACCCAGCCGTCTCGTGCAGGTGTAGAAGAAGCTGTGGTTACCCGTCGTTGGAAACGACCTCGAATCTCTCCACCTTAGTAATCCTAAGTTTTAGTGACTTCAAGCGTAGTGTAAGATACACGGAGAAAACGTCCCACTGTAGAAAACAGTGGCGTCCCGCTGAAAAACGGTGGGTCACCCCATTGTTGAAATCCGTGGTGGCCACAGTTTCTCTCCGTCGGACCCACCGATTTTTCGGGTGGGCAGCGCGTATACATATATATACGTACGCGCACTCGGCCGTTTGCAATAATGTTTGTGAACATTTTTACACTACTTTGCAACATAGTAGCGCAAAATGAAAATACATGGATTGTAGCTTTATATTTCTAGTTTCAAAATACCTTAGAAAAATCAAAATCGTATCATCCCTGTCGTAAGGAGGTATGCTGCAAAAATTTGCGGGAAAAAATAAAAATGGCAACTGTGCCAAAACCAATGATTTGACAGTGCCTAGTTTATACACATATTAAGTACATGAGACTTACTACTTCCATGCAAAAGGCCAACTCTAAAACTGGAAAAATGGCGGAGATGAGAATTTTTTAAAAAAACGCAAAATTTTCTGGTTGTCAGAATTTTTCTCCGTTATTAATGATCCGATTGTATCGAATTAGATCTCACTTTGTTGGTGTTACTATTACAATTCTTCTCTTTATAGTAACACGATAGCTGCAATAGTTTTCATTATATAAGCACAAAAAAAAACAACGAAAAATGTTCTTTCCGCACAACGCATTTTTTTCTGTATGTTGTTTATAACATAAAAACTATTGCAGCTATCGTGTTGCTGTAAAGAGAAGAATTGTAGAGTATAGAAATACCAACAAAGTGAGATCGAATTCGATACAATCGGATCATCAATAACGGAAAAAAAATTCTGACAACCAAAAAATTTGGCGTTTTTTTAAAAAATTCTCATCTCCGCCATTTTTCCGCCAAGTTTTAGGGTTGGCCTTTTGCATGGGAGTAGTAAGTCTCATGTACTTGATATGTGATTAAACTAGGCACTGTCAGATCATTGGTTTTGGCACAGTTGCCATTTCTATTTTTTCCCGCAAATTTTTGCATGGTGGTGGATGGTCCGATTTTGATTTTTGTAAGGTATTTTGAAACTAGAAATATAATGCTACAATCTGCGTATTTTCATTTTGCGCTACTATGTTGTGAAGTAGTGTAAAAATGTTCACAAACATTACTGCAAACGGCCGAGTGTGCGTACGTATATATAGGTATACGCGCTGCGCGTTAGTTTGTTGACGGCCGAGCTGCCCACCTGAAAAATCGGTGGGTCCCGCGAAGAGAAACAGTGGCCGCCCAGATTTTAGCAGTGGGGAGACCTACCGCTTTTTGCAGTAGGGCGCAACTGTTTTCTACAGTCGGACGTTTTCTCCGTGTAGGACGTAGTGATTGTGTGAATTGCGTGCGCCATCATCATCGCCAATCGACCAAGTCGGGATTGTAAAGATAAGCTCTGATATCATTCAATATATTTTATTCCTACCTATTGTTCGACTTGGAAACTCGTACTGTTATTTATAATCATTCCCCTATTTGTTTAAATCAACCGTATGACTTGGAACCTCATACGGTTCACATAATTATACTATGATTATACTCTATACTTTGAACTTATAAAAAGAATTAAGCGCAACTATTATATTGATCATTTAACCATCACAGGTAAGCAAGCACGATGAAGGCCGGGTCGTAGATACTCCAGGGAACTTAGCTTCAAAAGTACCCATTTTATAACAAAAGTGCGAGGGTGAATTTCATTGACGATTCGTGAAGGGGGAGTGATGAAAATGATAAATATTCATAAAAGGATCGCTGACTAGCAGTCATTTGTTTAGAGCGGCACTTTGAATGTTATAAAAAACGGTTTTTCTGCTATAACAAAGCTGCTATAATTGATAGCTTACAAATAGCATTAATGACATTTTACAACATATTGTTATGTGAATTATGTAATAAATGTAATAAATAAAGCATGTACGTGCTATAATTTATGAGTAAAATGATGATAAACAATTGATTATACATGTACATTTCATTTTCTACGTTCGTTACATGCCTTTTTATTACTATCATGTGGAATTTGGTTTTAGCTCATCGAGCTTCCCCAAATCGAAAAAAAAATCATTAAATTCGGATGAAAAAGAGTGGAGATATGGATAGCTGAGGTCGCGGGAAGCGGTTGGAGCATATTTTGGCCGAGCGCGGGCCAAGGCGCACGGCCGCTGTCTGCTCCCCCTCCCTCCCCGCTCCGGCCACTTTGATGCATTGCGCACTAACGCTGTACTTTTCATTCATTATTATGCTTATTATTTTTGTGCAGTAACAATGCGAACACTTTCTATTTGAACTTCAAGTAATCTTCTATATATATACAAATTTTCATAGCGTAGTGTCAATAAATTGAAGAACGGTGATTTTTAAAAAAAAAACGTATTTCCGCTCCAAATCAACGTGGACAACTGGGGGACATCGCAATGTCACGGCCATAGTCTCAGCTTTAATTTGATTCGTATCACAATATGTTGCGATGAAAACTCAACAAGTTATTGCATTTGTTTACGAAGAAAATAGTGACATCATGTTTAGAGCCATTTTAAACAATTCCAATAATTAAATATCGATTAAGTCATGATTGGATTTGAAAGTGGAAATGTGTATCTTTCAAATGAGATGACTTTCATTACAAAAGAATTGTAAAAAGCTCTCAGTCTAAAAATGACCCTACTTCTAACAAAAAGTTAAATTATCACAATAAATATTGAATATTTCGGAACCAAATTTCAACCGTGGTTTCAGTATATAATACACTTTCACATTAATATGAGGTCGACATCTTACCCGATTGTTGACTTCGACACTGCGTGTCTTGAGCGAACGGCACGGCAAACACCCTCACCCCATATCAGTCCGCTGCTACGATCAGTCCTTCAGTGTAGACTTACTGTCTGACGAGAATGTCCCGAGTTTTTACAATGGTGTGAACTAGAATGGTAAATAAAATGTGTATGAAGCTATTTTACTACACTGTGTTTCATTGTCAAAAACCCTTCAATAGGTGCTCCTTGTATGAGTGTGTTCTCTATATTGATGTGATTTTACACTGAAGTTTGATTTATAGATTTCTGCTCGATTTTGATATTTAGAAGTCTTGTTTTTATATTTATCTTTTTGAATAGTTATCAAAATCGCAGATGTATTGTTTTTATTTGAAAAAACGTAGTTCCATCTCTTGTTAGAGTTATCTATCGTTACATATACATAATATATGTGTCGAAATGTTTCGCATTTTCCACGAGTTTCCTTCACGGTTTATCAAATTCATTCTATATGAATAATTTTTCATGGAAATCCTCCTTGACTCTCGTAGAGATGTTCAACTCATGAGTTACAAGCAAGTTCCACATCTATTTTATTTTTTTCATTAGTTATTCATGTCTACAAAACAGAAAACGATTGAAATGAAATATTGATCTAAGCATTATGTACATCAATCAAAAAGTTTACTTTATACGAGTAATCGATTTGAACCCCAGCAAAAAAATCAGAAAGCTCTCTGTACCTGAGCATACGGTCCTTTAGTCGATTTATCTCCAGCGAAAATTTTGAGAAGCTGAATTTGAGCCAGCCATTAATTCTGGGGTCGATGCAGCGCGAATGAGTCGGAAAATTGACTTTGCGTGAGCCAAAGTTGGAAACCCCTTGAAACAGCAGAACAATCAGTACAAAAGTCGAGCTACAAAATCAAAAACTTTATCCTCTGATGCGTGTACTTTCTAGGAACTTGATCAATCTAGAAAACTTTTTCCATTAGATTGACTGTTAAGGCCCGATGAGTGGGAAGGGACTTATTTAAATTTTGCGGTGGGAAATCTGGTTCAGATTATATGGCAGTGACTCGCTATTTGAGATTAACACTCTAAACTTACTCGGATTCGCGCTACAAATGCACTGAGCGCGCGGTAGTTACGGCCCTGGCAGCGTGCGTCGCCAAGTGAGGCGCGTGGACCGTGATGTGTACGGGGTCAGGTGAGAGCGCGTTGGTGGAAGCGAGAGCGCCGCTTGTATGCAGCGTGCCGTGGCTGCGGAGGGGAAGGGCGGATGCCCGTCTCTCGCTTCTGGATACTCCTAAAACGCTGGTGTCCGATTACGGCCTACCAGTTTGGCTTCGGCTACAAGCGCGTTCCTTTGGCTCGGCAGCTCGCTGGCGAGCGATCTCGTCCTATATGATCGCCTCGTGGCCCTCGTGGGTAGGTGGTTTAACAAAAATTACTCACGACACCCTTTCTCACTATCTCACTAATCTAAACTAACGCGATACGCCCGGGAATCTCATAACTAATTGTTTGTGTGCGGTACGCGCAGCAAACGTCTGTTGCTATCGGTGGTTGGTGGAATTCTGCTGCGGCCGGCCGTAGCTTGCTTCCTTATCCTCTCCGTGACGTCACAGAGATAGGGTCGCGAAACGCTCCTCGGAGGTGCCGCGACGCTATTCGAGTGGCCGAACAGCTCCTTATAAGGCCAAGGCTTCGGTTGAGGCGCGGAGTAACACCGTGGCGTCAGGGACTAAACTTCTTAATTCTACTGCGCAATAAAATCCTCACACATATATAGATATACTTATATATAGTTTGGCGTTACATGATTTACTTATTTTTAATAACGATTGACAAATATGCATGGGGCGTTTCACGTCAACTCTCCAGAGCCTGCGCGCGGACGCTAAAACCTCGCGTTTTCGACGCTTGTTTTCGACTCTATTAGACCAATATCTAAATGATGTCGGATATGATATCAATGTAGTTTTTTGTCAGCTTTCCGATAGTGAATTTAGTTTTCCAAAATTTTCACGTTTTCCCAGAAAAAAACATGAAACATGCCATATCTCAAAACCCTGATTTTTTTATTTTTTTTTAATAGTCTAGATCGAAAGCTGACCTTTTTCCACATTGATATAGCCTCTAAAAAATAGAACTATTTTGTTATTCTCGAAGAATTGAGTAGTGAACATGAGAGGTTGCGCCGCGCCGCGCCACGCTGCTTCCACGCGCTCGGGCTCGAGTCTCCTGTATACGTAAGTGCCGAATTCTTAGTTTGCTTTGATTTCGCTGAAAATTATGCGTTTGTTGTGCAAAATTCAGCTCAATCATTCCACTGGAATAACAATCAAGCAACGATTTTCACAGTCGTTATTTACTCTCGAAGAGATGAAGAACTCCAGCACAAGAGCATGGCCATTATCTCAAATAATTTAGCTCACGATACAGTTGCAGTCCATGTGTACCAAGAAATAATCAAGAAGAAACCAACTTGCGATGAGAGGCTGATTGTCAAATGCATTTCGTCAGCTTCGGAGTATGTGATTTTTCCGGAGTTGAAAAAAAATAAAAAAAAATGCACAGTTAGAACACAATATTTCAAAGTTTGAATAACAAAGCAAAAACGTTACTCGAAGAAAGTGAAATGTAATACTCACGAATCGAACAAGTAATGAACGTGAGACTTCATTCAATATATAGGAACAACTATGGATATCAAATGTACTCTGAATTCGGCACTCACGTGTACAGCAGACTCGAGCCCGAGCGCGTGGAAGCAGCGTGGCGCAGCGCGGCGCAACCTCTCATGTTCACTACTCAATTCCTCGAGAGTAACAAAATAGTCCTATTTTTTTAGAGGCTATATCAATGTAAAAAAAGGTCAGCTTTCGATCTAGACTATTAAAAAAAAATAAAAAAAACAGGGTTTTGAGATATGGCATGTTTTATGTTTTTTTCTGGGAAAACGTGAAAATTTTGGAAAACTAAATTCACTATCGGAAAGCTGACAAAAACTAAACTACATTGATGTCATATCCGACATCATTTAGATATTGGTCTAATAGAGTCGAAAACAAGCGTTGAAAACGTGAGGTTTTAGCGCCCGCGCGCAGGCTCTGGAGAGTTGACGTGAAACGCCCTATATATATTTGTGCCTGACAGATTTACTCGATGAAGGGTGGTTCTGCTTTATTACTATATTGTTTCTATTATTCAGGAATGTACAATTCACCAGTTATAATGATCTCGAGTCATGAGCTCTCGATCGAAGGTGTATGCTGCCTGATTATAGGGCAGGTCGCTTTATTAGTAATGCAAAATATTTATGTGTATGTATGTGATATCAATGAATCGGTTATTTCTCAGCATAATGTTATACAAAATGCATATATGATGGATTAGTCGTCATGAACATGTTGCATCGGTCATGATCTTACGTTATGTAACTTTGCTTTGGGATCCCGGAAAATATATGTATACTAAATTGGTTTGATTAATTGTGAATTTGATTAAGGCCGTTGCAGAATTCTCGTGCAACTTCTCATGCCTGAAGGCTAACTTATTATTATATTCCTTATCAGCTAGGCTATCCCGCTCATTGTGAAATTCTAGGATGAAACATAAATTGGAAAAACTTATCATATAATATGCCACGCCCTGTCCCTGCTTCCTTCTCGAGATGCACAACGGAGGGTAATGCAATCATCGCCTGCAGATGATAATGCAGCGCGTCTTGATTACCGTGCGCCGTGTCGCTCTTACTCAATTTACTCATTTACTAGCCAAAATCACTCACTGGCTGTCGCTCGCTCGTGTCTTTCATTTGCTCTATTATGAATATGAATGAACTTTGGAATTTTCAATTGAATTATCGGTAGATAATTTAAATAAAAACGAAAATCAACCCTTTGTACGTTTTTAAAAGGGAGTCCCACCCGGACATCGGTAAAAATTTTTTTAAATTCTCCATACTCCCACCACAACTTGAATTTTTCAATTTTTTTTTTCATGGAAATGTCGACCTCGATCCCACCTTCCGATCCGCAATACCAAAGATACCTCGAAACTGTATAATTTTGGTTTTGCATGAATAAGAAAATTGACAAAAATTTTCAATTGTCACCACAGCATTTTCTTCCACAAAGAATACGCCTACGCATCAATGTTTTCAAATTTTTCAACATGAATTATGGAAGCGCTCAAGCTCCTCTTACGATCTGCTCGAACAAAATTTTAAAAAATTAACCCTTTGTCCGTTCTTAAAGAGGATAATACGGGACCATCGATAAAACATTTTTTTAAATTCTTCATACTCCCACCACAACTTGAATTTTTCAATTTTTTTTTTCATGGAAATGTCGACCTCGATCCCACCTTCCGATCCGCAATACCAAAGATACCTCGAAACTGTATAATTTTGGTTTTGCATGAATAAGAAAATTGACAAAAATTTTCAATTGTCACCACAGCATTTTCTTCCACAAAGAATACGCCTCCGCATCAATGTTTTCAAATTTTTCAACATGAATTATGGAAGCGCTCAAGCTCCTCTTACGATCTGCTCGAACAAAATTTTAAAAAATTAACCCTTTGTCCGTTCTTAAAGAGGATAATACGGGACCATCGATAAAACATTTTTTTAAGTTCTTCATACGCCCACCACAACTTGAATTCTTCAAAATTGTTTTTTCTATGGAAATGTGGTTCTCGATTCCACCTACAGATCCGCAATACCAAAGATACCTCTAAACTGTCATATCATTGTTTCCGATGCAAGAAAGTTGGACCAGAAAAATATACGGATCCATCTTATTATAATGTAGATGTAAATGTAGATGTAGATACAATTATCGTCTCTGTACACTCTCGAACAGCTGAGGCACTCGCGTCGTCGTAGGACTCGTGTGGGGCGGAGGGCATGATGAAAGCTGGATCTTCATTGTGATGGAGGAAATCGATGGAAAAAACCAAAAAAATTGGGTGATGACCACATATAAATAAATAAACAAAGTTATAGATTAATTATAATATAATATAATATAATATATTATATATTTATTATTTTTTTGTTTCTTTAACAATAAATCTCCAGCAAAATATTCACATGTTCAACTTCCGATTTCTTGGTTTTTCGCTTTTCCGTTTTTTGGGGATAGATCAACCCCCATGTAGGGTTGAGATATCGATACATCTGACAAGTCTATTTTTTAGCAAAATATAGCAAAAAACTATCGCCTTTGTTTGTTATCGATTGATGCATTATTCACCGAGTTATGGCACATGGCTACGCTAGTGTAATATTGTACTAGCGTATCAATAGTTTCCAGGAACTGGACGAAGCTGTAAAATTGATTCTTGTCAGAATCAACAGCAATAAACTATCAAAATGTTATCGATTTGTATAATTTTTGAATTTTTTCTTTTCTCTACGTTTCTTTTATTTAAGGGTTGTACAACCCCTGTGAAGGGTTGAGGTACCTGACTAGCCTATGCTTCAGTAATTAAATAACATAAAAATATCGTGATTTTTTCGATCGATGCATTATTCATCAAGTTATGGCATGTTGTTACGCTAGCATAATACTACGCTAGTGTAGCTGCAGTTTTTTGGTACGGGTCAGAGAAAAAAATAATTGATTCTTTGGCGAAAAATAGAAATAAAACAGACAAAAATAATGACTATTCTAGAATTAAATGGCTACACTAGGGTAATATTCATGACCTTCTCTCCTCTCCTTCTCACCTCCTAGTATGAATAAAATAATAGAAATTCTTTTATTTCATAAATCATGAAATATATTTATTGATGTCATTTTCATTTGAGTTGATATTTGCTATAACTCAAACAGAGGTGTTCCTGCACAAATGCTCTGGAACAGTAAAAGATATGAATTTGTTATTAAGCCGTAATCTCTCGCGCGCTTGAGTTCGACATGACAATAGATAATAATAAAATTTACAACAGAAAATTCTATAAGATCATGAAATTAATTCATCTCAAACTCAAGAGTCCTGTAAAAACCATAGAAGAAGCGGTACATATGGAAACGGATATGATGGATCGGAAGGAAATGTTCTAAATTTTTCACATCTAAAGTTATATTCAAACATTGCATGGGCGTGTAATTGGTGTGTTTTGGACAGAGAAAACACTCGTTTTGGTTATTTTATGCTATGGTCTGTTCAGTTCCCAAGAAATGTGTCCCTAAAATTGATGAGGTAAATTTCCGACTGACTATTATCTGAATGACTAATTCTGATTTTTTTCATAATTTTCCAGCATAATCTAGTTGATTTCACATTCACCATGACCCAAGTATGGGCTGTATGGCGAACAAGTGATATTGATACTATAGCTGTAACGCATGCAGAGTTTCCTGCTAATAATACTCGATCGAATATTGAATGGAAATCTGTTCTACTTGAACAACCTCCTGATACAGACTATGTAATGAGTGACTTTGGCATCGACCCTCGACAAGCGTATATTGATCATATATTCCATCCAAGGAAGTTCTCAACAGCAGACATTATTCGTGCTCTTAGTATATATCACAGATCCAATTTTTTGGATAGTATATCTTCAGCTTCACTCAAAGAAAAAGTGTATGCAGCTGTTGAAGCAGAAATTCAAGCTGATGTCATGGATTTTGAATTAACAGACGATGAATATTTAGAAATAGTAAACCGTTCATGGTCTAAATTTTATTCATGCATTTTACAGTATCATTTAAATGAATCTAGACCTACTGGTATATTCTTGTTACACAACATTCATGGAGCTATTCTTCTGAAGAAATCGGCTTTTTCTATTCTCCGTCCCATGGAAACATCGGAACATCTGATGTTATGCAATGAAATTCGATATAATCAGAGATTCGGGTCTCCACGAATTGCATCCCAAAATGAACACACACACCACGATTCGATTATTCTAATCTTGACGTTATTTGAATTAGAAGTAAAATCGTCAGAGGAGTTGAAAGTATTTTTCGTAAGAGAACTACGTCGGCTCAGAAGCCCAGATATCATCGTTGATAATCTATTTTCCAAGTTGAATTGTGGGATGCATGAAACGGTGAGTAACATTGTTAAATCTCAACTAGAATGATCTGACATAAAAAAATTACAAAAACTATTGCGTCTATATGATAATTAAAGATTGATTAGCTATCCTAGCATAAATAATGCATGTACATCCATGTACGTACAAAAGAGTAATAAAACGTACAGAAGTGTACATACATGTAGTGTCTATACACAGAGATTTTTTCATAAGTACGTTTTGCTTTCTCAAAGAGAAATCTTTGTAATAGGGCAAAAATCGACCCACCGAATCAGACGTCGGGACCTCGATTTTCGTAATCTACGGGTCAAAGAACATGGAAATCCAAATGTGTTTGTATGTATGTATAAGTGTGCGTCCCGTTTTTTTTCGTCCACGTCAACTCTCGAAGGAATGGTGCGATCGTCTTGAAATGAGTCAGGTTGAAACTCAGGTTAGTCGCGGCAAAATCTCGGCCGAGTCTAAATTTCAGCAAAATCTGTTGGTTATTTCCTTAGCAACCGTTTCTAACATGTCTTCTCACAAATCCTCATAAGTGCTCACTGGGGCTATGAGAATCAATGAGAATCGATGAGAATCGATGAGATATTACCTATACCAACTACTGTTGATATCCTTGGCATCCGTTTGTTTACATTCCTAGCAACCGTTGCTTCAGAAGCCGGGAAATCAGTTTTAAGTCACACTCGATGGCCAAGGACACTGAAATGTTATGTTTGCTCCATAGCAACCGTTGTTTACCTCCCTAGTAACCGTTACGAAGGTTGGAGATGATCAATTTATTATCCGTTTCCATCATTTTCGACGGCAATGGACACAAAATCTCCCCAATTAGCTCTTCAGCAACCGTTGCTAAGGAGAAGAAAAATTCACGTAAGTTTTGTTTCGTGGCTAATGTTGCAGCCTCTTTGAGAAAGCATACTGCTAAGACACTTGGCAGCGGTTTTTCCTGTTTCATTTGTTTTTACTTTCGCATTTAATAGGGAATGAAAAAAAGCGTCATACACGGGCCCTGACCCGGGCCCAAAATACCCGTACGCGTGCACTCGTGAGTACTCGCCGAAGTCCCAGGTGAGAAGTTTTGGTAAAAATGCATGGTGGCACGCAGAAACGGGCGTCTACTGAGACACGCGTTGAACCTATCGAACGTTCAACGCTCCAATATGGAAACAAGATGAGTCGATTTTCTAAAATGTGCAAATCTTTCTCAAGAATCTTATCGTGAATAGGAAATATCTCGAAAAATTTTCCTTAGTCATTTTCAAAAAACTATCCATTGATACCTAAAGAGTCGAAAATTTACTAAAAGTATTAGTGAAAATCATCTTCATCTCCAAGGAAGTAAAATACTACAAATGATCCGTTTTCTCCAGTCAGTAAGGAATGAAAACCATGTAAAGAATTTGCTTCGTGTTTTTTCTAATAACTTCGGCCTGATGAGGTCCGTAAACCTTGCTGGCGAAATGTTGCAAATTACATCCCTCATAGTCAATTGACGTTACATTGTAAACCTGTTCAGGTTACATGCTAGGTGGTGGACCTGAACTGATCATATTTTATATGCTCTGATTTTTCGAAGAGTCTTGTCAAATCTCTTAGTTGTACTATTAACCTCTAAAGTGTGTGATGTTGAGTAATCTGGCTCAATTATCTCCTCCTTTATAATGTCTCTGAATTTTCCGTCAGTATACTTGATGTGCCCCTGTACAGGGTGACTCATTAGGAAATTTAACTATGAATAGAATAAAATATATGATGAAATTCACGGGAATGCACGTAGCTCATTGCAAGTATGCGCAGGTGCATCGTTTAGCCAGCCTGCTCTAACCAGCCTCCGCCTTATCCCCGACCAGAATACTGGAGAGATTTTACCCGTTCCGTCTAAGGGTATAATTTGAGACGTGGTCGATCAATACTAACTCAGCTCTGCAGCTACAGAGCTCACTTTCATTGAGAAAATGTATTGATAATTGTTATGGCCCAGCCTTGCCCCGCCTAATTTTTTTTGAAATTCTAGACTGATGAGAGACGCATCGCACACTTGCGAAGCGCATTTTCCCACATGCTACCCGAGTTGCACCGAGAAGCGACTTTAAGATTGAGTATGTACGTGTGAGTGTAAGAATGCGGGTAAGTGTACGGGTAACCTTCAATTTCCCGCGTCATCCTGAGCTTAGTTTGTGGTTGCGGTTTCTTTAGCCGTTAAGATTTTGAAGAGCCCATAGTAGTAGAAATCCGCGGGGCTTCAACGATTGGAGTGAGCCACATCGAGGGACCGCTACGCCGAACATCCGGCCGATAGTTTTCCCCCCTTTTACGGGGCCGATGTCCTAGTGAGACGTAGGAAGATATAATCGCTTCGGGCAGCTCTAGACAACAGGTATTAGTGTGAATAGTTATTTCTTAACGTCCGCAAGTTTTGAATGATGAACAATGATTTTATCGGGCTTGGTGGACTATACCAAAGTGATATTGCGAAAGAAAAAACATCGATGCTCTCTGGGCTGGATTCGAACCAGCGTCCTCCTGATTTCCGGTCAGTTGCGCTACCATCTGCGCTACCGGGAGAACAACCGTTCGTCACATCCTTGGAACATGAGCGGATAGCACCTCGTCGAATGGCGCCCAACCCTCATATAAAAGTGCGAAATCATGGTTAATAGTAGAATCATGGGAATATTTCAGTTCGCGGTCGAAATCCCGAGTTCGAGAAGCCGAGAAGGCCCGCTCGTGGAATTCATTCCACTAATTCTCGACCGCGACATACGAACAGGAATCGGAATTCAAATAATATTTCGGGTGGAAATACTCCACACGGACATAAAATCGGCTGGCGAGCGCAGAGGGGGCACTGGGCGTAAACAAGATCGAAGTATTGTCGTGAGCCTTCATTAAACTCAGCATCTAGCGAAGCACTGAGCAGCTTAGCTGACACTGTTATTAAGGCATACGAGAGCAAGAGAGACAGAGGGAAATATTTCCTCCTTCATGATGAGGAACTGCCCAAGACGGAAGGAGGATATGCTTACCCCAGAGCCCTCGGCAGCGGCGCGTGCGAACGCGAGCTTACGGTCGCGCGCTCACAGGTGAGAGCTTATTTTTCTTACTCTTTTCTATTAAGTTTATTGTGTTTCTATCATATTTATAAAATTTTCATCCGTCAATACGCAGTGACACCGCGCAATTCAACCGCGATTCTTTCCGCATCGATGGAGGAAAAATAGTACAGTTTCCACCTTTCGACATCCGTAATTCGAGTATCGAGGAAATTCAGTTTTTCTGATGATAAAATTGTCGGGAACCGCGTTAATTGGCGGTGAGATCACGCAGAATTTTCTCTCAAAAAACACCACCCCACCGACTCAAACTGCAGCTAGTACGACCAATCCAATTGAAGGGATTGGGCTGTTTCTTACTTTTTGTTCATTCTGATTTTTTATTGACTCTTTTCTATCTTGTCGATTAACATAGTAGAGAAGTACCTTGTCTGCCTCGCCCACGTATAGGGCAAACTGCAGACGCTAGCATAGGTAGCTTTTAAGATTTGTATCGATGTACTGTACGAGGGCTGTACGCGAATAGATCGCCGACATCCCGCGCAAACAACAAGTCTGTGTTTGGTTTGATTAATTTCCACGGGATTTTCAAATTTGAAAGCAACCAAGAACCACTTGGCTACACGATTAGAGCCATAGATTAAGTAGAAAGCAGCGCACACCTGTAATTTCCCTGTAGTCTACCTGCGATCGGTAGACACCGTAAACTTAAGCGATAGCCAACGGAAAAGGCTCCAAGAGCGAAGATGGCAGAAGGGCTGGATAATCCAATTGGGAAGATTTGCAGAAGACGCTAGTCCAGCTAGAGCTAATAACAGCATAACAAGATTCGAGCAGCACTTGCGTCTGGTAAAATGGCTCCTGGGGGATTACTCAGCACATGCATAAATTTCCAAAAATATTCAGTATGATATATAAAAATCTATTGAATGATGGTTCAGATTCAAATGAGCACTACACTACTATTCCCACATTTCGCGCCCTTGTACCAATTTTTTCAAAATTTCAACCATGAAATATGGAAGCTTTTCCGATGATCTTTCGATCAGTCATACCTAAATCTGCACCATACCATCAATTCACTATTTTTCTCAACGCCTAGAAATAACAAATTAAAACACCAATTTTTGAGTACGTAGTGCTCGCCCACGCATCGACATATTTCAGTTTTTCATGATGAAGAATAAATATGCTCAAGCACCTCTATCGATCCGTATTATCAGAATTTTCATCGCGATGCTGATTCATCGAGTTTTTTAACGATATATCTTGTACATCTTTCTGAGGATGGGTTTTTCCCGCATTTCACGCCCACGCATACATTTTTTCAATGTTTCAACCATGAAACATTAAAGCCCTTCCAAGGATCTGTCGATGAGTCAGACTCAAATTTGCATTGTACAATTTTTTCATAATTTTTTGTTATGGTTTATCGGCTAAGAGAAATAACCCAAGTTGCATTTTTCCATTTTCAACGCCCACGCATTGATTTTTCCGAAAATTTCAATACTAAATATTGAAGCGCAGGTAATTGTCCTTCGATCCGTATTATCTATTTTCATGCAAATCGACTCCTTCATCGATGTTTCTTTATATGAAAATCACCGGAGGATTAACTTTATATAATAATGTAGATACTTTTCGACGTAAAATTTTCTCAGCTTTTCAATGAAAATATATTTGTAGGTGAAAAATTCCGTTGAGTGACCTAAAAACGCGATTTCATAAAAAAAAATGAAGTTGAAACTCTCGGAAACTCTTGAAAAAAATTTTAAATCGAGCTTTTGTGAGTCGAAATCGGTTCAGTAGATCAAAAGTTATGAGTTCTTATATTGAGTCATTCTTTTAGACAAACAATTCTTCAATTCAATTTTACACGGTAGAATATTATTTCTCGAAATAAATTGCCATTCAATTCATTTTTATAAAAGTGTGCCTTCAATAGCACTCTAAGCTCAAATATACTCGATATACACTGGAAGAAGCGTGATGCGGCAGCAGCTCCTTCTCCAGTAGCGCCCGAGTTCTCATAGCTCGGTTCCGCAGCGTCTCTGCTAGGGAACGCAGCGCTTCCTGAGCTCCAGCCGTGCCGTGGCACTCTAACAACACGGCTTGCATTCTGTACACTTTTTTCTAAGAACTTCGCGACTCCTGACTAGGAAGCCCAGCAGTTCCCAGCGTAGCGGTTGCTGTAGCGACGCGAATTTAGTTACTGTGGCTCCCTGCGGAACTTCTGCGTTTCCGATGTTCTTTCAGTGTATGTATGACTAAGCATTCGACGCATTCAAAAGAAATCAGTTGATTTATTTCCATTTTTTATCATCCATCAGTACAATAATGCCGAAAAAGAAAGTCTTTATCAATCCTTTCTTCAAATCTGGCCGTAAATATTACAAATGAATGATACTTATTCATGCAAACTATTTGTTTCATGTCAAAACGTTCGCTTCAAATTAAGGTAATGTTTCAATGTTTATATTTCGAATTCGAATGTATCAACAGACTTACATCTTATTCAAGGATGTGACTGATGGAGAGTCGAAGATGCAAACGTGAACTCTTCTCTTTGTTCCAACTGTGGAGAGAAATTAAAAGAATATACTCCGATCGACGTTTAGGAGACAGAATTCCGGTCTGAATCGAACAAAGCTGAGACTCAATTATCTAGTAGTATTATCAGTCGAGATTTTATCGCGGATAATAAGATGACGATTGACATAATGATGGGAGTATCTCCAGTTGAAAGAAAATTACAAATTCAATAAGTTTTGTTCAATCAATCAACCTTATTTTCACTTCACAAAATCTATAAACCTATCTATGATTCTTCATAACTAATTATTGTTATTTTGAAGAAAATTTCTTCATATGATTGGGCGACTAATGAAAAAATGTATGTATGTATGTGTGTACATGTGAGTTTTTTTGAGTTACATAGTATTAGTATTACAAAAATAATTATTAGAAAAATCTTCAATTCAATTTTACACAAATAGGCGATTTCAAACCATCATAACTGTCGATCTACTGGACCGATTTTCACTCACAAAAGCTTAAATTGAAGCTTCTCTCGAGAGTTTTGATTTCTGTTCTATGTGAGCGTTGTCCTAACTCGCATAGAATCAAAGATATAGCTAAAATATGCAACACGTCCATTTTACTCTGTGTTAAAATTGGAGAGCGGATTTTCTCTCTCTGAAGGAGTAACACCACTCTAGGATTTTCAAAAATTCGATTTTTTTTTCACTTGGAAAGTTAGTAAATTTCCCGTAGAATATGCTCCCAAAACCCTTTTTTCGAAATTCGAACTCCAAGTGTTTTTTCCAAGGGATTGCTGATTGAAGTGTAAGTACGATTCAACGACAATTCGAAACTTTCAACGCGTTTTTCTCAAAACTGTTTTTTTCAAATCGGGCATACTCGTAGCTCCAAAACTATTGTGTAGATCGACTCCAAATTTTTACAGTAGCTTCATATATATGGGGCGTTCTTCGTCAGCTCTCCGAAGCCGGCGCGCGGACGCTAAAATCTCACGTTTTCGACGCTTGTTTTCGACTCTATATGACCCATATCTAAATAATGTTGGATATGCTATCAATGTAGTTTTTTCTCAGCTTTCCGATGGTGAATTTAGTTTTCCAAATTTTTTACATTTTCACAGAAAAAAAACATAAAACAGGCCATATCTCAAAAACCTATTTTTTTTATTTTTTTAAGTAGTCTAGATCGAAAGCTGAGGTTTTTTTACGTTGATATAGACCTTTTGGATAGCTAATTTTTTTTGTATTCGAGTAATTGAGTAGCGAACATGAAAAAAAGGGGCCGCGTCGGGCCGGGCCGCGCCGCGCCGTGTCGCGCTGACTCCACGCGCTCCAGCTCAAGTCTTCTGCTCACAAGAGTGCCGAAATCGGAATATATTTAATATCCATACAAGTCTCTATCTGTTGGATAAACTACTATCTAGCGTAGATCATGTACTCATTTGGGTTATGGACTGAGATATGGACATTATTTCATTTCACATTCTTTGGGCTCCGTTTTGGCTTTGATATTGGAGACTCTGTCATACTATGTTTCAACTGAACTACTTTTTCAGTTCGTTTTGATCTAGGAAAAATCTCATATTCCTCAGCAGATGACATTTTTTTGACCATCAGTCTGTCATCGGAAGTTGGTATGAACGCATGAAATTGCAGAGTGCCTTGTATAGCAAAACACTTATCAAATCTTTCTTTCAATTTCAGTTTAGTTTGCTCATAATCTTCTTTTTTACTATAAAATACCATGGTTTCTTTACAGTAATTTCTTGCCCATTCAAATAAACCTTCTGCGGTTAAAATATGATTATTTGCTGAGCGTTGTAAACTTGCTCGTTTAGCACCTCGTTTCACATTAGCTTCAATTCCATCGCATGCTCCCTTCCCATGTGCGGTCGCACAAAAATGCCATTCCGCGGGAATGCCAAAATCTTTCTTATGATTAATAAGATTAGAGAAACTTTTCTGATTTTCGAACTGTTGACCCGCTCCATTGGTACTATAATAAATTTTCTTTGGTTTGTATTCTTTCTTTAGATAATTCATGATTATTTCTTGGTATACATGAACTGCAATAGTGTCATAAGATGAATTATCCGAAATAATAGCCAAACTTTTGTGTTGGAGTTCATTATTCCTCTGAAAGTAGATAACTACTGTGAAAATTGTTGCCTGAAATTCAATAGCGGGCATGAAAAAAATGGTATCCCTCTGGCGGACACATTGAGAGATAGTCCTTTATTCAACAGACACAAATTACTTAGTATCGACATTGAATCGAGCGCGTGGAGTCAGCGCGGCGCGGCACGGCGCGGCGCATTTTCTCATGTTTGCTACTCAATTACTCGAATACAAAAAAAAAATTAGCTATCCAAAAGGTCTATATCAACGTAAAAAAACCTCAGCTTTCGATCTAGACTACTTAAAAAAATTTAAAAAAATAGGTTTTTGAGATATGGCCTGTTTTATGTTTTTTTTTCTGTGAAAATGTAAAAAATTTGGAAAACTAAATTCACCATCGGAAAGCTGAGAAAAAACTACATTGATAGCATATCCAACATTATTTAGATATGGGTCATCTAGAGTCGAAAAAAAGCGTCGAAAACGTGAGGTTTTAGCGTCCGCGCGCCGGCTCTGGATTGCTGACGAAGAACGCCCTATATATTCTCCTCCAAAGTACGTAGCCATTTTTTGATATTTTGAAAATTACTTGTTTTATTAATGTCAGAAATGTGCGGTCGCACCAAGCCTCGCGCATATACGGCTCACGCTGCGAGCCACTGGCGCGTCAGCCTATAGCTGCTTCTCCCCTCCACCGCCAGCCCGTTCGCCTCGCCGCCGGCTCACTCTGAGTCAAGCTCTCGGCGCGCAAACTGCTCCTCGTGCTTCGTGCCGTGATTCCCAAGTCTCTTATTCAAAGATAGAAAGCTCGATCGATACGGAAGAAGTTAGATTCAGGGCTGGATTGTTAATAGCTAGATTTGATATAATACAGTGTTATTGTGTGAAAGGTAAAACTTCGGGTTTTTCATTCCCGTTCGGAATATCCTCACTCCCAACTGCATCTTATACGAATATCCTCCCAGGTAATGGTCCTTACACCGCTTCCACTGAGCGCGGAGTGAGGTTATCGAAAAGTTCTAGAAAAATTTTTGTGCTCGAAAAGTTAGAAAGAGAGAGTGCGACGAAAGCCTTTGTCTCGTTGGCGCCACATCCAGCTCCAGCCAGCAGAGCTCGAGAGGAAGGAAGTACGGACAGGAGGCCACTAATGTTCCAAGTTTTATTAGTTGGTAAAGCTAGATAAAACATGGCTTGCTCGATCCCCGCAACAAGTGTAAGTGATTGTGTTTTCTTGTCGGCATTGCGAGTTCTTCAAACGCGATGGCCATGAGCTTTCGGCCGCCCGGTAAAGAAGACCGCTCGCTTTCCGGAATCGGCAAGCCGTTTGTAAAACAAGCGCGAACCGGCCACGGCGCCGGAATGGGGCTGCGGCGCGCGCTATGCGTGCGTATGCACGTTGCTTTGTTTTTCGCGTAAGCGCGCATCGGCCGAACGTCGACCGGCGGGCAACTTTGTTTCAGGGCAGTCGGGAGTGCGCACGGGTCGCGCGCCCTCGTATATACACGTGCCGGCTGCTCGAGCGCTAGAAAGGGAGAGATAGAAACAGTCCGACTTGTACGGACTCGGCGCCGCGCACGGGTCGCGCGCCTGTGTATTGGGAATTGACACATGGACATAACCAATAGATATAGGTATCAAACATGGCTATATGTTTACATGCAGTTAAGTGGACTGGACTTCGTTTCTACAAAACAAATTGATTTCTTTATTTAGCATATGCGATTGAGCTGGAAGTAATCCTTCTCAGCGCAAGTTCGTTGAAGGGGAATAAGTTTACAAGGCAGGACACATTATTAAGTGCGGATAAACGTCTGCGTAAAAAATGATACTGTCAGCTTTATAGCCGTCTGCTTGCAGACTTCTAGTTTGAGAGAAATCAATGGCGAGGTATCTTCCGCTGGAAAAATCAAACAACGAATCGCTATGTTTACAATGCTTTCACCTGGGAGCGTCTAGTTCTACTCCTCGCCACGAGAGGGCGGAGCAAGTGTGTCAATTCCCAATATACACGCGCCGACTGCTTGAGCGCTAGAGAGAGAAAGAGAGAGAGATAGAAACAGTCCGACTCGCACGGACTCGGCGCCGCGCATGGATAGCGCACCCGTGTATATATACGTGCCGGCTGCTCGAGTGCTTGAGAGAGATAGACGGTGTGAACAAGCTGCGCCGCTACCGGCCGGCTCTCTCCTGGAATTACAACAGCCCGTGTATATACATCGGAGTTTAATATTATATCATAAGCTCAAATGTTCGAATTAGAAATACAAGCTAGAATCATTTCTTTTCCGTTGCTATACTATTTAAGCTCAAAAAGCTAAATCAAGCGATCACGTCATTTCCCAAGAAATTGTTGGAGCTAGAACGCTTGATGGAACGAGCCTAGATAGAGAAGAGTTAGACGCTCTGAAAACAGAAGTAGCTGGTAAGAGCACAAGCACGCCTCTAATAAAATAGATAAAGACTCTTAACATAGATGTCAGTGAAATTCAAATGGGCAAACTTCCTAAAGATCTATCGCCTGGAACCGAAATCGGCGAAAGTTCTAATGCTACCGATTCTTTTTATCTAGCTTAAAAATTAGAGATCGAGAAACTCAAAGAGGATCTCAAGAAAGCTCGACAACGTGTAAGGAGTATTGATGTAATGCTAGATCAACGTGCAACTGATAATATCGAGGCCAAACGAGAATTTGGAAGCAGGCTCGAGAAGATTGAACGTTCCCTTGCTAGTTTGGGGAATATCAGCGCGAGTTTCCAACCAATAAATAAACCGGTAAATATGTCACGTATTATACAGCCATCCATTTAAATGGACTACAAACTGACGCAAAAAGTAAGTTTCAAGACGTTCTTAGACCTCTTCGAATTTGAACTTAAATTGCTAGATCTACACTACATAATACAACCGCAAGATGGAAAACGACTGTGACGAACAGAAGTTAGAAAAAGACAGATTGATAGTTCCTGGTGAGAAAGAGACAGAGAGCCCATCAAAACAGATAAACCAGCAGCGCCAAGCAGCCGACTTCGCGCACAGCGCGAAGCTCATTTATTCATTCCCTGATCCATCAGTCGACTGATCGGACGTGTTTCTAGATTGTTCATTAAACTAATTAGACAGTGCCCTTTATTCTTATAAATAAAAGACAGAACTTTTAAAGCTACACTCACGTGCTTCGTATTTATTTTATCCCCGAATCCTCTCAGTTCGCAATATTCTAATCAATAGAATAGATGAATCATACCATGCAAAAATGGTTCATATTACAGATCCAGTAAAATTCCTAGGTGAAATCAAACAGTTAAAAACCAGTGAAACTGATGTTACGACGGGCTCAGTTACAAGAGAATTGCACTCAACTCAATACGATCCAGACAGAGAATCTGCCTCACATTTCTGGGACAGATTTGACGAGATAGTTAGAAAGTACAATAACATACCTTCTGTTCCAAGATTGACTGAGATTGAAGTTAGAGATGCCTTTTATGACACAATAAAATCAAAAACTCAAATTCAACAACAAGAATTCAATTATAAAAGTTTATCAGGTGAAAGAATGATTATTGACCTTGATTGAGGAAGGAAGACATACAACAACTCAGTCACACGTACAGGAAGATTAACAAGATTTTTCATAACAAATACACTAATGTATCCGATGGTATACAAGACCACTGACGTTAGCTCTATACACAATAGTGTGACAATGGCGGCTGCTTCCACTGCCGAACGTAATATTATATTTTTATTCAAAACTGGTGAGAAAGAATATTTTATTGTTACTTCGTCGATTGTTTTGTACTTGAATTGTATTATTTATTACGTGTTTTTTTGTGTAATAAATTTTTAGCCTGATGAGGCCAGTGAACCTTACTGGCGAAAAGTCGCATTAAATAAACATGTGGATTTTGTGAATTTTCCCTTTTCCACTCCACTCTGGATTGGCCCTCAAAGATCGACAATTTACACTTATTTGAACTATAGAGGATGCACAGCATAATATCTGCAGAGAAAAGTTCGAGCCCTAATATACGATACGAGACTGCCTTAAAACATGTGGGACTTGGCCCTTGGAGTAGCGGTATATTTATATCTTAGAATGCCCCACAGCTCAAATGAAATCACCCCCCCCCCTTTATCAAAATTCAAGCCTGGCTATAATTTGAATCTAGAACAGCTGAAACGCTTTGACTACATAGCGTACATGAGAAAGCTAAGAAACACTGGCACCAAGTTCGAACCCACAGGTCAGAGAGTAGTCCTTATTGGGTACAAAAAGACTGGATACTTGCTCTTAAAACCAAAAGAAGGAAAATACTACGAAAGTAGTGACGTTAGGTTCAATAAAAAAATGGTTCTTGGAGAAAAATATAACAAGAACAGCATCAAAGACTGGTCAAACTCGACAGAAGAGACAGATCATGAAGGTTGGTTTGTAAACTTTGAAAACTCCGAGATCTCCTCTGAAACGGAGGGAGTAGAGAAAAGAAAAAGAGGTCGGCCGAGGAAACCTCTACCTGTCAAAAAGGACCAAATGATAGATTCAACGATAGATATGCTAGATGGAAGCATAAATGCCATGGTGACAGGTATTCACAAAGAACCAAATTCGTATCGAGAGGCTATGCAAACTCCAGAAAGAGAACAGAGGAAAAAGGCAATCGAATCCGAAATTGAATAGATGAAAACGAATCGAGTGTGGGAACTGGTTGATAGACCCACAGCTAGAGTTGGAAAACAAAAGCCCAATATTATTGATTCGAGATGGGTTCTGAAAAGAAAAATTGGAATAAATGGTGAGACCAAGTACGAAGCTAGATTAGTAATTCATGGCTTTAAAGATAAAAACGCGTACGATCTAAACGAGACTTATGCTCCAGTGTCTCGCATGCAAGTCACAAGGACCGTGCTCGCGATAATAAATAAGTTCGACTAGGAAATTCGACAGCTAGACATAAAAACAGCTTTCCTGAATGAGAAAATTAATTACGAGGTTTACATGGAAATACCAGAAGGAGTAAAGTGTACAGAGTCATAAAGATTGAAAAGGGTATGTAAACTATTGCGAGCACTGTACGGATTGAAAATCAGTCCCAAGGTATGGTACGAGCGTTTCAAGGGAACTGCTCTAAAAATTGGTCTTCAATATCACAATAGTGAACCCTGTTTGTTTTATTGAAGAAAGCTCGATAAATTCATGATTTTGTTGCTTTATGTCGATGACATGTTGATAGCCAGCAATGATTCTCAGAAATTGAATGAAATAACGAATCAGCTGATGTTAGAATTTGAAATGACCGATCTTGGAGAACCACAAAATTTCTTGGGGATCGAGATCAATAGGAACAGAGAAAAGCAAACGATGACACCGACGCTCGAAGGTTATATTGACAAAATGATAGATGAAAAAAATGATAGATCAAAATATAGATTCGATTATGGTGACCTTAAACCTCAAAGATCACCCATGATCACAATATAAATGTCAAATCGAGAAAGAAGGCAACAAGAAGAGAGCCCTGATGAGCTAGAATGTATTAGAAATATTTTGAATACACCTTATAGAGGGATAATGGGCTCTCTACTATATCTGGCAAATACACTGCGATCAGATATCTTGAATGCCGTAAATGTCTTGAGCAGGTATCAGATCAACCCAACCGAGAATGAATGGAAAATGATAGAAAGAGTCATGAGGTATCTGATACATACAAAACAAGTTGGAATGAAGCTCGAAGGAAAGTTAGACGGCTTGAGAACATATTCTGATGCGAGTTTTGCAGATTGCAAAAATTCCATTACCACCAGTGGGTTCGCTGTGCAACTCTTTGGTGACACCATTGCCTGGAAAACTCACAAACAGAATTACGTGGCTTTATCTACATGCCAAACCGAGTATGTCGCAACAAGCGAGGCTTGCAAAGAACTATCACACTACACATAACAATCTCGGAGATTTCAAATATATCTATGTTACCTATGATTTTATGGTGTGATAACAAAGCTGCATGCGCCAGTACTCAAATGTGCACTAGTAGTAAACTAAGACATATGATTGACGTTAGAGAACATTATGTTAGAGAATGTGTAGAAAAGAATTTAGTTAGAGTAGAATGGATATCATCCAAAGAGCAGATAGCTGGATTTTAAATGGATTTGCTCATCGAGTAGGTAATCATCACGCTAATATGAATGAGTTAATTGATTGCTTGAAATCAGAACAAAGTTCTACGGAGTTTAACATCAACTATTTAAATATTGGTGCTGACGTTTCTGGACCAAAACGCAAGAAGTACAAAAACTACGATGACAGTTTAGAAAATGTTTCGCAGTACAACAAAGATGAAATTTTCGAATATTTGATGAATGTTGCCATACTAATTGTATTATGAATATTGTAATATTAAGTTTTGTAGTAAATAATTAAACAAAGATATGGGCATGTAATTTGTGTATATTAATTGATCTATTTTTTAGATTAAATTTCACGGAAGTTTTTTCGTTCGAAAATTATTTTTTCAGAAGTTTTTTTTCGGAAGTTTTATCGTGGCACAACTATTAACATACTCTGTGTCACCATGTCCTCGTCCTTGGTCAGCCGGTCGTGGTAATTTCATTGGGCAACCTGCATCTATGTGTTCCTTGGTTATGTACTCCTTACAGGCGGAACACAGTCTAAGGCCGTCCGAGTACGTTGGTACGATTGATATATTAGCCACAGTATCGTCTCTGAGACTTTCATTACGGACTTTGTTGACCTCATTTCTACATATTTCAGCAATTTTATTTACATGGTGTTATCGTCATAGAACTCATCATTGTACTCTGCATGAGCCTAATCATTTCATTCGTCTGATTCTGTGTAGCCCTGTGAATATCTTTTAATTCACTATCAATTCTGTTTCGAAGCTGTAAGGCTACGGCTTCCACAGTATCAGACGCCTGATTGACCCGCCCTATATCATTCTCAACTGACTCAGCCAGCTTTGACAATTGAGTTTTAACATCCCGAGCAGAGTGAGCATATCCCTTCATGGTTTTCAGAATATATTAACTTTTCCTCTGTCATTCTTGTGGCCTGTGCAAGGGCTGACCTGAGCTGCTCTCTGTCTTGGACGAGCTCCTGTCTAAACAGGTTGTCTGTTGAGTTTTTTTTAACATTGTTAACAATGTTATACTTTGATATTAATTTATCATTACTGATTATCATTGGTTTTCTACTTCACCTTGAGTGGGTGCTGTCTGAGAGGCTTCATCCGTATTGTATATAACCATATCACTCTGTTCATTCTCATTTTCATTCTCATTCTTGATTTCAATCTCATTATCGTATTCAACCCTTTTTGATTTAACTGTTTCTTTTGCCACGTTTACATGAACAGAGTTGGGTTCAGATTCGTACACGGTCGAGCAGGCGCCTGGCTAGTTCTCTTGTAACAACGTGTTTTCTAATTCAGATTCAATTTTTTCCAGCTCTCCAATAGTTTTGAACTGTCTAATCAGCATCAAACCTGGAGATAGCGCCTCTGCTTTCTCGAATGCCTCGACTTCTTCGTCAGAGAGAACATTTTTATCAGCATAACCAAAAATAATTATTAACATGTCTCAACATTGCAAATTAACTCCGTGCAACAATATCTGGTTCACAGCGTCAAATAATGAGATCGCAGTTCAATAAATTTGAGTTTATTTTCCAATGTACATGTATAATTTTTGATCCAGCCCAAGACTATGACGTTTGGCACACAGCGTCAAATATCTAAGTATGGATTGATCATTGTTTATTTTGAATCAACAGTCTTATTGGTTTTTCAAATTCAATAATCATTGACAACACTTGGCATACAGCGTCAAACATCATCAAAGGAAACGAGTTTCGAAGTAGGGAAGTCAAAATGATCTTTTCTGTTCAACCTGATTTCATTTATTTATAGTCGCCGATTTTTCTTGTGTTCATTCTCAAATTATTACAAATTCTCACTTTCATTCCAGTCTTACTGTCTCATTTTAGTTGACGTCATTTCAGAATATTAATTCATTAAAATCAAAAACTTCAGGTTCAGTTCGACTTCACCTCACTTGCTGTTCCCTTTCAAAATTTGTAATATGTTGAATTGCGACTTCATCTCGAGATTTTGTTTACTTGCAGTTTCATTTAATAAATGCGAGTCGATTAGTGAATCTTAATTATTCTGGTCAATTTACCTGCGATGTACTTCTGTCCTGATTGAGTAACATATGCGATTATATCCGATTTGATTTGGAAATAACCATCCTCATTCTTATGGTTATTGCTCAGGCATCAGAATCCGCAGAAGTTAGCGAGAGCTGTCTTCTCAGCTGGTGTGAGTGTCAACTCGTTCAGCTCTATTACAAACAATTTCAAACAAATCAATTAGTTGTTCGTATTTTATTCTCAGCAAAGTTAACTTTCAGTATCGATCTGATTATACGGCGATATCTGGCTCACAGCGTCAGACATCATAGCACGTTTTGATCCAGTTCATCATTTATGCATGCATATATATACATTCATTCTGTCTATTCATATCAGGGGTCACGTCAGCGCCCCTGACGACAAGATGCGCAGCAAGCGAGGGGACGTGACTAGCTATACATACGTCTCGTTGTCGGTTTAACCTGACAACTAGAAATTATTTTCGTTTAAACGCTGCCCTGCAATTCTACAATGGTTATCAGCGGAATATGCAGTTGATTCAGATTGATTACGTTAGAGAAGTTTTATTACAAAAGCCTTAGTTCTTTGAGACTACGTGGTGTAAATGAGTTAGCAGACGACAGCTACTTTTTCCTCTTGGAAAATTTTCCAAAAAATTCTCCGAAATGACGTATATTACGTTCGAGTGATTTGAGGCATAGCTCGTGCGGTTCTCATGTCGTGTTTACTATCGAGTCTTGGATTGGAACATGTGTTTTTGGATAAAAATGATACTAGATAAAAATATCCTACACAACGTTCAATGGTTCGCTTCTAGTCATCAACAAAGTTGTTTGCAGACGGAAACATTCTCATTGTGAGGTTAGTTACTATTCCGTTAAATCGATCATTGGTATGAGGTACCTTAAATACCAGTTTTCTGAGGGCCATATGCTCTTCCAAATCTCGACCCTCTAAAGGTTGAATATGTATTCCGAAAAAATTTCCTTCGAAAAAGGTATACATTGACGACAAGTATGTTCCTACCTATCCATCGATTCGATGTTCAATCATTTCTTTCTCGAATAACATTTGTCGAGTTGAAATAATTATAAAAATGTCTCTTCCGTCTCAGTCAATTAAAATATATACATTCAATGGGTATATCATTCATAAAACATATACTTACATGACATTACATTACGACTCATTTCGTCAATAGTAACACGAGAAAGTACTGAAATCTAACATTCAATGCCAAGTATTATTTAAATGAACTTCATGGGTTTTTCAAATTAACTAACAATATATTACAGCTCATTTCATCATTGATGGCACGAGAAAGTACTGAAATCTACAACATTGGATGCCAAGTATCTAACTATTATAATTATTCTACTACGGAATAAATACTTATTCATTTATACAATAACTATTTGAACAAATTGGACCTAATGTCATAAATTCGAAAAAGTAACGAAGTGAATCGATTCTAGAAGAAAAGCCAAAAAGAAAAGTAAGAATACATTTTTTTGATTTGAGGCTTATGTCTCTTACAACCACGTTATAAACAAATGGAATCCAGTGATATCAGGGAAGTCGTTTTGGGTGCAATTTGTTCAAATATTTATTGTATAAACATTGAATTTTGTAAAAAAAATAGGAGCATTTTTCTTTCAAAAAAGCACGCGATCCCACAATCAGTTTTCATCCCATGGTGATGGCGTAGGCATGGGCTGAAGCCACATTCTCTCGGTTTTACTGAATTCCAATTGTTTATGACGCGATTGCCAAAAAAATAAGCCTTAAATCAAAAAAATGTATACGATCTTTTTTTCTTGGTTTTTTCTCTAAAATCAATTGGCACCATTACTTTTTCGAATTTACGACTTTGGGTGCAATTTGTTTGGATAATCATTGTTTAACCAATGGAAATGGAAAAAGAAAAATACGGTAATTTTTTTTCCAAAAAAGCGCGCGATCCAATAATTAGTTCTATGGTATCTCTGCTGGTCTGACCATGCGCCTCAATGGGTTAATCAAACTTGGCATAGATATGTAAATTCACTACTTTCTTATCTTAAGGGGGGATATACAGTTCGAATGAAAAAAAAATTCGATTTTTTTTTTCATAAAAAGTTAGTAAATTTCCCATAGAATATGCTCCTGAAACCCTTTGTTCGAAATTCGAACTCCAAGTGTTTTTTCCAAGGGATTACTGATTGAAGTGTAAGTACGATTTAACGGAAATTTAAAACTTTCAACGCGTTTTTCTCAAAACTGCATTTTTGGAGTTTATGCCGGTGATAACTCGAAAACTAATTATCCGATTGAGCTGAAACTTATAGGATTTCTTCATCATAGTATTACCTATCAGATGAATTAAAAATTATTGTAATATTTTATTATTAAATATGGAAAAATGTGAGAAAATGGCGGGAAAAAAATTGAAAAAAATTGAGTTTTTCGAAAAAGATACGCCAAAAGTGCAAATTTTTTTTTTAATTTTTCTTTGATAATTCATCTACTAACTGTGAATGTAATTAATGTAAATTTTTTTGATTTTTTTATTTCCGATCAAAATTGCGACCAGGAGAGCCGGCACAAGCAAAATAGAGGTACTTTTTCAACGCTATCTAACGGCCGCCATTTTGTTAGAAAAAATTTAAAAAAAATATTTTTGTATACTAAATGGATCAACTTATAACTGTCAAAAATTTTCGATAGATTTGATTGAAAACTACCCTTGAAAAACGATTTTCAAAAATGAGTTTTTTTTCTCGTTCGACCTGTATATCTCCCCTTAACGTTAGTAAATTGATGTGGTTTGCATTGACATTTGATAACTGCTACAACAATTGAATAAGTATTTATTCCGCAGAAGAATAATCATAATAGTTAGATACTTGGTATCCAATTGATTATTTTTCAACGTCCACATATTTCAAACGACGAATAAATTCTGGCTTGGTGGACTATCCCAGTGATATTGCGAGAAAAAAATTTTTTTTTTGAGCGTGAAATTTTTTTCTCGCAATATCACTTTGAGATAGTCCACCAAGCCCGAATTTATTCGTCGTTTGAAATATGTGGACGTTGAAAAATAATTATTTGTAAAATACTACTTCGGGTGAAAAGATGTAGTAGCCCAATAGGTTGGGCTGGGGACAGGGGGAGGGCGGGGGGAAAAATAGGTAAAATGGGAATCTGTAACAATACGATCGGACCTTGATCGTACAGATTCCAGCGATCGAATTTGATCGTGTATAGAGGTGATATTGCGAGAGAATGAATTCATGCTCCAGGGATGTGGAGAG
Organism: Aphelinus atriplicis; assembly: GCA_020882685.1. Lineage (NCBI taxonomy): Eukaryota > Metazoa > Arthropoda > Insecta > Hymenoptera > Aphelinidae > Aphelinus > Aphelinus atriplicis. Next base: position 1,417,790 of record JAJGQD010000006.1, read on the forward strand.
CTGCCGTCTTCCCGGTGGCGATAGTTGGTAACGCAACTGACCGGAGATCAGGAGGTCGCTGGTTCAAATCCAGCCCGGGGAGCGTGAAATTTCTTTCTCGCAATATCACTTTGGATTAGTCCACGAAGCCCGAATTTATTCGTCCCTTGGTATCCAATGATTTCAGTACTTTCTCGTGTCATTATTGACAAAATGAATTAAAACGTATCGTCATGTAAGTATATATTTTATGAAAAATTGTTGAGATATTCTAACATTATTTGCTCTGATGAGCTTGTTCGCATGCGTGAGCGCAGCGCGGCACTGGCGGCGGATCGCCGTGTCCACTTGATCGGTGTGCGCCGAGTTGGCCGGTCAACTTCATAGTTCACTCGTATATCGCTAACGGTAGATTCTTGTTACGGAGGATCTATTCTTTGTTTTATACGGCGGTTAATAAACGGTGGTAAATTCATTCAATAAACTCTTAGCATACCTCTCACTTCTGTGTCCACTCTGTGTTTTCTTACCCCGCCTGGTCAATCGAAAACCATTCAGGTTATGGGCCCAGGCACGCTTCCATCGCGCGTTCGGGTATCGTGACTATCGTGCAGTCGAACTACAAGTGTCACAAGTGTAAAAGGAGGAAATGGCGAACATGGCGAACTTCAAGGAGGCTACGGAGGTCACGGAGGGGCTGGAAAACGGCATCAGTAAGTACATAAAATTAAGTGCGAATCGCGGGTGCCGGAATAGAAAGGTAGTGCCGAGTGTCCGTCAATCGTTCAATAGGTAAAATATTCGTGCGTGCATTAACCCATTAACGTCCAAAATGTCAAAATTTCTTGCACGTTTTCAGAGTGATTATTTCCTATGTAATTGGCGTTGAAAATTCTTAAACCATATATTCTGATGTAAAATTTCATGCTCTTTCAGAATCCGTTGCCAGAATTATGATTAAACTCACAGAAAAAGAGATATGCTCGATTGAAACATAAGAAACACCAAAATTTTTGAAAAAAAAAATTTTTAGGATTTTTTTTCGAAGTGTTACGGTGAAGATATCACCTTGCAACCGTGATCAAAGGTGATCATGGGAGTTGAAGTTTAACAGGGAATTTTTTTGTTGACCTTGAACCATCGCTTCTTTACAAAATGGCGGAAAAACGAATTTTTTTTTTTCAATCTTCATGAACTTTTTTCTCAAAATCTATGGACTTTAGAAAAAAATTCATAAAAACAAAAATGCCTTAGAATCGCTCGAGGAATATTGTCAAATTTTTTCAGAATTTTTTGAGACATTTTTGAAAATCCCATTTCCCAAGTTTCCCGGAAAATCAAAAATTGTCTCAAAAAATTGTGAAAAAATTTGAGAATGTTCCTCGAGTGATTCTGAGACATTTTTGTTCTCATCAATTTTTCTCTCAAGTCCATAGATTTCGAGAAAAAAATTGATAAAGTTGAAAAAATAAAAATTCGTTTTGGCCGATGTTTTGAAAACCTATTGGTAAAAAAACGTTCTGTCTTCGAAAACTCGGAAAAAATTTTACAATATTGCTCGAATGATTCTAACTTATTTTCATTCTTTTTTCAAAGACTTATAGATTCCGACAAAAATTTCATCCTTTATTTCCATTTCATTTCGGCAGATAAGCGTAATTTTTGGTCTCATGTATTCATGAATATTCGTCTTTCTTTGTTCTCTTCTTTCGTGTTTTTGTATGTACATACGGATGAGTGATAAATGAACGGAATCATTAATTTCATACATTATGTCGTGGAAACGTGTAAGATCTTCTGAATATGAATCAGATTCTTCAGATAGTGATTCAGAACGCAACGTATTGATTCCGGATCCTGACTATTCAGGTTACGATGATTCTGGTTCCAATTTTGATTCAGATTGCGAACATGAAATACCCAATATCACTTACAATAAAGCTCGTGCAAATTATTCTGAAAAACAAGATAAACTTGAAAAAGGTCATGAATTCACTTGGATTGAGGGTGAAAAGTTACACCCTGATTCTTGTGAAGATAAAGTATTATTGTCCGAATCGCGAAAAAAGAAAATACGTAGGAGCGAACCTTTTCAATTGTTTGAAACCTTTTTTTCTATTGAAATGAAAAAATATATTATTGATGCGTGTAAAGACAATGGTTATGATCTGAAATTGAAAGACCTTGATACTTTTATAGGAATAGTTATTTTTTCTACATTGTCACGGGTACTTTGTACCGTGAGGCTCCCTATTCCAGCAGACATTATGATGTCTTATACATAGCGCCGGCGAAGCATAAGGTAAGAGTGAGAGAGACAGAGAGATCGCAACATCAACACCGCGGCGCGGCAGTTACAGGTGCCGCGCGCGGATAATCAGTGTGTGCCCAAGCGCGAGCGCGACAGCAGCAATTGGCCCTTGTCCCTTACGCGACTTCCCCGTGACTTTCTCCGTGCGACCGCGCCACGTGCTGTGCTGTGCTCCGTGCCCCGTGTCTACGTGTCAGGCAATAGCGCCGACACCACGAGCAGCCTTCCCGCGCCACGGCCGAGACGAGGCCCACGTACCCAGCGCCAGCTTCCCCGGCTCCGGAACGCCGGCATTTTCCCCGAGCGCCGACAACAGCTCCACGCCGCCGTCCTCCACGTACAGCGAGCAACACAAAGGTTGGTTTCCACGCGTTGCTCTCTCTCTCTCTCAATCGACCGCGCCGCGTCCCCTTAGTATTTGTACCCCCCTGTTAATTGCTAATAAAGCACTATTCTTTTATGTGTGCGCGTTTCTGTGGCCCCGATTCACCACCTGCATTCCTACCCACGACTCTGAGAACTCGCCCAGCATCAGCGCTGGGCGAGATTGCACTCTCTCGTGTCCCCTTTAGTTATTAATAATTACAATTGTTATTAATGGGCATGAGCCAGTGACATTGGCGCCCCTAACGTGTGGTGGTAATCGGGAAAATAGAAAAGTGCAAAGAATAAATTCACGCGTTCGCGAGCGAGAAAATCAAATTTTGACCCGACCGCGTGATAGGGAATTAAGCGTAGCGAGGAAAATTCCAGAAGCCGATAACGACACGGCCTTTGAATATTGTCCGTGCGAGGACAAGCATGTAAACAGAGCGCCGGCGAAAGTTTTCCTTGTCGGAGCGCCGGAATCATAACACGGCGCGGCAGCGAGCGGCCGTACATATATAGATATATCGCCGCATCACGCGCGCTCCGCGGAACTCGGCAAGGGCGCGCGCGCGTATATACAACGAGGCAGCGAGCGGCCGTGTATATAGATATACCGTCGCGCGTGCTTCTCGCGAGTCGGTAAAGGCGTACGCTCGCACACGCGGAGCCCAGCGGTGCGCAGCGCATACGCAGGCATACGGAGCCTAAATAACATTCGTTTCCGATTATAGTAATTAATTTAGCGACCCGTAAAGACGCGGTGAATTGTTACAAGCCCCTTTTCGCCGTCATCGTTCAAATTAATTATTTATAATTCGACAAAGTTGTCGAACCGGAAATAATTTTAAGAATTATATTTTTGAATGTTATTTATTTATAGATATTGAGGCACACACTCAATACGAGTTTCGCGTGTGAGTCAAAATTCTTTTTTGTACTATTTTGCAGATTTTTCGGAAGTTTCACATTTTTTTCAAAATAAGCTTTGAAAGGGTTGTCGACACTATAGAGTGGGGAAATTATTTCAAAGGAAATTATTTCCAAACGACAACAGGGAATTGCCTTGTGATACTTTTGTAAATTAATAAAAATCAATTTAGTGACACAAATGATTCACTAGCGTGTGAAACCAGACCTTACAAGGAATTTAAAATTTTTTCAAGTAAGTTTAAGCAAGTTTTGCGACTAGTGAAGTTTTTCCGCTTGAGCCAAGGAACCTCAAGCAAGTTGAGATTCCTTGAAGACGTTGAGAACTCAAGCGAGAGAATTTACTGATACGACTCATGCATGCAGCTCGTACATCACTGCCGAAAGGAGCGTGATAAAATAGAATTAAGACAATATTGAACATTATATAAAAATATTGCGAATTTGAATATACGACTGCTTACGATTGCGCATTAGAATAAGAAGCGAATCCAAAGCGACCGCAAGCGAATTTTGCGAACCAGCGTACAATTGTCTTCCTTAAGTTCAACAAGCGTACCACCGGAAGGAAAATGGCGAGCGGCATCGATTTTGATAGCGAATACTTTGATTTAACAATATGGATCACCACGTTGAGCCAAGAAGAGTTCGACGAAGCACTCCAAAGGCTGGAGTTACAGAAAACGGAAAGCGAGCGCGAAAATATGCAACGGTTAATGCGCAGATTAATGGGAGAATATACCGCGAGCGTTTTCGTAGCAAACGAGTTATGCGAGACAGCGGAGGCATTGCGTGCGCATAGAGACGACGCACTGATAGAGTTCACAGAAGAGCTCGGGAAAACACACGCTCCGAACATATTGAGCAGAACGGTATCCAAAATAGTCGAAGAGCGTGAGAACTCACGACTAACAGAAGATACCGAAAACGCGTCGGCAGCGGAGCGAGCCAACACAGCTGACGAGAACACAATTGAGGATGACGCCTGCGGATTGGCAAACTCAAGCAGACTGTCTGCAGCGGCGGCAGAATTCGTAAGACAACCAGCTGTGACGACACACACAACAGCTGACGCGCCGACGACATACAGCTTGCCAGCGATCAGTGTGGCGTCGACAACGACTATGATAGCCACGTCTCACAAAGGCAGCTCCTACACAACGGCGCCGATTGTAACAACACGAGCGACTGATGCGACTGTGGTCACGGTACTATGCACGCTAAACGGACAGGTGCAGGAAGTACCACGCGCGGTTGCAGCAGAAATCGTGCGGTTACAGAAAGAAGTAGAATTGGAACGCAAACGCTGGCAAGAAGAACGCAGGCAACAACAAAGATTGGCGCACAGTACGACAATGCCCGGAGCGCAAACGTACACGCAACAGACGTTCGACATGTCAAACGTACAGCGGCCAAACGAACAAATCGCGAAGGAAAACAGAGCGCCGAAGCGAAACGTGAATATACAAGATACATTTGCGATAAATTACTTCAACGCGTCCGAAGAATCGCAAGCGAATGCGACAACACAAGCGGCACCGACTAACGCTGCGAGTGCGCCTGCGAATACCCCGACAGTAACGCGCCAACAAAACGTCAGCGACTCGACGTTACGCCCAGCCTGGGAGGGGGGAGATCCCAACACGCACGCATATGGTTGGCCTTCAGGCTCTCGGCGGACGTTCGCGAACGGCACGGTCGTGGACGTCGGTCGGACGGTTCGCGCGTGGAAGCTCCGATTTTCGGGCGAGCTAAACGAGATGAGCATCGAGGAGTTCATCCAACGCGTCGAAGAGTGCAATGGCTCGGCGAACCTTAATGACACCGAGTTGCTCAACGGGCTGTCGGAGCTGCTGTCGGGCGTAGCGCTACAGTGGGCGCGTCGTACGAGGCACAAGTGGCGTACGTGGCCAGATTTTTGCGACTCGGCAAGGTTGTGCTACGGCATTGATCAACACTTCCAGCACAGACTCGTGCGCGAGGCAGAACGTCGCACGCAAGGCCCCGAAGAGCCAGCGCGCGATTACATTTTCCGGCTGCTTACGATTCTTGATAAGCTGAATCCGCAGTGGCCGCTGGCGCAGCAATTAGACCTGCTTTATCGAAACCTGCTGCCGGCGCTGCAGAGACTCATACCACGGGAAAAAGTCGTGGATGTTGACTCTCTGCTACTGGAAGCACGCCGTGCGGAGTATCTGCTGGATGCGGAACGGACGTACAGACCGCCGCCGCCACCAGACCAGTGTTTGTTGCCCGAAGCCGCCTACAAGCCTGTGGCAAAGCCTGAAGTGCAAACGGATATTGAGCCGGAGCAAAAGATTGCGGCTGTCGAGATGCCGCATACGCTGTCGGCAGAAGATATCACGCGCATCGTGGCACAGACTGTGTCACAAATGCTTGGAGCATTTATAGTCGCAAGCGAAGGAAGTGCGAAAATAAAGATGGAAGACGCCGGCGTAAAGAACACCGGCAAAAGAAAACCGGACAGAAGTGACGGCGAGCGCCTAATGCTCGTTAAACCCCTGCTTGGACCCGACCAGCGGAACGCCGGAAAGGAACCGGGACCTCGGCAGAATAGTGCATGCTGGAGCTGCGCCTGGCCAGGACACTACGCTAGATCCTGCCCAGAGTGCAAACATCATTATGCGCCGGGTCTAAAAGGACAAAGAATTGAGGTCGATCACTCTTGAGTCCCTCCGCGGAGGATACGAGGCTCTGACGACTCAAGCGATGCGAACCACTACAGGACCTCTCGGTTCGCAAACCGCGACGGACACTGACGTGAAAATATTCCACAAGATGGACCAGGCGCGAGACTTGCCTCGGGCACTTCTGCCCGAATCTCTGCCCAAGTGTCACTCCTGGGTGGTGATGTCATGTAGTGCACGACATGGCAATACTCATCCTGGATTATCACGACCAGGCTTGGATTAGAGGCAGCTCTATGATGCGCAAATCGATCGGTGGAACCGCGCGCCAACCGTCGTAGGCGACCCGAACCACATCCCGCTGGAGTTCACAGCCATGAACGGCAACCCGCTGCGGTCGATAGGACTCGCTGATGCCCGGAGGTAACCAGCATAAGATAATTTTTTATATGGCGTACCCTTTGGAATGGGTGGCCGCAAAAGTGAAGCAACGACGGCGTTCATAGTGCCCGGTTGCGACACGAGACTCTTTCAGCTCACCAGAATACCGTACGGCGTATCTGGTGGCCCGGCTACGCCCCAGGAACTAATCGACGGTCTCATAGGGCCGAAGTAGAGCCCTATGCGTCCGTTTAGGTAGACGACGTGATCATCGGCACGGAGATCGGCGAGGAACCCCTGGAATGGCATATCTCACAGAAAAGATTAAAAGCCGGACCAGTAATTCTATGGAGAAAGAGCCACTTCTTTAGGACAGAAGTGAAGTACTCATGTGTGCTTGCAAATCGTCAAGGATTTCACCCGGATCAGGAAGAAAATCCGGCTGATCAAGAAGCATCGCCAAGGCAAAGGAGAAGCCAAAGACTGAGCGCACACCGTTGTTCAAAGCGCACACACGTGTGTGTAGCGCACGCGCCACCGAGGCATGTCTCGGATATTTTGTTTTTCTTCGTTCAAAATTTTTTTTTTTGTAATAGTAGACATGCATGTACATGCAACGTGAACACGCAACTTTCTTCCGTAGAGGTCGCAGTGCCGAAAGTAGTCACAGTAGAAGTACACTTTGATAAGAGTGATCACGTGTGCGTGTCGATGCACCCACGAATAATTAATCGTTAAGGCAAAGTAGCCAAAAATTTAGTTTCGTTTTTATGAACTTGATGAAAGTCGACCAAAGACTGAAAAGTGGGAAAATAGCCACAGAATCATGGTGAGAAGAATCATTGTGATCTTTTATGGATTTAAACGTTATGGCGATAACATGAGTTGAGTGGAGCGCTAACCACCATAAAAAGCTGCCAAGCTGGCAAGTCGAGATTTTCTTTTCTTGTTTAGTTAACTTAATTTTGAGATTTTGTTACTCTTTCTTGTTTAATTTTCTTTTGATGCAGATTTACATTCAGTTGATATTTTTGTATAATTTTGCGATAGCGCACACGATAGTTAGAACGCACACGAATGCGACACAGCGCAAATGTGATTGCGAAAATGTTTTGTACCGATTGCGCAGAGAGCGCCGACCGATTCGCAGGGTAAGAACCCGTGCAGGATTATTGTATACGCACGCGCCCAGTTGCTCGCAAAGAGAGAGAGAGCACCGCGAAATAAAGGTCACGAAGTAGAAAATAAAGCGTAAAATCATTTTCCCAACACATATATTGCATATTTCCAATAATTTTTTTTTTCTCTTTTGAAGTTGATCAGAGTGGATCACATTGGCCTTTATAAGGGAGCCCAACTTATCGGCGCTTTCTTTTATGATAAAGCGCGCCTGGGAGGGGGGTGTCACGGGTACTTTGTACCGTGAGGCTCCCTATTCCAGCAGACATTATGATGTCTTATACATAGCGCCGGCGAAGCATAAGGTAAGAGTGAGAGAGACAGAGAGATCGCAACATCAACACCGCGGCGCGGCAGTTACAGGTGCCGCGCGCGGATAATCAGTGTGTGCCCAAGCGCGAGCGCGACAGCAGCAATTGGCCCTTGTCCCTTACGCGACTTCCCCGTGACTTTCTCCGTGCGACCGCGCCACGTGCTGTGCTGTGCCCCGTGCCCCGTGTCTACGTGTCAGGCAATAGCGCCGACACCACGAGCAGCCTTCCCGCGCCACGGCCGAGACGAGGCCCACGTACCCAGCGCCAGCTTCCCCGGCTCCGGAACGCCGGCATTTTCCCCGAGCGCCGACAACAGCTCCACGCCGCCGTCCTCCACGTACAGCGAGCAACACAAAGGTTGGTTTCCACGCGTTGCTCTCTCTCTCTCTCTCAATCGACCGCGCCGCGTCCCCTTAGTATTTGTACCCCCCTGTTAATTGCTAATAAAGCACTATTCTTTTATGTGTGCGCGTTTCTGTGGCCCCGATTCACCACCTGCATTCCTACCCACGAGTCTGAGAACTCGCCCAGCATCAGCGCTGGGCGAGATTGCACTCTCTCGTGTCCCCTTTAGTTACAATTGTTATTAATGGGCATGAGCCAGTGACAACATTCAATCCCAGAAAATCACAGAGAGATTACTGGTCATCTGATCCGTATTTATCTAATGAAGTAGTTTCTTCTGCAATGTCTCGCCAACAATTTGAAATCACAAAATCTAAATTGAAGTTTTCAAAAAACAAAGACAAAGATCCTAATGATAGAGGATGGCGCGTTCGTTCTCTACTGAAACTTTTTCAAAATAACATCATAAAATTCGGAATATGGAGAACTGCTCTATCCGTTGATGAGATGATGGCCAAATCCTATGCAAAAACTGTTTTGAAACAATTTATTCGAGGAAAACCGATAAGATTTGGTTTGAAATTTTGGGGCTTGTGTACTTCGGACGGCTATCTACTGAATTTGGATCTTTATTGCGGCAAGAATTCTCAAATTGGAGATAAGATATCTAAATGTGCTTTAGGTTCACGAGCAGTATTATATTTATTACCACCATTTTTTCAAATAATAAGTTATAACAAAATTTCTCAATTTCATCTGTACTTTGACAACTTCTTCACGAACATGTATTTGGTATTACATTTGAAGAAATTGCGTTTGAAATGCACTGGTACTATCAGAGATAATCGAGTCAAAGAAGAAAATGTGCTTGATAAGAAAGCTCCAAGAGGGACATATGTGGTGAAGCAGGACGTAAACAGTGGCATAAATTTCATTACTATCATGGATTCGAAGCCCGTCTCAATAGCTTCAACTGCAGCAGGTGTCAATCCTCTATCTATTTCAAAAAGATACAGCGCAGAGGCTAAATCTAAAATTGAAATACCTTTTCCGCAAGCTTTTCACCTATATAACAAATTCATGGGAGGTGTTGACCTGCATGACGGACATTGCAATGACATACTCCCAAGTATACGATGAAAAAAATGGACATGGGTAGTTTTTATGAGACTTGTACAGGCGTCTATTACTAATTCTCTTGTAATTTTCAATGCTGCTAACGATGGAAAGAAAAAAGTTGGAATAAAAGAGTTCACTATTTCGATTGCAAAATACTACTTACAAAAAAGTAGTCGCAAAAGTAAAGTACATGAACGATCTAATAGTGACAAATTGAGGATTTGTTCGAATGGAAACTGTCCAATAAGAACAAAAATTTTCTGCAAAACATGTAATTTAAATATTTGCAATAAATGTTGGCTAAAAAAAGCACAGCTAAAAGTATGAATAAGTGAGAGGCAAGGGGACTCACGAAAAACAAGCACCCCGAGACGTGAGAGGCAAGGGGACTCACGGAAAACAAGCACCCCAAAGGAGACAGAATTTTACCACGTCCACGCCGTAGTCTCTGGGTAACGCTGAGAGTAAAGAAATGTTCCTAAAATTTGCACAGAAATCGTTTTATACCAATAGGTTTTTAGAACATAGCGGCCGAAACGAGTTTTTATTTTTTCAACTTTATCAATTTTTTTCTCGAAATCTATGGACTTTAGAAAAAAATTCATAAGAACAAAAATGTCTTAGAATCACTCGAGAAACATCCTGAAAATTCCATTTCCCAAGTTTCCCGGACAATCAAAAATTGTCTCAAAAAATTCTGAAAAAATTTGAGAATGTTCCTCGAGCGATTCTAAGGCGTTTTTGTTTCTATGAATTTTTTTCTAAAGTCCATAGATTTTGAGAAAAAAGTTCATGAAGATTGAAAAAAAAAAATTCGTTTTTCCGCCATTTTGTAAAGAAGCGATGGTTCAAGGTCAACAAAAAAATTCCCTGTTAAACTTCAACTCCCATGATCACCTTTGATCACGGTTGCAAGGTGATATCTTCACCGTAACACTTCGAAAAAAAATCCTAAAAATTTTTTTTTTCAAAAATTTAGGTGTTTCTTATGTTTCAATCGAGCATATCTCTTTTTCTGTGAGTTTAATCATAATTCTGGCAACGGATTCTGAAAGAGCATGAAATTTTACATCAGAATATGTGGTTTAAGAATTTTCAACGCCAATTACATAGGAAATAATCACTCTGAAAACGTGCAAGAAATTTTGACATTTTGGACGTTAATGGGTTAATATGCGAAAGAAGTTGAGCCGAAAAATAAAGGAAAGTCACGCGTGTCGGGACAAAAGCCGGGCAGATCGGCAAAGTGGCGCGATTCTACGAATCGGTCGACCGGCGCATGTTTTGGTGCGGTGCCGCGGCCCGCGCTCGCGCGCAAGCACAAGGAGGGCGCGCAGCAGGGAAACGGCGTTGCTGAGTGAAAGAGAATGCTCGCGCGCACGCATGGATGGTGGGGAGCGGACGGCGCTCGCGGCTCACCCTCGCACACACATGAACGGCGGTAGAGCGGACTGCGCTCGCGGTGCACACTCGCGTGTGTAGATGGCGGGACGCTGCTCGCTGAATATTTACACGCAGCCGCAAAAGCGTAATCAGGAGCGCGCACACGGCGGTTTACGGATGAATATAAGGTGGTATGTAACGTGTGCGGCCCTGGTCAAGCATTCGCGCGCGTGCTCGTGTTGACAAGGGTGGATGGTGGGAACAACAACGGAGGTCGGAGGAACACACTTCAACCGTACTGAGTGTGTGCGTATATATATACATGAATGTATATACAACGGATTGATTCGGACGTGGGACGGTCGGTCGGGTGGGCCCGCCTGACAGGCTGTCACTAGCCGTAATATCATTCCCGGACGTACGAATGATATCTCGATTTAAATATAAGAATGGTGGTTTTTAGGTTAAGTTTATAGCATGCTGGTTCGTGTAATAATATTTGACGCTGTGTGCCGAATATAATAACACGATAATATTTGAAAATAAAATTGAATATGGAATGTTGAAATGATCATTTAATACGGAAGGTACAATTTTGGAATTTTCGCCATAGCTTTGGAGAATCTCAATCTGTCTCGAGAAAAGAAAAAGACTCTGAAGGACTTTCATGAGAAGTGTTCCCAAGAATTCTGGAACTTGGATAAAAGTCATCCTAATGAAAATGGCTATTTCTCAATTAAGGATACGGAATTTGAATACGTAACTGAGTCTGTCAAAACATATGTTTTGCCAGACCTGCATATGTTTTGCCAAATGCAGGTAAAATTCGAGTAGAATTGAATTGGCCATTCAATACTCACAAGTAACTTATTAAAGTCGCAATAATCAAATCTAGCTCACAAAGTTAAAGTTGTGCTGAATTTATTTGAAATGTGTTTGGAGGAACTGAATTTGAATTTGAAATTGAAAATTAATAAACAACAGTAGAAAGAAGGGGTTGACGTCAACTACGGATGAACGGATGTACAGTAACGTAATAAATAAACGGGTACATAGTTACGGAAGAAAGTATAGAGAAAAGGTAGCAAATAAGAGAAGAACGAAAGTAAATAAACCAAAATGATTTTGGAAAAGCGACTATAAATAAATTCAACAGAACTGTTAACATTTCTTAACAGAAATTCAATTCTTCCAACACAAAATAAACGAATTCTTATTGTGATGTCGGACGCTGTGTGCCAGGCGTCATAGTACTGAATTCTTCAAACAACAATAACTTGAGTCTTGCTGTGGCATTCGAAACTGTGTGTCGTGTGTCATGACATTGAATCGAGTATTGATTATAAATATTGAAATCATAGAAAAATGAGTGATCAACTACATTGTTGTTACACAGACAAATCGACACTCGCAAATGAACACGTCAGTGTTGGAATTAGTAAAAATGAATCATCCCAACGAAACCTTACTAAGGCCTACGGGAATGGATCACAAGGATAAAAAACGGTTGATAATGAGAATAAGATAGTTACGGCAGAAAAAGGGAGTAAGGTGGATCAAGGATGTCAAACTGAATTGACATTAGATGCAAAAATCAGTGAAGAACAGACAAATCCAATACCAAGTGAAAAGAACTTGATTAAACCAATTTTGTTAACAAAGAATAAGGTGGTTACTCCCTTTAAAGTAATGAATAATGACAAAAATTCTCAGAATTCCTCAGATGTAGGTATCAAAGAGGAATTCGCAGAGATTCGCAAGGGACTAAATTTTGCCCTAATTGCACCTATGCAAATGAAAAAAAAAATGTTTAGCGCGTGCAAGGACGCCAAAAGGATACTCGAGTTTGTCAATAATGTTGCGAAACGGCTCAAAAGGGTCGAAGTGGCTGTGGAGAAATCTAGGAAAGAATTTGAAATGACTGAGACTGCAGCTTTTAGCTTGGTAAAAGGAGCCGATAAATCATCCAAAGAAGTGCTGGAGAAGATACAGTGAGTTGCAGAGAACTGCATTGGCGAAAAAGGTGGCAGGTCCAAGAGATCGCTGCTACAAATGCGGTGATCGTGGCCACTGGACAAACAACTGCACACGCACAGATGATCTCAAACTGTGCTTCAATTGCAATGAGTTTATAGAATCAAATCTTATCAGGTACTACTGCCCACGGAAACGCTACGGCAATCATGGACTTGGACGAGGAAGGTAGATATGGATGGAAACACGAAGTTCAAAGCAAGACTGGTGATTCGAGGCTTCAAGGATAAAACAAATTATGATCTCAGAGAGACATATGCACCAGTCTCGAGACTCACACTAGTTCGGGCATTAATAGCCATAATAAACAAGTATGGCAAAGTCTTCAATATCAAAGCCAAAACGGAGGTCAAAGAATGTGAAATAGAATAATGTCCGCATATCTCAGTCCATAACCCAAATGAGTACATGATCTACGCTAGATAGTAGTTTATCCAACAGATAGAGACTTGTATGGATATTAAATATATTCCGATTTCGGCACTCTTGTAAGCAGAAGACTTGAGCTGGAGCGCGTGGAGTCAGCGCGGCCCGGCCCGACGCGGCGCATTTTCTCATGTTCGCTACTCAATTACTCGAATACAAAAAAAAAGTAGGTATCCAAAAGGTCCATATCAACGTAAAAAAACCTTAGCTTCGATCTAGACTACTTAATAAAATAAAAAAAAATAGGTTTTTGAGATATGGCCTGATTTATGTTTTTTTTCTGTGAAAATGTGAAAAATTTGGAAAACAAAATTCACCATCGGAAAGCTGAGAAAAAACTACATTGATAGCATATCCAACATTATTCAGATATGGGTCATATAGAGTCGAAAACAAGCGTCGAAAACGTGAGGTTTTAGCGTCCGCGCGCCGGCTCCGAAGAGCTGACAAAGAACGGCCCATATGTTAGAGTGTAAGAATATGCTGAGTCAGACGCATCCATGCGATGGATGGCGAGTCACACGCAGAGCCCAAAAATCATGGGGACAGCTTGCAGTTCCATTGCAGCTTTCCAACATTGAAACGTATGGATGTCGGTTATGAGATATTCTCTCATCAGCCAGTGTGAAGCCACGAGCAGCCAGCGGGCGCTTGTGCGGGAATGCTATTTTATAAGTGCGAGTTGCACACGGCAACTGCGCAGCTTCGATTTAGTTATTGTATAAACAAAACCGATGCCCATTGTAGCGCCATCATAGATCTGTAACGAAGCGAGCGCGCTTCGTATAGTTATGTGTACGCGCGTGCGAACGGGAGAAAAGAAGCTGAGCCACGCGTACTGGTTATTACTTTATGAGGGAGATGTAATTATCGTGAAGTGCAACTGCGCTTCCCAACCGTTCGGCGCCCACGCCTCGTGCCCTGAGAGCGCATCTTTACGTGACGTCACGACGCATATAAAAGTAGTGGCCACGACGCACACGGATGAGTTGATCCGCGATGAACACGTAAGCCACACGGGTGGTCGGACATGGGGCACGCGAGCGGCCAGCTCCCCCGCGAACGCGTAGCATACTTACATCTATTTGCGAAGAACAGATTTAAAAATAATAATCCAAACACGCAGGATCGAGTTAAGAGTATAGAATATGGTAACATAATAAAGATTAGTGCTAAAGCACGTGAAGGTGATTATTCTGCAACACCCTCCCCCACGCAACACTTTCATCTGGAGCTAACACGAATATACGGTCCAGCGGACTACTCGGCTGACACGCTGCCAAGCTCCAACCAAGGTCAACCAAGCGCTGGACTGATTAGGAAGATGTAAGTGACCGAGCGGTCTTACACATGAAATACGGATCGAGACACCTTCGTACAAAAAACATTCCCACCAATATGGGGGTATTTCGCCCAACCGCCCCTCTAAATAACGGTCGGGCCTTTACAAGATCAAACTATGAGAAAGTTTCTGAAATGGGCGTGATTTCACTGACAAGGAGAGTATCAGACCTTCGGGTTACAAATTTTGACCAAACTTTGTACGTATGTCCTGTGACACATCAGTGGTCATCCGGACAAAGATTTGGCTCCCAACGCTCCCTCAAGTCCAAGTTTTTCTGATAGCATTATAATTACACTTTATCATATTACACTACACACACTGATTCGGATAGTTTTTCTCTCAACTGTGTTAAATTCCAAGATTCCAAGACGATGAAACCCAGAGTAAAAAGCTAATGAACGAAATTTCCTATTTACCCGACAAAATATATCTTTTCAATCAATTGTGTCTCTTTGGGAAGGTTTCAACTCATCATAAATGATCGTTAAGAAAGTGCACTGCTAATTTAGTTTTCAAATCAAGTTTTCATCCAAATTTTGTCATCATTCTGACTAACTTTTATGAGCCCGGAGGATTTAGAATTGGTCAATTTCATTATAATATATATTCACTCTCTCTCTCTTTCTCTCTATATTTCAACTAAATGACTGATATTTTTAAAAAGATGACTGATATTATGTAAATACCATTTTTGTATAATTTATACAATAAAACATATCTATCAATCTATCTCTCTCTCTCTCTCTCTCCTGGGTCCTCTACTGTCTGCCCTCTACATCGATGATGTTTCATTATGATTTGGACCCGATGTGCATTACATACTGTACGCTGACGACCTTCAAATCTACATTCACTGTCACCTTGACGACCTATTACGAACGCTCGGCATGTTAGGCGAGGTCGCTGCCAGGATCGTACAGTGGGCCCTGACGAATAAACTCATCCTGAATGCGTCAAAAACCGAGGCTATCGTTTTTGGCAGTGAGCCTTTCATTGCTCGACTTCCTGCGGAGGCATCGGACCAACTCGTCATAAATGGATCGTCTATCAAATTTGAGTCCTTAGTGAAGAGCTTGGGGGTGATCCTCGACTCTACCTTCTTATGGAGAGAGCAGGTTGCCTCGATCTTTGGCAGATCCCATGCTCTCATGTACCGCTTATATAAATTCCGGAGGAGTTCGAATCATCAACTCAGATGCCACCTCATCAAGACTGTGTACTGCAATCTCTCTCAGGAGCAAAACCTAGTTCTCCGAAGGCTTATTAATACTGGCATAACATATATCTATGGGGTGAGAAGGAGTGAGCATTTCTTTCCCTACAGAGAGGAACTAAACTGGCCTAGACACCTACTCGGCGAAGTTACTTCATAGCCTGTATGGTGTATAAGATTCTCAGGTATGGCAGCCCGTCGTATCTCGCAGAGTATTTTCTTTTGAATACCAGTAATCGTCCCTGTAGGGGTGGCTACCGGCCGCAGCTTGTTGTCCCCAGTTTCCGCAAGAATTTCCTCCGTAGGCCGTTCCATGTCGGTGCAACTTATCTTTGGAATTCACTCCCCACTGTAATAACTAACGCCTGATCTCTCCCTGTTTTCAAAAAACTTTTTTTCCTTCACCTCCTTGCCTGCGACCGTGGTGAGAGCTTGCTCTGCTGAACGAAATCACCAGCCAGCACAGAGAGCTTTCTGCGGTCGTCGTTGTTACTGGGCTCGACGTGGAGACTGGGGCCGATCTCAGGAGACTTGCCTCTGCTGCGCTTGCCACTATACATAGTGGTCTGTTGCCTTCGGACGTGGTAACAGTTCGTTACATTCTTCCTCGTCAGTTCGCTACAAGCGTCTCAACTAGTGTCATGACTCCGGCAGCGCAGCAGTCCTCCTTGGCGCCTCCTCCTTACCGCAGGCCTTTGCTGGTGGTGACCCTTACCTCACCAGCACAAGTTACTAACATCATTCGAGCCAAAATCAGGAAAGGTGAGGTGATGACTTCTAACATCTTTTAGCACTGCGATCATCCATCAAGGTCACTGCCACACTCATCACATCGACGCTCGACCTTGAACGTTTTTTATCCTCTCCGGATTAATTCACTCATGTCACATTAACTCATTATCTCGCTCTCACCTCACCAACCTTTCACATACATCGCAGCCCATCGCTTCAGCTCATTCACTAACTCGCATCATCAATCCTTGCTCAACTCCGCGACGGCCGTGAGGGAAGGACTCCGAGTCTGTCACTACTTCTCTGCTTGTACCCTCTACAAAATTCTAGCTAATGGTAGGCCATCCCACCTTGCGAATCGCTATCAGCCCTATACGAGCCAGAGGCCTGCAAGGGGTGTACGTCAAAGACCCCTTGTCGTCCGCCCGTTTAGACTGGAGTCGACTAGGGACTGATTCTACATTAGTTCGACCAACATTTAGAACAATCTTCCCAGTCATATCCGCACCATCAACTCATTGGCCATGTTCAAGCATCACATTTTTAAATATATTTTTGACCATCAAGATAGTACTTAAGACATTCCATCTACTTCATTTATATATTGTTCTTCACGCATTCTCACTGCACCCGCTCACACTAACGTTTACTTACCCTTACCACTTCGCCTACTTTTAGTCAATTTAATATTTTATTTCGTTTTTTTACCTAATCTAATCTCTCTCTCTCTCTCTCTCTCTCTCTCTCTCTCTCTCTTTCTCTCTCTCTCTCTCTCTCTCTCTCTCTCTCTCTCTCTCTCGGAGTCGGTTTCATGGCGCACGCTCGCCCGATTCCCGTCTAATGAGCGATTACGCGGCCATCTCTGACTCCAGAGCCGCTGTTTCTGGCTCTCTCTCATACACGTTTTCATCGTGGCTCACATGCTCGCGAGTACTCTTTCTTTTCGCTCGCACACGGGCACCTATAACATTTCGCTCCCTCCAGGCTCTTTTCAACCTCGCCCAGCTCCACACGTCCAGCTATTCTCTCGTGCGGACTGGTGCAAGCTCTGGAGGTCACTTCACTAGCACAAAAACACTCGCGCGCTCAGTGAAAGCGTGCTGGGTCCGAAATCTGAGAGGATTCAGGGGTTACTAAAGAACGCGAGTGTCGTTTATCAAGTCTATCTATTTATTATAACCCAAAGAAAAGCACTGTCTAATCAACGATCGAGTTCACTCGAATGCGACTGTTTAGCCGGCTGTCAGAATAAGGAATGGGCTTCGCGCTGTGCACGAAGTCCGCTTGGTGCCGCTTGCAGCACCACCAAATATCGGTTGTTTTGATGAGGCACAGCTCTGCTGCTGCTCAGCCTTTGTTAGTGCTGTCTAAATAGTTAAATAACATGTGTGGGAACAGGGAGACCTCACGGTATTGAGCTCCCGTGACAAAGGCAAAAAACTTGGAATCTCTAAAATCAAGTACTCCGTAAATTTTTTCATATGTAGACATGAAATACCTGAATAATTCAAAGAATGTTGTGAGGACAACTATTTACATATTTGCTGGAAAGAAATAAAAAAAAATATTCATCTTACTGAGTTTAGTGTAGATGTAAAACAGTAATTAAATGGTTACTGAGAAACGATTGTGCTTTCCGTCAATAGTTTCACCTGATGAAATAAACCAACGCTTTGTTTAAATCTTTCTCCAGGCTATGATGGCTCTCTGAATTTCCTTGTTTCTAGTTTCGTAAAATGGCACCAATTTTTTGTTCGTCTGATTCATGTTCTCTCAGAAAGGGTATTTGAAAAAATATACCAGATATATTTTGTATTGTTGGAAATTCTATATTCTGATCTATTGATTACATTCTGTCCTTAACTATTTGTTATTCAGTTTTCAGATTACAATTTCCAAACTGAGATATGTCAAGGACTTGTGAATGTGAGAGATATAGATACTGCTATAGCTGCATTATTGGAAGCTCTAACATATGATTTTGTTCCACAAGAAAATGAAATGAACAATGGGATGTACAACAATTGTAATGGAGTCCATGAAAACTGCTCATTCTCGAGTCATCTCGGAATTTCAACCGTTTCAGAGATAGCAGCTCAAATAATTACAACAAGATTTTCAATTTGTAGGAACTTACTTGTATTACAGCAAATATTATTGACACGGTCAGAATTTTACAACTCTCAATGCTTGCAAACTATAAGGTCATCTCTCATTCCAAGAACAGTCGTTCTCACTCAAGCATATCACACACTCCTATGGGTAAAAGAATGTATCGTGCCGATATCTGAATTATCGTCCCGGACATTTTCCTTGTAAGTATCTTTTGATGAACTTCATTTCTATGTGTTCGAATAAAACAGGATTTTTATGGATTTCCAGAGAAGCTAGCGATCATCAAATTTCCATTGGCGAGCCTTTTTTTATAAATAAGAGTAAGATACGACACCCTCAGTGGACTTCTTCATTATTACAATTATTTATTCGATCAGGTATGAATGAGAATACTCACTCAGACTCTGTTGCTCAATGCAATGATAAATCTCATACGTCTCAACCCACAACATTTTTGAAATATGCAAATCTTATCATTAAATCGATGTGAGTATCATTCTTGTTTCCGTTTATCTAGAACTTTTTGCTGTCATTACAACAACGATTTTTCCATTGGATGATTTCGTAGGTGGCCTATTTCTGGGAATTTCATTTTCCCTCAATGGCTATTATCTAGTGGTCAGCTGGTACAGTTGCAAGAATATGTTAGATTACTTAGTACCTGGTGCGAATGGAATAGCTCTTCGAGAAAATTTATCCTTGCATTGAGTTTCTTGGAAATGGGAGAACCACAAAAAGCATGTGATCAATTTCTCAAAGCTGCAAATGGAATCATCGATAACAAATATCTACTCAGTTATTTGTCATTAAGATCAACATCAGACAAAAAATTAGTTTCATTAGTTTTGTATTATTTGAGAGTTATCGAAATTCTCGAACAATACAATGCTCACGACTGCATCATTGAAATAGCTACGATAGCGATGACAGTAGCTGATGTCAATGAGTATAATCTCCCAACACTTTATTCTATAGTTTTCGCTCAACATCTTCACTTGCAGCATTACACTGAAGCCTATAATTCTTTGAACACAAATCCGGATGCTGCGCGACGTGTTGATTGTTTAAGACAGTTAATTACAACTTTATTCAACCTAGGGAAGTGGAAGGATCTTATATCATTCCCTTACACAGATATGTATCAAGATTTAGAAAGAATAATGGAAGCCAAAGCACGTAGCATTGATCTATTGGATAACAATTACTACGATTTCTTGTACAGTTTCCATATCAACAATGGAAATACCAGAAAAGGTAACATGAAATTTCCGTTATATCTGCTATTGAGTTGAAATTTGCTGAATAATGTTACTATTTCCTTGTCTTAGACTCCTTATCGTTAACGTTGCTAAAAAGAAGTTCCATAACAAACTCAGTGTCGTCGCCTAAAGCTCGACTTAGAATCGTTCACGCGTTAGACCGACCCGAGAAATCGGATCCCGTTCAATTAGTGTTGTGACGTGATTTTATTTTGGAATGAGATAGGATTAGAGAGATGAAGCACCTTATGAAACAACCGTGACAATGAAATTAGTCGTTCGAGTGGACTCGACGAATTGATTGAATTCACGACTGCACGCGCGGCCCTTATGCGTATTCTTTTTGCCCCCTTATCCCTAAGGTGAGATCCGCCATCCTCATTATCGGGCACGAAAATCTCACTGGTGCCTTGTGAGCTCTCGTTCATATAGAGGGAGGTACGTAACCTTTTCCGCAAAGACATACGGTCTCACAACGTCGCGATATTTGACTGCCGGCGAATGAGTCGACGGAACACATGTGTTTCTTGGACTCGATGTGAACGTAGTCACATCTTAGGAACACAATGGGCATGTGTAACAAATGGAAAAAAATACTTTTGGATTTACCCGGGTGATGAGTGTGATGTTGAAAACTACACTTTGAACTTCAAGTTAGCTTGTTGATGATAAATTTTTTGCTCTGTATAAACATATCTACAGTTATCCGGAAAGTTTTGAAGCATCGATATATCTAAACTACACACAAGATGCACTTCTGAGTAGGTAGGATTCTACTCGGTCACAAGAACATGCGGTAACTTTGTCTCACTCATGTCGTCAGCGCTTGTCTCTTGAGGTGGGGCAGAAAGAATTCCATTAGTTGAGGTTCGTAGACCTCGCGTTGTGGTATTTCAACAGCCTCAGGTGATGCAACTGTTGTTGAAATCCCTATCGACCATTGTTACGAGCAGGGGAAACGAGTTTGAGGTTCATTTTCAGAAGTTGTGATGGATGAAGACACCTAATCTGGATCATATTTGTATAGGTCCGATTGTTAACCTCTCAAGTAACTATCGCTGAAGCAGGGAAAAATCGTATCAAGTTTTATTGGAAGAATTTTGAACTTAAATTTTTATTAATTAAATCGAAACTAATCTTTATTTTGCTTTTTCGATGAAGAGAATAATTTTAAGCGAAGAATAAATTAATTCTATCAGGCTTGGTGGACTATCTCAAAGTGATATTGTGGTTAGTTGCGCTACCATCTACGCCACCGGGAAGACAGCAACTGACCGGAGATCAGGATAGTCCTGGAGCTAGTGTGAAGGCCCGACCGTTGTTTAGAGGGGCGGTTGGGCGAAATACCCCTATTTATACGGGAATATTATCCGCTGTGAGGTGTCATGATCCCTGTTCGAACGCAAGGCCGCTCGGTCACTTACATCTTCCTACTCCGTCCGGCGCCGTGTCGTCCCTGGCTGAGGCTTGGCAGCGTGGCAGCCGAGTATTCCGTGGCGCGTTGGGCTGTATATGAGTATCGGCTCGGATGACGTGTGGTGTGGGAAAGGTAGTTGGAAACAAACCCACTTCGAGTGCACTAGCACTAACTTATTTATTCAAAGGAACTAAACGTACATTTAATGCTTGATCCCGCGTGGTTGGATCTCAATACAAAAACTTGATCTTCCGAAATAGATGTGATTATGCTACGCGTTCGCGGGGGAGCTGCGCCGCTCGCGTGCTCCATGTCCGGCCACCCGTGTGGCATCCGTGATTAGCACAGATCAACTCCGTCGTGTCCGCCGCGGCCGCTCCTTTTATAAGCGTCGTGACGTCACGTCAAGATGCGCTCGCCGGGCGCGAAGCGCGGGCGCGAAACGGTTGGGAAGCGCCGCTGCACTTCGCGAGAATTACCTCTCCCTCGTGGAGTGATAACGAGCGCGCGTGGCTCAACGTCTTCTCTCCGTTCGCACGCGCGAATACTTAAGGCTATGAAGCGCGCTCGCTTCATTACAAATCTATTGACGCGCCGCAATGCGCACTGGTCGCTTATTTGAATATTCTTATATATATAAGGCGCCTTACAATATTAACTTATGCATACGTGTACACATTTAGATTTTTCCTTATGGCGCATCGGCCTATACAACTATGTCAGTTGCCCGGTACAACTGCGTGGTCCTTAAATTCTATCATCAAATCAAATAAGGTATACTGAAGCATTGCTTCGCTTTGCAATGTATTTGTATGTTACGGCTTAATAATTATTTCTCCTTGGTCGAGTGCCCGCTGGCTGCTCGACATCTTATACGTGCCGATAAGGAAATATCCTATGGCCGTTTCTTAAGAACAGGGAGCTGCGCAGTTGCCGTGTGCAACTCGTACTTATAAAATAATATTCCCGCACGAGCGCCCGCTGGCTTTGCGCAGGCTGATAAGAAATATCTTATAGCCGACATTCATATGATTCAACGTTGGGCAGCTGCACAAAATGCAAGCTGTACATAAGATTCTCATGTGCTACGTGCGATTCGCCATCCGTCGCATGGATGCGTCGCACTCAGCGCATTCTCATACTCACACATACCTACTTAATTCTAAAGTCGCTTCTCGGCGCAACTCGGGTAGCATGTGGGAAAATGCGCATCGCAAATGTGCGATGCGTCGTTCATCGGATTAAATTTTCCAAAAGTGGGCGGGGCAAGGCTGGGCCACAACACTAGCCCCCTTCCCGTTGGCCAGAGGAGGTCCTCGGTAGATAGATAATGAATCTTATGTATTTTTTCCGTAGAATCCGAATTTGTCGGTTTGAAGTCTGTAAAAGCCATACGATTTGTTTAAAACGCGATTGTTTAAACAAATAAGACAATAACACTTTTTTGGTTCGGGAAAAATTTTTTTTCTAAAATTTAGCTCATTTTGAGAAGAAAAGTTCCTATGCACCATCCATGAATAGTGCTTGTATCTAGAGTTATAAATTATCTGGAAATGAATGATTTATTCAAAAACAGAGGTGGGAGAGGGGGGTGGGAAAAAGGGTGGAATAAAGGTTGACAAAGAGGGGTAGAAAAAAGGGATAAACAAAGGGGTAAAAGAGAGGTGCAAAGGGGGTGGAAAAAGGGTGGAGAAAAGACAAATTGATGATACGATACGGTTTATGAGAAATTAATCACCAAGATTCAGAAACTTGGTTTCACATTATATCAAGTGATGTCGATGTTCGAGAAAATAATCTTATTAGTCATCGTGTACAGGATGATTTGTGGCGAGATGAAAATGAAGTCGGATATATTAATTAATTTCTTAACTTTTTCTCGATCGCGAAGTGAGCTATCCCAGAGTGATCCCACCAGGGATAGTCTACCAAGCCCGATTGAAATGAATTTATTCGTCGTTCAAAACATGTGGACGTTAAAAATATTTATTTTTTCAATACAATTTGCCCTACCCTATAAGCTCTTTCGGTTTTTATTTGTTTATTTTGATCCTCTCCCGTTATTATTCTGCCAATCACAGATATTCCATCGACTTTTATCTTTCACATCCTTCATTCATTTATCAATTCCGTCGTCTCTATGATTTCAGCTTAGAGCTGAATTTGCAGGTTATTCGAGTTTTCTGCCAGGATTTATCGGTGTCGAGCTAAGTCGGTTCTACCCGATACCAACGTTTTGATCTGACGGTGTAATAATGTGAACCTGTTGATAGGGTTCCTCTTTACACAAAAGGCCAGCCCATCAAGGGTAGGTGTGCCGTTGCTTCGGTACGTATTTTTCGGGATTGTGTCATTTCGAGAATCTAGCCTTCTGTCTGGGGAGGCCAGTCCAGCGGGCGCAGTCCAACGAGTGGCTTTTTTCCAGAGAGCTGGCTTCGTATTGCTACGAACATTTACGTCACCTTGTCCCTTAGATGTTATCGGCCTCAAATGACCTTGACCCTCAGGCTCAGTTCGTCTCACACGTCAGCGAACGTTATCACTCGGTCATATGGTGCCTGGTCTTCGACCCGGTGCGCGGTTTCATATGACAATAGATAAGGCTAACCGGATCTAGGTGGTTATGTCACGCATATTTGTTGAGGACGGACACTGGGCAATAGATTTAAATGCACTTGCGTTATGTGTTCCCTTTTCGTATACATAGAATCAATCGATCACAAGTCTATTGTTTTTTTGTCTATAAGTATGATACATTCTCTAAAAATGCGGAAAAAAATTTTGATATTTGACCCAATTCCGATTTTGAATCTTCGGCGGGGATATAATTTGCAAGCTGATTTAATCTATTGAGTACACAGGGTTCCAGGAACTTAGTTTTGGTGGGTTGATTTTAGCGAGAACGTAAAGTTCTACAAGCTGTTCAGGAAGGGTTGATTTGCCGAGAACATTGAGTTCTACAAGGCTGGTTTGCCGAAAACATTGAGTTCTACGAAGCCTGCTTGGGCGGGTTGTTTTGCCGAGAACATGAAGTTCTACAAATCCGGCTCGCCAAGAACATTGAGTTCTACAAGGCTCGCTTGCCGAGAACCTAAGTTCTACAAGGCTCACTTGGGCGGGTCGTTTTGCCGAGAACCTATAGTTCTGCAAGGCTGCTTTTCCATAGGAAAACTACTTTCCTAGTCTGAACAGGATGGCTCTTATGTACTCAATAATCTTTATTCCCAACAACTGCAATAGCATCCATTTGCCCCGATACCGGATGGGTTCGATGTCCCAGAAAAATAACATGATTTATGAATAGGTTCCGAAGGCTATTTTAAGTCTTTACAAAAAAAAACTGCCGCCTCCTGTTTGTGCACTAATATATGTGTGAAAAATCCCTGATTTTCTTATATTGCCAGCCACCCGTTAGGGGGGCTGCCCTAAAAAAGAAATGGTTTCAAAAAAGTTGATACTCGATTATTCCTTGTAGTTTCTCGCGTGGAATATGTCGCTTAATTTTATCTATATGCACTTTACGTGTCTGATCCCCTTTTGTATGAAAATAATGTAAATGAATTATAATGTAAAAGAAAATTCCACAAAAGATGACATAGTATTAACAGTTAAAAATATCGAACACTCTTTAGACAAAATTGACGTGAGCCACACTATTAAAAATAACGTTAGAGAAACTGTCACTAACGCCTCAAACAACAATTCAAATAAAGTTAGCCACATTTCATCCCAAGACAGAGAATTCGCAAAAGAACTTTCAGAAACTAAGAATTTTTTAAAAAATAATAGCAATATTTTTTCACTCGTGCAGACAAAGATAACTTGACGGTGTGTATGAATACTAGTGAATATAGAGAAAAAATGAACTCGCTTTTAGAAGATAAAAATACGTATAAAATAGTTAAAAGAAACCCACTTAATCATTACAAACTATAGTTCATAAAATACTATCCAGTTTAAATAACCAAGACTTCCTAAATAAGCGCTCCCACAACATTCAATTGACACAAACTAATACTATTCTAGATAAAGCATATGGTTTGCCTAAGATACATAAACCCGATGTCCCATTGAGGCCCATCATCTCTTTAGTAAACTCACCTACACATTTTTTAGCAAAAACCTTATATGACGATTTAAAAAAGTGTATAAAACCACCAATCTCTCGCGTGAATAATAGTTTCGAATTTAAAGAGCAAATTTTACATGTACATGTCCCAGCTGATTACGTATTACTTTCACTTGACGTCAGCTCGTTGTTTACAAACATACCGTGTGATTTGGTTTTGAACAGTTTAGATAAAAGATTCTCACATATACACAGTAGAAGTAAAATACCGTTTGATGAAATTATTAAAATCACCCAATTTCTTTTTGGTAATACATTTTTTGCCTTTGACAATAAATATTATAAACAAATTTTTGGCACACCCATGGGCTCTCCTATTTTTCCATTGTTTGCAGACCTTGTCATGGACGATTTAGAAACAGAATGTTTAAATAAATCAAAGTTAGTATACAATTGTGAACCGCCAATTTACTAGAGGTATGTTGATAACACTTTTTTATGTATAAAAAAACCTCTGTTTGATAATGCTGCCCTGACTTGTTTTATCATATTGTCATCTAATTCTGGAAGTTCGACTTCTTCTACCTCTGTTTAATCAAGAACTGTTTTGCACAGGCGCATGGACTTACTCAAGTAATTTTCATCATATGCTGCTTGTCGTTGAATTTGATTGTGTCTCGATAAACCATGAGCTATCCTCTTCAACTCTTCAGTTTGTCTGTTTTTCTGTTTATAACGTTTGTCATATTTTCTGGTAATTAGAGGAATGAAGTTTTGATCCAGAACTTTTTGGCTGACAGCTTATCCTTAAGAGAATTTGTGGTGATTTTTGTTACGCTGCAGCTTGAATTCAATTTTGAACGATCATCAATTTCTCTCATCATTGATTTCTCATACAGAATTCTTCCTACCTGCGATTCTATTGGAGTCAAGGTATGATTTTAGCGAGGAAGAGGCAAGACTGAACAGTGATGCCGTTCTGACAGGTTCCTTAAACAAACAATCTTTGTGCGTCTATTGAAATAAATTTCCCCCATTCACTTTTCTCTGATGTTTGATGCTGGTTAGAAATACTACTGCCATTTTCCCTGACCAATTTTCTTGTCTGTTTGTAAGGTACGCTAGTAATGCCATTTCTAGAAACCACAGCATTATTCGGTTTGGTGAGGTGCTGGAGCACATTGAGTTTTTTTACAACTCAAATCGGAGTCACCATTAGTAACACTGAGAGATTCGATCCTACTAATTTCCGCCAACTTTCGATCTTTTCGAGAGTATACCATTCTCGTCGGCCTCACAACCCAAATCACTAGCTTTTTGTTTTGATCCAATTCCAGTCGCCTTGTAAAACAGCGTTTTGGACACTTACCTAGAATAAAATAAGTTTTCACAAAGCAACTTTCTTATGAGACCCTCTGAAGACATAATCAAATAAAATCGAGATCCAAAAAATAATATATAACTTATCTGATGTTTACTCCTTCACTTCCAGAGGTTTCCTTATATATATTATATTATATACATGATAATGTTGTTCCGTTGGACTGCGCCAGACCGCACGAGCTAACTTGCAACTAACTTGAGCGGATCTCACAGTATACAGCTGAGCTCACTCGAGAGCGTGCAATATAAGTACATGCGCAATCGACCGGCCGCAGTGGTAACCAACCTCACCGGCCGTCACCCTCTCACCACTGGGCACCGCTGGCGCTCGTTCGCTCGCTTGTATATCTATAACGTACTCTTGAACAATTGAAATGTTGAAATTTTCAAGTGCTCTCGCGCACTCCGTCTGCTAGCCGACTTAATCTTCTATTCTCAAATATAACCAGAGCGATTTCGATGAAACTTTTCTGACAAAAGTAATCGTAAGTGACCGTAGTTCTTGCTTATAACTGTTACAAGACTGCGGGACAGCCGTAAAAGAAAAATAATCTAAAAAGTGAGGTTGAACACGACATTGGGCTATATATAATGGCTAGTCGCGTCTCCACGAGCACTTACTGCGCATACTTGTAGTCGGTAGCGCTGACGTGCCACCTGATATTTTATTTGGTCAAGAACCTTAACAACTTAGAATTGAGTGAGAATAGATACATTCTTTTGCGCTTATACTTTTAATGTTTTCGTAATTTTTGTAAAGCATTAATACGATTAAGTGTAGTTAAGTTCCACTCGTTACTTTCATTTCCCAATATTTTCCGGACTCTACGTTTTTTAAAATTCATTTCCTGTTTCCCATCTTTATAATTCTTGTCAGCTTGCTCTGATTCGAATTTTCTTTTATGCGCATCTTTCGTGGAGCTTATTGATTTATCATCTAGGTCCGATTTTACATACTCATTTGATTTTGTTTCAACGTATGTTTTGTAATTTTCCTGTTCAAACTGCTGAAGAGTCAGCTTTACTTCGGCAACTTGGTGACCTACAGTATCAAGCTCAATATCGATATTGCGTTGTGTTCTTGAAATTTGCTTACTCATCTATTTTCTAATATTTGACTCAAGACTATAATTGGTCGGTAAGTGGAAAGTAATTTCATTTTCACTAATCATATTTTTACTGAGAGAGTCTGTGATTTGAGAAAGTATCGCAGAAACCGAATCTGTCATTCGTGGCTGATATTCAAAAAGAAATTCGGGAATTAGTTCTGTATACATGTCTTCATAATTTGTACATCGCACTTTTTTATTCTTACTTTTTCATGAGACATTGGAAATATTTTATCGGGACCTTGTTTGGGTTTGCGAATAGAATCTAATATATCATCGTTTTTTCCTGCCAATCCCCATCTTCTACCACTGCTACAAATCCGATAAGAGTTTTTAACCACCTTCTTTGTGTGATTCCCAAGGACTGTCGCTATCGCTACTGCCTCTGCGAGACTTTTTGGCTCTCTAGATCTAACTGAAATCTTTAATGGTTCATTAAGCCCCGTAATGAATTGTTCCAATGCGTATTTGTTCACAAATGAATGATATACTTCTACTTCCCAATGGTTCAATAGTTCGTCTGCTCCTTAACCCATTAGCGCCCAAACGGCCGCTCGACGGCCGTTTTTTTGAGCGATAGATTCCATATGGTTATAATGGTTCAAAAAATTTGGGAAGAACATTTTCTTGTGCAAAATTTTATCAGCTTTCCGATTCCGTTACTTTTATCTCGATTAAATAAACGCCCTCATTGTTATAAACAATTGATTGCAATAAAACACAAAATTTCGAGTCAACATATTTTTTGTGGCAACCGTAAAACATGGAAACCGGTCGCAACGAACCCCGGGAAGTGAGTTTCGAGCGTCCATGAATCTTAAACTAAAAGTTGGCATAGTTGTAATTGTTCAAATTTATTTTTGGAAGACCCAAAATGACGGCCGTCCGAAAAAATTGTAGCTTTCAACTTGGCAATTGTTTTTCTCGAAAACCATGGGTCAAATCGAAAAATTCTCTAGAACAAAAGAATTTTAGAATCACTCTTGAATTTTTTTCAGAATTTTTTGAACAATTTTTTCAAAATTTCGATATTTCAAATTCTCAAAAAAATGCAAATTTCTTGAAAACTTCTGAAAAAATTTGAGAATGTTCTTTGAGTAATTTTAAGACTTTTTTGTTCCTATAATTTCTTTGATTTGATCCATAGTTTTCGAGAAAAACAATTGCCGAGTTGAAAGCTACAATTTTTTCGGTCGGCCGCCATTTTGGGTCTTCCAAAAATAAATTTGAACAATTACAACTATGCCAACTTTTAGTTTAAGGTCCATGGACGCTCGAAATTCACTTCCCGGGATTTGTTGCGACAAGTTTCCATGTTTTACGGTTGACACAAAAAAAATGTTGACTCGATATTTTGTGTTTTTTTGCAATCAATTGTTTATAACAATGAGAGCGTTCATTTAATCGAGATAAAAGTAACGGAATCTGAAAGCTGATAAAATTTCGCACAAGAAAATGTTCTTCCCAAATTTTTTGAACCATTATAACCATATGGAATCTATCGCTCGAAAAAACGGTCGACGAGCGGCCGTTTGGGCGTTAATGGGTTAATGCGATCAATTAATTTATTTCCATAATAATAGACGTTTCTTGCATAACTTATGAAATTTGGGTAGTTAATCTGTTGTATATTTTCCAAATGTGACAGGAAGTCCTCCATGTCGTTATCGAAATTCCCAAAAAATGTGCCCAAATCTTCTGAGAAACCTTCGACTGAGCTGTGCGAATAAGCGAGTTTTTCCATTTTTTCTTTCGCGGGACCTAGAAGTTTAGAATAGAGCATAAGAATTGTGAAACATTCCAAAGATTTTTCGACGTCTTTATGTATACCGCGAACTTTCATGGAAAATAATTTCACTAGATCAGGGTCTCCCGCAAAATATGGAACATCCCCGATCCTTTCTGGAATACCAGTATTGCCTCAAATGATTTTCATAGTGAATAATAATCTATGGTAATCTTACTCAGCGCAACATCAATACATTATCAGTGATTAGTACATAATCATCCAATCTCATCTGTTTCTACCTCATTCCTCATATAACCCAACAACATCCTCAATAACCTGAGTATTAGCTTTGTCAGCCATTTTGCTGTATGAATTTGAAATTATGGATATGAAAAAGAATTTTTTTCACTATTGAATAGCTTTGCTGAATTAAGCAATTAATGAAACGGTGCTAAATCTCTTCTGAACGATTTCCGTGATATTCCAGTGTTTATCGATTATTGACTATTAATTGATATACGTTAACTATTAATTGTCGGGTTAATTGAGGAAATTTGATTCCACTCGTACGCGGACCCCACGATATACTTTTACTTACCAACAAACGAAGACCAGGGCGACTATAATCTTCTCAGCAGCTAGCATCCTTTCTTTTGATTGGTCGTAGTCGTCCTTCCGCAGCTCCCTGTCAGGGATGGTTGTCTGTCACAATTTTCCAAAAAAATTCTTCTGCTTGGATCTCGAACCACAAGTTTACTCATGATTTCAGACTACCTTTCACAAAACCGAAAATCCCACTTCTGACACCATTAGTTACGTGGCTGTAGGTAGTAGCCTTATAAGTTTGATTGTTTATTGGGGATGGTTTCGTTTCTCGGCGGCAGCCGTGCTTACCTTTGCTCGAAAAGGGTACGTGAGTTGATCGATAGAATAAAACACAACATAGATTGCTTTAGGTTCAACTAAGATACGTGTATTAGATCCCAAATACCGAAAGAGCTTGTGTGACGACTTAGATGTATATACTTGAGTTATACCGCGAGGTCGCGTACGTGGAAAACTGTCCGTTACGTGATTGATTTGAGTCAGAGAGTCTGAGAGTGAGCGACTCAAGTCGCTCCTGTTTATGTTGTCGTGGGGGTGAGTTCGTTCTTCAGGTAAAGGGAGGTGTTCATCCCCTAAGAACTCGAGAAGTGGGGACGCGTCCTCGTCGCTCCTTGTGCGTCATCGTCTGCGGCGTTACCGTTGCCGCTAGTATTTTCAGTAATGTGATACTTTTCTGCTTCTGTCCACATGCATTGTCGCGATGCTTCTGACTGCTCCGATTGTTAATGATAATATGAATAGAAAAATATGCCACGTGACAATATGCCCCCCTCTCTATCAATTAAAAAATAAAAATTATATTGAGACTTTAATTACTGATGTGAAAATTATTATAATTATATACAATTACTTTAAACATATTATTTTATACGTGAAGACATACATAAATTCATTATATGCCAGCACTACCCAAACCTGAGCATATAAAAGTAAAGAAATCAATTCATATATTTGTCCTGGCAAGTTCAAATGAATTTCATCCTCTTGCTTCTTACAGTTACTTCTACTAGGGGGGGGGGGTACCCCCCTGTTCGCTTAGCTCGCCAACCCCCTCCCCCCGTGAATTCTTTGAAAATCAATGATTTCAATGATACATGTATTAATTAATAAATAAAAATCACATTCAAATCAATAAAACTTGAAACTTCAAACTTCAATTTTATCAATTGGAAAGAATACTGAACAAACGATTCGAATCAAAATAAAAGCTTAATTTCATCTATGTTCATGTTAAACGTTTGTTTCTTGGGTTTCAGGTTAATAGTCACATGTGTCAGGTCATATTTTTTCAGTTTAGGTTTTTTACGTGTTTCATTTCAGATTTTCGGCAGCAGTTTTCGAGAAAGATCGCAACTGTTGCTAGACACGTTAAAAATGGTTGCTGTGTGTAAAACGGAGATTTTTCATCCTGTGCAGTTAAAAATACTGGAAACGAAACTCACGTGAATTTTTCTTCCCCTTAGCAACGGTTGCTAGGGTGGTAAACAACGGTTGCTATGGAGCAAACATAACAATTCTGGCCATCGAGTGTGACTTGAAAGAGATTTTCCAGCTTCCGAAGCAACGGTTGCTAGGGATGTAAACAAACGGTTGTTTCGAGGAATGAGTGGATTGAAAAATCTTTTGCAAAGTAATATTTAGCCCTTTCCTTCTTCTACAGCAACGGTTGCTAGACACGTAAACAATGGTTGCTATGTGTAAAACGAAGATTTTGTATCCTGTGCAGTTAAAAATACTGGAAACGAAACTCATGTGAATTTTTCTTCCCCTTAGCAACGGTTGCTAGGGTGGTAAACAACGGTTGCTGAGGAGCTGGTTGGGAAGATTTCGTGTCCTTTGCCGTCGAAATTGATGGAAACGGGTCATAAATTGCTCATTTCTAACCTTCGTAACGGTTGCAAAGGAGGTTAGAAACGGTAGCTATGGAACAAATACAACAATTCAGTGTCCTTGGCCATCGAGTGTGAGTCAAAACTGATTTTCCGGCTTCCGAAGCAATGGCTGCCAAGGATATCAACAGTGGTTGCTATGAGAAATATCTCATCGACTCTCATCGATTCTCATCGATTCTCATTATTTCTCATTGACTTTCATGGTCCCAATGAGCACCTATGAGGATTCGTGAGAAAACACGTTAGTAACGGTTGCTAGGGAGATAACTAAGAATTTTGCTAAAAATTGGACTCGGCCTAGATTTTGCCGCGTCTAACCTGTGTGCAAAATTTCAAGAAAATCGGGCCAGTCCTTCGAAAGTTGGGGGTGGCAAAAGGGGGTGCAAAAAAGGAGTGCAAGAAAGGGGTGCAAAGAAGGGGTGCAAGAAAGGGTTGCAAGAAAGGGGTGCAAAAAAGGGGTGCAAAAAAGGGGTGGGGAAATTTGACGGCGGCGGCGTTGGCGGCGGTGGCGGTCTGGCTTTTAATATAGAGAGATAACTTCACGTATCATAAGAAGATATGTTTTGTATTTTATTCTTAATTAAATCTGAGCATATAAAAGTAAATCAATCAATTCATGTTTGTCCTGGCAAATTCACATTGATTCGCTTTAAATATACGGTTACATTAAACATTTTATTCTATATGTAAAGAAATACATAAATTCACTAGCATCTCCCGTCGCGGCTTCGCCCGCTGTCGGAGTTTATAGAATTCGATTGATGATTATTAACCATGCATAGGTATAAAAACATAACATTCAAGTATTTAAAGTTCCAAAACCCAAAAGTACTTTAGAATAAACAACATTTTTGGTTTTGGAAGTGGAATCAGAATTGGTTTTCAGATTTCCCCGTCAGAAAGTCCAACATACAACTGCCAAAGACAATTTAAGCTTAAATCAATTCCAACATATTTAAAAATCTGGCCTTGAACCTTGTTTATTGTAGCAAAAGAAACCGCGTCAACAGCTCGTACAGCGGTCGGCACCTAGTGGTCAAAGAGAGAAGCCGGAGTTCTCAATTAAAGCATATTTCAGCCGTTAAAAATAATTCCTTAAAAAAATATATGCGAGTTCGATTATTTAAACAATCAATTACACCGCTATAGTATCGGGAGTCACAAAAGGACGACCAATTTAAAGTTTTCGATAAGAAAATTGAGGATTCCAACACTCATTGCCTTATAGTTATAGGTCATACCGCGCCATTTCAGCCGTGTGAACGGCTTAAACAGCGTCTCGCCACCTAGTGGCCAAAGAGAGAAGCCGGAGCTGATTTGCATGTTATTTCTACATTTTGCATAGAAACGTTTCTAATTAATTAATGAATAATCTGAATAGCCTATGACACTTCAGGGTACATAGTAAAGCTACTGTCAAAATTTGGAGGCGATTGGTTCAGTAGTTCTTGAGATTTTTGCGAACATACAAACAAACGTTTCCTCTTTATATAATAGTAAGATTATATACCAGAACTACCCAAACCTGAACATATGAAAGTATAGAAATTTTCTGTTTCAAGGTTCCATAAATCCTTTATCTTTTGATGAGTTTTCAGCAGTTAATCTGCGACTCTTTTAGGTCGCTGAATCTGCCATAAGTCCAGCCAAATTGTCAAATACTTCATCACAAGCTTTGCATCTACAGCATTATTAGCCACATGATTTGCAGCATATCTATCAACAGACTGACGTTGGTGAGCATTAAACGATTGAATGCATCAATAAATGGAATTAATTGACTTTTTCAGATGAATAATGAAACTCACTAATTCTCATATATTTCTATTTTCTTTCCTGATAGTGTGAATGTCCGATGTGTTTAAAAATACATTTTATTTACTGGGATTAAAATTATAACAAGCAATACCGATTGTATTGATAAAGCATTGAGAAAATGTTTCTTTTGTTCCAATTTCTTGCATTCTATTGCTCACTCGCCGGCAATGTCTTTCGCAGTTTTTTGATGTATTTTTACTCTACAAATTGTGATAAAAGTTATGATCTGTGATCATGTATTCCTATCACAGACTGAGATTATGTATTCCTGTAGATATTGATGTATTGTATCAATTTAATATATCCTTAGCCTGGACATTTATTTCCAAAATTTAGTTTTTTCATGAACACTATATATCCATGTGTAAAATATATGAAACGTAAATATATAAACAATAATTGACAAACGTATGTACCGTTAACCTATCGTTACTCGTCATACTTTTCTTCAGAAAGGTTTTATAATACTTAATTTGATAATTTGTGATAATCATTCAAGTTTAAGAGTCCTCGGATAATCTAAGGTTATTCTTGTGCTTCGTAAATAATGAATTTATGTATGTCTTTACACATCGAATAATATGTTCAAAGTAACTGTATATTCAGAGCAAATCAATGTGAACTCAATGTAATCAATGTGAAAATTGTTATAAACGAAAAAGTGACCTCTAAAAATGACCCATTTTTGTGATTTTTTTTTCAAGTTTCCAAATCATAGCTACGATTATGACCATTTAATTTAGAGTACCTTATATAGTAATGAAAATACAAAAAAAATTTCATCATGATATCTCTGATAGTTTTCGCACAATCCTAAGCCAATTTCGAAAAATTGTTAAATTTTGCAATTGTAATTGAGTCCTTCATGAACGTCTCTGAGACCTGCCAATTTTTTTATGTACTCTTCTAGATACTACCTATCGATCCCCCATGGGAGATTCTGGAAGAACATAAAATTCTACGTCGGAATATGTACAAATGAAATGATTTTAACTCCGATAACATAGAAAATAATTGCGTTGAAAGTGCACTAAAAAAACGGTACGCTTCGGCGTTAATGGGTTAATCTGGCTTGATCGCTACTAATTTTCCAGAAAAATGCTCTTACATTAAAAAAAACTACACGTGTTTTTCTAATTCTTTCCCAAGTGTTTCTCAGAACAAAAAAGTTTTCTGAAAAATATAGTGGCGACAAAATTTGTAGATATTAAAAGAATCTATAAAAATATGCAGCTTCGCACTTTTATAGCATATATCCCTAGGTGATCGAGACAAACTTCAAGGATCAACGTTTTTATATTTTCTCCAATTATTTGAAGATTGCTCTGCTTGAATAATGACGATTTCACTAATGTTTCCATATTTGAGGTAAAACTTTTCTGATGAGCGCCATAACTGTCTTCAGAAGATTTTGAATTCCATACAAGAATAATATAGTTCGTGATGTGCAAATTCTTTGCATTTGTATACACTCCAGGATTCATGAGAAGTTGTGGGTTGAAATCATTATATTGGGGTTTTTCTTATTAAATCAATCTTTTATTACGGAAGATTACATTTGCGCAATATAAAAAGCCTTAGTTCCTCATTTTGAATTTCAACATTTAAGAAAATCATAAGTTGTTTCGACTTAATGAATAGCAAATTTTTGTTAAAAAACTAACTTTCGGGCTTACATGCAAGACTACTACTGAACAATAGCGCATTCGTATCTTACTTTATATCAATAATCAATATTTTTATTCATTACAATACGTCTTTTTACACTTGTTTTTGAAGATTTATAATTGGGATTGAAGCTATTTAATTTATAAGAAATAAAATGTAATTGTATATATTGACTATGAATCTTATAGTAATTTCTATTCTCAATCAATTGAAATTAAATTCAACTCAAATTATAAAACGATTATGTTACAGTAGCAGCTGATTTTAACGTAATCGAGTCAATCTAGAACAAATTTTATGTTTGAATATTGAAACTTTAAACAAAATGCGCCTGGCATTCAAGAAAAAATTCATAATGGCACGTGGAGAATGATGAGTATTATAATGAAAAATATCTGATCTAATGGTTATTCGAAGAATAATAACACAGCTCCACAAAAAATAAAAAAATGAACCAGAGACTGGACCACCCTATTTACATGTATTATTGACCGCTGAATCCGAATCCGAGGTCCGTTTAGCTCCATCACCTCTGCGTTTAGACATAACCTCAAAAATATGGCGGACAACATATCGATAAAATCAATATTTTGCAAAAAAAAAAATTTATTTCATTCTACATAAAAAAATAAGAGAAAATTGGCCTCAGCAATTTTTCGATTCGTCGCATAAATTTTGAGTAAAAAATTCAGAAAGTTTGACGGCAAGTGGGCCGGATTGAAAATTTATAATTTTATGAATTTTTCACTCGTAAACTATGCGACAAATCGAAAAAACACCAGAAACAGTTTCTATCTAATTTTTTACATAAAATGAAATTCGAAAAAGAATTTTGTTTTGCAAAATGATGATTTTTAAAATTTTTTTTGAGGTTATGTCTAAACGCAGAGGTGATGGAGCTAAACGGACCTCAGATTCGGATTCAGCAGCCAAAAATACATAGAAGTAGAGTGGTCCAGTCTCTGGTTCAATTTTTTTTTATTTTTTGTGGAGCTGTGTAATTTGCCACATTCAAATTACTATTCAATCGCAAGAGGTTACAGAATCGAATATGTAACATTTTTTGATTATACCAACAATTGAGGCAGCTCTCGTAAAGAAACTATAATCGTAACTATAATTGAAACTATAATATACACAATCTGAAACGCTGTAACTTAGTTTCTCTGCAAGTGAAATACACGGAATTGTTTCAATTTTACTTTAGAAGTCTTTTACAAACTAAGTATTTACCATATTTTTTTCAGACTTCATTCTTTGGTAAATCATAAATTTTCAAATATTTATGCTTAATGCTTATTTCTTAAATGTATTTTCTTACAAAAAAAACTCAAATTATAATTCTTTACTATATTAAGAAAAGTTTATTGAAAAATAATTAGATTAAAAAAGTTGATGGAATTTTCCATCCTTAAGTTGAGAAAAATTTGAATTTACGATTAAAATTTAATATCTCGAATACTAAGGCAAAGTCATCCAGTGAGGAAAATGCCTGGGAATTTGACTTATATATCAATACCTAATATCCAACTAACAAGATACTTATACAAATTTGAATAATAATAGAAAATGGTTAGATACGAGTCAAACTCCAAATGTGTGACAAAAATTATAGAGCAAACATTTTTGTCAATGATTAAAATGTAGAATGTCTTCATTTTCCTCGACAGAAATAGGCAATATTCTTTCTTCAGGGTTTATTCGTGAATACTCAGGAGCTGGGAAACTTTCGGGTTCAATCTGTTGTGCAAACGTTATAGGTTATTCCTCCTTGGAGGTTACGATCTGTCTCATTTCACTTTCATTGAAACTTCCAGGAACAAGTTGGTTATCAAGAGACCTGCATGGGACTGAATGATATCTTTCAATTTCAACAACAGAGAACCCTCAGTATATTTACCCTGGAACTATTTTCTCCTCATTACCTAAGAAATATTTGATTCCATGAACGTATGTCAAATCATTGATCAATTTATTAGTATTGTCACTGGCTCATGCCCATTAATAATGAAGTAATTATTAATAACTAAAAGGGGACACGAGAGAGTGCAATCTCGCCCTGCGCTGATGCTGGGCGAGTTCTCAGAGTCGTGGGTAGGAATGCAGGTGGTGAATCGGGGCCACAGAAACGCGCACACATAAAGAATAGTGCTTTATTAGCAATTAATAGGGGGTACAAATAATAAGGGAACGCGGCGCGGTCGATTGAGAGAGAGAGAGAGAGAGCAACGCGTGGAAACCAACCTTTGTGTTGCTCGCTGTACGTGGAGGACGGTGGCGTGGAGCTGTTGTCGGCGCTCGGGGAAAATGCCGGCGTTCCGGAGCCGGGGGAAGCTGGCGTTGGGTACGTGGGCCTCGTCTCGGCCGTGGCGCGGGAAGGCTGCTGGTGGTGTCGGCGCTATTGCCTGACACGTAGACACGGGGCACGGGGCACAGCACAGCACGTGGCGCGGTCGCACGGAGAAAGTCACGGGGAAGTCGCGTAAGGGACAAGGGCCAATGGCTGCTGTCGCGCTCGCGCTTGGACACACACTGATTATCCGCGCGCGGCACCTGCAACTGCCGCGCCGCGGTGTTGATGTCGCGATCTCTCTGTCTCTCTTGCTCTTACCTTATGCTTCGCCGGCGCTATGTATAAGACATCATAATGTCTGCTGGAATAGGGAGCCTCACGGTACAAAGTACCCGTGACACCCCCCTCCCAGGCGCGCTTTATCATAAAAGAAAGCGCCGATAAGTTGGGCTCCCTTATAAAGGCCAATGTGATCCACTCTGATCAACTTCAAAAGAGAAAAAAAAATTATTGGAAATATGCAATATATGTGTTGGGAAAATGATTTTACGCTTTATTTTCTACTTCGTGACCTTTATTTCGCGGTGCTCTCTCTCTCTTTGCGAGCAACTGGGCGCGTGCGTATACAATAATCCTGCACGGGTTCTTACCCTGCGAATCGGTCGGCGCTCTCTACGCAATCGGTACAAAACATTTTCGCAATCACATTTGCGCTGTGTTGCATTCGTGTGCGTTCCAACTATCGTGTGCGCTATCGCAAAATTATACAAAAATATCAACTGAATGTAAATCTGCATCAAAAGAAAATTAAACAAGAAAGAGTAACAAAATCTCAAAATTAAGTTAACTAAACAAGAAAAGAAAATCTCGACTTGCCAGCTTGGCAGCCTTTTATGGTGGTTAGCGCTCCACTCAACTCATGTTATCGCCATAACGTTTAAATCCATATAAGATCACAATGATTCTTCTCACCATGATTCTGTGGCTATTTTCCCACTTTTCAGTCTTTGGTCGACTTTGATCAAGTTCATAAAAACGAAACTAAATTTTTGGCTACTTTGCCTTAACGATTAATTATTCGTGGGTGCATCGACACGCACACGTGATCACTCTTATCAACGTGTACTTCTACTGTGACTACTTTCGGCACTGCGACCTCTACGGAAGAAAGTTGCGTGTTCACGTTGCATGTACATGCATGTCTACTATTACAAAAAAAAAAATTTGAACGAAGAAAAACAAAATATCCGAGACATGCCTCGGTGGCGCGTGCGCTACACACACGCGTGTGCGCTTTAAACAACGGTGTGCGCTCAGTCTTTGGCTTCTCCTCTGCCTTGGCGATGCTTCTTGATCAGCCGGATTTTCTTCTTGATCCGGGTGAAATCCTTGACGATTTGCAAGCACACATGAGTACTTCACTTCTGTCCTAAAGAAGTGGCTCTTTCTCCATAGAATTACTGGTCCGGCTTTTAATCTTTTCTGTGAGATATGCCATTCCAGGGGTTCCTCGCCGATCTCCGTGCCGATGATCACGTCGTCTACCTAAACGGACGCATAGGGCTCTACTTCGGCCCTATGAGACCGTCGATTAGTTCCTGGGGCGTGGCCGGGCCACCAGATACGCCGTACGGTATTCTGGTGAGCTGAAAGAGTCTCGTGTCGCAACCGGGCACTATGATCGCCGTCGTTGCTTCACTTTTGCGGCCACCCATTCCAAAGGGTACGCCATATAAAAAATTATCTTATGCTGGTTACCTCCGGGCATCAGCGAGTCCTATCGACCGCAGCGGGTTGCCGTTCATGGCTGTGAACTCCAGCGGGATGTGGTTCGGGTCGCCTACGACGGTTGGCGCGCGGTTCCACCGATCGATTTGCGCATCATAGAGCTGCCTCTAATCCTAGCCTGGTCGTGATAATCCAGGATGAGTATTGCCATGTCGTGCACTACATGACATCACCATCCAGGAGTGACACTTGGGCAGAGATTCGGGCAGAAGTGCCCGAGGCAAGTCTCGCGCCTGGTCCATCTTGTGGAATATTTTCACGTCAGTGTCCGTCGCGGTTTGCGAACCGAGAGGTCCCGTAGTGGTTCGCATCGCTTGAGTCGTCAGGGCCTCGTATCCTCCGCGGAGGGACTCAAGAGTGATCGACCTCAATTCTTTGTCCTTTTGGACCCGGCGCATAATGATGTTTGCACTCTGGGCAGGATCTAGCGTAGTGTCCTGGCCAGGCGCAGCTCCAGCATGCACCATTTTGCCGAGGTCCCGGTTCCTTTCTGTGCTGGAAGTGTTGAACGATTCCGTAGCACAGTCTCGCCGAGTCGCAGAATTCTGGCCACGTACGCCACTTGTGCCTCGTACGACGCGCCCACTGTAGCGCTACGCCCGACAGCAGCTCCGTTAACCCGTTGAGCAACTCGGTATCGTTGAGGTTTGCCGACCCATTACACTCTTCGACGCGTTGGATGAACTCCTCGATGCTCATCTCGTTCAATTCGCCTGAAAATCGCAACTTCCACGCGCGAAGCGTCCGGCCGACGTCCACGACCGTGCCGTTTGCGAACGTCCGCCGCGAGCCTGAAGGCCAACCGTATGCGTACGCGTTGGGATCTCCCCCCTCCCAGGCCGGGCGTAACGTCGGGTCGCTGACGTTTTATTGTCGTGCTGCTGTTGGCGTATTCGTCGATGCCGGCGCACTCGCAGTGTTCGTCGATACCGCCCGTGTCGTCGCGTTCGCTTGTGATTCTTCGGACGCGTCGAAGTAGTTGATCGCAAACGTGTCCTGAATATTTACATTGCGTTTCGGCGCTTCGTTTTCCCTTGTGGTTACTTTCTGTACTTTTGGCCGCTGTACGTCAGACATATCGAGCGTCTGCTGTACGTACGCCTGCGCTGCGTCGATGTCGCGATCTCTCTGTCTCTCTCGCTCTTACCTTATGCTTCGCCGGCGCTATGTATAAGACATCATAATGTCTGCTGGAATAGGGAGCCTCACGGTACAAAGTACCCGTGACAGTATCTACTTGGGCTTCGTTTAAAATATTTGTCTCGTTGCCCCTACTTTGTTCAGTCAGTTGTTTCTTGTTCTACACTAATTTGAGTTCCGTAAAGCGCATTAGAGATATCTGAGGAAATTATCATACCTTTCAGATTGAGTATCCGTTCCGATGATAGGCTGCTCATGTTCAGATACAAAGATACTGATGCCACTGAGCATCCTCATGATGTAAATTGTTGCTACCGAATAATAGTTCTTCCAGGTAACGCTTCAGTTGGAAATACCAATGGCAATAAACCAGCTATACCACAGTTGATCTTCATTGAATTTGGCTGCCAAGAGTTTACCTTCTTTAATATCGCTAACTTCTTTAAACAGCTCTGCGTCAATCATTCTCAAAGTAATATCATCCAAAATTGGGAACTGGGTCTGCTTGTGTATCCAGAATTCCAATGGTGAACATACATAACTGATATAGCCCATATTAGCATTTTAAATTTTCTTCATCTATGGGTGGTGGTCGCTCCTCTCCATTATTATTCTTTGCATCATCAATCTTTGTACAATTGACCTTTGCATTATCAATATCAATGCCTTCATCGATTGGCGGAGTGATCTTGGTGCATCTCTAGAAGTTCCAGTGCCAAACCCTTAATATCATGGGTTAATTTTACGACACATGTCTCACCTTTCTCAAGTAGATCCAGGAGGAAAACGGTAGCACCGCTGTAAGCAATCATTTCAAACCAAACACCATGTGGCCAGTGTTCAACCCTATCAGGTTTGGCTAAACAACACTTACGGGATAGAGGAGGTATGGATGAGAGATCGTCTGGAATTTTCCTTACATCTTTTTTCATGTCTGTGTTTCCATAGTCCATATAGTGGACTTTTGTGCCTTGCTCTGTAGTAGAGATCATCATCGAGATATGAGCAATGCAGATCAGATCTTCTTTGATATCCGTGATGGCAGGGAGAATATTAGCTATTAGCAATTCATCCTCAAACATATTTAGGTCACTCACGTATTTTTCTTCTTACAACCAAAATTGATCGACTGAGACACAATAATTAGCAAAAGCTGATCGGGGATCATGCTCTTCTTCTACCAACTCCATATTTTTCATGCACGCAGCTAGTGTTTTGCTGATCAAAAGTTTACTAAGGCTTTGTTCTCCATTAAAAAGATCAATTTACAAAGGTCCTTTTCGGTGATTATGAGAGCTTGAAGACACTTATCAGGAGAGATTAATCAGCCTCCGACTAACATCCTTGTCCCACTCGGTTACGCCATTGACAGAAAATACATCCAGCTTAGCCCAGTATTATTATATCTCAATATTGCCATAATCTAAGAGCGTCACTTGAACTTCATTATTCGTATCGTAATAAAGGTTTAGTACTATTGCGCTTGAAGTGGGTTTATTCACAACACCCTCTTCCTCACCACACTCCACCCGAGCCCGCATGGAATATACAGCCCAGCGCGCCACGGACTACTCGGCTGCCACAATGCCAAGCTCCAGCCAAGGACAACCCAGCGCCGGACGGATCAAGAAATTGTAAGTGACCGAGCGGTCTCACGCAAAACACGATAGTTCGCTCACTCGCCCCTTTGGATAACGTACGGGCTATAACACATGTAAACGTCTGGAAGATATTTTACAAAAGAGGGTAGTAGCATAAGATGGATTTACTTTCAACGTCAATAATACCATGTGATTATTTCAAATCTTGTAATTAATACTCACAATCAAGTTTATACATCCTCATTGTAATATTTACTGTCATAATTGTGATTCAAATCCATTAAAATGCACATTTCAATCAAGAATTGAATCGAATTATGGCTAACTTTACCTTGAATATCATCTGAAACAGCATCGAATGAAATGTTGAAGTTTGACTAATATCCGAATAGAGAATACTGGGATAAAAAATCTATATCTAGTAGTTACATATTTGATTGTGAAGATTTTGTATTAGAATGATGAATGGTTGTATTCAAATATAATACTCAACAGCCAATTTCTTTTTTTGTTGCGAAAATTTACCATTGTCAAAAGTCTACGTTGACGACAAGTTTTTTCCGTATCCTACGATTGGTTCATGTATAATTTCTTGTTTGAATTACTTTATTCTCAGTCAAAGCAAGTTGAAAGATGTCGCTTTAGTTTCAATCTTCTCGAATGTATGTGAGAAAGTTATGGCAGAATATGGTGCCTTTTTTCTCTCTGGCACGGCTTTCAAAAGAATCAATTATGTATCCACGAATATGAAATCATATTATTCAAATGAAGTGTGATCAGCAAAGGTATACGGTTGCGACGAGTTTGTTCCGTAGCCTTCGATTCATCGTTAAATTGTTTCTTAATCGGATTACTTCTTCGAACTCCAACAAAACTCAAAAATATCCTCCCTCACTCTCAATCTATTCAAATGTTTGTAAAGAAGTGATTAAAGAATATGAAGCCATCTTTCTGTCTTATGGTTTTCTGCCACGGATTCCGAATAATTGAATTCCATTTGTAGTAACATGGAATTATTGAGAGTTTAATTTTCCGATGATGACACGAGAAAGTATTCTGAAATCGAGCATTAAATTCCAAGTATTCAACTAGTATGATTATTGTACTTCAGAATTCGTTT
The DNA here is from genome assembly GCA_020882685.1 of Aphelinus atriplicis. Taxonomy (NCBI): domain Eukaryota; kingdom Metazoa; phylum Arthropoda; class Insecta; order Hymenoptera; family Aphelinidae; genus Aphelinus; species Aphelinus atriplicis. The sequence goes on from JAJGQD010000006.1 coordinate 1,461,502, forward strand.
ATCATTTTTTGCTACATAATTTTCCTCTGTTACTAATTAATACCATACCAAATATGTAACAGAATAAATGTAAAATCATATTACCAATTGTTGAGATATTCAAACATTATTGGCTTTCAAGAGCTCGTGCGCGTGCGCGTCCGCGAGCGCAGCGCTGCACTGGCGGTAGACCGCCGTGCTCACATGATCGGAATACACCTTGTTGAACGGTCGGTTTTTTGTAGCACTTCAAATATTGTTAACCTTAGCTTTTTTGATACGGCGGTTTGATGTATTGACGGTGCTAGAGATTGATTAAATAAAGACTTTGTGAATCGTACACTTATGTTCTCTCTGTTTTCCACCCCACCTGGTTAAAATCCATTCAGATTATAGGCTTCTATCGCGCGTTCGTGTATCGTGTTAAGTAAACAATCAGTGCCACAAGTGTATAAGGAGGATCTCGAATGGCGGTCAACGACATGGCAGACTTCAAGGAGGCTATAGAGATCATAGAGGGATTGGAAAACAGCATCAGTAAGTACTTATTATATATCGCACCCGCGATTCGCGCTTGAAAAAATGATTCTATTGAACCAATTATTCTAAAAAATGACAAGGTAGTTACTCCATATAAGGTAATCAATAATGAAAATACTTCCCGTCATCTCTCAGATGCAAAAATCAGTAATGAACTGAAAGAGGTTTGCGAACAACTAAAAGCTGTTCATGCATCATCGGTGGAGATGAAAAATGAGAAGCAAATTGAAAAATGAAAACATACAAAGAATCTTAGCAAATTCTCTGGTTTGCCTATGATGTGGCGAGTCAGCTCAGAGGGTCTGAAGAGGCGATAAGAAAATCCAAATGGAAAGTAGAACTAGCTGGGACTGCATCCATGAATTGAGTCAAGCCCACCAGTAATATGGTAGAGAAGGAATTGGGAGGCATGGAATTCCAAAGAAAAGCCCAGTCCAGCTGTTTATGCAGACCCTGAAGAAAATGGAAAATGAGTTCGAAAGCTGGTATGAAGAAGATACAAACGATGAGTCGAACTCACACAAGGGCGCCGAAGGTCTTAAGGTGCTCAACGAAGGTGGTCATGGAAGTACGGATGGATATGAAAAGATAAATGGTAGCAATCGGATAATATCAAGGGACGAAATCTCGGACATATGTAAACAAAAAATGATGAAATTGAGGGGAGAAAGTACAAGGATGAACAGTTCTTGCAATCCTAATTATGAGCAATCAAACTTTTCTCTGGCACATGAAGATAGTAGCATAAGGAGGGATTATAAATTAATAACAAAACTTAGATTCGAGTATTTCTATGACTTTCTCACGTCGGAGCTGCGATCTTTAGATCTTCTCCATGTAATTGATTCTTCGTTAACTACTCCTACATTCCTTCATGATACTCTAAAAGAAAAATTGAACTATAAAGTCAGATACATCGTTATTAACCGAGTGGACTTCAGTTATTATCCTAAAATCTGTGAGACAAAGCGAAACGACTGTGATCAAGGTGGTCAAGGCAGTGAAACAAGGAAGATGGTACTAACTACCAAAACCCCTGGTCAAACGAATTGTTGTTGGATGGTCAAAATCACTGGACGTACGAGTGCTCGCGCACTGATGGCAAGGTCATGCTTCAGCTGCAACGAGTTCTTTCACATTGACCACATCAAGTACAACTGCCCAAGAAAACGCAATGTTCGTAGAATTGGACGAGGCTTCAAAAAGTACGTTTCTCCACGCGGTCGTGAATTTTCTAGAGGTGGCAGAGGCCGAGCCCGTGAGAGCAGAGGCACAGGTTCTAACCAAGGTAGTTTCAAGGGAGGTGAAAGGAAGAGCAACAATACAGAAAACCGTAGTTCAAATAATAGAAGGGGAAAAACTGTTTACAATGTAAACGCAGGAAATAATTCCGATAATAACCAAAAGTCTCAGAACCATGGTGGTTCCAAAGCCGTCGACTCAGCGAACAAAAGTAAGAACCACACTCCATATCCTGTTGAAAATCGTAATGAGCACGTGAATGTATATGATGACCCCAATTGTAATAATGAACGCCCGTTGCTTTTCAAATGTATAAGTAATTCAGGGGCAACGGATCATATGTCAAAAACTAAGGTAGTTTTCAAATCACTAAACTTGTCCAATCAAGAGTTGATTCGATGCGCGAACGCAAATGAATCTGCAAACATGAAATCGGAGAGTGTAGGTACAGTGGCAATAAAATCAAGTAACGGTAGAATGGTTAAATTAGATAACGTAATCAATGCAAAATCACTTTCTAATAATCTATTGTCCCGATGGAATTTGCAGAATTTGGTCTTGCTATATGCATGAACAGTCAACGCATTGACATATTTGATCCTAAATCGAATCAGTTGTTCTTGACCGGGATTTATAGTAAACCTTTCTGGATTATTGAGTTAGAAGTTGAATAGGAATGTATGTCGGAATCTGGAAGTAAAAATCAGAGTCGAAAAATATTTGTCAACTCAACCAGAAGCGATAATACTCATGTGACACGGAGCATAGCTAGATAATTAAGAATGGAAGGAAATGGAATGAATACAACAAATGGTCAAGATGACACGTTTACGGTAGTGAAGTCAACTGAACTTGATAATTCTGATGAGACAGAAATTGCTAAGGTGGATCTTAAAAACGGTAATACATCTGAAGAAGGGATTTCTAATTTTGATGTTACAATATATGACAGAAAATTCGACAGCGTCAATGGATTGACTGAAATGGAAGATGTGATAAGGGAAAATCAATTCACCGAAACAAATAGAAAATTCTTGAAAAATAGCAAGGCTCTGTTACGGCATGTAAGGTTGGGTCATGTATCATTAAAGTATCTGAAGCAGTTATAAAAGTTGCACCCAGAAATTGTTTCATTGGAAGATGTTACCATTGATGAATCAATAATGGATTGCGTAGTGTGTGCTTTATAGAAGCTTAATAAGAAGTTCTTTTCTTCAGTGAGAGTGGGGGCTGCAGAGCCGCTCCAGATAGTCCTACCACACACCCTAAAAGATACCGCTCCATTGTATTGTTCATAGACGATTTCTCCCGATTGGCTATGACCTACCCTATGCGTCAGAAGAATGAAGCGGGACAATTCCTCGAACTTTTCGTCAAAAGTTCACGGAATATCTTGGGCAGAGACGCAAAAGAATGTTTTCTAAGGTGTGATAGAGGGACAGAATTCACAGGTGATTGTACGATAGAGGTATTAGAAAAACTCAATGCGGAATTGCAGCTGGCCTGTCCAGACACTCCTCAACACAATGGAGTGGCTGGACGTTTCAACCAAACGATTCAGAAAAAGGTAAGAACGTATATGTTTGATTCTGGGATCCCAGAGAGTATGTGGGATCTGGCTTTAGGAGCAGCAGTATGCGCATACAACAGAACACCACAGAGTGGCAATGATATGAATATCTCTAAAGAAGTTTGCTACCAAGTATCCCTTTGAACTAGGTCAAATTAGAAGATTTGGATGTATTGAATATAGAACTATTCAAAGGAACGTAGGACCGAAGTTTGCTCCTAAAGCAAAGAAGGTAGTTTTGGTCGTATATTCGAAAACTGGCTACCAGTTCTTGGAGCCATACGGCGGTAAATTTTATGGAAGCAGAGATGTGAAATTCAACGAAAAGGTAGTGTACAGATTTATATATATATATATATATATATATATATATATATATATATATATAATCACCGCCGTATTTATTAATACTTAATTAATACTATGGCCATCAGGCCTAGAGCATGATAACGAATGCGCGCACGAGGTGGTGAAGCTCGTGTGCGCGGGAATGGGAACTTAGGTAGGAATGACGTGGCAAATAAATAGACGGGTCGGTTCTGACGAACACAACGTTTATAAAATCAAGAACATAAAGGGATATTCTACACAAGAGGCGGCGAGCCTCGGGTCGCGTCTCGCGGGCCGGAGCAAGAGAGAGCGTGAACGCGTGTTGGCCGGGAGAGAGAGAGATGGTTATCGTGCGGCGCTTACTCGGCGACGCAGCAATATGCTCCGGCGGTTGGCGGTAGTCGTCCTCGGATCGGCCTCGGGGTGCGGTAGCGCGTTCGCTGTCGTGGGGAAAAGGTCCGCTGTCGTCCTCGGGGTCGCGATAGCCCGGGCGGTCTCGTGGTTTCGAGGACATGTGGTATCGCGCGCAAGGGCCGGCAATAAACTGGTTGGCTTCCGCCGCGCGCTCGGCCGGCCGAGCTTACTTCGGCCGTGTTCGGCTGACGTCACGCGGCGCGAGGCTTGAATCCCGTTCGCGACGCGGTCTCTCTCTCTCTCTTACCTTGTCGGCAGCGCTGTCTCTCTCGCTGGACGCTGAAACATGACTCAATATTTACAAATAATATAATATTGTGGAGAGAGATATCACAGGGCCTGTCAGTGTACTTATCCGCCCGTGACAATATATATATATACATATATAAAACAAGTTTGATTTAGTCCAACTGGATGTCAAGACGGCATTCTTTAATGGTACGTTGGAAACGGAAGTATTTATGGAAATTCCAGATGGAACAATGAATGAAAACAGAAAAAATTAAATAACGAAAGTTGACCAATAAGAAATCAGGTCAGCTGATGGAGGAGGAGCTATCCTGTATGACCTAGTATCATCGAAATATACGAGACTTTTTGCACCCTATTTTATGCATGGACAATGCACTGACAACACCGAAAAGTGGACACGTGCGATCCATGTGTTTTGGCTTGCGCGGCACGTCCTCTCTCGGAAAGATCTTGGAGACGCAGTGTACTACAGGAAAATTTGAACCCTGCCATAAACGAGGCATTGGCCCCCGCCTATCCGCTCGGCTTGAAAAATTTATACCTGCGACAGTTTCGGCATAGCCGGCAAGATACTTTCATTTACTGGTGATGTCGGGAATTTATCCTACAAGTATACTGTTTTTGTATGTGCTTTGCACAAACTTCGAAAAAAAAGTCAATCTAGAGATACTTAGACATTGTAATCGAGCTCAGAAGTTCATAGTGATTCACATTTTACGATTAGCTAACACGACCGAGGCTGGCATGTATCTGATTCAAATTCAGAATTCGTATTTGTTTTGGATAATATCTACCGATTTTCACGAATCAAATTTCATCATGGTCAGCTCTATTCAACGGTATAACTGCATCAATAAAATAAAAATGATTTGCCATTACATTTCCATGATAAGTTAGCTTACGACTGTACAGTCATAAACCGATGACCGGTGACCCGCAACTCAGGTAAAGAGCCCCTTCCTTTTCGAACAATAGACCCTCGTTCGGTTAATGAGAGTCAAATCTAGATATTAGTACAAAATCATACATTTATGCTTATGAGTCATCCATTATTGTTATAAGGTCTGCTACATGAAAAGAAACTGTATGGAAATGTTATGGCAAATCATTTTTATTTTATTGATGCAGTTATACCGTTGAATAGAGCTGGCCATGATGAAATTTGATTCGTGAAAATCGGTAGATATTATCCAAAACAAATACGAATTCCGAATTTGAATCAGATACATGCCAGCCTCAGTCGTGTTAGCTAATCGTAAAATGTGAATCACTATGAACTTCTGAGCTCGATTACACTGTCTAAGTATCTCTAGATTGACTTTTTTTCGAAGTTTGTGCAAAGCACATACAAAAACAGTATACTTGTAGGATAAATTCCCGACATCACCAGTAAATGAAAGTATCTTGCCGGCTATGCCGAAACTGTCGCAGGTATAAATTTTTCAAGCCGAGCGGATAGGCGGGGGCCAATGCCTCGTTTATGGCAGGGTTCAAATTTTCCTGTAGTACACTGCGTCTCCAAGATCTTTCCGAGAGAGGACGTGCCGCGCAAGCCAAAACACATGGATCGCACGTGTCCACTTTTCGGTGTTGTCAGTGCATTGCCCATGCATAAAATAGGGTGCAAAAAAGTCTCGTAAATTTCGATGATACTAGGTCATACAGGATAGCTCCTCCTCCTCCATCAGCTGACCTGATTTCTTATTGGTCAACTTTGGTTGTTCATAGCGCTTCAATTATTGGTCGGATCACATTCGTATAAAGTATATTCGATTCAGATTTCAGAATTCTATATACCCTTTCTTGGTAAAATACTAACTGTAAACCACCCTGTATGTCGATGACATAACCATGGCAAGTAGCTGCACAAGCAAATTGCTTGAAATCAAGACAAGGTTGCAATCTCATTTTAAGTTGACAAATCTTGGAGAACCGAAAGAATTTATTGGGATCAGAATAAATAGAAATAGAAAGAGAAGAGAAACTAAGCTCAGCCAGGAACCATACGTTGATATAGTACTGGAGAAATTCACTTTCGATGAACTGATAAAATCAGAGACTCCAATGGAAACATCACAGACTGCCAATAAGAAGCGCAGAGATCGAGAAAACTCTGAAGATTTTCAGGAATTGGCAGAAACTCTCAGTTTGGAAACTATTTCTTACCGGAGGTTTTGAGAAGTCTGCTCTATCTGGCAAACGCAACTAGGCCGGATATTTTCTATGCCGTTAATGTGCTAGGTAGACACCAAATTGATCCCACAAAGCACGATTGGAAAATGGTAGCAAGAGTTCTAGGGTACATGAGACAAACGAAAGAATCGGGTCTGTTGTATAAAGGAGAAATGGATGAAATGGAAGTGTTCTCTGATGCAAGTTTTGGAGACTGTAGAAACTCGTTGACCACTTGTGGCTAGGTGATCAAACTATACAATGATTCAATAGCATGGAGGACTCACAAACCATCATATGTTGCTCTGTCGACGCGCGAAGCAGAGTTTGTAGCGATGGGCGAGGCATGTCAGGATGTAATAGGGTTGTCTAATTCTTCAAGAATAATGTTTGATAAGAGCTTCTTCCCAGTAAGACTCTGGTGTGATAATAAGGCGGCTATATCTTGCACAAAAATCGATGGTGGAAGCAAGGTTAGACATATGTTGGAAATAAGATCTAATTATATAAAAGAATTTGTGAGGAAAAATTTTATTAAAGTAGCTTGGATAGGATGGATAGTACCTTGGGAGGAACAGCTTGCCGACGTATTTACAAAACCTCTGCCTCTGATTACCCATGAAGATCTGAGAGATCAATTTATGAATATTTATAAGGTGGATAATTGAATTACGTTTCAAATATTTACATTGTTTTCTTCTGTCCTAGGAATCCATGAGTGAAGCTGTCTGAAATGAACGACTGTATCAGCTTGGCTGAATTATCGGCACTCTCTTCAACAACAAATATCAAGACTGAATTAATTAATAATTGAGCTCGCGCACGGTCTACTTGTAGTATAGTCTTCATGTGATATTCGACTGCGATACTAGTATTGTAAAATAGAGTTACTAGATTTGATACATAAGTGAACGGTAGAACGGTAGAACGGTTGTAATGTTGTATGGAAGTTGAAAATAATACATTGTATGTATATTTCATGATAGCAGTATAAATGTTATTGAGGGAGTATTGAGATATTCTACCATTATTGGCTCTCATGAGCTCGTGCGCGTGCGCAAACGCAGCATGGCACTGGCGGCGGACCACCGTGCTCACTTGATCGGAATACACCGAGTTGTATGTGTGTTGGCTCAGGATGGAGGTGTTTCATGGCTTGGAGGTTGTAAATAAAACCCCCTTTCGTACACTTTATTATTATTATGAAGCCTTGAATTATACACATGATTGCGCGTGGTTGGTTCCTTACTTGAATGTTATATTCTCGCTTATGATATTATGTATGCTACGCGTTCACGGGGGAGGGGGGGGGAGGCTGTACCGCCTGCGTTTTCTATGTCCGGCCACCGTTGTGGCATCCGTGATTAGTGCGGATCTTATGGCTGACATCAATACTTCTCAATGTTGGGCAGCTGCAAGAAACATGCAAGCTATCCTCGTGATTCCCGTGCACTACGTGCAATCCGCTATCCATCCCATGGAAGCATCTCACTCAGCGCATACTCACATTCTCACATTCTCACATTTTCACATTCATATGTTTATACGCTTAATCCTAACGTTGCTTCTCGACACGACTCAGGTAGCGTGTGGGAAATTCTTATCGCAAATATGCGATGCGACTCGCGCTAATTTATTTTCCGAAAATTTTGAAATTTTTGGGCGGGGCAAGGCCGGGCCATAACAATATTATAGCTATCTTTAAACATAATTTACACCCATTAAATAACCTCTGGGCAGAAAAGTCATATTAACATTTTTCCCTGGTAATTACTTGAAGTTTCCAAAAGAAATATGTCCAAGATCATAGGTGGTAATATGACTATCATGATAGGCACTTTAGTACTCTCAATAAAGCAAAACTTGTTTTCGATCACCTGGATCAGGATCTCATACCCACCAGAAGTTAGCTTATCACGTTAACGAAGTATCCAGAGTAGTCCCAGATTGGGCAGATTCCTCGATTGCCCATAGTAAACCAATATATACAAGAAAATTGGTAAATATCAAGATTTACCAGTTACTCGATTAATAATCTCGAAGTATATAGAGATAAAATATAATGTTATTCTAGTCATTTTCAAAAACTAATGTTCCATATTTTCCAATATCTCTCTGTAACAAAATAAACGGCCAATCCATAATAATTTGAAAAATCTCATAATCTTACGAACTTTTAATCATTCTTTTCCCTGTAGCTGCGACCATTATGTATGAACAAGTTATACGTCTAAGTCAGGAGTCACAATCTGTATCAACAATTTCAAGATTATCACATTGTCTTCTGGCCTGCATCAACGCAATGCATCTCGTAGATGAAAAATATAAGTGGATAGTCATACCGTCCATTAAAAACTATCATACAGAGAAACTCCATCCCAGAGAAATACGGACTGCAGATAACGGTGATATACAGAATTTCAAGTCCAATAAACTAATGGAAGTCATGGAATTACAAGACATCAAAAGAGATTACATGATTTACGAATCTAAGTTCAAATTAGCAAATCTCAGTTCAGATAATTCTATTTCAGGACAAAATTGTAAGTTGAACGAATGATCGTTTTCCTTCCACGTGAGATGAGTAGAATATGTATAATTTCATGATCACATATTGATTTCTTATGTTCATTACTACCATTTATTAGATTTCTTCAGACCGGCAGAGTCATTCTAATACCATTCAATGGGTTATCAAAAACAACCCACGACAGAGTTCGATTTATTTTCTGTTTACATTTTAATTTTACCATTATTATGTAGAACAGTGAATGACTGTTCGTAAATCTTTGAAATACAACTTTACGCTGGATTCCGTAGTCATAAAGAAATTATAGAGATAGGATAGAGAGTAGGTTAAACGAGAAGACAGGATGTTAGGGTTGGAGTATATAAGTATATATATTCGACCCAGATAAGATTTCATCTGACCTTTCGGCCAAAACTCTTCGAAAAATGAAGATTGAATATTTTACAATCAGTAAGTGCGAGCCCTAAGCGTATGTCGTTGTGAATATGTGATCGTTGTTGTTCGGAGTATTACACTGAGGAAAGCACTCACCGGATCTCTCAAGATCGCGGTGTGTGTGTGTGTGTGTGCCACGATCTCAAACTCGGGCTTCGGTGTAGGCTGCTTCGTGGCTTGGACGACGATGACCGGCGCTTGCCCACTCGCTTTTGGCCTCGCGTCGGCAGAACTCGTAGCCTGCCGCAGCGCCGTACCGGCTGGGTCGGCGAGCAGCTTTTCCATCTATATGTGACGGGTTTCCCCGTCAACCGTTCAAATGATGTCTTTGTCGGCACGTCACAATTTTAGATGGTTCGTGTTTACGTGGTCATCCACGCTTCTCCGGCGGCGCCTCTTCTATTTCATCATCCGGTTCCCAAGTTCGCGGTAGAGACTAACACAGCCTCGGAAATATACTCGTCCTCGTAGTACCACGGAACGTCTAATCATAGTTGTTCATCGTGACCTGCTGTCCATGTTCGCAGCAAAACACAGATTAATCGATCTTGTAACACGGGAATTGAACCCACGAGGTTAACGCGAGCCGATCCAACTCTTGCAGCGTGGCAGTCAGTGCTAGCGCGTACACGCGCCACAAGCACATTTTTGGTTTTTATTGGCCCAATATCTGTTGTCTTTGAAAGTTTTTCGCCGTTGCTTTAAATCTTTTTTCTCATTTAAAGCAAGCTTTGGTTTGAATTTTCTAGTCATTTTTTCGTATTTTCATCTACATCTGAAGCAGATACCAACCAATCTTTGTTGTCACCGCTTCAAATTCTTTCGTGATGTTGGATATCATCAGTTTGAAATCTCGTCGTCGTTACCATCAAGTTGTTCTTTGCATTCGAAAAGATTTTTTCACTGAAATATTGTATAAATGGTCGGTCTTCAGGGGCTAATCCAGTTTGAAGTGTAATAGGAAAAATCACACTGGATTGGCCCTCAAAGATTGACCATTTCTACAATATTTGAATTATGGAGGGTGTTCACAACAAGATTTTTTCACTGAACTTTGTCGTCGTTCCGTCAATTTTTTTCAGATTCGAAGTGAATCAGTTGAAAATCTGATCGTCGTTGCTTTAAATTGTTTTGTATGTAAGTGATCTATCCCCTGTAACTCGTCGTCGTTACTTCAATTTCTGGTCGATTTGGAGCAAGTTTTCACTCGAATCTTATCGTCGTTGCTCCAAATCTTTTTGTTCACATCGGGTCGAATTTCAATCAATCCTTGGCGCCGCCGTTCAGATTTCTTGTTCCAATTTTAAATTTATCAGTTTGAAATCTCGTCGTCGTTGTCTTGGCTGCATTCGAGGTGAATTTTTCCGGTATTCATCGTCGTTGCTCGAACCTCCTGCTGAATTTGAGTGAATCTCATTTGGTTTTTCCTGTCGTCGTTGGTTTAGAAATTTGTCGATTTTTGGAGTTGGATTATTCTTTTGTCGTTGTAAAAAATCCGAAAGTTGGTTTGGATTTTGTCGGTATTTCTCAAACTATCATCGATTCGCACTTGGAAAAACGGAAACATTCTCGCCAATGCTATCGAACTTCTATTGTCCCTTCCATAGAAATCAGTCGTTTTAGCCATTCCGATTTTGCACTTTCAATTAGTAATTTGTTATCGCAATCAATTTTGATTGCTCGTATTTGTGATCATGGGCGTCACAGAAAAGCAACTGAAATAGACGTATGGTCGTCAAATGCGGCTCATGGACTAGATTCAAAGTTATCGTACGACAAAAAAATTTTAGTCTGAAGCTGAATTTCGTATCTCCATAGCAACGTTTGCTAGGAGAATGAACATTGGTTGTTCCAAAATAGATGTCTTATCGATTCTCATCAATCGTCGAAAGAATTGGAGACCCATCGCGCATTGATAATGATTTTTGGAGCTTTTTTCAAAAACACGTTAGCAACGGTTGCCATGAAAATAAGTAACCGATGGTGCTAAACACTGGACTCGGTATACATCTTCCGGAGACCAACCTGTGTGCGAAATTTCAGGACGATCGGACTATTCCTTCGAGAGCTATCGCATGCGAAAAGACATTTTTAGATTTCCATGTTTTTCGACCCGTACATCACGAATATCGCTGTCCCGAAGTCCGATTCGATGGATCGATTTTTACCCCATCACAAAGCTTTCTCTTTGAGAAAGCAATATGATTGTTAAAAACCCTACTTATATTGTTCCAAAATCCTAGAATCCTTGCCAAAGTTTCTTGATTTTTAAATTAGTAATTTTCTTGATTACTTCCTCGCCAATCAAATTTTGGAAATTAGCATCATTCTTTATCTCCATTCTATCTCCCAACTTCCTGGCTACTGCTTCTAGAAGTGCTGATCTTCCAACTGGAGACATAGAATGTTCTCTGAGTTTTTCCAAATCATCAGCACGATAGATTCCGCTTTGAATCAATCCTCCGATATTTTCATAAGTCCATGTTGGTTTTGATAATGGATTGAGTATTTGTGGTTTTTGTCCATGATGAGCGGTTGGATTGTATTCTTGCCAAGTACCTTCGATTTTAAATTCTATAGGAATGAGGTTGTTATAATCTCTTGGTGTTCAAATCTTTGTGAGTATTCTGAATATAGGGTTCATGAAAAAACTTCCATTTTCACAATGTACAGGAACTTTTTCATAGCAGCCATCTTGCTGCTCTCGATTTTTGCAAGTGATGGATTGACAAGGTGTTATGTGAACAACTTCTTCTGCTAGTATGGCTATATGACCAGGTTTTTTCATTATTGACATGGATACTAGATCTGGTTTTGTGTAAATGTGTAGAAGTGAATTCTGAATAATTTCTCTTTCAAATCTACATCGATGAAATAACACATCATTGTTGTGTACAGAGTTTGGAATTGTGTTCGTATGTGTCTTTGAAGAATAGATAATTTTGTATTGAAGTATGTAGGGATTCGAAATATCATTTATGTCAATGCTCTTTGTTTGAAATCCTTGTCCCCGTTTGTATTCTGTAATGAATAATTTAGGATGTCCTGTTTTGTAGATAGTGTACCCGCAAAGTTGAAAAGGTCCCGTTCCAGTGAGTCCAAATTTGATTTTTTCTGTATCATTTGCAAAGTATGTAACAGGTTCATTCCAAGTAGAATTATCTGTTACGCGAACCCTTTTTCCTCGAAAAAGTAAAGCATATGGATCATAGTGACATTAATTTGAATGAGTTACATCCCAAAAATAATAAAACTCATCCATATCTATACATTTCCCACTTCTATAATCACAACGTATTCCCAAAGAAATTTTTAGTTCATTCCACTGCTCATTTGCGGATGCTATTACTTGCTTCGTCATTATTCTAATTTCACTTTTACATATACATTATTGTACTTGAAAAAATTAATTCTAAAAATTGTCCCCTGTCACGTGGCCACTCCACGATTACACAGCCACACAAAAAAAAAAGTTTTCGACGCAGGGGGTTTGACTATGTCTACTATATGTTTTCGGGGTTGCTGAATCCGAATCCGAGGTCGGTTTGAACCCTGCAGGTCGAGGTTTGGCCATAACCTCAAAAAACCTAGTGAATTAGAATTTCCAGGACATTTTAATTTCTATAACTGTATAAATTGTACAGTAAACGTCTAAAACCTCTAAACCCATAACCGAATAACACCATAAGCCCATAACACCATAAGCTCTGGACGTTGTTTGGCCATAACCTCAAAAAGCCTAGTAAATTAGAATTTCCGGGACATTTTAATTTCTATAACTGTATAAATTGTACAGTAAACGTCTAAAACCTCTAAACCCATAACCGAATGGAACCATAAGCACATAACACCATAATCTCTGGACGTTGTTTGGCCATAACCTCAAAAAACGTAGTAAATTAGAATTCCCAGGACATTTTAATTTCTATAACTGTATAACTTGTACAGTAAACGTCTAAAACCTCTAATCCCATAACCGAATAACACCATAAGCCCATAACACCATAAACTCTGGACGTTGTTTGGCCATAACCTCAAAAAACGTAGTAAATTAGAATTTCCAGGACATTTTAATTTCTATAACTGTATAACTTGTACAGTAAACGTCTAAAACCTCTTCTTGTGACAGCGTAGTTCGAGTTATATTGTTATAGGATACTACGGCTCGAAAATCTGGGGTTACAGGGTTATATGGGCATGTTGTTATTAGGTTATAAGGTAATATATTGATAAGTTTGAAGGTTAACTTTGTCGAACCCCATAAACCCAAAGGATTTTATACAGTTTGAATTATTTGATTATAAGCCTAGGTGATTATATAATATAGTATAACGGGATTGTGAGGTTATGCGGTTATGATGTTATGGGGTTATGGTGTTATGGGGTTATGATGTCATGGGGTTGTGGAGTTATGTGCTTATAGAGTTAGAGGTTTTAGACGTTAACTGTTCAAGTTATATAGTTATATACAATGCATAGTTCTGAAAATTCAAATTTACTAGGTTTTTTGAGGTTATGGCTAAACAACGTCCACAGTTTATGGTGTTATGAGCTTGTGGTGTTATTTGGTTATGGGTTTAGAGGTTTTTGACGTTTACTGTACAAGTCATACAGTTATATAGAAATTAAAATAATCTGGAAATTCTAATTTACTACGTTTTTTGAGGTTATGGCCAAACAACGTCCAGAGATTATGGTGTTATGGGCTTATGGTTTCATTCGGTTATGGGTTTAGAGGTTTTAGACGTTTACTGTACAATTTATACGGTTATAGAAATTAAAATGTCCTGGAAATTCTAATTTACTAGGCTTTTTGAGGTTATGGCCAAACAACGTCCAGAGCTTATGGTGTTATGGGCTTATGGTTTTATTCGGTTATGGGTTTAGAGGTTTTAGACGTTTACTGTACAAGTTATACAGTTATAGAAATTAAAATGTCCTGGAAATTCTAATTCACTAGGTTTTTTGAGGTTATGGCCAAACCTCGACCTGCAGGGTTCAAACCGACCTCGGATTCGGATTCAGCGACCCCGAAAACATATAGTAAAAATAGTCAAACCCCCTGCGTCGAAAATTTTTTTTTTTTGTGTGGCTGTGTTATTGGAACATTCTAGAAGGACAGTGTTGAAATCGTGACGCACGGGATATAACTCGAGACGGCGAGAGGCGACTGATCGCCTCCCACCGAGTGCGCCACCGAGGGGTTGCAACTGCACCCCTACGAGGGATTAAATACGACCGCCTCGAGGCGCCCGGGACAGTTGGAGAGAGGCAGTCAGACGGCAGGGACACGGTTAACCACACAAGTTACGTAAAGACGGTAGACGGTCCAACGCTCACATTGTACACTAGTATTGGAATAATTACACGAGCTCTCTCAATGAAGTGGATAGGTAATGAAGACACATATAACCCACCTCCTGAGCACTGAGTTATCGATAACCTGATTCGACACGTAACAGAACCTCACCGAGTAAATCGAGTAAATGCAAATTTGGTTTAGACTGATTGATGGACCCTTGGAAAGGCTAACATGTTGAAAAATTGAATAATGTCGATGCGTTAGCCGGAAATTAATGAAAGAAAATGCATGTTGTTTTTGTAAAAGTTATTAAACTCATCTATAGTATGAAGCAATTCGATGCAGTGAAAGAAACCATTGAATGACGTTTTGGTGCAAATATGAGCCTAACCAATCGATCGGCTTTCTTATTCCTTGGTCCAAATTTTGAAGAAATTGTAGCGTGGGCGTGAAATGTGAAAAATTCAAGTTGCGTTTTATTTTTGGTATTCGATAAACCATTGGGAAAGACTCAGGAATAATTGTATGGTGCAAATTTGAGTCACACTGATTTATAGGTACATCGAAGAACTTCCCTATTTCATGGTAAGAATTCTAGAAAAATTGATGCGTGAGCGCGAAACATGGAAAAAACTGACTTTTGGCAAGTTGTGCCACATAACGTTGCCTCGGGGGAGTGACGATCCATTCCAAAAAAGCGCTACAAAAAGATCCATTTCGAATCGAGCGGAATAGAAAGGTCCATTTCAGGTTTAATTTCATTCTGTGGAGTTTTTCCGAGTTCGGAGTTAATGCGGTACGCGCACACGCGAGTGCGATTCCTTATGTGCATGCGTGCGTGTGTGTGTGCATGCGTGTGTGTGTGTGTGTGTGTGTGTGTGTGTGTGTGTGTGTGTGTGTGTGTGTGTGTGTGTGTGTGTGTGTGTGTGTGTGTGTGTGTGTGTGTGTGTGTGAGTGTGTGGGTGTGCGTGCGTGCGTGCGCGCGCGTGTGTGTGTGTGTGTGTGTGTGTGTGTGTGTGTGTGTGTGTGTGTGTGTGTGTGTGTGTGTGTGTGTGTTTTATAGAACTCGGCATACATTGGTTTTCGAGGTCGCTGACCATGAATCCGGCCTCAGATTTTCAAAATTCAAATTAAAGCCTCTAAAATTGCCTACCGCAATTTTGAAAAGATACTGGATTTTGTTGAAAATTGATACCTATGGGTTTTTAAGGACGCTGATTCCGAATCTGACCTTGGATTTCCAAAATTCAAATTGAAGCCTCCAAAATTGCACGGCAAAAGTTTTGAATGAATCTCAATGAAAACATGATTGAGTTATTTGGATGCCGATTTGATCGTTCTTGTCGACGTATAGAGGCTGTAACAAATGATTATGAAATCGTGCCACATTGACTGCACGTGTAACCAACTTGGCCTAATTGCGTTTTTTTTTAATTGACATTTTTGATAGGTCTCAATGGCCGGATAATAACTATAGAGATATTTTCTGATAGGTATTGAGCCAGCCTTCAAGATGCCGTCCGCAGAATTTTGAAATTTCAAGTTTATCATAGTCGATTTCGCGAAAAATCCTTAGTGGTTGGCGCATTGGCTGCAATTATCTTATGTGAAGTTCCTTTGTAGAACATATAGAATTTGAATAATCACTGTATCCGTCGAGTCGTTTGACGGACTAAATGGTTTCTATCAGTCGTTTTTTACATTTATTGCATTTTTACATTTTTTGCATTTATTGCATCAAAAGAAACTGATAGAAAAAATGAAAACTAGAAAATTTCCATACAGCGTATATTTGCGTAACGTCATACCCTGATTCAGGTTCATGACTTTTTCAACATAAGCTTATGTTTAATGGAATCTCTCGACTCTCGTAGAGTCAAGAGTTGTATTGAACGTATAATCCACATATAAAGCCTACACTTTTATTGCTGTTTTGTCAGCGATGCCCAGACGATAATTGAGACGGGTTATCAATGTCGCTCTCGGCGAAACCTCAAGAGATTTTTACCTGGATTGATTTCCTGAAGATCGATGAATAATTACTTTATAACATAATTCAAATCCAGTATCTTTTCAAATTTTCGGCCGGAAATCTTAGAGGCTCTAATTTGAATTTTGAAAATCTTAGGCCAGATTCGTGGTCAGCGACCTCGAAAACCCATGTATACCGTAAATAGTTAACTTGACATATTACATTCAGATGTGTACTCACACACACTCACACACACACGCGTACACACATATACACACATGCATGCACATAAGCAATCACATCAACTCCGAACTCGGAAAAACTCCACAGCATAAAATTAAACCTGAAATGGATCTTTCTTCAAAGGAAAATGTGAAATGGATCTTTCTCCGAAGCTCGATTTGGAATGGATCTTTCTATTCCGCTCGATTCGAAATGGATCTTTCTGTAGCGCTTTTTTGAAATGGATCCTCACTCCCCCCAGGCGACATTGAATTGTTGAAAAAATCTATTAATCAGCGTCATGATGAGAGTTCTGATAGGATAGATCGATAGATCTGATTCGGCGCTTCCAGTTTTGATCTTGAAAAATCCAAAACTGTTGATGCGTGAGGGTGAAGTACGTAGTTCAGAATTGATGTTGTGATTTGTAATCTTAATGCATAGAGGAAAATACGTGATATTAAGATATGGTACGGTTTCGGGTATGTCGGATCGAAAGAAAATCGAAATATTCATAGTGATGGATGTGGATCCAATGAATACTACTCAAGGATTGACGAAAGACGATTAACGATTGTTTATCATTATAACAAAATCTGTTTTCGATTATGTTGTTATTACGCTTTCTCAAAGAGAAAGCTTTAGAATGAGGCAGAAACGACATCTCGAATAAGACGTCGGGACTCTAATTTTGGTAGCCTACAGGTCAAATACATGGTAATGTAAAAGCGTCCGTATGTACTTTGCATTATTCACCAATAATTCCAATAACAATTTCAATATTCATCTATATTCATGATAGAGTAAATGAAAGATACGACCCAGCGATAGCGAGTGAATGATTCTGGCTAGTTATATTCATATATTCGAAGTTTCTTTGTAGAACATATAGAATTTGAATCACTGTGTCTGTTAAGTTCACGGACTAATCCGTTGAGTGTATCAGTCGTTTTTACTTATTGCATCAAAAGTGACCGATAGAAAAATGAGAACTAGAAAATTCATATATAGTGGGTCCAGTGAAATATCGTGAAACTCTACTTGCGTAACAGCATAACCTCTAGTACAAGTATTGAAGATTATACTTGTCACTAACATTCTTACATATTTTGATCGAGACTTGTGACTTTTCTAACATGAGCTTATTTTTAGTGGAATCTTCTGACTCTAGCTGAGACCAGAGTAAAAAAATGACTCTTTATTTAGGGAAAAATCGGAATGGATGCTTCCTTGTTACTATCGATGATGTTGAAGGTCGAGGCTTATTTTAATCTGAAGCTTGATGTGTAATCAGCGCTCTAAAAAACCCGCCTACATACCAATTTTCATCAAAATTGGTATGTGGCATAACCTCTAGTACAAGTATTGAAGATTATACTTGTCACTAACATTCTTACATATTTTGATCGAGATCTTGACCAGTGAAGATGGATTTCACACAACACACGTCTGAACTTCCTGTAGCTAATTTTGATGCTATAGTGGAAAAGGAGAAGAAGACAAGACGACATGGCAATTTGCTTCCAGATAGTATAAGAGCAATATTCTGTGGTCCATCCAATTGTGGAAAAACTAACAGTCTACTAACTCTCATCACTCATCCAAATGGATTGAGATTTGAAAAAGTTTATCTGTACTCCAAGTCGCTCAATCAACCCAAATATAGATATTTGAAAGAACTTTTAGAACCAATAGATGAGATCAAATACTTTCCATTCAGTGAGTATGAGGATGTAATAGCACCAAGTGATGCGCTTCCAAATTCATTAATGATATTCGACGATGTAGATTGTGAAAAGCAAGATAATGTCAGAGATTATTTCTGCATGGGCCGACATAACAATGTAGATTGTTTTTATCTCTGTCAATCGTATGCCCAAGTACCGAAACACCTCGTTCGAGATAATGTTAACTTTCTCGTAATTTTCCATCAAGATGATGCGAATTTGAAACACGTGTATAACGATCATGTGAATTCTGAGATGATGTATACAAGTTTCAAAAATTTATGCTCAAGATCTTGGCAAGATAAGCATGGATTTCTAGTAATTGATAAAGATAGACCAATCAACGATGGACGATATCGGAAAGATTTCGATAGATTTGCTATAAATATAGCACGTTAGTGAGTACAGTAATTATTGTATCGTTGGACGTTAAATAGTCATTATGTCTGAGTTACAACGTGAGAAAAATATACTCCAGCAGCTTGTGAAAGCGAGGAATGCAGTCAAACTCAAGTTCAACTCACTGAAGTTTGAGAGAGAAAAAGTGGAGAAAGCATTGGATGATACTTTCAAACCTATTACTGATCCATTGAAAACAATTGTTTCTCAGTTCAAAAATTAACAGGCTCCTGTAGAATTCATTTCTTGTAAAAGTTATAAAAATGAAAGTCGTATCCAGATCAACATTAAATCTTCATTGGATACAACATTCTGACCTGAAGACACTGAAAAAACACTTGAACCTACTGAATAGAAGTAAAAGTTATGAAAATGAATGTCCTATCCAGATGAATAATAAATCTTTATTGGATATAACATTCGAACCTGAAAAAACACTTGAACCTGCTGAAACTGAAGAAGAAGCTGATGATGAATGGGATTGTGAAACAGCTGGCAGTGCAGATGATGATGATGATGATGATGACCATCAAGCACCAACATTGAAACTTCCATTCTTGAGAAAAAAAGGTGATGAAGATAAATTGTACGGCGTACGCAAGGAGGGAAAGACATACATGCTAGGCAATTCACCAATTAGTTTTGAAAATAATAGTGTGAATATGAAAAATGTGAGTTATCCTTCTACTGCGGGACTTTTTGAGCTACTATTCAAGAAGCAGCCTGATCTAGATATGATTAACAAGAAGGATAGAGAGAATTATCGTCAAATTCTCGAAGCGACCAGTGCTCATAAGAAACGTCATCGCTTCGATGAATCACTTCGATCATCTTCAAGCAAAAAATTTCTCGAAATCATCAAACCTATGTTTCCAGAGCCAACAGGTTCGGGACTTCTTCCAAAATATAAATATGCAAGACCGGGCATGAGAATTAACTATATTTACTGGGATGATCCTAACGAGTTAGTCGATCGACTTCGTCTTCTCATTGCTGAACGACGGGCAATTTCAATCATGAGAATGAGATACATTTGATTATCGAAGAGCTCCGAGAAGCAGGGTATATATTGAACTGACTCGTGAAGATATCATTCAGTATCAAAATGAGTGTCGACCTGTTCGGACGCAGTTTGAAAAAGAACTCGGCGGGAGCTCCTGGCCCTCCCGGCGTTGGCTATAAATTCACATCTGATGGTCAATTTGATGTAGAAAATACGAGATTGTGTAATCTAGCAGCACCAGTTGAATCAGACGATGCAATTAATTTTCAGACTCTCAAACAATTAATTGAATTAGAAGTTCAAAGTTTGTATGAGATTACAACGAGATTGAGAAACGAGATTGATAATTTCGATACAATTTTGAAAGCGCATAAAATGGAGTTGGAGAAAAATATCAACGATTTCACTAGATTTGTGGAGGCACACAGAGACGAGATTGGCAAGCAAATCTTTGATTCTAACGCCAAAGTTCAAAAGCTGAAAGAAAGTTTGGATTTCATATACAGTTGACGGGGTAGCAGCAATTGAGATGAATCGAAAGCGTGCAGTAGTTGAAGAATTACATAAGCCTGACCGACGCAATTATCCACGTCGAAAATTCGATATTCGTGGCTTGGATGAAACGTGGCAAGCTGATCTAGTAGAGATGCAGCCTTATGCTCGAGAAAACAAAGGTTATCGGTATCTGCTCACTGTCATCGACATTTTTTCCAAATATGCCTGGGCCATTCCCGTAAAATCGAAGAATGGTGAAGATGTTACAGCAGCCATGAAGTCCATTCTTCGTCAAAGTCGTGTACCCAAACACGTTCATGTGGATTTTGGAAAATAATTTTACAACAAGAGTTTTCAAAATTTCTTGGAGAAACATAAAATTAACTTGTACTCGACCTACAGCAATCTTGAAGCATCGATATATGAACGATTTAATCGTACGCTGAAAAACAAAATGTGGAAGCAGTTCAGTTTGTAAGGAAATTATAAATGGCTCGATATTTTAGCGAATCTAATGAAATTCTATAATAATACGAAGCATAGAACGATTGGTATGAAACCAAAAGATGTTACATCTATCAATGAAGCTGAAATCTTGAAACGATTCTCTTCGACGTTCAATGCAATGAAAAAACCAAAATTTGAGGTGAATGATAGAGTTTGCGTGAGTAGAAACAAGTCTTTGAAAAGGGTTATACTCCTAATTGGTCAACGGAGATTTTTACAATTGATAAAGTGCGGAAAACCAATCCTATTACCTATCATCTAAAAGATTATCAAAATCAACGCGTTGCTGGGGGCTTTCACGAAGCAGAACTCCTGAAAGTCAAGTATCCCGATGTATATTTGATTGAAAAAGTGTTGAGAAAACGTGGTAATCAATTTCACGTCAAGTGGTTAGGATTCGATGATTCGCACAACAGTTGGATTAATAAAACAGAAATTTAAAATTCAAAAAGAGAGAGAAAGGGTAAAGGGTCCCCACCTTCGCCCTCTACCAGTGAGGAACAACCATTGATGATCGTGAACATTATACTCTAAACGAATTCAGAGTATAGAATGCACTCGTTTTCCTCTCCTTTATCTTTCCCTCTCTTTGTTTTATTTACAATTCATCAAGTACAAAGTCAAAATTACCAAAATCATAGTATACGATAAATAAAGTACAGTTCTTAGCATTGAGTAACATCTCCTCAAACATCTTTTCATTTTCAACGAGTGTCTTGGATAATCGTTCTCTCAGGAACACTTGAAACTCGTTGTCGATAGTCAACACGACTCTGTTTCCGAATTTAGTTTTCACTATCTTGAGAGTGGTTTTCAAATACTTTTTCTTCTTCTCCAGTTCAGATAATTTCCTTGTAGGGAGAAAACTGTTGGCAACTTCATTCAAGGCGAGTAAGTCCATCTCTGAAACTGAAAAGAGAAAATAATCTAAGTCCCGAAAGAGAAAAATCTTCAAAGTCTTTTTCGGTGAACTTACGATGAATATTCTAAGTTCTGGAAAAAGTTCTAGAATATTTAATCAGCTTCTGCATATGCATATGCTGTATGTCACCTATCTAACCCCCTCTTTCTCCATCGATTGTTCTAGAACATGTCAAAAGAGTATAGCATGATTATCACTGAAGATCGATCGTCACCTTACAGGGCCAGTAGTAAGACATATTCTTCATCGAGAATATCCACGTTCCAGCAAGTTCTCTCTCGATGCGTGCGCAACTAGTCGTTCTCTTTGCTGACCACGGCAAGTCGCTCTTTCTGCATTTCTGAGTTCAGAAATAAATTCAGCAAAAAAAATCATATCATCAATATAAGCAAGTTTTCCTCGTTTCCGAGATTTTACAACTTGTTTTGAAAAACTCCGAAATTTATGAGTGAATTTGAGTAAGTCATTAGCACATTATTGAAAACTATTTGGTGCATTACGAAGACCGAAAGGAAGACGTCTAAATTGGAAATGTCCCTTCGAGGTCGAGAAAGCCGTTTTCTCACGATCTTCATATTTTACTGGGACTTAAAGGAATCCACTTTGCATGTCAGTAGCCGCGAAAATAGATGCACCACCTAATTGTTCTATGAGCTGTGTTATAAATAGAATTGGATGGGGATAAGGTCGAGTTTTTTCATTGAGTTTCCGAAAATCGATAACTACGCGCCATTTTTTTTAACAA
This sequence comes from Aphelinus atriplicis, assembly GCA_020882685.1. Taxonomy (NCBI): domain Eukaryota; kingdom Metazoa; phylum Arthropoda; class Insecta; order Hymenoptera; family Aphelinidae; genus Aphelinus; species Aphelinus atriplicis. The sequence goes on from JAJGQD010000006.1 coordinate 1,484,260, forward strand.
CCCATACAGGATTATTGAAAGGATTTCCCGATTTTTCTATTATTCCGGTTTCTAATAATTCATTCACTTCATCATCAACAGTTTCTTGTAATTCGTATGGTATTGAATATTGACGTAATTTTATCGGAACGTTATCAATAGTATTGATTACGTTCCGATAAAATTACGTAACCGTGAATGTGATTCTGTATCTAAGTGATCTGTTGGTAATTCATTCATCACTGCGTTCACACGTTCTTTACCTGTAATAATTTTGTGGTTATAAGTTTTTATAGAATCAGAGGTATTAGTCCTTGAATCATCATTCTCATATAATCTTTACATTTGAAGATTTAGGGCTAACACTAGGATTTTCACTCTAGGATTTTCAAAAATCCGACTTTTTTTTACTTGAAAAGTTAGTAGATTTCCCGTAGAATACGCTCCTGAAACCCTTTTTTCGAAATTCGAACTCCAAGTGTTTTTTCCAAGGGATTGCTGATTGAATTGTAAGTACGATTTAACGATAATTTAAAACTTTAAACGCGTTTTTCTCGACAGTAGCTTCAAATATATATTCTCCTCCGAAGTACGTAGCCGTTTTTCGAAATTTTGAAAATTACCTGTTTTACCGACAATTTACTGCTCTTTTTTTAGTCGAAAATTTTTACGTTTTTTTCAAACATGCACAGTTTCTACAAAAATTGACGAAAAAAAAATCCTACGTACTTCGATAGATAATCTTATGTAGTTTCGAAAAAAATTTTGAATTTTTGTTCCAGCTCTTATGGTTGCCGAGATATGGGTACGCCCGCGGAGCGCCTCAAAAAAAAACTTGTACCGAAGATCTGCTGTGGTGCCGCCATTTTGTATGAAATCAATAACAAAAAAATTTTTTTTTCATACTTCGATGGATGTTCAATAAACCCTGTGGATTTCATCACAATCCCTCTTCCTATAATCCCATAAAAAATTCGCAAAATCACACCTTCTTTTTGGCCTCTAGAGTGGTATTACCTTTTAATGATTATGAGAATTTATTGTGTTGAAATGATTAATATCAAATATTCCTTCTGCCCACCAATTATCACCATCTTCCATAATCTCCGATAATTCTTTTGTACACTAGGATCGTTATTCTCTATTGTAATTTCATGATGAATTGAAAGACTTTTCATTTCCCAATTTTGATCATTAATAGGTTCTAACTCTACATTTTTGAAATAGTTGCTGTAGTATTTGAAATTTCAATTTCCATATCAAATTCATTTGGTAGATTTTTTTACCAAATTTTGAATGTCTGGTTTCAAATGTTCTGCAAAAGTCGAAATTTGAAGATTCTGAATTATTATTCAAATGTTTTGGCAAATTCTTCACATAATCTTCTGTTTCTACGATTACTGGAGAGATTGGAGGTGTATTATATGCTTTCTCAAGAAATACTGTGTTTTCTGGTGGATTAAAATCAATTAAATTACTTGGATATTTTTCAATCAAGTCAGTGTTTTGCGGATACAGAGGTATAACAGGTGTTCGAATCATGATATCATGATCATTTGGATTGTCAATTTCTAATTCAACGATACCATTAATAATAATGGCATCTTGGTTACCGACTCTCAAAAATTTCTTTAGTTTAATATTTTCGAATGATAGAGGAGGAATATATCCTAATTTTAAATCATATGGATTATCTACTTGACAAGCTATTTTAGCAGTTGAACGAGCTAGAATATAAACAAATGGAATATTAATAAACGAAAGTTTAATATTATCAAATCGTGATTGTCTCAGTGTATACATAAGATCAACTGGTCAAGAAAGAAAGAAAAGTAAACCGAATAAGAGATCGCTTTCGATCGGGCAGTCCCTTTTAACTACAATAAACTTTGTTGATCTTCCATATATATAATTGCCTCTATCAGCAATGAGGAAGATGTTGTTTGCCAATAATTTGATTATAATAATCAATTTAAATGGCATTAAAACAACTGTATAATACAGTTGTTTAATTTTACACGTGTATCATACACATGTTCGTCAAAAAAAAAACAAAAATTAATGTTAAATGTATGATATTTTGTGTGTGTGTGTCAGTTTGAATGTGTTTGTACAAGTACTAATTGGTTGTGTAATAAAAGATTTACATATAATAATTTTAAATATTGTACTTCTACGCGTTTCGTTCTAAATCCACCTGATAGGACTCATCAGTAAGGTTTATTCAGGTGGATCCAACCTTATACGCTTAAGGCGTTTACTAAAGAAGCTATGATACGAATTACTATATGAAAGAGTATGATAATATTAATCTATGATACATTAATTTTCTACTTATTACGATATTCTTCCCAGTCAAGATAATATATATAATATATAATTATTTATAGACACACGCTAAAAATTTGTTAGTATTATAACTAGATTATATCTACTTAAGTACATAGAGATGCGATGAGCAAAGTTAGTGCATCGCCGGCCAGTGGACTGGAACAAATTACACTAAAAACAACTCCCACGGCACTGGTATCACAAAATTTCTGTGCACAGTCCAACTGTCGACAACGAACTGAACTGCGCTCAGTCAAGACAAAGCTAGGAGACTTTTTCTCGAGAACAATCATGCTCTTCATGTAGAAAATGATGGAAATTGGATGCAAAACAACGGTTGCTATAGAGCAAATATAATAATTCAGTCCTTGGCCATCGAGTGTTACTTGAAACTGATCTTCTAGCTTCCAAAGCAACGGTTGCTAGGGGATGTAAACAATGGTTGCTGTGGGTAAAACGGAGATTTTGTATCCTGTACAGTTGAAAATACTGGAAACTAAACTTACGTAAATTTTCCTTCCCTTAGCAACGGTTGCTAGGGCGGTAAACAAGGGTTGCTCAGGAGCTAATTGGAGAAACATTAATCTCGAATATTGTTGTTGCAAAATAGGTACAAAGGGAGAAATTGAATGAAAAAAAAGCTATTTTTTTGTGATTTTTTTTCAAATTTCCAATTCATAGCTACGATGATGCGATTGTAACTCAGAGTACCTTATACAGTAATGATAATACAAAAAAAGTTTCATCTCTGATAGTTTTCGCACAATCTGTTTGTTAAGTAAGCCAATTTCCAAATATCGCTAAGTTTTACAATTGTTATTCAGGCTTTTATGAACGTCTCCGTAACCTGCCAATTTTTTACGTACTCTTATGGATACTAACTATCGATCCCCCGCGGAAAAATATCAATTTTATTAATTTTAACAACTTTTAGGATTTTTGAAAAATTTTCCGTAAAGAGTTCCTAATAAACAAATGCAACTGCAACGCAGTTTTCCTATCTATTCGAAATTTAAGAATTGCACATGATAGAAGAGAAACAGACGCTCATTTTGAGTTTTCATTCACTCAGATCCGATTTGTGAATCCCGAGATATAGTGGTTCAAAGTTGAGGTACTTTTCCGGCAAAAGTATACTCAGTAGAATAAGAATCGAAACAGTTTCTGGTAGCTTGAACATTGTTTTACTTGAGTATTAATTATTATGTACGTAAATAATGTTCTTGATACTTAATAGTCGGGCGGAAGGTTGGTGGAAATCATTGAAACGCAGCACTCTCGGTGCAGAGTCAGTGGCGGGCAGTGGAGGGGGTAGGGAAAAAGACGCGACGAAAAGTCGAACACTCAGGATCAAAATGGACGTTTGATTTTCTACCGACAATATCTCAGCTTCTATATTAGATAATTTGATGATTATTTTTTAATTTGATAGAGGACGTTAAAAGATGATCAAATATGTAGGTTAAAGTACCATAAAAATTATTGGTTACGATCTATATATGAGAAATGTAATAATGAATATTTGTACATCTGTTCTGATCATATTTTTCAATTTTCATTATAAAAATGTACGTAACGTTGACTAATACATTCAAAGAAAATGTTTTTGATTGATATTGATTGATAAATATATTTTGGGGAGGTTTTGAATAGGAAAGCAGAGTAAAGTATTTTATGATATTACGTTTATTCAACATTATATTTACAATATACATCAATTTGAATTCTACATACATATATCTTAATTGTTCACAATTATTTAATTAGTGTTTCCGTAGTTTTTTCGGAGGAGGAATTGAAACTTCCTCATCATCAGTGCCACTGTCTAAATCTTCATCTTCTACTTGTGAAATATTTAAAGCAAAAGCTTCGTTTATTGCCTCTTCTATTTCCTTCTCCTTCGTTACATCATCTGAATCTATTTCGAAATCGTTTTCGTCACTACATGTTGTTCTTGGCGAATAAATTGATCTGAAGCATCTTCACAGAAGAAACATAGTTCTTCGAAATCAAAATCTTTCTCACCAGTACTCAAACGCGTTGTTGGTCGTGTTTGAGGTTGAGGTTTCGCCGATTCGAGTGCTTTCAAATAAGACAATATACTTTTCTCAGATACATATGGCAATATGCATGAATTATGCACTTCCAATGAGTCATACTTTCGGAATTCAATATGCTCCGCATCTCCTCTTCGTAAGTTAGATGCTATGCATTTCTTCAAAGAGTCCTGTTTGATGGTCCGGGTTGCACTTGATGATAGCTGTTGTTCACAAATCAAGCAGACGGCTTCATCCATTTCAAAGATGTAAATAACCTGAAGCAAAAAAAAAACAGAAATTTTACTTCTATATGTATAAAATTCTCGCGTGTGTATGTATGTATGTGTGTCTATGAATATTGCTTCAAAAACTAAATAAATTTCCAAAGTAATTTGTAAATATTTTTCATGAACAAAAATTTATGGATTCAACAAAATATTAGTGATCTTTTAAAAGAATTTTCTATAAAATTCGTATTAATTATTCGTATCAAAATTCATGGTAACTCCAGTGGAAATTGACTTTTAATACATGAGAAACTGCATATCTATTTGAAAATTATCTACCTTCATAAAATGACTTATGTTTTACATAGCAGTTTTTAACTGTAAGCTTTTGAGTGAATAATGGTGTGTTTAAGTGCGTGCGTGTTTATAAAAATACGCTTATGGGACACGGCCAACAGTTTTCCCATATTCTTTCTAACTATATATTATTTATTTATTTTCAATCCCACGGTTTCAAATCTACGCGGGAAGCAAGAGCATGTGAACGATGTTACGTACTATGCGTGAACATAGCTGCTTTATCAGGCTACCACGGCTAACTTTAGGGTCGTAGGATGGAGAACAATTTCTCTGGTCGAAAAAAAAGTAGTAGATCGCTTGATACGGTACTCCAAAATCATTATTGCGAACGAGTTTTTGAGTATTTCTTCATGTTAATCACTCAATTGGGATGCTAGATGATCATGAAATCATGTTTCGCGTCCAAAAAAGTCGTTTTGGCTAAATTAATGCCAATGTAAAAATCGAGCGTGCGATCTCAAACATTATATAGTTGCGTTGTCTTCTGCATGACGCGTATATGATCAATCCATATACGCAGAATGGTGATTTTTCGAGGCTGCAGTACGAGATACTTGTATTTTTAATTTGATTTTAAGTTAAAAATTAGGGGTAAAATTATGAGGTAATATATATATATATATATATGTATGGGTGATTCTCTGTCAAGTGAGAGAGTGAAAATAGAGAAAAAATTTGGAATTTTTTCTATGAATTCTAGGAGACTCCATCATGTTCCCTGAATTTTTTCAGAATTTTTTTGACCCTATGTCTCATCTTGCCAGAGGCTCAAAGTGGTGAAGTTTGCAATATTAAACATTTTATGAGGACCTTTGACCTCGATTTTGAGCTATCTGGAGACATTTCAGAGTAAAAATTCAAGAGATCTTTTTTTCTGGAGAAAAGCCAAATTTTCTGGAAAAATTGGTTCCAGGATCATTGGTGAACATATAGCTTCCACCCAACTCATTTCCAGGCTTAAAACTGAGCAAAAAGTGATTTCGATCACCCGGACCATAATGTGATACATACCAAAAAAAACTTACTTTATTATCAAAATATCCTAACTAGTCCCAGAGTGCTGCGTTTGATCTCTTTTTTTTAATTAACCAATATATCATGAGAATTAGTGGACATTGTATAAGAATGGGTGTCTGCACATACGTCACTTATATGTATGCATGTTACTTTGGTTTTCTCTTCATACTTTTGATTTACTGTATTGGTTGGCTGAGATTCCCACCCAATTTGTTCTCTTACTCGAGTCTCATATTTGTCGCCAACTCAGAAATGGTTATTTTATCAAGTGTTTTTCACTCGTCAACATATCCATTACAGATTTGAGTTACCGATCTTGACCAAACTTTTTTTCATGTTTGTCTGAGTCAAGAATATGTGATATCCAGAGCCCCAGGGTGTAATAATCCAATACTCCCAAGATATAAATTATTATATCTTGGTTGGAGCCGTAGTTCTCGCCTTTAATCAGAGTTTCCCTCATGAGGTGTATTTCCTTTGAATGAACTTTATGTTCATTAGCACTTGTCGGATCCTACTGCATTCAATATCCTGCAAGACACATAGAATCACTTGGTTCTGTTAAATTACTCAAATTCACAAAAACATTGCACTCGAACAGAATGAAATATAGAATAAATTGATGAAAGAAGACACGGTTCATGACTTCCTACTCTGGACTTGGATAATTAAGTAATAACAACTTTTATCCATGTACAAGTGACACGAATACATTCAAATCCTATGACAATCCAGTGTCAGAATCAAATTTCAGTTTTAAGCACTTCAGATCACTTGTTGTCACACACTGGTAACCTAAAATAATATTTTGCTAACATTTAATTGACACCCAACTGACATTCCAATTTCAGTCCTGTTCAGCGCACCTGTAACAAAAAACATGAACAACAAAGAATCATATTCTTAGAGAAAATAGATAGGGTAAGAATGTACAGGTTAAAAGTATAAACTTATCTGAATCTTGCCGCATTTCCATCCCATGGAAAACTGATCAGCTACCTACGTTGAAGAAAATCTGCTTGTACAATGGAGAACATTTGTACAAGCAATGAGAAAAACTTCATTCAATATTTCTTAAACTGTGAGTAATAACAACACTACAACACAGCATCTCAGATGTTGAACACAGTTTACTAACAGGTCACTGACAGTCACTGATGGTTGGTAAGCTATACTCTATAGTATAGCCACGAAGACAGAATACAGACTACAGTCTCCATATGGGAATATGGGATTGGCGTTTGAACCTCAAGAGCTTGAGGTCGATAATGAAGATCCCATCAGTGAACATCTGAGATGCTGTGTTGCAGTGTTGTTATTACTCACAGTTTAAGAAATATTGAATGAAGTTTTTCTCATTGCTTGTACAAATGTTCTCCATTGTACAAGCAGACTTTCTTTAACGTGGGTAGCTGATCAGTTTTCCATGGGATGGAGTTGCGGCAAGATTCAGATAAGTTTATACTTTTAACCTGTACTTTCTTACCCTATCTATTTTCTCTAAGAATATGATTCTTTGTTGTTCATGTTTTTTGTTACAGGTGCGCTGAACAGGACTGAAATTGGAATGTCAGTTGGGTGTCAATTAAATGTTAGCAAAATATTATTTTAGGTTACCAGTGTGTGACAACAAGTGATCTGAAGTGCTTATAACTGAAATTTGATTGTGACACTGAATTATCATAAAATTTGAATGTATTCGTGTCACTTGTACTTTGATAAAAGTTGTTATTACTTTATTATCCAAGTCCAGAGTGGGAAGTCGTGAACCGTGTCTTTTTTCATCAATTCATTCTATATTTCATTCTGTTCGAGTGCAATGTTTTTGTGAATTTGAGTAATTTAACAGAACCAAGTGATTCTATGTGTCTTGCAGGATATTGAATGCAGTAGGATCCGACAAGTGCTAATGAACATAAAGTTCATTCAAAGGAAATACACCTCATGAGGGAAACTCTGATTAAAGGCGAGAACTACGGCTCCAACCAAGATATAATAATTTATATCTTGGGAGTATTGGATTATTACACCCTGAGGCTCTGGATATCACCTATCCTTGACTCAAACAAACATGGAGAAAAGTTTGGTCAAAATCGGTAACTCAAATCTGTAATGAATATGTTGGTGAGTGAAAAACACTTGATAAAATAACCATTTCTGAGTTGGCGACAAGTATGAGACTCGAGTATGGGATCAAATTGAGTGAGAATTTCAGTCAACCAATACAGTGAATCAAAAGTATGAAGAGAAAACCAGAGTAACATGCATACATATAAGTGACGTATGTGGACACCCATTCTTAGACAATTTTCATCAATTCTCATGATATATTGGTTGATTAAAAAAAAGAGATCAAATGCAGCACTCTGGGACTAGTCAGGATATTTTGATAATAAAGTAAGCTTTCTTTTGGTATGTATCACATTATGGTCCGGGTGATCGAAACCACTTTTTGCTCTGTTTTAAGCCTGGAAATGAGTTAGGTGATAGCTATATGTTCACCAATGACCATAAAACTAATTTTTTTTAAAAATTTGGCATTTTTCCAAAAAAAAAGTTCTCTTGAATTTTTACTCTGAAATGTCTCCAGATAGCTCAAAATCGAGGTCAAAGGTCCTCATAAAATGTTTAATATTGCAAACTTCACCACTTTGAGCCTCTGGCAAGATGGGACATATGGTCCAAAAAATTCTGAAAAAATTCAGGGGACATAATGGAGTCACCTAGAATTTATAAAAAAAATTTCAAACTGTTTTTCATTCTCACTCTGTATATATATATATATATATATCGAAATGTTAATTTTCTAGATAGATCTAGTACTGTAAGCAACATAATATATAAGAATATTTACCTAAATACGATGACGACGCTAGGAAAACGAACTCCGAATACGATAGCCTTGAGAAATAACGATCACTTTTCCACTCTGTCTCACTCGATTCACCGTCTCACTAGAGCAGATGTTCGTAGCTGAATGATTCGAGCGCAACTGATGGCAGTCCCCTTAGTTTGGGCCTATCCATACGTTCTACCCAAGTGTCCCTCACTACCTGACCCCACTTTGAGGATCGGAGCGCAGGATTCTACCTGTATTACCTATATTACCTGTTCTACCTTCATTCTCAGTAATATTCAATAAACTTTTTCATTTTAATTAGTGCCCCTGACTAATTATGTCTTAATGTACAAGGTTTAATTTGATGTGAAAGATAAATCCATCTTAATTATTCCTGGAACATTGTATTCGGAAATTCATATAAATAACATACGAACATACTTACGGTACTTACATACTCACCTACATACTTAATCATCTTTTGACTTCCTATATTAAATTAAAAAAAGAATCATCACATTATCTAATATAGAAGCTGAGATATTGTCGGTAAAAAATCAATTTATTCGCCAAGAACAACATCTAGTGACGTAAACGATTTCGAAATAGATTTAGATGATGTAACGGAGGAGAAGGAAATAGAAGAGGCAATGAACAAATAGATAGGAAAACCGCGTTGCAGTTGCATTTTTTTCGAAAAATTTTCAAAAAATCATAAAAGTGGTTAAAATTGATAAAATTAATATTTTTTCGTAGGGGATCGATAGTTAGCATCTATAAGAGTACGTGAAAAAATAGGCAGGTTTCTGAGAGGCTCATAAAATACCTAATTACAGTTGTAAAAATTTTGAAACTGGCTATCTTCAAATATGGATTGTGGAAAAACTATCAGAGATATCGAGATTCAATTTTTTTTGTATTCTTATTACTGTATAAGGTACTCTTACTAATAATCTCATTATCGTAGGTATGATTTGAAAAATCACAAAAAATGGCTTTTTCTTTGGGGTTATTTTTCCCTTTCCACCTATTTTGCAACAACAATATTCAAGATTAATGTTTCGGAATACTTAATCCTTATGCAAAATTCCATAACGAAAATTTTTTTCCTCTTGCATTTTACTTTAGGATTGATAGTTTCCATACTATCTCAAAAGTAAAAGAGAAAAATGCACAATTTTTCAACATCTTTGAAAATAAAAATATGAAGCCATACTTTTCATTTGTCCACGTATGTCTCATATCATTCTAAATCATTTTCCGAAGAAAATAAAAAAATTTCCAGAGAGGGAGTATGAAAACACCGAGGTCGACAAATTTTTGACAGATGCGCCCCGTACTATATGTATATGTGAGAATCTTTTATCCAAACTTTTCAAAACTAACTCACACGGTATGTTTGTAAACAATGAGCTGACGTCAAGTGAAAGTAACGCGAGATCAGCTGGGACATGTACATTTGAAATTTTGCTTTTTAAAATCAAGACTATTATTCACGCGAGAGATTGGTGGTCTTATACACTTTTTTAATTCGTCATGTAAGATTTTTGCTAAAAAATGTGTAGGTAAATTTACTAAAGAAATAATAAGTCTCAATGGGACATCGGCTTCATGTATCTTAGGCAAACCATATGCTTTAGCCAGAGTAGTATTAGTTTGTGTTGATATGTTATGGAAGCGTTTATTTAGGAAGTCTTGGTCATTTAAACTGGACAGAATTTTATGAACTTTGGTTTGTAATGATTTAAGTGGGTTTCTTTTAACTATTTTATAAGTATGTTTATCCTCTGAAAGCGAATTCATTTTATCTGTATATTTACTATTATTTATACACACTGTCAAGTTACCTTTGTTCGCACGACAAAGGTAACTTGTCGTGCCGACTAATACTAATTCTTTTTTTCTCATGTATGGTACGCAGTGACCACGCGCAGTAGAGCCGCAATTCTTTCCGCATCGATGGGTGGAAAACGATACACTTTTCATCCAATGACGGCCATAATCCGAATACCGGGAAAATAATTTTTTTTCCGCGATATTGGAATTTTTGGGAACCGTGGTAAGCAGCAGCGCGATCACGGGCGTAGTAATTCCCGACATACCACCACCACACTGACGCAATCGCAGCGAGCCTGATCAACCCAAAAGAATCAATTGGTTTGATTCATTCTTTTTTTTTTGGTTTTATTTGTTTTCAAAATTTTGATCGAGACCCTGTCTCTCTTGCTCACGTATAAGGCAAACTACAGGTAATAGATTGGTAGTTTTTAAGATTTGTAGTACACTGTAAATCTCGTTTCTCATTTTGAATTTGAATATTATAAGGATATAACCTCAGATTCGTGATCAGCGACTTCAAAAACCCCTGTGTACCGAATTTGATCAAATTTGCTTGACTTCAAAAATTTTGGATTTCTTTAAAAAATTTTGTCCCCTATCTTGGATTAGCCATTTCGTACTTTGAAAAACTAACCTCAGATTCGTGATCAGCGACCCCGAAAACCCCCGAGTACGCTATTGGTGGTTGGGGAGCATGAAGAATTCATGATTCTAGTGGGAACAAGGCGTATAGAAGCTCAGGCAAGCTCAATCGATGAGTCAGCGAGCAATGTGTCATAAATATTAAAAGACCTAGAAACATCAGTGTTTTCTAAAACTTGATGTATCCATAATTCCATCAGGAGGCCCCATTGGTCAAAATCCATGAAATGCGTCTATATTTATGTGATACATTAACCCATTAACGACCAAGCGCCTCGATTTTCTGTCAACTTTTCGACGCGATAATTTGGCATGTTATTATCGTCTTTGAAAGAATTCAGTTCTCACATATTCTGGCGTGAAATTTTATGCTCTTTTAGAATCCGTGGTCAAAATTATGATTAGACTCCTAGGAAAAAAGATATGGCCGATTTAAACTCAAAAAACGCGAAAATTTAAAAAAAAACGTTTTCTCGATTTTTTTTCATAATGTTATCGCCAATCATTTGTGCTCTAACTATGGACAAAGGTGGACAGAATGCTTCAGGTTTAAGAGAAAAGTTTCGTTAACGAAGTGAAATCGCTTTTTTTTACAAAATGGCGGCAATAACGTGAAAATTTTATAAAAAACATTACTTATTTTTTTTCCCGAAAACTATGGACTTAATCAAAAAATTCAAAAGAACAAAAATGTCTTATAATTAGTCAAGGAATACTCCCAATTTTTTTTCAAATGTTTTTGACATGTTTTGGAAAAATTAAATTCTCCGAATTTTCAAAAAAATCTAAATTGTCTCAAAAAATTCTACAAAAACTTGTGAGCGTTCATTGACTAATTCTGAGACACTTTTGTTCTTATAAAATTTTTGATAAAATCTAGTTTATCAACAGTTTTTTCATTTTTTTCTAGCTTTTTTCCTCGGAGTCTAATCATAATTTTGACCACGGATTCTGAAAGAGCATAAAATTTCACGCCAGAATATGTGGAAACTGAATTTTTTCAAAGACGATTACATGCCAAATAATCGCGTCGAAAAGTTGACAGAAAATCGAGGCGCTCGGTCGTTAATGGGTTAAAACATCTTTGGTGAAAATACAGGACCCGGAGACTGTGGTGTGTCAGTCGATTCGTTTATCTACCTTGAAGAAAAAGAACATATGTGCAAAGAAATCAGAGGGTGGAGTTTACCTTGACCTAAAATCAACCTAAAAATATACAAGACCATGTAGTATGGTCACACCTCAATCTATACCACCGTTCTATCTTAATAGGTTCACTTTCTATTACAAAAATATCAAGTATAGAAATCGATTGAATATCACTTTTTGCAGTTCTTGTTTATTAAAACCGCCTTATTATTAGCTATTCGTTGATTTTGGTGCTGGCTCTAAATTTTTTATTGATTAAGCTTCGCGCCGCGTCAATAATATTCCATCGTCTCATAAATAAGACTCTGGTATGATAACAAGGTTGTTGGATCTTGTAAGAAGATCGAAGGTGGAAATAATCTCACACACATGGGGGGGGGGGGGGAAATGAGTTCTAAATATGTGGAGAAATGTGTGAAGAATGTTATATTATGCAGTGCACCCTCCATTATTCCAAATATGTATAAGTTGTCGATCTTTGAGGGCCAATCCAGAGTGAAGTGGAAAAGGGAAAATTCACAAAATCCACCACATATTTATTTAATGCGACGTTTCGCCAGTTAGGTTCACTGGCCTCATTCAAAACTGCCTGATGAGGCCAGTGAACCTAACTGGCGAAACGTCGCATTAAATAAATATGTGGTGGATTTTGTGAATTTTCCCTTTTCCACTTCACTCTGGATTGGCCCTCAAAGATCGACAACTTATACATATTTGTGTGAAGTATGGCTTATGAATATTGTTTGGGTACGCTCAGGGAAATGATTACTCGCAGACATATTTACTTAATTCTGCTGCCGAGTTTATACGGAAATCTGAGAATTTAGATGATGAATATTAGTACTAAGGTGAATCATTCAATTATATTTCATATTCGAACATCATTTCCGTCTGCCTTTAGATCAGAAGACTGAATTACACTGATGGAAGCAACATACATCAACTCGGTTCATACGGCGTGGCGACACTCTTTTCAAAAGAATTTATTTACAGGAAGTCGCATCAGCGAATCATTCATTTTCTGCTAAAACATGTCAACTGCATATTCAGCACTTATATACATGATCTGGTCAATTGCTAGTCTCGTAATTTTCAAGAGTTTGAATACTCTAACCATTATGTATCTATTTTCAGGTCCTTCCGAGGTAGTAGCTACTCTGATGAATATTGGATTATATTCTGATGCTCTCATTCTATGTCACTATTTTGATTTATCAAAATTACCTGTTCTCGAAAATTTAACATTACAATGTGTAAACCTGAGTCAGGTAGGCGATTCAAAGTCCTGGGACTGGATTCACCGGAATAATGTTGTGGGTGAGTGATACTCTTGAAATATTTCTCTTTATGAATCTACATGTTTTCTTCCCAGTTTCCCTCCGAGCACGCATTCCATCGTTATTGAACCCCTTCCATCCATTATTATTCTTTGAGTTGCCAAAGTCTGGTTCTCAATACTCTTATGCTTGAAGCTAATCGGCTTTTTCTATTATTTTCACTGTGACTATTGAGTTCCTTTATAATTTTCTAGTCTCAATATACTTTGAATTTCATTCTGAAGTAAAAATATGGACTATAAGCTCTACTAAAAGTCTACAAATTACCTAAATTTGAAGAATTGAAAATAAATTCATTCCAAGCATCTACCATATCAGGATGAATAACTCAATACAAAAATATGATTTATTAATTGATATGAGAAGTTATATTTCAGATTCAGCATAACTAATGAAACGCAGATCGTGATCTCTTACTGTTAATTTTCGAAATGCAAAATTTTCCGTGAGTAATAATTTTGCATAGGATGTCCCTTTGAACCATAGTTTTTCATAGTATCTCACGCGACCGCGTGGCTCGACCCGATCCACGACGATCCGTTCCCTTACCACAATACACTTTCACCGATCACTCCGCGTCCCGTACGTTCAACGCTTCTACCCTGACACGCCGCGTCTCTTTCTACCGCCACTTTTTCTCACTCACACACTTTACTTAGTCTCTAATTTGATCAACACGATTTATATTTATTCGCGTCCCGAACTTTCGACGCATTAACGACCGACGATATTCGAATACACCGACATTCCGCCAAAACTAATTTATCTGAAACATATGGGCTGGTTCAGAGCCACGCAGCAATAAATCTCTCGTTCGAAATACTCCGCTACGCAATCAGATATTCCAAACTTTTATTTACTCTACATGACACACCATAGTGTGTGAGATATTCCCACCTCAGGGGTTCACAATAGCCCATATATTTCCCACAAGATATTTCTTCTTTTAGAGAGGTGACTCAGTTTGAGATAAATCCGCGACGTACTCGGTGTGGCTCGCAAGGTGACGACTCGCTTGGGAGTCGCGCGCCTGTCGACAATCGATCATAACATCACGCATCTTCCTTCTCGCTTCTCTGCGCCCTCTCTCTGCGCCTTGCTCTTCAACCAACGAAATTTACTTTCATTTACATTCAGTTCGTTGGATAAATATTTGAAATGTCTAATAAGCCCAACGCACTCGACTGCACACGCGTATCGTCATCGCGCATCTATAACTACAGTCTTTTCAATTTCAAATACTCGCGTGCCACAGTCCTCTCGTCGTATATGAGGCGTTTCGCTTAAATCCTCCCAGCGCCGCGCGCGAGAACCGAAACATGCCGTTTTCAACTCGTATTTACGATGCCAAAATGTACCTGAAAAAATGATTCGTTAGGTCATTTCCATGTAGTTTTTCCTCAGCTTTCCAACAGTGTAATCAGTTTTCCGGAAATTTTCCATTTTCATCCCCAAAAAATATAAAACATCTTATATCTCAAAAAGTATATTTTTAATAATTTTTTTAATGATTCCAATCGAAAGCTAAGAATTTTTTACGTAGAAAAAGATGTTTTCCAAAGAGTGCTCGAATGATTTCTCTGAGAAATGGAACGTCGAAAAGTAGACGTAGCGCTACTCCAGCGCACGGAGCGTCTGAGAAAATTGTACAATGAGTCGATCCCATGTTATCATTTCTCAGCTTTCCAACGGTAGTATGAGTTTCCCGAAAAAGTCCTATTTTTAAGGCCAAATAAATGAAGGCCACTTCTAGAAAAAATTTTCTGTTTTGCAAAATGATGATTCTGGAAAATTTTTTTGAGGTTATGTCTCAACACAGCGGTGATGAAGCTAAACGGACCTCGGATTCGGATTCAGCAGCCAAAAATACATAGAAGCAGGGTGGTCCAGTCTCAATTTTTTTCCAGGTTCAATTTTTTTTTGGAGCTGTGTAATTCTTCATTGAATTTATGGATAAAATATTTGGTGAAAATTCCCAAGAAAGGTAAAATGGATCAAGAAGTATATGTCAAGTGTGAGAGAGTAGAAATAAACTATGAACGAGTTGATAGGTAATCGTTGCCATGAAAGCTGTAACATTGCTTCTCGCAGTGTTCCATAATGATCATTTTTTTACGAATGAAGCGTTCCAGGCTGATTTAGAGTACGTTAAAAACAAGTGTGAAATTATCCAGTTTATTTCTCATTTTCAAATTCCGCGCGTTGAGGCCACGAGCAAGGCGCAGAGACGGGGGCCCAGAGAGGCAGAAAGGAAGATGCGTGACGTCAATCTGTGACCTGGTGCCCATTCGCATCAGGTTGCACGAGGGAACACACGCTCAGGGATTGGCTCTACTTGCCGGGACACTCCGTATTTCTATACGGGCGCCAGGAGTGCCTCCGCTAGCTTTAGAGCACGGGCTTCTCGCGTGGGGGACGGCCGACGCGCGGGGACTCGAACGGAGTCTCCTCCGCGCGCGTTCGGGATAGCCGTGACGTCGGGGGGGGGGGGGGCGAGAGGGAGAGGCCCGGGCCAGGGTCGAAGCCTGTCGTTCCTGGGGTGTGTTGGCGCGCTCGCCAACACACACGTTCGCACGGGGATCACCGGGGCCGCGACGCGTACACCAAACCTTTGCGACGTTCTCGTTCTCGCTGTCTCGCTCTGCTCTCGCTCGGCTCTGGCTGCTAGCTGCTGCTCTTGCTGTTGGTGGCTGCTTCGTCGTCGACCTCGGCGTCCTGGTCTCGCACACACGCACACGCTCACGTACTCGGGACACTCGGGAATATCGCGCGTCGCGTGTTGCGAGCTGCGGGCACCGGACGAAAATGGCCGTCCGCTTCGTGCTCGCTCTCGGCCTTGCGCCGCCGGAACTCTCGCGCGCCGTGGCTTGCGTGCGCGCTGGAGAGTGCTGCCCTCCCGAGCCGGCGGCGGCGCCGTACCGGCCGGGGCGAGGAGCAGCCTCTCCGTCTACAGTGACGGGTTTCCTGTCACACGTCATGAGGGAAGCCAAAAGTTGCACTTTACGCAGCAACCAGCGTGAAGTTGCTAGAAAATGTTAAGGGCTTAAGGAAAAAATCGCGGGATCAGGTGAGTTACTCTCCTCACAGATGAGAGCAGTTGACGATGAGCGACTGCATCTACTCAGTTACGCTGCACGGCGGACGTGACTGCTGATTAGCGGGCGACCGACGCACATGCCGGAGAGAGCGGGACCGCAAATTTGCAAGCCGTCCTCCTCGGGAAACTGGACGATTGTAGCGGCGGTTCCACCTACGAAGCGAAAGGGCAAGTAAATTTTGTGTCTGCGGGTTTTCGACAATCGCGGGGATGGGTGGTTGGGCCGAAGTTTCTGATCGCGTCAGTGAGCGTGATGGCGGTCGATCGGCGACAGGCGCGGGACTCCCAAGTCTGATTGCGCAGCGGAGTATCTTGAGCGAGAGTTGATTAAGCTGCGAACGGGAAATTACAGTATTCTTTATAATTTTAAGTGGATGTACACCGGATTCGATGAGAGAATAGTTGAGTTGAAAATGGTCGCTGCGATTATTAGGGACGAGAGCAGAAAATGGTCACCTTGGGACTCGTGAAAAACTGATATGCATTTCTCAGATATTTGGAATGGGTAGTTGCTTCATCACGCGAGTTATTCAACATGAATGAGTTGGTCTGTCTCTGGATATTTTTTTTTTTGGACAAAATTTCACTGGCGCTAAACGTGAGTTGAGACAACTGTTTACAGAAGATCGGTCGTATCCAGAGGAAATTGAAGCTGAGCTTGCCAAGGATGAAGTTACATGGCACTTCTCGCCACTCCCATCTCCACATTCCGGTGGGCTTTGGGAGCGAGCCGGGCGTAGCTTCAAACATAATCTTATTCGGGTACTCGGCGACTCAACGCTAACATTTGAAGAGCTATCCACGTTCACAACTCAAGTCGAAGCTTGCCTCAACTCGCGTCCGATTTGCCCGCTGTCTTCCGAGGGCTCTGACTTGGTAGCACTAACGCCAGTGCATTTTTTGATTGGACGTCCCATATCAGCTCTTCCTAAACCATTTGACAAATTATAACAGAATAAACGTAGTTGTAGATGGCGATTAATCCAACACATGAGGAACGACTTCTGGCACAGATGGAGAACTGAAGTTTTGCACCATCACCAGCAGCGAGGAAAATGGTTGGACGATCGAAAGCAACTGCAAATCGATGATGTTGTGCTTATCAAGGACGAATTGACTCCGCCTACCAAGTGGCCTCTTGGATGCGTCACAGCACTGCACCATGGCCTCGTTCGAGTCGTCGAGGTTAAGACAATATGGGCAACACGTTTTTTAGTCAATTCAATTAGTCGTTAGTCTAGTAATATTGCTCAAAATTTCAACGTGCCCCAATTGTAAAATTCACAGTATAGCAGAGCATTAGGTTAATTTGCAAGTTACTTGCCAAGTATTTGATATCTCACGATATAGATTTATTTTTTTTTCATATTTAGTTGTTCCTTTTGATCTCGTTTCACCGCATGTGGAGGGCGAGTCGTATACACTATGCCCGGGCGCCCACTGCCATGAACTTACGGTTCGTGGGCCCGCTAGAGGTTAAGCCGTCGACACAGCTGGCTCTACGTCTCGCTCTCGCATGTCGGATTACGTAAATGTAAGTCGTAACTTTACTCCACGACAGCCAGCTTAAAATTATTGCTTAAAATTGGTGTATCTGGTTGGTCTATTGGTTGAATAAATTGAGTTTTTCCGTCTTCAAAATAAATAAGTCGAGTTGTTATTCTGGTAGATTTTCCTGTTTTCCTCTCTTTGTAAAATGTTAGCGAATTAGAGTGAAGCCGAACCGACCCCTTCTCCGAATTCAGACCAGCGGAGCTGAGCTTCCGGTAACATCGTCCAAGCGAGAACGACGCGGGTGAATAGGAGAAATCCCTGATACTGTAAGTATCTGGCGCTCCCACATACGTTTGAGGAGAGCAGTTGTCAACAAATCCAAGGGCGGATAACGGAGCAGGAAAAGTGTTACAAAGCATATAGTACTGTCTATTCACATGGTCGATTTGCTATGCTTACATGATTACCATAAAAGAAATTGAAGTTGGCATAAACACTTTCAGTATGAACAATATGAATACCGTTATCAGAATTTTTTCTGGCGACCCTAACGTGAGCACGCACAAAAATACGATTTGATACGAGTACGGCTAAGTAACGTTGTTTCAGTAGACACGAAAATGGGAATGCTCATGTAACATTTTTTTGGTGGCCCTAATGTGAGCACGCTTATCTGCATTAATATATAGAAAAAACAAAACCACGACACATTAAATTCTCTTGGCGGCCCTAACGTGGGTCCGCAGTCTCGAAATAATCAGACACAATTCAATTCATCAGTCGTTTATTAATAAAGTAGATCCATAAAATTTTCAACTCATCAAGTTACATTTCTGATATCATACTATCGAAGAATCACATTGAATTAGCGGGGAAATAGAGCGAAAAATACATAATAACGCGCACCGAAGTCCGCGATGTCAGCACGCCGCAGTGACGTACGCAATCCAAATAGTCGGGTCAAGTGCTAATCGGAAGCATGGGATAACACAATTTTCATTCCTTTCGGAACTGACTTAGAAAACGTATGAAAGTAGTCTAATAAAGAAATTACCAAAAACAATTACCAAAAGAGTTTCAGAGATTTGTACAAGGAGGTGTACTGGAAACTATACTAAACTTGTTGGTATAATCAACACCGTCAATCAACAAGGAAACGACTAGTATACTTGAAGTACTTATTTATTTGCCAACTTTAATGGTTTGCATATTGTGACATTGTGCACATAAGAAAGTGAGATCGGTTAACTGTATTTTGAAAAACGTAATGAATGTGTACATAAAATATAGTACGGGGAACTTGAATCTAAATGTGATTGAAACCTATTGTGGGATTATTAAAATTTATACAAAAAATGTGAATGAAATTATAATTTTCAAGAGGAAGATTTTGAAGAGAATTTTGAGAGATCGAAGATTGCTCCAATAATAATTATTATTATTAATAACGAATGAAGAGAACGATCTTCGACAGAACGATACTTACTTAAAGGTTTGATGAATAGGCGGCGACCAAGAATATAGTTAGCGGTATTTGTAGTGTATTACGAGAATAGGTCTTCAGGAAGGTAACGGTATATTTTGAATGAACTTTCACTTCATTATTTCGGGAAATTTTCTCTAATTTTGATGAAATAATCCGTCGGGGACGACGCGATGTCGGTCCTAACGTGTCACGTGGCTAGCCCAGCGATTATTAGAAATCGAATCGTATGGGACCCCGCCACGAATATTGGAACGATCTAGAAGGATGGTGTTGAAATTGTGACGCACGGAGCATAACTTGAAACGGCGGCAGGCGACTGACCGTCTCCCACTGAGTGCGCCACTGAGGGGTTGCAACTGCATTCCCACGAGAGATTGAATACGACCGCTTCGTAGTGCTAGGGGCAATTGCCCGGCAGTCACACGGGAGACACGCGAGTCACTCGCGGTGGACAAACCATCGCTTATATTGTAAACTAGTATTGGAATAATTATACAAGCTCTCTCAGTGAAGTGAATAGGGAAGACGCATATAACCCAACCCATGAAATATGGAAGCGCTTTTGATCATCATTCAATTAGTCAGACTTAAAATTGATAATCTCGTATTTTTTTTACAATGCTACGATTTCTCCATTACACATGAAAACACCATATTTCTTTCAAAATTAACACGCCCCCTCATTAATTTTTCAAAATTTTTTGGATTATGAAAACTCTTCCAATGATCTATCAATTAGCCAGACTCAAATTTGTATCATATCATTATCTCGTAGTTTTCCACGATTTCCCATGATACATGAGAACATCAAATTTCATTCGCAAATTTTATTGTCACGCATCAAAATTTTTGTCTTTTCACGATAGTAAATGGAAAGGTCCCCGCAGCTCTATCACAGCGCACGGCGACAGTCGAAGCCGGGCCGCCTCGCAACACCGAGTCCAAGCGATCGCCAGCCTACCGAGACAACTAGCGAGTGCCGCTGACGAACAAAAGAAATGAGCAATCTTCATATCGAAGGCTTATGGATTTATGTGCTTAAAGAGCCAAAATTTGCAAATGTTTATTCGAGTGATGAATTAATGATTATCAAAAAGAAGGCATGCATAAATAGATTGAGTATATGAATGCGACTGTTATAAGTTATACGTAGATTATTATTGATAACGGGAAGGTTGAGGACGCTCGGAAAGGTTCGGGTCGGGAAAAGAAAAACTCTCAGTGGAAATTCAGTTAGATTATTCTTTTTATTTATTATTTTCTTTCATTCGATCCGTTTCCTTTATCCACTCGGCATTGAACGGCTCCACAAACATCAAATCGACGATTTCCTCCCGTGGTGAACTCAGGAATACCAGCTGCGAGGCCCACTGCGATATTCTCAGCAGATGTATCATCGGTGGCTCTCTCGGCCTCCGTCGTATCTACACGGATCGTCTCGGCCCCTCCTTGTCCTCGGACGAATGGGTTGGATCCGGGACCTCCAGTCTCAAGATCGCCGCAGCGCGGGAAACTCCATCCTCGCGCAAGCCGTCGACAGCGGCCGCCCCAAAATTGCTGCCAGCAGCCGACATGGAAGTGCACGAGCGATCGGAGGTCTGTATCGCGGTGCACGAGCGGGAATGCGCGCCTTTCAACTAATGAGGCCCACGCTCCCCGCAGACAGTATGGCGACACATCTGAACCTGGAAATGACACAGTCGCTGATTTTCGGCCAGGTAGAAATCAGGAGCCCTCTCCTACATTTCGTACACTTCTTTTTCGGCAGTGGCAAACGCATGGTGGCTTGCCGAAAGCGGACGGGGTTAAGCGCCTTGCACCTTGCCGCGTCGTCGGCCTCATAAAAAGTGATGAAAAGCAGCAGTTCGAGGTAGCCGTCATCACGCGACTAGATGCTCTCGTAGATGTTAAATAATTCGAGGAGCCCATCCGAGGCAATGCTCACCAGCATCCCAAGCCGCTCCATCAACTTTCGTGAATCACACCTTATGACGGGTTGTTCGCGAAACGCCGCACTTCGAGCCCGTTCTCGATGATGGTCGACTTCTTTGCTACCTCAGAGGATATCCTCCGCCTTGCGACTAATTTGGGATGATGCCCTCAGAAGCAGCGCGATTCGGTCGCCTCCGGTCCCATCACCCAATTTGCCAGTATGCGAGCCGCGTCATCCGCGGTATCACAGATGACTCGCATCACAGCGAGCTGTTCAACCTGCGGGGCGTACGCGACCTGCCGAAACCGGCCTCAGCGCTCAAGGATCGGCATAACCCAGCCACAGCCATAGGCGCCTCCAGTGAACGCCACGACGACCTGCAGCTCGCAGGCTATCAGGCAATGCTGAGAGAAGGAAGGCACCAGACATCTAAAGGAGAAATAAAACGATTGATGTATAACGCAAAAACGATGCGACGATCCAGCAATAGTCAACCAGAATGAGTCACAGAGCGAGAGTGTGGGATAGAGAGAAATTTCACACGCTTATCTCGACAATTAATTTGAAGTGTCGAGATAACGAAGGAAGATGGAGCAGAGCCAGGGAAGGTCCGAACAGCCAAGCGATCGGGAACGCACTGAGCTCCGATACACAGCCGAGCCAAGAATCGAACGCGCCAGTTCTTATCGCTTCCGGAGAGACCCTGGATCAGCGTGTGAACAATCCCGAGCTTCGCCGAGCTTCCTGTACCGTAGACTAAGTCGTGTAAGCGACTATGTGAGACAGCGGGCAGAGTACGAACGAATGAATGATGCGAATTCCCAACGCAGGTAGCCACAGTGGCAAACTCACCAAAGTCTGTGAAGAGGGGGGGGGCAGCCTCGAACGAAGTTTGCACGACAAATCTCGGTCCAGTTGTCCTCGATTTGACTTAAGGGTAGGGGTATTATTGCCCGGCTTGCCCTGCCCCCAATATTTTTGAATCTCGAGCGCAGTGCAAATCTGCGTAGTGCCCTGTCCATATTTTACCTGAGCTGCACTGAGCAGGTCCATTGGGATTAAGTGTGTAGAGACATGGGCGGGAATGCGCTGAGCAAGCCACCGATGCGACGGACGGCAGCTCACATGAAAAGTGTAACGTCGGGCTTTGCATTTCGCCCCTGCCATAGTTTTGCGAGGAGGCGGCCATAGGATATCTTCCTATCGGCCCATATAATGTTATCGATGAACTAGTGGGCGCATGGGCGTGTGACGCAGCGAACGGGAGGAGTCACGGGACGTGCTCGCCACCGCCTCGCGTCTACGTCCCGCGCATCCGCGGGACTCTTGCATGAATGACGTCACAGCAATTACAAAAGGAGGTGTCCCGCGAGACAACGATATAGTGGATCGGAAACAGTAATGGAGCGAGAATGTTAAATCGGAAATAAGTCGGAGTCAGTCGACACCAACACGAGTGTCATTGCAAGCGACAAATATGGAGCGCACGTGCGGTGCAGCTCCCCGCGTAGCACACGCCAAACTTTATCGTATCGTATTGTAATATGAATCAATTTGTGTATGAGTATGAAGATATTTGTGGAGCGCAGAGTTAAACTGATCAAGTGCGATCGGTCGACATATTCTTATTTATTCCAAATACAATAAAGATACAAAACTAGAGATAATGCGAATTGGTGGTTATTATTTGCGCATCCCGCATCTTACAGCCGCCCAGCGTGCTAACGACTTCTCGGCTGTCACGCTGCCAGTGCACGTACGAGGACGACCAGGCGCCGGACGAAGGGATTCAATGTAAGTGGCCGAGCGGTCATATACCACCGCCCCCATCCCACATTTCCCAACAATCGGAGCCGAACAGAATCATTCCTACCAAATATAGGGGTATGTCGGCCAACCGCCCCTTTAAATAATGGTCGGGCAATTACATTACCTCAGTGTCTGAGGTCCATCTGATGGTTCAATTTGACGACCTTAGAATAGATAATTGCATAGATTGGTAGTTTTTTGCAATGATTTATCGGTTACTAGTTGAAATGAATGAATTTTCTTCACATTCTGCGCCCTCGCATAACTTTTATCAAAATTTTCACCGTGTATTGTGAACAGATATATTGATTAATCAGACCCGAATGATTGGTCAGATTCAAATGAGCACTGCACTACTATTTCGACGTTTCACACCCACACATCGGTTTTTCAAAGATTCAACCATGAAATCTGAAAGCTTGTTCGATGATGATTTGATCAGTCTTACCTGAAATTGCACCATACTGTCAATTCACGTATTTTTCTCAACACATAAAAATAACAAATTAAAACATCAATTTCCGAGTTCGTACCGCACGCACACGCATCAACATTTTTCAATTCTGAATGATGATTCATGAAATAAACAGGTACAAGTTCGCGCCATGCTATCATTTAATCGTTCTTTTATGCACCATTGCTTCATGTGATGGTTTGATTTGAAGATTCTCGCTCAAAAATCTTAAATTTTTCTCTGACATAATATATATAAATATGGAATATGCATTGTGACATCAATTAAAGGATTATCTCGATAATTTCCAATGAACTTAAAAATTTATTTGTATTTCTTCGCACTTCATGCCGAGGCATTCATTTCTTCAAAATTTTTACTATGAAATATGAAAGCGCTTTCAATGATCATTCGATTGGTCAGACACGAAGTAGCACCAAGTCATAATCTCGTGGTTTTTTACAATCCTCATTACACATGACAAAACCATATTTCTTTCAAAATTATAACACAATACAGGTTTTCACAATGAGAACTGGAAGTGCTCAAATAGCTCTATCGAACCGTTCTATCAGAATTTCCATTACGACGCTTGTTTATAGATTTTTATAACGATTTACGTTGTAAAACTTGTTAGAAATCAGTTTTTTTCGTATTTCGCGCCAACGCATGAATTTTTTCATCCAATGCTCATCCAATGATTTTTCGATCGGACATACTCGAACTCGCACCATATCATAATTTCACGTATTTTCCTCAATACAAAAAATAACAAATTAAAACATCAATTTCCGAGTTCATACCGCACGCCCACGCATCGACATATTTCAGTTTTTTAAAAAATGAAAATGTTCAAGCAACTCTATTGATCCGTATTATCAGAATTTCCATCACGACACTGATTCATGGATTTTTTCAACGATGTATCTTGTACATCTCTCTGAAAATGGGTTTTTCTTGTATTTCACGCCCACGCATCGATTTCTTCATGTTGATAATCATGTTGTTGAAACAACTTCAACAACATGATTATCACTTAGCAGATTTATGATTTTTTTCTTTGGCGCCACAACTCATTCGTTCACAAGGAATACGCCCTCGCATCAATATTTATAAATTTTTCGACTCGGATTGTGAAGGCATCCACGCTTCTCCATCGCTCTGGCTAAACAAATTTTGGAAAAATCACCTCTCTGTATATTTTTTAAGGAGGGCCCCATCCAGACATCGGTAAAAAATTGTTTCCATGGTCCATAAGCCCACTAGAGATCAAATTCTTCAAAAATATGATTTTCTGTCAATGTAGTAGTCGGTTCCACCTTTCTATCCGTCGTACTAAGGATAACTCTAAATAGTCCTGGAGCTAGCCCCCTTCCCGTTGGCCAGAGGAGGTCCTCGGTAGATAGATAATGAATCTTATGTATTTTTTTTTCCGTAGAATCCGATTTTGTTGGTTTGAAGTCTGTAAAACCCATACAATTTGTTTAAACCGCGATTGTTTAAACAAATAAGAAAATAACACTTTTTTGGTTCGGAAAAAAATTTTTCTTAAAATTTAGCTCATTTTGAGGAGAAAAGTTCCTATACACCATCCATGAATAATGCTTGTATCTAAAGTTATAAATTATCACAAGTTGAAAAATACCACTTTTCGGTGGTCTTTGTTGCTCTGCCATGGCAACAACAATAGAATATTTATAAATCTGAAGGTGTTTCCTAATGCAGTTTTCAACGTAAGAAAACACCTCCAGATTCATAAATATTCTATTGTTGTTGCCATGGCAGAGCAACAAAGACCACCGAAGAGTGGTATTTTTCAACTTGTGATAATTTATAACTTTAGATACAAGCATTATTCATGGATATCTTGTCAAATTCTTCAATGTGTCAAAGTTATAGTCTGACCTGGAATAATTTCCGTCTCGAATTTCGTTCTTTCATGCCGGATAACCATCGATGAACAATCGATTATGAGTAGATTCCCGTCAAATTGTTGAAATATCAGTTATAAATTCAGGTTCAATGAATCAAATAACCGTACCATACCAGAAATTCTGGAAATTTTAAAAATCCCGCGGGGCAAAGCCGGTCTATCCCAAAGTGTATGAATATATAAGTGACTCTCTGTCAAGTGAGAGAGTGAAAATGAAAAGAAAATTTGAAATTTTTTCTATGAATTCTAAGAGACTCCATCATGTCCCCTGATTTTTCTCAGAATTTTTTGGACCCTATGTCCCATCCTGCCAGAGGCTCAAAGTGGTGAAGTTTGCAATATTAGACATTTCATGAGAACCTTTGACCTCAATTTTGAGCTATCTAGAAATATTTTAGAGTAAATGAGTAGTGAACTTTTTTTCTGAAAAAGTGTCAGACTTTTTAGAAAATTTTGTTCCAGAGTCTTTGGTAAACATATAGCTATAACCCTGTGACGTGGCATTTTGCCCGTCACAAGGATATTCTCCATCAGGGAGAATTCCCGGGGCTCAGCCGCCTGAAGTTGGCGCTGAGTCCGCGCACGTGCGATCGATCGCCGTATCGACCGCGATCGAGCGCGCGCGCCGCCGGTGTGGAGCGACTTGTTGCGCAACCACGCCGGCAGTTGGATTTCCCGCGTGGCCTGGACAGCACGGATTCGACCGTGCCTGTCCCCTGGAGTTCGCCCCAGGTCTCCACGCGCCTCCACTCGCCCGTGCCCGCGTGCTTCGGCCGTGCGGCACCTTTTGTGTTATCACCGGCAGCAGCCTCGGCAGCCAACGGTGAGCCTCCTGACTCAGCGCCGGTCGTCGTCGGGTACCCAGGGACGCCGCCAGCAGAGGCCCGCCGTCGTCGCCGCTGCAGCTCCGGCTCGGCAGGTAGGAGGTTGAGTGTTTGTGTGAGTGTGCGTGTGCGTGACCCGCGCGCTTGCCCACGATTGCGTCCGTGCCCACGTCCGTGCCCGCGTCCGCGCCGCGCTCGCGTCCTCGCGACTATTTGTAGCCCTTCGGGGAAATATCCATTGTTCGCGCCTCTCAGCGGAGAGTATCTCACGGTGTGTGGCTCGACACCACCGTTGGGGTTTTTGTATTGTATTTTGGTAAATAAAGCTTCGGTGCTTAAACTCCCACGATCACGCGTAATTATTGCGGTTGTGTCGCGATTCCCCTCGTCCCAAGTTCCCCCCCTGGATTGCTTCATCGGAAAGAGATTTAGATAAATTTATTAACCTGTACATTATGTTGTACAATTTTATAATGTGTATGGGACGTTCCACGTCAAGTGATCATGGTCGAAATTTTGTTCGCAATTCTGCATTGATAAATTGATTGGTATCCATCACCAGAATACTCAGAAATTCTTCCAGATTTTTATGTACATGTATGTGGAAGTTAGTACATGCACTCAAAACCTGAATTATTCAAAATTTGACTTTTTTCCCAGTTTTGAGAGCTCAAATAATCTTGTCTATATGTGAAAATGAAAAAAAAGATGGGAACAAAAATTGATGCTATGAATAGATAGGGGGTCCTGGGACAAATCAAGTCAGACAAATTAAGCCAAATATGTATATCTATATATAGCTGCCTTGTTATAGAGCTTTTTATGACTTTAGACTGTGGCAGCTTTATATAGATATACATATCTGGCTTGATTTGTCTGAAATTCACATGATTTTTATAATTTCATCAATAAAATGATGTATTTCACTTTGTTTGGTACTATGAATGGATATTAACTTATGGTTTCACTTAAATTGTGTGAACAGCTGTTGACGGGTAGTCTCAAATCACATTGCAAGTTATTTACACATGAAATTGGCTAAAATTAACCAGGAATGTGATTTGAGACAACCCGTCAATAGCTTTTCGAACCTCAGCCTTGCAGTTCACACAATATGAGTCAATTTCATGAGTTTACATCTCGTCGCCTGGGGGGAAAAAGCAACGATCTCAGAAACGCGCTAAAGAAAGATCTATATCGATTTAAGCGAAATAAAAAGATCTATTTCGAATTGAGCGGAATAAAAAGATCTATCTCGAATCGAGCGGAATAAAAAGATCTATTCCGAATCGAGCAGTATAGAAAAATCGTTTTCAAATCGACTTTTAAAGAAAGATCTAACCCAGATTTTACTTTATAGAAAGATCTATCTCAGGTTTAATTTTATTTTGCGGCATTTTTTCGAGTTCGGAGTTGATGCGGTACGCGCGCACTTGAGTGCCATTGCTTATGTGCGTGTGTGTGTGTGTATGTAAATATGTGTGTATGTGTGTGTGTGTGTAAGAACACATCTGAATGTAATATGCTAAGTTAACTATTTACGTTAAACAGTTTTTGCCTTGATGGTTTCTCGTAGAAATTGGTATACATGTGTCTTTGAAGTCGCTGATAACGAATACTGCCCCAAATTTTGAAAATTCAAATTAGAGCCTCTACGATCACCTGACAAGAATTTTGAAAAAAAATTGAATTTTTTCAAAGTTGGTATTCATGAGTTTTTGAGGTCGCTGATCACGAATCCAGCCTTAAATTTTGAAAATTCAAATTAGAGCCTCTGAGATCACTTGACATTTGGAAAAATTGAACTTTGTTGAAAATTGGTATACATGGGTTTTTGAGTTCGCTGATCACGAATCCGGCCTCAAATTTTGGAAATACGAATAAGAGCCTCTCAGATCACTTGAGAAAAATTTGGAAAAAATTGAATTTTGTTGAAAATTGATATACATGGGTTTTTGAGGTCGCTGATCATGAATCCGGCCTCAGATTTCGAAAATTCAATTTAGAGCCTCTAAGATTACCAGACAAAAATTTGGAAAAAAATTAAATTTTGTTGATATTTGGTATACAACATGGGTTTTTGAGGTCATTGATTACGAATCCGGCCTCAGAATTCAAAAATTCAAATTAGATCAAGCTTCTAAAATCACCTGACGAAAATTTGGATAAAATTGAATTTTGTTGAAAATTAGTAGACATGGGTTTTTGAGGTCGCTGATCACATATCCGGCCCCACATTTTGAAAATTCAAATTAGAGCTTCTAAGATTGCAGGCTAAAAATTTGAAAATATACTAGATTTTTATGAAAATTGGCTTACATGGGATTTTGAGGTCGCTGATCACGAATCCGGCCTCGGATTTGAAAAATTCTAGTTAGAGCCTCAAAGATTGGCGACCGAAAATTTGAAAAGATACTGTATTTTTATGAAAACTAGCAAGGATATCTCGCTCGCTGTCGCTCGCTTGAGTCTTTCGAGTGGATTTTAATTAAAAAATCTACAAAATATTCTTTAATCTTTAATATTTAATTCAGTTTTGATGAGTTATACTTTCAATTAATTGTAAATAGATATCATGATGCATATAAATAAATTATAGCCCTCGATCTTCTCTTTCGATCCATCACACCGCATGTTCTTCGAATCATCATTTTCTAAGTTGTTTATCAGATAGGAAATTGGAGAGAAATGGTTTTCGGCAACGCGGCAAATTTTCTATGACGTATATTACGCACCCACGTCTATTTTTGTGGACTTTTCACCTGAGATTATGAAAGCGCTCATTTTCCTTTATAAATCTGCACGTTTTTCTGGAACCAAACGTCAAATAATCATTTTTACGGTCAATACGCCCCCACAATATCAATTTTTCCAACACATAGCCAGCTCAAATTGTAGCTCTTGACCTTCTCTTCTGACCCATCCTACCGGATATTCTCCAATCATGTTCCAAGTTATATATTCAAAATCTTTCGTATGACGAAAATTCGGCTACACATGATTTTCCCCAACTTAGATCACGCCCACGCGTTTACTTTTTTGGATTTTTCACCTCATATTATGAAAATGCTCGGGCTCCTCTATCGATCTGCCAGACCCGATTTCCAAATACTCTAACAAAATATTGTTTCCAAGAGCAAAATATGGGAATCATATTTTGTGTACGGATTAATTTTCATATAATGTAGATATTCAAGCCCATTCGATATTCTTTCGATCAAACATACCCTAAATGGCACCAGATTATAATCTCACGTATTTATCTGAAAGCATAAAAATCGCAAACTAAACTACCAATTTTCAATTACCTACTTCACGCCCACGCATCAATATTTTTGAATTTTTCACGATGAATAATTGAAGCGCTAAATGAGCTCTATTGATACGCCCACGCATCAATATTTTTGAATTTTTCACGATGAATAATTGGAGCGCTAAATGAGCTCTATCGATACCTCCAATCAGAATGTTCATCACGACGCTGTTTCATACATTTTTTTAACGGTTTATGCGGCACAACTTGATAAAAGTCAGTTTTTTCCATATTTCACGCCCACGCATCATTTTTTCCAAAATTTTCACCATAGAATAGGAAAGATCTTCGATTGATCTATAAATCAGTGAAACTTAAACTTGCACCATACAACTATTTCACAGTTTTTTCCAATGGTTTATTGGATACCAAGAAAAATGCAACTCGAATTTTACCATTTTTGACGTCCACGCATCGTTTTTTTCGTAAATTTCAATGCGGAACATGATACCGCAGGCAATTTCCTTTTGATCCGTTTTATTTGTTTCTATGGAAGTCAACTCCTTCATTGAAAAATCTTTCTATGAAATTTCCGGGAGAATTAACTTTACAGTATAGTATAGAAGTATAGAGTAGTATCCATGGGTTTTTGAGGTTGCTGATTACGGATCCGGCCTCAGATATGAAGATTTCAAATTAGAGCCTCAAAGATTAGCGAACGAATATTTGGAAAGATAATGAATTATAATGAAAATTAGTTTCCATGGGTTTTTGAGGTTGCTGATTACGAATCCGGCCTTCGATTTAAAAAATTCGAATTAAAGCTTCTAAAATGGGCGACCGAAAATTTGAAAAAATACTGGATTTTGATAAAATTTGTATCCATGGGTTCTTTAGGGCGCTGATTACACATCGAGCTTTAGATGGAAATAAGCTTAAACCTTCAACATCATCGATGGTAACAAAGAAGCATCCATTTAGATGGTTTACTGAATAAAGAGGCATTTCTTCTACTCTGGTATCAGCGAAAGTCGGTTGATTCCATTCAAAATAAACTTTTGTTGGAAATGTAATAATCATCGATCAAAATATGCAAAAATGTTTGTGGCAAGTATAATCTTCAATACTTGTACCAGAGGTTATGCTGTTACGCAAGTGGAGTTTCACGGTATTTCACTCTAACCACTGTATATTAATTTTCTAGTTATCATTTGTTCCGTTCTTTCAAAGGAACTTGTAGAACAAATATATGAATATAATTATAATTGGGAATATACACACAAATGCATGCATTAACTCCAAACGCGGAAAAACTAGAAGAAATGTAATCACACCTAAAACGGTTTTACTATAAAGTAAAATATGAGATTTTTTATTTGGGTAACCTTTTAAAAGGATGTTTCCTCGTTACGGTCGACGATGTTGAAGATTTAGGCTTATTTCAATCTGGAGCTTTATGTGTAATCAGCGATCTAAAAAACCCATGTATACCAATTTTCAACAAAATTTAATTTTTTCCAAATTTATGTCAAGTGATCTTAGAGGCTTGATCTCATTTGAATTTTTAAAATGTTAGGCCGAATTCGTGATCAGCGACCTCAAAAACCCATGTATACCAATTTTCAACAAAATTCAATTTTTTTCCAAATCGTTGTTCGATGATCTCAGAGGCTCTAATTTGAATTTTCAAAATCTGAGGCCGGATTCGTGATCAGCGACCTCAAAAACCCATGTATACCAATTTTAACAAAATTCAATTTTTTCCAAATTTTTGTCAAGTGATTTGAGAGGCTCTAATTTGTACTTTCAAAATTTGAGGCCGGATTCGTGACCAGCGACCTCAAAAACCCATGTATACCAATTTTCAACATAATTCAATTTTTCTCCAAATCGTTGTCAGGTGATCTTTGAGGCTCTTATTTGGATTTTTAGAATTTGAGGCCGGATTCATTATGAGCGACCTCAAGAACATATGTATACCAATCTCTACAAAAAACCATCGAGGCAAAAGCCGTTTAACTTAAATAGTTAACTTGATATATTACATTCAGAAGACATGTAATTACGTGAAAATCACCTATTCATTGAAAGAGACGTACTACGGCTATCACATAGCATGCATAAGACTTCTCAAGAGAGTCGTGAACTGAATTTTATCTGAAATAAAATATACATACACACACACACGCACCTAAGCAATCGCACTCAAGTGCGCGCGTACCGCATCAACTCCGAACTCGAAAAAACGCCGCAAAATAAAATTAAACCTGAGATAGATCTTCCTATAAAGTAAAATCTGGGTTAGATCTTTCTTTAAAAGTCGATTTGAAAACGATCTTTTTATACTGCTCGATTCGGACTAGATCTTTTTATTCCGCTCGATTCGAGATAGATCTTTTTATTCCGCTCGATTCGAGATGGATCTTTTTATTTCACTCAATTCGAAATAGATCTTTTTATTTCGCTTAAATCGAAATAGATCTTTCTTTAGCGCGTTTCCGAGATCGTTGCTTTTTCCCCCAAGCGCGACGATCTATTCATAGTACCAATTTTTGTTCTCATCTTTTTTTCATTTTCACATATAGACAAAATTATTTGGGCTCTTAAAACTGGGAAAAAATGCAATTTTTGAATAATTCAGGTTTTTAGTGCATGTACTAACTTCTATATGGGCATATCCACAGAACTTTTAACTTTTCTTAAACTACCATTTTTAGCATATCAAATATAAAATTTTGGCAAGGTTAATATGATCAATTTTTAGCTAAACTTTCGACGAATACAGACAACAATCAATTTTAGCGGTATGCGTAAGCATATCTTGGGAATTTCTATAACAAAAACCAAAAAATCCATGAAATTCATCGATTTTCAAATGAAACTACCAATCATTTTTTTTTTCTCCAGCGTGTAAAAACCTTCAACGGATATTAAAAAAATTTGAAAAAAATATTTTCTTATAGTATGAAACCTGTAGAAATCAAAATTCAAAGAATTACAAAGGTGCCGATTCTGGGAATTGAGATACGGCTATAGAAAGAAATGAAATTAGTTTTTTCGGAATTCAGGTTTAAGTCTGTTTTTCACTTGTAGACTTTTCAACGAGCTATATATTGGTTCCTGGTTAGAACCTACATCTTTGGCTTGCTATAGCGAACAAAATGGTCTTTGAATCATAGGGGTGCCACCTCTACAACGTTTTTTACGAACTGTCAAAGTTTCTCCTCTCTCGCGAACACGAACAAAAAAATATTGTTTTTTGCTCGGCACATATTCGTTTCAGAAAAAAAAATATCTGATGAGAGAAAACATATCTTTGAGATTTGAGAAAGATATTGTCATCTTGTTGAAGTATATCTTCAATTGTACTATATTTTTTACGTACATGAATTACACACCCACACAAAAAAAATTTTTTCATGAGCTAGAGGTTTGACCATGGTTATTATGTGTGTTTGGGGTCACTGAATCTGAATCCAAGGTCCATTTAACCCCATCCCATCAATATTTTGCCATAACTCCACCAAAAACACAGTTTTAGCTATCAAACGAAATTACATTATTTACAAATTGAAAAAAAAAATTGCAATCGATAGATTTTGCCTTTCAATTGCGTATATGCCTACATGCTTGTGCTCGCGTAAATTTGTGTTTATGTATCATATATATACAGAGAGAGAGCATAAACAGTAAGGACTCATACATGCCCTGCCTAGGCCTGTAAATTTGTAAACATACGTTTGGTCTCAAAGTACATTCTCATTCTCGACCGATACTCAGTCATCAATTAGATTTCTCCCAGCTAAGTCCATGTATACATCAGCAGTTTTATACATCTCGTAGATCAGATCGATTTACATACTCAGCAAGTAAGTAAAACTATTCGTAATTGGGTTTGTACAATCCATTATAGTCATAGATGTCACTCCACAATCAAAACTATTTGTAATTGTGAGTTCTTAAAATTTGTTACCACTGCAGGTCATGGCAAGAGTGGTGCAGATGGTACTGGTGGTACTGTGAAAAGTTTATGTGATCGTGCTGTCGCTGCGGGAAGAGATGTCCTACGTGTTGATGATATTATTGATGTTGTGAGTAATTCATCAAAACTGAAAATATTCCATGTGACTGAGATTGAGATAAAAAAGATCGACATTCTACTCAAACAAGATATAAAACCAGCTCCAAAATCACAAAAAATTTTTCAGATGATTTGGAAGAAAGAATATCCTTTCACTTTATTTTCTAATCACCTCACTTGCTCCGACAAAAATTGCTGGTTGAACCCGCCTTGTTGTCATTTTCCATTATCTAATGTTGGTTGGTGTTTCAAACCAAAAGATAAAATAGAAAAAAAATTGTAAGTAGAAAACCGAAGAAAGTTGATAAAAAGAGCAAGAAGGTATGAATGAATGAAAAATTAAGCGTTTTGTTAGATCCTATTATAACCCTGTTGTAGCTTTGTTAATTCATAAGATTTATTAATTTACGCAATAAAGAACTTCACCAATATTAAATACTATGTCTTTTTCTTGAACAATGTCTAAAATGATGAAAAAAATAAAAAAATGATCAACAGAAACGAAATTTCGTCTTTATTTTTCAAGATTTGTTATTATTTTTTAGGTATTTTGGTGAAAAAATATGTCAAATAATGAAATTTTTAGAATCGACAATGACAGGAACAATACGTCTTTTACATTTTCCCAAAAATTATTCCTTTTTTTTCAATTTTTAATTTTTTTCATTTTTTACATAATTTTTTTATACTCTAACAAGCCGTGAAAGTCATGTTCGCGAATTTTCCCTTCATACTTACACTAAAACCTACCCCCAAAAAAATTTTTGAGCCTGTGCCTTCAAAATTTATTTTAATTTCTATTTGATCGAAAAGTTAAAACTTCTGTGGATATGCCCATATACGGGGCGTTCTTCGTCAACTCTCCGGAGCCGGCGCGCGGACGCTAAAATCTTACGTTTTCGACGCTTGTTTTCGACTCTATATGACCCATATCTAAATAATGTTGGATATGCTATCAATGTAGTTTTTTCTCAGCTTTCCGATGGTGAATTTAGTTTTCCAAATTTTTCACATTTTCACAGAAAAAAAAAACATAAAACAGGCCATATCTCAAAAACCTTTTTTTCTTTAATTTCTTTAACCCATTAGCGCCCAAACGGCCGCTCGACGGCCGTTTTTTTGAGCGATAGATTTCATATGGTTATAATGGTTCAAAAAATTTGGGAAGAATATTTTCTTATGCAAAATTTTGTCAGCTTTCCGATTCCGTTACTTTTATCTCGATCAAATAAACGCCTTCATTGTTATAAACAATTGATTGCATAAAACACAAAATTTCGGGTCAACATTTATTTTGTGTCAACCGTAAAACATGGAAACCGGTCGCAACGAACCCCGGAGAGTGAATTTCGAGCGTCCATGGATCCTAAACTAAAAGTTGGCATAGTTGTAATTGTTCAAATTCATTGTTGAAAGACCCAAAATGGCGGCCGACCGAAAAAATTGTAGCTTTCAACTTGGCAATTGTTTTTCTCGAAAACTATGGGTCAAATCAAAAAATTCTCAAGAACAAAAAGTCTTAGAATCACCTGAAAAACACTCTTGATTTTTTAAAGAATTTTTTGATGAAATTTCTCAAAATTTTGATTTTTCAAATTCTCAAAAAAAAACGCAGATTGCTTAAAAACTTCTGAAAAAATTTGAGAATGTTCTTCAAGTAATTTCAAGATTTTTTTGTTCTTATAATTTTTTTGATTTGATCTATAGTTTTTGAGGAAAAAAAATAATGAAATTATTTTTTAGAAATTTTTCTTTTTCTTAGCCGGCCGATCGAAAAATTTATAAGAACAAAAAAGTTCTAAAATTACTCAGAGAACATTCTCAAATTTTTTCAGAAGTTTTAAAGCAATTTGCGTTTTTTTGAAAATTTGAAAAATCAAAATTTCGAAAAATTTCATCAAAAAATTCTGAAAATATTCAAGAGTGTTTTTCAGGTGATTCTGAGACTTTTTTGTTCCTAAGAATTTTTTGATTTGACCCATAGTTTTCGAGAAAAACAATTGCCAAGTTGAAGTTACAATTTTTTCGGTCGGCCGCCATTTTGGGTCTTCCAACAATAAATTTGAACAATTACAACTATGCCAACTTTTAGTTTAGGGTCCATGGACGCTCGAAATTGACTTCCCGGGGTTCATTGCGACCGGTTTCCATATTTTACGGTTGACACAAAAAAAAATTTTGACTCGAAATTTTGTGTTTTTTTGCAATCAATTGTTTATAAAAATGAGGACGTTCATTTAATCGAGACAAAAGTAACGGAATTGGAAAGCTGACAAAATTTTGCACAAGAAAATGTTCTTCCCAAATTTTTTGAACCAATATAACCATATGAAATCTATCGCTCAAAAAAACGGCCGTCGAGCTGCCGTTTGGGCGTTAATGGGTTAAGTAGTCTAGATGGAAAGCTGAGGTTTTTTTACGTTGATATAGACCTTTTGAAAACATACTTTTTTTTTGTATTCGAGTAAAAGTAGCGAACATGAGAAAATGCACCGCGTCGGGCCGGGCCGGGCCGCGCCGTGCCGCGCCGCGCTGACTCCACGCGCTCCAGCTCAAGTCTTCGGTTTACAAGAGTGCCGAAATCGGAATATATTTAATATCCATACAAGTCTCTATCTATTGGATAAACTACTATCTAGCGTAGATCATGTAATAATTTGGGTTATGGACTGAGATATGGATATTATTTCATTTCACATTCTTTGACCTCCGTTTTGACTTTGATATTGAAGACTCTGCCATACTATGTTTCAACTGAACTACTCTTTCAGTTCGTTTTGATCTAGGAAAAATTTCATATTCCTCAGCAGATGAAATTTCTTTGACCATCAGTCTGTCATCGGAAGTTGGTATGAACGCATGAAATTGCAGAGTACCTTGTTTAGCAAAACACTTATCAAATCTTTCTTTCAATTTCAGATATCTGAACTTGCTGGGTGAAAAATTAATGAAATTGAAAACTCACGACTTTTTTTGTCAGAAAAAAGTCTGTATTCATTCATGATTTGAAAAAAAATTTGTTAGAAGGAGAATTCTTAGTATGTTTTTATTTTGCTGTAAATTATGCTTTTGTTGTACAGAATTCAGCTCAATCTTTCCACTGGAATAATAATCAGGCAACAATTTTCACAGTAGTTATCTACCTTCAGAGGACTAATAAACTTCAACACAAAAGTTTGGTTATTATTTCGGATAATTTATCTCATGACACTATCGCAGTTCAACGCTCTGCAAATAATCATATTTTAACCGCAGAAGGTGTATTTGAATGGGCAAGAAATTACTGTAAAGAAACCATGGTATTTCATAGTAAAGAAGAAGATTATGAGCAAGCTAAACTGAAATTGAAAGGAAGATTTGATAAGTGTTTTGCTATAGAAGGTACTCTGCAATTTCATGCGTGAGGTTGAAAAAACAAATTCAAAACGTGAGGTTTTGGCGTCCGCGCGCCGGCTCCGGAGAGTTGACGAAAAACGCCCGATACATGCATATAAAAATCTGAAAAAATTTTTGAGTATTCTGGGGATGGATAACAATCAATTTGTCAATGCAGAATTGCGAACAAAATTTTGACCATGCTCACTTGACGTGGAATGTCCCGTATACATTTGCATAATACTATGTTTTTATAGCTGAATGTTAATATAGTGGAGTCATAGAAAAATATTGACTTGTGGCTATTTGCATTCAGTTTGATTAATTTTCATTAAGATTAATTTTCATGAAGTTTGTGAAGAGTTGAGCAGCCTCTCACCACGGTCGCAAGCTAATAGATATGTAAATAGTAGTTTTTTGAAAATCGGAAGAGATGAGGTAATAGTAATTACATGGGGGAGTGAGTTCCAAAGATATGAATCACTGACATGAAACGACCCCTCGAGAAATCCCGTGCGGAATCTGGGGACAACAAGCTCCGGTCTATAGCCACCCCTGCAGGGCCGAGTACTGGTGTTAATAAGAAAGTACTCAGCGAGATACTCAGGACAGCCGTATCTAAGGATTTTAAACACCATGCAGGCCATGAAGTAGTTACGTCGAGTAGACGTCTTGAGCCAATTTAGCCCGGCCCTGTAGAGAGAAAGAATAGCTTACTCCTCCTCGCACCATAGATATATCTTATCCCAGTGTTTATAAAATGCTGCAGAACCTGGCAACGCTTCTCAGAGAGATCACAGCACACAATAGAGCAGTAGTCAACGATTGGAAAGAGAAGCGATTTGATGAGGTGACATCTGAGCTGGTGGTTGGTACTCCTCCGGAATTTGTGGAGGTGATACATGAGGGCGTGAGATCTGCTGACGATCGAGGCTACATGCTCCCTCCAAGTAGAAGAGGAGTCAAGGATCACTCCTAGACTCTTAACCGAGGACTCAAGTTCAATGGGCGAGCCGTCAATGACAAGTCGTTGTGTCGCTTCTACAGGTAGTCGATCAATGAATGGTTCACTGCCAAAGATGATAGCTTTGGTCTTGGTGGCATTTGAGATCAGTTCATTTATCAATACCCAGTGCACAATCCTGGTCACAACCTCACTCAGAAAGTCAAGTGTACGCAGTAAGTCGTCAATGTAGCAGTGGATGTAGATTTGAAGGTTGTCCGCGTACAGTAAGTAATGCACGCCAGGTCCCAAGCATAGCGAAACGTCACCAATATAGAGGGCAAACAGTAGAGGGCCCAGTACAGATCCCTGGGGAACCCCCCTGTTGAGGCCACAAAAATCAGTGAACGTTCTATCCTCGCGCCTAACACACTTCTCCCTTCCTTTCAGGTATGAAGCTATCCACTTTAGTGAGGAAAAAGAGAAACCAAGCTTTGCTAGCTTGTGCAGTAGTGTGGAGTGACATACCGTGTCACAGGCCTTGCTAAAATCAAACAGGAGTAGAGCATTTAGCTTTCGCACATCCTTGGCTCGATGGACGTCGTCTGTGAGTTTGAGGAGTGCTGTCTGAGTGCTGTGTCCACGCCTGAAACCCTCTGACGCCCATCCAGTAGACCTTCCGATTCGACGTAAGCACTGATTTGGTTGAAGACGAGTCTCTCAAGGACTTTAGAGAGGAAATTAAGCAGAGAGATAGGGCGGAAGTCACTCAGAGACCCAGGAGTGGGGATCTTGTTAAGGGCGAGAACTACAGCTTTTTTCCAGGGAGAGGAAAAGTGTGACTGGTCAAAGGAGGAATTGGAAATATTTACAAGGATTCGAGTGATGGCAGGGAGTGCCTTGGAGATGAAGTTCTGAGGCAGACCATCTACCCCTACAGACTGCGAGAGAGAACGGCCGACGGCAAGCCTCACTTCACTTGCAGTGATGCTCGTGAAGCGAAACCCGGAGGCACCGGCCAGCTCCCCCCGCAGATGCTCAAGTGTGTCGTTAAGGTTAGGAGCCAGTGGGTCATTTGCAATCCGAGCAAAGTGGGAGTTGATTTGCCCCTCATCAAACCCCCCACCTCCCGAGAGAAAGAGAGAGAGAGAGAGAGAGAGAGAGAGAGAGAGAGAGAGAGAGAGAGAGAGAGAGAGAGGGGGAGAGAGAGAGGGAGAGGGGAGGGAGAGAGAGCGAGAGAGAGAGAGAGAGAGAGAGAGAGAGATATGTATAATGTGACAATTCTTATATTAAAAGAAAGAAAAAGAAATGTCAAAGATCATTCGGTTAGTTCTAAGAAATATAGCTCCACGGAACGCTTGAAACTTAACAAGGACGGCATTTCGGATAATTATGGACCAATCGCAGGCGGCTTGGGGGTGTATTAAAACAACAATAAAAGAATACTATTCATGAATTTCCATTAATATTGAAGCATGGAAAATGTGTTTTTCCATTGATTCAATTTTTTCGTGTCTCACCACGTAATCGGGGTTTTATGACTATCCTAATTACTGAATCATTACTCAGCAGTGCTTATTCTGTAGGAAATTTTAATACGAACAACTTTTTACCATATATATTTTTTTCGAAAAGTCCCTCTAAAAAAAGTTATGCACTGAAATGTGAAAAAACAGGTAATTTCCCAATTTCCTCTCATTTTTCTACAATGTTCCGTC
Organism: Aphelinus atriplicis; assembly: GCA_020882685.1. Lineage (NCBI taxonomy): Eukaryota > Metazoa > Arthropoda > Insecta > Hymenoptera > Aphelinidae > Aphelinus > Aphelinus atriplicis. The sequence continues at coordinate 1,524,419 of JAJGQD010000006.1, forward strand.
ACTTTTCAGGACTTTTCTTAGATCCAGTTTTGATGTGGAGGCGAAAAGGAAGCGATTCCCTAAAAAATCAAGACCTTGCCACATTTTCGGTTTTTTCACGATTTTTGGCCTGATTGTACTTCTCTACAAGTGGCTACGCGATTCCTCCGCTAGCGCAGAGATGGCGCTCGCGGAATAGGGGCATACGGCCTGCAGAGCTAAAACATGTCTTAGACTATAGGCCTGTCCTAGAATGTAGGACAGCATGGGGGCGAAGCAACTGTCCCAGAGTCCCTTTAGCGTATCTACTTATACCAATTTCTACAAGTAACCATCGAGGCAAAAACTGTTTGACGTAAATAGTTAACTTGACATATTACATTCAGATTTCTACTCACACACACATATGCACGCACGCACGCACACACACACACACGCATGCACATAAGCAATCGCACTTGGTGCGAGCGAGTGATTTGGTCCAGTTTTCATGTGATGAATAAAAATTAAATTTGTTAAATACAAGAATACGACGACGCACCCCTCGGCGCACCTCGTGATAACGCTTGCACGGCAGTGGCCCGGTGCACACCTAAGCAAGAGTTCGACTTTGTTCTTATCAATGTTTGGTTTTATCTATCACGTGTGTAATATGGGAATCAAAATTCAGTATGGACGCTATTCTAATAGAATTCTTTTCAATCATAATATCAGCGAAACGTAATGTTTTACCCATATTCGTATTTAAATGATATTATGCGTAAACATCTTGGTTCGTTGTTTAAATTATATTGATATTGTCATTATTTATCCATTACCTGATAGTAATTAATATACTAATTCTGATTCACTTTTGAATTATAAAAATAGCAACTGCAGTTGAAGTACAATAAAAATTTATAGAAGATCTTGAATTTTATGAAATAACTATCTTACTCTTGTTAACTTGAGCGGAAAATGTCTGAATATAGTTAATTGTCGGGCTTTACGTAATTAAGAATCTGAGTTTGCGTGAATGATTATCCGAATAGACGAAACAAGGGATTATCATAACAGTAGGGGCTCTTGATAATGATTCGTCTCCCCGGCTAGTTGACAGTTTTGCCTGGCGAACGGGTACTATTCGTCTGCGGTTTCCGAAGTTCCGAATGAAGATTCGTGATTTGTAATCAGATTAAATCTCTTTTATGCTGAATTTCTGCACGACTACGGTGCTTATACTGGCGGTTACTCTTTTAGCTATAATTTTTTAATCTTTCATATCGTAATATAATAAGTTTTGCGCTGCAGAAAATCTTTCTTCTATCGTAAATGTCTTCATTCTTCCAAGATTAGACTTGTTCTCCTCTGTATTTGGATTCTCTATGGTACTCCCTTTTTAATTTGTAGCGTCTAATTCCAGTCCGGATGCTCATCACAAAACCGATAACAACCACTGATTTATATAATTATCAGATATATTAGCGACAAGATTTATCTTCGAATTGCAAAAAATTGTTTTAGTACTATACCGACACTAAAGAATCTTGTTTTCTTCTGTTGAATGCAATCGATATTCAGTACTGCGATAATTTTGATATGAGTAAACCTTCCATCTCTGTATCTTAGCCGGATAATATGTTGTTAATCTTCAAAATTGAGGATTCAGAAGATATGGAGTTATCGGTCGATCGAAATGTCATTTTCCCGTTGACGTACTTAATTTTCTGTGGACTAGCGAATCGAAAATGCAACATAAATGAACAGGTCGGTCTTTCATTGTTTGCTTCTTTTGATATTCATTATTTCCCCGTTCCGTAATTTAGCTTGGTGAATGGGTACTGTTATCGACCGGATGGCCCGGCAAATGAGTATTATCCATCCGTTACGTTGAGTCTTTCATCTCATGGCCCGATGAGTGAGATAGAGTGGCTGTGTGAAGCAAAAAGAGATAGTCTCGCGGGTTAAGCCTCAATATCGAACTCTACAATGATTTTTTATCTCTTTTTCCATCTGGACTTTCGCGTTTCCACTGTTATGTTCTTATTATTATCCCTACTATCATTACTACACGTTGCTAACCACGAATTCCATTCAACAATTATGATTTAGTTCACCTACTGCATAGTATTTTCATCCAATAAAGTGAATATTTATTTCATATAAATAAGTAATATAATGTATTAAGTAATTATTGTGATGGCATTAGTCAAAGATCTTACTTTGATCCGTTATAAATAACAATTATTGTACTGCAATCTTAAATCTTTTTATTCCTGTTCAAAATTATTCTTTGACACATTTATTTTATATTACTAATATCGTAAAAGGGTTTACATGATGATATATAAAATTTAATAAACCCACAACAGATGTCAATCTCATTCAGATTCAAATTTATTGTGATAAATTTTATGTACACATTGATTACATTTTCCAAAATATAAGTCAATAATCTCCTCTTCTTGTGTGTATCAATGTACAATATGCAATACATCAAAATTGGTAAAAGAATAAGTGCTCAGATTATTCTGGTCGCCTCCTCGGTGATTGGCGTCGAAATCTCCATTCACATGACGTTCCGCTGGATATTATAATTCCATTCTCATTCAGTTTCCATTAATTTAGTGTAAAGTTCCACGAAATACATCATGATGAAGAATTCCAAAACAAATGTTTGGTAACCTATATTTGTTACCTACTATACTCATCGTTACTTTTGGTTACATTATAATCACTACATTCTAATAATAGGGCTGTTATCAGTACTATAATGGATACTATGATGTTGATGTTTCTTTGTCTCTATCTCACTATAGCATTCCTGCAAAAAAACTGTATCGCTGAATTTTTATCAGAATTCGGGTAGGTCATCCACTATACACCCCCTTGTCTACCTGGTAACCATATTTAATGCTCCAGGAGTTTCACTTCCGTTATGTGTAAATTTATATGTGGCACATTACGTTCGGAAATTGGTTTGCCTAATTTGCGCGTCGCTCTTCATTGCGCTGACGTTGTAAATTCAAAAAGTTTAGTATATTTTACAGTATACCGCGTTGCTCATACGACTTTCCGAAATTCTTATGGTAACTATTTTTCCTTTTCGAGATTCATGTGGTTACATACGCCATAAAATTTTGAAGAATCAGAATTTTTTTCCATGTTTTCTCATGTGTTTCGGATTTTCTCTTTCAAATGCCGTAACTCGTTTTCAGAAATTCCACCTCCCGATAAAGTAATGGGAGACTCCATCGGGTCAAAACGCGCTGTATTATCATCTGCAGGCGATGATTGCGTGACCCTCCGTCTTGCATCTCGAGAGTGAAGCATGGCCAGGGCGTGGCATATTACATGATAAAGTTCTTCATTTTATGTTCTTATCCTAGATTTTTACAATAAGCGGGCTAGCCTAGCTGATAAGAAATATAATAATAAGTTAGCCTTCAGGCATAAAAAGTTGCAGGAGCACTTTGCAACGGTCTTGATCGAATCTTTCAATCAATCAAATCAATTCGATACGTACACATATAATGCATTTCAAAATTCCAATCAGGCTAACTTAACACATAATCATGACCAATGCAACATGTCCACGCGGCTTATTCATTTCATATCTATTTTCTTTTCGTGTAATACATTATGTTCAAAAGTAACGGATCCATCGGTATTACCATCGGCATATTGTTGCATTACCAATAAAATCGGCCTATAATCGGGCAGCATACACCATCGATCGAGAGCTCATGACTCGAGATCATTATAACTGATGATTCGTACATTCCCAAATAATGGAAACATTATAATAATAGAACAGAACCATCCTTCATCAAGTAAATCTTTCGGGCACAAATATATATATATATATATATATATATTAGAAATAAGTAAATCGTGTAACATCAAGTTATATATGTATGCGTGAGGATTTAATTGCACAGTAGAACTCGGATAGTGTCTCAGCACCTCTGAGGAGTATTCCGTGACTCTATCCCTGTGACGTCATGGAGAGGATAAGAGAGCGAACTGCGGCCGGCCGCGGCAGAATTCCACCCACCACCGAAAACAACAGACGTTTGCTGCGCGTGCCGCACTTAGACAATCAGTTACAGAAATCCCGGGCGTGTCGCATTAGTTTGAAGACCATTCGTAACATAATTTGTGCTGATAATTGATAAAGATTGATGATATTGTGAGAAAGGGTGTTGTGAGTAGTTATTGTTACACCACCTACCTACGAGGCAATCATATAGATCGTGATTGCTCGCCAGCGAGCTGCCGAGCCAAAGCCGAGCTGGTGGGCCGTTATAGGACACCAGCGTTTTAGGAGTAGCCAGAAGCGAGAGTCGGGTATCCGCCCTTCCCCTCCGCAGCCCGACGCACTGCGCACAAGCAGCGCCCTCGCTCCCACCAACACGCTCTCGCCTGAGCCCGCACTCATCACAGTCCACGCGCCCCGCTTAGCGACGCACGCTACCAGGGCCGTAACTACCGCGCTCTCAGTACATTTGTAGCGCATATCAGAGTAAGTTCGAAGTGTCAATCTCGGATGGCGATTCGCAGCCACATGAATTGAACCGAACCCCCACCGCAAATTTAATAAGTCCCTTCCCACTGATCGGGCCTTAACATGGATGAAGATTTGAAAAGTGCCATTGTTCATTTGGCTGGGACACAAGCAGTAAGTATCTGTTTTAATTATATTTACTTCATTAACTATAACATTTTAGTAATATTATAATACCACACAAATTCAATTGGGAAGAATACACTATTTTTTTCATCGTAGGAATCGAAAGAACGTGCAAAATTAATTAGGTCGTATTTTTTTGTTTTTCGATCAAATCAAAATTCGAGCTGATATGAGGAGATGAAATTCGTGTCGTTAGTAACGATATGACGTCATTTGCATTTGAAGTATATCTATATCTACCGAAAACGCCGAATCTTTCAGCGGTCATATCTTTTAGAAAAATAACATTAAACAAAAATAAAAAAATACGACCTAATTATTTTTCGATTCTTCATGCATTTTACATAAAAAAACTAGGTGTTGTGAAAAATTCGTCAACCCTATTATTTAAATTTTAGTATTAATGATTTTATATTTTCAGAGTTCGGTATGCCAATGAAAAAGGACAAATCCAGAAGCTTTCCCGACGGAGAAACAATTTGAGCCACATTCTTTCACAACAAGTCAACCGACTCAAATCCTCGGCATTAATTCTGTCTATCAGGCAGTAAAGACGGTGTCAGGGGCCAAAGCCAAGAATATGATAATTGAATACTTTTATGAGTAAAAGTAATCTACCGGATGCTATGATAAAAGCCATGAGTGTATGAAGATTTTTATTAAAGGATGAACTGATGATAAAATGTCTTGGCGCATACTCCCAAAATTCAAATGAGTTTCAATAGTGTAATTTGGAAGTATGTTCGAAAAAAGTCATTTAGTGGTGTAACAGTGTTCCAAACTGGTGTTTATATTGCTGTGTCAGTTTTTAATGAAGATTCTAGTGCTATTCTTGATATTATGAGTGCTTTCGGATTTGTTTCAGGTGTATTCGGTGAAACCACCGAATTACACCATCGCTACAGCCACACTCTCTAAGCTTTTGCAGGAGTTGCACATGAGAAATCGTGTCAAATGCTTCTGAAAAATCGAAGGAGACAAGTATTGTGACCTTGCGATCGTCAATGGCTCTGCTGGTGCTTTCGAGTATGTTTAGGAGCGCCGTGCGAGTCGAGTGACCAGGGCGGAAACCAGATTGATGCGGGTTAAGCAGGCCGTGAATCGAGAGGTGGGCGATCAATTGGTTGTGAACAACCCTTTCCACGACTTTGGAAATTTCTGGAAGCTGAGTAATGGGACGTGTGTCAGAGAGAGTGTCAATTGTCGTTCCAAGTTGGTATTAGTTGGACCCCCTTTTCCCTTTCGGAGGCTCGCAGTCGGCTGACTCATCCTATCTGTGATGGCATTGAGCGCGTGGGACTTTAACGCACTCCCGCCCACCTTTTCCTGCCAGCGACTTAAACCCGTGGCACATAAAAGACAAGTCATATTCGACTCCGGGGGTTTTGCATGTCTGGCAATAAAGCGACCCCTGGACATTCTTCGGGCGATTGCGCGAGTAGTGTCCCGTATCGTTACAATTGTGTCGTCACGTTCGTTCTGCAGTCCGCTGTCCTGTGTCCAGCTTTCTGGCAGGAAAAATACACTCCCACAAACGTGTTACTGGGGCCCCTCAATGGCCCGTTCGCATTTCTCGGCGCGTTCGCGTTCTCTGTATTGACGTCGGGACTTGAATGTTGTGGCGGCCCCGATTGGCCGCTATTTCGTTTCGCTCGTTCGTTTTGTCGGTCCTTCATCAGCTCGATTAGCAGCTGCTTCAGCTCGCTAATCTCTGATTTGGCCGTTCGTTTGGTTGTCGATGCAGCGACTTCTGCTTTCTCTCCCGTATCCTTTTTATTCTTCTATGATTTCTTTCCTTTTCCTTCCTCCGAAGAACTCTCCTCGTTACCGCGCCTGTTGTCAGATTCCCGGATCGCCGATATTGATCCCCCTTTTTTGTCGAGCTCGTTCCACTGTGTACGATTTAATAATTCCCAAAATTGGCCGGACTCGATGAGAAAACAACCAAATCTCGAAATTATTTATTAACAAATAAGTTAATTATTCAAAAACAACAATTTGTTACAAAAAAAATTTCCTTCATTTTCCAACACAATTCAAAAAATAATATAAAAATCGGCAAACTCGAATAATTATTCGAGCAGTTTGATCAATAAACAATTATGATTAATTGTTTAATTATTGCTCGTTTCTTGTCATTGAGAAATAACAACGTTGTCGTTCGAATAACAATGTTTCAATCATTAACCCATTAATGCCCAAAGTGACCGAAATTTTGCGCTGTCTTTGAGCTTATCATTTTCGATGAAATCATAGTCTAAAAAATTTGAAACATACCTTCCCTACTATTTTCAGGGTCGCTCTTTTCAATGGTGATGGTTAAAAAAACTCACCTTTCAACTCGTCTTTGGACAAGTTAAAAGGTGTGTCTCAAGGTATAATATATAATATGATAGATACGTCAGGTAATGGTCGTGAAACCAAGTTTACTGTTATACTACGGATTCTAGTGTCTGACTACCGTGTGTCTTATGACCATGTACTCTGCCTACTCTCCCGACGCTGCCTGCGGTTGCTATATTCATATCCTTGTAGGGGCAAGTCTGTTGAGTCGTTGGTGGGAGCGTCTTCATCCCTTGCTTGCTTGGAGGCGGGGGAGCCCGCTTGTGCGTCACAGTCCATCACTTGAAGACTGTTGCTTGACCTTTCGTAACGCGATATTTCACAAACGGACTTAATATTCTCGGATATTGAACACATATTCAACGTCTGAATATGTGTGCCGATATGAATAATCGTGGCACTAGCCACGGGACAATATGATTGATAACTACAAAGTTCAATCTACTTGGTCTCTTACAAAGAGTAAACCATTCTATTTGTTCACGAATATACTCTATATTTCTCAACATTTCCCTTCCAATACGTGTCCGAAAGAAGATATAAAATTTTAAAACTTATTCCCCTATTCTTTAGTTATTACCCTCGCCATCCTCACACCTGGAGATGAAATGTCTCACGCATCCGTTTATTATTACTCTTATGGGAAAGCTACCGAGAAATTTCATGTTTCCGAAATTGTTCCGATTTTGTGGATGTACTATCTTCAAATAACTCAATTACCAAATATCATCGAATTAAACTTCTCATTTTTCAATTGACACTTCCCGCGACCAATCAAAATAAATAGTTTTTTCCATCAGGAGAAAACGTTTAACCATCTCATCTTCATTTAAATTCCATAACATGGAACGAGATCCCAGCTCCTCCACCAAAATTTAGGATCGGAGGTGGCGTACGTAGTAGTCCCTGTTACATGTCGAGATCCTTTATACGTTGGTATTAATATTGTAGTGTGCATCCTCCATAATTCAAATATTGTGTAAATACTTACCAGGTAAGTACTTACCTGGCGCAGAGGTTACCTTGATCTCTTTTCCACTTCACTTTGGGATTGGCCCTCAAAGATCGACCATTTACAAAATACTTTATACGCTGGGTTTGGACCAAGGCTACTGTATTAACTGTAGGCGTTTCACTTGGTAAGGTTCTGTTACGTGTCGAATCAGGTTATCAATAACTGAGTATTCAGGAATCGTTATTAGTGGCTTTATTCTCTATTTACTCTATTGAGGAAGCTCGTATAATTATTCAAATAAAAGTGTACAATATGAGCGTTGATTTGTCGTGCTTCACATGCTCGGAAGGAGCCTTGTGTTTGCGTGGTAGGTACCGTGTGTGACTTCCGGGAGCACCTCGAAGAGGTCGTTGTATTTAATCCCTCGCGGGGCTGCAGTCATAATCCCTTAGTGGCGTGCTTGGTAGGAGGTGGTCAGTTGCCTCTCTCCGTCTCGAGTTACGCTTCGTGCGTCACGATTTCAACACCGTCCTTCTAGAAAGTTCCGATATTAATGACATGGCCCTGCACAATGCGATTTCAATAATCGCGGGGCTAGCTTCGTTACACATAAGGACATCAAAGTTCGAGTCGAATCGACTTTGTTTACGTCCCTTAGCCTCGACTCTCGTTGAGCCCCGAGTGACTATCGTGCGATCTGACGTGATCGTGTTTACTTTTCGATGGCTTGGCTCTTGGAATTTTTCGATTTGCGTGATTTTAATCTCTTACTTTTTGCACTTATTTCGCGTTTACAATTTCCTAATCATTTGTCTAATTCCAATCGTTGGGCGCAATTGCGGGGTTAGGTACTTGCGAAAAAGGAGATGGAGCGGGGGGGGGGGAGGTTCGCTATATGTCTATCTCACCACGAGACAGGGGGGGAAAATATTGTGAGTGCGTTGTTTTAGGCCCACTCGACCAATTTGTCTGAATTTGTGATGACCACTTGTATAAAAATTATCGTTATCTGTGATAATTTGTTTTACGAATTTTATCATGATTAACAAGGATGATATGTGAAATATGTTTTATTTAAGTGACCGATATTTTTAAAAAAATGACTGATGATTTTGTAAATACGAATTTTGTATAATTTATACAATAGAAACATATCTATTTGTCTATCTATCTCTCTCGCTCTCTCTGGTAAGCATCCTTCACTCGCGCACATTTTCCTGCTCCGCTTCAAAGACTTCTTGATTTGGCAATTCTCTGCCCTTCGGGCGTCTTTTTACAGCTGCTTGTGCGCAAAACTGCAAGCTATCGCCGTGTGCAACAACCCTTGCTGCACCGCGTAGTTTGCATTTACAATCTGCGATCCAAAACTACAGCTTTTTGGAGGTTAGCCCAGCTGGAAAGGCGCCAAGCGATCTAGACGGAGCGTCCCCCACCATCAACTATACCTATTCGCTGAGTGGTGGTGCCTGTGGCTGTGCTGCTATTGCTGTTGACGGTGTGTGTGTTGGTGTCTGTGCCTGTGCCACAAGTAAAAACTTCCACTGTGTACTTGTCTACAGCATCCTAGCGGCCTAGAGGAGTACCTGTGCTGAGCCTGCGTTACTTTTTAAGTGATTGACTGTATTGAATAGCATCAAAGGTGAAAAGTGTGAGTTGTTCGTGGTTATTGTAGTACTATTGTATGCATGTGAGTATCAACACTGCGTGTTTCCGAATTGAGCGCACTCTATCATTATTCCATGCGAATTATCTTGTTGCAATATTAAGGGGTAACACCACCCTAGGATTTTCAAAAATTCGATTTTTTTTTACTTAAAAAGTTTGTAGATTTCCCGTAGAATACGCTCCTGAAACCCTTTTTTTGAAATTCGAACTCCAAGTGTTTTTTCAAGGGATTGCTGATTGAAGTGTAAGTACGATTTAACGATAATTAAAACTTTAAACGCGTTCTTCTCGAAACTACTTTTTTCAAATCGGGCGAATGGATCGACTTCAAATTTTGACAGTAGTTTCAAATAAATATTCTCTCCCGAAGTACGTAGCCGTTTTTCGAAATTTTGAAAATTACTTGTTTTACCGACAATTTACTGCTCTTTTTTTAGTCGAAAATTTTTACGTTTTTTTCAAACATGTACAGTTTCTACAAAAACCGACCAAAAAGAAATCCTACGTACTTCGATAGATAATCTTATGTAGTTTCGAAAAAATTTTGAATATTTGTTCCAGCTCTTATGGTTGCTGAGAAATGGGTTTGCCCGTGGAGCGCCTCAAAAAAAAGCTCGTACCGGAGATCCGCTGTGGTGCCGCCATTCTGTATGGAATCAATAATAAAAAATTTTTTTTTCATACTTCGATAGATGTTCAATAAACCCGGTGAATTTCATCACAATTCCTTCTTCCCATAGTCCCATAAAAAATTCGCAAAATTACACATTTTTTTGGCCTCTAGAAAAGGTGTTACCCCTCAATAATTACAACAATAACGCCTTGCGATCACGCGTGTATTTCTTATATCATATTCATAGCATTTCTTCGTTTTACACGCCGTGCGCCCCACTCGCAGCCGCTCGCTCCGCCCACTCCCGCTTTGTGCACCGTCGCTGTGCCCGCACTTGAGCAGCAGGCCTACTCTGAATCACTCCGCGCGCGTCGTGCATTTTTGACTTATAACAGCTGGCCCACTCCGCTTCCGCGTTCTGCGCACCTTACATTTAATAGCTTTTACATTATTTGCTGTTTCTAAACTGTTCTTTATTCCGCACTTGCACAGCCCCTACTGTCTTACTTTCGGTTGAGTGATTTACTATCAATTATGTCGGAAGCAAATTAAAAACAAGCGTCACCGAGCGGTGCTATCACTGAAAGTTGCTGAATGTTCACGTTGCAAAGTCCCCTTCCGACCCAATGCTTTTGTATATGAGTGTAGGATATGCAAGCGCCCTTACCACTCTAAGTGTGGTGGTATAACTGAGACCCGTATTGAGGATGAACCAGCAACGGTCTATGAAACATGTCTCACTAGAAACACCCCCAATCGTAATACAGCACAAACTAACATCAGTCGACTGTTCGACTCTCATCCGAGTTCGGCTGGTTCGTGCGCCGACTCATATCTTTCGACCTCTTCCTTGCTTGAAGACAATGTTGCCATGCTTATGAGGAAACTGGATGCTATTGGTGACATTAGTGCCAAACTTGATGCCATTATGCTTAAACTTCCAGTGCTCGATGATATCCCGTCCTTAGTCCACAGAGTGGAGAGTATCGAGAGCTCAGTCTCGTCCCTTACGGAGCAGCATAACAGCTTGCAGCGCAAAATGGAGGAGCACATCCAGGCTTGCTCAAGACAAGCTGTCCCCATTGAAGATTAGAGATTGCAACATCTGCACTGCCTTAAGGGGTTACATACACCTCAAAATTAATGATTCTTGTACAACAGAAAAAATAACTATTTTCAATTTTTTTCCCAAACAAATTTTTTTTCTAGATTCTGTACACTAATTTGAAACTTTTCCACAGAAAATATATCCCAAAAGTGCATTGGAATCTACATAATAATAAGATGGATCCGTACATTTTCCTAGTCCACCTTTCTTGCTCTCGGAAACAATGATATGACAGTTTCGAGGTACATTCAGTATGACGGATCGAAAGGTGGGATCGAGGGCTACATTTACTTAAAGAAAAAATTTTGAAAAATTCAAGTTGCGGTGGGCGTATGGACAATTTAAAAAATTTTTTACCGATGTCCGGGTGGGACCCCCCTTCAAAAACGTACAAAGGGTTGATTTTTCGAAAATTCGTTCAAGCAGATCGATAGAGGAGCCTGAGCGCTTCCATAATTCATATTGAAAAATTTGAAAATATTGATGCGTGGGCGTATTCTATGTGAACGAAAATGGTGTGGTGAAAAAAAAAATTTTCATCAATTTTTCTTGCTGATGCAAAACCAAAATTATACAGTTTCGAGGTACATTCAGTATGACGGATCGAAAGGTGGGATCGAGGGCCACATTTACTTAAAAAAAAAAATTTTGAAAAATTCAAGTTGCGGTGGGCGTATGGACAATTTAAAAATTTTTTTACCGATGTCCGGGTGGGACCCCCCTTCAAAAACGTACAAAGGGTTGATTTTTCGAAAATTCGTTCAAGCAGATCGATAGAGGAGCCTGAGCGCTTCCATAATTCATATTGAAAAATTTGAAAATATTGATGCGTGGGCGTATTCTATGTGAACGAAAATGGTGTGGTGAAAAAAAAAATTTTCATCAATTTTTCTTGCTGATGCAAAACCAAAATTATACAGTTTCGAGGTACATTCAGTATGACGGATCGAAAGGTGGGATCGAGGGCTACATTTACTTAAAAAAAAAATTTTGAAAAATTCAAGTTGCGGTGGGCGTATGGACAATTTAAAAATTTTTTTACCGATGTCCGGGTGGGACCCCCCTTCAAAAACGTACAAAGGGTTGATTTTTCGAAAATTCGTTCAAGCAGATCGATAGAGGAGCCTGAGCGCTTCCATAATTCATATTGAAAAATTTGAAAATATTGATGCGTGGGCGTATTCTATGTGAACGAAAATGGTGTGGTGAAAAAAAAATTTTCATCAATTTTTCTTGCTGATGCAAAACCAAAATTATACAGTTTCGAGGTACATTCAGTATGACGGATCGAAAGGTGGGATCGAGGGCTACATTTACTTAAAAAAAAATTTTGAAAAATTCAAGTTGCGGTGGGCGTATGGACAATTTAAAAAAATTTTTACCGATGTCCGGGTGGGACCCCCCTTCAAAAACGTACAAAGGGTTGATTTTTCGAAAATTCGTTCAAGCAGATCGATAGAGGAGCCTGAGCGCTTCCATAATTCATATTGAAAAATTTGAAAATATTGATGCGTGGGCGTATTCTATGTGAACGAAAATGGTGTGGGGAAAAAAAAAATTTTCATCAATTTTTCTTGCTGATGCAAAACCAAAATTATACAGTTTCGAGGTACATTCAGTATGACGGATCGAAAGGTGGGATCGAGGGCTACATTTACTTGAAAAAAAAATTTTGAAAAATTCAAGTTGCGGTGGGCGTATGGACAATTTAAAAAAATTTTTACCGATGTCCGGGTGGGACCCCCCTTCAAAAAACGTACAAAGGGTTGATTTTTTCGAAAATTCGTTCAAGCAGATCGATAGAGGAGCCTGAGCGCTTCCATAATTCATATTGAAAAATTTGAAAATATTGATGCGTGGGCGTATTCTATGTGAACGAAAATGGTGTGGTGAAAAAACAAATTTACGTCAATTTTTCTTGATGATGCAAAACCAAAATTATACAGTTTCGAGGTATCTTTGGTATTGCGGATCGGAAGGTGGGAACAAGGACTTCATTTCCATAGAAAAAAAAATTTGAAAAATTCAAGTTGTGGTGTGTGTGGAAAATTTGTTCTTGCAGATCGATAGAGGAGCTTGAGCGCTTCCATAATTCATGTTGAAAAATTTGAAAATATTGGTGCGTGGGTGTATTCTATATGAATGAACATGGTGCGGTGTAACAGAAAATTTTCGTCAATTCTCTTTATGATGCAAAACCAAAATTATACAGTTTCGAGGTATCTTTGTATTGCGGATCGGAAGGTGGGATCGAGGACTACATTTTCATAGAAAAAAAAATTTTGAAAATTTCAAGTAGTCGTGGGCGTTTGGAGAATTGAAACAAATTGTTTACAAGTTGTACCTCATAAAACGTTCAAAAAATCTATAAATCATCGTCGTGATGACAATTCTGATAAGATGGATCGATAGAGCTGCTTAAGCATTTTCATTTTCCATTGTGAAAAGCTAAAATATGTCGATGCGTGGGCGTGAAATATAAACTCGAAAATCGTTGTTGTAATTTGTGATCTTAATGCGTCCAGAAAAATATGTGAAATTCTGATATAGTCTGATTCCAAGTGTGACCAGTCGAAATATCATAGAGGTGATTGAGCATTTTCAGTTTTCATTTCGTGAAAAGCTGAAATATGTCGATGCGTGGGCGTATTCTCTGTGAACGAAAATTGTGCGGTGACAATCGAAAATTGTCGTCAATTCTTTTAATGATGCAAAACCAGAATTATACAGTTTCGAGGTATCTTATAAAGTTAATCCTCTCGGAAATTTCATGGAAAGATTTTTCAATGAAGGAGTTGACTTCCATGGAAACAAATGAAACGGATCAATTGCCTGCGGTATCATGTTCCACATTGAAATTTACGAAAAGAACGATGCGTGGGCATCAAAAATGGTAAAAATCAAGTTGCGTTTTTTTTGGTATCCGATAAACCATTGGAAAAAAATGTAAAATAGTTGTATTGTGCAAATTTGAGTTTCACTGATTTATAGATCAATCGAAGATCTTTCCTATTCTATGGTGAGAATTTTGGAAAAAATGATGCGTGGGCGTGAAATATGGAAAAAACTGACTTTTGTCAACTTGTGCCGCAAAAACCATTAAAAAAATATATGAAACAGCGTCGTGATGAAAATTCTGTTTAGAGGTATCGATAGAGCTCATTGAGCGCTTCAATTATTCATCGTGAAAAATTCAAAAATATTGATGCGTGGGCGTAAAGTATGCAATTGAAAATTGGTAGTTTACTTCGCGATTTTTATGCTTTTAGATGAATACATGAGATTATGATCTGGTGCAATTAAGGGTATGTTTGATCGAAAGAACATAGAATGGGCTTGAATATCCATGGGGAGAATTTCGGAGAAATCGATGCATGGGCGTGAAATATGGAAAAAACTGACTTTTGTCAAGTTGTGCTGCATAAACCGTTAGAAAAATGTATGAAACAGCGTCGTGATGAAAATTCTGATCAGAGGTATTGATAGAGCTCATTGAGCGCTTCAATTTTTCTTCGTGAAAAATCTAAAAATGTCGATGCGTGGGCGTGGAGTATGTCATTGAAAATTGGTGGTTTACTATGTAATTTTTATGCATTCAGAAGAATACCTGAGATTAAATTCTGGTTCGATTTTGAGTATGTTTGATCGAAATAACATGGAATGGGCTTTCATATCCATGGCGAGAATTTTAGAGAAATTCATCCGTGGGCATGAAATATGGAAAAAACTGACTTTTTTCAAGTTGTACCGCAGAATCCGTTAAAAAAATTTATGAAACAGCGTCTTGATGAAAATATTGATTAGAGGGATCGTTAGAGCTCATTGAGCGCTTCAATTTTTCAGCGTGAAAAAATTGAAAATATTGATGCATGGGCGTGAAGTATGTACTTAAAATTCGGTGTTTCAATTTGTAAAAAGTTAGAATTCGTTTGAAAAAAATACTTGATATTTGAAAGAAATGAAGAATTTTGGAAAAATCGATGCGTGTGCGAGAAATATGTGAAAAATGACTTTTAGCAAGTTGAGCAACATAAATCGTTAAAATTCTACGAATCAGCGTCGTGACGGAAATTCTGATCTGACGAATAGATATAGCTGATTGAGCGCTCACCGTTTCCATCGTGAAAAATGGAAAAATGTCGATGCGTGGGCGTTAATTTTATGAGAAATTTGCATGTTTTCATGGCGAAAGTTATTAAGGGGTAATATCCGCCAAATGCTCAAAAAAACGAGGCTTTTTTCATGATTTTTTTTAAACGACATTTGAGATCTAAGGTATATAAATAATATATCATTGGATTAAGCAACTCTTGGAAAATAGAAACAAATTTTTTATTGTTAGTTTTTTTACAAAATGGCGGCTGTGCAGCGATTGCCGTGAACCGCTTTTTTAAAAAGTTGTTCTGCGGCGAGCAGTAGAACTAAAAAAGTTTAGATCCGATTGACTTGATTAATCAATTGCCAAAATGGTGTGTACTTCACTAGATAATCTAATGAAGAAGCTACAGTTCAAATTTCAAGTCAATCAGATGTAAACTTTTTCAGTTCTACTGCTCGCCGAATTTGAAAACATGGTTCTGAGAAAAACGCGTTTAAAGTTTCAAAATGCTATGTATCTTATACGAAAGTTGTTCAGTAAAAATTGATTTAAACGAATTTTGAGTTTAGATCAGTACTTGGGAGTTGTAGATGTCGATTCTAGGATAGTTTTAGCATGATTTAAGCCAATAAAAAAAAAATGAAAAGAAAAAAAAAATTTGCCGGATATTACCCCTTAAGTTGCAATATAGTAATAACATGCAATATAGTAGAAATTATATTTATTCCCATTGATATTTCTCGAGGATTGACGAAAATTCATGATCATAACAAAATCTATTTCTGATTCACCAATAATTCCAATAAAAATTTCATTATTTTCCTATATTCTTGATAGAGCAAATGAAAGACACGAGCGAGCGATAGCGAGTGAGTGATTCTGGCTAGTATTTTATATAGCTATATATCTGTATTAACTCTAATATCAGACTTGTCGTAAGATCCAGCAAGCTGAGGTCCACGTATACCACTTTTGCCAAATAGATTATGTTTCTGACATCAATACTCATATCCGGAACCTCAGTCGCTAAGATCCAATCAAGTTTCACCACCCAAGTCTGTAGGCTCATCGAATACAATGATGGAAAATCAAGAAAACAGCTATTTCACTGGTTTGGTCACACGCTTATGGGGTCAAACTTGATTGGATCTTGGCGACTGAGGTTCCGGATATGAGTATTGATGTCACAAACACAATCCACTTTACAAAAGTTGTATACGTCAACCTCAGCTCTTTGGATCTTACGGCAAGTACATCACATATGTCAAAATCACAGTTTTGAGAAAAACACATTTTAAAGTTTAATTTCATGAACAAATCACAGTCACTTATGATATCATATAACTTCACTACTGAAATTGCTCCTTAGTATGCCCCTGCTTGATAGGAATGATCAGACACTCCATGCCTAAGTCTTCTTCTCAGCGTGCGAGCTTGGAGAGTTGATGCCTTCACTCGACTATCCATTACACGAATCCTAGTTTCATTCTTCTTGGCAGAATAGAGACTAGCACTCGTACCAGGAACAATACCTAATGCACTCATCACATCTAGAATAACATTAGCACCATCATTACAACTTGCCACTGGGGAACTTCTATTTTTTTTCTTCTGTGCTGACATAGCTTTCAAAACAAAAAAATGAAATCATGAATAAATTTTTGTCTTCAATATTTATTCAAACAATTATGAATTCAAACAGATACTTACTACTAATGACTCAGCAACATGAACTATTCTCTTTTATATTTCTATTTTTATTTTGAGAAAATGAGAGGTTAACCCCAAAATAGCCGGTAGTTGATAATCAAAACAAACTTGAGAGTAAGGGCTATTCCACACTCATGGTTCAGTTTCACACATGAATTTTGAAGGTCTGTTCACATAAAGTATTGTCATTCTTACACTAAAAATGGCGGCACATATCGCTTTGACCGAAAATAGTCAAGACCTTGCCGCGTGAAACACAAAACATTGGCACTCGAGTCATTTATTGCGAATTATATTAAATAAATGTTCTATAGGCTCATGCTTTGTGATAATTTGAATCATGATTGGCAATAGGTAGAAAATTTTTTTTTACAGTTGAATATTGATTTTTTTTGATAATTAAGCATTATAAAATTGATATAAAATATTTTTCTGCAGAGAAAAAAAATTAAATCAGCGTTGTTATTGAAAATCATCATTTTTGGCGGTTTTTGCCTCAAAACATGACTTGAGTTAATCTCGCATAACTTTTTAAGGACGCCGAATTTTTGAAAATGGGTTTTGGCATTCGAAAGAGGAGATCCAAATACATAAAAAAACATGGAAAAAAAATCGATTTTTTTTAATTTTAAGGTGTATGTAACCCCTTAACACTGCGCTCGCGGCCAAGGTGCAATCTCTCTCGGCCAGACACTTGTCTGCTGACATAATAGTGTCAGGGCTCACCTCTGACTGTACTACTGATCTGCGTCGTCTGGCTTTTGCGGCCCTCGAGACTATTTATGCTGAACTCGAGCAGCATGATATCATCACTGCCAGACTTCTCAGGTCGCGTGGTCCGCCTGATCGTACCGCTGCGGCAACTCCCGAGCATACCTCTGCCTCTACAAATTCATCCCCTACCGTCACTACTACACCTTCCATCTCTACTAATAACTCAGCAGCGAGCACCCGCACGTCAATTGTCATGACACTTGTTTCTCTTGCACTTATTGGTGTCATTATCAAAAATAAGATTGCCCTTCGAAAGGTCCATGTCATGGCAATTGACCCTGCTGACTTCGATTTTTTCAAACAGAGACTTGCGGGCCTGTCTGACAGCAGAGAGATATGGAGAGAACTTAGACATCTCGGACTGATCCCTGAATCTACTAACACCTTCGGTGGATTCGATGCTGAGGAAATCAATGATCTTACTCTGATTACCACGGACCCAATAGCCTCTAATCCTATTGATATCCTCAAAACACTATCCTGCTAAAAGACAGATCTTCCCAGGTTTCATTTCGCCGCTATAACAGTGAGGTGAAGCTTGCCATTGGACAAACTCGTTCACAGTTAGTAGGGGTTAATGGACTCCCGCAGAGTCTCTTTGACAGGGCTCTCCTGATAATAGCACCTATCCTGGTTAATATCTTCAATTCCTGACTTAACCTTGCCTGTTTCTCTTCTTGCTGGGAAAAAAGCAACTGTCCTAGCACTTAACAAGATTCCTACTCCGAGGTCTCTAGGGGATTTTATATCGTCCTATCTCACTGCTCAATTTTCTCTCCGAAGTCCTGGAAAGGCTGGTTCTCAAACAAATCAGTGCTTATGTCGAATCTGAATCTCTACTTGATGGGCGTCAGACGGGCTTGAGACGCAGATACGGTACCCAGGCTGCCCCTCTTAGACTTCCTGTTGACGTACGTCGAGCCAAGGACGCGCAAAAGCTCACTGCTCTTCTCCTGTTCAATTTTAGCAAGGCATTTGACACTGTGTATCACTCCACCCTGTTACGTAAACTTGCCAAGCTTGGTTTCTCAATCAACTCGTTGAAGTGGATTGTCTCATATCTGACGGGGAGAGAACAGCGGGTGAAGCGTGAGGACGGAACATTCACTAGGTTTTGTGGCCTAAATGGGGGAGTGCCTCAGGGCTCAGTCCTGGGCCCTCTTCTCTTTGCACTCTATGTTTGTGATGTTTCCGAGTGCTTCGGTCTCGACGTACATTACTTGCTGTACGCTGACGACCTTCAAATCTACCTAACAGACTTACTACACACGCTTGACTTATTTAGCGAGGTAGCGGCCAGGATAGCTATGGACCGGGGAGAATGGACTGTTGCTAATGCTGCGAAGACTAAAGCTATCGTCTTTGGGAGCGAGTACTTCATGGCTCGTCTTTCTGAGCAGGCATTCAATCGAGTAATGGCTGGAGATGCATTGATCACGCTCGAGTCATCTGTGAAAAGTCTGGGAGTGATACTGGACTCCATGTTTTCTTGGGAGGAGCATGTTAACTTAATCTGTAAGAAGGCTCATATTCTCATGTACCGTTTGCACAGACTTCGTAGAAGCACTAACCAACAACTTAGAAGCCACCTCATCAAATCTCTTCTTTTTCCTCTCGTTGATTACTGCTCTGTTGTGTACTGCGATCTGTCTGAGGAGCGAAATTTCATCCTCCAGCGACTCATTAACACAGGTATTGGATACGTCTATGGTGTGAGAAGAAGTGAGCATATCTCACCCTTCAGGGAGGAGTTGGGATGGCTTATGATCTTTACTCGGCGCCGCTATTTCATGACTTGCCTTGTATTTAAGTTACTTAGATATTGCAGCCCTGAATATCTCGCTGAGTATTTTCTTATTAATCCGTCCCTACAGTGGGGGCTTTCGTCCGCAGCTTGCAGTTCCTGGTTTTCGCAAGGAGGTCCTCCAGAGGTCGTTTCATGTTAGTGCTACCTACCTTTGGAACTCCCTACCTCATAACATTGTTAATGCCTCTTCTATATCAGTCTTGAACATAATACTATTTGAACATCTTCTCTCTCGCGACTGTGATGTGAGAGTGCAGTTCTTAGGAAATAATCTTAATTTTAATCTTAAATATTACTTCTATACATATAATCTAATTCTAATATTACTTGTAAATTTTTTGTACAGCATAATGTACATACAATAAAGAACATCTAATCTCTCTCTCTCTCTCTCTCTCTCTCTCTCTCCCCCCTCTCTCTCTCTCTCTCTCTCCCCTCTCTTTTCTCTCTCTCTCTCTCTCTCTCTCTCTCTCTCTCTCTCTCTCTCTCTCTCTCTCTCTCTCTCTCTCTCTCTCCCCTCTCTCTCTCTCTCTCTCTCTCTCGCGTGATACATTCATACCCAATATACGTCTTTCGATTCCATATTCTCGATTATATGCTTGATTCTCTGTAACGTGTGTTCGTGCGGATCCCGACCCTTCGCTTACCTCCGCAATTCCTTCATCATAACTGTGTGACGGGCGTATTACCCCATTATAATGTAATATTGAGAAGTAAGCGCTGATGGAACAAATTGTTGATGTGTTTTATATAGCTGTAGCTGAAAGAGCTATTCGTCGTATACTATTGAAATACAGAGTGAAAATGTTATTGATAGTAGGGGAGCATGTAGAATCCATGATTCTATTGTAAACAATATGTAATGCCTATAGAACCTAAAGCAAGCTCACTCGATGAGTCAACGAGCAATATTTCATAAATGGCGAAAAACATAGGAATATCTATATTCTCTGGAACTTGATATATCCATAACTCCAATAGGGAGCAGCATTGGCCTAAATCCCTGGTATGGGTATATTCATATGTAGTATAGAGCACATTAACACAGGTTTGGTCAAAATATAGGACCCGGAGACTTTGGTGTATCCTTGAAAGCCAATGTGATAGGAAGTCGCACTCGCTATTTCATAATGAGAAAATCAGTGGCTACTTTCGCGTATTAGATGTAAGATGTGATGCAAGGTTTTCCGATGCGTCTGATCAATCCAATTATTCATCTTCCAGAAGCTAGACTGGTACCAGTGCAGTGTGTTAAAATTAGCTTCACCACTTTCGGAATAGAAAAGAAAAATTAGAGGAGTGGTTATGTAATATGCCACCTCCTGGCCATGCTACACTCTCGAGATACGTAGCGGAGGATAAGCATAATTGCCAACTGCAGTTAGTAATGCAGCATGCCGATCTCACCGTCTGTCGTGAATTGGAAAATGAGTACGTGAAAGAATCAAAATTGAGAGCCAATTCAGAGGAATACCGGAAGATAAATTCTTTATTTCATACTAACAAGGGGACACCACAGTCTCCGGGTCCTCTATTCTACCAAACCTGTTTTAATGTGCTCTATACCACATACGTATAGACTCAATTCAGGGATTTTGACTACTGGGGCCTCCTGTTGGAGTTATGGATACATCAAGTTCCAGAAAATACTGATATCTCTAGGTTCTTTCACATTTACGACATTGCTCGCTGACTCATCGAGTGAGCTTACCTAAGCTTCTGTACACATTGTTCACACCAGAATCAGGAATTTTACATGCTCCCCTACTATATCCCGATAGCATTTTCACTCTTTATCATCATCTAATTTGTCACTAGTTCACATGTTATCTGAAATTCAATAGTATACGATAAATAGATTCTTCAGCTACAACTGTCTAAAACTCATCATCAACAAATCTCACTCATTGTGCAGTACTCTCAAAATTAAAATGAATCTATTTCCTCATATTACTTAGGACATAACAAATTGTGTATACATAGTGGAGAAATATATATTGATTCTAATCTAAAATTAATATAAATTCTTAGAATTAATATGTATTTCTCTACTTTGTATAGACAATTTGTTATGTCCTAAGTGATATAAGGGAATAGATTCATTTTAATGTTGAATAATCTGAAATTAATAATGAATGATTGTTTGTCAACTGATTTAAGGGCTTGGAAGTTCATTCAGTAATGCGTGTAATCAAATACCATTATTTGTAATGTTGAGAAGTGTCCCCTGATGAAACATATCAATTGAGAGTACTGTACGATGAGTGAGACATGTTGATGATGAGTTTTAGACAGCTGTAGCTGAAGAATCTATTTATCGTATACTATTGAATTTCAGATAACATGTGAATTAGTGACAAATTAGATGATGATAAAGAGTGAAAATGCTATCGATAGTAGGGAAGCATGTAAAATTTATGATTCTAGTGTGAACAATGCGTATAGAAGCTTAGGTAAGCTCACTCGATGAGTCAGCGAGCAATGTCATAAATGTGAAAGAACCTAGAGATATTAGTATTTTCTGAAACTTGATGTATCCATAACTCCAACAGGAGGACCCATTAGTCAAAATCCCTGAAATATGTCTATAAGTATGTGGTATAGAGCACATTAAAACAGGTTTGGTAAAAATACAGGACCCGGAGACTGTGGCGTCCCCTTGTAAGTATGCTTTCTTGGAGTTTCGTCAAAATTTAGACCTCGCAATTGTGGTTAGCCCCTTTTTTTTTGCTTAGCAGCCATTTCATCAGTAAAGTTCAATACTTTTAGAGAAAGCCCCGTGAGACCAATGCCTCTGCTCATGTGCTTGGAAAGAGAAATTAACATTTTTTATTTTTTTCCCAGATCTAGATGTATCAACAATGAAAATTGTGGACATATCGTGGCACCTTCTGCATCATTTACTTTTACGACATGAACGAGAGGGATTAAGCGTCTTACATAAAGGAGTAGCTAAAAAAATACTCGAGTGTGGTTTATTACTCCCACAATGGCTTCTTTCTTCGTATATGGTACGTATATAATTAGTCTAAAACACCTTGATTGCATTAACTTCTGGGGTAGTTTTACCGTATGTAGTAACTTGAAGTTATATATATGTATACATGAGGATTTCATTGCGCAGTAGAGTTAAGGAAAAGCAATCTCTGACATCGAATAGTTACTCTGCGACCCATCCGAAGCCATAATCATATGAGCAGCTTTTTGTCTACTTGCTAGTGGCTTAGCACCTCCGAGGCAGAGCGTTCCGCGACTCTATCATTGTGACGTCACGGAGAGGATAAGAGAGTTAGCAGTGGCCGGCCGCAGCAGAACTCCATTCGCCACTGGAAGCTACATCTGTTTGCTGCGCACATTGATCACTGAGGAGTAAGGATCAATCACGGTGTTCTCGGGCGTTTCGCGTTAACCCATTAGCGCCCGAACGGTCACTCGACGGCAGCTTTTTTGAGCGCCAGATTTCATCTGGTTCTTATAGTTCAAAAAATTTGGGAAGAAAATTTTCTCGTGCAAAATTTTGTCAGCTCTCCGATCCCATTATTTTATTTTTTATTGAATGAACGCCTTTATCGTTAGAAACAAATGATTGCAAAAAAACACGAAATTTTGAGTCAACATTTTTTTTGTGTCAAATGTACAATATGGAAACCGGTGGCAACGAATCCATGGAAGTGAATTTCTAGCGTCCTTAAACTAGAATAATGTGATGTACACCCTCCATAATTCAAATATGTGTAAATTGTCAATCTTTGAAGGCCAATCCAGAGTAAAGTGGAACAGGAAAAATCACAAAATCCACCACATGTTTAATTAATGCGACGTTTCGCCAGTAAGGTTCACTGGCCTCATCAGGCTAAAAATTTATTACACAAAAAACACGTAATAAATAATACAACTTAAGTACAAGATAATCGACGAAGCAACAATAAAATATTCTTTCTCACCAGTTTTGAATAAAAATATAATATAACGTTCGGCAGCCGCTTCCACTGCCATAGTCAAACTATTGTGTATAGAGCTAACGACAGTGGTCTTATATACCATCAGATACGTTGGTGAGTTTGTTTTGAAAAATCTTGTTGAGATTCCTATGCTAAACAATCAATGAAGTGACAATATGCTATTCTTTCTTATTAGTTTTCAATAAATTAATTTTACGGAATTCGGCAGTGGAAGCGGCTGCTTCTGTTCATTCGTTCATGTTTATTCGATTGTTCGAATTTTTATTTACACTTGTGAGAAACTTGAGGGGGGGGGGGGAGAAGCAACTTGGCGGGGCAACTTGGGAGGCAAAATTTCCCGTAGCGGCGGCGGTCTAGCTGTGAATATAGAGATATATACCTTCTAACCCAACCCAACCTTTATTACAATTACTCTATTACATTTCTCTCACCCGAATTGGTACTTTAACAAATAATTATTTTTATCGTCCACAAGTTTCCAATCTATGAATAGTGATTCTATCGAGCTTGGTGGACTATCCCAAAGTGATATTGCCAGAAAAAAAGTCAATGCTCCCCAGGCTGGATTCGAACCAGCGTCCTCATGATTTCCGGCCAGTTGCGCTACCGGGAAGACGACTGCTCATCATATCCTTAGAGCATGGATTAATTTCCTGGATTGGAAATCAGGAGGATGCTGATTCGAATTCTTCACGAATATTTCTTATTTTGTAAGTCGATTTTCGCCACGAAACTCTATTTGGTCAAAGCATCAAGTATTAAATTCGCCTCGGCGACGGCGAGGCCGCTGAGTGTGAGATTCCTCTGGCCGAAGTTCCTGAACGCGGCGGCTCGCTATTGGGTGGTCAGCTTCGTGACGTTTGTTGCACCCCTCTTAACTCATGGTCGGTACGAGGTCTTAAACAGGACGAATCTCGCACTCCGGGCTTTTTTACCAAATAGTACCGACCAAAGTACCGACCCGCACTCCGTTGTGTCACGAAGAAGGACACGTCACTGGCGGCCGGCAGCGATCACCTGCGTCAAGGAAATTTCCCATCGTCGAGTCGACTAGACCGCTGTGGGACAACGTTGCGTTCCCGCTCTATGTGCAGAATCTTCTCGCTGAGTTGTAATACGGAGAGTTTTAGAAATGAGAATTATAATTCGGCTTCTTGCGTGGAAATAATTTTTAAGAGCGTAGGATTTAAGCCCATTTTGATTCGATCAATTCTTATTCATTCACGTATTCTGAAACAAAATATTTTTTTTTGTAACATTGTGAAAGAGTGCAGAGATTCTCAATAAAATCAAGTATTCAGTTATATGAAGATTTCTTACGTTTGATTTCTCCTCTTGTCTACCACTTCCCTTGATAATTTCAATATCATCGATACCTAAAAAAATAGGAATATCTTCGTTATAGTTTGCTCTGATGATCAAAGTCCATATTCTTCGCCCTTTCCATTTCATTCTTAAATCTAGAAGCTAATTTACCTAACAGAAATTAGGACCAGTATCATTCAGAGATTAAAAATTTCTCTTTTTCCTATACGAATGGTTCATTTTTCTTCTGACTTCGCGAACGACCGCGCGAAAGACCGCGCGAATGACCACTTGACAGACCACGCGAACGACCACTCGACAGACCGCGCGAACGGTCACTCGAAAGACCACGTAAACTACCACGCGAAGACCGCGCGAACCACCACTCGATGGACTACGCAAATTTTCACACGAACGACCACGCGAACTACCACGCGAACGACTGCATGAACCACCACGCGAACGACCGTGCGAATGACTGCGCGAACGACCACTCGAAAGACCACGCTTACTACCACACGAACGTCCACGCGAAATACCACGCGAACGACCACGCGAATCTTACCTCTACAAGAATCACTATGAGAGAGGTGTTTCTTCCCGCTCATATCTGTCCCCCCAATAATTACTCAACAAACAATACCGGCTCGGCAGTATCATCACGCACAACAAGTTCTATCCATCTCCAACGACCAAGGTGAGTCCAAAAGCGGCGAGCGACCAGGATCGCGAACGTTCTCCACCCACACACACTTCCTCTTCGCTGAAAGTTCCTAGTCAGGATACGACAGCGTTATTATCTTCCCGGAATGATAATTTGCAGGATAATGTACTCAAAGATTCATGTATGCACAACTGCTTTCGAACAAAGAGAAACTTTATCTAATTATGAGGCGTTTTACGGCAACTCTCCAGAGCCGGCGCGCGGACGCTAAAACCTCACGTGTTCGACGCTTGTTTTCGACTCTATATGACCCATATCTAAATAATGTTGGATATGCTATCAATGTAGTTTTTTCTCAGCTTTCCGATAGTGGAATTAGTTTTCAAAATTTTTCACATTTTCACAGAAAAAAAAACATAAAACAGGCCATATCTCAAAAACCTATTTTTTTTAATTTTTTTAAGTCTAGATCGAAAGCTGAGGTTTTTTTACGTTGATATAGACCTTTTGAAAACCTAATTTTTATATTTGTATTCGAGTAATTGAGTAGCGAACATGAGAAAATGCGCCGCGTCGGGCCGGGCCGTGCCATGCCGCACCGCGCTGACTCCACGCGCTCCAGCTCAAGTCTTCTGCTTACAAGAGTGCCGAAATCGGAATATATTTAATATCCATACAAGTCTCTATCTGTTGGATAAACTACTATCTAGCGTAGATTATGTACTCATTTGGGTTATGGACTGAGATATGGACATTATTTCATTTCACATTCTTTGACCTCCGTTTTGGCTTTGATATTGAAGACTCTGCCATACTATGTATCAACTGAACTACTTTTTCAGTTCGTTTTGATCTAAGAAAAATTTCATATTCCTCAGCAGATGAAATTTTTTGGACCATCAGTCTGTCATCGGCAGTTGGTATGAACGCATGAAATTGCAGAGTACCTTGTATAGCAAAACACTTATCAATCGAGACAAAATACTTGTTCGAACGATTCTTATGAATAGAACAGACGATTTATACTTATCATAACTGGTTCATATCAAAGATCCAGTACAATTCCTGAATTAGATTAAAGAATTAGGATCTAGCAAAAGAACTGCTACTACTAGTACAATTAGGATGGAATTGTACTTGATTAAATATAATTCAGATAATGAAACTGCTTCAAAATTTTGGGACAGGTTTGATGAAGTGATCAGACAATACAATAATTTAACTGACGCTCCTAACCTGACCGGAATTGAAATTAGATATGGTTTCTTTGACGCAACTGTAGCTAGAGTTCTGTCAATTATGGATACACAATTTATTCAAAGAAACAGAGATGGTAGAAATCTGAGTATTGAAGAAATGAAAATTTCCATTGTTGAAAAAGAGGCAAGTGGCATACAAGGCCACTGTTCATCATCAACCAAGCTCGAGTGTGTTATGTCGCAATTACGGCAACAAAGGTCACTACGAGGACAAATGTGAACGGCCTGGCATCATGTGCTACAGATGCCAACGGTACGAAAACCATACAAGCAAGGACCGTCCTCATACCGACAAACAGGTGGAAGAATCACTTCAAGCTACACGGTATGAAAATTCACATTTTACTCGTGGTAATTGGCGTGGTAGTGTTTTTAAGAATTAGAGGCAGAGAACTAAGTCGAAAACGGAAAATTCTCCAAAATACCGATCAAAACAAATTTCAAAGGCTTGGAAGAGGTCCAGGCCGCGGTCGTGGGAGAAGAAGTTCCCGAAGAGAGAATTACAATAGCTCCTATTGTTATATATCTTGTTTCTTATTTTTCCTTGTTTTTCTTAGATTATAAAGTTAGATCCATTCATTTCAAATAAAGCTAGATTGTGTTCAATAAAAGTGTTCCAGAAGGTATTAATTTATTGTTTCATTCATTAACAGAAAACCTCACTCCCAACAAGACTAGATAGAATTAGCTTGTCAGATACCAATACTTGTGTCATTTTCACCACAATAAACATCGAAATTGAATATGTATCCGCTAGCTCTACATAATCCCCATAAATTTTGTCCATATCGATCGGGTTTGGAAGGCAAATATCGTTTTAGAAAAGTTAGACTGAAGAATCGAACCATCATTTCGTCAATAGACAGAGCATTAGAAAAAAATTCAAACTGCTGAATGTTTTGTCTAAATAAACGAAATAATTGACGAACTTTTCATGCCTTATTATTATCCTTTTTATCGATCGATTTAGCATATTTCATTTTGAATTTGATTTCGCTGAATCTATAACGGTTCATCGCCGAAGAAACAGTCCAACACTTCACAAGATAGTCTGTTTCTCAATACTCACGTTGATTTTCTCTTAAATTGAATGATGAAAGCACGAATATATCAATAAAAGTATTCAGTTCCCCTATGGTCAGTTGTAAATCGTTTTCTGTACTAGTGTTATGACCCGACCTTGCGGAGGGGAAATATTTGAGTTTTTGGGCGGGATGTGTCTGGGGTGTGTCCCTTCGATCCCTAAGATTCGAATCTCGGTTACTTCGTCGAGATCGTAAAATGCGCGTGGGCTGTGGAGCGGGCGCTTCGTACGGCCCTGACAGAGGGCTTTGCCAAGCGAGGTGCTTGGGCCGTGTATACGCGGCACTCACTCCGTAGCGCGCTGAGGGAGGGGAGGACGGCGAGCGGCGTGCGCGACTCTATCAGACTGTGAAATGGGTGTGCCTCCCGCTCTCTTCCTACGTCGCTTCCCAAATTGCGGTGTCGGGTTGCTGATCCGCCAGTCGCTCTCCGGATACAGGCCCTGCTCTCTCGTTCCTGCTACTCTGCTTCTCGTCGTTCTCAGCGTTTGGGTGGGGAAGGGTAAAGCAAAATTGACAACACTGCCTTCGTTAATACAACAATAACTATTTGTTTATTGATAGCACGACACACACTACACATTCACTCGGCTTGATGGTCGCGGTGCCCGAGAATTTCGTTATTATACTTGGTCGTGAGGACGCGCGCAATGGCGTGTGTGCTACATTTGGTGGCGGGTGGGAATCTGCCGCGGCTGGCCGCAGCTCGCTCTCTTATCCTCTCCGTGACGTCACATTGATTGAGTGGCGGAACGCTCCTCGGAGGTGCCGCGACACTATCCGAGTGGTCGAACAGCTCCTTATATGGTCATGGCTTTGGACGAGGCGCGGAGTAACACCGTGGCGTCAGGGACTACATTTCTTAATTCTGCTGCCCAATAAAATCCTCGCGCATGTATAGATATACTCATATATACCTCGTCATTACATGATTCATTTATTGCTAATAATAGTGAATAAAAAGTAACGATATATGTGCCCAAAAGATTCATTCGATGAAGGGTGGTTTAGTTCTATTACTATAATGTTTCTATCAAAATTTTTATCATGAAATATGAAAGCGCTTTCAATGATTACTCGTTTGGTCAGACTTAGAATTGCACCAAGCCATAATCTCGTGGTTTTTTCACAATCCTGCGATTTCCCCATTACACATGAGAACATCATATTTCATTCTAAAATAACACGCCCACTGATCAATTTTCAAATTTTTTCCCCCGGAATATGAAAACCTCTTCAATGATTTATCAATTGGCCAGACTCGAATTTGCATCATACTATTACCTCGTGGGTTTTCCCACGATTTCCCCACAATACTTGAGAACATCAAATTTCTATCGCAAATTTCATTGTCATGCATCGACATTTTTGTCTTTTTCACGATAGTAAATGAAAGGGTCCCCGCAGCTCTATCGATTTTTCACATTAAAAGTTCTATCTAGACATCAATTTACGATTTTTTCAATGATTCACGGGATACAGGGTATTATAAAGGTTTTCTCCGTATGTCACGCCCACCATCAATTTTAAGGTAATCTTAAGGGGTAATATACTTCTGTGACCTCCGATTTCGAGGTCATTACCAAACACTCACCATAAGCGCAAGAAAAATCCTCGGAATATGGGGTTTGTTGCATATAGAAGTACTCTGTACTACTCTCCAACTACAGAAAACACACTTTCTTTTTTTCTAAGAAATACAAAATAGCGGCGTATCAGCTCGTCGAAGAAAAAAATTTTTTTACTTTTTCCCCACTAGCGTACCGCTACAGGTCACAATTTTGACCCTAAAACAAAAAAATCGAACGCGGTATTGAAGTAAAATGGAAAACTCAAGGAAGTACGTGAGATTTTTTTGAAATTCGAATTTGGGGCCAAATGGCGTCAATTTCAATTTTTTTTGTTTTTTTTTGCGAAAAAATCGATCGAAAATTGGCCATAAAATCGGTGAAGATCAAAATATCGAAAAAATACTACGTACTTTCTTCAAAAATCATGTTTCCAAGCTACATTTGAAATTTAAAGTGAATCGGTTGAAAATTGACGGCGCTATCTGTCGCTAATGTCAAAAAAGACGGTTCCGAAATAAACGCGTTCAAAGTTTGGAGTACAATACTAATACTATACGACTTTGTTCAGAGGATCGATTTTTTGAGGCACTAAGAACTTCTTCCGCCACTTAATCGACTTTTCATATCATTCTTAGATAGTTTATGGAGTGTTTAAGCCATTAAGAGAAATAGAAAAAAATCACAAAGGTATATATTACCCCTTAAGCATAGAATATAGAAGCCCTTCTAATGATTATCTGATCGGTTAGAGACGGAATTCACCATTCCATAATTTCATGGTTTTTTCTAATGGTTACTCCCATACCCATAAAAACATGACTTTGATTATCCCATTTTTAACACTCACGCATCGATTTGAAAGCCCTTTGAATGGTATATCGATTAGTTATCAACATTCTAATAATACCATAATTTCATGGATTTTTTCCACTATCTCATTATCTCAATTTGAAATGCCGATTTCTTTCGTGAAAGTCACGCCCCGGCATAAATTTTTTTCAATTCTTCACGATCGGATATGGAAGTGCTCAATCAACTTTATCACTTGGTAATGACAGAATCATTCTCACGATATCATTTAATGATTTTTTCAATAATTTCGAAACACGTGGTCTATTTTGAAATGTTTAATCGTGGAATATGAAAGTCCTTTCGATGTCCTGTCGATTGGTCGAACCCGCATCGCATCGCATCGTTATTTCATGGATTTTCAACAGTTTGCCAGATACACATAAAAACGTAATATAAATCCTAATCCTCAAAAAAATCTTTTTTTAAAGAAAGTGAAAATGTTGCGTCAAGCATGTGGCAGAATTGGCTCATTTCTTATACTCCTTAATGAAAGATTGAAATTTGTAATAGACACATGAGTCAAGTCATTTCATCTGTATTTATTCTGATTAGTTTTCATATTGGTCGAGTATTACGTATTCTTATTACAATTTACTTACTATAGGAGACGTTGTCAATTTTGAGGGAACTAATTACGAAAGAGCTTACCGGAATGTTTTTGGGTACCTTAACAATTATTTGAAGAACTAATGACGAACCAAATTGACGCCACTTGGTAGGATCGAATATCTTCGAATACCTTCTTGAACTTACATAAGTATAATATGAAACTGAGGTTTCATCAAGGAGATGATTTATGTGAATATTATGTCGGCACTATTGATAAATTTCAAGTTCTCAAATAAGTAAGACTAACAAATATGTGAAGTTAATCGAGTAATTAAAAAATTACGATTCTTAAGATGTCAAAAATTCCTGCCAAGTGGCGTCAATTTGGTTCGTCATTAGTTCTTCAAATAATTGATGAGGTACTCAAAAAGCATTCCGGTAAGCTTTTCCGTAATTGGTTCCCTCAAAATTGATAACGTCTCCTATAGTAAGTGAACTGTAATAAGAATACGTAATACTCGACCAATATGAAAACTAATCAGAATGAATACAGATGAAATAACTTGACTCATGTGTTTATTACAGATTTCAATCTTTTTTCAAGGAACATAAGAAATAAGCCAATTCTGCCACATGCTTGACCCAACATTCTTATTTTCTCTAGAAAAAGATTTTTTTGGGGATTTCAATGCTTTTTGCGGAGTATTATGAATGATAAAATTAATAATTAATAAAATGTATCTACAGTAAGGATTCACTAATTAGCGTCAGTAATAAGATTCAGTAAATATTTCTCTAAAATGCAAATATACGTACGCATAAGCGTTACACAAAAAAACTAGAAGTAATCAGTAGATATTAATTTTTTTATTATAGCATTTAAATCTTCTCTAAAACAAAAATAATGCCATATTTTGAATTTCAAGGCCAACTTTTTTTTTGTATTTCTTTATCTTGAACGTACATCTACTTATTCTTTTTTTACTTAATCATACATGTATAATAATTGTTATCAACCAAACTCTCATGATGGAAAATACAACATTGGACTCGATAAAATCGATCGTAAACTTTAATTTTCCTCTAGTAGGAGCCCTGATTGGACATTTTACGATTCAATTTTGTAAATGAGTTTCAGAACTGTTGTGATTCTTGTTTTTGAATCCACGTAGAGACGAAACCATTGTAAATTTTTTGGAAATAAATTGTCAATGTAGTTAGCAAGAAAGTGGGATAACTATTGCTAATGGCCGTGTCTCATATATCCCAAGAAAAATATTGCAGATTTTTACGAACTCACAAAATATAAGATATGACATATCAAAATGTAAGCCTTCCCAACCAAAAATCCCAGGATCGCACCCTTAGAACACCCTCATCAGGTACCCTGACTACCTGGACATCGTTCGGGTCCAAGGTCAGCTTATCCAACCAAAACTACCAGGAGCTCACCCTTGGAACACCGTCATCGACGACTCTAACTACTTGGACATCTTTTGGGTCCAGGGTTAGCTTCACCAACCAAAAATACCAGGAGCGCACCCTTGGAACACCGTCATCGGCGATCCTAACTACCTACCTGGACATCGTTCGGGTCCAGGGTCAGCTTATCCAACCAAAAATACCAGGAGCGCCCCCTTGAAACACTGTCATCGGCGACCCTAACTACGTGGAGTTCATACGGGTCCAGGGTCAGCTAGTCCAAGTGAAAATACCAGGAGCGCACCCTTGGAACACCGTAATCGGGTACCCAGACTACCTGGACATCGTTTGGGTCCAGGGTAGGCTACTTCAAGCAAAAATTCCAGGAGCGCACCCTAGGAACACCCTCATCGGGTACCTTGACTACCTGGACATCGTTCGGGTCCAGGGTCAGCTTATCCAACCAAAAATATCAGGAGCGCACCCTTGGAACACCGTCATCGACGACTCTAACTACCTGAACATCGTTTTGGTCCAGGGTGAGCTTCACCAACCAAAAATACCAGCAGCGCACCCTTGGAACATCATCATCGGTAACCCTGATAACCTGGACATCATTCGGGTCCAGGGTCAGCTTCTCCAAGTTCAAATACGACGAGTGCATCCTCGGGACACTGCCATTGGCTACCCTAGCCACCTGAACATCATCGGGGATTAGGGTGTATCCTTATTCAAATAAAATTTCCAGTCTACACGCCAACATCAGCAGCCTAAACCAACATTTGCCCATGTAAAATCAATTATAAAAAAACATGGGATGAATTTTAATGTGTCTTGTCTTCTGTGACTTTGAAAAAATTTGCAATATTTCTTTTGTAATCTATGGGACACGGCCTTTAGCAATAGTTTTCTCATATTTTTTCTAACTTCATTGACAATTCATTTTCAAAAATGGTCCCATGGTTTGATTTCTACGCAGAAAGCAAGAGCATGTAAACTGTTGCGTTGGCGTTCTGGACGATATATACCTCTTACTGTGCGCGAACATAGCTTTTTTTCAAACATTAATTTTCATAATTAAAGATGATGTTATAATTCACGACTATGATTTGTACATGCCTTCTTTCATTTTTCTATCATCCAGCTTCTATGGTTTTCAAAAAAATGTTTCAGTGTTAAATTCACTTGTGGGTCATAAATTTAGTGACAAATTGATTCGAAGAGGAGTCAATAATAAGTAAGAAAGTCGAAACTATTTCGAGTCGAAATAGTCAATTATAAACGACTCAAAGTCTGTGAACTTATCAGAATAATAGTAGAGAGCAGATGAAAGTATATATCAAAAGAGGATGAAATATCAATACCTTCACAGCATAGATTCTGAGCCCGTGCTATCACAGTACTAATAATCATTTTTTAACGTCCACATATTTCAAACGACGAATAAATTCGGGTTTGGTGGACTATCCCAAAGTGATATTGCGAGAAAAAAAATCCAGCCCGGGGAGCGTGGAATTTTTTTCTCGCAATATCACTTTGGGATAGTCCACCAAGCTCGAATTTATTCGTTGTTTTCTATTACAGTGCTATTCATTACTCGGCAGAAATTCGTACTCTCCTTCCGAAAGGTTTTCCTTTTCTTGAATCTGAAATACATTGACCATGATATCATTTTATATGAATTTGAATAGTCATCTACATTCATGATGAAGAAAAAAATGCAAGAGACGAGCGAGTGGTACCGAGCGATTTTGGCTAGTTTGATTATGATACGATATAGTCGTTCCTCTGACAAGGTCGTGTCATGATTGAGGTTTTAGAGTATTATGGATGAATTGATTACAAAAATCATTTCGTTGACCTCTGGATGTTGTTCTATGTATATTATGAGATAGAAGTTCAGTATGTGACAGTAGGTAAACATGTGTACTCACCTACAGCTTATAGGCAGCAGCAGCCAACAGCTCCACGAAATCACTTTAAGAAGTCAGCGGGCACATCAGTAGCTCCTCCTGTCTCTCACTCGAATTCAACATCTTATCAGCTACAAGGTGACCATGAGCCGACTACAGTTTGTGGTGCTCCCTCCCATATTTATCCACCAATAAAACCGTGAGCCGGTACGAGAACAACGGAGGTACTCACAGATTGGCTTAGCTTGCGTACTTATAAATCCCGTATCTGAAATTCTTTCATGATGCACAGATTTTCAATCTGGAATGTTTCTTTTATTTTTCTATCAACTGGAAAATTGTAAATAATACTTGAAGGAATCGCCCGTATATTTTGTCTAAATGTTTTTTTCATCTTGTTCAGAATTTGTCTCAATAGAAAGTATCTTCAATTGTACATATCTATTAATGAAAAGAAATTAATTTATCTCTAATTTATTTATTTATTTATAATTCTTATTATGTTTCATGGCATATTGTTGTGAAGAAACGCAATGCTCCTGAACTTTTGCGATTGATGATTAATACGGGCAGACTACAGGATGCTACCAATTTCTCTATAGAATATATGAATGCAATGTTAGGCAGAGGAAACGAATATTTTGGATTCAGAACATCATTATCTGCCATTTCACCACCTGTTCATCTCCCAATCAATGTTATGGAAATTTTATCAGCGGAGTTGGAAATCGCAAGCAAAGAAGATGGGGTCTATGTTGAGGTACCTAACATATTCCATAATTTCAATAAACCATCATTACTCATAGTCCGACTCACTCACTCACTCACTCATTCAAATCGAAGCCTCAAAAAAAGAAAAAATCTATTTTGCACTAATAAACACGCCTTTCTGTAGAGGCTCTCGAGACTACAATATAAGACAGTAGTGTACAAATTTTGGCTCAAACACATCTTCTTTATGGTTTGATGAAATGTTTTCACACTTTCCATGATCATTCGAAACATTTGTCTCCATTCTTGGATTTAGTTCAAATCTTTATAATGGAATATTTTCCCATGTAAAAATTTTGCAGAACCAAGGGAATACATTTTTTGAGAGTTACTGACTGTGAAATATGAGTCTCATTAATAGAAGTTCGTTAATTAAAAATTAGTTTACTAGCTTTTCCACACTCACATATCGGCAAATCCACGAACTATGGAGATTTTGTTTACCTCTCTCATATCAGGGAATAATACGGTCAAACGATAGTATTAACGATTAACATTGAGAAAAAGTTAATCAAATATCTTATCCAACTCAAAAGTTTAAGTTCTATCCAGATCCATTCAACTAGAATGGAGGAATCAGTACCAGAAATGAACTATTTTTATTGTCACTTTATGGATCCTTATAGAGAAGTTATAGGGCAATAATTGGATTTGCAAATACTGTTGTGTGCGCGCGCGCGAGTGTGTGTGTGTGTGTGTCTGGGAATGTAACAATGTTCGATTGAAGATTTAGTTTACAGGTGTGTATTGATTGATGCATGAGTTTTGTGAAAAAAACACATATATGTATGTAATGTAAGTTTATACTTATATTTGGTACCATATATGTTTGAAGATTCATCTGGGCAATTCTCCGTGGAATGGAACATCAAAAAACTTGATTTGGCTCAAATTTTTCTTTCAAGTTCTAGGGCATCATATCATATTCCCAGAAATTTTTTAGATTTTTCCGAGCACTTCAACCCTGTTTAATAAATAGGCAAAGTTGCCGATTTTGCTGTTTTTGCATTTTCAGAGGCATTTTGAACCTTAATTTACACCCTGAAAATGACCTCTGAGGCAAAAAATGAATGAGACACTTTTGTCTGCAAATTACCTAAATTTTATAGAAAAATTATCTCCAAGGTAGCACATTAAGTACTCAATATGGCCAATTGGAACCTCTATTTTTGAACCCTGGGAGTTTGCTCGTCAAGAGCCCTCCACATGGGTACTAAAAGTTGTCCCAACTTATACCACATACAGCCTATATAGTGAAAAATTGGGCCTGAGCTCTGGAAGCTCTCAAAAAATTAATACATTAACTTAAATAGGGGTAAAAATAGGCTAAAATAACTATTCAAGGGGAAACTTGTACCGCCAACACTTCCAAATTTTGCAAAAACTTGTCTGTGGTATTATTACAATTATCAACTGTAAAAACTCACATTCTATAATGCTAATACATATCTTGAGATATCAATATCACATTCATATAGATCAAGCATTACTAATACTTGACGCCACCTAACTTTCAGTAGTTACATGTATTGATGGTCAATAGATTGTCTCTGTCGTGCCAAAATTTACAAGAAACTATTAATAAAGTATATGTGTCACGAATTGCATCCACTCGATAAGAAAGATTGAACCAAAAAAATAAATTATAAGCTATGCATTACTCACACCTTATAACATGCACTAGGCAGTACATGTATTTCATATAATTATTTTAATATCAATAAGAAAATGTTGAAGCCCACTTCCTTAGGTAATATTCATGAATATTGGACTCATGAAATCCACTCCTAATATATAAACTGCCTAGCTAAGGTCCAAGCAGCTATTGCCGGGTGGGCTCAAATTACAACTTCAAGTTATTTACTCATGAAATTAGCTTATATGAATCAATCCATACAAAAGTATAATCACTAGATGCGCAATTTGATAACAAATTCAAATATATATATAGTTAGGCTTAAATGTATGGAAGTATAAGAGTGTATGTATGAGAAAGAATGCGCTAAGCGAGCCACCGATGGGATGGCCGGCAGCTAACATGAAAAGCGCAACGTCGGGCTCCGGATTTTGCAGCTGAGCCATAGTTTAACAAGAAGACGGCCACAAGATATCTTCCTATCGGCCAATATAGTATTACCGAGCAGCCAGCGGGCGCTAGTGCATGAGGAGCATATGTATAGTGAGATGTATAATGAATTGTAGCTAAGCGAACGATAGAAAGTCGGGATAGGCCATTGAGCCGTGTTAAGAAGCGAGCGCGCTTCTTAGAATGTGATCCGCGCGTGCGACGCAGCGAACGAGAGATATTACGGGACGCCACCGCCACCGCCTCGCGACCGCGATTCGCGCATCCATAGGGGTTCCTGTTCGAGTGACGCCAACGAATCTAAAAGCAGATGTTCCGACGGACAGCAGCAGAGTATCGGAGTGTATATCGGAGAGTGCGAACTAAAGAAGAATGTAGCAGAGAGTCGGGAAGTAAACTCACTCGAAAGTGATTCGAATAGTTGAGAAAAAGATTGTCACCGACCAAGAGTGCCATGACGAGTGGCTGATAAGGAGTGCATGGGCAGCGCCGCTTGAAAATTATCATTATTCCTATTTTTTTCATTTAAACTGTATAAATTATTTATAAGTGGAAAAATAGTAGTGGAGTATAAAGAGTAGATATCGATCAAGCGGAATCGGTCAGATGAATTATTATTTTCCAATCCAAATTCAATAAAACAAGGAATTATTGCTAGTGCTTATCAAGATCTATCATTCACGATTCTCGCATCCTACAGCGGTCCAGAGCGCCAATGACTTATCGGCAGCACGGACCAGGACGACCAGGCGCCGGACGGAAGGATTCACCGTAAGTGGCGGAGCGGTCTCTTACCATACCCATCCCACAATTTCTAATAATTAAAACGTAAACCAGAACTATCTCGCCAAACAAGAGGTTTTACCCGCCTTTTCTCTACTAAAACAAGGTCGGGCCATAACACTACCATTAAGAACATGCTGAATTTAGCAGACTTCATGCGTAAGTACAATGATTGAGTCAGTTCATTGCCGCTTCAACCCTGTAATGAGTTCTCTTAGGACCGTGAACTTTTGAGAATCTACATCTACATCTACATAATAATAAGATGGATCCGTACATTTTCCTAGTCCACCTTTCTTGCTCTCGGAAACAATGATATGACTGTTTCGAGGTACATTCAGTATGACGGATCGAAAAGTGGGATCGAGGGTTACATTTACATAAAAAAAAAATTTTGAAAAATTCAAGTTGCGGTGGGCGTATGGACATTTTAAAAATTTTTTTACCGATGTCCGGGTGGGACCCCCCTTCAAAAACGTACAAAGGGTTGATTTTTCGAAAATTCGTTCAAGCAGATCGATAGAGGAGCCTGAGCGCTTCCATAATTCATATTGAAAAATTTGAAAATATTGATGCGTGGGCGTATTCTATGTGAACGAAAATGGTGTGGTGAAAAAACAAATTTTCATCAATTTTTCTTGCTGATGCAAAACCAAAATTATACAGTTTCGAGGTACATTCAGTATGACGGATCGAAAAGTGGGATCGAGGGCTACATTTACATAAAAAAAAAATTTTGAAAAATTCAAGTTGCGGTGGGCGTATGGACATTTTAAAAATTTTTTTACCGATGTCCGGGTGGGACCCCCCTTCAAAAACGTACAAAGGGTTGATTTTTCGAAAATTCGTTCAAGCAGATCGATAGAGGAGCCTGAGCGCTTCCATAATTCATATTGAAAAATTTGAAAATATTGATGCGTGGGCGTATTCTATGTGAACGAAAATGGTGTGGTAAAAAACAAATTTTCATCAATTTTTCTTGCTGATGCAAAACCAAAATTATACAGTTTCGAGGTACATTCAGTATGACGGATCGAAAGGTGGGATCGAGGGCTACATTTACATAAAAAAAAATTTTGAAAAATTCAAGTTGCGGTGGGCGTATGGACATTTTAAAAATTTTTTTACCGATGTCCGGGTGGGACCCCCCTTCAAAAACGTACAAAGGGTTGATTTTTCGAAAATTCGTTCAAGCAGATCGATAGAGGAGCCTGAGCGCTTCCATAATTCATATTGAAAAATTTGAAAATATTGATGCGTGGGCGTATTCTATGTGAACGAAAATGGTGTGGTGAAAAAACAAATTTTCATCAATTTTTCTTGCTGATGCAAAACCAAAATTATACAGTTTCGAGGTACATTCAGTATGACGGATCGAAAGGTGGGATCGAGGGCTACATTTACATAAAAAAAAAATTTTGAAAAATTCAAGTTGCGGTGGGCGTATGGACATTTTAAGAAATTTTTTACCGATGTCCGGGTGGGACCCCCCTTCAAAAACGTACAAAGGGTTGATTTTTCGAAAATTCGTTCAAGCAGATCGATAGAGGAGCCTGAGCGCTTCCATAATTCATATTGAAAAATTTGAAAATATTGATGCGTGGGCGTATTCCATGTGAACGAAAATGGTGTGGTGAAAAAACAAATTTTCGTCAATTTTTCTTGATGATGCAAAACCAAAATTATACAGTTTCGAGGTATCTTTGGTATTGCGAATCGGAAGGTGGGAACAAGGACTTCATTTCCATAGAAAAAAAAATTTGAAAAATTTAAGTTGTGGTGTGTGTGGAAAATTTGTTCTTGCAGATCGATAGAGGAGCTCGAGCGCTTCCATAATTCATGTTGAAAAATTTGAAAATATTGGTGCGTGGGTGTATTCTATATGAATGAACATGGTGCGGTGTAACAGAAAATTTTCGTCAACTTTCTTTATGATGCAAAACCAAAATTATACAGTTTCGAGGTATCTTTGTATTGCGGATCGGAAGGTGGGATCGAGGACTACATTTTCATAGAAAAAAAAATTTTGAAAATTTCAAGTAGTCGTGGGCGTTTGGAGAATGGAAACAAATTGTTTACAAGTTGTGCCTCATAAAACGTTCAAAAAATCTATAAATCATCGTCGTGATGACAATTCTGATAAGATGGATCGATAGAGCTGCTTGAGCATTTTCATTTTCCATTGTGAAAAGCTAAAATATGTCGATGCGTGGGCGTGAAATATAAACTCGAAAATTGTTGTTGTAATTTGTGATCTTAATGCGTCCAGAAAAATATGTGAAATTCTGATATAGTCTGATTCCAAGTGTGACCAGTCGAAATATCATAGAGGTGATTGAGCATTTTCAGTTTTCATTTCGTGAAAAGCTGAAATATATCGATGCGTGGGCGTATTCTCTGTGAACGAAAATTGTGCGGTGACAATCGAAAATTGTCGTCAATTCTTTTAATGATGCAAAACCAGAATTATACAGTTTCGAGGTATCTTATAAAGTTAATCCTCTCGGAAATTTCATGGAAAGATTTTTCAATGAAGGAGTTGACTTCCATGGAAACAAATGAAACGGATCAATTGCCTGCGGTATCATGTCCCACATTGAAATTTACGAAAAGAACGATGCGTGGGCATCAAAAATGGTAAAAATCAAGTTGCGTTTTTTTTGGTATCCGATAAACCATTGGAAAAAAATGTAAAATAGTTGTATGGTGCAAATTTGAGTTTCACTGATTTATAGATCAATCGAAGATCTTTCCTATTCTATGGTGAGAATTTTGGAAAAAATGATGCGTGGGCGTGAAATATGGAAAAAACTGACTTTTGTCAACTTGTGCCGCATAAACCATTAAAAAAATATATGAAACAGCGTCGTGATGAAAATTCTGTTTAGAGGTATCGATAGAGCTCATTGAGCGCTTCAATTATTCATCGTGAAAAATTCAAAAATATTGATGCGTGGGCGTAAAGTATGAAATTGAAAATTGGTAGTTTACTTCGCGATTTTTATGCTTTTAGATGAATACATGAGATTATGATCTGGTGCAATTAAGGGTATGTTTGATCGAAAGAACATAGAATGGGCTTGAATATCCATAGGGAGAATTTCGGAGAAATCGATGCATGGGCGTGAAATATGGAAAAAACTGACTTTTGTCAAGTTGTGCTGCATAAACCGTTAGAAAAATGTATGAAACAGCGTCGTGATGAAAATTTTGATCAGAGGTATTGATAGAGCTCATTGAGCGCTTCAATTTTTCTTCGTGAAAAATCTAAAAATGTCGATGCGTGGGCGTGGAGTATGTCATTGAAAATTGGTGGTTTACTATGTAATTTTTATGCATTCAGAAAAATACCTGAGATTAAAGTCTGGTTCGATTTTGAGTATGTTTGATCGAAAGAACATGGAATGGGCTTTCATATCCATGGCGAGAATTTTAGAGAAATTCATCCGTGGGCATGAAATATGGAAAAAACTGACTTTTTTCAAGTTGTACCGCATAATCCATTAAAAAAATTTATGAAACAGCGTCTTGATGAAAATATTGATTAGAGGGATCGTTAGAGCTCATTG
The DNA here is from genome assembly GCA_020882685.1 of Aphelinus atriplicis. Classification (NCBI taxonomy): domain Eukaryota; kingdom Metazoa; phylum Arthropoda; class Insecta; order Hymenoptera; family Aphelinidae; genus Aphelinus; species Aphelinus atriplicis. The sequence goes on from JAJGQD010000006.1 coordinate 1,565,932, forward strand.
AGCGCTTCAATTTTTCATCGTGAAAAAATTGAAAATATTGATGCATGGGCGTGAAGTATGTACTTAAAATTCGGTGTTTCAATTTGTAAAAAGTTAGAATTCGTTTGAAAAAAATACTTGATATTTGAAAGAAATGAAGAATTTTGGAAAAATCGATGCGTGTGCGAGAAATATGTGAAAACTGACTTTTAGCAAGTTGAGCAACATAAATCGTTAAAATTCTACGAATCAGCGTCTTGACGGAAATTCTGATCTGACGAATAGATATAGCTGATTGAGCGCTCACCGTTTCCATCGTGAAAAATGGAAAAATGTCGATGCGTGGGCGTTAATTTTATGAGAAATTTGCATGTTTTCATGGCGAAAGTTATTAAGGGGTAATATCCGCCAAATGCTCAAAAAAACGAGGCTTTTTTCATGATTTTTTTCAAACGACATTTGAGATCTAAGGTATATAAATAATATATCATTGGATTAAGCAACTCTTGGAGAATAGAAACAAATTTTTTATTGTTAGTTTTTTTACAAAATGGCGGCTGTGCAGCGATTGCCGTGAACCGCTTTTTTAAAAAGTTGTTCTGCGGCGAGCAGTAGAACTAAAAAAGTTTAGATCCGATTGACTTGAAATTTTAACTGTAGCTTCTTCATTAGATTATCTAGTGAAGTACACATCATTATTTTTTTAGAATTTTTTTTCGTAAAATGGCGACGGTTTGAAAAAAAAAATTCGACTTTAATTGTTTATAACTTTTTTTTTTGTTAATCAATCGCTAAAATGGTGTGTACTTCACTAGATAATCTAATGAAGAAGCTACAGTTCAAATTTCAAGTCAATCAGATGTAAACTTTTTCAGTTCTACTGCTCGCCGAATTTGAAAACATGGTTCTGAGAAAAACGCGTTTAAAGTTTCAAAATGCTATGTATCTTATACGAAAGTTGTTCAGTAAAAATTGATTTAAACGAATTTTGAGTTTAGATCAGTACTTGGGAGTTGTAGATGTCGATTCTAGGATAGTTTTAGTATGATTTAAGCCAATAAAAAAAAAATAAAAAGAAAAAAAAAAGTTGCCGGATATTACCCCTTAAGTTGCAATATAGTAATAACATGCAATATAGTAGAAATTATATTTATTCCCATTGATATTTCTCGAGGATTGACGAAAATTCATGATCATAACAAAATCTATTTCTGATTATGTTATTTTACTTCCTCAAAGACAAAGCTTTGGAATGAGGTAAAAATTGACATCTCAAATCAGACATCGGGACCTTATTTTTGATGGCCTAGAGGTGAGATACATGTTGATGTAAAAGCGTCCGTAGATACTTTGAATTATTCACCAATAATTCCAATTAAAATTTCATTATTTTCCTATATTCTTGATAGAGTAAATGAAAGACACGAGCGAGCGATAGCGAGTGAGTGATTCTGGCTAGTGGCTAATATATATCGAGACAAAATGAGAACCATTGATAAATACATTAATAGTATGCTTCCTCAAAGAGGCTTTGCGTGATAAACAGTTCATATCTAGAAATGAGAATTCTGTATCTTTTGTCACCTACAAATGGACCTGAAACTGATTTTCCAAGTTATCAAGCAAGGGATGCTAGGTACATCAACAAGAATTGTAATGGGAAAAATGCTGCTCACTGAATCAACAGTATGTTTTCTCAAAGAAGCTTCGTGTGAAAACAATAATGTCAATGAGAGATGTCTCCCGTCATCAGCAGATGAACCTCAAACAATTTGACCGCTATTCTGTAGCAATGGTTTATAGGGATATAAAAAATGGTCGTTGAGGATGTCAACGAATGTTGAGATGCTAAATACGAATATTCCATAATTTTTGTCCTGAAAAGTACTGGAGTTAAACTTCAACTCAATATATATTCCTTAAGCAACGGTTGATCAGGAAATAAACAACAGTTGATTAACGAAATGAAGATTTTGTGTCTCATGTCATCGACAATAAGCCGAAAACTGCTATTTCAAATGACCTAGCAATGGTTGTTAGGGACTTCAACAACAGTTACTATAAAAATAACAAAAATACTGTGTTGTTTGACTTCAAAATTACTATAAATGAACTCGAACTCGATATTTCATCCCCTTATCAACGGTTGGTAAGGAGAAACGGAGTTTCAGCGTCATTCACTATCAGTCAATGGACTTTAAACTGCTTTTCTTCTAGTAGCAACTGTTACTAGAGATATAGACAGCTGTTGCTAAAGATGTCAACAGTGATTGCTACGGAAATTTTTACATTGATTCTCGTCGATCCCCGTATGTATTAGAACCCCAACATGCATTCACGAAGAGTGAAACTCAGCTGCTGCTGAGAAGATTTCTGCAAGATTCTTCTGCAAGCTCATGTAAAGTCGAAGGCTACATTGAAATATTGCACAAATATTTCGATGAAAGATTTCATGCAATATTGCTGCAAGATTTCTGAAAGATTCTGGTCGCTTACATCGAATTCAATGTGGGAAAATGTATACGAATTCTCACTATGAGACCAGGCGCGAACCCGTGATTCTTTGGACGCGGCGCAAAATTTTTGCCGCCAGACTAGCACACACTTTTATAATAAATAATTCCGTCAATGCTGTATTCAAATTCTGATCTTCCGAAAGGAACTATAATATTGTACCAACCTTGCAGAAATATTGATTAAGAGATTTAAAGGGTTTCAAAAAATCGGCTCTCAAATATTGCAGCAATCTTGCAGCAATCTTTCCATGCAATATTTCAAAGTTGTATTTCTAGAATCTTGCAGAAATATTGCATTGCTCCTTGCACTACCGATAGGTGGCGACTCGTTTCTCGCAAGTAAAACTGTATGCCTCTGTCTATATACCAGCATCCACAATAATGAGTACCAAACTCGATTCCAACTCTTATTTCTGAGTCAAACTGGAAAAACTATTTTTGTGGGAATCTCTACCGTATTCTCAAACTAGAGAGTCATTGAAAAGTTCCCGATAATCTAAAATTATTTACAGGTTTGTCAGCACTGGAATATTGTAGCAATCTTGCAGCAATCTTTCAATGCAATATGCTCAATCATGTTAGTGAAATCTTGCAGAAATATTGCAGTGCAAGATTTCTGCAATATTTCAAATTTTTCTAGCCAATACTGCAATATCTAGTATCAATCTCTAAATGCAATATTTCAAACAGATATTGCTGAAATGTTGCTTGAAAGATTCGGAGGCTGTCGATGAATCGGCAGTGAAATATTGCAGTAATCTTTCAATGTAATAATCATTATAATATTGTTAAAATCTTGCAGAAATATTGCATGAAAGATTCAACGAATGTCGATGAATCGGCAATGAAATATTGCAACAATCTTGCAGCAATCTTTCAATGCAATATTTCAAATTCATATTGCTGGAATATTACAGAAATATTGCATGAATGATTCAAAGGGTGTCGATGAATCGGCAGTGAAATATTGCAGCAATCTTTCAATGCAATATTTGAAAGTTATATTTCTGAAATCTTGCAGAAATATTGCATGAAAGATTTCAAGGGTGTCGACGAATCTGCAGTGAAATATTGCAACAATCTTGCAGCAATCTTTCAATGCAATATTTGAAAGTTATATTTCTGTAATCTTGCAGAAATATTGTATGAAAGATTTCAAGGTTGTCAACGAATCTGCAGTGAAATATTGCAACAATCTTGCAGTAATCTTTCAATGCAATATTCATAATCATATTGTTGAAATCTTGCAGAAATATTTCATTGCTTTCTTGCAAGCCGGACATATCAATATTGCAGAAATATTGCAGTGCAAGATTGCTGCAATATTTCAAATCTTTCTTGCCAATATTGCAGCAATATTGCAGCAATATTGCATGCTGTGTGGGATAGATTTACATCTTGAATTATTCGAGTAACTTTTGGCTATGAAAGCAGCATCTTCTTAATGAAACTGGATACTTCGGCTTTGAAGATTGTTAAAACATGCCGGTACATATCTTACAAGGAGAGGACACTACCTCCGGGTCATCAATTATGACCGAACTCAGAGATTAACTTTTCCTGCATCTGAAATGAACATATTTCATGATTTTAGGGTCCTACGCTCAATCATTCTGAAAATATGCCACCTATATAGTGATTTGATAATTACCCGTTCAACTGCAAATTCACTTGCCAGCTGATGTTTTCTTCCCCTCTCATGCAATACTCTTTAGCTCCATACCACTTTACTTACTGATTATTCCTGTAGAAAACAGCAGTCATTCTCTCTCTAGAATAATGCTGAGAGGAATATTGATATCAAAATGACCTAGATTATTCACAAATCTTGTTGTTTCTTCCAATATCCAATATCCGGTATTCTCAGTACATTGATTAGGAATAAATGAAGCTCAACTTTTCATAACAGTATTTAGACCTACATTATTACTGCGATCAATCTGTATACCATTAATCTCATATCGTATTCTTGAACATATGACATGTGGCGTTGTTCACAAAGTTAGTATTGGTAAGAACTTGATTAGCGGCATTTGTTAATAACCTGCTTATATGTAGTGAACTATGAGATGGTAAAAAACACAAATCTTGATGCTGAATAACAAAATGGATTTCATCATTGTTATAGATCGTTGATTTGTAAGATCGATGAGCATGAATCTCATAATGAGAGATGCTATCATCGGAAATGGGCTTTGAATATTTAGAATTTTTCCCATTGCAATAGCAAGATATTCGCGTTATTTTCCACCAGGATTCACACGAGAACCTAGACTTATAGGAGCTTGACGTTTTGCTGTGTTAATGTTTTGACTGTACGTTGCCGACTAATAACTGGCGGACATGGTCGACCGTTTATATACCCCTCTGCCAGTGTATACGATACCTAGTATCCGAAAATTTTGATATGCTATCTGATTATGTTGATTAACAATACGCAACTGTCTATTAATTATCAATACACTTGACAGTAACAGGTAAATAGATAACTTCAGATGGAGTTTCAAATGTCTTGGTAACCAGGTGGTACTGCAGGATAGAACTCGTGAATAGTATGTACTCATTTTCCGTTGATAAATGTTCCAGAAGTGATTTTACACTTGACCTGTAATGCGTTGATCTTGAGAATAGCAACGGGCAAGTCTGAGCTGTCAAGAATGTCCGACTCTAAGATTCGTGGGTTGAATCCCAATAACTGACCAATTCGATCTTTTGATGGAAAATCAATGTGTTCGGTATACTTCATTTCATTACAAAGTGTATGGTTATTAGGTTTTAGGCTGAATGATTTACCTTTCTCCGAGAGATTATGCTGAAGATAATTCTCAATATTTTTAATTTTGTAACTTCTTGTTGGTAAAACAATTCTATGTTTGGCTACATGAAATTTATTAGTATTCAATTCTATATTGGGAATAGAATTGAATGTTAATAATTCAACTAATCCGAGAACTTGATGCTTATCTTGTTCAAGCTCGATAGGCGGAAAATATTGAATTTTGAGAATAGATAAATTACGTGATGTACTCAGTGTAAATAACTCCATGACTATTCATGATCGAATGAATAGATCAGCAATTATCTCCTCTTTATATACCTTTGAACTCAGAAATTGTAAACACAAGGGTCAACAATTATGCGTCTCAAAATTTCAGTATCTCTTGGGGTTATATTTTATTCCTTCAATTTCAAAATATAACATGAGATCTAGAAGTGGCTGATGATTGCCAAAACTATTGAAATGAATCACATCTTTACCAAGTTTTCGATAAGCCATCCAATATGAACCAGGTCCACTTGCGCTGTCGTAATTAACATTAGCTGATTCTTGGTAGCGTGGTCCTTCTGGTAGCAATGCATCGCGCATGAATACCCCGCGAAAATTTGTAATATTCATCTGTCGAGTATATTTGAGCATATCAAAGCTCGTTAATGCTCACTTGGGTAGACTTAAATCGATCATTTTTTTCATATACCTGTACCTGAATATAGTTTTAAATATAGTCCAAACTTTTCTTGTATGACTTCAAGAAACGACGTTTACCAGTAGGAATTGCTTACATCATCTTATTATGTCGCTGACTCTCTTCCAATTGTTGACAGGCACCTTATGCACTACCGATGGCTTTTGCTACCTCAGTTGCTCCTCCTGCCAATGCACTAGTAGCACTCGAAGCCGCAAATAATGCTATGAGATTTTGTAGAAATCCACCAATTTTTGAAGAAACTTGCAAAATGTGAGGAACTTTTACACAGTTTTGGACTCTTGTTTGTTTGGTGACTGTTTTAGCACCTTTTAAAATAATAGCGTTAGCTACAGTAGAAGCCGCTGTCTTCTCTCCTATTCCCAAGTCTGCAGCACAAACTCTTTGCCAAGTTTTGTTTGCAAGTGTTTTATCTGCTGCGTTTCTTGCTCTAATATTCTCTCGATTTTTTGAGCAGGCTATATCGTGTTCTTCGCAAGCAGTATCCAAGGGGTTGAGATGATTCCAGAATCACTTCGTGCTAAATGCTTAGATCATTTCGTACCTGGTCCACAGTACTGATTACCAGATAAGTGTAATTCAAATGGACGTTTATTGATAATCTTATTGACTAATCCTCGGCCACTTTTCTTTTTCTGACTATGGTTAATTATAAGTCTCTGGTGTCTGATAATCTAATGATGCAAAGAGTTCATAAAGGCTCTATTTATACTCCAACAAACAGTATTCGTCAAGATAGGAAGGAGTGAAGATGAATTTTACTCAGCATGCAGTGGAGCTTCCTATAGCGAATTTTAATGCTATGATGGAGAATGGAAAGACGAACAATCGTGATGGAAATCTACTCCTTGACAGTATAAGAGCAGTATTTTGAGGCCCTTATAACTGTGACACAACAATTAGTTTACTTGCTCTCATTGCACCTCCTCATAGAGTGAGAAAAGGGTATCAACGCTCCCCGAGCTGGATTCGAACCAGCGTCCTCCTGATCTCCTATCAGTTGTGCTACCAACTCTATCACCGGAAAGACACCGGGAAGAAAATTTTTTTTCTCGCAATATCACTTCAGGATAGTTTACCACTAAGCTTTTTAGGTACCTCATCAATTATTTGAAGAACTAATGACGAACCAAATTGACGCCACTTGATAGGCATTTTCAACGTCTTAAGAATCATATTATTTCACCGGATCACTGGATGTGAAAATTATTATAGAAATATTATAAAAATATTCATAATTTACTGAGACATATGATCAATAGTTTGAATTATGAATGTTTGTCTTTTAGAAAGACAATGGAAGTATTGATATTAGAAGAATATATCTGTCTATCGACTATCTGAATATCTAAATTGAATATCTGAATATCTGAATTGAAGGATCAATTGCTTTGCAATTATAATATAAAAATATATTTGAAATAAATCAAACGATCGAGGAGAGGAAACCGTGTAAGCTGGAAATAATAAGGTGATGAAGAATATGATATGTCAGTTTGAGAAGGTATTCGAAGATATTCGATCCTACCAAGTGGCGTCAACTTGGTTTGTCTTTAGTTATTCAAATTATCGATGAGGTACCTAGAAAGCATTCTGGTAAGTTTTTTCGTGATTGGTTAGTTAAAGATGACAACGTCTCCTATAGTATGTAAATTGTAATAAGAATACGTAATACTCCAACAATATGAGAATTAATCAGAATGAATACTGATGAAATAATAGATTGACTCATATGTCTTATGGATTTCATTTTTTAAGCAATATAAGAGATGGTATGAGAGATGGACACCCTCATCGGGTACCCTGACTACTTAGACATCGTTCGGGTCTAGGGTCAGGTACTCCAACCAAAAATACCAGGAGCGCACCCTTGGAACATCCTCATCGGGTATCCTGACTACCTGGACATTGTTCGGGTCCAGGATCAGTTTTTCCAAGTCAAAGTATGAGGAGCGCACCCTCGGGACACTGCCATCGGCGACTCTAGCCACCTGGACATTATTGGGTATAAGGATATCGTTATTGACATAAAAAAAAACATGGATTAAATTTTGATGTGTCTTGTCTTATCTTCTGTAAGTTTGGAAAAATCTGCAGTACTTTTCGTGGAATCTATGGAACATGGTACATAGTAACTTCGAACGCGATACCCACGAGACAGATATCCCAACCAATATAGAGGTATCAGCTGGCGACTCCCGGATGAGTCGTGAGAGAGAAAACATGGAGACTTGACAACGCTGTACGCTACTGATCAGTCTGGGCTAGATGCGGGGTAATGTACCGACTGAGATACTGAAAAGGTGAACGCGAAATAGATTCAAACGCTTGACAGGAAAAAGTCAATCTTGATTTCAGTAGAACAATTCAAACTTTCAACTATTGGGAAAATATGTAGGTGATTATTTTATTCAAGATTAAATAATTGCATGGTTTTTATTCATAAATAAAAGAACAATAACAGAATAAGGTTGGAGAATTTCTCACAACACTTCGTTTTTTCATGCGCATTACATGGAACATAAACAAATATTTGATCGTATTTTTCTTATTCTTATTTGAATTAATTTTTTCGAAAGATATCGACATTGCAATATCTAGAGTTTCCGATAAATACAAACATACTTCAAACATAAATAATTTTACATCGTTAGTAACGATGTGAGATCACACGGTTTCTCTCTAATACGGATTTTGGAATGATTCCATTCAATTCTACGATATCTATCAAGGTTCATTAAATTTTTTTGATCCCGAAATACTGAGTAGATATTTATCAAGAGCTCTCTTCGTACTGAATAAAGCTTCTTCTTTTTCGAAGATAGTGACAAGTTTTTTTAGAATAATCAAATCATTAAGTACATTACACGAACTCTCGACAACAAAAGCATTTTCAAGAAAATCGTTTGCTAATTTTGATAAAGTAAACATGCCATGTCCTTTCCTTTCCGAAAAAATTTTCTTGAACATCTTCAAACTATCTGAAAATGCAGTTATGATTCTAAAATGATCAATCGTATCATTGGCAATTATAGCCCTGAGAAGCGGTGTAACTTCTGGACGAATGCTGTGTGCTACTAATAAACAAGGTTTTGAAGAAAGAAGCAAAAACTGATGAAATGATTTGAGAGCCTCAACTAAATTAACAGTTTCAAATTTTTGACTTCGAAAATAAAGATCACCAGATAGTACTCTGAGACCACTTTTTTTCGTCATTGCTGGTGAAATTTTTTGATTGGGCTTGATAAAAACACTGAATTCATATTCATCAAATGTAGCAGCGATTTGAACAATTTCAGCATCTGGATTCGTGCTAGTTTTTTTCAAACAAAAATATACTATATTACTTTGACTTATCGATAATTTATTATCAATACTGACAGGACTAGATTTTTTTCCATTCTTAGATCTCAGAAGATTAAGTAAAGATTTTTTTAGACTTGAACTACTAATGTATAAATCTTCTTCTTTCTTTAGAGTAATAACGAGTTTTTCTAAGATTTGGACATCGTATAACGCATTATGAAAATTTTCAGTGACTATGTCATCTAAAAAATCCATCGCTAGCTTTGATAGTTTGAACATTCCACGACCTTTCCTTTGAGGAAAAGATTTTCTTAACACACCCAGAGTATCTGAGAAGCCATCAATGATTTTAAATTCTTCAATTAAATTATTATCCAATAATGCGCGTAATAGTCGAGGAACGTCAAACTTAGCGTTGTGTGCTACTAAAAGGCAACTTTTTCCTGTTGAAATCAAAAATTGATGAAACGAGCGAAGAGCTTCCAGCACACTGACTGTATCAACCTTTTTTCCATAAGCATACAATTCCTCAGAGTTTAGGTACAGTTGATTAACTTGAGAGGCTTCTGGAGAAATATCGTAGATAGGCTTGATATAAATATTGAACTCGCATTCACGACACTTGGCAGCTATCTGCAATATTTGAGCATCTGACCTCAAGCCAGATGTTTCGAGATCAAAATAAACAATTTCATGTTCTGCAATTAACAATTTATGATCATTCAAGCTGTCTACGAATTCCAAGTTTGATCCAAAACCACAATTAGATTTATACTTTACTCCTTCACTTTTCTCCGTTACCTTTCTCAAATTTTCTCGACTTTGCTGTGGTTCATGCCTTCTATTTCTTTTCGATTTTTCTTTTTGTTTAGTAGCAGCTTTCAATCTCTTAATATCAGCTCTCACTACGTATTTTGTAGTATGCTTCCCAGGTGATAATTGGAGTTTTTTCTTAATGTCAAGTAAACAGCTTTCACCGTCATTTTTTACACAAATTGCACTTGCGACACGGTAATCACATGCTGCACTCATACTAAGACAAATATTTTTCGGAGCTTTATGAGCTATCATATTGTTAACGCTCTCATTACTCTGACTTGATGCCGCCACTGAAAATTTGAACGAGTTATGAGCATACTTATTAAACATTTCAGACAACTTTTCGTAAAGCTCCAAGTTTTTTAATTGCACAGTGTGTGAATTAGATTTATTTAGCCCATTGCACCAATTTCCACAATTTTCGTGGCAACTGAAGAAACGATCTGGAATTATTTTCAAGGTCTTGGATAATTCCGTGCTCTTACCCTTGTTCTGTGCAATAGCATAAGTGAAACATTTTTTAATATGCTTAATTACACCATTTTTACGAAGTTCTCCGAACTTCTTAGCGAGTTCATAAAGCTCTTTTCCAAAATTTTTTATCAAATGATTTTTATCAGCTAATTTATGTATTCGCATATCTGGATTATCCTTTCTCACAGCAGCGATGGTAGAGCTATCCTCATCTCCAATAACGCATCTTACTTTCAAACCAACTTCTTCTATAATTCTACTCTTGTTCATTAATTATGAACCTGCGTCAGCTTCCATGGCTTTTGCGCTCCCTCTAAAATTGAGCCAACAGTCGTGGTCATTTGCAGAATGAACCAAATCACATTTCTTACACTTCCTGTTTCGTGTGGCATAATCGAGCACTTTACCGCTCAAGAATCCTATCATGGTGCTATATCCATTCAGAGAATCGTAACTTCTTCCGTTGCCTCGCTTGCTCCATCCCATATCATACGTGACAATGATATTGATAATTTCTCTCATAGCAGAATCAAAACTAGCATTTTCTTGGTCTTCATAATTTGAAGCATGAAGTTTCCTTAAATTAGGATAAATATCGTCGACGATTTCTGCAGGCCTGGTATAGAGGAAATGAAGATTGAAGGTATCAATATAAATGTATCATTTCAGATAGTAAAAATCTCATTTATTCATTGCATGAGCATATAAATTATTTATACAGATTGACAATCATAATATTTAATGATTTAGAATAATTATAATAATTATAATAATTGTTCAAGTTCATCATGTTATATAAGTAAATATATATATATATATATATATATATATATATATATATATATATATTGTTAAGATATTCAAACTAATATACAGCTCTCATGAGCTACACCGAGTTGACAGTCGTAGCGCTGCTGCGTCGGCGAGACTGAGAGCTCACTTCTTTCCGAGCGGCCGGTCGAGTCGGAGGTATAAGTACAAGTGACGGATCTTTTTGCTTTGGAGGTTATTTGGTAGACTGATTTGGTGTTATATTAATAAAGTATTTGGATCATACTCTGTTGCTCAGTCTTTTTCTTTCTGCGACCAACCAATTTCCCTTCAGGTTATTGGCCTGGGCACGCATCCACTACGCGATCGCGAGTGATTTTGGTGTTTTTCGGTGCTGTGCGATCTAGGAAGGCAAGCAACAGGGCCGCACGAGAGTTGGAAGGTTTGGCCAGCGGAGCCAACAAATTGTTGGCTGATTCTAAAGCCGACCAGGAGGTGCGGGCTGAAATGACAGCAGCACTCGGTAAGTACTCATATGAGTAGCTTACCGCCATTGAGTTTGTCGGAAGTGCCGATTATTATCCGCGAACCGTTGCATAAATACAGTGCACAAAATGTGCACTGTAATAGAGTTACGGGCGGAAAAAATAAAATTCAAAATTTTATTAATAAAAAAAAAGAGAGCTAGCGAAAAACAAAAGCCACGCGAGCCGGGGAAGGACAAACTTGTTTTGTTTGGCCTAGCGCGTGAAGTTGCCCGCGGCGAAGCGAAATCGGCGCAAGCGAGATCGGGCGCGCGGCGGGGGAAAGGCTGGTGCCGCGGCCGATACACGCATGTTCCCGGGCGAGATCAAGCGTGCGGTGATGGTCGGCGCTATGACTCGTATATGTACCGGCGGGGGTTGGTGCGTGATTCGCATTTGCGCGCGGCTTGGTGCGCAGCTGGGTGCACTATTGGAGTGCTCGTGCCGATGCGCAGCTCTCAGTGCATGGAGCGCATATGATGGGCGCTGCAACGTGTTGTGCGCGTGGTGCCGTGGCTGACTCGCGGACGGGCTCGCGCGTATACTCGTGTATATGCATGTGTGTATATATGAACAGGCGGCCCGAGCCGGTCAGTCGCGGGCAGCCGTATATGATGGAACGGCGGATTGGGGAAAATGGTGAACGGTGCGGGGACACTGCCGCAGTCAATCGCGAGCATGTGCGCACACAAATATATATTTATGCGAGTCTTGGTTCGTGCGTGTGGCGACCGATCGGGTGGGCCCGCCTGATAGGTAGTCGCGCGGCACGATGTCACATTTGTGACTCAACGTTGATTTATCACGTTCGTATATATGGTGTATACATTAGTGGAAAAATAGGTTAATATAATATTATGCATGCAAGTTAATGAATTGATATATGACGCTGTGTGCCAAATATCACTATATAAAATCATTAACAATTGAACGTTCATGGTAGACTAGATTAATATACATGTTGAATTGATAAGCTTACTCTATTGAAATTTCAAACTAACATTCTGAATGTTTTTGGAGGATTTCAAATTTTGGAAAAATTAATGATGTAGCTATGGAGCAGCTGAATCTGCAAAGATAAGTCAAGCAGACTCTTAAAGCATTCTATGAATAATGCTAGGAGATCTGGAATTGAGACCAGAGTCATCCATGAGAGACTGGATATTTCTCAATCCAAAAGGATGAGATTGAATATGTGACCAGGTCTGGGAAATTTTACACTGCAGGTAAATTTACCCTAATCAAACAAAGTCGTTGTCTTAAAGAATTATTATTAAAGTAAATACTTAATGGAATTCTTATTTTGAAGAAGGTGTTTGGAAAAGTTGAATTTTTAATATTTGTTCAATTATTAAAATTAATAATTCATGGTAGAATGGTGGGGTTGACGTCGACCTTGGATGAATATATGAATGGCAGATGAATAGTTGAATGATTGTATGAAAATTGGAAGAAATAATGGGTGGATAGAAATTGGAAGTAAATGAACGAAGGGTTGATGGAATTTGGTGGAAAATACAATATTAAACTAAATCAAAATGAAAACGACTATAAATGAAAATTGCAAATATATTGCTGGCAAAAATTCTACTTATCCAATACACTAAAAACAAATAATTCTTATTGTAGTATTTGAAGCTGTGTGCCAAGTATTATAGTATTGAATTTTTCTGACCAATACACTTAAAACAAATAATTCTTATTGTAGTATTTGAAGCTGTGTGCCAAGTATTACAGTATTGAATTTTCTGACCAATACACTAGAAATAAATAATTCTTATTGTAGTATTTGAAGCTGTGTGCCAAGTATTATAGTATTGAATTTTTCTAAACAAATAAATCAGTGGATTCTCGTTGTGAGACTCGACGATGTCTTCCGGATATCATGATGTTGAATAATCTCTGTTTATAACATACTGACAACTGATCTCTCATTGTGATGTTCAAAGCTGTGTGCTGAATGTCTCGATGTTGAGTCAGGTGTTTACATTGAATAAATTTTATAAACTAGATCACTAACTACTTTATTCTTGTCCAGACAAGTCTGTCTTACATGCCGAGTAAGTAATGGCTCCTGAATTGATCAAAACGGCCCACCCTAATCATACGCTTCTGAGAGCAAAAGATGATAATTTCTTCGGCAGCTTGGAAGAAAATGAAGAATTGGATGAGGATGAGCTGTTCAACGATAATGTTTCAGAAGCAAGTTCTACAATTGCTCTTAAGTGGAGTTGGATAGGCTTCGAGAATGAAGAGGCTGCTGGGGTGGATATGGCAGATAAAGTAGTTATGGTAAAAACTGGAGGGTTAGTAAAAACTGGAGGATTGGTGGAAACTGGAAGTAAATTTGATCAGGGTTGTCAAACTGACCCTTTGCCAGCTGAGAACTGATTTTGCTGTGCCAAAAGGCATTCAAAATGAAATGTTGAATGCGTATAAACATTCCCAGCAAATTCTTAGATTTGCTAATGATGTCTCTCAAAATTGTCAGAATTCGTATCTGAAGTGAAAGAGACTAACCTAAAAAGTTAGTCTTGCTAGGAAAGACATTGTCACTTTAGCCAAGAAAATTAAAGAGGCATATGACAAACAAGCTGGAGACGTGGGAAGAATGAATTATAAGATAATCAACGACCTCAAAGAAACAATGAAGAAAATGGAAGAAAATTTCAAATGTTGGTGTGATTAAGATGTTGAGTCAAATAATCCTGACTCATGAGATGGTGTTTTTGGTGGACAAAAAGAGGATAATTTTGGTGGAAATATTTGTGGTGGAAACAGTCAACAAACAGATAAACAGGTTAATGACGAAACTTTGAAATCATCTCTAGGGGATATCACTGAAATTTGTGAAAATAAATTCAAGAAACTTGGTGGTTGGAAAAATAAAATGAATAGCTCTAATGTCATTGATTCGAGTTAGATTGGATTGTCTCTTGTGGCTGGAAATGATGGTATTGAAGAGAATACAAGTTAACTGTTAAAATTCGTTTTGAACATTTTCACGATTTTCTTAAATCAGAATTACGATCGAAAAATTAATTTTATGTAATAGATAGTTCAGATGATTCATTTGAAAGTCTTGATGAAGAAATAGAAGTAAAGTTAAATTACACAGTTAGAGACATAATAATCAATAGACTTGAATTTTCTTATTACAATAAAGTTTGCGACATCGATGATCCAAGAGCTGTTGTAGAAAAGCTCAGAGGAATAAAAATGAATGAAACCAATATAACTACGGAAGATCTCAGGGCTAGAATATATAGGACTGTGTAAGAACTTTTTGTACTTTAAAACCAGGAGGTTTACCCGAAGATGAAAAACGAGGTGTGTCAAAAATACAGAACCATCTATTCAGGGTACTGATCTCACAGAACGTGGAAATTTTAGTAGAGGTATATCTTATGATAGAATCAAAATGTTTTTGATGCAGCAGAATTCAAATAGGAGAAACACTGGTGGATTTGGTGGCAATATTGGTGGAGGTACATCAAGGAATGCTCTTGTGGCTCATGGATCAGGTCCAAAACCAACTGACAGATGCCAATGCACGGTTACTAATGGGCAAAAATTATGTTATGATTGTAAAAAGAT
This sequence comes from Aphelinus atriplicis, assembly GCA_020882685.1. Classification (NCBI taxonomy): domain Eukaryota; kingdom Metazoa; phylum Arthropoda; class Insecta; order Hymenoptera; family Aphelinidae; genus Aphelinus; species Aphelinus atriplicis. The sequence goes on from JAJGQD010000006.1 coordinate 1,581,403, forward strand.
GGTTGATCCTGACCATATCAAATATAATTGTCCGAAGAAAGATTATAATGCAATAAACGGACAAGGAAATAGTATAAAGCCAATCCAATTCTCAGAGCAAGGCTAGCTCCAAAAACAACTCGACCAAGAAAGGTAAGAGTATTGTATCATATTTCAATGATAATTGTTCCTACAATGTTGATGAGTGCCCCCAAGATGAAATGGAACATCCATTGTTGTTTGGATGTATAAGTGATTCCGGGGCTGCGGATCATATGATAAGTACTAAAGTTGTTTGTGAGTCGTTTGGTTCTTCGAATCAAGAGTTGAGTGGATGTGCAAATGCAGATAAATCTTTGTGCTTGAGATCGGAGGGAGTAGGAACAGTTGCAAGAAAATCAAATAATGGAGGAATGGCGGAACTAAATGATGTGATTTATGCGTCAACACTTTTCGGAAATTTATTTTCCTTGAGAAAATTTGTAGAGTCCGGTTTAGCAATATACATGAATGATAAACGTATTGATGTGTCCGACCTCAAATCAAATGAAATATTTTTGACCAGAATTTATAGGAAATCTTTTGGATAATTGAATTGGATATTGATAGAAGCAACTTGGTGGATTTTGGAAGTAATATTCTAAGTAGAAAAATATTCTTTAATCTTGCGAAGGGCGGAAATCATCATTTTACTAGAAGTATCGCTAGAAAACAGAAATTGGTAGAAACAGAGAATAATGATGGAGGTGGCATGGTGGAATTGTCTGGGGTTGGAGGTACTGAAAATCAAATGGTGGTTAATTCTTTCGATAATGTCAACTTGAACAAAGAAATTAAAGTTGATACGAATGATAATAAAACGGGAAAAGGAATTTCCAATTCCGATGTTACTATCTGTGATAAGAAGTTCAGTGACGTAGATGATCTAGCAAATTTGGACAACATGATTGAACAAAGCCCATTTGAAGAGATGAATATGAAATTTTCTGAAAAGAATAAGGCCCTTTTGTGGCATGTAAGGCTGGGCTATGCGTCGCTGAAATATCTAAAACAGATACAGGAGCTTTATCCTGAATATGAATCTCCGAAAAATGCAATCTTCGATGAATCCATATTGGATTGCAAAGTTTGTGCCTTGTCCAAGTTTAATAGACACAACATAACATAACGGAGTAGCTGAAAGTTTTAATCAAACGATTCAGAAAAAGATCAGAACGTACATGTTTGACTCTGAAACTCAGAGGGGATATCAGAGAATATGTGAGACCTGGCCTTAGGGGCTGCAGTGTACGCTTACAACAGGACGCCACACAGTGGCAATGAAATGATTACATCTTGGATGAAATTCGCTCCTGACCATCACTTTAATTGGAATCAGATAAAAAGATTTGGATGCGTTGCGTACATAACGATGCAAAGAAATAAGGTCCCAAAATTGGCCCAAAAGCGAAAAAGGTTGTATTGGTAGGATATTCAAAAACGGGTTTCCAATTCTTGGAACCATAGGTGGTAAACTTCATGAAAGCAGAGATGTTAAATTCAACGAAAAACTTGTGTATAGAGATATATACAAGAAAGACAGTGTAAAAGATTGGCCGGTTGAACAATTTGATATTAACAGAGAAAATTGGTTTGTTGAATTGAAAGAAAATGAATCTGCTAAAGAACTGGTAGACATGGTTGATGAAAACTCAAAAACGGAGGGAGTATTAAAATGTAAGCGAGGCAGACCTAAGAAAATTGATGGAAAAAGAACAAAACTGGACGTTAGGGAAAAACAGAGTGTAGAGAGTCCTGATGAAAAGGTAGATGAGATATCAAAAGTGATGATGGCTTTTACTTTAAAAAAAAAAAAAACAGAAATGATGGAAATGGTGGAAAAACTATGAAGACTAAGTCTATTATTTGTTACGTGCTCATATAAATTAGGATCCTTTGCAGAAGCTATGCAGTCAAAAGATCATGTACAGTGGCAAAATGCTATTGATGATGAGTTGAAATCAATGGAGGAACATCAAGTCTGGAAGTTGGTAAATCGGCGATTCTTGGAAAAGAATGTCAAGAAACCAAATATAATTGATTCACGGTGGGTACTAAGAAGGAAAGTTGATGCTGATGGGAACATTAAGTTCAAAGCAAGACTTGTAATTCGAGGATTCAAGGATAAAATAAATTACGATTTGAGGGAGACTTATGCTCCAGTCTCTCGACTCCCACTTGTCAGAGCATTGTTTGTCATTACTAACAGGTTCGATTTGAGAGTATTTCAATTGGATGTTAAAACAGTATTCTTGCATGGAACCCTAGAATCAGAAGTGTTTATGGAGATTTCAGAAGGAACTAAACACTCCAAACAAGAAAGGTCGAATATGGTTTGTCTGGTGGAAAAAGTATTGTATGGTTTGAAAGTTAGTTCTAAAAGGTGGAATGAAAAATTTACGGAGGTTGTCTTATCTATAGGACTGGAAAAATAAAGAAAACGAACTATGTATATTTATATGGAGGGAAGAAGGAAAGTTCTTGATTCTGTTTTTATATGTTGATGACATAATAATGACAAGCAATTGCAAAAATAAGTTATTTGAAGTAAAAACTAAATTGCAAAGTCAATTTAAAATGATGGATATGGGAGAACCAAGAGAGTTTCTTGGTATTAAGATCAACAGAGATAAACGGAGGAAAATAATGAAGCTCAACCAGGAGCCATATGTTGATCAGATTTTTGGAAAATTCTGTTTGGAAACTTTCACAAAGGAAAACTCCTATGGAAACATCTCGAGCAGCAAATAAGAATCGCAGAGATTGTAAAGATTATTACGATCAAGATGTTTTGGTGGAATCTTTGAATTTGAAAAATGCTACTTATCGAGAAGCTGTGGGGAGCTTATAATATTTTCAAATGCTACAAGGCATTTCATATGCCGTAAATGTACTAAGCAGACATCAGATCAATCCTACGGTGGAAGACTGGAATATGTTGGCGAAAGTATTAGGATATTTGAAACAAATAAGAGATCTGAGTTTGGTTTACAAAGGAGAAATGGATGAAATTGAAGTATTCACTGACGCTAGCTTTGGTGACTGCAAAGATTCACAAACCACTTGTGGCTATGTGATAAAGTTGTTTGATGATACGGTGGCGTGGAAGACCCACAAAAGAATCGTATGTTGCCTTGTCAACATGCGAAGCTGAATATGTTGTAATGAGCGAAGCGTGTCAAGACACGATAGGATTGTCAAATTCACTTAGAATAATGCTCGATAAAAGTTTCTTTCCGATTAGACTTTGGTGTGACAACAAAGCAGCAATATCCTGCACAAGAATTGATGGTGGAAATAAACTTGTGAAGGAATTTGTGAAGAAAGATTTTATTATGGTATCTTGGACAGGTTCAAAAGAACAATTGGCTGATATCATCACTAAACCTCTGCCTCTGGTCTCACATGAAGATCTTAGAAATAAGATAATGAATATTGATTCATGTACTAATAATGTTCTTTTCTGTCTTAGATATTACCAGTGAAACTAAATGGAAGAATGATAACTGAATGACTCGGCGTGGCAATCGACACTCTCTCTACAAATACAAACTCAAGACTGAATAATTGACTGATCTTACTTAATCTATAAAGTCTTATTTGATGTTTAACTGCAATATTAGTATTACAGACTAGAATTGTAAAGATTGCTATATGTATAATTGGTGGAATAGTAGTTTGGAAGATTTGTATTGAATAATGATAGCTGTAAATTGTTTGGGAGGGAGTGTTAAGATATTCAAACTAATATACAGCTCTCATGAGCTACACCGAGTTGACAGTCGTAGCGCTGCTGCGTCGGCGAGACTGAGAGCTCACTTCTTTCCGAGCGGCCGGTCGAGTCGGAGGTATAAGTACAAGTGACGGATCTTTTTGCTTTGGAGGTTATTTGGTAGACTGATTTGGTGTTATATTAATAAAGTATTTGGATCATACTCTGTTGCTCAGTCTTTTTCTTTCTGCGACCAACCAATTTCCCTTCATATATATATATATATATATATAATATATATATATATATATATATATGTGTGTGTATATACAAATTTCAAAAGATCAATTTCAATAATTATCATTACAATTTGATTATGCGAGACTTTCACATTCTTTCCTTATATTTTTCATTCACTTTCTCAAACTATAGGAATACAATTCTAAATCGTCGACATTAGATTATTGCTTCCATTTTTTGACACTCACTTACATAGATTGTGTGTGTGTATTATGATTTGTAAGTGTAAAATGAGTGTGTTTGGCATGAAAACACCGGCATTGGGCAATGAACCACAACGCTTGGTTTAACAGCCGTGTCACCGAGCTTGGCCCCTTCCAACGTGTGGTTAGGCCAGCCGGCTAATGTGCATGTGTAATGCACTCAAAAGCAGCATCACTTCCTACGAGAGGTTAGATGCTCCGCAAGTGAGTGATTGTAAAACGCTACTGCCAACATGTGGTTAAGCGCTTGTGATTGAATATGGTTCGGATCCGGTAAAAATTACGAAGAAATTGATTAAAAAGAAAGTTACTGATTTATTATATACTGAGAAAATTATTTACAAAGATGTTACAATCGCGCAAGTATGGAATTCGCGGTCGCTCGCAATACATGATGTTATATGCGCGGAGACGATCGTATTCCGATACGCGCTCTACCGATGCTCGCGAAAGAATGACCATGATTGAGGACGCGCGGCCCTTTATATAGTCTAACGCACCTTCGCAGGGTATTGCCTTAACTCGTTTTTTAGCTTACTTATTTGTTGAACGCCGATAAATGTCACAGTGTGCGTACACACGTTGGTTCCTTATTTGCCTATAAAGGAGATATTTACATTTGCTCTCATAGTTCGTTTTTTATTGAGTTCGCTAATTTCGATAAATGGTTAACTCTAATTATGCATTAACTATTGTTGGTACATACGCGTGTTCGCCGCCTATCAAAGTCTGAGAATAACGCCAATTGCATAACGTTTTTGTCAAGTTTAATAATTGATAACAATCAACTAATTGTTTATAACATCCTGATATCTCCATCTATATTTAACAACTAGCCAGAATCACTCACTCGCTATCGCTCGCTCGTGTCTTTCATTTGCTCTATCAAGAATAAAGGAAAATAATGAAATTTTTATTGGAATTATTGGTGAATAATTCAAAGTATCTACGGACGCTTTTACATCAACATGTATCTCACCTCTAGGCTATCAAAAATAAGGTCCCGATGTCTGATTTGAGATGTCAATTTCAATTTACCTCATACCAAAGCTTGTCTTTGAGGAAGTAAAATAACATAATCAGAAATAGATTTTTTTATGATCATGAATTTTCGTCAAACCTCAAGAAATATCAATGGAAATAAATATAATTTCTACTATATTGCATCTTATTACTATATTGCAACTTAATAACTTTCGCCATGAAAACATGCAAATTTCTCATAAAATTAACGCCCACGCATCGACATTTTTCCATTTTTCACGATGGAAACGGGGAGAGCTCAATCAGCTATATCTTACATAATCTTACATAATTAATCAATAAGCTGTTGACATTGTTTATTCGCGATGTAATAATTTGATTTTCATATTTCAACTTGTATTCGATTCTTGAGATCGCGTACGAATGTCTAGTGTAACGTTTTCGTGAAAAATATGATGTAAAAATAATTAACAATAAACAAATTGCGTTATTACATGATGAGTTACGATTCGTTCGCATATCTCCACATAAGGATCTTGGTGTTACTTAGGCAATCTCGAATTTAGCTTGAATCATATTTTCGCATAATAAACTACGCCACAAATGCAGTTAACAGATCGCGTAATTTGTTGACTCGTATTGCAGTGTATCTAGTTTGTCTGGATAGTTCGCTCTTTTTCTACTGATCCCGTAATACTGGCGTCTCGAGCCGTATGTCCGCATAATTCGACTTTTCATAGTTCACGCATCATTTCAGTATCATTCATATTTTCATATTTTTCGCATATTGTTAGATATATCTATATATATACATTTTGAATCTACCAGACGATTCATGTATAGCGCATCACGCGCGTGCAGGCGCATATATGTACGCAATCTTATAACTAATACTTTCATGCTCCCTTCAACCAATAATTATGGAGAGAGAGAGAGAGAGAGAGAGAGAGAGAGAGAGAGAGAGAGAGAGAGAGAGAGAGAGAGAGAGAGAGAGAGAGAGAGAGAGAGAGTGAGGGAGAGAGAGAGAGAGAGAGAGAGAGAGAGAGAGAGAGAGAGAGAGAGAGAGAGAGAGAGAGCGTCGGAGTCCGTGGCGCGGGGAGGAGAGAGAGACGAGATTGTGAGCGCTCCGTCGATGGTGGGAGGGGAGGGGCGGCCGCTACGTCTCCTCGACACACTTTCTTCACTTCTAACTTATAGCTTCGAATTTATTCTCAGCTTCACTAATTGATACACTAATCAACTGATAACTCGCGTCACGCCCTAGAATTCCGCGTCGGATACTTGTACATTAGGACGCGCGCTGCAAACGTGTGTCGCAATCGGTGGCGGGTGGAATTCTGCCGCGGCTGGCCGCAGCTCGCTCTCTTATCCTCTCCGTGATGTTACAGTGATAGGGTTGCGGAACGTTCCTCGAAGGTGCCGCGACACTATCCGAGTGGTCGAATAGCTCCTTATATAGTCATGGCTTTGGATGAGGCGCGGAGTAACACAGTAATTCTAATAATGATTAACAAACATGCATATATGATCATTCTTAATGAATTTATATGATGAAGGGTTGTTCTGCTTTATTATTGTACTGTTATATTATTTAGGAATGTATAAATCATCGGTTATAATGATCTCGAGTCATGAGCTCTCGATCGATGGTGTATGATGCCTGATTATAGGCTGGTTTTATCGGTGAAACAGCAATGTGCGACGTGTAATATGGATCGATTTGTTATTTCTGAGCACAATTTTATATCCTAGAAGAAAATAGATATGGAAAAGAATAAGCCTTGTGAACATGATGCATTGGTCATGATTACACATTAAGTTCGGAATTTCGTTCAGATCGGAATTTTGAAAAATGCATTATCCGCATATGGATTGAATTGACTTGATTGCTTAAAGATTCGATAAAGACCGGTGCAAATTGTTCGTGCAGCTACTTATGCCTGGAAGCTAATTTATTGTTATATTTCTTATCAGCTAGGCTAGCCCGCTCATTGTAAAAACTAGAATAAAACATAAATTTAAAACTTATTATATAATATGCCACGCCCTGGCCGTGATTCATTTACGAGATGCACGACGGAGGGTAATGCAATTATCGCCAACAGATGATAACGCAGTGCGTCTTGATTACCGTGCGCCGTATTTCTCTCACTCGTTATACTCATTCATCCACTCATTGTCTCTCTAAACTGTCGAACAGCTGAATCAAAATTTGATCTTGCAGATTCATAGAAGAAAATGAGCGCTTTGAGGTGAAAACTACAGAAAAATAGACGCAGGGGCGTAATCTATGTCATACAATATTTTGCATTGTCGAATTTTCTTCATACGAAAGATTTTGAAGTGATTTACAACTTGGAACATGATAAATTGGAGAATATCCGGTATGATGGGTCAAAAGAAGAGGTCAAGACCTACAATTTGAGCTGGCTATGTGTTGAAAAAGTCAATATTGTGGGGGCGTATTGACCGTCAGAATAATGATTCGACGTTTGATTCCAGGATAACGGTAGAAAAATAATATAAATGGGTTATATTCAAAATCTGATCTTGCAGATTTATAGAATACAATAAGCGCTTTCATAATCTGAGGTAAAGAATCCTACAAAATAGAAGCGGGGGCGTAATCTATGTGATAAAAAATTATGCATAGTTGAATTTTCTTCATACGAAGATTTTGAAGTGATTTACAACTTGGAACATGATGAAATGGAGAATATCCGGTATGATGGGTCGAAAGAGGCGGTCAAGGGCTACAATTTGATTTGACTATGTGTTGGAAGAATTGATATTGTGGGGGCGTATTGACCGTAAAAATAATTATTTGACGTTTGATTCCAGAAAAACAATGGAAAAATAATATAAATGGGTTATCTAATCAAAATTTGATCTTGCAGATTCATAGAGGAAAATGAGCGTTTTTTCAATCTGAGGTGAAAAGTTTGAGAGAATAGACGCGGGGGCGTAATCTACGTCATAGAAAACTTGCCGCGTTGCCGAAAACCATTTTTCTCCAATTTTTCATCTGATAAACAACTCGGAAAGTGATGATATGGAGAACATGTGGTGTGATGGATCGAGAGAGAAGATCGAGGGCTATAATTTATTTGCATCATGATGTCAATTGATGTCTATTTACAATAAATAAAAAGTGTAACTTATCAAAACTGTGTTGAATGTTGAAGATTATAGAATATTTTGTAGATTTTTTAATTAAAATCCAATCGAAAGACTCGGGCGAGCGACAGCGAGCGAGAGATCATTGCTAGTTTTCATGAAAATACAGTATCTTTTCAATATTTCGGTCGCTAATCTTTGAGGCTCTAACTAGAATTTTTTATTAAAATCCACTCGAAAGACTCGAGCGAGCGATAGCGAGCGAGAGATCCATGCTAGTAACTCCATGAATTTCTTGGATGCAACAATTATTAGAACCAACGATAAATTAATCACTAACTGGTATCAAAAACCAACATGCTCTGGTAGATTGTTAAATTTCAATTCAAACCATACAATACAACGGAAACGTAACATCATTTCCAATTTAATAGATGGATCAGTTTTACTTCACTTTATCCTCGATTCATATCCTCCAGCTTCATGGGTATAACAACAGGCACAGGAACATACATCGCCGGTGTGTCGGCGAGCATTTCCGTACTTACATAAAACACCGATAATCGACCGGGAAACACTCGTTTTGAGGAGCCCATTGAATTTTTTTCTGACCTCGAAACTCGGTTTATCGACCGAAAATCATATTCGGTCAACTTCGATCACCGCTCGATCGACCAGATTTCCCACCAGATTTCATCAGTGAAACCCCGCTATTTGATCGAGAAACACCAATGGGAAACGAAGAGGGGAATCCGGTCGTTTATTTTGAACAGAGGAGTGACTGTGGAATACAGTCGACCGACTCGATAATCCACTCGGTCACGGCCGCCCCATCCATTTTTCCCTTTATCTACGAAACATGGTCGAGTGACTCGGAAACCCACTCGGTCACCGGTACATTCATTTCCTCATCCGACTACAAAAAACCGGTCAGGCGACAAGGGAACCTGGTCGAACGACTGTGAAACAAAGTCGAGCGACTCGGTAACCCACTCGGTCATGACCGCCCCATCCATTTTTCCCTTTGACTACGAAACACGGTCGAGCGACTATGAAACACAGTCAAAAGACTTGGAAATCCACTCGATCACCGCCCCATCCATTTTTTTTTATTCACTACGAAACACAGTCGGGTGACTAAGAAACCTAGTCGAACGACTATGAAACACAGTCGAGCGACTCGGAAACCCACTCGGTAACACCCCCATCCATTTTTCCCTTCGACTGGGAAACCTGGTCGAGGGACTAGGAAAGCTAGTCGAGCGACTATGAAACACAGTCCAGCGACTTGGAAAGCCACTCGATCACCGCCCCATCCATTTTTCTCATTCACTACGAAACACAGTCGGGTGACTAAGAAACCTAGTTGAACGACTTTGAAACACAGTTGAGCGATTCGAAATCCACTTAATCACCGCCCCATCCATTCTTCTTATTCACTACGAAACACAGGCGGTGACTAAGAAACCTAGTCGAACGACTATGAAACACAGTCGAGCGACTCGGAAACCCACTTGATCACCGCCCCATCCATTTTACCCTTTCACTACGAGTCACAGTCAGGGGACTAAGAAACCTAGTCGAACGACTATGAAACACAGTCGGGCGACTCGGTAATCCACTCGATCACCGCCCCATCCAGTTTCCTTATTCACTACGAAACACAGTCGGGTGACTCAGAAACCTAGTCGAACGATTATGAAACACAGTCGGGCGACTCGGTAATCCACTCGATCACCGCCCCATCCATTTTCCTTATTCACTACGAAACACAGTCTGGGGACTAGAAAACACAGTCCAGCGACTATGAAACACAGTCGAGCGACTCGGAAACCCATTCGGTCACCAGCATAATCAATTCTCCCTCCGACTAGGAAACCCGGTCGAGCGACAAGGAAATACAATTAGCCGACTCAGAAACCCTGTTGGTTGACTAGGAAATCCATGGATTTTCATTGGTACTAGCTACATCAAACGCGCTGCGCGCGATCTACATGTATGCGTTTCAAAATCATATTTCAATTATTTTTTCCACGATTCTTGACCTTAATCGTTCTGACGTACATATCAATTCATTTCATGATACAAATTTCTAAAAGCTAAATGAATAACCGAACCCTACATTCTTACGATCCATGTAAAAACTATATAAGAGTATTAGAAAGAATTATCGAGCACAGACATCTTCTTCTATTTAAATAATCCTGAACTATCGACACTTGAGCTCGCAAGACGATTTCAGATTTTTAACACTAAACTATTCATCAAACTACATAACTCATAAAACTTGCAAATCAGACATCTTAACCTAACAGAGTTATCCTATCCGGCAACTGTTCAAAACTAAAAGGTAGCCTAAAATATCCACGTACCATCAATCAAATTCACATACCTACATTTATAGTTTTGAAAATAAATTGTCAAAACTTACGACAGCATCATCAACGAAACTGACTATCCTAACCTATTATATCATGTCATCGGCTACCCTCTATCTATATATACATCTCACTCTATATCTAGATACACCCAACTACAAATCACGTGGTTAGATCTACACCAATCAAATCACGAGTTAATGCCTTCACTCTAAAGGCCATCACTTTTTTATATAAGGAATTCACCGCTATTTGACTAGGATTCACCGGTGAAACCCCAGTAGGATTCCCAGTAGGAAACCGAGTCGCTTTTTTTAAACAGGGATATTAGATCAAACCGGGGTAGTTTATAAATTTGATTGCAACAACTGTTCGGTATGTTATATTGGCGAGACGAAGAGATTATTGAAAGATAGAATCACAGAAATTCAAAGTTGATGTGTCTATTCGTTGCATAGTTAGTTTTTTTTGATCATTTGCAATTTATAAAAGTAATCATCGACATTTTTAAAAAATTCTCTCAGGGTCTTATAACTCAATTTTCAAGGTATAGCATGCTGTTTTTCATATTCCAGTTTAGATTGGTCGATAGAATATTTCTTTAATTTCTCAAAATCGACCCATTTTCTTGCACTTTCAAATCACTTTATTTCAAAGAAAAATTAATTCTCTAGCTTGGGATTATTTATAATCTATTCTGTAGATGTTCAGCACTTATCTTAATTTCGATTCATCAAAAAATATGGCCTCGTTCAAAAGTTATAAAGTTTAGTCGCCGATTTTCCAGATTCTGCCCATAGTGCGGCGTATGCGCATCGGCTCAAAGACATCGGTCGGGCCTGGCGAGCAAACATACCATTTGTGCGGCTGGAGACATTGACCTACATACGAGATGCGAAGTAGGTCAAGGGATTGCTACACGAGGGAAGGCATGAGCTCATGCAGTTTCGGAGTTGGGCTCATAATCAAACAATTTTCCTCTGATGGAATAAAGTTTTTTCGAGAATCATTTTTTTCTGAAATTCGAAATTGTTTTTGATGAAGCAAAATTCTCTGAAATTAACCACGTTTCTCAAAATTCAAAATTTTCTCTGGTGAAATAGAATTTTTTGTCTGCGATTTATTTTTTCAATTCATTTTGGAAAAAATAAAATTTTTCCGATGATCAGTTTTTTAAAAAATTTAAATTATTTTTGATAAAATGAAATTGTTCCGAGGATTAATTTTCTTTAAGAATGCAAATTAGTTTTGATGAAGTAAAGTTTTTCCGAGGATTAATTTTTTTTAAAGATTCAGATTATTCTTGGTGAATCACATTTTTCCGAGGATTAATTTCTCTCCAAAAATTCAAATTATTTTTGATAAAATAAATTTTTTTCGAGGATTAATTTTTTTTTTAAGTCTCAAATTATTTTTGATATGATAATAATTTTTAGAGGATTAATTTTTTTCAAAAATTACTTCTGATGAATAAGATTTTTTTTCCAAAGACTAATTTTCCCCTTATCAAAATTCAATTACGTTGATGAAATGAAATCTTGCAAACATTGATTTTTCCTGCGAAATCCAAGATCCCCGTGATGTAGTGAATTCAAAACTTAATTCTTCTTCAGATATTGAATATTCTTCTTCATGAAGTACAATTTTTCTCTTTTTCCTCAAAAACTAGATATTTTGCATAACGTAGAATTTCTAATGAAACTAGGGGGGTACCCTGCTCGCTTCGTTCGCCAACCCCCCCGTGTGTTCTTTGAAAATCAATAATTTCAATAATAAGTGTAGTAATAATTCAATGAAAATTACATTTAAATCAATAAAACTTGAAACTTGAAGCTTCGATTTTGTTCAATTGGAAAGAATACTAAACGAACGATTCGAATCAAAATAAAAGCTAAATTTCATCTATGTTCATGTTAAACGTTTGTTTATTCAGTTTCAGGTTAATAGTGTCATGTGTCAGATCATATTTTTTCGGTTTAGGTTTTTCGCGTGTTCCATTTCAGATTTTCGGTAGCAGATTTCGAGAAAGAAACGGGTTCAACAGTTGCTAGACACGTAAACAATGGTTTCTATGTGTAAAACGGACATTTTATATCTTGTGCAGTTAATAATTCTGGAAACGAAACTCACGTGAATTTTTCTTCCCCCTACCAATGGTTGCTGAGAAGCTAATAGGGAAGATTTGTATTTTGTGTCCTTTGCCATCGAAAATGATGGAAACGGGTCTTAAATTGTTCATTTCCAACCTTCGTAACGGTTGTTATGGAGCAAATCTAACAATTCAGTGTCCTTGGCCATCGAGTGTGACTTAAAACAGATTTTCCAGCTTACGAAGCAATGGTTGCGAGGGATGTAAACAAACGTTTGTTTCGATGAATAAGTGGATTAAAAAAACTTGTGCAAAGTAATATTTAGCCCTTTCCTTCTTCTGCAGCAACGGTTGCTAGATACGTAAACAATGTTTGCTATGAGTAAAACGGAGATTCTCTATCTTGTGCAGAAAATACTGGAAACGAAACTACGTGATTTTTTCTTCCCCTTAGCAATGGTTGCTGAGGAGCTAGTTTGGAAGATTTTGTGTCCTTTGCCGTCGAAAATGATGGAAGCGAGTCATAAATTGATCACTTCCAACATTCGCAACGGTTGTTAAGGAGGTGAACAACGGTTGCGATGGAGTAAATACAACAATTCAGTGTCCTTGGCCATCGAGTGTGACTCAAAACTGATTTCCCGGCTTCCGAAGCAACGGTTGCTAGGGATGTAAACAAACGGTTGCCAAGGATATCAACAGTGGTTGCTATGGAAAATGTCTCATCGATTCTCATCAATTCTCATTAACTTTTATGGTCCCAATGAGCACTTATGAGGATTCGTGAGATAACACGTTAGTAACGGTTGCTGGGGAAATAACCAAGAAATTTCGCTAAAAATTGAACTCGGCCTAGATTTCGCCGCGACTAACTTGTGTGCAAAATTTCAAGAAAATCGGACCAATCCTTCGAGAGTTGGGGGTGGCAAAAGGGGGTGGAAAAGAAGGGTGGAAAATGGGGGTGCCAGAAAGGGGTGCAAAAAGGGGTGCAGAAAAGGGGTGAAAGAAAGGGGTGCAAGAAAGGAGTACTGAAGAGGGGTGCAAGAAAGGGGTGCAAGAAAGGGGTGCAGAAAAGGGGAGCAAGAAAGGGCGCAAGAAAGGGGTGCAAGGAAAGGGTGCAGAAAAGGGGTGCAAGAAAGGAGTGCAAGAAAGGGGTACAAGAAAGGGGTGCAAAAAAGGGGTGAAAAAGTTTAACGGCGGCGGCGGCGGTCTGGCTTTTAATATAGAGAGATAAAGTTTTCCCAGAATTAGTCTTTCTTTAACAATAGTATTACCGGAACTCAACTTCTGTCAAGTGAAGAGAATTTCATCGAAGTTGATAATTTTTTGTTGTTGATTTACTCATTTTCTCGGCACTCCAGATTGTAAGAATTTTAGGAAATTAATACTAGTCCTTTTTTACAGAACTGACTTTCCAATATAACGAGTTAAGCAAAATGATAAGAGTAAATTTCGAAGCTGCAATAATTTTAGAATAAGCGTGAAAATACAGTATGTAACGATATTAGAGCGAAGCATCTAATTTCCGGCATCCCCAGCTGAGACTGCGAGAGTGTGTGTGTGCGAGAGTGCAGAATGTGGAAGAGTGTAGAGCGCTCACCGAATCGGTGATATAATTGGTAGCATATCTGTAAGTCCGAGTAATCGTTAGAGTAAGTAAGTAATCTCGGACCAATCGAAACCGCACCCGTCCGTAAACCAGATGACATCCAACTTCAGTATCGACCTGACAGGATAGCTAGCGCGCTGACGAAGCTGGACCTGCGGTTCGGAGAATCGGTACCCGCGAACGTGGTGAAGCTCATGAAGCGACTGCACGGAGACTACATGGCAGACGATTTCATAGAGCATCCGGAACTGGCGACACAGCAAGAGATGTTAGAATTCAGAGAAAATCTTCTGGTTGAATATACACAGTACCTGGGAAACTTCTGCCGCACGAAGCTAAATGAAACCGCAGTCCGAATACAGCGAAGTAGGCTGGAGCGAACGAAGCTAGCAGAGGCAGAAATTTCTGCGAACAGCACGCTCCTTACGCTAAATCAGAGAGTCGCGGACCCTACAGAATTTCTGCTGACGGACAGGACAAACGTTACAGTAGCGCCCCGAGAAGTCATTGTAACGGAAACCGCACAAACACACACCCCTACGACCACGACGACGTCAGCGCCTACCAGATCAACCGCAAAAGAGCAACAGCGACTGGTGCACGTAACGTTTCCAGACGGCACTAGTGAATGGGTGGATAAGATGGTAGTCGTGGAAGTGGCCAAATACCAGAAAGCTTGCAGGGAATGCAAAGGAAAAAGATGAGCTGATGAGAGAGCGTAGGCTCATAAGCAGCACGAGGATGCCAAATGCGCAAGTTTTCAGCGAAACGACCACAAATAGATACCTTGACATATCAACGGTGCTCACAGACACAGGCGCAAACGAGAATGCGCTGGCAAACTCCACTCAAAACATCAGATGTCTCCACTCCATCTCCACTCTCAAGTAAACATGCAGGACACTTACGGCATCAATTACTATCAGAAAATTGACCCAGTCCGTGCAACAGTTCCACCAACGACATTGCAAAGCAATCAGTACTTACTGCCAGGCCCTCAAGACCAAACCTACTCAACCTGGGGGAGGAGCGCACACAGAGTAAACACTGCGCGAGAGCCGGCCAATACTGGAACAGCGAGACACCGAAGTAACCTCAACAACTCTGTCATTGATGTGGGAAAAGTCGTCACGTTCTGGAAGATTGGATTTTCGGGCCAAGCAGAAACGACCAGCATCGAAGAGTTCCTGCAAAGAGCGGGTGAGTGCAACAGGTCGTTCAATTTGTCAGATGCGGAGTTGATTAACGGCATGACAGATTTGCTGTCCGGAGTAGCGCTACACTGGTATCGGCAGACGCGACACCGATGGCACACTTGGCAAGATTTTTGCGACTCGGCGTGGCTCATATACAGAGTCGACAGGAACTTCCAACAGCGACTGAGTCGAGAAGCAGGAAGAAGGACTCAGCATCCGAGCGAGCCGGTGAGGGATTACATTATTTGTCTCATCACGATATTGAGCAAAATGTAGCCCGCCTGGCCGCTGGCGCAACAGATCGGTCTCCTGTACGCCAATCTGCTAGCGGCAGAACAAAGGAAAATCAAGTGCGAGACTATCGCGGATGTTGACTCGTTGGTATGTCCGGCAAGGGACGCTGAGTACCTGATCAACGCCGAGAAATATTATCAACCACCTCCGTCACAATCGATGAGCCTTTTACCGGAGATTGCATTCCAGGTTGAGAAGACGAAAATGCGAGGAAAAAGGGTGAAGCCATCAGCCAAACCTAACGTGGCTGCAGTCGCGATGCTAAAAACTTCACCGTCGATGTCGGAGATCGCCGAATTAGTCTATAAAGTAGTTGGGAAACAGATCGGTGAGCTGGAAAAGAGGCTGAAGGTGACAGGGCCTACCAGCGAAGCCCCGAGAACAGGAAGAGATGCACCGGCAGTGCAAATGATCAAATGCCTACTAGCATCTGCCCCAGTACTATGCCAACCTTCGTACGAGCATCAGTTCGTTATCCAGATCGATGCTAGCGATACTGGGGTGGGGTCAGTTAACTACCAGATCATAGACGGTGAGGAGCGACCGTTAGAATTCGCTAGCAGATTATTTTCGTCTGCAGAGCGAAACTATAGCGTAACGGATCGAAAGTGCCTAGCAGTAGTGTGGGCCATCAGGAAGTTCAGAACGAACGTGGAAGGATACCAGTTTAAAGTCGTGACCGACCACCACAGCCTAAAGTTCTTACAGACCCACAAACACACCGCCGGATGCCTGATACGTTGATCCTCTGAACTGTAAGGTCATGAGTTCCAGGTATAGTACTGAAAGGGGTCAGAAAACGTCGTCTCCGACGCTTTGTCCCGCATGTACGAGCCTGATGACGAGGTGACGGTAGCAGCGATGAACAAGCCGGACACGACGGACCCATGGTACCAAGACAAATTTAAGCAAGTCATGGAGCGGCCCTAAGAGTTTCGAGGTCCAAACTCAGCCCAGCAGGTCAGACTCTGGAACCACTTCGACTACGACCCCGCGACCAGTCCAGCCGCAACGCCAGCTCAGCTCCGTGGACATCCTCACGGAGTTCCAGGACAGCGAGCGAAAGATCCGCGCGGTGAAGGCGATGTATGTGGCCGCCGTCGCTCACGCGGTCCTGGAGTACGTGGAGCTGGAGAAACGCTTCGGCCCGGACGTGCGGAACGAGAAAATTTGGTACGTCCAGGAGCTCCTGGACCTACGCACAAGTTACGGGAAAAGGAGGCGAGGCAGCGACAGGCCGCTAGACAAGGCGTTACAGAATACAAATCGCCAGGCCCAAAGCCAAAGTTTTACTTTTTTCTATAAAATCGTAGACACTAAGCCGAAGATTTACTTTTTTCTATACAATCGTGGGCACTGAGCCAAAATTTTATTTTTTCCATAAAATCGTAGACACTAAGCCAAGGTTTAGTTTTTTTTTCCTATAAAAATTATCAAGTTCTAAGCAATAATCTCGTTTTTTCCTCTGAGATTGTCAGGACCTAAGCCGTATATTTTGTTATGATTATTATAGAGAAACCAATCAGGCATTGAGCCATATTTCGTTCTGTACTTAATTGCGGAACAATCGATCAGGCCCTAAGCCCTAGTTTGAGTTTGTGAAACAAATACTCAATCAACGGTTGTGAAACAAGTACAAACGGTTGAGAATTAACCTAAAAAATTCCTTGAGTCTTCACCAGAATTTAATAGAAAGGACAAACTAGTCCAGAATCATGTACAAGGCATAGAGCCAAACCTTTGTATTATTTTGTTGTTATTTAATTATAACTCTAGTCAGCCAAAGTAGCATAATCATTGTCAAAGTAAGCCCAGGCTGTGAGTATGCAGTGTGGATGGATGCACTTGATTAGAAGCAACTAAGCGAAATGTATTACACGACAGTTGATAAGTAAATTAAGCGGCGTAAACCAAAGGATTGTTTTGGTAGCGATAGGCTCAAATGCCAAATAAGTCACTAATATTAGCAAAAGAAAGAACAGGAAACAGTTGGCCTATTCAAACCCCAAATGCCCTGCTAGCCAAATTCTTTTCTCTTCTACAATGTTTTTCTTCTCTTTCTTTCTGTGTTTACATTCCTATAAATATTTTGAATTAATAAACAGAATAACAAATAATCAACAGTTAGAAAGAAAATGTGAGTTTTCTTTATTTACATGAAATAACACGCATGAGAACGTGCTGCAGTCCCATAAATTCATCTCAATTGACCATAAAATGAGAGAGATGAATGTATCGGTGCGGTACGCCAACCAGCTAGACCGTGCCTGGGGGAGGGGTGTCACGGGCGATTGATCATAATCATACATTATATCAGGCCCTGTGAGATCTCTCCTCATCAGGCAATGTAATACGCCATATGTTCACATTATTTAGTTATGTTTCAGCGCCCAGCGAGAGAGCCAGCGCTGCCGACAAAGGTAAGAAAGAGAGAGACGAAGTTCGAGTCTCGCACCGCGTGACGTCAGCCGAAGATAGCCTAAGTGGACTCGACCGGCCGAGCGTGCAGTGGAAGCTCAACCGTTTTATGCCGGCCCTAGCGCGCGATAACACGTGTTCCCTGAAGGAGGCATCGCCTGAGGTGTTATAGCGGCCCTATGAGACGACAACCAACTTCCCCGTATCGCCGAGCTCATCACTCGTGCGCCAGGAGCTGACCCGAGGACGAGCGCCGCCAAAAGCCGGAGTATACCGCGAGACGCAACGCCGAGTAAGTGATCACCGATTCGTCATCTCTCTCTCTTTCTTTCTGCCAACAGGCGTTTGACGCTCTCTCTCGCTCCGACCCGCGAGACGCGACCCGAGGCTTGTCGCCTCATATGTAGAATCTCCTCTAGTTAGTTAGTAAATAAATACAGTGTTCGTCAGAACCGATTCGTTTTATTTGTCACACCATTTTCAGCCAAAGATCCCCTTCCCGCCGACACGAGCTTCAATACCTCGTACGCGCTACATATATTTGTTATCATGTTCTAGGCCCTATGGCCATTGAATTAATTAATTATTACTAAATACTGATTATATATATATATATACCATACTCATCACTCGCCCTTCATGAATTGAGGAGAAAAGATATCTCACACTCATGTCCCGCTCAAGTGATACTATCACCGGATTACGTGTACGTTGAAGCCATGAACTTCTATATTCCTGTTTCATATTCCTATTGAAAGGAAAGGAACTTCGACCCATGGCAGGCGCTCTTAGAGCAATGCTGCTGTACCTCTCAACTAATCGTCAGAAGTTTCGGATGTTCTGAAAATAGCAGATCCCTTAAGAGGATCTCGATTATGAGCTATATTTCATAAATGGAACAAAGCAAATCAGGCATTCCATCCTAAGAGCTTGTCTCATAAATACTTTGTTCCAATATCTCCCTACAAAATATATTGTTCCTCTGCTGTGCTATTTCATGATCTTAAGAAATTGTTCCTAGAAACTGGTTCGCCAATGTATTTTTACGTTCCAAGAGTTGCTATCAAAATATATATTATTCATCTAATAAGCAATGAAAATATTCAATTTTTCTTCCAGATGCACGAGCGATTGGAGGATACTTTGTTAAAGTACACGAAAAATGTAGAAAATATTTCTAATGATATGATCAATTTGAGAAAATTCAGTGGTTGAAAGGCATGAGATTTATATAAAAAAAATGAAGATATATTGTTGCTGAATCATTATGAATGGTCTTCTTCTCCCTTAATCTAGGAATAAAAGTTTAATTTCTAATCATTGTTCAAGACTGTTATTATTCATGGAATGTTATAGAATATTATCCCATTCAATATTTATACTATTTTCGAACTTAATTGGACTGACATATTCGGGCACTACTGACAGTATCCCCATGGATAATTCGTCTAAGCGGACTTGGTGTTTGTGAAGTATGGCATTTCTCTCCCGCAGATTACGAAAAATAGTGTATGCACGTCGCTCATTCAGGATATTTTGACACGCGCAAACTTGCGACCAAGCGCAGCGAGGAAAACATTGTTCGTGCCAAAATCGCCTAATCGAGCTCGGATACATAATATACAGTTATGACCCGACCTTTATTTAGTTGGGCGACAAAACCCTATTTGGCGAGCATTTTTGGTAGTTGAAGCGTCGCAAGGCATCTCGTTACGATCGGGAGGCCGCTTGGCCACTTACATTCTCCCAATACGTCCGAAGACTTGATTGTACTCGTCGCAGCTTCGTAGCGTAGCGGCCGAGTGAGCTGCGGCGTGGTAAGCCGTGTGCCCGTCGTGCACGGAAGGATAGGATATATTTTGTCCCGCTATTGAACCACATCATATGCACTAGCACTAACCATTTATTAACTGTGAAGAAATCATGTGTACAGTGATCCCGCGTGGTCGAATCACGATTAATCTCTCTAATAATCTACATTCATATTCTAACGGATGCTACACTTCCCCGGGGGAGCTGCGGCATACGTGCTTGATGACCGACCACCCGTGTAGCTCCTGTGATTAGCACAGATCAACTCGTCCGTGTCCGCCGCGGCTGCTTCTTTTATGAGCGCCGTGACGTCACGCGAAGATGCGGTGTCGAGGCACGAAGCGGTCGAACAGTGCTGTTGCACATCGCGAGAATTACTTCTCTACCATAGAGATTTTAATGAAAATTGGTATACTAAGAGTTTTTCAGAGGTCGCTGATTACGAATCCGGCCTAAGATTTTCAAAATTTATATTAGATCGAGCCACTAAGATTGCTGACCAAAAATTGGAAAAGATACAAGATTTTGAAGAAAATTGATATAAATGGGTGTTTAACGTCTCTGTTACGAATCCAGCCTCAGATTTTCAAAATTTAAATTAGATCGGGCCAATTGAATGGACAACAAATGACTATGATAAAGATGATTATGATAAAGATTGGTATACATTGATTCTTGAAGTCGCTGATTACGGATTCGGCTTCAGATTTTTGAAAATTAAATCAGATGTAGCCTCTACGTTTGACGACCGAAACTTTCAAGACATACAAGTTTCAATGAAAATTGGTATTCATGGATTTTTGAGATGGCTGAATACGAATCCGGCCTCAGATTTTCAAAATTTAAATTAGATTTAGCCTCTAAGATTCGACTCAAAATTCGGAAAGATACTGGATATTGGTAGAAATTGGCATTGTTATAACCAGACCTTGTGGAGGGGAAATATTTTAGATTTGGGCGTGATGTGTCTAGGGTGCGTCCTTTCGAACCCTGAGTTTCAAATCTCGGTTACCTCATTGAGGTAGTTAAATCCGCGTGGGCTGTGGAGCAGATGCTTCGTAAAGCCCTGGCAGCGGGCTTTGCCATGCGAGGCGCGTGGGCCGTGTGTACGCGGCACTCACTCTGTAGCGCGCTGAGAGAGGGGAGGTTGGTGAGCAGCGTGCGCGACTCTCTAGCAGACTGTGGTGGAATGAGGGGGGGGGGCTCTCTTCCTGCATCGCTTCCCAATTGCGGTGTCGGGTTGCTGGCCCTGCTCCCCTATTCCTGATACTCTGCTTCTCGCCGTTCTCAACGTGCGAGTGGGGAAGGGTGAAGCAAAATGGACAACACTGCCTTCATTTACACTACAATAACTGTTTCCTTCATTGTTAGCACAGCACTTACTACAACTTCACTGAGCATTGATGGCCGCGGCACCCGAGAATCCTGTTATTATACTTGATCGTGAGGACGCGCGCGATGGCGTGTGTGCTACGTTTGGTGGCGGGTGGGAATCTGCTGCGGCCGGCCACTGATTGCTCTCTCATCCTATCCGTGACGTCACAATGATAGGGTCACAGAACGCTCCTCAGAGGTGTCAAGACACTATGCGAGTAGTCACAAAGCTTCTCATATGGCCATGGCTTTGGATGGGTCGCGGAGTAACATCGTGGCGTCAGAGACTATATTTCTTAATTCTACTGCGCAATAAAATCCTCACGCATACATATATAAAACTTGATGTTACATGATTTACTCATCTCTAATAATGATTAATAAATATGTATGCATGTATGTTCCCGGAAGATGATACTCGATAAAGGGTGGTTCTGTTCTGTCACTAAAATGTTCCTATTATTTGGAAATGTACAAATCATCAGTCATGATGATCTCGAGTCGTGAGCTCTCGATCAATGGTGTATGCTGCCTGATTGTAGGCCAATTTCATTGGTAATGCAACGATATGCGACGTGTAAAAACGATGGATCCATTACTTCTGAGCACAATGTTGTACACGAAAAGAAAATAGATATAGAAATAAATAAGCCGCATGGACATGTTGCATAAGTCATGATTCTATGTTAAGTTAGCCTGATTCGAATTTCGAAATAGATTATATGTGTATGTATCGAATTGATTTGATTGATTAAAAGATTCGATCAAAATCGTTGCAAAATGCTCGTGCAACTTCTTATACCTGAAGGCTAATTCATTATTATATTTCTTATCAGCTAGCAGCCTCTATTTGGATCGGCCGCGCGGGACTATTCAAATAAATTAATCTATATACATATATACGAAACCCGAATGATACTCACTTTTTGGTTATAAATACATCAAGTCAACGAATTATCAATAAGTAATAATTTACTAAGATTAAATAGCCAAGCGAACCCAACTGCGCACGTCTATCGCTTCTGTGCATCCACAATTTTGAATTAACAACTTCCAATCTCGCGCGCCTCAGTTCACGCGCCGTATAGAGACGTGTGACCTGGTGCCCGTTCGCACCAGGTTGCACTAATGGATTTTTCGTGCAGAGATTGGCACTCCGTATTTCTTTACGGGCGCGAGGAATACCTCGGCCAGCTCAACTCGGGAGCACGGGCTTCTCGCGTGGGGGAACGGCCGGCGCGCGGGGACTCAAACGGAGTCACCTCCGCGCGCGTTCGTTATCGCCGTGACTTCGGGGGGGGGGCGAGGGGAGAGTCCCGGGCCAGGGCTGGAGCCCGTCGTTCTGGTGGGTTGTTGGCACGCTTGCCTACACACACGTTCGCAAGGGGATCACCGGGTCGCGATGCGCACACTGCCAAACCTTGCCGATGCTCGCTTTCTCTCTCTCTCTCTCTCTCTCTCTCTCTCTCTCTCTCTCTCTCTCTCGTACTCGGCTCTGCTCTGCTGCGGCTGGCTGCTGGCTCCCGTACCGGCCGGATCGGCGAGCAGCCTCTCCGTCTATAGTGACGGGTTTCCCGTCACAACTCCCCCACCCTAAGCCGGACCACCCGGTCCGTCCACTGGACTCAGGTTAGATGGCGTAAGGGGTAGCCCATCGTACACCATATGTGGGTCACCGATGCCCATTTGTTCGGTCGTTTAATCAAGACCAAAACAAAACAATTGGCCATATGTTTAAATGGTCTTTGACGTTCGAGGGGGTATCCATCGCTTTAGCTCGCTGACCGGCGCTCTCGCGTTTCGTTTGCACCGGCCCATATCCAGGATGTACGTAAGCGGTGATAATTTTTTTGCGATCTGATATGGTCCGGTTCGTTTAGGAGCTAACTTACGGTTTACCCTTTACGGTTTACATCTGGCCAACCGACTCGTCGGATTTTTCAAATTTCGCAACCACTGGAGCGCTGAGTGATCTGTTATGACGTGAAATTCCGTTCCTTTGATGTATGGTCTCAGCTTCTGAATGGCCCATATGATCGCCAGACATTCCGTGATCATATAGTTTTGTTCTGCGGGCGTGAGTACGTGGCTGATAAACACGATCGGGTGTTCGCCATCCACCTGCTCCTGTGATTGCACTGCGCCCAACGCGTAGTTACTCGCATCGCACTGAATTGTAAAGAGCTTTGAAAAATCCGGTCTGGCTAACACCAGTGCTTCTGTGAGAGCTTTCTAAAGTGCCATTTCAGAAAAATTCTATAAAAAGTGCCATTTCGGAAAATTTCTATAAAAAGTGCCGTTTCAGGAGAAATTTTTTCCCTCGGAGTTTTTCTGACTTCGGGGACGATGTCGTATGCATGTCTCTGTATGTACATGTGTGTATGTGTGTGTACACGTCTGAGAATGACAACTTGATCCCATGTCGAGACGTGATACTCTGAAAGTAAACTATTTCCATTACATATTTTCTTCATCGATGGATTTGGATGAAAATTGGTATCTATACGTTTTTGAGGTCGCTGATTACGAATCCGACCTCAGATTAAAGAAATTCGAATTAGAGCCTCTAAGATCACCTAAAAAAAATTTGAAAATGTACTGGATTTTGATGAAAATTGGTATGCATGAGTTTTTGAGCTTGCTGATCACGAATCTGGCCTCAAATTTTGAAAATTCAAATTAGAGCCTCTAAGATCACCTGACAAAAACTTGGAAAAAATGGAATTTTGTTGAAAATTGGTATATATGGGATTTGGAGGTCACTGATTACGAATACGGCATCAAATTTTAAAAATCAAAATTAGAACCTCTAAGATTACCTGACAAAAATTTGGAAAAAAATGGAATTTTGTTGAAAATTGGTATATGGGGCGTTTCGCCTCAATCCTCCCAGCGCTGCGCGCGAGCGCCGAAACATGCCGTTTTCAACTCGTGTTTACGATGCCAAAATGTCTCTAAGAAAATGATTCGATAGGTCATTTCTATGTAGTTTTTTCTCAGCTTTCCAACGGTGTAATTAGTTTTCCGGAAATTTTCCATTTTCATCCCCAAAAAATATAAAACATCGCATATCTCAAAAAGTATATTTTTAATATTTTTTTTAATGGTCTCAATCGAAAGCTGAGGATTTTTCACGTAGGAAAATATGTTTTCCAAGGAGTGCACGAATGATTTTCTCTGAGAAATAGAACGTCGAAAAGTAGACGTGGCGCACGGAGCGCGTGAGCGCCAATCATGCTGTTTTCAACTCTCCCCAACGATACCAAAATGCATCTGAGAAAATTATATTATGAGTCGATCCTATGTTATTTTTCCTCAGCTTTCCAATGGTGTTGTCAGTTTTCCGAAAATTTTTCATTTTCATCTCCAAAAAGATCTTTCTTAGAGAATAATTCAATTATTTTCTTTGGAAAATAGAACGCGCAAGAAAAGTTCCGATGCTTTCACTTTAGTAAAGGCCTACTGTTTCATTTTTTATCCGATAGGTGGCTTTCATGGTATTTTCAATAATACACAAGAAGAATTTTCATCTGCTGTATATAAATTGAATCATTTTTTCATCGTATTATTTTCAAGGCGTTTTTATAAGTCCTTCGAGCACCCACAACTTCGAGCATATTCATTTTTCCATAAAGTCGTTAATTGTATTGGCTTGGTTATTTATTTGACTCCTTGTACAAACTACAATGGATTCATCCTGGAAATTGAAATGCATAAATCCTTTAGATAAAAAAAATCATCCGTCATCTAAAGAATTGTACGACTTTCCAATGCCATTGAGAAGTGCATATCCCTTGATACCAGAGAAAGCAAAGATCTGTTACACTTGTCGACGTGAAATGTACAGACAGAAATCAGATTCACCTTCATCTGAATGTAAAAAAGCAAGATTCGAGTGTAACGATGAATATCATAAAGCAGGTTTGACAGTCCTCGAACAAATAAAAAATAAATTCTCAAAATCAACGACGAAGCAAGATAGAATTCAGTTGTTAACTCTTGCCCCTGATTATTGGTCTCGTAGGGACTTGATGAGAGAATTCAATTGCAGTGAATGGGAAGCTCGAGAAGCAAAAAATTTAGTAGCTAAGAGCGGGATTTTTTCAATACCGGAAAATAAAAATGGCAAAGTATTTCCAGATGAAACTGTCAAGTTGGTGGAAGGTTTCTATGGAAGAGATGATATTAGCCGAATTATGCCAGGCTTAAAAGATTATGTATCTGTCAAGCAAAGTAATGGCAAAAGAGAACACGTTCAAAAACGATTACTGCTTGGTAACTTGAATGAAATTCATTGTTTATTTAAACAAGAATATAAACATTAAATTATATTAATTATAGTAATTATAAACGTTAAAATTGGATTTACGAAATTCACTGAGTTAAGGCCCCCACATTGTGTTCTCGCTGGAAGCAGTGGTACACATAATGTATGCGTATGTGTTCATCATGAAAATGTCAAGCTCTTGCTCAATGCTATTGATATAGGAAGTTTGACAAAAAACACTGAATTGCACCTTGAAAACTATCATGATTGTATCCAAGCAATTGTATGTGGTAATGCACGTGATGAATGTTATTTTGGTGACTGCTTAGATTGTCCCAACATGTCTATATTACGACAACATTTGCTTGAATCTTTTGATAAAAATAATATTTTTGAAGTGCAATATGATTCATGGTTTCAAACAGATCGGTGTACAATAGGTTCAAAAGTTGTAAATGTTAATGAATTTGTGGATATACTGGGCCAAAAATTGTTAAAATTAAAGACACACGATTTTTTCGCTAAAAAGCAGTCACATTTTGTAAATGATTTGAAACTAAACCTCAAAGAAAGAGAATTTCTTGTGTGTTGCGATTTTTCAGAAAACTATGCATTTGTGATACAAAATTCTGCGCAATCATTCCACTGGAATAATAATCAAGCCACAGTTTTTACTGTCGTGGTCTATTACAAAATAAATAATGAGCTTGAACATCTGAGTATTGCTATAATTTCTGACAATCTCAACCATGATTCTGTTGCAGTTTATGAGTATCAGAAAATTATCATATTGCATCTGAAAAATAATTTTGCAGTGGGAAAAGTGTATTATCTAACTGATGGAGCAGCTCAACATTTTAAAAATAAGACACATTTCCAAAATCTTCTTTTTCATGAAGAAGATTTTGGAATTCCAGCTGAATGGCACTTCTATGCCACTGCACATGGCAAAGGTGCATGTGATGGCATAGGCGCAAACATAAAAAGAGGTGCGAAACGAGCAAGTCTGCAACTTACATCTGGCAATCGAATTTTAACACCTGAAGATCTTTACAATTGGGCGAAAGATCATTGCAAAGGTACCAACATTTTTTATAGTAGTAAAGAGTCTTACTACCAAACTGTTTTGGAATTAAAACCAAGGCTGGATAGAGCTAAATCTATACCGGGAACTTTGCAATATCATGCAATTATTCAAGCTGGTGGGAAAACATTGAAGCTCAAAAAAACTTCATTGAGTTCTAAATATAACATCTTCCCGAAAAAAAGTGCTATACAGAACAAAGAAAAAGTTCCTATACGAATGCGTTTAACGAAAACTTCAAAAAAGCAAAGAAAGCTGAAAAAGAGAGCAAAAATAACATGAAGTACGTGAACTATACTCTTTTTGAGATATGCGATGTTTCTTATTTTTTGGGGATGAGAATGGAAAATTTTCGGAAAACTGATAACACCATTGGAAAGCTGAGGAAAAAAGCTGAGGGATCGACTCATAATACAATTTTCTCAGATGCATTTGAGTATCGTTCAGAAGAGTAGAAAACAGCATGATTGGCGCTCACGCGCTCCGTGCGCCGGAGTAGCGCTGCGTCTACTTTTCGACGTTCTATTTCTCAGAGAAAATTATTCGTGCACTCTTTGGAAAACATATTTCCCTACGTAAAAAATCCTCAGCTTTCGATTGAGATCATTAAAAAGAATATTAAAAATATACTTTTTGAGATATGCGATGTTTCTTATTTTTTGGGGATGAAAATGGAAAATTTTCGGAAAACTGACAACACCATTGGAAAGCTGAGGAAAAATAACATGGGATCGACTCATAATATAATTTTCTCAGATGCATTTTGGTATCGTTGGGGAGAGTTGAAAACAGCATGATTGGCGCTCACGCGCTCCGTGCGCCGGAGTAGCGCTACGTCTACTTTTCGACGTTCTATTTCTCAGAGAAAATCATTCGTGCACTCCTTGGAAAACATATTATCCTACGTAAAAAATCCTCAGCTTTCGATTGAGACCATTAAAAAAAATATTAAAAATATACTTTTTGAGATATGCGATGTTTTATATTTTTTGGGGATGAAAATGGAAAATTTCCGGAAAACTAATTACACCGTTGGAAAGCTGAGAAAAAACTACATGGAAATGACCTATCGAATCATTTTCTCAGGGACATTTTGGCATCGTAAACACGAGTTGAAAACGGCATGTTTCGGCGCTCGCGCGCAGCGCTGGGAGGATTGAGGCGAAACGCCCCATATATGTGATTTCGAGGTCACTGATTACGAATCCGGCATCAAATTTTAAAAATCAAAATTAAAGCCTCTAAGATCACCTGACAAAAATTTGAAAAGATACTGGATTTTGATGAAAATTAGTATACGTGGGTTTTTGAGGTCACTGATTATGAATCCGGCATCAAATTTTAAAAATTAAAATAAGAGCCTCTAAGATCACCTGACAAAATTTGGAAAGATACTGGATTTTGAAGAAAATTAGTATACGTGGGTTTTTGAGGTCACTGATTACGAATCCGACCTCAGATTTTAAAAATTCAAATTAGATCGAGCCTCTAAGATCACCTGACAAAAATTTGGAAAAAAATGGAACTTTGTTGAAAATTAGTATATATGGGATTTCGAGGCCGCTGATTACGAATCCGGCCTCAGATTCTAAAAATTCGAATTTAGCCTCTAATATTGCCTACCGAAAATTTGGAAAGATACTGGATTTTAATAAAAAATGGAATCCATGGGTTTTTGAAGTCGCTGATTACGAATCCGGCCTCAGATTTCCAAGACCCAATATAGACCATTCGAGAAAATACACTGGGTCTTGATGAATATTATTATATGAGGGTTTTTGGGGAGTCAATGGTTAAAACAGTATGATACAGTAGAATTCGTATGTTTTTCTGGCTTTGTCATATGGTGTTCAGATGTTGATTCGCATCTTACGGAAACGATATTATCCAATTTTTGAAGATTTATAATAAATTCTCGTCATTTCAAACTGCAACAGGTGGTTGTTAAACTTAAAGTAGTAAAACGTTGTGAAAATTATTATTCACTAGTCAAAATCACTCACTCACTATCGCTCGCTCGTGTCTTTCATTTGCTCTATCATAAATATGGAATAACATTGAAATTTTTAATTGTATTATCGATAAATAATTCAATTAAAAACCAAAATTTTCTATCTCCCCACCATTTTCGTTCACAGAGAATACGCCCACGCATGAATATTATCAAATTTGTCGATTCGAATGTAGGATGCGCCCCGGCTTCTCTATCGATGTGCTCGAACATATTTTCAAAAAATCAACCCTTCGTACGTTTTTAAAAGGGGGTCCCACCCGGACATCGGTAAGCAATTTTTTAAATTCTCCATACGCCCACCATAACTTGAATTTTTCAAAATTTTTTTCTTATGGAAATGTAGTCCTCGATCCCACCTTCCGATCTGCAATACCAACGATACCTCGAAACTGTAAAATTTTGGTTTAGCATGAATAAGAAAATTGACGAAAATGTTTAATTGTCACCACACCATTTTCTTCCACAAAGAATACGCCCACGAATCGATGTTTTCAAAGTTTCCAACATTAACTATGAAAGCGTTCAAGCTCCTCTAACGATCTGCTCGAAAAAAATTTTGAAGAATCAACCCTTTGTACGTTTTTAAAGAGGATAATACAGGAACATCGGGAAAAAATTTTCGATAGTCACCACACCATTTTCGTTAACAGAGATTACGCCCACGCATCAATGCTTTCAAATTTTTCAATATGAATTATGGAAGCGCTCAAGCTCATCTAACGATCGATTTGAACAAAATTTCGAAAAATCAACCCCTTGTACGGTTTTGAAGGGGATAGTACGGGAACATCGGTTAAAACTTCTTTTAAATTCTCTATACCCCCACCACAAATCGAATTTTTCAAAATTTTCTTTCTATGAAAATGTAGTCCTCGACCCCACCTTTCGATCCGTCATACTAAATCTACCTCAAAATTGTATAATTTCGGTTTTGCATCATTAAGGAAATTGACGAAATTTTTTTTTATCACCACACAATTTTTGTAGACAGAGGATATGCCCACGCATCAATGTTTCCACATTTTTCAACATGAATTATGAGAGCGCTCAAGCTCCTCTAACGATCGGTTTGAACAAAATCTAGAAAAATCAACCCTTTGTACGTATTTAAAGGAGATAATACGGGAACATTGGTTAAAAACTTTTTGAAATTCTCTATACGCCCACCACAAATCGAATTTTTCAAATTTTTTTTCTCAGAAAATGTAGTCCTCGACCCCACCTTTCGATCCGTCATACTAAATCTACCTATAAATTGTCATATCATTGTTTCCGAGAGCAAGAAAGGTGGACTAGAAAAATGTATGGATCCATCTTATTATTATAAAGATCATGCGAATCAGCTTCTGAACACCATATGACAATTCGAATTTTTAAAATCTGAGGCCGGATTCGTAATCAGCGACCTCAAAAACCCATGGATACTAATTTTTATTAATAATCCAATATCTTTTCAAACTTTTGTCAGGTGATTCTTATTTTAATTTTTAAAATTTGATGCCAGATTCGTAATCAGCGACCTCGAAACACCATGCATACAAAATTTCATCAAAATACAGCGTCTTTTAAAATTTTTGTTAGGTGATCTCAGAGGCTCGATCTAATTCGAATTTTTAAAATCTAAGGCCGGATTCATAATCAGTGACCTCAAAAACACACGTATACTAATTTTCATCAAAATCCAGTATCTTTTCAAATTTTTGTCAGGTGATCTTAGAGGCTCTAATTTTGATTTTTAAAATTTGATGCCAGATTCGTAATCAGTGACCTCGAAATCCCATATATACCAATTTTCAACAAAATTCCATTTTTTTCCAAGTTTTTGTCAGGTGATCTTAGAGGCTCTAATTTTGATTTTTAAAATTTGAAGCCGGATTCGTAATCAGTGACCTCGAAATCCCATATATACCTATTTTCAACAAAATTCCATTTTTTTCCAAGTTTTCGTCAGGTGATCTTAGAGGCTCTAATTTGAATTTTCAAAATCTGAGGCTGGATTCGTAATCAGCGACCTCAAAAACGTATAGATACCAATTTTCATCCAAATCCATCGATGAAGAAAATATGTAATGGAAATAGTTTACTTTCAGAGTATCACGTCTCGACGTAGGATCAAGTTGTCATTCTCAGACGTGTACACACACATACACACATGTACATACAGAGACATGCATACGACATCATCCCCGAAGTCAGAAAAACTCCGAGGGAAAAAATTTCTCCTGAAACGGCACTTTTTATAGAAATTTTCCGAAATGGCACTTTTTATAGAATTTTTCTGAAATGGCACTTTTTATACTTGTCAATCTGAAACGGCACTGTTTATAGAAAGTTTCTGAAATGGAACTTTTTATAGCAAGTTTCTAAAATGGAACGTTCTTCCTCCCAAGCGACGATATATCCTCGGTACTCTCGACCGCGCTCTCCCCACTGAACCAGTGCTCCAGCAAAAAACGTTTTGCTCCCCGCAACTCCCGCAACTGGTTCATCTTCTCGACCTCAATGTCGTTTTCATCCTCGTCGGAATCGGCTGCGTCTCTCAGACGCTTTTCGATCAGCAAGTTTTTATACGATTCCGTAGGTCGCGTATGCCCGAGGCAGCATGCATTCTGCACCCGTTGAAATGTTGATCGACACTCTCTCGTGATCGTTCGCTCCCCTGGTATGCCCAGCTCTGGGCGCAGCATTACTGCCGCTGGGGGCGTCATTCACACTCACGTCACTCGTACTCGACACACTCTGCGGTATTTTCCGGTCTTCCGCTCGCTTGTCGTTACCAGTGTTAACTGCTGGTTTTTGGCTACGGCTCCGGGTCTCGTTCTCGCTCTCGCTCACACACTCGTCGTTCAGTCTTGCACGTACCTTCTGACTCGGCTCAGCGCTGTAATCACCTTGAGGCGCTCTTTTGGTATTTTTCCCACGATTTTTACTGACACTTTCGTCGTCTTTTTCGACGACCTTACTCGTTACGACCCGATTCGACCCGAGCTGATTTTTCGTTAGAGCCCACGAGTCAGATTCGTCAACCTGTTCCCGAGTATTCGCCGATTTCTCATACGCTCGTTCTTTCACGCCGTCTCCTCGACTAGTTGAAGTCGACTGGTTTTTCCAATTATCGAACTCCTCAATTGCCTTCATCACCGCTGGAGTCTCCGCTCGTTCCAAGTTGGTATTAGTCGGACCCACTTTTCCATTCCGGAGGCTCGCAGTCGGCTGACTTGTCCCCTCTGTGATGGCATGGAGCGCGTGGGACTTGAACGCACTCCCGCCTCCTTTTTCCCGCTAGCGATTTAAGTCCGTGACACACAAAACACGAGTCATATTCGACTCCCGGTGTTTTGCATACTTGGCAATAAAGCGACCCCTGGACTTTTTTCGGGCAATTGCGCTAGTAGTGTCCCTTCTCGTTGCAATTATAACAGATGTTCGATCTGGAGTCCGCTGCCCTGTGTCCAGTTTTCTGGAAGGAGAAACACGCCCCCACAAACGTATTACTAAGGCCCCCCATGGGCCCGTTTGCGTTTTTCAGCGCGTTCGCGTTCCCAGTGTTTATGTTGGTACTCCCAGAATTTTATGGCGGCCCCGATTGGCCGCTATTCTGTTGCGCTCGTTCGGATTGCCGGTCCTTCATCAGCTTGATTAGCAGCTGCTTCATCGCTAATCTCTAATTCGGCAGTTCGTTCAGTTGTCGCCGCAGCAACCTCTGCTTTCTCTCCCGTCTCTTTCTTGCTCTTCTGTGGTTTCTTTCTCTTCCCTTCCTCTGCAGAACTCTCCTCGTTACTGCGCCTGTTGTCAGATTTTCGGATCGCCGATATTGATCCCCCTTCTTTGTCACTCTCGTACGCTGCTGGTATGCATGATCTCTCTTCGGTCGGCGGTGGCTCGTAACGCGCGTCCAGGTCTCGGAGCTTTTCGTGCCCGCTCGTTCAAAATCTCTGTAGGAATTTATTTTCATGTGCAACATAACACTTCTGTGAATTGGCAGTAGATTTCGGAAAGCTCTATCGACCTGTCTCATTTCCATTGGCACAACTTTAAAGTATCGGACGATGGATTCAAATTTCGACAGGGATGTCGGAATGTTCTCCGATTCGTGTTGTTTTCGCGCTCGTAGCTCTTCCCATACGTCCTCGTCGTCCATTTCGACCACGAATCTGTGCCTGAAGGCTTTTTTGAATTTGCGCCACGTTCCGATTTCCGCTTCCATCGTCCGAAACCTATCAGCCGCGCCTTTGTGGAGTAAGCTGGGCATCGCCACCAGCAACGCGGTATCCAGAATATCTGCACTCGATCGGTAGTCTTCCAATCGTTCCATGAATTCCAACGCGTCCATTGATTCGTCGTCCGCGAATCTCAGTTTCCAATCAAGCATAGATTTCATACATCCGTGACTCAACTGTAATGAGCTGCGCTCCATTGTGTTCGTTCGACTTGGTGATGATCATCTTCGTCTGATTCGGACAATGCTAACGCATTATCTGGCTCGTTTGATTTCACTGGTGCTGGCTTCTTTACGCGATCTTCCAATTCCCGTAATGCGATTCTGCCCCGCTCTCTTTGGTCAATACGCGCGCTTGTTCTCGTGTTTGTGATCGGCGATATTATCGGTCGCACGTCGAGGTCGTCCTCGTCCGACTCTGACAATGCTAGCGCATTATCTTTCGTGTTCGGTTCTACCGTCTTTAACACGGGACCCTTCGATTTGCGTACGATGATCTTTCGTCGCGCTCTTTGTTCAATACGCGTGCTCGTTCTTGCGTCGGACTCGCTCCCGCTTTCGGACGGTATGTTCGGATCGTCCAGTTCATTCGTGTTGGGTTTTGGTACTCTCGTCTTCAGCAACGTACCCTTTCCGAGTGCCGATCGATTCTCCAGAACAAATTTTTCTATCGCCGGTATCATTGCTACCCTTTCCGGTAGCTTAAGGTAATCGAGGATGTTCGTCGCTGGCCTACTCGTCTCTTCCG
Source organism: Aphelinus atriplicis (assembly GCA_020882685.1). NCBI lineage: Eukaryota > Metazoa > Arthropoda > Insecta > Hymenoptera > Aphelinidae > Aphelinus > Aphelinus atriplicis. Next base: position 1,615,239 of record JAJGQD010000006.1, read on the forward strand.
CATCTGTATTCTTCGTATCCTCGCTCTCGCTTTCGTCGCTCCCGCTTACCATCGTTCGTTCTACTGCGGGTGGCGGGTGGTGCGTGGTCCTTTTCATCGTCCGTGAATCACGGCACACCCGCGACATTCGCTTCCTTCATTTCCCATCTCAACAATCGTTCTTTTTGCGTACGCAGTTTTCCCGTTACTGCGATCCCCGCTTTCTCCAGTTTCCTCCGAACTACATCTTTCTTATTCATCTTACTTATCGCTCTGTGTCGTTCGTTCCAGTTATCTACCTTTAACAACCCCTCCATGGCTTTTTTGTACAATTTCATGTCACTGTCTGCCATTTTAACTAGTTAATTTTTAAAAAAAAAACAACAACTTGGAATAAATACAATCTCTAAACACGCGTCGTGACACACTGTGAACTAATTGGATTGAAAAACAAACTGAAAGAAAAAGACAAAAACTAAATAAAAAAATTACTTGACTTTGCTTTAAAATTATTAATCGAACAAACCAACAACGACCAATAAAATTGTACAAATTAATCAGCAGGACGGTATGACCGTATTCATCAACTCGCAAATCTCTTTATTCACCGCGACTCACTCGTACACGCTGTCACCCGTCCCGCTTATCCGCACAAAATCACCAAATCGAATATCGTCTCTCTATACTTCCAGTAACGTTCTTAGTGAGAGTTATTCTCCGTCTTGTACATAGGCATGTATATCGTAAATATTAAAATAATTCCCTTAAATCGCATTGATGGAGGATAAAGGAGTGTAAACTCTGTCGGGGAAAACAATGGTGCGATATCAATAAATATATATGTGAAATAAAATATTAACCAATATACATATTCATACAATACCAATACAATGATGTACTATTATCTGGTTCGTTCAATTATACTGCTTAGATATTATCTGGTTTGGTTTAATTTCCAATGATTGTTCGTCCGCTGGTTGTGTGCTAAAACCCCTAACCATCCGAATATGCAATATATTGAAAATCAAAATAACCGAGAGCCAAGAAAAAACAAAAAAAAAACAAAAGAAACTATCACTCACGCTCAAAAAAAGAAAAGAAAAGAAAGAAAATGTAATTTGAGAAATAATTAATAACAAAAAAAAATTATTAACAATTTAATTTATTAACAATTGAAACACGTTAACAACCACCAGCTTATTCCACTGTGCACGATTTAATCACCATCAAAATTGGCTGGGCCCGGAGAGCAATCGACCAAAGTTCGCAATTTTCTATTAATAAACAAGTTAATTGTCTAAAAATAGTAATTTCTTGCAGCAAAAGTGCTTTCTCTTTGTCCAACACATTTTCAAAAATAATGCGAAAATCGGAAAATTCGGATAAATTTTTAAGCAATTGGATAAATAAACAATAGTTAATTATTTAATTATTGTTCGTTCTCCGTTATTGATAAATAACTGCGTTGTCGTTCATTCAACTATGTTTCAATCATCAGAGAAGAAAATTCTAGGTCTCGAAAAATTACTAAGTTCTCTATTTCAAATTCAAATGTTCCCGCGAAAATTTCAAACACTGGATCGATAACTGCGAGATCAAATTTTGGATAGATAACCCATTTATACTATTTTTCATTGTTTTTCTGGAATCAAACGTTAGATAATCATTTTTACAGTCGATACGCCCCCACAATATCAATTCTTCCAACACATAGCCAAATCAAATTGTAGCTCTTGACCTCCTCTTTTGACCCATCATACCGAATATCCTCCAATCAATCATGCTCCAAGTTGTATATTACTTCAAAATCCTTCGTATGAAGAGAATTTGACTATGCATAATTTTCTATGCAAAGATTACGCCCATGCGTCTATTTTCTTGGATTTTTCACCTTAGATTATGAAAGCGCTCATTTTCCTCTATAAATCTTTAAGATCAAATTTCGAATAGATAACCCGTGTTACGTGGCGTGATCCTTTATTAGCTGGGTTCAGATCTCGGCTACGGTATTGACCGTAGACGTTTTACTCGGTAAGGTTCTGTTACGTGTCGAATCAGGTTATCAATAACTCAGTACTCAGGAATTGGATTACAGATGTCTTTATTCCCTATTCACTTCACTGTGAGAGCTCGTGTAATTATTCCAAATACTAGTGTACAATATGAGCGTCGGACTGTCTACCGTCCCCGCGTTACCCGTGTGGTTAACCGTGTCTCTCCCGTCAGACTGCCGACTGACCGCCGAGCACCTTGAAGCGGTTGTATTTAATCCCTCGTGGGGGTGCCGTTGCAACTCCTTGATGGCGCGCTCGGTGGGAGGCGGTCAGTCGCCTCCTGCCGTCTCGAGTTACGCTCCGTGCGTCCCGATTTCAACATCGTCCTTCCAGAACGTTCCGATATTAGTGGCGTGGCCCCGCGCAATGCGATTCTAATAATCGCGGGGCTAGCCACGTGACACCCGTTAATACTATTTTTTCATTTTTTTTTCTGGAATCAAACGTCAGAAAATTATTTTTATGGTCAATACGCCCCCACAATATCAATTCTTCCAACACAAAGCCAGTTCAAATTGTAGCTCTTGACCTCCTCTTTTGACCCATTTTACCGAATGTCCTCTAATCCATCATGTTCCAATTCGTTTAGTACTTCAAAATCTCTCGTATGAAGAATATCCAACTATGCATGAATTTCTATGACATAGATTACGCCCCCGCGTCTATTTTTTAAACTTTTCGCCTCAGATTATGAAAGCGCTCATTTTCCTCTATAAATCTGCAAGATTGAATTTTGAATAGATAACCCATTTTTACTATTTTTTCATTGTTTTTCTGGAATTAAACGTCAGATAATTACTTTTACGGTCAATACACCTCCACAATATCAATTCTTCCAACACATAGCCAAATTAAATCGTAGCTATTGACCTCCTCTTTCGACTCATCATACCGAATGTCCTCCAATCCATCATGTTCCAATTCGTTTAGTACTTCAAAATCTTTCGTATGGCGAAAGTTCGACTGTGCATAATTTCCTATGACATAGATTATGCCCCTGTGTTTATTTTTTTGGATTTTCCACCTTAGATTATAAAAGCGCTCATTTACCTCTATAAATCTGCAAGATCAAATTTTGATTAGATAACCCATTTATGCTATTTTTTAAACGTTTTTCTGGAATCAAACGTCAAATAAGTGTTTTCATGGTCAATACGCCTCCACAATATGAGAATATTCTGGTGACATCATGGGAACCCAATGATTCTCCAAAAAAAAACTTTTGTTGTTTTGAATTTTTTTTTCTCACTCGCTTGACAGAGAAGTTACTCATGTATACTTCTAACACAGCTAGTTCGTAGTGACAAACTATAATATGTTGCTGATGTAAAGTGTACGTAGCTCACGCATATTTTATTGAAATTGAATGATTTATTAATACAATGCCCGACAAAAAATATATGGGGAAATAAATTGATATCTTCTGAATCCGTGACCGGTGAAAAGTTTTTAGCAATCTAGAATCATTGAAATGTTGTATGTTACAATTTATTGTTACCCTGCTGGCAGGACTAGCTAGAGTACTTGCGCATGTTTTTTGTCGCATGACTTTTGGCAATCTGGCAACACTGTATAGCGCATTCAGTCAAAATAATGACGAATAAATCATTATGATACTTTATAAACGGGTTTCTATGTAAATAATTATAATAATTTGATTAAAATTCGAACAAAATTCGAACACTCATTTGAGTCCGGTACTTATATAATTTTCACCTTAACAAACGAATTTTTCAGAGTTCAACAAAAGCTTGAAATCAATAGAAGGCAAATTTTCAAAAGCCTCTCGAAATGAATATTCAGAATTGACAACTTATACATTCAATATTATCAAGTAAAAGCGTAGTTGATAATCCTACATTTTCATAATATAATGTAAACTTATATTTCAGAGCGTTGTAGATATGAGTGACGTTGAATCAGATAATACAGAATATGACTCGAGCAGTCCCGATGAAGATGCCATAGATAATGACCAAAGTACCTTTGCTTCCACGTCTACAAGAATTGCTTCAAACATTTGATAGAAAGTCATTCTGAATATTTTTCGGATAAGATGAATAATTGTTTGAGAGTGAACGATATACGAAAAGATTCTCACGATGGAAGAAAATACCGAGATTTTCTCAATTTGTTACACGAGAATGATAAATCGTTCATAACTGTTAAATTTAATAGTGATAGATCTCCTGTATGGAAAAGTTCTAAATGTTCAATTTGGCCCATGCAGTTAAATGTAAACGGACTCCCTCCACAAGTGAGGAATCAAAGTACGTTAATTTATGCTTCATGGTTTGGACGAGATAAGCCTAGAATGGATATTTATTTGAAACCGTTTGTCGAGAGCATGAATGCTTTATCCCAGAATGGCTATGTTTGACGCATTGGAAATGAAAACAAAACTGTGAAAATTATTCGATTATGCTGTTGCGTGGATTCGATTGCTCGAGCACCCATGCAAGGAATTATCCAATTGAATGGAAAATACGGATGCAGTTGGTGTTCACATCCAGGAGAACAAGTAAAGAGTAAGAAAGAAGGATCAGCTAGGGAATATCCATTAATGGAAAAAATGTCTCTAAATAGAACAGAAGAACAAACATTAGTACACATTCAAATAGCTGTAGACTCTGATGAAGACTCTTACGAGGAAAATCGTACTTCTTTTGGGATGAAGAGCGCGACTCCCTTAATGCTTTTGGAATATTTCAATATAATTTCTGGAATTGTTCCAGATGCTATGCACTGCATTAATCTTGGTGTGAGTCGGTAATCTGCAGAGTTATGGTTCAATACTAGTAAAGAACCATTGAGTGTATCCAGAACAGATATGAACCGAATAGACAAGTTTAGCATTAAGAACTTGAAAGTTCCTACACAATTGGCTCGGTTATCTCGTTCTATACAAGATAGAAAATTCTGGAAAGCCAAAGAGTGGCAGAATTGGCTCTTATATTATAGCTTGCCTACACTGCAAGAAATACCTCGTTTTAAAAAGTACGCTAATCATTGGTCAAAACTTGTTGAAGCATCATACATACTTTTATCAGATGCTATTAATATGGATAATGTAATTAGTGCGGACAAATTTCTGAAACAGTTCGTCGCTGAAACAGAAATTCTCTATTCAAAGTCTGCAATGACCTATAATATGCATCAATTGATACATTTAGGAAAAAGTGTGTTAGATTAGGGCCCATTATGGGTACACTCCGGATATCCTTTCGAAAATAGGAATGGAATACTTGTTAAGAAAGTGCATGCTGCGAATGGTGTCATTGATCAAATTTGTAGGAGTCTATCCATGTTAAAGAGCTACAGAATTATAGAGGGATATGTAACCGAGACAGTCGAAAATTCTCCTATGCTTGAGTATTGCAGAAATTTAAGTTCGAAAAATACAAAAAAATGTATAAAGCTAGGCGAAAATAAATATTTTGGAAAACCAAAACCTTTAAAACAACTCCCAATACCAGTTCATAATTTACAATTTAACTTATGTAAAAGTTACAGCAGAATTATGTTGAAGAAATGCATTTTCAAATCTTGCACGAAAAATTTACGTAGATCGGCCCTACCGACACCGGAGAGCGAGAGGGCAATGGCCACAGACGGAGACACGGCCCCAGCCGGGGAACAAAACTCCGGCAGGACCCGTCGTCTCCCCGGCCAAAGCCCGGCTCAAAGGGGGTTGGGAGGGGGGAGCCAGAGCAGTTGGACTGCTCAGGGGGCGCGACCAAAGGTGGCAACGGTCACGCTGAGCACCCCACCTCCGAGGAAGGGATTCCGGTTTCGAACCCGAGCTCCTCGCGGTCGACCGGCCGTCAGAACGACGGGATGACCCGGGTCCCGAGCCCGGTTCGTACCCATTTCCCCGCCTCGGAGTTCCACTCCCTTAGAGTCGGGGTCGTCGGGCGTCGTCGGGCCCGGAGACCACCGGCCGCAGTACGAGATCGTGGAGGGGGAGAAGAGACCGGAACCGGGCACCGGTAAGAACTGGCGGCGCCGGAAGAACCGGGACGAGCGGGTGTTCCAGTGCCACCCGGACGACTGTGTATCGCTGCACCTTGGGCCCTCGCAAACCCGGGTAGAGCCGTTGAGGCTGCTGCCCCGGGACGAGGTGCAACGGGCGGCAGTGGCGTCATTGACGTCCGGGGGGCCATGTTCGTCCCGGCAGGCGGACCTGCGGGACGAGCTGGAACGGCGGAGAGATCGCTTCGCCGGAAGCGACGAAGATGGTGGGTCGTCGCCGGCCTCCCGAAGCTGGCAACCCTTGGAGCGGGTAGGGCAGGCCGACACGGCGGCTGCCTCCGCTGTCGCCACGGGGGCCCAGTTGCGGGTGGACCGGGCGCGGGGAGAAAGACGGGCGTCAGCGACGACCCAGCGGGAGGAGGGCCCGAGGCGGCGCAACCGGGGGCTAAAGCGTTTTCGGGTGCGGGGCACCGCATTCGGGGGGGTTGAGCGTCTGGCGGTGGACCCAGCGCAAGACCCGCCCGACTACTCGTGCTTCTCGTGCTGGAGATCGATGCACGAGAGGCGCGGGTGCCCGAACCCCGGCGGCTGGAGCTTTTGCTTCAACTGCGGTCGCCGGGACGTGGATGTCACCCGGTGCCCGCGATGCGCGGAGGCGTATCGGCGGTGGATGGGCGCGCGGCAGTGGATGCCGCGCCCTACATCCCCACCGCGAACGGACCGCAGCCGCAGCCGAAGCCCGCTGCAGCGCGACGCTGCGCGCATTTGCGACATGGCGGCTCGAGACAGGCAAGACCCAGAAATGGTGCGGTTCCTCCTCACCCAAAAATGACGGGAGCGGTTGGTGAACACCGCCGGGGAGGGAACCGCACCCCCGCCCCAGAGTGACGCGCCGCCTCAGATTCGGCCAGTGGAGGTCGTGCCGGCGCAGAACGACGGGGCGGGCGGGCAGCGCAGCCCTATCCTAACGGCGGCGGTGTCTCAGGACGCCACCGTCGACGAAGACCAGGAGGGGCCGCCGTAAACCGAGCGGATAGGGGGGTTGTTGAACGCCGGGCCCCCAGGGTCCCCTGTTTCCACCGTTGCACTACCTCTTACGCCGTTTCACTCGGGTCCAGTGACGGACCGGGTGGTCCGGCTTAGGGAGGGGGAGTTGTGACGGGAAACCCGTCACTGTAGACGGAGAGGCTGCTCCTCTCCGATCCGCCCGGTACGGCAGTCGCCGGCTTGGGAGGGCAGCACTCTCCAGCGCGTACGCGAGCCGCGGCGCGCGAGAGTTCCGGCGGCGCGTGGCCGCGAGCGAGCACGAGGCGGACGGTCATTCTCGCCCGGTGTCCGCAGCCCTCAACACGCGACGCGCGCGAGACCCCGAGTTACCGAGCCCCGAGAGTGTGCGTGATCGTTTGCGTGTGTGCGAGGGCGTGTCCCGGACGCCGACGCGGCCATCAGCGACCCGAGCAGCCAGCAGCAGAGCCGAGAGAGCAGCGAGAGAACGAGCGGTCTCGAGCCAGGTTTGGTGTGCGCGTCGCGGCCCCGGTGTCCCCCCCCCCACGAGAACGTGTGCGCGCTCGCCAACACACCCAAGGATCGACGGGCTCCGGCCCTGGCCCGGGCCTCTCCCCTCGCGTCCCCCCCGACGTCACGGCCAGTGCGAAGCACTCCTGGCGCCCGTTACAAATACGGAGTGCCCCGGTAGAGCCAGTCCCTCGTGCAACCTGGTGCGAACGGGCACCAGGTCACAAAGGGTGCGCTCCTGGTATTTTTCGTTGGAGTACCTGAACCTGAACCCGAACGATGTTCAGGTGGTCAGGGTACCCGATGACGCCGTTCCAAGGGTGCGCTCCTGGTATTTTTCGTTGGAGTACCTGACCCTGGACCCGAACAATGTCCAGGTAGTCAGGATACCCGATAACGGTGTTCCAAGGGTGCATTCCTGTTATTTTTCGTTGGAGTACCTTACCCTGGACCCGAACGATGTCCAGGTAGTCAGGGTACCCGATGAAGCCGTTCCATGGGTGCACTTCTTGTATTTTTACTTAAATATATATATATATATATATATATATATATATATATATATATATATATATATATATATATATATATATATATGTATATGTTGAGAAAAAGACAGACAGCCCATCCAAAAACAGATGAACTAGCAGCGCCAAGCGGCAGACTTCACGCACAGCGCGAAGCTCTTTTCATTCTCTGTTTCGTCAGCAGACTGACAGGACGTGTTTTAGTTTGCCAGTTGATCTTAATAGACAGTGCCCTTCACTCTTTGTTTTCAATAATAAATATACTGAACGCTGCGTTGTTTTATCCCTAATCCTCTCAGGTTATGGGCCCAGCACGCTTCCACTGCGCGCGCGAGTGTTGTGCGTGTTTGTGACGTGATCTCCAGAGCCTACACCAGTCCGCTCGAGAGGATGGCTGGACGTGTAGAGCCGAGCGAGGTAGATCAGAGCCTGAAGGAGGGGAAAGGTAGGTGCACGTGTGTGAGTGAAAGAAAGAGTGCTTGCGAGCGCGTGTGCCGGTATGATCGTTGTATTACACGACGTACACACGATGCGCACACGACGTGCACCGACCGCGAGACAGAGACCTGGACAGAGAGCCATGAGACAGCGGATCTAGGGATGATTGCGTAATTGTTTGAATAGACGGGAATCATGCGAACGCGCGTCATCAAAATTATGTAAAGGCCCTCATTAGTGCCGATTTCGGGAATCGGCCTCGATGTAAACAAGCGAGGCTCGCGGCGCGGCCGTCGTTTGTCGTACCGCGCGGGCCGATGGAGCGGCGCGCGCAGCTCACTAGAAAGATAGATAGATAGATATATTTATTTCTTGTACATTATGTTGTACAAATAGTAAAGTTGACAGGAGTATGTATATATATATATATATATATATATATATATATACATACATACATACATACATACATACTCATAAGAATATATACATATTTACATTAGAATATAATTCATATTTGAGAAGTGTAACGAAAAATTGATAGCTTGATGTCTAATCTTATTTAATAGTGAGCTTCAGGTTATTTGGCGCTCTCTCTCTCTCTCTCTCTATGCTGAGATAGTAGTTGAATGCATGATGTTTGAATGAGGACAGTGTTGTTATGCTGGTTATGTGGGGGGGAGGAGACTGTTCCAGAGGTAGGCCCGACATGTCACAGTACACCAGGGAGCAGTAGTCGATCAATGGGAACAGGAGCACTCGTATTAGGTGCTTCCTGAGCGCTGGGGTAGTGCTTCGCCTAAAATAGTTGAGTCTGTACATTAGTGAGTTAGCTTTCTTGCAGATGGAGAATACATGCTCTTTCCATTCTAGACAGGCATCAAGCAATACTCCCAGGCTGCATACTGATGATTCAATGGGTATGATCCTGCCGTGAATGCTTATACCGTTGTAGTTGGCCATGGGGATTTTACTGATAAAGACACGCGTTCCAGACACAATTGCCTTGGTTTTATCAGCATTAAGCTCAAGGTGGTTGAATGAGGCCCAATGCGCAACGTGTTCGGCATTTGTGCTGAGTCTCAGGAGTGCTGCAAGGAGGTCCCACAGGGCACACTACAAGTAGATCTGGAGGTCATCCGCATAGACGATGTAGATGTCACTGTCAAGTCCATGTGCCACATCACCAATGTAAAGAGCAAAGAGCAAGGGGCCCAGGACTGATCCCTGTAGTACCCCTCTGTTAGTGCGTCGGAAACCGGATTCAGTGCCATCATTGAGTCTTACCGCTTGCTTGCGTTCTGTAAGGTAGGATGCGATCCACCTGATTATTTGCGGCGAGAATCCAAGGCCCAATAGCTTTTTCAGGAATGTGACATGACACACGGTATCGAATGCTTCACTAAAATCGAAGAGTAACATTGCAATAACGAGTTTCTTGTCCATTCCCTTTCGAATGTCGTCAGTCTCAGTAGTGCGGTCTGCGTGCTGTGTTGTTTGCGAAAGCCAGACTGGTAGGGATCGAGTAGCTTGCGATCAGTAGCGAATTTAGTGATTTGGGAGTGTACGATCTTCTCGAGAACTTTCGAGAGGAAGTTCAGGAGAGAGATCGGTCTAAAATCATTTAGGCACCTGGGGGAAGGGATCTTGTTTATTGCCAGGACTAGAGATTTTTCCCAATTCTCTGGCAAGACAGGTTGCTGCAGCGATTTTTTTAGCAGGATGGTAATATGGGGAACAGAGGTAGGCATTGCTGAGGCATTGAACAGCTGCGTCAGACCATCAGTACCCACTGCTTGCGAGTCTATTGAGTTTATGGCCAGTATGACATCCTGGTTGCTAATTTCAGTGAATTCGAAGAGGTCGTCGCCATCTCCCCTCCATCGATGGCAGACCAGTCACAGACACTCAGGGATTCACAGAGGGCGACACGATCAACTTAGAAAGAGAGAGAGAGAGATTCAGATTCAGATTCAGAAAAAGTTTATTATCTATACATTATGTTGTACAAAATTCATAATAGTTACATTGATTCAATTTGTAAGTTGTAAATTGGTATAAATATTTTCTCTGTATATAAATTGAGATTGGGGATTGAGAGATTGTTAAGTGGAATGAAGCAAGTGAATGTTTTGAAGGACAGGAATGAAAGGAAGTTGATAATGTGAGGAGGGAGTGAGTTCCTAAGATAAGCAGATGATATATGAAATGATTTTCGGAAGGACTCGGTTCGAAAGCTAGGAATGATCAGCGGCGGACGATGTCCTCCCCTCACAGGACGAGTGGACATGTTTTCATAAAAGAAATCCACCAGGTACGCAGATTTTCCAAAATTAAAAAGCTTGTAAAGCATACTAGCTTTAAAATAGTCACGTCTTGATGATGTCGTTAGCCATCCTAGTTTCATCCTGTGAGGGGTGATATGTTCACTCCTCCTCACACCATAGACGTATCTAATTCCAGTGTTGACTAGGCGTTGCAGGATAAGATCCAGCTTATTTGAGAGATCGCAGTATACCAGGGAGCAGTAGTCAATTAGAGGAAACAATAGTGCCTCAATAAGGTGCTTCCTGAGGGCCAACAATGTGAACAGCCGCGAAACTTATGGAGCCTATACATCAAGGCGTTAGCTTTCTTGCAGATAGAAAACACATGCTCCTTCCAAGAAAGCACCGAGTCAAGGGTGACCCCCAGACTCAGTACTGTAGATTCAAGAGGAATGGGGGTTCCATTCAGACACAATACCTGGCTAGCTTGGTCACTGATTCGGCTAACAAAGTATTTATCTCCAAAGACTATGGCTTTGGTTTTAGAGGCATTCAGCATAAGGCCATTTGTGGCCGCCCAGGATGAAATTGCAGTAGCGTTACGGTCGAGTTTGAGTGGTGTCAGTAACAAGTCCTCAGGCAGGCAGTATATGTAGATTTGCAAGTCGTCAGCGTATAGTAGGTAGTGTACATCAAGGTCAAGACACAGTCCCACATCTCCAATGTACAGAGCAAAGAGAAGGGGTCCAAGCACAAAGCTTTGTGGAACACCTCTGTTCAGGGGCTGAAATCCCGTGAAAGTCCCGTCCTTCCTCCTCACACACTGTTCTCTACCCGTCAGATATGAAGCTATCCATGGTACAACATCCATAGAGAAACCTAACTTGCGAAGCTTCCAAAGTAGAGTTGCATGTGAGACCGTGTCAAAGGCCTTGCTGAAGTCAAATTGTAGTAATGCAGTTAGTTTTTTTGCGTTCTTAGCTGTACGTATGTCCTCAGTGAGTTTAAGTAAAGCAGTTTACGTGCTGTGTCCTTGTCTAAAACCTGACTGATGCCCATCCATGAGATTTTTAGATTCAACGTATTTGCTGATCTGGTTAAAGACCACTCTCTCTAGGACTTTAGAGAGAAAGTTGAGTAAAAAGATTGGGCGGAAGTCATTAGGGGCTTAAGGGGTTGACACTTTGTTCAGAGCGAGGACCGCTGCCTGTTTCCAGACAGCAGGAAAATGAGTCTGTGTTAAGGAAGCGTTGAAAAGTTTTCAAAGGATGGGTAACAGAGAAGGAAGAGCGGCAGCGAAGAATCCCTGCGGAAGGCCATCAACTCCCACCGACTGCGATCCAGACGGCGAGATAGCTACTTTGATATCCTGAGGTGTGATCTCAGTAAACTGGAACTCCCTCACTCTGTTCAAGTTCCTGAAGAACACTTGATAGAGGAGGGGCGGAGTGGTCAGTGGCAAAGTGAGAGTTTAGTTCCTCCGCAGGAATATCTCCATGAGTGTTGCTGGATTTGGGCACTAGGCCAAGATTTCTAAGCTCCTGCCATATTTCCTTACTGTCAGTCAGTCCCTCTAGTCTATCTGTAGTAGTCAAGTTTAGCATTATGTACGTGTTTAAAAGCCAAGTCTCGAGTCTCTCTGTAAGCAAACAGGTCATGTTGACGTCTTGTCCTTTGGAAATGTCTGTACAGTCTGTTTCTATTGGCAATTATAGTCTCCGTGTGCTGCGTGTGCCAGGGCTCCTTTTGTCTGATGTTCTTACAAGTTATAAGTGGTGCAGAACGATCGATAGCTGAATGTAGATGTGTGTAGATACAGTTTATGTCATCCTCCACATGACGGTCATGTTGGCCAATCGCAGACCAGTCACACTCCTTCAGATAGGCACAGAGGGCCTCAGCATCAATCTTCTTGATGTTTCTGTAGCTGAACGTGTGTACTTCAGGTCTGTTAACGGCAATATTGATGGTAGCCGCGATCAGATCATGACCGTCAATGGAGGGAGCGTCCGTTTTCCAGTATTCCGTCACAGTGTCAAGGGCGTTCACTAAGAGAGAGAGAGAGAGAGAGGAAGAGTTAGACAGCGGCGAGAAGTCGCGCGGGACCGCGCGATGTACATATGAGGCCGGGCGAACGCGTCTGTATGGGTGCGCGAGCATGTTTGTGTGTGAGTGTGACAGCGCCAAGAGACTTGGGCGGGCGCGCGACTATGATGATGCGTTGGCCGCGCGCGGCAGACGGCCCGAGAGGTATACCCTCTCTACATAGAGAGCCGGCCGAGCGTCCGCGCGTAGATAAGCGCGCGTGCATATATGTGCGTGTGCTGCAGTGAGCAGCGGGCACGACGTGCACAGGCTGGTCAGACGCATGGGTGTATATGTGTCTATACAGCCCAATGATAGTGCGTGCGTGTGGTGGCTGGTTGAGTGGCGCCGCTCGATCAGCTGTTACATGCACAGCGCATTTTATGTATACATATGTATGTGTGTGTACTCATGAGTATATATATATATATATATATATATATATATATATATATATATATGAATAGACAGTAAATAGACAGATTCGAATGAATTTTTATGCATGCATGAATAATTGAGTAGATCAAAATGTGCGATGATGTCTGACGCTGTAAGCCAGATATCGCCGTACAATCATATCGATACTGAATGAAAGTTAACTTTGGTGAGAATAAAATACGAACAAATAATTGAATTGTTTGTAATACAGCTGAACGAACACTTACACAAGCTGAGAAAACAGCTCTCGCTAACTTCTGCGGAAAACGAGCTGAGAGATTCTGGTGCCTGAGCAATAACCATAAGAATGAGGATGGTTATTTCCAAATCAAATTGGATATAATTGAGTACGTTACTCAATCTGGACAGAAATACATCGCAGATAAATTGACCAGAATAATTAAGATTGGCCAATCGACTTGCATTCATTAAATAAATCTGCAAGTAAATAAAATCTCGAGATGAAGTCGCAATTTAACATATTACAAATTTTGAAAGGAAGAAGCAAGTGAGGTGAAGTCGAACTGAACCTGAAATTTTTGATTTTAATAAATTAATAGGCTGAATTGACGTCAAATAAAATGACAGTTAGACAGTGAGACAGAATAAAGACTGAATAAATAAGACAGTAAGACTAGAATAAAAGTGTGAATTTGTAATAATTTGAGAATGACTAGAAAGAAAATCAGCGACTATAAATAAATGAAATCAGGTAAAACAGAAAAGATCATTTCGACATCTCTACTTCAAAACTCGTTTTCTTAAATGATGGTTGACGCTGTGTGCCAAGTGTTGTCAATTATAACTGAATTTGAATCAGATGAATTTGAAAAATCAATAAGACTGTTGATTGAAAATGAACAATGATCAATCCATACTGTGATATTTGACGCTGTGTGCCAAACGTCATAGTATTGGGCTGGATCAAACATTATACATATGCATTGAAAAATAAACTCAAATTTATTGAACTGCGGTAACTTTATTTGACGCTGTGAGCCAGATATTGTTGTTCGGAGTTGATATGCAATGTTGAGACATGTTATTAATTATTCTTGGTTATGCAGATAAAAATGTTCTCTCTGATGAAGAAGTCGAGGCATTTGAGAAAGCGGAGGCGTTACAACCAGGTCTTAAACTAATCAGACAGTTCAAAACTGTTGAAGAGCTGGAGGAGATTGATACGGAGTTGGAAAACACGTTGTTGGAAGATGACCAGCCAGACGCCTGCTCTGTTCATGTGAACATGGCAAAACATGAGACAGTTAAACAAAAAAAGGTTGAATTTGATGATGAGGTTAAAATTATGAATGAGAATGAAATTGAGGATGATCAATGTGATATGGTTGTACAAAAGACGGATAGAGCCTCTCAGACAGCACCCACTCAAGGTGAAGTAGGAAAACCAATAGAAATGAGTAATGATAAATTAATATCAAAGTATAAAATTGTCAACAATGTTAAAAAAAATTCAACAGATGACCTGATTAGACGGGAGCTTGCCGAAGACAGAGAGCAGCTCAGGTCAGCCCTTGCACAGGACACAAAAATGACAGAACAAATGTCAGAGGTGCTGGAAACCACGAAGGGATATGCTCAATCTGCTCGCGATGTAAAAACTCAATTGTCTAGACTGGCTGAGTCAACTGAGACTGATGCAGGGCGAGTCATTCAGGAGTCTGATACTGTGGAAGCCGTAGCCTTACAGCTTTGAAACAGAGTTGATCGTGAACTAAGAGATATTCACAGGGCTACACAGAATCAGACGGATGAAATGATTAAGCTCATACAAGACATACGAGCTGAGTACAATGATGAGCCTCATGACGATAACACCATGGGAGATCCGATTGACCAAAATGATGATGATGATAGACAGGTAAATATAGACAGTAATAAAGTACCGGTAAATAAAATTGCTAAAATATGTAGAAATGAGGTTAACAAATTCCGTAATGAAAGTCACAGAGACGATACTGTGGCTAATATCTCAACTGATCAGTTCAAATTTGCAATGGCAGTTAAAGATACTGGCATTAAACGAGACTATAGACTGAGTCCAAAATTGAGGTTTGATTTCTTCTATGACTTTCTGTCATCAGAATTACGTTCCATGGATCTACTTTACACAACTGATTCAAGAGATAAATCATTGATAGAACATGAAGAATCTGTTTTAGAACGGATGAAATATTATGTTCGAGACATAATGATGAATAGAACTGATTTTTGTTATTACTCAAAATTGGTTGATGTGAAGGATCCAAAAGAGATTGTAGAAAGACTGAAAAACATGAAAGAATGTGAATCAAACGTATCGACTATGTATATTAGAAATCAGTTGTTTACAATGAGATATAACCCTGAGAAAGAGACTGCTGTGACTTTCATAGACAGATTTGAAGACTGTATAAGAAATTTTGGTCTGATGAAATCAAACGGTATGCCTGAAGACGAACAGCGCGATTATTTATATCGTGCTGTAATATGAGCCATACCTGACATTCAGTGTTCTGATTTCAATGCGCGTGAGCATGGTGGTCCTGGATTATCTTACGAGCGTATAAAATGTTTTGCTCTTAAGAAGGCAGCTGAGAACCAAAGTCTTGGCACAGATAATCAGGCCTCTGCAATGTTGACTGAAAACCAACAAAAGGGACCAAGGTGCTACAAGTGTGATGGACCGAATCACTTAGCGTACCAATTTACTAGGACAGATGGCCTTAGATTGTGTTTTGCCTGTAAAAAGTACATGACCAAGGAGCACATAGATGCGGGTTGCCCAATGAAAACACAACCAATTGGTCGAGGACGAGGATGAACTAACACAAGGTATGTTAATAGTCGAGGTCGCTCATCTCTCCGAGGTGGTAGAAGCGATTTTCGCGGAACATATCGGTCTGATAAGCGGAAAAATGTTAATCAAAAGGGTGGAGGCTCTTCAAAGAGAGGAAAAACCTCCAATAACAGAAGCCAGTTCCATGTTCAGAAAGGGGGAAAGATCATGAAAAGAATAACAACTCAGGCAACTCAGCAAAACAAGGTAAGGACTCAGTTGCTTGTTTTGTAAGAGATGATAGGTGTGTAGACAGTATTTCCCCAGAAAAAGAATACCCATTGTTAGTCAGATGCATAAGTGATTCAGGTGCACTGAATCACATGACTAATTCAAGAGTTGTTTTCAAATCATTCGACCCTGCAAATCGAGAAACAATATGGTGCGCTAATAATGACAGTTCTGCAAATTTCGAATCGGAGGGAGCTGGATCTATAGAAATAAAGTTGAGTAATGGAGATAAGACTGAAATTGATAATGTAATCTATGCATCTAACTTGTCAGAAAATCTGCTCTCTCTGAGGAAACTTGCCGAGGTGGGTCTTGCTATTTAAATGGATGATGAGCGTATCAACATATTCGATCGAGAATCGAACGAGCTTTTCCTTACGGGAAAATACAGTAGATCGTTTTGAATAATAGAATTGCAAATTGATAAGGATGGCTCAATAGACAGTGAAAGTTCGATTATTGATAGAAAGTTATACGTGAATCTGACTGAATTAACAAGCGACGGTCATTTTACTCGAAGCATGGCAAGAAAATGAGAAAATAATACTTGCCAGAATGATATCCCATCTGAGACTGAAATACGAAATGAAAAAGGTACAGAGAATGAGTGTACTAGTGGAATTTCAAACTTTGACGTAACTATTCACGATAGAAAATTTATCTGTGTGGATGAATTATCTAAGACAGACACTCCAATACGTGAGAACTACTTGTTAGAGAACACTAACAAGGAATTTCTGGCAAATGATAAAGCCTTGCTGTGGCACGCGAGATCGGGACACGTGTCACTCAAATATCTCAAGAAATTGCAAGCAAATCACCCAGAAAGCAAGTCCTTGAAAGAAGCGGTGTTCGATGAATCCATTTTGGATTGTGGAGTTTGTGCTCTTGCAAAACTGAAAAAGAAACCGTTTTCAGCAGTCAGAGTAAGAGCCACAGAGCCACTCCAGATAATTCATGCAGACACTATGAGGCCAATAAGTCCAACCACACATCCCAAGAGATATCTTTTTGTGGCAGTCTTTGTTCATGACTATTTTCGTTTGGCTATGGAATATCCCATGCGTCACAAGAATGAAACTGGATACTATCTAGAATCATTCATGAAGAGCACACGAAATAGACTTGGAAGGGACGCAAAGGTATTTTCTTTCTCAGGTGCGATCAAGGCACTGAGTACAGGAGGATACACTGTGGAAGTACTGGAGAAATTGACAGCGTAGTTGCAAATGGCCTGTCCTGACACTCCTCAGCATAACGGAGGTGCTTAAAGATTTAACCAGACAGTTCAGAAGAGAGTGAGAGCATACATGTTTGATTCAGGCATTCCTGAAAACGTGTGGGACCTGGCCTTGGGAGCTGCAGTCTATGCTTATAATAGAACTCCACACAGTGTAAACGAGATGATAGTCCCGCTCCAAAAATTTGCACCAGCATATCACTTTGATCTGGATCAGCTAAAAAGGTTTGGACGTATTTCATACATCACTATTCAGAGAAATACTGGACCAAAGTTTGGTCCGAAAGCAAAGAAAGTGATATTAATTGGATATTCAAGGACAGGTTATCAATTTTTGGAACCAGAAAAAGGAAAGTTTTAAGAGAGCAGAATTGTAAAATTTAATGAAAAACTGGTGTATGAAGACATGTATAAAAAAGACAGTGTAAAAGACTGGCCGATTGATAATATTCAAATTAATAAAGACAGTTGGTTTGTAGAATTTGAAGAAGACATGATTGATAGTAATGATCATGTAAAAACTTGTGAATCAGGAAAAATTGAGAGTGAGGTCGAGATCTCAAAAACCGAGGGAGCTCCTAAACGTAAACGAGGTAGGCCAAAGAAAAGAGGAGAAAAACGAACAAAATTGATAGCACAGGACCAAAGAGAAGGAGAAATTGGTCTAGAGACAGATGAAATGACAAAAGTGATGATGACATATACTTTTGGATCAGAGCCAGGAGAAAGAGTTAATGAATATAAGGATGAAGTGTATTACTCACTTCAATAAGAATCCAGCTTCATATGCTGAAGCCATGCAATCTAGTGAGCGAGAACAATGGCAGAGAGCAATCGATGAAGAATTGAAATCGATGGACGAACATCAGGTTTGGGAAATTGTGAAAAGACCGTTTCTAGATAAAACTGGAAGAAAACCCAATATCATAGATTCTAGGTTTTCAAAAAAAAAATAGGAGCGAATGGAAGTACTAGATTCAAAGCGAGGCTGGTAATCAGAGGTTTCAAAGACAGAACAAATTACGATCTCAGAGAGACGTATGCACCAGTATCTAGACTCCTACTAGTTCGAGCACTGTTTTCAATTATAAATAGACTGGACTTCGAAGTGATTCAATTGGATGTGAAAACAGCGTTCTTGAATGGTACACTGGAAAGAGAAGTCCTGATCGAAATTCCAGAGAGAACTGTACATTCCAAACAAAAAAGACTGAACATGATTTGTTCGCTGGAGAAGACATTGTATGGATTGCCTGTCAACCCCAAAAGATGGAATGCAAAATTCACTGACGAAGCAAGGACTGAAATACGAAACAAATGAGCCTTGTATTTTTACTTGGAGAGAATCGGATAAGTTTGTAATTTTGCTTCTGTATATTGATAATATTATAATGGCTGGTAATCATGAACCAAAACTGTAGGAAATTAAGACGAAATTGGAACAAGAATGTAAATTCACAGATCTAGGTGAGTCTAAATAGTTTCTGGGCATATCAGTTTAAAGAGACAGAATAAATAAATTGATTGAGTTAAGCCAAGAATCCTATAAGGATAAAATTCTAGATAAATTTAGTCTTGATAAATTGCTAAAAAGAAAGACGCCAATGGAAACCTCTCAAGTTACCAATCGAGAAAGAAGAGACAGAGAAGAGACAGATTGCGATGAAGAACTGCAGAAAACTTTGAGTTTGAAAGATGCTGCATATAGAGAAGTAATTGGAAGTCTACTCTATCTTCCAAATGCAACGAGACCTGACATCTCATATTCAGTTAATGTACTCAGCAGGCACCAAATTGATCCGACAGATGAAGACTGGAAAATGGTGGCCCGAGTCCTGGGATACTTAAAACAGACTAAAGAACTGTGTCTGATTTACAAAGGTGAGACAAATGAGATGGAAGGGTACTCTGATTCTAGTTTTGGAGACTGTAAGGGATCACTCACAACTTGTGGCTATGTGATCAAGCTTTTTGGAGACTCCGTAACGTGGAGGACTCATAAACAAACTAGCGTTGCACTATCAACTTGTGAGGCTGAATTCGTGGCAATGAGTGAAGCAACTCAAGAACTGATTGGACGGGCAAAATCAGTTAAGATTATGATGCACAGAAAATTCTATCCAATCAGGTTGTGCTGTGATAACAGAGCGGCAATATCATTTACCAAAATTGACGGGGGAAATGAATTGAGATATATAGTGGAAATTAGAACAGACTACATCAAAGGATGAGTCAAAAATAATTCAATTGGAGTAGAATGAGTATGCTCGAAGGAGCGGATAGCTGATATTTTTACAAAGCCTCTACCCCCAGTACTACATGAAAAATTGCGAGACCAAATTATGAATATTGAATAGACAGTTAATAAACTATAATTCAACATCATTCAATCATGTTTTTCTTCTGCCTTAGGAGCCAACAAATAAATGATCAAACGAGACAGGACCAGAGTAAAGTACGCTTCACTGAAATCCTCATGTTCAGAATTGGTGCAGACAGTGAAATTTGGGACTAGTTTTTCAAACGAAGAATTTGATGGAGCTGTCTGGAAGCGTCGGGAGTGATTAGGAAAAGACAAACAGCCCATCCAAAAACAGACAAACTAGCAGCGCCAAGCAGCAGACTTCGCGCACAGCCCGAAGCTCTTTTCAATCTCTGTTTCGTCAGCAGACTGACAGGACGTGTTTTAGTTTGCCAATTGATCTTAATCGACAGTGCCCTTTACTCTTTGTTTACAATGATGAATAGACAGAACTTTGAGTATTACACTCGTGTGCTGCGTTGTTTTATCCCTAATCCTCTGAATATATATATACACACCAGAAGCGCAACCTCGGAACACCGTCATTGGATACCCTGACTACATGTACATCGTTCGGGTCCAGGGTGAGCTTCCCCAAACAAAAACTCCAGGAGCGCACCCTCGGAACACAGTCATTGGGTACCCTGACAACCTGGACATTGTTCGGGTCCAGGGTGAACTTCCCCAAGCAAAAACTCAGGGAGCGCACGCTCGGAACACCGTCATCGGGTGACCTGACTACCTGGACGTCGTTCGGGTCGAGGGTCAGGTACTCCAACGGAAAATACCAGGAGCGCAACCGTGGGACGGGGTCATCGGGTACCCTGAGTACCTGGACATAGTTCGGGTCCAGGGTGAGCTTCCTCAAGCAAAAACTCCAGGAGCGCACCCTCGGAACACCGTCATTGGGTACCCTGACTACCTGGACATCGTTCAGGTCCAGGGTGAGCTTCCCCAAGCAAAAACTCCAGGAGCGCACCCTTGGAAACACCGTCATCGGGTACCCTGGATACCTGGACACCGTTTGGGTTCAGGGTCGACTCGTCCAAGAGATAATACGTGGAGCGCACCTTCGTAAGAAACCCAAGCAGGTCGCTCTGGAACTGTGCACGCAGGATACGCAGTGTGACCGGCGAAAGACGTCTATGCTCCATGCACAACGAATGTGCCAGTGATGCGCGTCTGAGGTGTTGTTTCTGCGCGTATATCGCACGGGTCTGCGCGTCTGACGTGCATGACTTTTCTCCGTGAAGCTCTCCTCAACGGCAGAGACTACAGGTGAGCCGACCAATAGCAGGGCTCTAAGGTCAATATGGCTTTCTCACTGAACCAATCGGCAGAGGTTTCTCAAGATGGTAGTCCCTTAGGCGGATCTCGATTAGGAGCTGCATTTAATAGGGGGATATAGATGAATGAATTCATGCCCCAGAGATGTAACGAGCTGCTGTCTCCCCGTCGGCGTAGATGGTAGCGCAACTGACCGAAGATCAGGAGGACGCTGGTCCGAATCCAGCCCGGGGCGCGTCACTCACGGGGTAAATCCTGCACTTATTGTGGTGCAAAAAGCGCACCCCGAGCTATTTATAATTGCCCCGCTCCTTGCCCAGCCGTCCGTACACAGGTACGGACCGTCGCTGCTCGCGTAGTGGGTGCTTCCCCAGGACCGGGAAGAGCGGGGGGGATCGCTACGGCGCTCGCGGTCCCACGATGCAGCTCACGCCGATTGTTGGGGCTCCGTAGTAATCACCACGTGTAATGAGCCCTGAATATCACACACTTATAGATAACGTGAATACGCAAACGCAGCAAACTCAGTGAGTCGAGAAACGGAAGGTTTCTCGGCTGCGGAGAGAGGGGGATTCGGTCGGGGGTGCAAGGAGGGCGGTTAGAACACAACGCGCGACTCTAATTTAAATTTGGAAAACTATATCTCTTAATTGCGGAAATAAAATCAATACACTTGCGTTGGTGGGCTGGTGCCCGCCAGCGACTTTAAACGCGCGTACGCGTAGAGGGCCGCTCGACCACAAGGCCGAGTATTCGCTCGCTCGCGGGGATGAAAAAAAAAGCGCGCGACTTACAGATCGGTGGCTCTCGCCCGCAAGATGGTCGGCGGGCTCGCTCGCTCCTCTCGATGACGCTGTCGCTGGTCCTAGCGCACGCACTCGTGGACGGCTCAGGTGTGCGCGGTTGCGCTTACACCTGACGTGGAGCGGGGGTGGTGTTGCCCCATGCGCCCGGAGAAAACAGCGTTTTCCCTGAGCAGGTGTAGTACCTCGAGTGTCGTGAAGGTGGTGCGGGGACACTCACACACACGATCACCAATACGGTCGTTCACGTTGCGGTGCGGATGAGGTGGTTTCAGCGGCGCGTGTCAATCATTACGAGGGTCGGCGTGAAGCGGGTGGTCCGCCCCTCTCTGTGCGCGTTCTCTGCTCACGAAGCACTCGTTACATTACATATAATGGTATTCACATGCATTACTGAATGGAATTCAAAGCCCTTAAATCAGTTGATGAACAATCATTTGCTACTGTTTCTAAATTATTCAACATTAAAATGAATCTATTCCCTTATATTACTTTGGATGTAACAAATGGTGTATTCATAGTGGAGAAATATTAGAATCAGTATCAATGTCAATCAATTTCTCCACTATGTAGACACAATTTCGTCGCCTGGGGGGAAAAAGCAACGATCTCAAAAACGCGCTATAGAAAGATCTATTTCGATTTAAGCGAAATAAAAAGATCTATTTCGAATTAAGCGAAATAAAAAGATCTAACTCGAATCGAGCGGAATAAACAGATCTATCTCGAATCGAGCGAAATAAAAAGATCTATTCCGAATCGAGCAGTATAGAAAGATCGTTCTCAAATCGACTTTTAAAGAAAGATCTAACTCAGATTTTACATTATAGAAAAATCTATCTCAGGTTTAATTTTATTTTGCGGCGTTTTTTCGAGTTCGGCGTTTTTGCGGTACGCACGCACTTGAGTGCGATTGCTTATGTGCGTGTGTGTGTGTGTATGTAAATATGTGTGTATGTGTGTGTGTAAGGACACATCTGAATGTAATATGCCAAGTTAACTATTTACGTTAAACAGTTTTTGCCTCGATGGTTTCTCGTATAAATTGGTATACATGTGTTTTTGAGGTCGCTGATAATGAATCCGGCCTCAAATTTAAAAAATTCAAATTAGAGCCTCTAAGATCACCTGACAAAAATTTGGAAAAAAATTGAATTTTTTCAAAAATTGGTATTTATGGGTTTTTGAGGTCGCTGATCACTAATCCGGCCTCAGATTTTGAAAATTCAAATTAGAGCCTCTAAGATCACCTGATAAAAATTTGGAAAAAAATTTAATATTTTTGGAAAATTGGTATACATGGGTTTTTGATGTCGCTGATCACGAATCCGGCCTCAAATTTTTAGAATTCAAATTAGAGCCTCTAAAATTGCAGGCCAAACATTTGAAAAGATGCTGGATTTTTATGAAAATTGGTGTACATGGGTCGCTAATTACGAATCCGGCCTCGGATTGAAATCAGCCTTAACACTTAACACGGTTGACTGGAAGAAGGAAGCATCCCTTTCAAGATCAATTGTATTTCTCATATAGTAATTGTGTGTTCCCATATATAATTATATTCATATATATGAAGTTCCTCTGTAGAACATATTAGATTTGAATAATCACCGTATCCGTTGAATCATTTGACGGACTAATCCGTGGTTACTATCAGTCGTCCTTTACTTATTTCATTACAAGAGACCAATAGAAAAAATGAAAACTATAAAATTCCCATTCAGAGTTTCGAGTGAAATACCGTGCAACTCTATTTGCGTAACAGCATACCCTCATAAAATATTATGATAAAATTATTTATGAAGGATAAATAATACCCGAGGTTTTTGCATTGTGACTAGGCGTATATTTTTCGACAATATACACTTTTCTGATAAATGCATTAAATTAACATAACGATAACACTTACATGGGTTTTGTTATTATCATGCCTTGGTAGTTTCGTATCAACGATATGATTAACGTTGAAAAGGTGGTGAATGAGGAATAAATAGATAAATAAATAAATACATCAATAAATCTGTTCGTGAGGAAATATTTTTACGTTTTTTTATATACATGCGCAAGTGTGTATATATGGGGCGTTCTTTGTCAGCTCTCCGAAGCCGGCGCGCGGACGCTAAAACCTCACGTTTTCGACGCTTGTTTTCGACTCTATATGACCCATATCTAAATAATGTTGGATATGCTATCAATGTAGTTTTTTCTCAGCTTTCCGATAGTGAATTTAGTTTTCCGAATTTTTCACATTTTCACAGAAAAAAAATATAAAACAGGCCATATCTCAAAAACCTATTTTTTTTAATTTTTTTAACTAGTCTAGATCGAAAGCTGAGGTTTTTTTACGTTTATATGGACCTTCTGGATACCTAGACTTTTTTTGTATTCGAGTAATTGAGTAGCAAACATGAGAAAATGCGCCGCGTCGGGCCGGGCCGCGCCGTGCCGCGCCGCACCGCGCTGACTCCACGCGCTCCAGCTCAAGTCTTCTGCTTACAAGAGTGCCGAAATCGGAATATATTTAATATCCATACAAGTCTCTATCAGTTGGATAAACTACTATCTAGATAGTAGATCATGTACTCATTTGGGTTATGGACTGAGATATGCGGACATTATTTGATTTCACATTCTTTGACCTCCGTTTTGGCTTTGATATTGAAGACTTTGCCATACTATGTTTCAACTGAACTATTTTTTCAGTTCGTTTTGATCTAGGAAAAATTTTATATTCCTCAGCAGATGAAATTTTTTTGACCATCAGTCTGTCATCGGAAGTTGGTATGAACGCATGAAATTGCACAGTACCTTTTATACCAAACCAATTATCAAATCTTTCTTTCAATTTCAGTTTAGCTTGCTCATAATCATAAAGTACCTCAAGAAAGAATACAAACCAAAGAAAATTTATTATAGTACCGATAGAGTGGGTCAACACTTCAAAAATCAGAAAAGTTTCTCTAATCTTATTAATCATAAGAAAGATTTTGGCATTCCCGCGGAATGGCATTTTTGTGCGACCGCACATGGGAAGGGAGCATGCGATGGAATTGGAGCTAATGTGAAACAAGGTGCTAAACGAGCAAGTTTACAACGCTCTGCAAATAATCATATTTTAACCGCAGAAGGTTTATTTGAATGGGCAAGAAATTACTGTAGTGAAACCATGGTATTTTATAGTAAAAAAGAAGATTATGAGCAAGCTAAACTGAAATTGAAAGAAAGATTTGATAATTGGTTTGATATACAACCGATGACAGACTGATGGTCAAAAAAATTTCATCTGCTGAGGAATATAAAATTTTTCCTAGATCAAAACGAACTGAAAAAGTAGTTCAGTTGAAACATAGTATGGCGAAGTCTTCAATATCAAAGCCAAAACGGAGGTCAAAGAATGTGAAATGAAATAATGTCCGCATATCTCAGTCCATAACCCAAATGAGTACATGATCTACTATCTAGATAGTAGTTTATCCAACTGATAGAGACTTGTATGGATATTAAATATATTCCGATTTCGGCACTCTTGTAAGCAGAAGACTTGAGCTGGAGCGCGTGGAGTCAGCGCGGTGCGGCGCGGCACGGCGCGGCCCGGCCCGACGCGGCGCATTTTCTCATGTTTGCTACTCAATTACTCGAATACAAAAAAAGTCTAGGTATCCAGAAGGTCCATATAAACGTAAAAAAACCTCAGCTTTCGATCTAGACTAGTTAAAAAAATTAAAAAAAATAGGTTTTTGAGATATGGCCTGTTTTATATTTTTTTTCTGTGAAAATGTGAGAAATTCGGAAAACTAAATTCACTATCGGAAAGCTGAGAAAAAACTACATTGATAGCATATCCAACATTATTTAGATATGGGTCATATAGAGTCGAAAACAAGCGTCGAAAACGTGAGGTTTTAGCGTCCGCGCGCCGGCTTCGGAGAGCTGACAAAGAACGCCCCATATGTGTGTGCATTTTCGTATGTTTGACTATATATATAACGAGTGCCATAGTTGGGCCTGAATCGCCACTGTCCATTAATCCCTCCCACCCAACCTTCCAGTCAAGCCGCCACTGTCACCGCTATCCACCTTGATGCGTCGACTGACGCGAGCCACTCAGCTGCATTCGACCTTCGCTATCAGACGTGTTATAAGTGCTATCGCAGACGCAGTCGCTACACCAGCCATTCCACAAAAATCTTCGAAGCTTGAGAAGGAAATTCGTCGTAGTTGTGTGCTAAATTAATCAGAGCTTGATAATTTACTCAACTGATTTTTGCGGTTGTAATCGAGGCCCTGTTTATGCACAGATCGTAGAAATGGATAACACCAGTGGTGAGCATTTTGAAAAATAAATGGGGATTCTTGAGATTTTTATCACCATTAATTCCATGTGATCCTGAAAACGAATGAGCTTGTTTGAGCTAATTAATATTTTTAATTAAAAATTTATCAGTGTAGTTTGAGTTGAAAAAAAAATTCACTCAATGTTATTCAATATTATAAAATATATTCATCAAAAGTTAACTAGCAAGGGGGAATACTCAAAATATTTAAAAACTCATTGAACAAAAATTTTTTATGAGTCGAGTTTTTCACCAAATATGGAAATTCATTTCTCTATTCCGGGAAATAGGGGGAAAGGCTTGGAGTATACAATAGCTCCAAGTAAACAATACCCTGCGCGAGATTCTGAGAACGCTTGGAATTCAAGACTTGGCATGTTGACTATTTCTTCTTTTACCTGAAATAGATTATTTTCAATGATAGTATTCTAGCCATTTTTCATAGTTAGAGGTACTTTCGAATTTAATTGACAATCATGAAATCGAGTCACCAACGTTTTCTAGTTCTCACAAAAAACTGGATTTGCGCCAAATATTTCGAAATCTCCCGGACAAATTTATCTATAGGGGGGGGGGGCTGGAATCTGCGCAGTATCGAGTTAATTTGCATGAAGTTGGTATTTCCATTGGTATGTGAGCCTAAACTGAACAGCTGGGTGCCGGGACCGCCGGGAGAGCACATAGAGTGCATATATATATATATATATATATATATATATATATATATATATATATATATATATATATATATATATATATATATATATATATATATATATATATATTGTCACGGGCGGACAATTACATTGCCAGGCCCTGTGATATCTCTCTCTATAATATAGTATTGTTTGTAAATATTAAGCTATGTTTCAGCGTCCAGCGAGAGAGCCAGCGCTGTCGACAACGTAAGAGAGAGAGAGACCGCGTCGCGAACGAGATTCAATCCGCGCGCCGCGTGACGTCAGCCGAAGACGGCCGAAGCAAGCTCGGCCGGCCGAGCGCGCGGCGGAAGTATTTAGTTTATTGCCGGCCCTCGTGCGCGATACCACGAGCCCTCGATACCACGAGACCGCCCGGGCAATCGCGACCCCGAGGACAGATCCCCCACGTCACCCGTTTCGCTACCGCACGCCGAGGCCGAGTCGAGGACGAGGACCGTCTAGCGCCGGAGCATCGCCGAGTAAGTGCCGTCCGATCACCATCTCTCTCTCTCCCGGCCAACACGCGTTCACGCTCTCCCTCGCTCCGGCCCGCGAGACGCGACCCAGGGCTCGTTGCCCTCTGTGTAACTTCCTCCCCTAGAATTAAATAAACTTTGTGTTTGTCAGAACCATCGTAGTTTTTATTTGCCACACTGTTCCCGCTCAAGATCCTACTCCCGCGCACACGAGCCTCACCAACTCGTGCGCGCAATCCTTTTAATTGTTATCATGCTCTAGGCCCTATGGCCAGTATATTAAATATTTAATAATAAATACGGCGGTGATAATATATATATATATATATATATATATATATATATATATATATATATATATATATATATATATATATATATATATATATATATATATTCTCCTATCTTAAAAGGGAGATAGCGAAAAGTATCGAATTGAAGGTCGTTGGCCAATCAGATTGATTCAACACCTTTATTCGGCTTCTGATTGGTTGTCTCGAAAGCAGCGGTGGTTGTTGCTATGTTCAGAGCGGTCAGCTTGTTTTGATTAGGATCCGATACGTCACCGCGCGCGCGGTACGCGCGCTAAACGCAGCTTTCAATAGTATATATATAAACAGCCACTGGGCTGGCCGCTGGGCTGGTGTTTTTACCATGTTTTTATGTAGCAAAATCGTGAAGTGTATGCGTATTTTTTGAATGTTGCGAAAAGCAAAAATCATAACGCGGGTAGTAGTGATCAAAACGTGCTGAATGTGCCTGAGCTATTTCAGCAGCTTTACCAGTCTGAAACTGAGTGTTTAGGCTAACCTGTTAGCTGATGTTTATTCTCCAAGGTAAATTAGTTGATTTATTTTTGGTTAGATTTGAGATTATTTTTTATTCATAAACCTCATCAATAATTTATAGTGAGAAGGGCTTGTATGTGGTACAATGCAGTTGTATCACCTGATGACCAGTTGCCAAGGAGCATGGTCGTTTCAGCCAGCCAGCAAGCAGCAAAAAGTGAAGAGAATATAAGACAAAAGCCGTGTGAGATAGAGGGCAAGTTGCAGCTGTCCTTTACTTGCAAAAATGCAACACGTGCAACATTAACAAGCTCATCTTGAAGCATGCTTACACCAAAGGGGTAGTGATTGTGCGCTGCAATAGTTGCAAGAACAACCACCTGACAGCAGACAACTTGGGCTGGTTTTCTGAAGCAGGCAAAACAATCATCGAGTACATTCTGGGGCATCGAGCAGAAAGGGGAGACAGTGATGAGGCTAAGAAATGACGACGCAGGCAACTTTGAGGCAATTGCTGCCATTGCTCAAGAAGAGGTTGCGAGGATACAGCAGCTGATGAAAGAACAGAGAGCTGGAGACAATGCCAAGGCCGTGGAAGAGACTGAGGAGTCTGTGACACTCAAATATAAAAAAGTTGGACAGTCGTCCTTTATTTGGAAGACGTTAATACCATGCTCCACCTATTATACAAAATAGACAATGGCAACGTCGCTAAGAATGGATCAGTGAAGTACAAAAATTGAGCATTGATACCGTCTTTGAAGATGATGAAAATGAAGGTGATCAACAAAAAACAGATGAAAAGAAAAGTGAACCAGGTATTCATTATAAAATAAGATTATGATTCTTAATTCATATTAAACGCACATTTTTTTTCTTATAACAATTTAGGTGGATTTGAAATCACAGATGATCAACATAATAACTTAAATGAATCAATGGAATCAGCAATTAGTGCATGTGAATCAAATATTTCAACCAATACTGAAACATCTGGGATGCTAGAGAAACCAATAAGTGATATTGAAATTGTAGGGAATTTAGAAAATGTGAAGACTAATGGACAAAGCAATAAGATGGAAGTTGATGAGGTTGTACTCGATTCTACAGAAGAAGAATATATTAGTGAAGCGTCAGCTGAAAACTCTTCACCAAATAATTTTGATCATAAAAGTTTCTTTTTTGATTGAGAAGAAGATAATGAATATAGAAATAATTCTGATTTACAAGGGAAAGTGTTTTGAAAGGGTTTGAAAGGGAAAATTGAACAAAAAGTTAAACATGAAAAAGTTACTAGTTGAAATAAATATAACATTCAATCTTATTCTCCTGATCAATTGAAATAAGGAAAAACAAATCTGTTTATTTGGGTAGCTTTTTAAATTATAATGTATCAAAATGTATACGTTGCCTTTAGATTTCTTGATTGATTACCCATCGTCATCTGAAGACTACATCCATCGGATAGGCAGAACTGGTCGGTGCCAAAGTACCCAGCTAAGCCTTTTTCACTCCTCAAAATGGACGTCAAGCTAAAGATAATTAGAACGCGATTGTTTCTAAGAAGCCGTTAAGGTTTCATTGTACGTATAAGAAAACGACGAAACCGTAGACTATTTGAAACTTTTTTCAATAATCAGAAAAGGTTTGGTATAAAAAAATGCCATATTGCCGCTCGATTGATTAAAAATTTGAAAAAATGTATCTAATTTGCATTTTGTATTGATCATTAATTTAAGAAGTATTTAAGGATCATCAAGCTTGCAATGTATTAGAAAAATTAAGACAGATAATTTCTTATTTGTTCATAATACGAAACCTTGAAGTACAAACTTTGACAAGAATTATTTTGTTATCAAAGACAAATTGAGGCAAATGGACCATAAGTATATTGCAGTATTCATTCCAATATCCTAAACAGTGTAATATGTCTTCACACATTTTAATCATAAAACATGTAAACATATAAAGTTTGTACACATCCCAAAGGAAATTGGCGATTATTTTTGAATACACATTTTATAGTAAACTAATTTTGACTGTATTTTGTGCAAATGTATTGCAACGAAATGTAATAATAAAAATGCAAACAACGAAATGTATTGCACATAAACGTGTTGCTCGACCCTGTATAGAGTAAACAAGATCATATGAGAAAAAAAATAAAAGAAAAGTATCACGAACATGTCTTATTCTTATTTTATTGTTGATTTAATTCGACAATTGGTATCCCAGTAAAAAATATTATTTAAATTTATTAAGCGAAATTTTTTTCCAATTGGTTGTGTCCAAGTCAAGATAATAATATCGTCGCCTCCGTGCGAAAAGGGGCCAACTCGCCGTCCGTGCAAGAAGGGGCCAACTCACCATCCGTGCAAAAAGAGGCCAACTCAGGCGAGTTTTGAATTTCACATAAAATTCAGTTCACGAATCTCTTGAGAAGTCTTATGCACGCTATGTGATAGCCGTAGTGCGTCTCTTCCAATGATTAGGTGATTTTCACGTAATTTACGTGAAAATCACCTAATGTCATCAGAATGTAATATGTCAAGTTAACTATTTACGTTAAACGGCTTTTGCTCGATGGTTTCTTTTAGAAATTGGTATACATATGTTTTTGAGGTCGCTCATAGTGGATCCGGCCTGAAATTCTAAAAATTCAAATTAGAGCCTCTAAGATCACGTGACAAAAATTTGGAAAAAAATTGAATTTTGTCGAAAATTGGTATACATGGGTTTTCGAGGTCGCTGATTACAAATCCGGCCTCAGATTTTGAAAATTAGAATTAAGGTCACTGTACCCAATGTGCCCCCCCTTAAGGGTTTTTCGCGAATTTGACTATGATAGACTTCGAATTTTAAAATTCTGCGAACGGCATCTCAAAGCTTAGCTCAATACCTATTAGAAAGCATCTTCATAATTATCATTCGACTACTCTAACCCATTGAAAATCGCAATTTAAAAAAAAACGTAAATGAGCCAAATTGGCTACAGAATTTCTGGATTGGCCCTCAAAGATCGACAACTTATACATATTATCTTTTTTTTTCTCCCAAAGCCTATCACCATTTGGGTGAAAATATATTAGTTATCAATGCAAGTGAAGTTATATAGATACACGAAGTCCTATATATGAACGTAAGAGTTGAAAAATATTATTATATTATTATATTATTATATTATTATTCAAACCCCGTGATAGAAGTACTTTGGTTTTCCTGGAGCTATGGGGCTAGTTACTCAAGCTATGTTTCGGCTCACTGCGGACTTAATACTATCTGAATCTGTTTTATAAACTTCCGAAAATTATCTGGATCAATTTTCGATAATTTGTTGTATATGAACGATGAGAACTTTAGATACATAAATTATCACATGGAAATGAGAAATGTACTTCTAAAATTTGAAAAATGATTAGAATAGCGACTTGACCGTTTGAAAACTGGGACTTCAGCAACCAGACTGACCTGAGAAAATCGAGGGATTGATAGCATTTATTAGAATGTATGAAAGAATTTCATATCCAGATTCATTCAAATATTCAAATAGTTGCAAATCACGAGAACAAGATTTTTCTACTATCCAACAACAAAACAACCAAACATTCTGTTTTCTATGTGTATCCAAACAGACATTCAATGGAGATCTATATTAGATTTCGAGAACTCCGTTGCAAATGACATCACGGATTTGCACAATTCTACGTTGAAAGGCGATGATAAATATGATGATGATGATACTTCTCCTTCAGATTATACTCAATATAATTTTACCGGTGAGTTAAACATTCTATGATACTTTAATAAGATCGTATCTCTCCTCGTAATGAAAGAGAAAAAATGCCAATGGTTGGAACAATTTCTACTCCATTACTGAATTTTGATGGCAGCTACAATTAAAGTTGATATTAAAAACTGTAATTTTCTAACGACATCAGAATTTTGATCGAGTTTCCTGAGTACTAATGGTAATTAGTAACTGAAAAGATTTTGTCAAAACGAAAAAGCTTCCTCTCTAACCGATCCGATTTTTAAATATTTTTTGGCACTTTCATGGAAAAGAATTGTATGTACGATTGGGTTATAATGTTTTATAAACAATAATAATAGCTACTGGCAACCATACTAGCGTATATATACTTCTTCTTTTTCGTTACGAGTAACAGTGATATTATTTTTTCTCATTCATCCTCAAGATCCTCAAGAATTGACGAGTATTTCTTTCACAGAAATTTCAAATTATGAACCCACCAAAGAACAGGATACTGTCGTACTAGTAAATGAAGATTCATCCAGCACATGGCACTTCAATTCTCAATGTAAAATTGATAATTCAAGTTTGACTTTGAATGAATCAGAAAAGTCTCAAGTGCCAGTTGTTAATACTAGCAGAGCTCGTTCATCGTATTACGATGATTTAGGTGATACAATCTTACGTTAATTGCGATGAAATTCGTAACGTTTGCTCATTACCTGATATCTAAATTTAATGTTATTTAGATTTTTTAAAACGGGTCGCAGAAGACAACTTATTCAATGTGAATAATGAACTCTCAATAACTCAAGATCGAGAATATACAACTCGGAAAATAATGGTTCGTTAAAAGTTAAATATCTAGAAGTGTTCAATACAATCACATATCGACGTGTCTTACGAAGAAAGACACATAATTGAATCTGTCCGCGAAAAAAAGCAAATGTAGGAATTATTCTCCCGTGAATATTAACGAAAAAAGAGAGTTTAAACTGTAGAAAAGGCTTGTCTTTTTTTCAATGATAACCTACTCATTCTAAGTTTTCATTCCATATATTTTTTTACCTCGAAAAATTGTTGGATGTGCGCCATGTATCCTTTTTGCGGCCAGACACGAGTTGTGTCTTTCTTTGCGGACAGATTGCATTTGTCTTTCTTCGTAAGACACGTCGATATGTATTATTTTCTTGATACTGCGTGCTCAATAAACTTTCACACAAAATATTAATTTCACACTTTACCAGATTCTCTTCAACTCATCCAAGGAAAACGAGGGCACGCCTGTTACTCTGGATCTCGTATTACACTTTCATCGTCTGACAAATTAGTTAGTGAGTCTTTTTCACCAGATATTATCGATAATATCTCCGGATTTGGAGCTAGTCATAGTACAGGTAATATGAGTTGATTAGAATTTTGACAAATTACTATCACGGAAGTTTTATATTATCAATCTTTACAATTATATTGTTTTCAAACAGAATTGAGTAGCACCTTAGTATCTGTGGTCGATAAGTTGAATGAATACGACTTTACTGATGCTGAGTACAGTCCAAAGCCTGTTTGCAGTTCCAAGTCTAATGGTTTGTTCAACATTTGATATGAAGTTTTCCTTTTTTTATAGTGGTTTGTCGAATGTTTTTATAAGAATAACTCGGCGAAGAGAATAATTCGATCCCGTGGGACATGTATTCATAAATTATACCTGAATTATGCCTGACTATTTCAACGCACTTTTATAAGACAGATGAAGAAATTTTTGAATAATTTCTGCATTTTATATATATATGTCCAAATGCCCTCAATTCACTGAAAATCAATTGTTTGTGAATACAATAACTGCATGAAATATATTCTAAAAGTATGATCTATCCCTTATTATCCTAAGAAACCAATGGTTAATAGAAAATCTTAGGCTTTGGCATTGGTTTTGTCAAACTTTCTCTATAAAAATAAATAGTGTGATATAAAGTCTGACAGACTTCAGTGGAAAAAAGAAGTCTGGCTAAGTGGGCTACGCCAGATTTCTGCGAGAATTGTTTTTACACGGGGAGTTGAAAAATCGGAAAAAAATTCAAAGACAATAGCTATAATTTATTGAACACATGAAAACTTTTCCAGTAAAATCTAATTTTTCGATGTTTAAATTTACGAAGAATGAAGCATATGGTGTATAGTTTAATAATAGGAAAGAAGAATACAAATAGATTTTTTTAAAAAGTACTCTTTTCCCAATAGATTCAACATTCGATATTGTGGATGGAACTGATGTATCCGATTGCGAATCTGAAGCTTTTAGTTTGCAGACAAGCCTTCTTGATTTGCAAGAAAATAATACTTTGTCTAGTGGTGAAAACAATCAAGGTAATTTTCTCTTGGTCTAGCAAGACACGGTATTTTATTAAAGTTTGTTCAACCTAACATGAGACAGAGGAGATTTGAAGCAGCCTATCATTTCTGCTATCACTTTTTCATGAACCTGAGAATTTTCAGCATATTTGTCAGAAGTTTAGGTCATGATTACAGAATATTTTTTTTAATTCAGAATGAACAAATTTTCTTATGACCATGCGTAACTGGATAGTTTTCAGTCAAACGTGTTAATCAATTGTATACTCTTCAGATTCGTTAAACTCATCAACAAAACTGAATACGCGAAAACGAAATGTAGATCAAGAATCATGGAAATCCAATGCCGCCAAAAAAGCCAAGAATGAAGGCCTTGCTGGAACATCGAAAAGAGGCTACCGTTTTGAGAAAAAATCGATGGGACATTCTTGTGTCAACTGCCGCTTCCAGTGCTCAATAAAAATAACTCATGCTAATCGTAAATTAATCTTCGATGAATTTTGGGCATTGGGTAATCGTGAGCGCCAATGGCTCTAAGTAGACAACCTTATAGAAATGAAGAAACCTGCAGATCAGAATAGCACTAACATCAGAAAAGTAGCTCGAGAATTTTATCTTATTGCATCACAGAAAAAAATAAAAGTCTGCTGTACAATGTTTATGAAAACACTCGGTAAGTATCTTTATAATTTTTACTCTCGATTTCTCTCAGTATTGAAGTATGGTTCAATATTGAAATGGATCAATGTTTTTCATTCTGCGCTACGCTCGGTTTATTTACACATTTCCCAATTAGATGTCATTTATCGTTATTATACTTTAAAACAGGTATTTTTCTCGAAATGCTCTGATGAAAATATTGTGATATTTTAATTAAAAACTTCAAGTCAAAAATATCAAAAAACATTTTCATAAAATTTTCACCACCGAGAAGTTATGTAAATATACAAATCTTTGAGGTTGAATTCTAGTAATTAATCAAATCAAGTTTTTATCGGCTCTACTACTAAAGTATGATTGAGAAATACCTTCTATCAAATCTTTAGTATACTTCTTCATATTTAGTATATATCTTTAGCGTTATTTTTTGATATATCGTACGAACTTCGTGGCTTGCGGTAGAATAAATTTACGGTTCATTTCAAGTGGAATGAATCATTATAATATTCTTCAATCAAATCTGCTACTCTTAAAATTAGTCTATATCTATATCTATTGAGTTATTATTTCCCCAGGCGTGACAAGGAATATTTTGAAAACTATCGAGCAGAAGAAGCTGACTTCGAATGTTGGACAAATGATTGGAAATGATTTGCGAGGCACACACAGGAACGCTCGACATAAAATATCAGTTGAACAAATAAATACTGTTCGTGACCACATCAATAGCTTTCCTCGCAAAGAACCCCACTATGTTCGCAGCACCTCAACCCGAATGTATCTTGACGAAAGATTGAGTGTTTCGAGGATGTATGAGATGTATAAGAAATGGATGAGTGGCAAAAGCACTGAAGCTGTAACATTTTATCGATACCTTCGTATTTTCAATCGTCAGTTTAATCTTTCCTTTCACAAGCCAAAGAAAGACCAGTGCGATGAATGCTCAATCTATCGGTCTCTCCCAAGTAAGTAAATCTTCTATACTTTCTTTTGCATAATCACTCGATTATCAGCTGTTAATACTCATATTATTATATTGATAAACACACCAAAGACTGCTAAGGAATAATATTTAATAAAGAAAATCCATATGTATGCATGTGTATGTACTTTTAGTATTTCAATCAATTGAATGAATAAAATGATACCGACCATTTCTTCTATTACATTGGTGTCAATATACACGTTTTTGATGATGAGTACTACATACACTGTAAAAATTATTCAAGTGTTGAATTTTGGATCAAAGTACTATAGTTAAAAAAGGATCTCCGTTGTATTTTATTGATCCATTAATTCCGGAGCACAACCTGACGGGGTTACATTCAAAGGTAGTATTGAAAATCGGATATGAACATAAGAAATGAAAAAACATGGATGGCAAAACAAATTGAACAATGTTTGCTCATAAAAATTATAGAAAAATTATTTTTTTGCGGGAAAAATCACGTACAGAATTTACATTTGTTTTTTGAAAGAATCATTGTTCGCTTTGCGCAATGCTGATAAAAGAAAATATCTGAAATTAACATACATCATACTTACTCAATTCTAAGTAAAATTCTACTTGTACGTTTCTATATGTAATTCTTTTCGTAGAATCGATTACCTGTCACAGATTTTTCTAAAAAATGATTTTCTAAATGATTTGTATGAGCAGTTATCTCATCTTACTATTATATAAAAAAGAAACGTTTGTTTTTCATGATAATATTCTATATCCAATAGTAATTGTTAGTCTAACCTCACCAGGTTCTGCTTGAGTATTAATGGGTTAATAAAGGTGCTGTTGACAATTGCGAGAAATAAGTGATCATTTAAGAACAATATATTTAAAATTATATTGAATTATATGAATCCAGAGTTTATACACCTTCACGCCTATATGAGTCCATTTTCAAAACTATCGTACTGTCTTCAAAGTACTGATAAGATCGCCACTGATATGAATATTTTAATATTGATCTACTCATTGTTAATAGCTGATCAACGTGAACAGCCGGAAATCAAGTTTAATCAAAATCAGCATTTAAGCCATAAGATTACTGCGAGGCATATCGTTAGCTGCGACAAGGAAGCTGCTAAAGCAGATAGTGAAATCTTGGCTGTTTCATTTGACCTCCAGAAAGTCTTGAACTGTCCACATTCGCCAGCTGGATCTCTTTATTATAAGAGAAAAATTTCCATTTACAACTTCACGATCTGTAACGCAAACACTATTGATGCAACATGCTTTGTATGGAACGAGTCCATCTCGAAAAGAGGAGCGAACGAGATTGCAAGTTGTTTATGGAAATTTATAAATGAGCAGCATAGTGAAGGCATAAGAGAATTCCGATTCAGCAGCGATAACTGTGGTGGCCAGAATCGGAACCAAATATTGTATTCCATGTATATGAAAGCTGCCAAAGATTTAGGTGTTATAATTATACACAGGTGCGAAATTTTAATTTAACTTGTGCGTTGTAAGCATTCAATTCAGACCATTCCTAATTAATCTTTACTGCATTGAACACAGGGTTGTGGTCTTAAAATATCTTTCTATATGAGGTAACTGCAGCCAATGTGTCACTCCCTAAAGGTTTTTTGATTATGATAGACTTGGAATTTTGAAATTTCGCGAACAGTATCTTAAAGCTTAACTCAATACCTATCAGAAACTACCTCTATAGTTATTATCCGACTACTTAAACCTATTGAAAATGTCAATTTAAGAATAAACGCAAAAGAGCCAAATGCACTACACGTGCAGTCAATTTGGCACGATTTCTTAATCATTTGTTATAGCCTATATAGGCCTACAGGGACGATCCAATTGGCATTAAAATAAACTCTCAATCACGTTTCCACTGATATTTATACAAGATTTCTGACATTCAGATAAAAAATATATATTTAAATCGTCGTAATATGTCTATAAAAGAACTCAACGATTTTACTCAGTCTTTCTATTTATAATCGCATAAAGGGACACATTTTTACATAAAAATAGTAATGACACCTAGAGAGATAAAAATTATCCACACCTGATTTTTTAGGTTGAGTGTGAATGGTGAGATAAGAAAATGGAGAAAAAATCAGTAAGTGAAACTTCAAACGAAATCTGACAAACGTGGAAAATTGCCTGCAGTTACCTTACATAAAATTGAATACTTCAATTATTATGCTCCCCAATTCCATCATGATTTTTATCGCGATCATTTTTTCATAGATATCTATTGAGGGGCCATACTCAGTCAAGTGGTGATTCCGTCCACTCAACAATCGAAAAAGCTGCTGTGTGTAGGTCTGTTTTCACTCAGAAAGAATGGTGTAACTTGATAAAGGAAGCCAGGACGGAAAAATCGAATCACATCGTCGTAGAAATGACTCAGAATGACTTTATAGATTTTTCTCTACTTCCCGTAAAAAGTTTCCGGAGAAAAATTCAGATCTCGTCAATCACTTCCATTCGAATATCTAACGATAATAAGATGCAAATCACTTATAATTATGGAACAGATGAGGCTGAAATTTCAAGTAAATTCAATGAGAGTCAAGTATTTCAGAGATGCTTTGACTCGAAGATTAAGCTTGACGATAACAAGAAGAAAGACTTGCTTAGTCTGATGAACAACAAAATTATACCTGAGAAGTACCACGAATTTTACCATGATCTGGGAGTTACTGACAGTTAAAAGGTTCTGCAAATTTAGGAACCTGAGGATCGTGACCTCTTATTATTAGTTTTTTCTTGTGATTTAGAAAATTAATTGAATTAATTTATGAATATATTATACTAAGCAATATTATTTATATTCTGTCTTATACGATCAGTACCGAAATTTAATTTTGTAAATACGTGGTTTGATTACATGTGAGAATATGTTTATTTTATATTAAGTCAAGTCAGACCGAATTGACATGAAAAAGTATATTTTTTCATTTTATTATACACACACATACGCTTTTGAGGTCGCTGATCACGAATCCGGCCTCAGACTGAAATCAGCCTTAACCTTGAGCACGTAGAGACGAGAGTCATATTAAACGTATAACCAACATAATGTTTTCAACAATTTCAAGTGATCTTAGAGGCTCTAATTTGAATTTTCAAAATCTGAGGCCGGATTCGTAATCAGCGACCTCAAAAACCCATGAATACCGATTTTTAAAAAAATTCAAATTTTTTCCAAAATTTTGTCAGTTGATCTTAGTCAGTTGAATTTTCAAAATTTGAGGCGGGATTCGTTATCAGCGACCTCAAAAACACATGTATACAAATTTCTACGAGAAACCATCGAGGCAAAAACTGTTTAACGTAAATAGTTAACTTGGCATATTACATTCAGATGTGTCCTTACACACACACATACACACATATTTACATACACACACACACACGCACATAAGCAATCGCACTCAAGTGCGTGCGTACCGCAAAAACGCCGAACTCGAAAAAACGCCGCAAAATAAAATTAAACCTGAGATAGATTTTTCTATAATGTAAAATCTGAGTTAGATCTTTCTTAAAAAGTCGATTTGAGAACGATCTTTCTATACTGCTCGATTCGGAATAGATCTTTTTATTTCGCTCGATTCGAGATAGATCTGTTTATTCCGCTCGATTCGAGTTAGATCTTTTTATTTCGCTTAATTCGAAATAGATCTTTTTATTTCGCTTAAATCGAAATAGATCTTTCTATAGCGCGTTTCTGAGATCGTTGCTTTTTCCCCCCAGGCGACGATTTGTTATATCCAAAATAATATAAGGAAATAGATTCATTTCAATGTTGGATAATTTAAAAAAAGTAATAAATGATTATTCGTCAACTGATTCAAGGGCTTTGGAACAGGAAGCCATATTGGCCTGGATCCCTGAAATGGATCTATACATATGTGGTATCAAGCACATATAAACAGGTTCAGTCAAAATATAGGACCCGGAGACTGTGGTGTTCCTTTGTCAGTACAGATGTCAACCCAGAATGAGACCAGTTTGTATATCAATAACCTTCCAAAAACCTGTGTTTTAAACAAAAAATTACTCGAGAACGTGAAGTTTTTAATCTCCCCAACCATTGACAATTTTTTTCTACTAATTGAAATCTATATATTCTCAAATCTCAAAATATTTCAACAAAAGCCATTTTCCTTAAGTATTTAATAGTGTCCTGTGTCTCAGTCATATTGCATTCTTACCATTGATATGACCATAATTCATAGATTTTGATGGCCTTGACATGAAAGTAGGTCTTTACGATCCTCGAAAAATCATGAGTAGATATTAATAAATACGAATTTTCTAATTGAAGCACGGTATTATAGTGTTATGGCCCGACCGCCTGCTCTTCCCGCCCCCTCTCATTTCGGCCCTCCACCCAGTTTTAACATCAATGAAGATCAACCCCGAAGATCATCACCCCTTCTTTGCCTCACAAGAGTGACGCAGTTCACGTCATGCGCAGATCAAAGACAAACAGTGTAGAGCCTGTATAGTTATGAGTGTAAGAGTGAGTGTATGAAAGGGAGAGGTACGACGTACGGTGAGTACAACTCACTGCGTTACCATCTGTAGCAGATGTATACACTCACCCTCCGCCGTGCATTTCGTAAATGTAGGATGGCCAGAGCGTGGCATATTATACAATCATTTTCTTGAACTATAATTGTATACTCAATCTATCAATTAATAGGTGATCTAGCCAATAAATACAGATGCATAAGTGAACTATAAGACAGAATAAACTGCTCGTGGATTCTGCAACGGCTTCAATCAAATTTCAGATCAATCGATTCGAATTTATGAATAAGAAATATTTCGATTCCAATGCAGGATCCTCTCAATATTGCGACGGTTCTATATGCTCACCCATGTATACATACATATCACACACATTCCCATCGCGACAAATCTCATGCTCAGCGCTACATAGGTGCGCGGTCGACTCCGCGCACTGCCAGCTCGAAAGCTCGGCCGAGAACGGTGTCCCTCGCGAGGCAAGAAGGCATTCTCGTCTCAACCACCACACGGATTAGCCGCCTAACAAGAGCCTGCGTGCCCGGACTGCAGCAACGTACGTGTGGCGACCGGATTCTTGCGACGACGTGGTTTACAACCCTACGGTATTGTACCTAGCGCTTTAAAGGGATTAGCTTCGGTGAAACCGGCGCAAGTGGACCAGCGCTGAAGTTACTGCTACGGCAGAACTTCATCTTGTCTGCGTGTACGGATCGTTAGACATTCGGTGACGCCACGAAGCTGTGGTTGTCTTGCACCACGCTCACGTGGAGCGTATTGACGGACGATTTGTCAAAGCCTCGTCTACGGGATTTTCCACACGTAGGGCCCAGTATTTGAAGTTTCTTAAATAAAAATCTTGATCAATAAATAAAATAAACAGAAATAATCTTGTTCTTCAATCCTCATCAGTCCACTTTCTGTATGTGTCCTTTTGATAATAAGTAGAAATAATTGCAGCGCGTCCACTATTCAGATTAATTATATATTCATAAAAAAAAAGACCGCTGCAATATAATGAGCGATCACGCCAATACAGGCGTATTCACAGACAGTATATTTATTATGATAGTTACCTTATTTGATTTTTTATATAACGTATAGGATATGATAAACCCATGATGTTGTTTATCACTAGCTATTAATAACATCGACACGCCACTACAATCACACAGTGTATATCCTTGATCGAGAGCTCATGACTCAAGACCATTGTAATCGATGATGTGAATGTTGTGATGATGACGAAACTCATATCGATTACAGTTTCGAAATTGCAGAAAATATTTGTAAATCTATCAACGCATTGTTGGTCAAGTGTGATCATAATAATCCTTGTTTCTTCATAAGTGAATTTAGTAATCATATCTACGATTTTTAATGCGCAGTAGAATCAAGAAATATAGTCCTTGATGCCACAATGTTACTTCGCGACCCACCCAAAGCCAAGACCATATAACGGAGCTTCTAGACTACTCGAATACTGTCTTAGCACCTCCGAAGAGCATCCTCCGACCATATCAGTGACGTCACGGAGAGGATAAGAGAGCGCGCAGCGGCCGGCCGCAGCTTATTCCCACCCGCCACCAAACGTAGCTCACACGCCATCGCGCGCGTCCTCACGGACGGATGGCAGAAGCATACTAACAGAGTGGTAGGGACGAGGGAGCAGTGCCTGTATCCGGAGAGCGACTGGCACACCAGAAACTTGAAACCGCAATTTGGGAAGCGACGTAGTAAAGGAGCAAGAAGCACACGAGACCCCCTCTTTCCACAGCCCGCGAGAGTCGGCCGTACGAAGCGCACGCTCCATAGCTGAAGCGCATTTCACGATCTTGACGAGGTGATCGAGATTGAATAACAGGGTGCAAAGGAACACACCTCTGACATATCTCGCCCAAAAACTCAAATATTTCCCCTCCGCAAGATCGGGTCATAACAATAGCTTCTGAATTTGTTCGATATGATATTGTCAATCTTGATATTAATCAATTCGATTATATTCCAATTTTTAATATTCAATTTAGAAACGAAGATACATTGGTCAATTCTCTGCTATCCTTGCACTACTGCTAATGGTATTTGCCCGTGATCGAATTCATGTTATGACCGTTGCCAAAGAAATTATATTGTTGTAACATTCACAATCTTTCTTCTAGTATTTCCTCTTCTTCGCCAGGATAAATTTTATCCAGAACTGCATAGAAGCAAAACAAATCTTCCCTCGATGTTCTAATAACTATGTTCTTGGCTTATGGAATCCATTGCTCAAAACAATATTCATGATCAATTTCTTGATCTCTCAAATGTGTAATGAGTCTTCCCTTTCAATGGGTACTGCTTCTCTAGCTGTAATATGAAACGGTCATCTTCAAATTCCTGGCTATGATAATGTAATATTATATATATATTTTACGTTACTTACCACTGGCTGGAACATTGGAAAATAACTTGAGATGTAACATAAGCCAAAGAGAGTTCCAAACACCATGAGGAACGAACATACCATATACTTATTCGAGTAACGTTCTGAGAGACCAGCGTCATACCGATCTTCGCCGAGCATGTCTATATCTGCATGTATCTGGAAAAATCGATAACAATATTTTTTTCAATCTTAGTCAAGAATATTTGGACGATATGATGGGTTGGTATA
The DNA here is from genome assembly GCA_020882685.1 of Aphelinus atriplicis. Classification (NCBI taxonomy): domain Eukaryota; kingdom Metazoa; phylum Arthropoda; class Insecta; order Hymenoptera; family Aphelinidae; genus Aphelinus; species Aphelinus atriplicis. The sequence goes on from JAJGQD010000006.1 coordinate 1,658,431, forward strand.
AATATGATACGGATAAGCTTTGGAATATGTCTTGATAATTCTCATAAATCTCTGACAAGTGTAAACATTTTTTCGATTTAATTCGGTTACATATTGATGAGCATCAGCTAGAGAGATGTCCTTTCCAGTTTACACTACGCCAGGAAAGAAGCAATCGGCTGCATATCAGTGCAGGAAACACGAGACAAACCCCTAAAGTAGACAGTCTCTACTTGCGATAGGACTTCAATCAAAAACTTGGAATGATTTGGGCCTACAGTTCTCCATTTTATGCAATAAGCAAGCCGGATAAAACTTTCCGAGACGGGCTTTTCAAGTCACCTAAGCTTTCGCATATATGAGGAGATGAGCTCACTCCTTTGACTATACATGTAGCAAATACTCCAATAATAATCTATTATCTTGATGATGCTTTAGATTTGGAAACCATATCCCGCTAATAAATCGCAATACAGCAAAGAGGAGTGGTCGCATGATGCCTCCTCAACGCGAGGGTAGTGTAGGTTAGAAGTGGTGTCATGAATAGCTATCGTATTGATGGCCAAGGTTTTTTGTCTATTTATATGAAGAAGAAAACGAAAAAGATAACGAATAATAAGTAGATGATTACCAGTAATCCAACTAGCACTAACTATTAAACCTCTGAAGTGTCGCTTTGAGGCTATTGGATGGATAATGCGAGTAAATCTTCAGATCATCAGCATATAGGAGGTTCCGAACACTAGTTCCAAAACTCTCAGCTATATCTCCAATGTACTGCGAAGGAATGTACTGCGAAGGACTTAATAGTCTAAAAGCCAGTCCCCAGCTAGCTGCCCTCAAAGCTAAATCAATAGAAAAATACAAAAAATTGAAGAACAATAGCTTAAAAAGGGTCTCATGAGCGCAGAAGTAAAATCGTGAATCGTAATGTTTATGCTGCTGAAAATGATCCTCCAAAAGAAAGGGTCACTCGTGGAGAAGAGGAGTTCTCTGCGGGACTCATACACTCCCTCTCTCTCGGCTGGCGCAACATATGTCAAACGGATTACTGCATCGGGATCTCGCGTCCCTTTTCCTTATACCTGGAAGACGCAGCTTATTTCAATACTCTTACTTTGCAATCTATTTCTGAAATATCATGTAACGTTCACGTTTGTTCGGATAGTCCACGTTATTTTGTGAACGTACTGACACGGTCGCCAGATGCTTAGAGCGCATCAAACTTCTTTGAAAAAAGGCCATTTGCAAATTCTTTAAATTCAGTGACTGTTTAATATCGATAAATTCGCATCTACTCTACTTTGTGATCAAAATTCCAAAATTCAAGATTCTACTAAAGTTGAAAATAATATAATTTTATATTGGCCATATGGAAATATAATATTAATTTATTTAACCCGGCGCAAACTCAAGAAACCCTGTACTACGCTCACGACCGCACTCTCATCCGACACGATGTAGATGAGACCTTGATCATCGCTACACTCTCGAATTATGAAATGAATATATTTAATTCGACGATTACGCCCGACGAGCCTTAGGATCCTTGCATTACGCGTATAGTCGCACTCCAACTCGACACTATGCAAGAAGGACCTTGACTATGGTGCGCAATTCGTGCAAGTGAGCCACGATCGCACTCTTATCCGACACTATGCAGATAAGACCTTGATCGCTGCTACACTTTTTTTGGCTTTGTTGATTTAAAATTGAAATAAAATTTTGTATTGATTTTACATTGAAGATAATTGAAAAAAACATGAGTTATGGAAACAAAAATTAATTAATTTATTTGATGCTTATTGTACATGTTCAAAGATTGAACATGTCGCACGACCCGAAAATAACCGTTAGACATAGTGAGCGGGGCTCGTGTATGTCTCAGCGCGATGTGTTCACTTCAGCGGCCGGCGCAATAATGCATGCGGAGCTCTGAATTGCTCCATTTATATAGGGAATGGTCGTATCGAGTTGTGCGACTTGTTCTACAAATCTTGTAGATGGTATTGATTATTTACAAATTTCTCAAACAGTGCGCACCTCATTGATATCTGTAGTATTGCACATTGTTTCGCTTTTTCGCATTCATCGATCAATTCGCAACAAAATTTCGCAAACAGCGCACCGACGGATTTCGCACTGCCTAGCGCGTCATCTTGTTCGCGACTTTTCGCAAAGAAAAAATGAGTTATATTATAATATCTCAACAGTGTACACATCTTAAATAGTTATACTATTGCATACTGTTGCGTTTTTTGCGATGTGAATAATTGTTCTCGGTCGAAAATCACGATCAACGTGTATTTTCACGATTTTCATCAATATGATTCTTGTTCGCGATTTTGCATCAAATTCGTTCGCACACAAAAGAAATACTTCGACGGATTGGATAAATCGACTTGTGAACTTGTGCACACTGTTGCGATTTTAACCAAAAATCATAAATAATTTTATTTTAACATCGATGTATACATCACGCCATGTAACTACGCTAAATCAAATTCCGGTTCGACGTTTTACTCGCAAACGGAAGCTTAGATCGATTTTTTATTGATCTCATTTTATCACAATACATATACATACTGTTTTGATTTTCCGCAATTTTAAATGAATAATTACATTAATTAAACAAATAAATGAATACGTATATACATACATATATACACCTATATATAGACATATATACACATGTCTTGGGGTTACAATCATTCTTACCTTTCGTACTTCGAAAAACCGCTGCCAAGTGCCTTAGCAGTATGCTTCCTCAAAGAGGCTTCAATATCACCCACAAACGCTTCCCAAACCTGTATTTTCACCTTTCCACTACCGTAGATATTATCATCTATTTTTCAAAAATTACAAAAAAATTATTTAATCAATTCAATTCGTATCTTTGTGACTGTGTAAAGTGTCGTTCTTTTTCAATTGACCAAACTATGTTGCGAGTGTTGATGTCTGCCCGGGCTCTCTTATTATTTGATCAAATGCAACAAAGCAAACGGTTCTAGGTTCTACACGATGCGAGACATTTGGACCTGCATAATTTTTCGATCAATTCTTCCCCTTAGCAACGGTTGCTAAGGAGCTAATTGGGAAGATTTTGTGTCCTTTGCCGTCGAAAATGATGGAAATGGGTCATAAATTAATGATTTCCAACCTTCGTAACTGTTGCTAGGGAGGTAAACAACCGTTGTTATGGAGCAAATACAACAATTCAGTGTCCTTGGCCATCGAGTGTGACTTAAAACTGATTTTCCGGCTTGCCCCAATGAGCACTCATAAGGATTTGTGAGAAAACACGTTAGGAACGGTTGCTAGCGAAATAACCAACGGATTTTGCTGAAAATTTAACTCGGACTAGATCTTGTCACAACTAACCGGTGTGCAAAATTTCAAGACGATCGGATCATTCCTTCGGGAGTTATCGTGGACGAAAGAAACGAAAAAATAGACACCTTAGCAACGGTTGCTAAGGAAATAAACAACGGATTTCGCTGAAAATTGAACTCGCCCGAGATTTTGCCGCGATTAACCTGTGTGCAAAATTTCAAGACGGTCGGACCATTTCTTCGAGAGTTATCGTGGACGAAAAAAAAACGGGACGCACACACACATACACACATACACACACACACACACACACACACACACACACACACACACACACACACACACACACACACACATACATACAGACACTTTTGAATTTCCATGTTTTTCGACCAGTAGATCACGAAAATCGAGGTCCCGAGGTCTGATTCGTTGGGTCGATTTTTGCCCCATTACAAAGCTTTCTCTTTGAGAAAGCAAAAATCTATCTTATCGAACTGCTATCTATATACATCCTAGGTACACTCCGTTTTATTCCCTTCTCGCAATTGTCATTTATTAATGGGTAATATCCACCAAATGCTCAAAAAAACAAGGCCTTTTTCATGATTTTTCCGGAACATGTGGGATGGAGTAAAGGGACCCACGCACTGTTGATGTCAAGCCTAAATCCAAGATCTTACCTCTTCTTGGCTTGTTTTAGGCCTGACCTCAGTAGTGCGTGGGCCCCTTTACCCCGTCCCACATGTTCCGGAGTGCAGCTCCGAGGAGAACGAGTTTTTATAACGAGCTACTAATAAGCCCTTATACCCTAGCTCACACACAGAAAAGTTTTTCTTACCACCATTTCCCTATCCATAATTTTTCACGATTATTTGATAAGTAAATAAATACTTTTGTTTTTCACTTCTGGTTTTCGAATCTCCGAATATTTATCTAAATTTCCAGTCAAGTTTGAAGTTGATGTGTCTATTCGTTGCAGAGTTACTTTTTTTTCTTGCAATTTACAAGAGTAATTATCAACATTTTTCAAAAAATTTTTCAGGGTCTTATAACTGAATTTTCAAGGTATAGCATGCTGTTTTTCATATTTTAGTTCACATCCGTCGATAAAATATTTGTTGTATTTTTCAAAATAGACCCATTTTTTGCACTTTCAAATCACTTCATTCCAAATAAACAATTCTGTAGCTCGGGACTATTTAATATCTATTCTATAAATGTTTAGCTCTCATCTTGATTTCGAATCATCAAAAAATATGGCCTCCTTCAGAAGTTATAAGGTTTAGTCGACGATTTTACCGATTTTGTCCATAGTGCGGCGCCTGGTCGTCCTCGTCCGTGCACCGGCAGCGTGACAGCCCAGAAGTCGTTAGCGCGCTGGGCCGTCGTAGGAGGCGGGATAGGCAAATAACAACTAGCACTATCTTTGCATTTATTGAATTGAAAATAGCTAAAAATACGTTGACCGACCGCGCTTGATCGGTTTATCTCTACATTCAGCAAATAAATTCATAGTTATTCGTGATTTGGTCTAAATTATGATACGACACGATGAAGTTGGCGCGCGATACGCGGGGAGCTGCTCCGCGCGTGCACTCCGTATCGGCTGCTTGCGATTGCACCCGTGTTGGTGCAAACTGACTCTGGTTTATCTCCGAACATACTTACTATACATACTCACTCAACATACTTGCCCTGTTTGCGGTCTCGATCCACTCTCCCGTTGTCTCGCGGGACACCTCCATTTATAATCGTCTCAACGTTATGCATGCAAGAGCCCCGCAGTTGCGTGATTCGCTGTCGCAAGGCGAGCGCGTGTCATGGCTCCTCTTGTTCGCTGCGTTTAACTCGCTCATGTACCGTCTCCATCATTTCAGGCACAGCACCACCCTTGCGCTCAGAAAGCACCTTATCCAGGCGTTTTTATTTCCTGTGGTGGACTACTGCTCTCTAGTGCTCTGCGACCTATCCAGCAAACAGGATCTCCTTATTCAGCGTATCCTCAATACGGGAATCAGATATATCTATGGCGTGAAGAGGCGCGAGTACATCATCTCTTACAGGCGACAGCTGGGCTGGCTCACCAGCTCTGGTCGCAGAGAGTACTTCTCTGCTTGCACTATCTACAAAATTTTGGCAAATGGTAGGCCATCTCACCTTGCAAATAATTATCAGCTTTACACTAGCCAGAGACCTGTAATCGGTGTGTGTCAAAGGCCCCTTGTCGTCCCTCCCTTCAGACTGAAGTCGACTAGGAACTCATTCTATATTAGCTCGACCTATATTTGGAACAATCTCCCCAATCATATTCGTACCATCAACTCATTCAACATGTTCAAGCACCACATCTTTGAATATATTTTTGATCGTGAAGGCATCACTCTTAATACTTAAGTCATTCTATTCTACTTCATTTATATATTATTCTTCACTCATCCTCACTGCACCCGTTCACACTAACATCTACTCATCCTAACCATTTCGTCCACTTTTAGTCAATATTATATATCTGTTTTTTACCTAATTAATACTTTTATCCAATGTATCTGTCATTGTACAACATAATGTACATAAGTGGAAAAAGCACGAACGGCTCGGACGAAAAAAAGCACATTTCGGCTTCTCGGATGAAGAAAAGCACATTTCAGGTTATTCGATACGGTAGAAAATTAACTGCGCATTATTACGTAGTAATATAATACATTGCACGTTTGCATACCCTCTCACGAGTATTGAGATACTCAATTTCATATATCTCATCATTTAGTGTACTATGATTTTTCATTATTTCTCACTTTTTCGATCTCATTCGCAAAAACCAATACTATAATTTTCTATCAGTGTACGCACGTACGTAGGTATAGACATTTTTGGGATTCTACGTTTTTCAACCCGTAAACGACGGAAATCAAGGTACAAAGTTTTTATAATCTGAGACCGAATTCGTAATCAGCGACCTCGAAAACCTATGCATACCGACTTTCAACAAGATCAAATTTTTTTCTAAATTTCCGATCAGCCATATTAAAGTCTCATTCTTATTTGAATTTTTAAAATATGAAGCCAGATTCGTGACCAGCGACTCTAAAAGCCTTTGTATGCAAAATTGCATTGAAATCCAGTGGATTTGGAAATCCAAAAAATCTATGCATACCGATTTTCGTGAGAAACCATCGACACAATATCGTTTAACGTAAAGAGTTAAATTTCAGCGGATCATTATCATGGATCTCACTATATCACCTGATCTGGAGTGAATCTTTCTCTATGGCCGCTTTATTCGAAATGGTCTTCTTTTTGAAGCCAGGACCGAAACGTATCCTCCTTTAGCCGACTTTTGCGATGAATTCTTTTTCCCTCCCAGTCACGAAGAAATCATTCTGACTATTTTGGCATTTTTTACAACTTGTGCCTGTATTTCGAGTGAATGAGATCAGGGAAGTAAGAAATAATGAAAAATCATAGTACACTAAATGATAAGATATATGGAATTGAGTATCTCGATACTCGAGAGAGTGTGTGAGAACGTGCAAAGTATTATTTCACTACGTGGTAACGCGCAGTTAATTTTCTACTGTATCGAATCACTTGGAAATGTGCTTTTCTTCGTCCGAGAAGCTGAAATGTGCTTTTCTTTGTCCGAGAAGCCGAAATGTGCTTTTTTCGTCCAAGAAGCCGAAATGTGTTTTTTTCGGCTGAGAAACTGAATTGTGCTTTTTTTTGCTCGAGAAGCTGAAATGTGTTTTTCTTCGTCCGATGAACGAAATGTGTTTTTTTCGTCGGAGATTTGAAATAAGCTCCTCTTGGTAAGGGCCGTCGATGTATACTCAACAAATCTTACTTCCATGTCTTACTCACATAGAGTTAAACATAAAATATAAGAGAAAAGCAACGCCAATCGAATTTCACTCTGTGCTTGGATACTGAAGCAATAACAACATGTATTCAAGCACAAAAACTACACCTGCAGTAACACTGGACGACAATACAGTATCAGAGTTGATTTCCATTCATGAAAACTTCAACTCTGAACATGTGTCGACCAACATCATACTATAACGAATAATATCATAACTTATTCACTCACAGTTTTCTTCTCGCTCCAATATAATTTCTGGCCCTGCACAGCTTACCTGGAACACAAAAATCATCACAAAGAACCGTTTTACAAAAAATACATGTACACAAGTGAAGGTTGAATTAACTTATCTGAATTTTCTTGCGTCTCGATTGAAAATCCATCAGTTGCGTACGATGAAGCTCCAAACCTGCTGGAAAACACTATGGCGGAAATCGATCTGGAAAATTTTCTCATAATTACACAAACTGTTGTGAGTATAATATAAGGTTCGGTAGTGGAAGCAGCCGCTAATGTGTTGAGTGTTTCATTCATAACTGCCTGACGAGGTCAGTGAACCTTACTGGCGAAACATCGCATCAATCAAACATGTGGTGAATTTTGTGATTTTTCCTTTTCCACTTCACTCTGGATTGGCCCTCAAAGATCGACCATTTACACATGTTTGTGAACGGTAGAGTCATAGAAATAAGATTTATAACCCGCTTTTCTGCGTGGACGTAGTTTTTAAAAGCGTAGAATTTAAGCCCCCTTTTACTTGGTAAATCTAAATCACTTTCTGATCGTATCTCTCTTCATGATTGTATCAAATTTGTGAAGGTGTGCGGATATTTTTAATATAATTGAATATTAGTTAATTCGAGAATTGCTCTTTTTGATTTTCCCTATTGTCTACCACTTCCCTTGATAATTTCAAATATCATCTGTTTACTCTCTTATTGATAATGCATTGCTAATGATACTTCACCAAGAAGGACTCCTTGCTTAAATATTTAGTCTTACTCTCAAAGTTCATGTTTCCCCGCCCTTTATTTTTCTGTTTTCGTTTACTTGTTCATAAATTCAAAATTCAAAGTTAATTCATTAGATAGAAATTAAAGCCAGTCAGAGACTAAAATCTATCTTCCTCCTTCCATAAAAACGATTTTTTATCTTCCTTCGATTTCGCCAACACAACGCGACAAACTACGCAACAGACCACGCGAAAGACCGCTCGAACTACCACCCAAACCACCACATGAAAGACCGCGCGAACCTCTCTCAAATATTTACCCAAGAAATAACACCGGCTCAGCAGTATCATCTCGGACAACAGGCTTAATTCACTCCCGATTACCAAGGTGAGTCCAGAAGCGGCGAGCGACCAGGGTCGCGAACGTTTCCCACCCACCCCCCCACACACACACACACACACACACACACTTCCTTTTTGCTGAAGGTCCCTAGTCATGATACGACATTACCAACTTCAAATTGAAAAGCCAATCGCATGTTCACGATAATCAGTCATAGAATTATATTAATTCCATCAGTCAAATGAAACCCTAAATAACACAGCCACACAAAAAAAAAAAATGAATCCGAATCCGAGGTCGGTTTGAACCCTGCAGGTCGAGGTTTGGCCATAACCTCAAAAAACCTAGTAAATTAGAATTTCCAGGACATTTTAATTTTTATAACTGTATAACTTGTACAGTAAACGTCTAAAACGTGGCTGTGTAATTAATATTTTATTGAAAAAATCCAAATGAATCATGGTTTTCATCGTGTATAGTGTAAGGTCAAAGATGAGGGTAATAGTTTGCTGGGTATCAAAATAATTTATAATCATTTTATTCAAAAAAATCCTCTATATTTTCAGTTAACTGAAACTAAAATATTATTTAGGGTTTTATTTGATTGATGGAACAAATATAATTGTATAACTGACTATCGTGACCATGCAATTGGCTTTTTAATTTGAAGTCGGTAATACAAAGTCGGTAATGCTGCGTTGCAGGTTACTATAAGCGTTATTTGTAAATACAATCAGTTGAACTGTGACGTTGCATTCGGCCTGCGAATGTAGCACAACATAAGATTGAGTGATATAATTTACTGGGCGCCAGGCATGAAGTGCCTCACTCAATATATGAATAACAATGACGGACTTTACGTTAATTTGACCGTCCAATAATTATTTAACCTCAAAAGGGGGCACCTGGCTAGAGACTCGTTCAGGGTCGGCAAGGGTCGGGGAGATGGCTGAATCTCCAACTCATTTGGGCTCAGGGAACCTTCGACTGTCAGGAGTACTCCTTGGAGCTCTCGACTGACTCGAGTTTCCCCCTGGGTGCCGACTCCGAAGACGGCACGCACAGGATACTAGGTTAGGAGCCTGGCGTGACCGACGGCTCGCTAACTGTTCACTTACTCAATGTTGGTTGACTGGAAATCCATTGGATACTCGTTCACATGAATAAATGCAGTTCAAAAAAATCAATAATATTGGGGGAAAATCAGGAGGAACGCAGTACACGGTAAGTCATATGAATTGAATTTATTGACTCTACTTTGCATACATCAGCATCACCAAATTACTCGGAACGACGCACGCTCGCAACAACGAAATCGCCATGACTCTACACAATTATGAAAATGCTCGGGTAAGATGGCGGTGACCGCGAACCATCGCGGGAGCGCCGGCTCTCTGGACCATGGAATGGCGGAGCCGCATCGCTCGCGAGGTATGGCGGTTAATTCGCGGAAAGCGTGGAACCGCGGGCAAGAGATTTCCCGGGGCCCACCGGGGCCATGGCATCGGCTTAAAAGCGCAAGTCTCACCGTATGTTCGAGGATATCTGGATCGATGAACTACTCCGGAAAATATTCTAAGTTCTCTGTGGCTATCTGCCTGAATACGTGAACGTGTAGCACAGGATACAGCCGGAACTAGAATGGCCGAGGACGAGCCATGAGGCCGCGTCCTCTCCATCCCTACTTTGCCTTATTTGCATAAGGTCCAATCCCTTGCGCTCCCGGCGCCGCCAGAATTTCTCTCGAACAATTATATAATCTGCCGGGCCCGCGCACCTCACTAAATTACTCGATTGGTCGCCGGTCGACGCGAGCGCCGTAGTCGCGATCGCCCGCGACATTCAAATTCATAATTTATACATATATACACGCGGCGGACCTTACATACTACTAAGTACAATTTTAATTATAATTAATCACATGAGGAAGGTTCCACAGGGTATTCCTGGGGCTGACGAGCCACAATAACTCAACTGAGCACGTATATCGCACGTGCGCATCGGTATTCCCCTTCGCGCATCGCCATAACCCATCCCAGGCTCTCTGCGCATCGAGGTCCACACCTGAGGGGCTGCGCGCACTTTGCCTCGTGGTCCTAGCGTCCCCCCCGCGCGAGCTCTCGCCCCACCGCTCCGAGCGCCGCCGGCTCTCCCACATGTGACGCGGCCTTAGCTCCGTCTCTCTCGCGCTCGCACACACGGTGGCTCGATTCTCCGCGTCGCGTTCGCTTCGGTGACGGTGTTCTCGTGCGCCCGCGCATCCTCGAGCCGAGCTCCTCGCCTAGAGCTTCGGCGAGTACCCGCGAGTGCACGCGTACGGGCAATTCGGGCCCGGGCCGGGGCGCGCGGATCGCTCTTCGGCCCTCGTGTCATGGCCGCGCGCTGGCTGCCCCCACTCCGGATCTCCGGTGGAAAGTCGTCTCCGGGGCGGCTTTCCTGGGTCCTGGGGGTGACCGCTGGTGCGTCGCCCAGTGTTCTGCGTGAACCATAGTGATTGTGCTGTGCTTGCAGGTGCAGCGGCAGCAGACAGGCAGCCTACAGCGGAATCCTCATCAGCTGCTTCCTGGACGTCAACAGCACCTCCAGGACAAGGGAAAGCGGGGGTTAGTGGTCTGCTCCACGGCTGGAGCGACCACCCACACTGAAAAACTTTCGGCACTACTGTAGTGCCACTATCCACTACAGTAGCGCCGGATTGGTTCGTACAGTTGCGCCGACAACTCGGCACTACTGGATTGCCGGGTCGGCAATACCACAGCGCCGGGTCGGCAATACTGTACTAAACCATATACGGCATAACCACAATGCCGTCTCCCGGGACTACCGTAGCGCCGCATCTCGGCACTGTAGTCTAGAAGTATTATTTGAATAAGGATATACCCTAATCCACGATGATGTTCAGGTGGCTAAGGTCGCCGAGGGCAGTGTCCCGACCCTGGACCGGACCGATGTCTAGGTAGTTAGGGTAGCCGATGAGGGTGTTCCAGCGGTGCGCTCCTGGTATTTTCCCTTGGTCAACCTGACCCTGGACCGGACCAATGTCCAGGTGATAAGGGTACCCGATGACGCTGTTCCAAGGGTGCGCTCCTGGTATTTTTGGTTGAAGATGCTGACCCTGAACTCGAACGATGTCCAGGTAGTCAGGGTACCCGATGACGGTGATGCATGGGTGCGCTCCAGGTATTTTTGCTTGAGAAAGCTCACTCTGGAACCCGACCGATGTCCAGGTACTTATGGTCGCCGATGACGGTGATCCAGAGTGCACTCCTGCTATTTTTGATTGGTGAAGCTGACCTTGGACTCGAACGATGTCTAGGTAGTCAGGGTACCCGATGACGGTCATGCAAGGGTGCGCTCCAGGTATTTTTGCTTCAGAAGGTGACCTTAACTACCTCGACATCATTTGGGTCCAGGGTCATTTTCCCGGAACAAAAATACTAGGAGCGCACCTCTAAAACATTGTCATCGGCGACCCTTGCCGCGTGGACATCGGTCGGGTCAAGGGTCAGCTTCCCCAAGCAAAAATACCAGGCGCGCACCTTTGGAACACCGTCATCGGGTACCCTAAGTACCTGGACATCGGTCCGGTCCAGGATCAGGTTGACCAAGGGAAAATACCAGGAGCGTACCCTTGGAACACCGTCATCGGGTACCCTGACTACCTGGACATCGTTCAGGTCAAGGGTCAGCTTCCCCAAGCAAAAATACCAGGAGCTAAATTTTGGAACACCGTCATCGGGTACCCTGACTACTTGGACATCGGTCCGATCCAGGATCTGGTTGATCGAGGGACAATACCAGGTGCGCACCCGTGGAACACGCTCATCGGCTAGCCTGACCACGGGTCCAGGGTCAGTTCCTCCAACCCAAAAGTACCTGGAGCGCACCCTTGGACACTGCCCTCGGCGACCCTAACTACCTGAACACGTCCGGGGTCAGGGTTTTCTTATTCAGCCCATGTATTTATAGCGCTGGGAAAAATCCAGTGGCTCAGAACGGATAAATTGCTGGACTCGGCAGTCCCACAGCGCCGGGCTCTCGGGCGAACCGTTCTGCTATAGAGCTCGGCGCTGTAGAGCTGCCGACTCGGCACGTCTCAAGTGCCGGGCACTCGGCGCAACCATAGTCCTATAGTCGGCGCTGTCGTAGTGCCGAAAGTTTTTCAGTGCAGGACCAGGGACCAGCAGCGAACCTGTACCAGGACTTGGTGGTGAGCATAGCCTCACCGCCCAGGTAAGTAAACAATATGTTTACATATATACTCTGGGGGCCTCTAATAATTAATGTATATATACATATATATATTTACAGGGCTAGGCGGAGGAGAGCATACTGATCACATGCCTCTCCTCCAGAGCGTGAAGAGCTCTGCCCCCAACGACAACACTCTGGGAGGAAATGTTAGTTCTAGGCGGGTAGGTAGGGAAAGGAGTGGACGCTAGGTCCACGACAAGCTGGACCTGGCATGCACTCCGTCACAGAACATATGTACTCAACTATACATGCGCTGTACTTTAATCACAGTTCAAGTAACTATAAGAAAAGTATTTGAATCAATTATATCATAGTGTTCTCCAGCAGGTTTGGAGCTTCATCATGTGCAGCTGATGGATTTCCAATGAAGGCGCAAGAAAATTCAGATAAATTAATTTAACCTTTACTTGTGTACTGTTTTATGTTCCAGTTAAGCTGTACAGGCCCAAAAATTATATTGAAGCGAGAAGAAAACTGTGAGTAAATAAGTTTTGATATTATTGGTTACTAGGGGGGGGGGGGGTACCCCCCTGCTCGCTTCGCTCGCCAACCCCCCCCCGTATCTTCTTTGAAAATAAAAAATTTCAATGATAAGTGTAGTAATAATTAAATAAAAATTTCATTTAAATCAATAAAACTTGGAACTTGAAACTTCGATTTTGTTCAATTGAAAATAATACCAAACGAACGATTCGAATCAAAATAAAAGCTTAATTTCATCTATGTTCATGTTAAACGTTTGTTTATTCAGTTTCAGGTTAATAGTGTTATGTGTCAGATCATATTTTTTCGGTTTAGGTTTTTCGCGTGTTTCATTTCAGATTTTCGGTAAGATTTTGAGAAATATTGCAACAGTTGCTAGACACGTAAACAATGGTTTCTATGTGTAAAATGGAGATTTTGTATCCTGTGCAGTTAAAAATACTGGAAACGAAACTCACGTGGATTATTTTTGCCCTTAGCAACGGTTGCTAGGGTGGTAAACAACGGTTGCTGAGGAGCTAATAGGGAAGATTTGTATTTTGTGTCCTTTGTCATCGAAAATGATGGAAACGAGTCATGAATTGTTCATTTTCAACCTTCGTAACGGTTGTTATGGAGCAAATATAACAATTCAGTGTCCTTGGCTATCGAGTGTGACTTAAAACAGATTTTCCAGCGTGAATTTATCTTCCCCTTAGAAACGGTTGCTAGGGCGGTAGAAAAGGTTGCTGAGAAGCTACCTTTGCTGTTGAAAATGCTGGAAACGGGTCATAAATTGAGCATATCCAACCTTCGTAAAAGTTGCTAAGGAGATAAACAACGGTTGCTTTGAAGCAAATACAAAAATTCAGTTTCCTTGGCCATCAAGTGTGACTTAAAACTGATATTCCGGCTTCCAAAGCAACGGTTGCTAGGGATGTAAACAATGGTTGCTATGGGTAGAACGGAGATTTTCTATCCAGTGCAGTTGAAAATACTGGAAACGAAACTACGTGAATTTTCCTTCCCCCTATCAATGGTTGCTAAGGAGGTAAACAACGGTTGCTATAGAGCAAATACAACAATTCAGTGTCCTTGGCCATCGAGTGTGACTTAATAGTATATTTCCAGCTTCCGAAGCAACGACTGCTAGGGATGTAAACAAACGGTTGCCAACGATATCAACAGTGGTTGCTATGGGAAATGTCTCATCGATTCTCATTGATTTTTATGGTTCCAATGAGCACTTATGAGGATCCGTGAGAAAACACGTTAGTAACGGTTGCTAGGGAAATAACCAAGAAATTTCGCTAAAAATTGAACTCGGCCTAGATTTCCATTTTATGAATGCTGGTCGCAAGCCCGGAAACGCAGAGAGAGAATGATAAATTAAATAATTAAACATAAAACAATTAAAACATTAATAATTAAGTCCTTGGAAAAATGATACATTGAAATATTTTGTAAGATCAAACAGCTAATAGTTCTTTATTAATTCAATTTATTTCGGTTATATCTCAAATACTTTAATCGGCAATGTTATCGTTGTCAGAGTCCTAATCAAGAGCATATTAACTTCAACACACTTGATGGTACAAATATGACTTGAGTAACATGGATTATCAGGAATTCGTGTTCCCAAGTCTGTGTCGAAACTTACATGAATTTTTCTTCCCCTTAACAACGTTTGCTAGGGAGCTAATTCAAAAGATTTTGTGTCCTTTGCTGTCGAAAATGATGGAAATGGGTCATGAATTGATCATTTCCAACCTTCGTAACGGTTGCTAGGGAGGTAAACAACGGTTACTATAAAGCAAATATAACAATTTAATGTACTTGGTCATTAAGTGTGACTTAAAACTGATTTTCTAGCTCCCGAAGCACCGGTTGCTAGGGATGTAAACAAACGGTTGTTATGATGAATGACATTGAAAAAACTTGGGCAAAATAATATTTAGCTCTTTCCTTCTTCTGCAGCAATGGTTGCTATGGGTAAAATGAATATTTTATATCCTGTGCAGTTGAAACAATACTGGAAACGAAACTTACGTGATTTTTTCTTCCCCTTAGCAACGGTTGCTAAGGCAATAAACAATGGTTCCTATGGAACAAACATAACAATCCAGTGTCTCTGGCCATCCATTGTGAAAAAAGGGGTGAAAAAGGGGATCCAAAGAGGGGAGCAAAAAAGAGGAGCCAAAAAGGGGAGCTAAAAAGGGGAGTAAAAAAGGGGAGCCATAAAAGGGAGCAAAGAAGGGGAGCCAAAAAGGGGAGCAAAAAAGGGGGCAAAAACTTTCATGGCGGCGGTTGCGGTCTAGCTTTTAATATAGAGAGATAGTATGTTATTGGTCGACACATGTTCAGAATTGAAGTTTTCATGAATGAAAATCAATTCTGACATTGCATTGTCGTTCAGTATTACTACATTTGTGGTCTTTGTGTTTGGATACATATTGTTATTGCTTCAGATCTAATCACAGAGTAAAAAGCCGATTAGCGTTGTTTTTTTCACATATTCCATGTTTTACTTTATGTGAGTAAGACGTAGAAGTAAGATTTGTTAAGTATATATGTTACTTATTCATTCTATATGTTTTTCAGGATATAATGAGATATAGTATTCAGTTAGAACAGTGAAAGTGTAGTACAGTGAGGGAAATACGTCTCATTACATATTATGATTTGGGACGAGACCAATGGTTCCAATCAGGACACATTAATTAATATATTGGAAGTTTGGGAGCATTGAACCCTGAAACTGTGAATACACTTTTTTTTTACCCAAGTAAACACCAAAAAATTTTGGTCAAGATTGGCAACCAGCATCCCAAGTAATCTCCTAGTAAAATGTATCAACTTGATGAGTAAAATTTACCCAGGGATGACTCATCCTGATGCATTTTGTAGTAGTAGAAAGAAACAGAATTCTTCAACATAAGCGACACTTTATATTTCTTTCTATACTGTTATGTATCTAAGTTGAACCGAGAAGCAACATCAGGATTAAACGTATATATGGGTATAGGAATACGTTGGATGAGACGCATCCGTACGTCGGATGGCGAATTGGACGTAGAGCATGAAATCACGAGGACAGCTTGCATTTTCTTGCTGCTGCCCAACGTTTGAAGGTATGGATGTCGGCTATGGAAAATTCTCTTATCGGCCTGTGTAAATCCACGAGCAGCCAGCGGGCGCTCGTCCGGGAAAGTATATATTATAGGTGTAGGTTACATTTGGCAACTGCGCTACGGTAATTTAGCTAGAAACGGCGATCTTCTTATTGGCACGTATAAGTTGACGAGCAGCCAGCGGACTCTCGCATTGCTACGTTTGAGGGGGCTTCAGCGAGTTATTATTGTATTATAGAATGAACTCAAACTTTCATAGAATGTACCTAGCACAACCAACTTTCAATTGCAACAAAGAAAATCATGGGTCAACATGGTCATTTCCATATGAGCGCTATAACAAAAATGACGTTTTTTACATAGGCTCTTATGGCGAGAATCGATTAATCCCTTCTCAACTAAATATGATATTATGGAAAAATTTGAAAAAATTCTAAGTAATACGTTTTTATAAGCAGATTATAAACGATCGCGAAAATCGTATGTCGTCATCGAAAAATGATCGTAAAACTGAAAAAAGTGAATTTTAATGAATTTCACAAGTGTTTATGTGCAAATCTTGACTTAGTTATAATTTATTTTCCCTTTTCAAGCATCCATAAATAGTCTAGGATAAGACTAATCTATTTTAAAACGATAGAATTGGGAGAATTTTGGAAAATAATTCAGGCACCCCCATTAGGGCCCCGCATTGGTACGGCACCTAACGCTGAAGCTCCCTTAACTTTCCATGATCATAAACATCTCTTCGAAGGTCAATGCCGATTTTATTGGGAACTGTCTTCTTTTGAAAGTAAATGGATACTCATTACTTGAATACAAAGTAATAAGATTCAGAAAACGATATCATTTGATTTGTCTCCGGTTAATATCTGACATTTTGATGAATGATTAGAAAAATCTACAATTTGCAATCGTGTGTCATAGAACCTCGCGTTTTCGACGTTTGTTTTCGACTCTATTAGACCAATATCTAAATGATGTCAAATATGATATCGATGTAGTTTTTTGTCAGCTTTCCGATAGTGGATTTAGTTTTCCAAAATTTTCACGTTTTCCCAGAAAAAAACATGAAACAAGCCATATCTCAAAACCCTGTTTTTTTTAGATTTTTTTTAATAGTCTAGATCGAAAGCTGACCTTTTTTACATTGATATAGCCTCTAAAAAAAAATAGGACTATTTCGTTATTTTCGAGGAATTGAGTAGTTAACATGAGAGGTTGCGCCGCGTCGCGCCGAGCCACGCTGCTTCCACGCGCTCGGGCTCGAGTCTTCTGTACACGTAAGTGCCGAATTCAGAGTACATTCGATATCCATATTATCTAATATGTTAGCTCGATGTAATTTTTGTTAGTCATTCCAATATTCTTCAACAGAAAAAATTAGCATCCGTATACTTGGGATATACGATTTTATGGCTACAGGACGATTGCGATTGACTTGAATAAATGCAAAAGACGAAATTTAAAATGTCGTAATTACTGATGTGTCCGCTAGATGGATATCGTATTTTTTGTGCCCACAATAGAATTTGGCTAGTAATGGATATAATAATATCCGTTATTAACAGCAAATCATGCTTTTAAAAAAATCTTTCCAAATTGTCTATAACCAAAATATTGTTTCTCAAGCTCAGCCAACAAACCGTTCTGTATATATTTGAGTTTATTGAATATATAATAAGACTGTAAGAGAGATACTCCTCTCTTGGAAAAACGTAAATAAAAAAGAGAGATCCTATCAAACCTTTACTTTCTCTACTTATCAATTTATCTATTATGGACGTTTGACGTTCCAATATTGAAGCAAGATGAGTAAAGCTTTTACTATGAAATGTGCCAATCCTTTCCAGGAACCAAATCATTATATGAAAATTAATTTGGTGAATTTCCTAAAATCATTTACAGAAAATGATCTATCAATACCTGCAGATGCGAAAATTTGTCTGAAATGTAAAATTAAACTATTATCGTCTTGCGGAAAGAAAAATGCTGCGAATAATCCATCTTCTCTATATAGTAAGAAATCTAAAGTAGGTCAAGAATACTGTACCGATGAATATCATAAGGCAGGTGTCATTGTCCAACCAATTAAAAGAAAAATTTCGAGAGACCCAGAACAAACAGGGAAGGATTTTACTGCTCAGTCTTTCGCCAAAATATTGGACTCTTGATGAACTTCGGAAACAGTTTTCTTGCTCGGAATGGGAAGCAAGAAAAGCTCAAGATCTAGTGGTTCAAAATGGTATTTTAACATAGCCTGCTAATAAAAAAGGCAGAGTATTACCTGATCAAACTGTATCTTTAGTTCAAAGTTTCTATGAAGACGATGCTAATAGTTGATTGATGCCTGGGATGAAAGATTTCTTATCTATCAAAAATGATGATAGCAAGCGAGTCCCTGTGCAGAAACGATTATTGCTCAGTAACTTGCTTGAGCTCTATACTCTGTTTAAGAAAGAGTATGAGAATGTCAAGATAGGATACACCAAGTTTGCACAGCTCAAACCTCCAATTCACAATTGCCTTTAAAAAATTACCACGACTGCATTACTGCAATTGTATGTTCCAAACCATTAGATGCGTGTTTTTTAGGAAGCTGTTCAGATTGTCCGAATACAACTGTGCTCAAAGAAACTTTACTCAAAGTTTTTGACAATAACAATATTCATGAAGTAAAATTTGAAGCGTGGATGCAAACCGATCTTTGCTCAATCATCACGCCAACTATGAAAACCCGTGAATATCTGAATATATTGGGTGACAAATTGATGAAGTTGAAAAATCACGATTTTTTCACCAGAGAGCAGTCTTTATTTATTCGTGAATTGGAAAAAGGGTTATCAGAGGGTGAATTTTTAGTTTGCTCTGATTTCGCTGAAAATTATGCATTTGTTGTGCAGAATTGAGCTCAATCATTCCACTGGAATAACAATAAAGCAACGATTTCCACAGTCGTTATTTACTTTCGAAGAAATGAAGAACTTCAGCACAAGAGCATGGCCATTATCTCAGATAATTTAGCTCACGATACAGTTACGGTCCATGTGTACCAAGAAATAATTGTAAGATATCTGAAAAAACCTAAGAAAATTTATTATAGTACCGATGGAGCAGGTCAGCACTTCTTTTTTCTAATCTTGTTTATCATCAGAAAGATTTTGGCATTACCGCGGAATGGCATTTCTGTGCTACAGCGCATGGAAAGGGGGCATGCGATGGAATTGGAGCTAATGTAAAACGAGGTGCTAAATTAGCGAGTTTACAGCGCTCTGCAAACAATCACATCTTAACCTCAGAAGGTTTATATGAATGGGCGAAAAATTATTGCAAGGAAACTGTAGTGTTTTTCAGTGCACAAGAAGAATACAAGAATGCGAAGTTGGAATTGGAAGTGAGATTTGATAATTCTTTTCCTATACCAGGCACTCTGCAGTTCCATGCATTCATACCAACTTGCGATGCGAGGCTGATTGTCAAAAGCATTTCGTCAGCTTTGGAGTATGCAATTTTTCCTAAGTTGAAAAAAAAATGAAAAAAAAATGCACAGATAAAAGACAATATTTCAAAGTTTGAATAACAAAGCAAAAACGTTACTCAAAGAAAGTGAAATGAAATACTCACGAATCGAACAAGTAATGAACGTGAGACTTCATTCAATATATAGGAACAAGTATGGATATCGAATGTACTCTGAATTCGGCACTCACGTGTACAGAAAACTCGAGACCGAGCGCATGGAAGCAGCGCGGCGCGGCGCAACCTCACATGTTCACTACTCTCGTTCACTTTCCTCTCGTCTTTGCTACTCTCCTTCTCGTACACGCTCTACACCTGGTTTCTGGGTCGTTCTCGCGTTCGGCCGTTGTCTTACCTGTGGACTGCCTCGCTGCATGGTCGAATTCGGAATGTGTCGCCACGCGCGCTCTACGCGATGCGCATGCACGCTCGGAAGACTCAAAAACGCCGCGACGCAACCCAACCGCTCGCGACTTCTATTCCAACTCACGTACACTCAAACCCATCGCAGTTTACTACGTCACACTCTCTATCGAGTATCCGCCCCACCCGAGATCGCTCGAGGGTCTGAAGTTGCTTTTTTATGCTCTCGATACGAAAATTAAAATCTAAAATTCGTTATCCAAGGTTTATTCTATGTTTCAATATTATTATTTTTTTTATTTTCATTCCGTTATGGCCCCACGCCAGGACTAAAAATTAGCTCTTCGGTTTTTCTATGAATGTGTCGGACCTAATGTCACGTGGCTAGCCCCGCGATTATCATCGCGAGGCTCGCGCAACGAATATTAGAATATCCTTGAATGTTGATGTAGAAATCGAAATACGAGACATAACGCAAGACGGTGCGAGGCGACTGACCGCCTCCCACCGCGAGTGTCACCAAGAAGTTGCGACTTCACCCTTACGAACAGTTAAATACGATCGATATCAACGCTTCGGGGCGCTCCCGTTTGAATCGGCAAGTCACGCGTACGCGAAGGCGTTACAGTCTAACGCTCAATTGTACACAAATATTGGTTTTATCAAAGACATACCTAAGTAATTAATTCCTGAGTCTTCGAGTTATTTGGGTATCCGAACCCCACCGAGTAAAATACATACGGTCAATACCGTAGCCGAGATAGAATCCAGGATTATTGGAGATAGTACCACGTAACGGGGTATTCAATATAACCCTAGTGAACTAACTCCCCCCCCCCCCGTTATGGTGGAGAAGCTGAGATCTCGTTTCGTGTAAGGGATTTGAATCGCGAACGAAAATTACAGATTTCTTCTAGAGTTTGAAAACCGCGTTGGAACCAACCGCGCCGAGTCAGTGTTGGGACCAATGAAAAAAGAATCAGCACACAACGAGCTCGACAGTTTGGGAGAGCCGTTTAACGATAAATTCAATGTGGAGAATGTAGCAAACGGTTATATGGACAATTCTGCGATCATTGAGAGCTAATCCGTGATAAGGAGTTTGAATGAACACACCATATATATTCATATTCAGCGACGTTTCGTCAGCTTGGTTCGCTGGCCTCATCAGTCAGTATAAAAATTAGTTAATCCATTCTTGAAAATCAGGGAGTGGAAGGAACTGACTTCCACTGCCACCGTCAAATTTGTATCTGCGATATGGTATATGTATGTGGTAGATAGATATGGTTATGGATATTATAGATTATAGATATGGTTTTTTTCAATACCCAAATGCTGGAAATGAAGAAAAAACACCTAATCTACGTTAGGCTCAGAATAATCATACCCGATAGATTTCATTAATGTGCTATACATAAAAGGACTTCCTACATCTAAGTGAAGTTACGTAATGAAATTTTAGAATTGAATCATGTTCAGCTTTTTCAAGCTATAGCTTTTCCAGCGACCCACAAATCTCAAATGTGTTGTTACAGTTCGATTAAGCACTCAAAAATAAAGAAACAAAAGTATGGAACAGTAATGTATCACCCGTAAAAAGACCATAAAATGATCGATTATGTTAAGGGGGTAGCCTACCTAAAGTTAAACATGGTTAAAAAAAATCGTACGAGGCTGTAAATTTATATTCTAATCCATTTTTTACGGCGGTTTCAATCACGTATCGACCACCCCGGAAAAAAATTTTTTTCAGTGTAAAAATTTTTTTTTAATTTTGTAGAACGTACTTGGGATTTTTTTTATCGGCTCCTAGGAGTTTAATCGCAAAACCGATATGTACGTTTGTGGACAATGTATTGAGGAACCCTCAAAAAAATTTTCAGCCCAAACCACTGAAAATAAGTCTCAATTATTCATCTCCTCCTGCATCACGTTTCCACCTTCATTCTGCAACGTCATGAAAACATCCATTTGATTCACACTAAGTAATTGGCATACATGCGATGTGTGCGTGGGAGGAAGTGTGTGTGTGTGTGTGTGTGTGTGTGTGTGTGTGTGTGTGTGTGTGTGTGTGTGTGTGTGTGTGTGTGTGTGTGTGTGTGTGTGTGTGTGTGTGTGTGTGTGTGTGTGTGTGTGTGTGTGTGTGTATGTGTATGTGTGTATGTGTGTGAGTGTGTGTATGTGTGTGTGAGTGTGTGTGTGTGTGCGTGTGTGCGTGTGTGCGTGCGTGTGTGCGTGTGTGTGTGTGTGTGTGTGTGTGTAGGTTTGTGTGCATCCACACATACACACATCGCAAGTTTGCTAATTACTCAGTGTGAATCAAATGGATGTCTTTATGACGTTACAGAATGAAGGTGGAAACGTGATGCAGGGGGAGGTGAATAATTGAGACTTATTTTCAGTGGTTTGGAAAAAGTTTTTTCCGGGTTGGTCGATACGTCATTGAAACCGCTGTGAGAAAATGACTTAGAATATAAATTTACAGCCTCGTACGATTTTTCTTAACCATGTTGAAATTCAGGTAGGCTACCCCCTTAAAAAGTAAGAACGTAAACAGTTTAAATTTACTTGTTTTTCTTGTGGCACACTTGAAAAATAACATTGAAATCAAAAAAAATCCTTGTGAATCTTTGTTCAGGTTCTGATTAAGATGCCTAGTAAATGCCATAGTTATGTATATGGGGCATTTCACGTCAATACTTTGCGGCCGGTGCGAGGATACTAGAGCTTCCCATTTTCGTCGCACGTTTTTTACTCTATCAAGTGCACACACTTGGAACGCTTATTCTTTGCGTATTCTCTACCACACATAAAATTTTCAAGAACGTGCTTACAAATTTATTTTCATTATTTTTTTCCAAGCAAAATCGCCCTAGTTAGTAGAATCGCCCATATATCTCCATTAGTATCAGAAATGTCAAAACATTAAAAGTAGAAGTGGAGTAGAGAATTTGCATTCCGTAAATTGATCAATGGACTTGCTCGCCTTATCAACTCAGTACACAGATAATATTTTGAAAGAAATTTTGAAACCGATTTCATGATTTATTTGATCTTAATTTTTGGATGAACAAATTATAACAAGCCTCTTTAATATGAATGAGATTGAATGATTATATACTAATCATTGATAACACATGTAACGGGAAAACCCGTCACTATAGACGGAGAGGCTGCTCGTCGCCCCAGCCGATACGGCACAGCCGCCAGATCGGGAGGGCAGCACTCTCCAGCACGAGCCGCGGCGCGCGAGAGTTCCGGCGGCGCGAGGCCGAGAGCGAGCACGAGGCTGACGGCCATTCTCGTTCGGTGCCCGCAGCTAGCAACACGCAACGCGCGATAGTCCCGAGTGGCCCCGAGTACGTGATCGTGTGCGTGTGTGCGAGACCAGGACGCCGAGGCCGACGACGACGCAGCCACCAGCAGCCAGAGCAGCAGCCAGCAGCCAGAGCCGAGCGAGAGCAGAGCGAGATCGACAGAACGAGTACCGTCACAGTTTGGTGTGCGCGTCGCGGCCCCGGTGATCCCCGCGTGAACGAGTCCCCTCGCGCCGGTCGTCCCCCACGCGAGAAGCCCGTGCTCTCAAGCTAGCCGAGGCACTCCTGGCGCCCGTATAGAAATACGGAGTGTCCCGGCAAGTAGAGCCAATCCCTGCGCGTGTATTTTCTCGTGCAACCTGATGCGAACGGGCACCAGGTCACACACAGCTCCACAAAAGAAAAATTGAACGAGCGACTGGACCATCCTACTTATATATGTATTTTTGGCTGCTCAATCCGAATCCGAGGTCCGTTTAGCTCCATCACCTCTGCGTTTAGCCATAACCTCAAAAATATGGCGGACCCCATATCGATGAAATCAATACTTTGCAAAACAGAAAATTTTATTCCATTCTGCATGAAAAAATAAAAGAGAACTGTTCCCAGCAATTTTCAGATTCGTTGAATAGTTTTTGAGTAAAAAATTCAGAAACTTTTACGGCAAGTGGGCCGGATTCAAGATTTAAAATTTTATGAATTTCTCACTCGTAAACTATGCGACCAATTGAAAAAACACCAAGAGCAGTTTCTATCTCATTTTTCACCTAAGATCTGAATCAAATTTCTGTTTTGCAAAATGATGATTTTTAATTTTTTTTTTGAGGTTATGTCTAAACGCAGAGGTGACGAAGCTAAACGGACCTCGGATTCGGATTCAGCAGCCAAAAATACATATGAGTAGTGTGGTCCAGTCTCTGGTTCAATTTTTTTTTGTAGAGTCGTGTATTATACTGACATTGCGCTGATTAACTTTTAGAGGGCCGGGATTTGGAAGAGTATATCGCACTCAGAAAACTGGTATTCAAGGTACCTCATATCACTGATTGATCATACACAAAGTGTAGATCATGAGGTGCGTCAATATATTGATATTCCGGCCGGGAACGGAACTGCTAATGTTAAAAATTTCAAATTTTTAAAAAATGTTTTTTTAATTGTAGAAAACGCTTCCTTCTTTATGAGAACATTATAGAAGTTAAATTTGTAGATTTAATTAAATATTTTAAGCAATTTGAAGGGTTGATAGTCAAATTTTTTGACCACTTGCACAATGTAGAAAATACAGATTTAATGGATTTGGGATAGGTGAAAAGGGGTGTGGAGGGGTCAATTCATCTTAAATGATTTTAATAAGTGAAAGTAATAATAAATTAATATATATTTTAGTCTAAAAATAAACATTAACCCGTTTCGGCCCAGAATGCCACTCGAAGCATGTCGCTCTTCGGTACCTCAGAACTTTTTCTATTCGCGACAGAAAAATTTTTCAGGGACATATTTTGAAAGGTAAAGACTTGCTCTTTCCAATGGTGTCAATTGAATTTGTCTAAAACATCATTAAATAGGCAAAAAAACACGGTTTTCTCGAAACAGCTTTTTTTTTAAATCAAATTTTCAAGGGGTTATGGGTCTGCCATATACCTGGAACCCCAGTAACCGGTGGAATAAATGTCTGAACTTAAAGGATGCATTGTTTGAATATCGATTTTTCTCCCCTGTGCATCCAAAATGGCACCTCAACTGCAAAATTTTTGCAAAAAAACTTGAAAGCTTGTTTATACAAAAATGACACACTTTTTTTAAAAATTGACAAGAATAAAAAGTTGTTAAAATCACTCAAAGAATACGTTGGAATTTTTTCAGATTTTTTTGAGCAATTTTTTATAATTATGCACTTGTCAATTTTTGCAAATTCCAAAAAATCGTTCAAAAAATTCTGAAAAAATTCCAGCATATTCTTTGGGTGATTTTAAGAACTTTTTATTCTTGATAATTTTTCGTAAAAGTGCAATGTATTTGAGAAAAACAGCGTTGAAGATCAAATTAGAATCCTATTATGAAAAAGTTCGATATATTTCTTGTTTTAGTTCTCGTTTTGATGTAATTTTGAAAAACATGGTAAACAATAATATTTATTGCAATCAGAGCAAAATCTGGTGGTTCTTTGACGACATCCCTGATAATTACATCTTGCTCTTGATCTTGATATGTGTTTGTGAGATTCAAAATTATTGAATTCTGATTGCGATAAATATTGCCTACTTACTTCTTTACACAAGTCTTTCGTTGCCAATTTTTTTTCACTATTTTTGTTGCACATATTCCAAATTACGACAGCATTCGTAACTGACGATTCTATGAGTCTTACAAAAATTGCAAATGGCCATTTTTTCGAATTTATACTGGGAGAAGCTTTTTTACATCGAAAATCGTGCAGATCGACCCCTCCCATATATTTATTATACAAGGAAAAAGCGAAGGGAAATCTTACTTCTGTTCTTTTGTGATCAACTCATGAATACCTTTCCATTGGTGTCCTAGGAGTGGCACCAGCTGCTGTAGACAAAATAGAGACCTCTTTTGAGTCAATGACACTAATAAAATTCATTCCACTGTTACGGTCATGACTTACTTTGAACGTCCCTCGCTGAGCTTTTTTTTCAAAGACATGTTTCTCTTTTACTCTGTCTCTACGGACAGTTCCCGTTGATCGTAAACCGCATTTACTCAAATGAACAACCAAATCTGGGCTGGTAAAAAAGTTGTCAAAGTATATGTGATAAGCTGATAATTTTCTTCTCGAAAGGCTATTTAGAAGTGGATGGATCATTTGCAAGACAACTCTAGAGCCTAGTGGGCATGAGGACAAATTGATACCAATACTTGTGTCATTTTTACCACAATAAACATCCAAATTGAATATGTATCCGCTAGCTCCACATAATCCCCATAATTTTAGTCCATATCGATCGGGTTTGGAAGGCAAATATTGTTTCAGAGAAGTTCGACCGAAAAATCTAACCATCATTTCGTCAATAGACAGAGCAGTAGAAAAAAATCCAAACTGTTGAATGTTTTGTCTGAATAAACATAATAATTGACGAACTTTCCATGCCTTATCATGATCATTTTTATCGGTAAATTTTGCATATTTTATTTTAGATTTGATTTCGCTGAATCTTTTACGGTTCATCGCTGAAGAAACAGTACAACACTTTACAAGATAGTCTGTTTCCCAATACTCACGTTGATTATTTCTAATATTGAATGATGAAAGCAATAATATACCAATAAAAATATTCAGTTCCCCTACGGGCAGTTGTAAGTCGTTTTCCTTACTAGCTTCAATAATATAATTTTTCATTTCTTTAGAAAAAAACAGTTCAAATAATTGGACAGGTGACATTGAAGATATTTTTCGTTGCACATCATCTTTTAATAATAATTGATCATCAATATTATCAGAATAAACTTTTTCTTTATCAATCCATGAAAAAATATGCTCCGGTTCCAATTTCTTTTGATTTTCCGTATATTTATGAAAAATAGATTTATACGATGCGTTCCGTACCAAACCAGAAATTTCATCATCTGTCGAAGTTGAATCTCCATCAGAGCCAGAGTCATCAGGATTAGGTATTATTACATACTCATCATTTTCGTCGGAATCTGATTGCTCCCTCTGAGTTGATTCGGAATTAATTCTTTTTGAAATTTCCACAGCTTTGCGCTTAGGCATTTTCAGACGTTAAAAATGAACTTTGGAAAAATCAAAAGGATATTCAGCTACTATACACGCGAGATCAGTTATGCAATATAAACATGAAAAATAGTATTAACTATTTCAAAGAGCTATATTATAATAAAGTGTAAATTGAATAGAGCAAACTGAGAAGAGTCAGAAAATAGAACCAATACTTACCTTTATTAGCGAGTTTTTCTTTCGTTATGTATCATTTGAAGATAAACAATAGATTTATTGTAAAATGTATTGCCTCTCTCATAACAACATGTGTGTATGAAAATGAAACGGCCAAGTATTTTTAAGATTTTAATAAAATGAATATGAAGTTTATTGTTGGCAAATGATAGATGTGCGAATATATCGAACTTTTTCATAATAGGATTCTAATTTGATCTTCAACGCTGTTTTTCTCAAATACATTGCACTTTTACGAAAAATTATCAAGAATAAAAAGTTCTCAAAATCACCCAAAGAATATGCTGGAATTTTTTCAGAATTTTTTGAACGATTTTTTGGAATTTGCAAAAATTGACAAGTGCATAATTATAAAAAATTGCTCAAAAAAATCTGAAAAAATTCCAACGTATTCTTTGAGTGATTTTAACAACTTTTTATTCTTGTCAATTTTTAAAAAAAGTGTGTCATTTTTGTATAAACAAGCTTTCAAGTTTTTTTGCAAAAATTTTGCAGTTGAGGTGCCATTTTGGATGCACAGGGGAGAAAAATCGATATTCAAACAATGCATCCTTTAAGTTCAGACATTTATTCCACCGGTTACTGGGGTTCCAGGTATATGGCAGACCCATAACCCCTTGAAAATTTGATTTAAAAAAAAAGCTGTTTCGAGAAAACCGTGTTTTTTTGCCTATTTAATGATGTTTTAGACAAATTCAATTGACACCATTGGAAAGAGCAAGTCTTTACCTTTCAAAATATGTCCCTGAAAAATTTTTCTGTCGCGAATAGAAAAAGTTCTGAGGTACCGAAGAGCGACATGCTTCGAGTGGCATTCTGGGCCGAAACGGGTAGCTCACTCTTTGTAGAAGACCAAGTTGATTTAACTTTACAGTTATCAATCATATATATCCATGAATCTTTGAATTAAATTGGCAGTATCTATCGAAATAATTAGATTGCTTGGCTTGAGCAAATGGCAAAAGAACCATGCAGTCATCGACTTACTAAATAACTGAATGAATCGTATGTGATGTGACACCGTAAGGACAGCGAAACAATGCGAAATCTAACGAGGAAACGAGATCGTTACAAGGAATGCATACTCTTTTCATTCTACTACTAGAAGGAGACAATCGAGATAAATAATTTACCATCGAATTCATGGATTAAATATTCGTTGAAAATTCCCAAGGAAGGTGAAATGGATAAGGAGAAATTGAGAGAATGCATCATGATAAGGAATATATAAAATTAATTGTAAACGAATTCGAGAAATGTGATGAAATCCTCCCTCTTGCGCAACACGCGTACAATACTAGTATCCACGAGGCATTAGGATACTCGTCGCACGAAATAGTGTACGGTCAGCGCGCGCGAACACTTTCAAGCTTCCCACCGAGGGAATATTTGCAGACGGTTGACGAATACCCCGCGGATATGATTCGGAACGTAGCACAAACTCGAATCATGGGCGCAATGAATTTAGTGCAATCAAAATTCAGATCGAAAGGATATTATGATTGGAATATGAACCCAAGACATTTCAGAGTGGGGAAGATGGTATACTTATTAAAAATACCTGTTACTTCACTGTGTGAAGTAACAGCAATGAATTGAGAAATACACAGCAAAGGTACAGAGAGGCGAAGTAACAAGGAGGGTCTATATAGACAAACTCAAAAGATAGGAAGAAACTCTCCGCGAAAAGGTATAATGGAGATGATAGATAATCGTCGACATGAAGACATGATTGCTTGCTTATCCGCATGATTACTATCACCACGAATTGTCAAAAAACAGATGGTAAACGGGGAACCATATTTAAATACAACTTGGAGTTGTACAAACGCGATTAATAACACAAATTTTGAAGTATAGATAACAAAGTTCTTTTGGCGGTCCTAACATGGGTCTGCACTTGATATCGATCCATATACAACACATAATTGTATAAACGCGGTAGTTGATTCAAAATTTGGTAATGTGGCTAATAAAGTTCCTTTGGCGGCCCTAACGTGAGTCCGCATGCACAATGATCAAGGCAAAGTAAAATCAGGATCGACCAAAGTCATTTTATTGCGATGTTGATGTCATAGGCCAACTAAACTAACAAGCAAAGGAAGCATCTTACGAAAAGCGTCGAGTTACTCCGCCGAATGGATAAAATATTCCGCGTTCACCTAACCAACTCATCGCTAACGAAAGGGGAAACTAGGAAGGAGGTCGATCGTTCGATCAAATAGTAAATTATAGGCTCTAAAGTAACAACGAAAACGACTGCTCACTAGCGTAAAACCAAGAAAAAAACGACTGTTAAAAATATGTAAAAGAAAACCGACTGCTCCTCTGGCTAGTCGGTAATGCACTGATTTTTCCCGTCGCGTCGCGTCGCGCCGGGGATGCTTCGGGGCTGCAAGTCCCGTTAGGCAGAGCGGGGAGGAGATGAATTCTCTTTCTCTCGCACTCATTGTTTCGCGGTCCTTTGCACTCGCGTCACCGGCAATTAACCAATTACCAGTGACCATGCTCTCCTACGATGCTCGCAACGGCTTTGCGGGAGGGCATGTGCAGCTGCACGCGCCGCTCGGCGCGGCGACTGTCAAGTCAGCGTTTGGGGGCTGCAATCTGAGATCTTTCTGTCATTGAGAGTTCTGTCTCTCTCGGGCAGAAAAATATGCAGGCCACCCATGCCCGCTTACTGCGCAGCAGCTGTGCACTATGCGCTACTTTGAAATTTCAACAAAAAAAACGTGGAACGTAACAGGATGAATGAAAACGAACCGGTGTAGATAATGCTTTTCCAGAAAATAACATGCACTCATTGAGTAAAACTCACTACTAACAAAAGATTATTCAGCGTTGAGATTACTCCGTTTGAATGGGGAATAGGTCAGTGTCGAAAACACTCTACCCGGGAGACATTCGTGTGCACCTAACCGAGACATTATAACCTAAGTACGCATCGACAACTTGATTTTCCACATTGGTAAACGAAAGCGCTTAATTTGCTCTTGTAGCGTCACGCGCACATGCCAATCAACGGAAGGCCATGCGCACAATGGGACTAAAGTGACTTCTTTTGATCAAAACTAAATTCCGAGCGTGCGGAGATACTTAGCGAAATTTTGATATGACCAATCTGAAGCTGAGAAAATCTCCTACAAATTTGTCGAAATGGTTTTTATTTTTCTTCTGTTTTACCCACTTTTGTCTATGGTACATTTTTTATTTTTTTAAATAGTCTAGATCGAATACTGATGTTTTTTTACGTCGATATAGCCCTTGAAAAAATCTACCTTTTTTTGTATTCGAGTAATTGAGTAGCGAACATGAGAAAATGCGCCGCGCCGCGCTAAACTCGAGCCTAAGCGCGTGGAGGCAGCGCGGATTGGCCCGGCGCGGCGCATTTTCTCATGTTCACTACTCAATTACTCGAATACAAAAAAAAGGTAGATTTTTTCAAGGGCTATATCGACGTAAAAAAACCTCAGCTTTCGATCTAAACTATTTAAAAAAATAAAAAAAAATAGGTTTTTGAGATATGGCATGTTTTATGTTTTTTTATTCGGAAAACGTAAAAAATTTGGGAAACTATCGGAAAGCTAAGAAAAAACTACATTGATAGCATATCCAACACTACTTAGATATTGGTCATATAGTCGAAAACAAGCGTTGGAAACGTGAGGTTTTAGCATCCGCGCGCTGGCTCAGGAGAGTGGACGAAAAACGCCCCATATAGCTTATTAAACTATGTTATTCCATAAGAATATTGAAGTTTCAGAATGTACCATAGACAAAAGTGGGTAAAAAAGAAGAAAAATAAAAACCAACTCGACAAATTTGTAGGAAATTTTCTTAGCTTTAGATTGGTTACATCAGAATTTCACTAAGTGTGTCCGCACGCTCAGAATTTAGTTTTGATAAAAAAAGTCACTTTTGTCCCACTGTGCGCCATCCCTGTACCCAATATATCCGCAGTAACTGTCGTCGATGCTATCACCCGAAACTTAATATATCTGCTCGGAGTACCGAAGATAATCATCAGCGATCGGGGGACCAGCTTCAAAAATGAATTATTAGCTGAATTTTCCAACATCTTTGGGTTCCAACTAGCCACTACCACAGCCTCTCATTCACAATCCAACGGATCGCTAGAACAAAGTCATTCACTACTAAACAGTTTTCTGCGAACTCGAGCTGCGAACTCAATTAGATCGGGATAAACTTGTACCTTTTACCATACACAAGTATAACACTTCGGTGCATCGAGCGACCAATTTTACTCCTTTCGAAGTTTTTTTCGGCCGAACTTGCAGAACACCCGAGAGACTACCTGATGAGTATGAATTGGAAACATACCCTCATACCTCAAAAATTTAAAAGATAGACTTCGAGTAATGAAAGATATTGCCCGAAACAACTTAGTCAACTTGGTTTGAATCCAGCCCGGGGAGCGTGAAATTATCTTCTCGCAATATCACTTTGGGATAGTCCACCAAGCCCGATTAAAATAAATTTATTCGTCGTTTGATATCTCGTAAGTTTCAGACACTCGATATCCCAGAAGCTGCCACTCGACTCAATTCGACCAGCGCACCCCACCAGGCTAAGGCCCATCATCTTAACGACGAAAGGCCTGGGTGTTCATCACGCTATGAACCTGCTTTGGGTTTCAGTCTACGCGTCAAGCCTGTACGCCTCTCCCTATGCAGCCGCCTCCGGCGAGCCTGACAGATACAGAATCACCATGCTGAGAAATAACCCGGGTATTTATTACGAATACCTACGAGGGACGAGGCTAATCCGCTCCCAATGGAAGATCACGGTCAGCCTGGATTTATCCAAGTTCGATGAACCCTTCCAATGGAGAGCAGATAGACTCAGAACCAAGTACAAGCAGTTTTCCGATAATTTACATTATAATTGCGATACCCTCATACCCATGGCAACCCTCATGCATACCTTACGAACAATAAAATTGCTACACGACGATTTATCAAATTACGTGAAGGAACCCAATATCCCTAAACTATCCCCCCACATAACCACACATTAGTAAAGAGAAGAGCATCCCTTGAATTCGTGGGTTGGGCCAATAGTAAACTATTTGGGATAGTAGATGTTGACGACCGAGAATTAATCTCCAAACAGCTCTCTCTATTGTACGAAAGATAAACCAATATCTCTGTATTAAAAAGCGAACAGACCCACTTAATTTGATCCAATATGGAACATCTACACGATAACATCAGCAAAGATCGGACGACTTCCAATTCTAATATAAGAAATTTCCAAATGCTAATTCTCAAGTGAGTGCGATGCTTAACTCCACTATTTTCACTTCCGCTATATTAAGATGGGTCCTGGACTTCGAGCTATCTTTAAAATTTGTAATTGATACCTTCAAAACTTTCCTCCAAGCCGTAGAGCACTACTAAAGTTCGACTTTCTCCCCTAATTTTCGACATGCTTAACTAAGTTCGATCTTGAATTCCTTGAACGATTTCAAGTCCGGACACACTTTGCCTTAGGAAAAGGGAATAATAACCCCCGAATACATATTCTCTGTAGCAAAAACCAACGTGATTTCCTTGAAAAAAGAATAGTAATATCAATGCAGATACCCTTGACTGACGAGCTATCATTTTTGCAATACTCACGGCATAGCTCACCCATCTGCATAAGCACTGTCAATAACGTTACTAAACTCACTCAAATCAAGCCAAAACAAACTTACATTTTTGTAAGCAAAAATTTCAAATCATACTTCTTAGCCCCCAGTAATTTCGTTACGAACTGTATCTCCCATCACGAAATACTACTATGTTCACCCTCGATACCGATTCAAGACAACTCTCAGAATTCACCTTGCGAATTTAAATTACTTGCTACCCCTTCCCTCGATACTCTGAAGAAATACAATCAAGAGTGGGTAAACGGTAAAGATTTTTTCTGGAAAAAGCTCAAATTCACAGACGAATGGTTGTTCTCTTCCGTAAATCCAACAAAACTCAGGCTGTTTTGCGAGGATGCCCTTATGAAACAGATTCCTCTGAATAATTCCAGTACTTAGACTATCGACAGAAAATGCACCGTTAACCATAATAAGATCACATTATACGGAGTTAACGACTTGAAATTAACAAAAACATTCTATTATGACCCAGACCTGGAATACAACGCATCCTTGCTATTGCCTCCTATCCTAAACGAAATCAGCATTAACCACGAAAACCCCGACTCAGCATTGATGAGCTAAACGTCTGGATGGACAAGCAAAACGCAGTGTCCTTTAGAGAACTGGAGAATAGATTCTGGGAAATCTCGAAACAAAAGCAATTATCGCAGAACGACACATCCTCATGGAGATATGGGCTACTTACTAATCTATTAACTCTAGTGGTTATATTCGTAATGTGCTCTTGCTGCATGCCTTGCTGAAAGGCTTACCCGAAGTCGTTCGACATTAAGAGAATTATTACTTTCTAGCGATACTAATCCTAGCCCACCATCAACAGGGCTAGATCAATTCATAGAAATGTCATATAGCAGCGATTCACTTACGCTTCCAACATCAATTAAGAACCCCTTGCCCCCACAGAAAATTACTTTCACCTAGATTCGCTACCAACTATTTGCTCCATCTCTAAGTTGCTCGCATAAGATGATTAACATTCCTCGAAAGAAATGTTAATATCGCGCGATTAACGTGTTAATCCGGTGGTTAACATTCACAAAAATCCTTATATAAAAAAGTGATGGCCTTTTTAGGGATTTCAAAAGAGGCTCTTGTCAGCACAAAATGTCTCAACACATCTCGATACTGAAAAATTGGCTATTCCAAAAGATGAAATGAGCAACTCTATAGATCCAAGATATACGTTGACATAAAGTTCATGAATATCAAAATTTGATCCATTTCAATCACGTAGGGAATGTTGAGTATGAAAATGATAACTCTTTGAATAATGACTGTGGATAAAACTCTTTTGTAGATGCTGGAGAGGATATATTTGATGATTTCGAATTCGATGACCGAAGCAGTGGTTATGATTTCAATGTAACATGTAATAAATGATAATTGTGACGCTGATGATGACTATAATAAAGAGATACAAAGACGAGAATACATTGAAAAAAATTTCACAACTTCAATATCTAGATCGTTAAAATATTTGTTGGCATGTTGGGCTGTGAAGTGTACGGTTCTTCAGAGTTTGGTTAACAAACTTCTACATGGTATAAGAAATAATGATCCGGAACTCCGTTTGCCTCTAGATTCTAGAACACTATTGAAGACGCCAAGAAAAAAATCCAAGATTGACATTATAAAAGACGGACAATATTGTCACTGTGGTTCATTACGTGTTCGGAAAAATTAGTAGATGCACGTTCGTTATAAAAAATAAGAGAATCAGATTAATCAACAATTAAATTGAAAGTGAACATAGTTTATGCTCAGAAAAAAACATGTTTGATGTTTTTTTTATAGGATTATATTGTGGAGAGCATGAACCGTAAAACCTTATTGGGTTCATTCAGGAATTCAGGAAGGAGTATGCTTTGCTGAAAAAATAGAAGAGTTTAGGACGAATGATAAATTTAAGAGAGGTGATTATAAAGAACATCAAAAAGGATTATCAAATTTCAATACAGTTCCAAATTTTTGATTAATGACTAATGTGCCAATTAATCCAATGCATTGTGTGTGTTCGGAATGCACTAGAAGGCTGTTATTGATTTGGATAAGTTTCAAATTCTTGATTTGATTTTCTCTGGCAGTGAGAGATAAAATTAGCGATGTGATGTTACAATTAAGAAATTACATTCCGTACGAATTCACGAGGAAACCTCCATCTCTAAATTGAATCAAGTTTTTTATACAAATAATTATTTTTTAACGTGGCTAGGTGGACTTTCCTCTTTATTTGGAATTTTTGGACATTAAGAAATAATTAATTGTTTGAAAATACTACTTCAGGTGAGAAAAATGAAGTAGCCCAATAGGTTGGGTTGGGGATGAATAGAGGTAAAAAGGGAATCTGCAATAATGCGATAGGACCTTGATCGTGCAGATTCAGCGATCGAATCTTTGATCGTCTATATAGGTGATATTGCGAGAGAATGAATTCATGCTCCAGGGATGTGGTGAGCTGCTGTGTTCCCGGTGGTGTAGATGGTAGCACAATTGACCGGAGATCAGGAGGACGCTGGTTCGAATCTAGCCCGGGGAGCGTGCAAGTTTTTTATAGCCACTGAGTTCAGATATATTGGAGTTATTGTTCTGAAATCTCGTGTAAGCCCTGGTGTATATTTCGACTTTCTATTAATACATATTTCAGTTTCCGTATTGAGTAACTCTATGCTATGTAAACATCACGATTACGTGAATTCTGCTGGAAAACTTCTAAATAAATTTGTTCAAGATTTTGAGAAAATATGTGGACCTCGTTACGTGTCGTTTAATATACACAATCTGGAATGACTCGCAAATGACGTGCGTAATTGGATGTTTAGAGGATTTTTTAGCTTCATATTTTGGAAATTTCATTGGTCCTATGAAGCACTTGAATAGAAATGGTAATCGTCCATTTACTCAATTCATGCGACGATGCACTGCGATAGAAACAGTCAAGAACAAGAATGATGAGATTACGAATTTATTCATTCATACCAAATTTGAGTCACGAACGCACAGAAGGCCCTTTTCTCAGCCATTTTGATGATATTACTCAGTATGAATGGAATGTTAACCAAATATCAGCAAAGCTTATGGAAATACCGTATGAAGATAGATTTGTCGTTTTCAGATTGCATAATACTTTTAAATCTTTAGATTAAGTTTTGAAAATATCGATACATATGATGTAGAAAACAGAAGTTGTATATATTTTAAACAGTGTTGTATTATAAAATAGATACAGATAGTAAAGGTTATTGCCAGTATTAATGATGAGTACATTTTCCAGGTCTTATATGGGACGCTTTACGTCAACTCTCTAGCCAGTGCGCGGACTCTAAAACCTTGCGTTTTCGATGCTTGTTTTCAACTGTATGAGACCGATATCTAAATAATGTCGGATATGCTATCGATGTAGTTTTGTTTTAGTTTTCTGATAGTCAACTAAGTTTTTCGAAATCTTCCCCTTTTCACAGAAAAGATACATAAAATAGTGCCGTACGACGCCGCGCTCCTCCGATTACTCAGGCACAAGTTTTGGCACGGCACATTTTCTCATGCTCACTACTCAATTACTCGATCATAACGGGAAATTCTCATTTCTAGAAAGACTAGTGCGATTCCGCTGTGCCGTGGGTAGAGGTTGCAGAGGAACGAGGAGTTCGATGTTTGCGGCAGCCTTGTTTGTCCAATCGTCGCGATCATTCGATAGGAGCTTTGCAGTTTTAAAGTTTGCAGTGTTTTAAAGAGTTTGAGGTCGCGTTGGTTTTAAGAATATGAAGTTAATTATATTGAATGTTTTGATATTATCATTTTTTATGTATGATTATTTAAAACCAATTTTACTAATTATAGTGTTTATCGATGAATTTAAAAATAATTTTGAGTTTATAAATTCGAAATTTATTTTCACATTTTTTAAATTTGGGGTTTCTTCTAACTCGATTGTAGTTTTATCTGGAGTTTTTAGTTCATATTCTTGTTTTAAATCATTACAATTTCTATTGGCTTTTGAAACCACTCAAATTGCTATTTTTCGCATCAAAAATAAGTGGAGCCAATTTTGCACGTATAGCCAACTTGGCCCTTATGCGTTTTTCTTTTGAATTAACATTTTTGATAGGATAAAATGGCCGGATGATAACTATACAGATGGTTTCTGATATGTATTAAGCTATCCTTCAAGATGTTGTTTGCAGAATTTGAAAATTCCAAGTTTTTTACAGTCAAATTCGCGAAAAACCATTAGGGGTGGCGCATTAGCTGCAGTTACCTTATGAAAAAGCGTACAATGTACCTTCATTTTTATCTGGTTGAATTAACACCTTTCTCAAAATTATGCAATTGATCTTCATTGAACCGATCGAAAGATGAATTTTTAAATAAAAAAGAGTAATGACACTTTAAGAGATAAAAATTATTCACACCTGATTTTTTTAGGGTGAGTGTAAAAAGTAAAATAAGAAAAGGGCGAAAAAATGAGTAAGCGAGACTTCAAAGTGTTGTAGAAGAATGGTTTTCGGGGATGAACGGGCGGAAAACGGATCAAAAATTTTTTTTTCATTACCCCTAACATGACACGATGGCAACTGACTCAGAGAGCACCGGAAATACGAAATCTGACGAACATGCCAAATTGCCTGCAGTGCCAAATTGCCTGCAGTCACCTTACTGTTATTCCCAAACATTCTGTTTTCAATAAACGATTTTTTTTCACAGATTTCCAACCTGAGTCTGAACAACAGCATGACAGTACAGGTTGATAGGAAACTGGCAGTTATAACTGATTTCCAATCTTTTGAAATCAAAAAATATTAGAATATATTAATGTTTATAATACCGTAATTGATAATACTAGAGGGGTACCTCCCCCTGCTCGCTTCGCTCACCAACCCCCCAGTTCTTGTTCAAAGTTTAACATACACGATGAAAAAGAAATGTACTGCAGCTGACATTTTTTTGAGTTTCTTTCAACCCATTAAGTCCCAAATTGCAGAAATTTTCTTTGTACTTTCGAGCTCGAATAATTTGATGAATAAGACGGGAGATTCATTGCAAAATAGTCATTCCTAC
Organism: Aphelinus atriplicis; assembly: GCA_020882685.1. Lineage (NCBI taxonomy): Eukaryota > Metazoa > Arthropoda > Insecta > Hymenoptera > Aphelinidae > Aphelinus > Aphelinus atriplicis. The sequence goes on from JAJGQD010000006.1 coordinate 1,696,627, forward strand.
TATTTTCAGATATGCTCTACACGATACAATCGTTGAAAAGACTGAAAAAATTGATTATCAATAAATAATTAACAAATTAAAATAAAGAATGCGATTTTTTGGAGCATTTTTTTTCCATCCAAAATCAGAGGAAGAAGGAATTTTATTTTTCCGTCGAAAATATGCACAAAAGTGCACAAAATATTTGAATTTTCCAAATTCGTTGAGTTTTTTCGACTATGATTTTTTCCAGCAAAATGGCGGCCAAGAAACGGTAATCAATATTTTGGATTTTCATTTTATCTATATTTTTGAGCATACATATTCGATACATTTCTTTGAAATTTTGTATACAGGGGTTTTCAATGTTGCTGATAACGATTCTGACATCAAATTCTCGGAATTCTTGATCAAATTCTCGAAATTCTTGATCCAAGATGGCGGTTGCAAGATGGCGGCTCATGATTTTGTACATTTTTAGTCGGAGAATCGTGAAAATTTGGACTAATAGGTTCTTGGGGGCGCTGATGATAAATCTGACATCAGATTTTCAAAATTCTGTATCCAAGATGGCAGTTTCAAGATGGCGGCTCATGTTTTTGTACATGAACAATTTTCTATATTTCAAAAATCTCGTTATTTTCATCTTTTAGCCGTCGTTTTCATCCATGAACGACGTCGACGAAATATAGATGAAATGAAGATTCAAACTTTTTGTTTCCGATTTCAGTCACTATTATGCTAAAAAAAATCATAGATAGAAAAACTCAACAATCTATTTCAGCAGTAAAGATTCAGAAACTCTTTTATCCACATTCTTACGAACCTCCAAATAAAAATATACAAAATCATGAGCCGCCATCTTGAAACCGCCATCTTGGATACGGAATTTCGAAAATCTGATGTAAGATTTATCATCAGCGCCCCCAAAAACCCATTAGTCCAAATTTTCACGATTTTCCGACTAAAAATGTGGAAATTCGTCAGCCGCCATCTTGAAACTCCAGAATTTTGAGAATTTGATGTCAGAATCGTTATCAGCGACATTGAAAACCCTTGTGTACGGAATTCCAAAAAAATATATCGAATATGAAAATGAATGCTTTAAAATATTGATAAAATGGAAATCCAAAATATTGATTCCCGTTTTTTGGCCGCCATTTTGCTGAAAAAAATCATAGTCGAAAAAACTCAACGAATTTGGAAAGTTTAAATATTTTGTGCACTCTTGCGCATATTTTCGACGGTAAAAATAAAATTCCTTCTTCCTCTGATTTTGGATCGAAAAAAAAGTGCTGCAAAAAATCGCATTTTTTATTTCAATTTGTTAATTATTTATTGGAAGAATAAATTCAATGAAGTTCCAAACAATGAAGTTCCAAACCTACTCTTACTCTAAAGAACAGTATGATGAAATTCCGTTGAAAACATTTTTGACAATCGATTAAACTATAGTAAGCCATAGTGCTATAGGGTACCGGAGAGCACCTCACACGTTCAACTCGTTATTTTGACCACTGGATTTTATCAGTAATTGCAGATTACCATGGACGCCCTTGGTGAACATAACCTGTCAAACGTGTGAGGCTTACTAGGAACCCCGTATATCTTGAAAGTTTGGGAGTGTTGGTTCTTGGGACTGTGAGTAGACATTATTATTGATCCAAACTATCATGAAAAAATTATAGTCAAGATTGGTGACGCATCCCAAGTGGTCTCTAATATAGTGAACTCTGGTGATTAAAATGATTAATAATGAGACTTCAACGTCGCTTTGATGCATCAAGTCTGTTTGGAATGGATTGACTCATTGAACGAATGGTAGGATACTTACATGTCATAACTCCTCTACCAAATAAATATTCAGAATATAACTCACTGGTTCATTGAAGTTCCTCTTGAATTCAGGTTGGTCGTAAGGGTAATGTGGATCTCTTGTAGCTACTCCTTTGAATGGTAGTTTCGGATAATCACCATAGCCAAAACCGTCATCAGAATAAGGCTCATATTCATTCCGATGTAAGTTGTATTTATCTGCTGCTTCGCCGTATTCTTCGGAAGTTCGTGGATGGGGGCCAGGTAACCAATCTTTGTTCCAATCTGTTTTTTTTTACGTTAGCGTCAGTTCGGTTTCTTAGATTAGACTGAGTAGTTACAAATATATGAATGTTCAATAAGTTTGAGGGGTAATGTAAGGACCAACTAGTCCGTCTCTGCCACGGCCGCTTCTTTTATAAGCGCCGTGACGTCGCGTGAAAGCAAATCTGCAGTTCAAACACCTTGTTCGGCATTCGCGTTTATGCGAACGGCTGCCCCCGGATCAGCCAAGCTTGTTAAACACATTCTCGCACATCTGTTCACACCTTGCATATACTTCTATCTATGCACTCGCTTGAGGGGTAATATACCTTTGTGACCTCCGATTTCGAGATCATTTTCAAACACTTACCATAAGCGCAGGAAAAATCCTAGGAATATGGGGTTTGTTGCATATAAAAGTACTACTTCCCAACTACAAAGAACACACTTTATTTTTTTGAAAAAATACAAAATGGCGGCGTACCATCTCGTCAAAGGAGAAAAAAATTTTTTACTTTTTCTTTAATAGCCTACCGCTACAGGTCACTGTGCTCAGGGTTTGACCCTAGAAGAAAAAATCGAACGGGGTTTTGAAGAGAAATAAAAAACTCAGTAAACGTCGGGCCATATTTTCGAAATTCGAATTTGGGGTCAAATGGCGTCAATTTGAATTTTTTTTTCTTCGCAGAAAAAATCGATCGAAAATCGGTCGTAAAATTGGTGAAAATCAAAATATCAAAAAAATCGTACGACGTTCACTCAAAAATCATGTTTCCGAGCTACAGTTAAAATTTGAAGTGAATCGGTTGAAAATTGACGGCGCTATCGGTACGCTAATGTCAAAGAAGACGGTTCCGAGATAAACACGTTCAAAGTTTTGAGTACAATACTAATACTATACGACTTTGTTTAGAGAATCAATTTTTTGAGGTACTTAGAACTTCTTCCCCTACTTGATCGACTTTTCATATCATTCTTCGATAGTTTATAGAGTGTTTAAGCCAATAAAAAAAATTGGAAAAAAAAGTCACAAAGGTATATTACCCCTTAATTTGGTAATTTTACGAATTTCATCAAGGATGTTCTGGCTACAAATGAAAATAGTGAAAAATGATTGGAACTTCGTACATGAGCATATTTTGTGATATAAGAGTTGTACTGAAAATTTGAGAAAGCCTGGTTGGCTGGTTAGAAAGATATGAGCCCTTATATTTACATGCACTCTTATGGCGTTTCGTGAAATTCGAGTATTTTCATGTTCTAATCTATGTGAAAAGTATGGAAAAATATTCAGAATCTCGAGAAATTTCTAAAGACGAGAGAATAATATCCAATAATTGGATACATGCAAAGATCATATGCCTGGGTTAGCTGTGGAACAAGTTATCAATGGTTTTTTAACTCGCGTATCATAGTAGTCGCCTCTTGGATCGCATCAACACTTTTTAAATAATCGTCCATATAACTCGCTTCTTATGCTTTTCGAAGCTATTGGACTTTTGTCGTAAAATTCCACGGCATTCCTATTTTTAACGTAAATTGCTGAGCTTGGAAAAGATCTAGCGTCATAGAATATGTGATCGGTTCAGTGTCTCGGTTAGCACCGCGAAAAAGGAATTTCTGGCATTCTTAATCTTATGAACATATTTCAATTTTCAAAAACATACCCCTTATGTGGGCTTTTATCGCAATCAACCGTTGACGGAATCTCAATAATGTTCCGAATAATGATTGTAATATGTCTGGGCCATTTGAAAAGAGATCATTTGGACTAAAAGAAGTTTAGAACTTTAAGAATCTACCTTTTTTTTTTGTATTTGAGTGCGCCGCACCGGGCCACTCCCCGCTGCCTCCACGCGCTTAGGCTCGAGTTTAGCGCGGCACGGCGCATTTTCTCATGTTCGCTACTCAATTACTCGAATACAAAAAAAAGGTGGATTTTTTCAAGGGCTATATCGACGTAAAAAAACCTCAGCTTTCGATCTAGACTATTTAAAAAAATAAAAAAAAAATAGGTTTTTGAGATATAGCATGTTTTATGTTTTCTTATTCGGAAAACGTAAAAAATTTGGGAAACTAAATTTATCATCGGAAAGCTGAGAAAAAACTACATAGATAGAATATCCAAAACTACTTAGATATTGGTCATATAGAGTCGAAAACAAGCGTCGGAAAGGTGAGGTTTTAGCGTCCGCACGCCGGCTCTGGAGAGTTGACGTAAAACGTCCCATATATGGTCCAGAACGCCAACGTAACAACATTTACATGCTTTTGCTTCCCACGTAGAAATGAAACCATGAGAAAATTTTTGGAAGTGAATTGTTAATGTATAATTAGAAAGAATATGGGAGAACTGTTAGCCGTGTCCCATACATTCCACGAAAAGAACTGCAGATTTTTTCAAACTCACAGAAGATAAGACAAGACATCAGAATTTATTGCATGATTTTTTTTTATAATTTAATTGATTTGTAAAATCAATTAAATTATAAAAAAATGTGTCGACTGAAGTTTTATTTGAATAAGTAAGGATATACCCTAATACCCGATATGTCCAGGTGGCTAGGGTCACCGATGGCAGTGTCCCGAGGGTGCGCTCCTCGTATTTAAACTTGGAGAAGCTGACCCTGGACCCGAACGATGTTATGTCCAGGTAATCAGGGTTACCGATGAGGGTGTTCCACGGGTGCGCTCCTGGAATTTTTACTTAGGGAAGCTCGCTCTGGACCCGAACGATGTCCAGGTGGTCAGAGTACCCGATGACAGTGTTTCAAGGGTGCGCTCCTGGTATTTTTGGTTGGAGTACCTGACTCTGTATCCAAACGATGTCCAGGTGGTCAGAGTACCCGATGACGGTGTTACAAGGGTGCGCTCCTGGAATTTTTGCTTAGGGAAGCTCACCTTGGACCGAAACGATGTCCAGGTAGTCAGGGTACCTATCGAGCGTGTTCCAAGGGTGCACACCTGGAATTTTTGTTTGGAGAAGCTTACCCTGGTCCCAAACGATCGCGATGTTCAGGTAGTGAAAGTAGTCAGCCTCCTCAAACAAAAGTACCAGGAGAGCACCCTTGAAACATCATCATCGGTAAACCTGATTTCCTGGACATCGTTCGGGTCCAGGGTCAGCTTGTCCAAGTTAACATACCAGGATCGCACCCTCAGGACACTTCATTGGCGACCCTAGGTACCTGGACAGCATCGAGAATTGGGATATATCCTTATTCAAATAAAACTTCCAGTCGACACGCCGACATTGACATCCTCAACCACCATTTGCCTATGTAAAATAGATTATAAAAAAAACATGGGATGAATTTTGATATGTCTTGTCTTATATTAAGATAATAAATTAATTAATTTCTCTTGATTATTTATATTTTTTTTATGTAACGCTCATGCACACAAATATATTTGGAAAAATATCTACTAATTCACTGAATCTTATTACTGACGCTAATTTGTGGGTCCTTAGTGCATATACATTTTATTGATTAGTATTATTATAATATATAATACTCCGCAAAAAGAATAGAAATCCTCTAAAAAACCTTTTTAAGAAAAGAGTAAAACTGTTGCGTTAAGCATGTGGCAGAAGTCTGTTCTATCTGGCAAATGCAACTAGGCCAGATATTTCCTATGCTGTAAATGTGCTAAGCAGACACCAAATTGATCCCAATAAGGACGATTGGAAAATGGTAGCGAGAGTTCTAGGATACCTAAAACAAACGGAGGAATTGGATCTGTTGTATGAGGGAGAAATGGATGAAATGGAAGTGTTCTCTGATGCAAGTTTCGGAGACTGTAGAAACTCGTTGACCACTTGTGGCTACTTAATTAATCTGTACAATGATTCAATAGCATGGAGGACTCACAAACAATCATACGTCGCTTTGTCGACGTGCGAAGCAGAGTTTGTAGCTATGAGCGAGGCATGTCAGGATGTAATAGGGTTGTCTAATTCTTTAAGAATAGTAATTGATAAAAGCTTCTTCCCAATAAGACTTTGGTGTGGTAATAAGGCGGCTATATCTTGCAAAAAAAAATTGATGCTGGAAGCAAGCTTAGACACATTGTGAATTAAGATAATCCTGTTTTTTTACCAATTAACAATTAATGACCCTGTCAAGTCTCAAGCCGAATCTAGATGAAATAGTACCATAAAAACTAATAGTATGCTTATGCAGAATTATTTAAACAAATTGATACAAATTATGCAGAGCACTTTTTTGTCAGGTTCCAATTTGTAGTGTCAAATCGTTATGAATAAATTATCTATTTTAATTCTTAAGTTGACCCCGTCACGACGGGCTCCGGCCTTGGTGAGGGCTTTCCCCCCGCGAGACGTACAAACGCGAGGATGTTATTATTATCAATATTGTTAGTATATTTTCTGGAGCAAGATTGTTAATAGTGAATTATTGAATACGTTCCGTCCAAGATCCGCCCCATAGGACTTATCAGGAAGGTTTTCAGGTGGATCCAACCTTATACGCGTATACTAATAGTGAGCTATAACACGTGTTAATTAAAGGTATCATGATCTAAAAATATCCAAGCCTTCAATAGGAGTGATTGATTATGATGAATAGTTATCAACAGAGGTAAGATGAACATCATAGGTGTGTTGATTGAAGACAGGAAATTTTTGTGTTTTTTTTTGAGAAAAATGATGTCTTGTTTCAAATTAATACCATATGCATTTAGGAGAATTTGGGACATCTTAGATATTTCTCTTTCTTCATGTGATTCTACATCTAAAATATTTATATTGGTACAATTAAATTCGTAATTCAATTACAATTTTCGAACAGGCTTGTTTATTCGTCATATATAACCTACTCATTCTAAGCTTTCATTCCATATATTTTTTTACGTCAGAAGATTGTGGGATGTGCGCCGTGTATCCTTTTTGTGGGCACACCCCACTTGTGTCTTTCTTCGCGAACAGATTGAGGTGTGTCTTCTTTCGCGAACAGATTGCATTTGTCTTTCTTCGTAAGACCCATTGATATATACTACAATTATTTAGTTTAACTTATCGTTTTCATCTTTTATGGTTTAATGAGTCTATTCAATTTATTTGTGAACTTCAATGTGGTATGTATGTTGTACTTTAAAAGTAATTTCTTCGTTTTTATGTTCAATTTGATATGATCTGGGTCAGTGCTTTTAATTTTACTTTCTCAAAGAAGGAGATTTGTGACAGCGCAAAATCAAACTTCGGGAACTCGATTTTCGAAATCTACGGATCAAGAAACATGGAATCCCGGAATGTCTGTATGTGCACCTAACTTCAATAAAATCTCGACCGCATGTTAAATCGTGGAACAGTAATGAGCGATGTGCGGAGTACCTTGATAAGGGCCGCTCGATTCCGGAGAGACCTCGACATATGTCAATGGACTCGCGGAGATTATGCAAATCTTCATTTTATACTAATAATAATTTTGTCGAGGCCTCCTTCATTTATTTCTGACTTTAATATGAGGCGTTTTTCGTCAACTCTCTAGAGCCAGCGCGCGGACGCTAAAACCTCACGTTTCCGACGCTTATTTTCGACTCTATATGATCAATATCCAAGTAGTGTTGGATGTGCTATCAATGTAGTTTTTTCTCAGTTTTCCGATGGTGAATTTAGTTTCCCAAATTTTTTACGTTTTCCGAATAAAAAAACATAAAACATGCCATATCTCAGAAACCTATTTTTTTTTATTTTTTTAAATAGTCTGGATCGAAAGCTGAGGTTTTTTTACGTCGGTATAGCCCTTGAAAAAATCTACCTTTTTTTTGTATTCGAGTAAATGAGTAGCAAACAGGAGAAAATGCACCGCGCCGCACTAAACTCGAGCCCAAGCGCGTGGAGGCAGCGCGGAGTGGCCCGGCGTGGCGCATTTTCTCCTGTTTGCTACTCATTTACTCGAATACAAAAAAGAAGGTAGATTTTTTCAAGGGCTATATCGACGTAAAAAAACCTCAGCTTTCGATCCAGACTATTTAAAAAAATAAAAAAAATAGGTTTCTGAGATACGGCATGTTTTATGTTTTTTTATTCGGAAAACGTAAAAAAATTTGGGAAACTAAATTCACCATCGGAAAACTGAGAAAAAACTACATTGATAGCACATTCAACACTACTTAGATATTGGTCATATAGAGTCGAAAATAAGCGTCGGAAACGTGAGGTTTTAGCGTCCGCGCGTTGGCTCTGGAAAGTTGACGAAAAACACCCCATATATATTTTTCAAGAAAAATATATATTCATCGTAAATTTGAAATTATTTTTCAGACAATTCAAAATTATTCATTAGATAAGAATAAAAAATGCATATTGATAGGTTTTTGATTGAAAAGATGTTTTCATATTTCATATAAAATTTATTGATTTCAAACTTGAAACTAAAATACATTGGTATATACAGCATCTTCAACTCTTGGTGACATGAATGTATTATCAATTACATTCCGCAAATTTGAATAACTATTTCCAACATAGCCCCTTTACCATCACTATATGTGAGAGATAAATGCAATTCAACAATTTACGTAACTAGTATGTAAATTAGGCGATGGAATCAACTACGTGCATTAAAACATGATTAAAACATGTTACATAATATACTATTCTCGCACTAGTCGTGTAATATACTATTAATCATTTGACATGCATAAGTAGATTAAACTTTATATTTTGCAGGTGTTTGGGGCCCATCTCCACTGATGAATTTACAGAGTTTCGATCTCGTTAAGGGGATGATCGTAGATTTTATGCATGCTTGTTTATTAGGAGTTATTCAGCTTCTTATGACTATTTTATTTTCTAATCCAAGGGAAAAATATTACATTGGTTCACCAGCAGCTATCGACCTTATTGACAAAAGGTTAAAGAAAATCACTCCATCTTCTTGCATCGGCGTCGTTCCACGTAGTATAAAAGAAAGAAATGTGTGGAAAGCTAAGGAATGGCTGATGTGGTTGGTTTTTTACTCAATCCCTTGTCTAAAAGGTGTATTACACACTAAGTATCTGAGAAATTTAGCTAAATTCAGTGTCGCTATGTCAATACTTCTTGAAGATTCAATTACTATTGCAATGTTAAATTATGCTCGCAAATTATTAATAGAATTTGTTGTCGAATTTGAAAGTTTGTATGGAAAGCAGTACATGAATTATAATGTTCATCTACTTTTACATTTACCTGATTCTGTGCGGAATATAGGCCCTTTATGGTCAGAGAGTACATTTCCGTTCGAAAGTGAAAATAAATGTCTTCTAGAGAAGAAGAAAAGCAACCATCGTATTTCAGAACAAATAGTAAATAGAACTTTCATTTACCAAAAATTCCCATTTTAGAAAATGAAAAATGCATATCAGACAGAATTAAATTATTTTGCACTACTCTGTGCGAGAAGAGATTGAAAAATACTCTCACTGTAAATAACTGTACGTTAATAGGATTAGGTAAAGCTTATTTATCAACAGAACCAGAAACAAAATGTCTTAACAAATTAATCGACGTATCAAGTATTATAGAGTGTAAAAAATTCAACAGAATTATATACGAAGGTATTCGATATACATCATTACAGTATTTGAGGAGCCAAAAAACTAATAATTCAAAAGTGCAATTGAAAAATGGCAAAGTTGGCGCTATCTTGAAAATTTGTATGCTTAAACATGGTGATCTAGAAGATGTAATTATTTTTATAAAAGAATTTAGCATTATGACTGCTCCAATAATAAATGATCCAGAATTGAATATATACCATATCAGGGAATGTAATATCCAACAAGGCTCTGTGGTAGCTTATGAGTGTTCTTCGTTATATAGATCAGCTCTACTTGTGAAACGAGCACAGAAATATTTTATATTGACGATTCCGAAAGGATGTTTAGGTAAACTACATTAAAATTACTAACAAAAAAAAATCACTTCCTGTGAATACAAAATTTTCAAACATAATAGTAGTAATGATTCATAATTTAGCAATAGAACCCAATATTTTATTTGTAGAAATGGTCATGTATATAATTGTAATATATGTATTGTAATATATGATAAGAATTAAAATTGCAATGACAATCCATTTCATTTTTTTAATGTATAATAATTACATCCATACGTTTTTTTATGAGAAAATACGGCGTAGTCTGTTTTAGTCTCTGTACACTACCTACAGGGAAAGAGAATTGTTCCTCAATCTGCATTTGTTTTCACTTCAAAGTACCCACGATTTCAAAATTATCTTGAGAATGTACAAATTGGCACTTATGTGAATTTTTTCTTCAAATTTTTAGTTAAATATATCGACCTTAAATTGCTTATTCCAATTGTAATTTTCTATCGATTGTAAAAATAGATAGAATAGATCGTAAAAAGTATAGGTATTTCCACGGAGAATCTATCTAAGAAGCTGCAGTTGAAATTTCAAGTCAATTGGATGAAGAGTAACCGAGATTTACGTTCACATTTTATCATGGTTTTCCACAGTTTTTCACATTTCTTCACATTCTTGAGCATTGCAAAAAATGATATAAGTGACAAAAAATTATCGAAAACTACTAAAAAATGTCTAAAACCATGAAAGATTGTGAAAATTGGTGAAAAACAATTCTCTGAGGGCATTTTAATGCACAAAGAATTATGAAAATGTTAAAAATTGTTACAAATTGTATTTAAACGTAGGTAATTTAGCCCATTAGCGCCTGAACGGACACTTTTCGATGCCAGAGTTCAGAGACTCACTGTAAGATGCATTTGATCGGAAAAAAATCTGGAACCATAGTTTCCTATGGTTCAAAAGGTGTTCTTTCGAATGGTGGTGGTTAGAAAATCCAAAAATGAGTTTTTGTACAAAAAAATAGCAGTTTAAAAAAAAAATTCCGAAATTTTGTGGTAAAATTTTTTTTGTGAGGAAATTTTTTCAGCCTTTGCATTTTTTCACATACTAAAAACTAATGAATATCGCGTCCATGGGTCCTTAGCTAAATGTAAGTATTCTTACATAATCAAAAAAAAATTTTTATAAAGCCAAAATGGCGACCGGAAGAAAAAATCGTAGTTTCAAACTTCAGCAATTTTTTTCTCGAAAACTATGGACTTAATCGAAAAATTTTTCGATACAAAAAAGTCTTAGAATTAATCAAAGAATACCCTCGAATTTTTTGAAAACCGTAAAAGCAAATTTTTGATTTTTCATCAAATGTGAAAACTGAAATTTTCAAAAAATCGTTTGAAAAATCTGAAAAAATTTAAAAGTTTTCTTTGATTAATACTAAGACTTTTTTGTCTTAAGAAAAATGTTTGTCAAGCTCATAGTTATCGAGGAAAAGGTTTCTGAAGTCTTTTTGAGGTCAAACTTGCTGAAGGAAAGGGTTGCTGAAGTTTGACCTCAAAAAGACTTCAGAAACCTTTTCCTCGATAACTATGAGCTTGACAAACATTTTTCTTAAGACAAAAAAGTCTTAGTATTAATCAAAGAAAACTTTTAAATTTTTTCAGATTTTTCAAACGATTTTTTGAAAATTTCAGTTTTCACATTTGATGAAAAATCAAAAATTTGCTTTTACGGTTTTCAAAAAATTCGAGGGTATTCTTTGATTAATTCTAAGACTTTTTTGTATCGAAAAATTTTTCGATTAAGTCCATAGTTTTCGAGAAAAAAATTGCTGAAGTTTGAAACTACGATTTTTTCTTCCGGTCGCCATTTTGGCTTTATAAAAATTTTTTTTTGATTATGTAAGAATACTTACATTTAGCTAAGGACCCATGGACGCGATATTCATTAGTTTTTAGTATGTGAAAAAATGCAGAGGCTGAAAAAATTTCCTCACAAAAAAAATTTTACCACAAAATTTCGGAATTTTTTTTTTAAACTGCTATTTTTTTGTACAAAAACTCATTTTTGGATTTTCTAACCACCACCATTCGAAAGAACACCTTTTGAACCATAGGAAACTATGGTTCCAGATTTTTTTCCGATCAAATGCATCTTACAGTGAGTCTCTGAACTCTGGCATCGAAAAGTGTCCGTTCAGGCGCTAATGGGTTAAGAGAGAGAACATATTTAGACCGCGAAACTGGGGTAGTATGTAACGGTTATAAACAATGTTTCACATTTATTCATATTGTTCTACGCTCCATGAGGAAATCACATAGACATATACGAAACGTAACAATTTTTCACAAAAATATTTCCACCTGGGGGGCAATCAGTTTCGGTATCCAAATTAATAATCGATCTAATCGTTATTTTTCCCAATAATTAGGCTTTGATCTGACCACGAACGTAAATTCTATTTACACTGCGGCACACCTCTTCCAAATTTCGATAAATCTTCTTCAAAGAGATATCACCATCACACCGTTCGATTCCATGATGATTACGGGTTAGCCAGTCATTTTCTTGTCTTATAGCGCGGCCAAGCTCATTTGGACGACAGAATAGTAATATGATCCAGTGGCCTATAGACTCTTGATCAACAGCACATATAGCCGTCTCTTTCGGAATAATGTTATCTTGGTTATCCTTAAAACACTGGAAATCAATTATGACATCCATGACTGACCAGTCCAGAGTCTGAAAGCACGCATCCGTGATTCATTAGATTCCAATGAAGATCTTGATATACCGATGGATGCGGTGTCAAATCAAAAGCAAAAAGGCAATACCCATTGGGATAATCGCCTCGCGAGATTGTATTACCCTCGTCGAAATAATGTATATCCGTACCCGAAAATAGAGTGTGATAGTTTTAGATTCGATATAGTTTTTCTTTTCCTTGAAAAACGACTGAAGCGGCTTGGAAGAGACTTTGACACCGTCAATGTACAAACAGGCATAAGAAATTTATATTGAAATTCTAGGAAATGGATGGATTCAATTCCCTAGCACCTTTGTATGCTCTATTCTCGACGAAGCCGACAACGATTCTCTTTGGTAACTGGCCCAAAATAACATTGTCGTCGTCACAGCAACTCGGCGTATAGGATACTAGCGTCCTCCGTCGCGGCTTCGCCCGCGAATATGTGTATTGAGTTCGAAATGTCGTTTCTCTCATTTATTGTTGAAAAACTCATAAAATATGTATTTATCTGTAAACTTTGATCAATTTGATACTTTGTAACCCTTGGAGTTGTAATTTTCATGTATTCTCTGAGAATTGGAAATTTTTGATAAACGGCGTTCTTAGTTTTTGAATTTTGAGGAATTAATATGAATTGGTCACGTGCAACCCCTACCCGTGAAAGAGCAACATACAATTGGCCGCGTGAAGAACATTCTGTTTGCAAATCTATTCCTACGTACTTAAGGGGTTACATACACCTTAAAATTAAAAAAATCATTTTTTTTGTTTTTTTTCATGCATTTGGATCTCCTCTTTCGAATGCCGAAACCAGTTTCCAAAAATTCTGCGTCCTTGGAAAGTTATGCGAGATTAACTCAAGTCATGTTTTGAGGCCAAAACCGCCAAAAATGATGATTTTCAATAACAACGCTGATTTAATTTTTTCTCTGCAGAAAAATATTTTTATGCAATAGTATGAGCAAAATGGCTTTTTTGCGTACTAAAAATGGTGGGCAAAACGCGATTTCGCGCAAAGTGTGTGTAGAATTTTGTTTTACGCACTGTAAATTATTTTGCGCATAGTAAAAAATTAAAATTTGTGAACGTGTTATTGCAGACAAATTTATACAAATTGATGACAAGATGTATTAAAATACCAATTTTTGTTTGATTAGAAAGATACTGAAGCAATCGAAAGATGAAATACATTAAATATATCTTTTTTTCTTCCAAGGGTTAACCTCCCTAGAATATGCATTCATGTTTTGATTTTTAACTTTGTTTTCTGCTCAGTGGGGGGGGGGGGGTCTGCGTCCCTGGACCCGCTCCCCGCCCTACCGGCAGCATGCACCTTTCAAAAATTTTGCGCACACTGTCACGTGTTTTGCGCACACTAACACTTTTTACAGCCATTTTTCACATGTTCTTGCATAAAATTTCGTATGCGACTCGTGCGGAACATTTTACGCAATCATGCGTAAAATCGCATCTTCCGCACATGTTGCATAAATAACTATATATCAATTTTATAATGTTTAATTATAAAAAAAAAATCGATATTCAACTATAAAAAATTTTCTACCTTTTGCCAATCATGATTCAAATTATCACAAAGCATGGGTCTACAACATTTATTCAATATAATTCGCAATAATTGACTCTAGTGCCAATGTTTTGTGTTTCCCGCGGCAAGGTCTTGACTATTTTCGGTCAAAACGATATGTGGGGAACAGCGAAGCATGGCTTGTAGCCAGTTCGATAGCACATGCGTGAGCGCAGCGGGAGAAGCTCGGCGAGCCAGCAAAGCGAGCGAGGCGAGAACGCTCAACCAACGGCCAGAACCGCTCAGGCTGGCCTAGCGTTCACACGTAACCGCAACTGTACAACATTAGCTAATAAAGTCTTAATCATTCTAGACTACCTCTCTATCTTTTTTCCGGACCTTGTGCTCCTACAGATATGTGCCGCCATTTTTAGTGTAAGAATGACAATACTTTATGTGAACAGACCCTCAAAATTCATGTGTGAAACTGAACCATGAGTGTGGAATAGCCCTTACACTCAAGTTTGTTTTGATTATCAACTACCGGCTATTTTGGGGTTAACCTCTCATTTTCTCAAAATAAAAATAGAAACATAAAAGAGAATAGTTCATGTTGCTGAGTCATGAGTAATAAGTATCTGTTTGAATTCATAATTATTTGAATAAATATTTAATGTTGGAGTAGGGTAAATGCAATAACTAATACACGGAGTGGATCAAGGGATGCAACAGATACGCGTAGATTAACTGAGGAGAAATATCTTCATTCGCACACTGTCAGAAAGAGACTGAGGCGTTGAGCATTCATGCCGTTCTATAAACATCTGGGCTCGGCCCTTACGCACTATCCATTCACACAACTACGCTAGTGGTCTGGGGTGTACGAACGCGTATATATATATAAATTAAATTAGAACAAGATTGAAGACAAAAATTTATTCATGATTTTATTTTTTTGAAAGCTATGTCAACACAGAAGAAAAAAAATAGAAGTTCCCCAGTGGCAAGTTTCAATGATGGTGCTAATGTTATTCTAGATGTGATGAGTGCATCAGATATTGTTCATGGTACGAGTGCTTGTCTCTATTCTGCCAAGAAGAATGAAACTAGGACTCGTGTAGTGGATAGTCGAGTGGAGGCATCAACGCTCCAAGCTCGCACGCTGAGAAGAAGACTCAAGCATGGAGTGTCTGATCACTCCTATCAAGCAGGGGCATACTAACGAGCAATTCCAGTAGTGAAGTTATTTGATATCATAAGTAACAGTGATTTGTTCATAAGATTAAACTTTAAAATGTGTTTTTCTCAATAGTGTGATTTTGACATATGTGATAGAACTTGCCGTAAGACCTAAAGAGCTGAGGTTGACGTATACAACTTTTGTAAAGTGGATTGTGTTTGTGACATCAATACTCATATCCGGAACCTCAGTCGCCAAGATCCTATCAAGTCTGACCCCATAAGCGGGTGACCAAACCAGTGAAATAGCTGTTTTCTTAATTTTTCATTATTGTATTCGATAAGCTTACAGACTTGGGTGGTCAGAATTGATCAGATCTTGGTGATTGAGGTTCCGGATATGAGTATTGATGTCAGAAACATAACCTATTTTGCAAAAGTGGTCTACGTGGACCTCAGTTTTCTGGATCTTACAAGTGTGACAAGTGTGATATTAGGGTTAATACATAGCTATATAAAATATATAGCTATATAAAATATTCCAATGCACTTTTGGGATATATTTTTTGTGGAAAAGTTTCAAATTAGTGTATAGATTCTTGATAAAAAATTTGTTTAAAAAAAACTTTAAAATAGTTATTTTCTTCTGTTGTCCAATAATTATTAATTTTGAGGTATATGTAACCTCTTGAAGGTCTGTCCTTGAGATTTGTTAATCGTCAAGACGAAAGAAAGTTTCACAGGAAATTGTAATCGTTTGAATTGGAATGGTAAGTCTGATGGAATCATAGGTATGCAAAGTAGAAATACTGCTTCTTCAGCTGCAGGTCTTGTAAGAATAATTGCTTCGATTATATTTTTCCGCATAACTTTAATTTTCAAACTTGTGCCATTACATAAATTGGGAGGAATTAGATTGCATAATAACATTATTGGAGAACTAATTTTCAATTTTAAGTCATGAGGTAGAAAGCTTAAAGGATCAAGAGAGTTCAGAAATTCTTGAGGGTAGTGTAAAACTTCATCAATGTTGATCACTGTATCGATAGAATGATAATGTCGTATTTCTCCATCTAACTTTCCTAAAATAATATTATTAATATTATGAGCGGTAGCGTTTCGAGGTGTTATAATTGCCCTTTTGCATAAACAATTGAAAGGTTTGTCAGAGAGATTTTCAATTTCTGGATAGACTTAAGAAATTAGGTCCATGACTGTATTAATAGTCGTTTCTACTTTTCTATCAATATTTATGTAATCATTTTCATTTGATACTCTCCCATCTCCAATTTCTAGAAGTTCTAAAGCAAAGTGCAAATCTCCATCCCCAAGAGACAATAAACTCCCAATACTATGATATACTTGCTCTTGAATTTTGAAAGTTGGCCTAAAATTTCCTTCTCGAATTTCGTTAGCTCCAAATGATGTTATTTGAAACAGTGTATTATACTTTCTTGAATAGGCCAGAAAATGCGTGGAATCAGTGTGTGAATCTTTTCATATAATTGTAATTTTCTGTTGGATCATACTCTTATTCGACCCTGACGAACGGCTTGCGTTCGTCTGGTTCAAATCGAATACCGCCTTATGTTACTTCTGGATCTCGGCAATCGGCATAATAACCAAAATTATTTGGTTGTTTTTATTATTTGTTTTGGTAGCAGGGGACTGGGATACGAAAGATCCCAAAAATGGCTGAGCTCATTTTCAAACTCTCCTATATAGGCAAATCTCACAACTAGGGCGAATTGGTGTCCTTCGGTTTTAAAAACTGAATAATCAAATTTTTTTAAACGCCCCAGAGTGTAAATTCTTCTTCAACATGTTAGGAATACATAGAGATCCGAAAAATTCACAATGGATTATAGGAAAAGAAGTTACACGTCGATCAATGTTGAAAAACGGCCAAAAATGGAATGCAATAAGCTCATTCAGATTGATGTGCAAAGACGTGTCCCTCATTTTTTCCATAGGAATAATTTCCAGTTTTGACCCAATAAAAAAGTTTCAGCGAGTCGCTAATCACGATTGATAGCCATCTAATGCATAATATTTTCAAAGAAGAATAAAATTAGGCAGAATCAGGTGCTCCGACAATTGAAGAATTGAAAGAATACGAATGGTACTAATCTTTATATCTGAAGTGTCACACGACTTAAAACTGAGAGTATTATCCTTAGCACACATTTTAGAGACATGCTGATCCCTTGATAATGATTGTTCCCCATTATAATAAACATGGAGAATATTCTGGGAGAGCGCTAAAGTCGTGGTAGAATATTAAGTGTAAAAAAACCGTTAATAAAAAATCACTAAAAATTTTCAAAAAATCAACAATTCTTTTAGATACATTTACGACATTTAGTGCATTAATTTGTACACGGAGATATTATATTTTCATTATTTATACATATTGACGTATATAAACGCATACGAATGTAAACTTGTATACATTTGTTTTGATACATTTGTTTTGAACTACCTACTAATACAATCTGAGTAAGACTCAATATGAATTTTCTGTATACACCCAGACTGTATACATTCTCTCATTCCCTCTCTTTCTATTTCTATTCCTTCATTATCGGTTATATTGGTGTTGATGGAAGCGTAAAAAGTTCATGCGACAGAGCTGTTGCTTAAGGAAATGATGTTAAGTTCTGCTGAATGTATGCTAAACATCATCAATTCAAAATAAAAAAACCAAGCTTTTCTGATCCTTGGAGAAAAAATTAAAAAAATGGATTCGATAACTAAAGTTACTCTAAAAGTGGTACCAAATACAAAAAAAATTTACCAACTAGTTTGGTCAAGGAGTAGTGAAAATCTGATGTACTTGAATTACTTATTGAGCTCTTACTGTGTATTTAATCGATTGTATGAACAACCATGTAATCATTTTTCTCTATGGCCCAATGAGTGGTCTTTCGAAGAAAAGTCATTGGTTGATGTAACAGTGGAAGATAGTGAAAATAAATCAGAGAAAAAATAAAAAAAAGACGAGTGTGTCGTAGAAATATTTTTGATCAAATTTTCAGTAGAATTTACGAAGCACATGAATCATCTTAGATTATCGGGGGACTCTTAAACTTGAATAATTATCAAATTCAGTATTATAAAACCTTTCTGAAGAAAAGTATAAATCTCTGACGAGTAACGATAGGTTAACAGTACATACATTTGTTAATTATTTGTTTATTTTTTTACGTTTCGGTGTTTGTTTTTAATCAAATTTCTAGTCGAATTCATGAAGCACATGAATAATCTTAGATTATCGGGAGACTCTTGAACTTGAATCATTATCTAACATTTGTTAATTATATTTTAATTTTTATTATATACTTACTATTCCATATTTAAAGACATACATGAATTCATTATATACCAGATCTACCGAAATCTGAGCATATGAAAGTAGAAAAATCCATTCATATTTGTCCTGGCAAGTTTACATTGATTCTCTTTATTCTATTGAAATATACAGTTATTTTCTACATTTTATTCTTTATGTCAAGACATAAATAAATTCATTATATACCAGAACTACCCAAATCTGAGCATATGAAAGTAAAGAAATGAATTCATATATTGGTCCTGGCAAGTTCAAATATTTTCACCCTTTTTGTTTCTCACAATTACTTCTATAAGTTCACGAATCATGAGATGTGCTTTGTTTTTTACTCTTAATATTTAGGCGTTCATTCATTCTTCATTGTTCTTATGTCAAACTGTATTTTTTAATATACATAAATTCATTCATTATATACCATAACTAACTAAATCTGAGCATATGAAAGTAGAAAAATCAATTCATATTTGTCCTGGCAAGTTCACATTGATTCTCTTTAAATATACAGGTTTTGTTTTGGTTTTCAAATTTTCCTCTTCGTTCAGCTGATAAACTCCTCTCAGATGCTAATTCAACAGTCAGCCTGCGATCCTTTGGAACCCCATCTGGTAATCTATCTTTCTTCTTTTTTGCAGCTGCTCTTTGCAGCTAAATCCATGATTTAATCAGCCACATTCTGTCGCCCAAGTCCTGTAAAGCTCTTTGAAGCCCACCGTCCGCGAGATTCTTCTCATCTCACCATGTGTCTCTCGATGTTCAACTTTTTCGAACATCGAGAGGAATCGCGACCCCGGGTGTTTCCGTGTTTTAATTACATATCCAAACTGAAGATCCCAAAATGATATATGTACTAGTTATATTGTAGCTGATTTTCATCTCAAAACATTGGTAATTTAAGATTGAAAAAGGAAATTGCTGTTACGATTGTAACAGCAATTAAAATATCTAGATCCTAAAATATCTACATTCGTATCTTATCATCACATATAATTTGAATCAATATCCAGTATGAAACACAAGTATTGGAAAACACGTTATTCACAGTGATGGGTACTAACTCAACATTTCTAAATGGAATAAACTTTGTCTCACTCATTCTAATCGAATTTTCCGTGATAATTGGGTCAATTGAGATTGATGAACTGGATCACTGTTTCGTCTCCTCCTCGAAAATTACTATGAATATATTTGAGAACACATTGTTCGTAATGATTGAAATTGAATAACAATCATTTCTGATTACAGTCTTGAAGCATTGGAAAATGGTTCATTTTGTTTCCATTTCTTGTATTCTATTCCTCACTCGCCGGCAAGGTCTTCTAACAGTTCACGATGGGCTGGAGATATGTAGTATCACTCATGTTGATAAATTTGTCTATTTTTGATAATTATTTTATGACCGAGTAAATACATTCAAGTTTATTTTCACATTGGTAAAACGAGTAAATACTGAAATTTCTTATCAAATACCATCTACTATGAGTCTTTCCGCAATCCGCGATAGGCAGATGTTTAGTGTGACTATTGATGATAATTCCTTTTGGTCTTTATGCAATGTATATTTTGTAGAGCGATCGGGAGAAAACCATTCAATACTCCCAGGTTGGGTTAAAAATATACTCCCCTAAATCTTGGATCGATAGATAAATTATGTTTGAGATCAATTATTTCAACGATGATAATATCCCCGGGAATTCGGAATATTAACATGAGTAATTCCAGTCATTTTTTTCTAGAATAGAATAATAATACTATATAACATCAAGACAATATTGTTGTGTAACAATATCACGTAGGAGGTAGTAATATACAAGAATACAAGATTCAATTGTCATATTTTCTATGTCCACATTTACATTCTGGAAAGACGAAGTTCAATTACATAAAAATTAGTAAAATATGCTGCGTGATAAAGAATTTTGAAATGGCTACAATTTGTGAAAATCAATATCCTCATTTATAATTGTATGATGCAGGACATAGAAAAACTGTGAGAAGACCTTGCCGGCGAGTGAGGAATAGAATACAAGAAATGGAAACAAAATGAACCATTTTCCAATGCTTCAAGACTGTAATCAGAAATGATTGTTATACAATTTCAATCATTACGAACAATGTGTTCTCAAATATATTCATAGTAATTTTCGAGGAGACGAAACAGTGATCCAGTTCATCAATCTCAATTGACCCAATTATCACGGAAAATTCGATTAGAATGAGTGAGACAAAGTTTATTCCATTTAGAAATGTTGAGTTAGTACCCATCACTGTGAATAACGTGTTTTCCAATACTTGTGTTTCATACTGGATATTGATTCAAATTATTTGTGATGATAAGATACGAATGTAGATATTTTAGGATCTAGATATTTTAATTGCTGTTACAATCGTAACAGCAATTTCCTTTTTCAATCTTAAATTACCAATGTTTTGAGATGAAAATCAGCTACAATATAACTAGTACATATATCATTTTGGGATCTTCAGTTTGGATATGTAATTAAAACACGGAAACACCCGGGGTCGCGATTCCTCTCGATGTTCGAAAAAGTTGAACATCGTGAGACACATGGTGAGATGAGAAGAATCTCGCGGACGGTGGGCTTCAAAGAGCTTTACAGGACTTGGGCGACAGAATGTGGCTGATTAAATCATGGATTTAGCTGCAAAGAGCAGCTGCAAAAAAGAAGAAAGATAGATTACCAGATGGGGTTCCAAAGGATCGCAGGCTGACTGTTGAATTAGCATCTGAGAGGAGTTTATCAGCTGAACGAAGAGGAAAATTTGAAAACCAAAACAAAACCTGTATATTTAAAGAGAATCAATGTGAACTTGCCAGGACAAATATGAATTGATTTTTCTACTTTCATATGCTCAGATTTAGTTAGTTCTGGTATATAATGAATGAATTTATGTATATTAAAAAATACAGTTTGACATAAGAACAATGAAGAATGAATGAACGCCTAAATATTAAGAGTAAAAAACAAAGCACATCTCATGATTCGTGAACTTATAGAAGTAATTGTGAGAAACAAAAAGGGTGAAAATATTTGAACTTGCCAGGACCAATATATGAATTCATTTCTTTACTTTCATATGCTCAGATTTGGGTAGTTCTGGTATATAATGAATTTATTTATGTCTTGACATAAAGAATAAAATGTAGAAAATAACTGTATATTTCAATAGAATAAAGAGAATCAATGTAAACTTGCCAGGACAAATATGAATGGATTTTTTTACTTTCATATGCTCAGATTTCGGTAGATCTGGTATATAATGAATTCATGTATGTCTTTAAATATGGAATAGTAAGTATATAATAAAAATTAAAATATAATTAACAAATGTTAGATAATGATTCAAGTTCAAGAGTCTCCCGATAATCTAAGATTATTCATGTGCTTCATGAATTCGACTAGAAATTTGATTAAAAACAAACACCGAAACGTAAAAAAATAAACAAATAATTAACAAATGTATGTACTGTTAACCTATCGTTACTCGTCAGAGATTTATACTTTTCTTCAGAAAGGTTTTATAATACTGAATTTGATAATTATTCAAGTTTAAGAGTCCCCCGATAATCTAAGATGATTCATGTGCTTCGTAAATTCTACTGAAAATTTGATCAAAAAACCAGTACCGAAACGTAAAAAAATAAACAAATAATTAACAAATGCATGTACTGTTACGTTACTCGTCAGAAATTTATACTTTTCTTCAGAAAGGTTTTATAATACTGAATTCGATAATTATTCAAGTTTAAGAGTCCCCCGATAATCTAAGATGATTCATGTGCTTCGTAAATTCGACTGAAAATTTGATCAAAAGATAAATTTTTTACATGCTTTTTAATTAAGGGATATGAAGCCAAAAGTTTGAAAAAAAATGGTGTTATTTCGGAGTTTCAACTTCACAGGACCAATATATGAATTCATTTCTTTACTTTCATATGCTCAAATTTGGGTAGTTCTGGTTTATAATGAATTTATTTATGTCTTGACATATCGAATAAAATGTAGAAAATAACTCTATATTTCAATAGAATAAAGAGAATCAATGTGAACTTGCCAGGCAATATGAATGGATTTTTCTACTTTCATATGCTCAGATTTCGGTAGATCTGGTATCTAATGAAAGATCTGGTATATAATGAATTCATGTATGTCTTTAAATATAGAATAGTAAGTATATAATGAAAATTATAATATAATTAACAAATGTTAGATAATGATTCAAGTTCAAGAGTCTCCCGATAATCTAAGATTATTCATGTGCTTCATGAATTCGACTAAAAATTTGATTAAAAACAAACACCGAAACGTAAATATATAAAAAATAATTAACAAATGTATGTACTGTTAACCTATCGTTACTCGTCAGAAATTTATATTTTTCTTCAGAAAGGTTTTATAATACTGAATTTGATAATTATTCAAGTTTAAGAGTCCCCCGATAATCTAAGATGATTCATGTGCTTCGTAAATTCTACTGAAAATTTGATCAAAAAACCAGTACCGAAACGTAAAAAAATAAACAAATAATTAACCAATGCATGTACTGTTACGTTACTCGTCAGAAATTTATACTTTTCTTCAGAAAGGTTTTATAATACTGAATTTGATAATTATTCAAGTTCAAGAGTCCCCCGATAATCTAAAATGATTTACAAAACACATCTTCTTATGATACGTGAATTTATAGAAGTAATTGTGATAAGCAAGAAGGGTGAAATTTTTTTGAACTTGCCAGGACAAATATATGAATTGATTTCTTCACTTTCATATGCTTAGATTTGGGTAGTTCTGGTTTACGATGAATTAATGTATGTCTTTAAATATAAAATAGTATGTATGAAAAAATGTGCTTCGTAAATTCGACTGAAAATTTGATTAAAAAACCAATACCGAAACGTAAATATATCAACGATAATTGACAAATTTATGTACCGTTAACCTATCGTTACTCGTCAGAAACTTATACTTTTCTCCAGAAAGGTTTTATAATACTTAATTTGATAATTTTTGATAATTATTCAAGTTTAAGAGTCCCCCGATAATATATAAACAATGATTAACAAATGTATGTACCGTTAACCTATCGTTACTCGTCAGAAACTTATACTTTTCTCCAGAAAGGTTTTATAATACTTAATTTGATAATTTTTGATTATCATTCAAGTTTAAGAGTTCCCCGATAATCTAAGATTATTCTTGTGCTTCGTAAATAATGAATTTGTGTATGTCTTCACATATATGATTCGAATCATATTATTATTTTACATGCATTTGGATGGAGTGAGATTAAACAGTCATTTTCAAAGTCATTTTCTATTTACGTAGCATAAGAATTTATTCAACAACGCACTATAGGGATACGGAACATACTTGTCGTCCACGTATACCTTTTTCAAAGGTCCATTTTTTACTATGACGAAGAAAAATTGCTCGAGATTTCAGTACTTTCTTATCTTAACATTAGCAAATTGATATTCAAGGTTATTAGTTCGAAATCCGTAACAGAGAATTCGACTTACTGAAGTATTTTACCGCAATATAATTTATTCAAGGATCAAAATGTAGCAAGATTTGATAGATTTTACTTGACATATAATTGATTGTGAGTGTAATTTGCAAAAATATTTGTTTGGTGGTAGGATAATCACACCAGTTGAATACTTGGCATCAGATTCTAGATTTCATTACTTTCTTTGGTCATAATTGACAAAATAAACTGGAATATATAACGATAGTGTATTGGTAAAAATGTCTATTGAAGTGATATTTTCAAATGATATATTCGATTCCAATCATATTATTTTCTTACATACACTTGAATAGACTAAGATCAAACAAACATTCTCATATTTCTTTTTCTATAAAAAAATTTATTCGCATAAGAATTTATTCAACAACGAACTATGGGATACGAAACCTACTTGCCGTCAACGTATACCTTTTTCAAAGGTAAATATTTTTCTATGAGAAATAAAAATGCAAATGGTGTATTTTATTTTATTTCCACCATTTATATAATTTTTGAGCTTAAACTCTTCAAAATTATATTAGTACTTGACATAAATTTGTGATTTGAGTTATTTTCCATCTTAACATTAGTATAACTACAATAATTAAGTGTAATTTGAAAAATATTCATTCTATTGTTGGATAACCATACTAGTTGGATAATGTTTGATATTACTGTATATTAAAAAAAAAATAAATCAGTTTGAAATCCGCAGCAAAGAAACATGAAGCAGAAAGAAGGCTTCATATTCTTTAATTATTATTTTGAATGTATTTAAATAGAAAAATAACTAAAAGACATCTTGCAATTTTTACCCTCTCAAAAAAATTTGGTCGCTTAAGCATTTTTATATTTACAAAAAAAATATAATTAATTCTACCTAAAAACATTTAGTTGATTGAAAATTTATCCAACAACGAACCACAGGATAAGGAATATACTTGTCGTTAAGTATATCTTTTTCGAAGGTGAATTTTCACTATGAAAAATAAAATTGCTTATGCTATCTGATGCACTGGCATAATTTTTTGACCATATTGACCCATTAAGGCCCATGTCCAAACCAGCGGAGATATCATAAAACTAATTATTGGATCACGTGCTTTTTTGAAAAAAAAATACCCGTGTTTTTTCTTTTTCCATTTCCAATTGTTTAAACAATAATTATTTAAACAAATTGCACCCAAATTCGTAAATTCGAGAAAGCAATGGTGTCAATCGATTCTAGATGAAAAACCAAGAAAAAAACGTGAAACACATTTTTTTGATTTGAGGCTTATTTTTCTGGCAATCGCGTTATAAACAATTGGAATTCAGTAAAACCGAGAAAAAGTGGCTTCTGCCAATGCTTACGCTATCACCATGGGATGAAAACTGATTGCGGGATTGCGTGCTTTTTTGAAAAAAATACCCCTATTTTCTCTTTTTTCAAGATCCAATGTTTATACAATAATTATTTAAACAAATTGCACCCAAAGTGAATCGACTTCCCTGATATCACTGGATTCTATTTGTTTATAACGTGATTGTAAGAGACATGAGCCTCGAATCGAAAAAATGTATTCTTACTTTTCTTCTTGGTTTTTCTTCTAGAATGCTAAATACAACTGAAACAAAACAATATTGCTTTGATAATATATTTCTGATGGAAGAGTAGCGAACCTTTAAAGAAACGTACAACGAGTTCACGTGTAAAGAATGGTTTTAGGGGAGGTATATATTAGATGGATACCAGAGCTATCTACATCGGGGCATGTTTAAATACAGAAATGTAGAAAGCTGTTCATTTTATTGAAATTTAGAACCTGTGAAAATATCAAGGTTATGAAGCGAACGCATGGCTTGAAAATGGTAACAATATGTTTCATAGATCCAACTTTATTTTCTGCCCGTGATAGGCTTATTGGCAAACTGATTCTGACGTACGACTTGGGTCCGTCTTAATTATATAGTTTACCGGCCATAATACATCTGTGTCACGAAATATTATTCAAAAAAGTGTACTCCAATATGGAATGACCAAATTGGAGACTGGGATTGACCACGAAGGCCCGACCGAGTTGATCCAATGTCCAAGCTCCCTTATATAGACGGTAGAACGCCGACTCTCTTGCGAGAGAGCGCCGCGCTATACCTTATACACGCGCGACTCAACGCCTCGCCATCTACAGGCGAGCCACGGTACTTGGCCGGTTACTCGAAAATGAGTTCATACTCTCATATATAAAGCTAATTAGTAATAGAATCAAATCTTACAGTAATTGCACTATTGAGAGAAGAATGTTTCTAAGATCATTTAATTATATATAAACACAAAATAAAATGTTTAAAAAACTGATAAATTTACAAATACTTGACAATTACTCTCTTTTATCACTTGACTCTGTTAAATGTAACCAGGGTTAACGTTCACTTTTATACTTCTATCGAGTTACAGATATACTCTTTTTTCATCCAAATTTTCACAAACTTATGGTAAAATTTGAAAATTTTCTATGTACAATTAAATCAGAGTATGTATATTCAAAAGCTTTAATTTTTCAAATGACATTTAACACTGTAATGTAAAATTTGAAAATTTTCTATGTACAATTAAATCAGAGTATGTTCATTTAAATGTACATATTTTGTATGTACATTTTCTTTAATTTTTCAAACGACATTTAACTTTAATTAGTACAGTCTCATATTTACAAATACTTGACAATTACTCTCTTTCATCACTTGAGTCTGTTAAATGTAACCAGGGTTAACGTTCACTTTTATACACTATCGAGTTCTATCACTTTTATACTTCTATCGAGTTACAGATATACTCTTTTTTCATCCAAATTTTCAGAAACTTGATACATCATTCACTGTACAAGTTGGAAAAACTTTTGAACTATGTTCCTCATAGCAGCCTGTAACCCCTTAGCATATCACATTGGACAATAAGATTTAGTTAATGAATAAAATCACTTATTAATTCAAGTGAAAAATACTCAAAAGTTATTTTTGTAAGAACCCTTTCATACCGGTATACTGTCTATTCTTTCTGAATTGATATTGCACTGATTCTATAATCTAAGAAAAATAATCACATTGAGAGTTCTTTGTTTTTTTGTAATTGAAGAAGGGTCTCAGCTGAAATATGGAGCTGTCTCTTGCACCAGCAGCGTGTGACAAACATTACAAACTCTTGAAGGCCTTTGCTTTGGTACACTTGTCACAATATTATTCAGGCACGACTGACAGAAGATTTGACTGCAATGTCGACAATTTTGCTGTTGGTCATGAAACATACACATGTATGTTAAACTGCTTGTTGTGCAACTGTTCCTCTAAAAAAATTTGAAACGTGTCAGAAGTTGAATTATGCATAAGTAACCTTAAATTATTATTAAATTATGATTTTCTACCATGATTGATGAATGGACTCCGATTTTTGAATGTAGGTTGGCCCAATATTCCAGGTGACTCGTAGTAGATGGGGGAGAGCCTGACCGTGGGGAACATTTTCCAGCTCATGGACACAATCTGTTGTGCAAACGTTATAGGTTGTTCCTCCATGTACTGACTGAATGATATCTTTCAATTTCACCAACAGCAAACCCTCAGCATATTTATCCTGGAACTATTTCCTCCTTATTACCTAAAAAATATTTCATTCCATGAACGTTTGTCAAATCGTTGATTAATTCATTAGTAACTACTTGGGCTTTGTTAACAATATCAGTCTTGTTGCCCCTACTTTGTTCAGTTAGTTGTTTCTTGTTCTACATTAATTTGAGTTTCACAAAGCGCATTAGAGCTATCTGAGGAAATCTCTGTGGAATCGTTATCGTACCTTTCAGATTGAGTATCTGTTCCGATGATAGGCTGCTCTGGATCAGATACAAAGGCACTGATGCCACTGAGCATCCAGTTGGAAATATCAATGGCAATAAACTAGCTATACCACAGTTGATCTTCATTGAATTTGGCTGCCAAGAGTTCACCTTCTTTAATATCGCCAACTTCTTTAAACAGCTCTGCATCAATCATTCTCAAAGTAATATCATCCAAAATTGGGAACTGGGTCTGCTTGCGTATCCAGAATTCCAATGGTGAACATACATAACTGATACAGCCCATATTAACATTCGGTAAATTTTCTTCACCTATGGGAGCTGGTCGCTCCTCTCCAATATTATTCTTTGCATCATCAATCTTTGTTTATTATCCTTTGCATTATCAATATCAATGCCTTCATCGATTGGTGGAGTGATCTTGGCGCATCTCTCTAGAAGTTCCAGAGCCAAACCCTTCATATCATGGGTTAATTTTACGACACATGTCTCATCTTTGTCAAGTACATCCAGGAGGAAAACGGTAGCACCGCTGTCAGCAATCATTTCAAACTCAGTGTTAACACCATGTGGCCAGTGTTCAACCCCATCAGGTTTGGCTAAACAACACTTATGAGATAGAGGAGGTATGGATGCGAGATTGTCTGGAATTTTTCTTACATCTCTTGTCATGGCTGTGTTTCCATATTCCATATAGTGGACTTTTGTGCCTTGCTCGGTAGTAGAGATCATCGTCGAGATATGAGCAATGCAGATCAGATCTTCTTTGATATCCATGACGGCAGGAAGAATATTAGCCATTAGCAATATATCCTCGAACATTCTTAGGTCATTCGTATTTTTCTTCTTACAACCAAAATTGATCGACTGAGACACAATAATTAGCAAAAGCTGATCAGGGATCACGCTCTTCTTCTACCAACTCTATATTTTTCCTGCAGGCAGCTAGTTTTTTGCTGATCGAAAGTTTATTAAGGCTTTGTTCTCCATTAAAAAGATTAATTTACAAAGGTGCTTTGTTGGTGATTATGAGAGCTTGAAGTTTTCATATACGTTAGCTTCTGCCTGCAAAATGGACCGGCGTAATCATCTTTCAGCATCAAAACTCAGCAGAATATTAGGTACTTGTCACTCGCGTACAGACTAAGTATACAGATGGTAGCTGTGTGGGGCAAACAACCAATTTTTCTTATTACTGCGAGATTGTTAATTAATATATAATTAAGGAAGGGAACGATGCTATATTATAATACACAACAAAGTCATGTGCACATATATTGAGAAAACTGTATACTTATATGTGCGCGTGATTGCGGCGTGATTCTTAATAATTTTTCATTTCGAATTATTGAATAATACTCTTACCTAATACAGATTACAGGTTAGCCTATTCCAATCAATAGAAAATCGAAGACACAGCTCGGTCGACGTCTGGCACATTTGCAGCACTAGACGACCCGGGTTATATCCGCTACTTACGATCTCGCGCTTTTTTATAAAATATATATAATAAAATATATAACTGCGTCCGAGTTGCATGTGTTCGCGTTTCACTCCATGCTTATACCAGCTGATACCAGCTTATACTACATATATATATATATAGCAGACGCCATGATGAGTCTACGGCAGCTCAGTTGCATATGGTTGCATATATATCTATATATATGCGAGAATCGAGATATCTCGAAATCGTTCGTCGCCGCGTCGAAGTGGCTTATGAACTGAACGCAAATCTTTTTTTCTCCATTCTAACCTAGCAGACAAGACTCATTACATGAAAACATCTTCTTTAGGAAGTGAATCGAGCTGGATACTAGGGAAATTGAATAAAATATCATATCCTATCAGATAACATCCATAATTGATGCGTATCTGAGTTATTTTATGAAATTGAAAAATCCGTAATCCAAACGTAATGTATAAGGGTAGCGCTGCCCCCAGCTGCCGTTACTCGCCCGGAGGGGGCGCTAGCGCCCTTGTTTGTTATGCATCGACTTCACGACAGCCTGTACTCATTCTGCTATGGGCTATTCGAAAAACAAGATTTATCTGTCAAACAGAAGATTGATCAACTGATCGATGTTAGCGTTTCGCCTGAACAACTCGGAGTTAAAGAATCGCTGTCCGTGTCTATGCCGTCAGCCATGGTGGAATTAGGTAAGGGCATGGTCAATACTTTTTCATTAATAAGTACAATTCGATAAAACTTCAGATTCAGTTTCTTTGTTTGTTCAATTTGCTGACACCGAAAAAGTCAGCATAGCCACAAGTTAATAGTAGTCACAAACGATATTCATCATGATTAATACTTGATATAGGAAAATTATTAGAATAGAACAAATACGTTTCGATATATTCTGGTCCAATTCCAATAAAATATTATTTTCACTTAATTATAATGACATTAGTGTCTCAAACTCATTAGTCAATCGTTAGAGGTTGTACTTAATCGTCACTATACTGCAGTTCAAGTGAAAAATTCGTGGAATGTGACACGTGATCCGACATGTATATTCACATATTTAGTTTTTATTCAGCTTCATTTTGAATAAGATGATTGATTATTGTTACAATTTCGTGACAATCGTGACGTACTATACACGTTGTTTTTAATTTTCTTTTACCAAAAGAATTCAACGGAAATAATTATAACAATTGATGTGTCTTGTAGCTACTCTGGATTCGCATAAGGGACCGCTCGAAAAGTTAATGTGCTTAAAGGGCACCCTTGACTTTATTGTTGCCGAGATCAAAGACGTTGTAGCCAATGAGAGATCGAAGTCTGATTTTTTTAGCGATGAAGACAGCATGAAGAGTTGCGCGCCAGATACTGAAGATTTGATTCCTCTTCTACTCTACGTAGTGATCAAGTGTCGATGCCAGAGACTTTACACAGATTTATTTTACATAGAAAATTTCGTATGGTCTATGTCACCGTACGATAGTTTATCTTATACTCTTGTTACTTTTAAAGTAGCCTTGTCCTTACTTGATCAAATTTCAGTTAACGATTTGCCAAAAAGTATCAGCCAAATGACAGCAGAATCGGAAAGGAGCGAGTTGTCAAAAGTCACAGAGACAAACGAAAAAAATGTTTCAGTACAAAGTTCGAGAAAAATACTAGAAGACGTGAAAACTTGATGAAACGATTTCGTTGAAGAAAATTCAATTATGATCTCAACTCATATTCTTGTAAATAAGTCAAGTCAGAAACATATTAAAAGATCTCTTATGGTTCTCAAATGTGTTTCATTTTGAGCTATAATCAATAAATAATTGAATTGAAATTGTTTTTTATTATTTCCGTGTAATTAACTTGCCTTCGTGATAAAAAAAATGGGACTGGAAAAACGGGGATGAATAAGTTTCAAACATTTTTATTTATTAAAAAACCCCTCGATATCACATATTCTCTTTAAAAAAGTAATAAAACATTGTTTACTCATCTAATATAATTTTTGCAGTAAAAATACATCTAATTAATTCCTATTTGTACACTCAGATACTTCATGCAGCGCAAACAGTTTGAGTGTCAATAACGTATCAGAAGAATGGCTCAACACTGAATACTTTCTAGTTGACGTATTACCTATCACTCTTCACTTATTAAAGATTTTATTACTGTTGTGTGTCCATGAGAAGATTACCATCTTTATCTTTTATACGAACTCGGCCATTAGCGTATCGTGTTTCTTGCATTCCGTCTAGATATAGAAGTTTTAGCCCACTGCTCATCTGTTTTTAGGGCGACTTTGTTAGCCTGCCGCCAAAAACTATTGGGTTCGCTCCAGGAAATGATTCTAAATCGAATGAGAATAGTGCGTAAAACTGAAAAGTATGGCTTCATGTTTTTTTTTCGAAAATGTTCAAAAAATTGCATCTTTGTTTTTTGATTTTGAGTTAGTATGAAAACTATCAATCCTAGAGTAAAATGGAAGAGGAAAAAAAGTTTCCTTATTAAATTTTGCATGAGGATTAAGTATTCCGAAACATAAATCTCGAATATTGTTGTTGCAAAATAGTTATGAACGAACTTAATCACCCCTAAATAATTTTTGTGATTTTTTTCAACTTTCCAAATCATAGCTACGATTATGACAATTTAATTTAAAGTACCTTATACAGTAATGAAAATACAAAAAAATTTCATCTCGATATCTCTGATAGTTTTTCCACAAAAAATTTTAAGTAAGATATTTTTAAAATTTTGCAATTGTAATTCAGTCCGTGAGGAACCTCTCAGAAACCTGCCAATTTTTTTACGTACTCTTATAGATACTAACTATCGATCCCCCGTCGAAAAATTTTGATTGATCAATTTTAACAACTTTTATGATTTTTTGAAAATTTTTCGAAAAAAATTTCTTAGAAAAAAATGCAACTGCAACGCGGTTTTTCTATCTATTTGAAATTTAAAAGTTGCATATGATAGAAGAGAAACAGACGCTCATTTACTTGGATCTGATTTGTGAATCCCGAGATATAGAGGTTTTTAGTCGAGGTAACTTTCCGGCAAAAGTATACGCAGTAGAATAATAATTGAAACGGTTTATGGTAGCTTGAACATTGCTTTACTTAAGTATAAATTATTATGTACGTGAGTAATATTTTTCATACTCAATAGTCGGGCGGAAGGTTGGTGGAAATCATTGAAACGCAGCACTTTCGGCGCAGCGGCAGTGGCGGGCAGTGGAGGGGGAAGGGAAAAAGACGCGACGAAAAGTCGAACGCTCGGGATAAAAGTGAACCTTTGATTTTTTACTTGCAATATCTCAGCTTCTATATAAGATAATTTGATGATTCTTTTTTTAATTTGATATAGCAAGTCAAATGATGATTCAATATTCATGTTAAAGTACCGTAAAAATTATTGGTAACGATCTATGTATGAAAAATGTAATAATGAATATTTTTAGAGCCGTTCAAATCATAATTTTTAATTTTCATAATAAAATTGTACGTATTTTATAAAATTGCATTTTTTTCTAAGAAATTTTTTTCGAAAAATTTTCAAAAAATCATAAAAGTTGTTAAAATTGATCAATCAAAATTTTTCGACGGGGGATCGATAGTTAGTATCTATAAGAGTACGTAAAAAAATTGGCAGGTTTCTGAGAGGTTCCTCACGGACTGAATTACAATTGCAAAATTTTAAAAATATCTTACTTAAAATTTTTTGTGGAAAAACTATCAGAGATATCGAGATGAAATTTTTTTGTATTTTCATTACTGTATAAGGTACTTTAAATTAAATTGTCATAATCGTAGCTATGATTTGGAAAGTTGAAAAAAATCACAAAAATTATTTAGGGGTGATTAAGTTCGTTCATAACTATTTTGCAACAACAATATTCGAGATTTATGTTTCGGAATACTTAATCCTCATGCAAAATTTAATAAGGAAACTTTTTTTCCTCTTCCATTTTACTCTAGGATTGATAGTTTTCATACTAACTCAAAATCAAAAAACAAAGATGCAATTTTTTGAACATTTTCGAAAAAAAAACATGAAGCCATACTTTTCAGTTTTACGCACTATTCTCATTCGATTTAGAATCATTTCCTGGAGCGAACCCAATAGTTTTTGGCGGCAGGCTAACAAAGTCGCCGAAAGCACTTTTTTTTACAGATAAGCATCGGGCTATTTCACAGTTCCATCAGGATATTCTCTCCTCTGAAAATCGAAAATGTCATGATTTAAGATCGATGGAATCGTTCAGAATTTTTGCAAGTAGAATAATGAATAATAATGCATCTTTTACTTTTAAGCAGAGTATCACATTTGGATTACAAATTATGATTATGATGACATTTTTCAGATATGCTTTTAGGACATACTAAAATAGATCATATTCACGTTTTACAATACCTAATTGGATACCTGTCAACCACTACACAAAATTTTATCATGCTAAATTAGATTCTTGATACTCTTTTTATAAGTTTAATTTCATGAACAAAAATAATTGAAAAACTATCAATTGTTACCTTATGATCATTATTATGAATTTCTTTTTGTCCATTTGGTAGAGTAAGAATTCTTTCGCCATTTGTTAGAATTTCAGCGGTTGTTCCATCTCGCAAAGCTCAATTTTCCGTCCCATCTGGCTGTATTATTTTTACGGATCCGTCAGGGAACGATACTTCAACCGTACCATCTTTTGATCTTCTTTCAACTTGTCCACTATAAGACAAATAAGAAAAAAGTGATCAACTATTATATACTGATTCCTTATTGTTTTTTACTGAATAGTACAAATACATGCAAGTTTTATTACATATGAAAATTGTTGAATTGCATCCAAAAAATTTTTGGATACAATTCAAACGTGAATGTTGAGCTAATACTCATTATAAAACTTCTAGAACATCCAAATATATAAAAATCTGTAAGGTTAAATGAAAGGTTACTTCAATGTTCCTAGCTTTATTATGAAAAAGATAATTTTATATCATTTATTATTGCTTAAAAAGTACATTTTGTCATCTTCAGACTTTCTTCATGATTTATTCCGATTCTTCTTATTCTATAAAAATTATTTATATGCACAAAAAAGTTAATACTTACTCAGGGAACTCAAGAATTTCTAAACCATCTGTCATTGTTGTATGCCAAGTTCTGGTCGAAGCATAAAAATACTTGACAGTGCCGTTTTTGTCCGTTTCACGTACATCACCGTTGTAGTAAATCATTTTTGTAAGGCACTTGTCAGGGAAGACCTTCTTTACATTACTATTTGGATATCAATATTCAATGCGACCATCAGGTTGGTGAACTTCCCTGATTCCTTGCTTATTATTTCTTGCTTTGTTTGGACCATATTCACAATTTTCATTTCTGGTGAATTGGTCTGATTCTTGGGATAATGTTTCAGTTGATTTGGGATTACTAATATTTTTAGAACCAGGACTACTTTTGTTCTTTAGTGATGATTATCAAAGTCATCCGGATAATCTCCTAGCGTTCCTTCTTGAAGTCGTTCAGATTGAGTCCCGAGATTTTTTTGTTTTGTTTGTACATCGATAAAACCTTCAGTAGCGTCTCTCAACAAACTTTCATATAAATTTCGTGTTCTTGCAATACTTTCTGCAGTTTTCTTCAACTTCACTTTTTCAACTTCTTGTTCAATTTCTTCTTCATACAGATTTTTTTCGCCAGTTTCTAGATCAGCATTATAATCAGTTTGAATATCTAAATTATTTTTACAGTTGATCTTGGTATTTGGATCAGCTGAAACATTTGCTTCATTGATACTAGGTGTTTTTACATTTTTTTCAAATATATCATCATTTTTAAAAGGAAAAATTTTTTTTCGATCAGCTAAAAATTTATTAATTTGATGAATTGCTTTTGTATTTGAAATCACTGGTTTTTTGTATTTAGCATTCTTGTTCTGCTGCAGTTTTTGAATCTCTTGTTTCAACTTAGAGTTTTCAGTTTGTAAAACCCTCATTTGACTCCTTTGCCTCGCATTTGTAGCTGACCATTTACTTTCTTTTTGATTAAATTCTTCTTTTAGTTCTTCTAACTGATCACGTAACGTTTGCAGCTCGTGACGTTCTTGTTTACTTTTTTGCGATTTTTCCCAAGCATCCTTCATTCTACTCTCCAATGCAGCTTTTTCCCGACTCAATCGTTATTTTCCTCTTGTAGAATACTTTCTGATTTCCTTTTCTCATTTTCTAAAGCTTCTACTTTTTCTTTAAAACTTCTTTGCAAACTTATTTTTTTTTCCTGCAATTTTACGCGTTCTTCTTGGAGTCTCTGACGCTGAGAGCTTAATGCTGCGCTTTCTTTTCTAAAGATTTCAATTTCTTGTTCAAGTTCCATGAGCCTAGTTTTTAAAAGTTCAGATTTGAATATAACTGCATTATTAATTTTTTCATGAATAGTTGTCTCATCTGTCTGTAATGTTGTATTTTTTTATTCTGATTCCTCTTCAACTTCTTCATTTTCTTCATCATTATTGAATAATTCAGTATTATCTTCACTAGAATGTCCACTTTTCTGTTGATAATTCAATTGTTTTAATCTGATGTTACTTTCACTATCACTTTTCAATTGTGATGATATACTTTCGTAAGGCACGAAGGCAGAATATATACTTTCGATATCAGAAGAATCTGGTGTTACAGAATCATCTGACCAAGCTCCTTTATCATTCATGCAATGTATAACTGTATGTGAATCACTTGAAATACTGGATGTATCAATCATAGTCTTATACTCATTGTATTCAGCAAACCTAACATGGAGGCTCACATTATTTTCTTGCTGTTAAAAAGAAATTTCATCAATTATTTCTCCTCCAGACATGAATTATTTAATATTATAAGCTTTATTTATGAAAACTTCCGGAAGCATATTCCAAATCTTGTAAATAGAATGAAGAAATTAGATTTCCATCGGAATAAAAGAAGGCCAGGGTTTTCCAATCTTATTTATTGTGAAAAGAGTTATTACATTTCAATATTGGAATTATTTTATTTTCAAAATTTAAATAGCAAAATTAGACTTTCATGAAAGTGAAAATATGAAAAAAAACTTCGCTTGTATGATATAAAAGGAAAAAAACTAAAGAAATAATAAATAGTAATAATAATAATGAACATTAATATTTACTCACATGACTCGATTCTTGATTGGAATTTTCTTCAATATCAGTCCCATAAGCAAGGGCGGATTAGAGATTTGTGGGGCCTGGGGCTAAAATCTGGATGGGGCCCACTTAAGGGCAGAGAAAACGTGATTTTTGTGAATACAAATAAAAACGACTTATACTTATTCAAACATTTAATATAGAAACTATTTATGATTATTTAATAATTAGAAATATTTTTTTCTCGATTTTACTCTAGCGAAGTCATTGATTAAATCATCGAAGTCAATCAATCGAAGTAAATCAACTTCAATGTTTAATCTAGTCAATGCGAATAATCTTTCATTCAACATAGTTGATCTGTACATGTTCTTTATTCTTTTTAAAACTGAAAATGATCTTTCTGACTCGCAGTTTGCTATTGGAATTGTAACTAGTATTCTATAAGCGATATATATATATTTGGGAATACCTCGATCATATCCATATTCACAATCCAATTAAGAACTTGTAAGGGGCACAATATTTGATCATTTTCGCTAGTCATTTTCTCTGTTCGATTAGAAAAAAATCCTTTAGGCTGCAGTTTTAAGCGAGGTACAAATTGTTTCAATTCTAATAATAGATTATCTTGTAAATCATCAGAATAAACCTTTACAAGATTTTTTGCTTTAGTTTCTAATTCATTTATCTCTATGAATAATAATTGAGTGAGAAAGCTAAACAACTTAATAATGTGGTCATACGCTTCACTCCGTTTTTGCAATTCGGCAACAAGTTTGTCTATAATAATATAAAATGTATTTATTCTAAAATTATCAGTCGAACTCAAACTATTAACTTGCACTTCTTTGTCTGTACACTTACGGGTGATTTTTCTTTTTCCTGAATCAGAATATTCTTGAGCCACAAAAGTGCTCAATTGCTTGGCTTGATTTTCAATATCAAAAAATGTATCACGCAAACCCTTAACAAAATCTACTAATGAAAGTAGTATACGATTAGCAGAAATTAAATCTACATTAACCTTTTGAAGGTATTGACTAGTTGCATTGAATCGTGTGAAAATGCTATTCCATAAAATTGCCATGAAAACATTTTCAAGCTTAACCAGACTACTTAATAAAGTTGAAGCTTCTTGTCGCGTATCACGTTTTTGATTAACATCATTAGCTAAAATTTCTAAGGCCTTATAAATACCATCGTAATCCTTGACTACAAGTTTTGTGGCGTCTCCGCGACACGACCATCTAGTTTGTGATAGGCTTGTTAATCTCGATTTTTCAGTTAAGAGAATGTTCCATCGATGTGTAGATGCACTAAAAAAGACATATAAGCGCTGCACGATTCCGAAGAAATTTGTTGCATTGAGACATTCATCGACGCTACATTCTCCTACCAAGTTTAGCGAATGGCCAACGCAAGGAACATAATACGCTAATTTGCTTTTTTCTCTTATAAGAGCTTGAAGGCCAGAGTATTTCCCAGACATATTCGATGCATTGTCATAAGTCTGGGCTCGACAATTTTCAATATCGATACCATGTTTTTGTATTAAGTCTAACACGACGTTGCTAAGTGACCGACCCGTATGACTTTGAATCTGAACAAAACTGAAGAATCGTTCATAAACGTGACCATTCAAATAATATCGGAAAATGACGGACAACTGATCGACGTGGGATATGTCTGGAGTAGAATCTACCACAAGCCCCCAATATTTTGCACTACGTATTTCACTTATAATGTGATTTAATACTTTGGTAGCCATTAACTCTACGAATTCTTCATAAATAGTTTTTGATAAATATGATACTGTCCCGCGGCCTTTATGAGAATACAATCTTATATGCTCTTCCATAAAAGGATCAAATTGAGCAATTAATTCCATGATACCGAGGAAATTCCCGTTGTTGGGTGATCCTATTATTTCATCTTTTCCTCGAAGTGGAAGCCCTCGTTCAGTCAAAAACCGAATACCTGCTACTACCCTTTTCAAAACTTTAACCCAATACTGCACTTCGGTTTCCATCGTTTTTACAATACTTGCCTCTATATTCGTATTTTTTTGTGAATAATCAATATAACACATCATACAGCTGTTATGCTCTTTACTATTTTCGTGCGATTGGATGACTTCATCGGCTTTCTTCCAATTTGAAAATCCTTCTTTTATAAATGAATTATTACAGTCTTTAGAAAATAACTTACAAACATAGCAAAAGATCGAGCCCTTTGATTCAGAATACATAAGCCACTTTCTCTCACATTTTTCTCCGTTTTGTAAATTCCGATGGAAATAATTTGACGAAAAATATCTGCTTTGCTTATTATATTCTCGTTTAGATGATTTAAACGTTGAATCCTTATTTTGAAAGAAAGAATGTTCTTTTTGTAAATATTTTTCACGTTCATAGCGATTTTCGTTTAATTTCGAAGGCCACAATGCAGGGTCTTTGTGCACATCTAGAAAAAATATAAAGTAAAAGGTAAAAAGTAAATTTGTAAAGAAAGTACTCCATGTACTTAAATTATAACTTGAATTTCTCATCATTCATGACTTTTATTAGTCGAAAGAATATGCGTACCTGAAGTAATATCACTAGTTAATGCTAAGTCAGCTTCGTCAGCTAAGTTTATGGATCTATTAATGTTATCATATTCATATAAATCATCAAATTGAGTGTGTTTTACACAATTTTTTTCCAGCAATGATTCTGTAGAATTCTGGTGTAAATAATCTAAAAAATATGAAATATATGTCGGTTACACATAAATCCACCCTATTAATATGTTAAAATGTGAGTAATTTCAGAGATCGGAATATTAACTTCATCTTTCCTATCGCCACCGGTGACAAAGTTTCTATACAATGAAACTTCAGTTAATAAAAAATAAATACGGATACAAATGATCATCTATTAATTTTATTATAGTTCTAAAGCTCATAAGAGTACGAGTCAAATGATATTTCATATAGACATGTACACGACAAATTAAAATATAAAGTACTGAGAATCTCTTGAAAATGATATCATTTCGACTTGTTCAAAATACCTGTATGGCTAGTTTGGCTAATAGTAGGCTCGTTTCTAGGTACACTAATTGCGCCCCTTTCGTCAACAAAATCACTCTTCTCATAAATTTCCACTTGATTTAATTCCAATTGTTCTTTGGCTTGCGTCGTAGAAAATTTTAAATTGCTATTACTAGGTGCATCAATCGCGCTATTTTTCCAATCAGAATCACTTTCTTGTCTCTCTTCGTCAATTTCAATTTGATCCAATTGATCTTCGGCTTGCGGGTTAGATGATTTAAAAAATTCAGCTACAGTTCGTAGTTTTTTGACCGATTCGTCCTTTTCTTTCTTTGCTTTGAGCTTTTCTGCACCACTTGGATACTTTCGCTTCAACATTTCGAACGCGTCTAAAAAGAACCTCTCTTGGCATGGTTCGCATGCGTACTGCCGCCACGAGGGCTATGAAGCTTGCACGAACGTAGTTTGTTTTCGTTGTTTTTCCGCGAATCAAAATGCGCGAATCGTGCGTGTTTTCCGCGAAAACACGCACCGAATGTAGCGGCGGCCGATGTGGCGACGCGGCGCGGCGGTGACGGCACGGTTGCTTCGTTTTCTAAGAGGTGAAACGCGTATCGGCGATACCACTGATATGTTTTCAGAACTTTAGATACATTCGTGCCATGTTTTTTCATGATGTTTATTTTTATGCTAATACCCAACTTGAATAAATAGTTTGAACAATATCCAGAGCAAATTATTTGAAACTTCATATCCAATGCATATCCATTATATACATTTTAATTTCACACTCGATAGTGTGCAGAAATTTAATTCTGTACGCGCAATGTAGTTTCTTGTTTAGGAGCGTGGGGGCCCCCAAAGAGGTTGGGGCCCGGGGCTATAGCCCACCCAAGCCCCCCCCCATAATCCGCCCTTGCCCATAAGGTAGTATTGTTCCAGTAACAGTCTTCTTTTTCAATTTAGAAACTGGAATTGCATCCCATTGAGAGAAATATTGATCTCTGATCACTTTCTGCATTTTTGGATTAGATAATTAGTTAGATTCTGTAGTACGAACTATTTCTTCTAAAGCTTGATCACCTATATCGTTAAGAGAAATTTTTTGTTTTGACGCACTGTGCAAGAGAGGCTTATGTTTTAGAGGAGTTGACTGTTATAAAAATGCTATAACTGTACTTGATGTTGAACAAAAGCTTGAGTTGTTAGCTTTGTCTTCGAGAAGTTCAAATATCCTCACTTCCTCTAGTTTTCTTTTACTTCAAAATCAGAACTATTACAATCTGATATTAACTCAGTAGAACCCTCCTTTTTTACTGTAGCTAGTGTGTTTGGCAGAGAACCCATCGACTTACTGTGCGTTTTCTTTTGTGGAGGAGAAACATTTTTGAGAGTCAACTTTTTTCGAGCAACAGGTGTTGAATTTGATATACATTTTTTTGAAAAGTCTTTTTCTATTGACTTGGAAAATGAATTACATCTTTCCAAGTGAGTTTTCTGAGGTTTTGTACTCTTTCCAGCCATGCCCAAAGAATATGAGGCACTCCTAGGTCTTGTAATTTTTGATATCTGATTTTGCCTTACATTCGGCATGAACCTAGCCAAACCTTCACCTTTTTTCAAAAAAGGCCTTTTTATAACTGGTTTATTTTTTTTCGGCATTTCCAGATTCTGAGTCTCTTGATCTTTCTTCTAATAAAGTATTGAAATCCTTTTTTGGTGATATGATAGGACGCTCATCAATTGGGATTTGTAGAATTGATGAATTTTTTGAAGAGAAAGATTGCATCCCATCAAAGGAAAGTTCAGAACTGTAATTATTTTGATTGTATGAATTCATATCTTTTGTATTAGGTTCCATATCAGTCTCGGTATTTCTTAAAGCTAATTGTACTTTTGGTACTATCAAATTCGATTTCTGATTATGGTTTAGAATAGAATACTGAGAAAAACTATGATACTTTTGCGGTGTTGGAGAACATCCTTCATCAGGTGTATCAAGGTTGATCAAATCATCTTCCTTTTGTTCTGTTAATCCTTTTGATGATTGATCGCTCAATGTCATATCTTCAATTGATAAATTCAGAGCCTGATACATGCGATTGTGCTCATCATTTAGCTTTTCCCTTCATTCTTCCTGCTGTCGCTTCAATTCCTCTTGCTGCTGAAGTTGCCACTTTCTGAGCTCTTGAAGCTGTTCAATTATGCTTGCATCAAGAGCCATTTCAATTTTTTTTTTAAGAAACACTGTAAGAAACAAAAGAAGTTCATCTCAAATTCAAAGTGTTTTCAAGTAATTCTAGGAATCAAATGATATAAATTCACTATTCCAACCATTTCAGAAGTAATGTAGTCATTGTTTTTTGCACCCTTAATGTGAACGCGGATGTCACTAACCTAAAACACGAAAAACAATGCTTAAACGAAAAGTGATGCCGTTATTTTTAAATTGAAAAGTGTAAACATTGGATGACTGCATACACCGAGGATTTGGCAAATTGTCAGTTGTCACGCGCGTTTGGCCGCGATTAAGACGAACTGATCTGATGGCGGCAAATGCAATAGGCGCGGCATCAGCGCCTCCGACAGCGATTCGGCAGAGTCGGGTAATGATACATTTTTTCAAAAGTTATACTAGAATAGATAAGTTAAACTCTGTTTGGTCGATCCTATACTAGGTACTTATCGGTAAAATCGCAGACTTTCATATGTACTTTTTGTTGTTAGTCTGGCATAACCTATATACGCAGTACGCACTCAGTGAATGCAGTTAACTAAACAGTGGGTGACTGTGGGTGTACATCAACATCTCTTAGTCAGGATAACCCCTGGGAGGAAAAAAAAATTAACTTAACTCTGATAAAAATAAAAATATAGATAGAAACATGGCAAATAAATCGTGAGTAGAATGCAGGAAAATGTATAGTATAAAAGCTTGTACACTATTAACTCTTGTCTGGTTAGGAGCATCAGAAATGCTATAAAATTACTTATGTTACGAATAGGGGAGACCGGGGCTAGTTGGCTACAGGGGCAAGTTGACGCAATGGCTATATCTCGTAATCTATCATATATATAGCACCACAACATATATACCACATGATCAACTCTTTGTTTTGTATATATGCTGTGAGTTTCAGTCCGATAGCTGCCTTTGTCGCGACAACAGGTGAGATTTAGAGTTTTCGTATACCCAAAGTAATTTTTCATAATTTAAGGGAATAATAACTTTCACTATAAATAATATCCGTGAACCTTATTATTCATATAGCATTCTGTAGTAGAACCTTCAATCTTCATAATCAGTAAGAAAGAAATTTCAAATAATACATATTAATTATAAATAATCTTATGTTAAACTTTTGTGGACCCTTGGTGCCAGTTGGCGTTTTTTTTCGGGGGTACATTGTCGTTTACAATGAAAACTAATTTTTGCAGAATTCTTCAATAAAGATGGTTCGCACGTATATTCGCAAGACAGAAAGACGCGAAATACGTAAAGAAGTGATTTTACAAGCAATACATAGCAATAGGATAGCAATAGGATTTTACATAGCAATAGGATGGATGAACGAAACATTGTTCTGTGAATATTTAAGGTGTTTTGTTTAACATACCAGATGTTCCAAAGAGAAACCAGTCTTGCTTTTATTAGACAATCATGGGTCTCATTTAAGTATTGAAGGGATAGATTATGCAAGAGAAAACGGAATCACTATGTTGTCTTTTCCAGCCCATTGTTCGCACTAATTACAACATCTCAATAAGAGCGTCTACGGGCCTTTGAAAAAATACATTAATAAACATAGTGACAATTGGATGACCAATCATCCAGGAAAAGCCATGACGATTTACGATATCCCAGGAATAGTAAAATTGGCTCTGCCTCTCGCAATCACAACAAATAATATTGTAGCTGGATTTCAATCTACAGGGATTAGTCCATTTAATGATCGAATTTTTCAAGACCATGATTTTATGGGAGCATACGTTACAGGCCGAGAATGTCCTCCAGAATTCACTGAAATCAGATGCTTTAAAAACAAAACCTGCTGCAAAAAAAGTAAACTCCAAACCAAAAAGAAAGTTGGACAGAAAATGTATTAAGAAAACAAGAGTTGAATTGGAAGGAAACGAATCATCTTACTCAGTTTGTGAAGAACTTTTTTGTGAAATCCACAGGGAATCGTGGATTCAATGTTTAATGTGTAGAAAATGGGCACATGAAAAGTGCGTCAGAGTGACAAAACTATATGTTTGCAGTGAGTGTCAAAATAGTTGAAGATTTTGTAAATATGTTTGTTCATTGTGATTTATTTGGGAAATTATTGATAATAATTTAAAATTGTTATGAAAAGTATTATATTTGATTAATAATATTGATATTCTTTAAGAAAATATAGTTCATGTTTATTGTATGAAGCTTAATTTCATGTGAATTAATGACCGCCAACTTGCCCCGACATAGACGCCAAAATACCCCGTACATGGGGTAAGTTGACCAAAAAATTACTCGATGAAAAATAAATAATTTAGAAAGAATTACTCATTATATTTCAGTAAACT
This sequence comes from Aphelinus atriplicis, assembly GCA_020882685.1. Lineage (NCBI taxonomy): Eukaryota > Metazoa > Arthropoda > Insecta > Hymenoptera > Aphelinidae > Aphelinus > Aphelinus atriplicis. The sequence goes on from JAJGQD010000006.1 coordinate 1,740,890, forward strand.
AAATTTTAGCATGATCTTTGAATGGAGTACTATCAGTTGATAGATTTAGATTTTTATTTCTACTGTGAGGGTGGAAGCTACGAGCATAATTGTAAAAAAAGCGTCAACTAGCCCCGGTCTCCCCTATATTCTTCAACACTATTCCTTTTCTCAGATATGGATTAATATTGCCAAAGAAGAATCAATTGTCAGCTCCAAAAGCCGGAAACGTATTTGGCAATGATGATGATTCAGAAGAAGAAGGGACTGATTGGGTCAAGAAAGCCTTGAAGGCAGAAAATGAAAAGAACAAAATAAAAAAACAGACAAAATTGAATATGCAAAAAGCTTTAAAAGAAGAACCAACAATATTTTTGTATGATGAAGTCTATGATGAGATTGAACGCACTAAAGAAGAAGCTAATGCTGTAAAAAAGTCCGTTGAAAATAAGCCAAAGTATATCAATAATTTATTGAAAACAGCAGAGCTGAAGAAAAAAGAACAAGAACTAAGAAAAGACAGAATAATTCAGAAAGAAATAGAAGCTGAAGATGCCACGTTTCCTGACAAAGAGAGATTCATTACATCAAGTTACAAAACAAAACTAGAAGAAATGAAGAAGTTTGAAGAAGAGCAAGATAATCAAGATAGGTTGCAAGCCATTGGAGATGTTACCAAGCAAAAAGACATGACTGGATTTTATAGACATTTATATCGTCAAACTGTTGAAAAAAATGATGCTGACTTGGGAATTGTACCACAAACTGAAAAGTCAAGTGAGAAAAAGGAAGATGTTACTGAACTACCAGCTGATATTGATAAGGACGATCCTATCCCTTCAGACTCTGATTCTGAAGACAGCAATAAATCAAGCAACAAGCAAGCAGAAACTATTGCGAGAAATGCTGTAGCAAAGGTGAAGAATCAGAGACAATATAGAAAGAGAGCACAACAAGTTTCAGAGTCTGAATCTGAAGAAGAGGTCTCTAAAAATGAAGATGAATTAGCAGACAAAGAAAATTCAGACAAAAGCAATGATGAAGAAACCTCAAAAACACCATCTAAAAAGCAAAAGTTAATGGACAAGGATGAAAACAAAGTATCTGAAGCAAGTGATTCTCAACTTGAAGAATCTGCTGTTCAGAATCTTGAAAAATTAGAAAAAAATACAGATTTATCAACGAAAATAATTGAAAATGAAAAGTCTGTAGAAAAGAATTTGAAGAAAGAAAAAAAGTCAAAGTAAATATTTGGGAAAAAAGAACTATTGGAGATAAATTTGACCATCCTTGATGAGATATTTAGAGAGAAAACAACAAAGATTAGCAGGATCTTGAACTTCTCTACTCATATATATATCATTCTTATAAGCTTAGAACTAGAGTGAGTGGAAATATAATTTTGTTAGCAAAATATTGTGAGTATGTATTATTTATAAGATGAATTACCAAATAAACTTAAGATTAGTTTCTTAAATGAACCAATGTTTTTTCATTGTATTAAAAATTCTACATTTGCCCTAATGAGATCACAGGTTCTAAAATTCTTTTTGAAATTCTATATTAAATTAAATAATAAATACTACAATTGAGATGAATTTTTAGTCTCAAGAAATCAAACTTTCCTGAAGAAATGGAATAGAAAAACGAATTTGTTATCAATATCCAGTAATGGTGGATGATTAGAAAGGAAAGAGAGGAATCTGATGAACTAACCACATATAAAGTCAAAGAGTATATTCTCCGGTAATTTTCATGTAAAGAAACATCAGTGGAGGAGTCGATTTGCATGAAAAGGAATAAGACGGACCGAAACGGAAATTCCTGCGCTTTAATGTTCCGTATTGAAATTTTTGGAAAAATTGATGCGTGGGCGTTGAAAATGGAAAAATCCAATTTGCATTTTTTTCTTAGCCGATAAACCATAATGAAATGTGTGTGAAATGTAGAAAAAACTCATTTTTAGAAAATTCTACAAGATTGATTGTTAAAAAAAATCGATCAATCTGCGTCACGATGACAATTCAAAACAGACCGACCGACAGAGCTCATTGAGCGCTTCAATTTTTCATCGTGAAAAATTGGAATATGTCGATGCGTGGGCGTTCTTGAAAATTCGTGGTTTGATTTGTAATTTTTATGCGTTCAGAGAAATACGTGAAATTATGATATGGTGCGATTTCGAGTTTGTCCGATCAGAAGAACAACGAATCGGTTTTTACATCCATGATTGATATTTCGAAAAATTTGAATGATTTTATGGTGTAAATGTGAGCTTGACCAATCGATCGGTCATTGGCAAGGGCGTTCATATGTCTTTGTTAAAATTTTGTAAACAATGATGCGTAGGCGTGAAATATGATAAAACATTCACAACACGATGACGTGCGTAAATGATTGGAACAAATTTACAAGTATGTTAAAATGAAAATTTGGGTCTGAGTGATCGATAAACCCTTAGAAGGGCTTTCGTGTTTCATGATTCAAACTTCGAAAAAACGACGCATGAGCGTGAAATGTGAAGAAAAAAACATTTTCTAGATAACCAAATTACATTGGCGAATTTGCGTCACAATGAGAATTCGGATCAGATAGATCGATAGAGCTGCTTGAGCGCTTTCATTCTACATCGTTAAAGATTGAAATATGTGAAATATGTTATATTGAAATATGAACGAAAATGGTGTAGCTCTAAAAAAAATTTTTCGTCTATTTTCCAAATAATAAAAAACCAAAATTATACAGTTTAGCGGTATCCTTCGTACGATGGTTCGAAAGGTGGGACCGATGACTACATTTTGATGGAAATAACTTTTTGAAAAATCCAAATTCAAACATTTTTACCCATGTTCGGGTGGGACCCTCCTTTAAGAACGTACCAATGGCTGATTTTTCGAAAATTTGTTCAGGCAGATCGATGGAGAAGCCGGGATGTCTTCATAATCCGAGTCGAGAAATAAATAAATATCGATGCGTGGGCGTGTTCTTCGTGAACGAAAATGTGGCGCCGAAAAATAAATCCTAAAATTTGCTAAGTGATAATCATTTTCTTGAAATTGTTGTTGAAAAAGGTTATGTGGAACGAGGGGTGGGGTTACGGATCATAATTTCCAACATAAAACTGTATCATTCATCGGAAACTCATATTCATATGACTGATCGGAAGATTATCAAACAAGCTGGTTGAACCTTTGAAAAAATGATGCGTGGGCGTGAAATGAGGAAATAGTAGTGTACTGCTCATTTGAATCTGACCAATCATTCAATCGGCTTTTATATATCATGCTGTATGTTTTTAAATTTATGCGTGGGCGTGTAACGTTAAAAAAATCAAATTTTAATAACTTTGTCAGAAATGTGCGGTCACACCAAGCCTCGCGCATATACGGCTCAAGCTGCGAGCCACTGGCGCGTAGCCTATAGCTACTTCTCCCCTCTACCGTCAGCCCGTTTACCTCGCCGTCAGCTCACTCTGAGTCCAGCTCTCGGCGCGCAAACTCCTCGTGCTTCGTGCCGTGATACCCAAATCTACCCGATTGATCCAAAGATAGAAAGCTCGATTGATACGGTTTTAGTTAGATTCAGGGCTAGATTCATCAGTGCTAGATTTGATACTATTCAAAAGTGTTTTTGTGTGAAAGGTAAAACTTCGTGTTTTCATTTCCATTCGGATATTCTCACTTCCAAGTCCATATTATCCAAATATCCTCTCAAACTTGTATTGCGATAATTATTGAAACGAAATATGAAATAGTGTGAAGATGAAAATTTTGCTGTCATCAATCGATAGAGCTGATCAAACGCGTAGCTTTTATATCGTAGAAATTTCGAATATTTATATACGTGGGCGTAAAATTCATGAATCGGAATTTTTGTTGTCTCTTGTGATGGGGAGACCATTGAATAAACTATGAGATAGTTGTATGATGTAAATTTGGGTCTGATTCATCAATATATTCGTTCACAATGCATGGTGAAAATTTTGATAAAAGTTATGCGTGGGCGCAGGATGTGAAGAAAATTCATTCATTTCAACTAGTAACCGATAAATCATTGCAAAGAACTATGAATCTATGCAATTATAAATTCCAAAATCATCAAATTGAACCATCGGATGAAACTATGGTGAATAACCAATTATTAAATAACGGCATGGTGCGAATGCAAGCCTGACCACTCGATAAGTTTTCAATTTTCTTTAATATGTCATACTGGATATCTGTCAAAAAAAAAGTATTAAACCATCGACATTATTGTTGGAATATTGAATATTATATCGAGTCGCCTACGCATCTATACGATTGGTTTCTACGCTCCCTACTCCTTAGTTTCCCTAGTCATAAAATCGGCGCTCGCCGGTCGCCGGGCCTATTCATTCTGCGGAATGCTCTCTAGCGCTTCAGACGCATTTACGAGTTCTCTTAATAAACTTTGTCTTAACGAGTGAATCGTGTTGTGTATTTATTTGTGCAGTGTAATCCTTTCATTATCCTTACTATCCCAATAATTATGAAACCAAAAAAAATTAGTGGAGAAAGCAACATGTAAGGAAATAGATATTATAGGTCGGAAGAGAATTGCATGCGCCTTAATATTCCGTATTGAAATTTCCGAAAAAATTGATGCATAAGTGTTGAAAACGGAAAACGAAACGTTACATTTTATAATAGGATTTATATTACGTTTTTATGGGTATCTGGAAATCTGTTGAAAAATCCTTGAAATAACGATGTGATGCGAGTTTGACCAATCGACAAGACATCGAAAGGACTTTATTGAAAAATTATTGAAAACATCATTAAATGATCTCATGAGGATAATTCTGATATTACCAAGTGATAAAGTTGATTGAGCACTTTCATATTCGATGGTGGAGAGTTGAAAATAGGTATGCTCGGGCGTGACTTTCACGAAAGAAATTGGCATTTCAAATTGAAATAATGAGATCGTGGAAAGAATCCATGAAATTATAGTATTATTGAGATGTGGATAACCAATCGATATATCATTCAAAGGGCTTCCAGATTGATGCGTGAGTGTTGAAAATGGGATAATCAAAGTCATGGTTTTATGGGTACAGGAGAAACCATTAGAAAAAACCATGAAATGATGGAATAGTGCAATTCCGCCTCTAACCAATCAGATAATCATTGAAAGGGCTTCCATATTCCATGGTGAAGATTTCGTTAAAATTGATGGTGGGCGTGATATGAAAAAAAAACCTTCTTAATACCCCGTATCCCGTGAATATGCATCCCGTGAATCATTGGAAAAAACTATAAATTGATGTCTATCCCACACATGAAGTTGGTTTTTGGTTTATTAGAGTTATTTGGCATAGAAACATGAATTTCGGTTATGAAAATCCAGTAATGCATGGATGATTGGAAAGAAAACCGAGGTATCAGACGAATTATCTACATATGAAGTGACTTTCCACACATGGAGTGTATTTTTGTTTTATTGGGTTATTTGGGAAATGAAAACGAATTTTAGTACTGAAAATTCACTAACGCATGTATGATTACAGAAAAGTAGATGGATTCTGACGAACTTTCCACACATGAAGCGGAGAAAATTACTTTCAGTATCGGAATTCTTTCAATTCATGAATAATTCCAAGGGTAATCGAAGTTTCTGTCGCACATCCCACACATGAAGTTAGTTTTTGATTTATTATGGTTATTTGGAATATGAATATATATTCAGTATTGAAAATCCACTAATGCATGATTTGTTACAGAGAAAATCAGAGTTTCTGATGAACTATCTACTCGTAACGTACCTATCGGTTTTTAGGGTACGTTTGGGCATTATTTTCACGGTCGCCAGATATACACGCGTTACATCAAATATTTTAATTTACTTTATCATAAATCATTATTTCTTAAAGAAATTTCCATGTATCATATTCATCAATTCGAAGTTGCAGGATTTAGTACAGGACACTCACATCAATAGTTTATATTGTGTGTTACTGATATGTAAGTGTAAAAAGCGTGTGTTTGGCATGAAAACACCAGCATTGGGCAATGAACCTCAACGCTTGGTTTAACAGCCGTGTCACCTCGCTTGGCCCATTCCACATGTGGTTAGGCCAGCAGGCTAAAGTTCATGTGTAGTGCACTCAAATGCAGCATCACTTCCTACGAGAGGTTAGATGCATCGCAAGTGAGTGATTGTAAAACGCTACTGCCTACATGTGGTTAAGCGCTTGTGATTTAATATGGTTCGGACTCAGTAAAAAAATACGAAGAGATTGATTAAAAAGAAAGATTAAAATTAAATTACTCGTTTATTAAATACTACGAAGACTATTTACAATGATGTTACAACTATCGCGCAAGTATAGAATTTGCGGTCGCTCGCAATACATGATGTTATATGAGCAATTCCACGGAACTTTAGGATTTTGGATGAAGAAAAATTAAAGAATTAATTTTGAAGTCACACCACTGAAGCTTGTTCTATAACATTCCAAATAACCATGACAGTATAAAAAATATAGGGCCCCTCATTTTATCCAACAATGTTTTAAGAAAAAGTAAAAAAAAAAACTATTTATATAGAGAAAAAAATTTATCCGTGAAGATGATTGAAAATTGTTTGATTTTCTCTGAAAATTGGCGTTTGATTGTAGCCACATAAGAATATATCATTGTATGAACAAATTTTATTAGCCATTTCAATTTCAATTTTTTTCAAGCCTTTCTCTCGCTGCAGAATGCAAATTCTGTCTCAACCATCGGGATATATATCGTTAAAGGGATGAAGAGAAAAGAGCCATCGGTTTGAAGAATGTGCCGATAAAAAATGTGAATTTTTCCAATGAGGGGCCCATGCGACTACCTAACTTTACATCAGTATAACTTTTTTATCAATTGCGGCACTCATTTAAACAAAGGCATATGGTTCGCCACCAAAAAATCTACGATAAACAGTATGTTAACTTTATGTAATCGAAAAAAGCTTTTTTCTACAGAGGCAAAAGCAAAATATTTTCATTTTTCTTGAAAAGTAGTTGCAGGTATATATTGAATTAATAAGCCAGTTTGCGATTAGGGCACACTTTTGAAACAGCTTCTACTATATTCTCCAATCATCACACTTTACAAAAAAAATTTTTCGAGTATTTTTGGTGAAAATGCTTGCATACAGATCTCTAATAACTCAGAAAAATTGGGTTGGTAGCAACGAAAATCAATGAAAATGCTGGATATTACGACATTTTACGTGCAGTAAATGATTTTTTATAATAATTATAAACATATGATCTTATGCTTTATGATCTACAGTACACATTCCTATTGCACAAACTTCATAAAAATCATCGAATAGCCATCAAACACAACAGGAGCATGGAATCCTAAGGTTTCGTGGAATGGCTCATATGCGCGGAGACGATTGTATTCTGATACGCGCTCTACCGATGCTCGCGAAAGAATGACCCGGTTAAGGACGGGCGGCTCTTTACATAGTCTAACGCACCATCGCATGGTATCGCGTTGACTCGTTTTTTCGCTTACCTATTTGCTAAATGCCGACAAACATCACAGTGTGAACTTACACGCTGATTCCTTATTTGCCTATGATCGAGATATTTACGTTTGCTCTCATAGTTCATTTTTTACGGAGTTCGCTAATTTTGATAATTTGTTGACACTAATTATGCATAAACTATTGTCGCTACGTACGCGTATTCTCTGTCTATCTAAGTTGGAGAATAACGCCAATTGCCTAATGTCGAGTTCTTTTTGTTTAGTTCAATAATTTATAACAATCAACTAATTGTTTATAACATCTTGGTGTCTTTATCTATGTTTACCAAAAACTTAACATTAGACTATCGAGGCATTAGTTCTCGTAATATATTCGCAAACCGTTTTGAATTTCGAAATTAATTAACGACACAATTCGTGTTAACGTTATTAATCTATGAGCTGTTGGCATTGTTTATTCGCAATGTAATGATTCGATTCTGATTTTTCGATTTGTATTCGATTCTGGAGATCACGTACGAATGTCTATTGAGGCGTTTTTGCAAAAAATATCATATAAAAATAATGAACAATAAACAATTAGCGTTATTATGCGATATGTTATGATTCGTACGTATGTTCTTGGTCTTACTTAGGCAGACTCGAAATGAGCTTGAATCATGATTTTGCGTAATAAATTACGTCACCAGCTCTGTTAACAGATCGCGTAATTTGTTGACTCATACTGCAGCTTATCTAGCGTGTCTGACTAGGTCGCTCTTTTTCTACTGATCCCGTAACAATGGCGTCTCTGGCCGTATGTTCGCATAATTCGGCTTTTCGTTTTGCCATGCAACATTTCGGTATCATGGACTTTTTCATGTTTTCGCATACGGTTATATATATATATATAGAGCTCCCTCAGTCTGAAGTCATATAAAGCTCTAGACCAAGGCAGTGCTCGGACTCCAAACTCTACCGGTAGGTTCCTTCAGTGTCAGGGAACATATCTATAGAGTTTGGCTGAAATTGATGACCCGGAGGCATGATATCCTCATTGTGAGTTTCATCATGGATCTGACATGTTGAAACTAACAAAAAAAGATTCTGATATTGCAGATTAAAAAAATTAACTGCAGTCGAGATATTGGAATTAGTCCAAAAAATGTATGGGACCATTTTCAAGCTATTGAACAGAGGTATGTTCGTTTAACTTCAAAGGTCCAAAATAAGTATGCGAACATAGCCAAACTGGTTCAAACATGTTTAATTGATAGAGTAGCCAATCCCGATGAAGGATTCTGGTGTGAAATAATTTTTTTTTATAATCTTTGTAGTATTCAACACAACTTTTGTCCTCATCATTTTTTTCATTCTCACATACGAACAAGATTATTTGGGCTCTTAAAATTGGGAAAAAGGTCAAATTATAAAAAACTTAAGTTTTGATTGCATTTACTAACTTCCAAATTCATGCACATATAAATTTGGAGAAAATTCTGAGTGTCCTGGTGATGGATATCATTGATTCATCCAAACAGAGTTACAAACAAAATTTTGACTGTGCCCACTTGACGTATCTATGCATTGAAGGAATTTCAGTTATGGAACACGTTTAAATAATCAAAATAAAGCAAATTCACCAAGATTCCACTTCGTGTGCAGATAGTTCATCAGAAACCCCGATTTCCTTTGTACTTATCCAAGAATTGATCAATTTTTATAAAGTGAAAGTCGTTTTTTTATTCCCAATAACCACAATAAACCAAAAATTCACTTTATATGTGGATAGTTTTCGTAGGTTTTACTTTTAATCATCCATGCGTTACTGCAATTTGATAATCTGGTAACTGAAATTTGTTTTTCTATTCCAAATAACCCTAATAAATCAAAAATACACTCCATGAGTGGAAAGTTTGTCGAATCCTTCGATTAACCATCGGAATTATCCATGCATTGAAGGAATTTGAGTACTAGAATTAGTTTTTCTATCCCAAATATTCCTAATAAACCGAACACTCACTTCATGCGTAGATAGTTCGTCGGATTCTTCGATTTCCTATGTAATGATCTATGCATTACTGGGTTTCCATTACTGGAAAACGTTTTTCTATTCCAAATAACCCTGATAAACCAAAAATTAATTTCATGTGTGGAAAGAACGTCAAACCCATCGATTACCCTCGGAAACATCCATGGATTAGTGTAATTTTAGTACTGACATTAGTTTTCTCATTCCAAATTACCATAATAAACCAAAAATCTACTTAGTATGTGAATAGTTGGTCAGATTTGTCGGTATTACTTTAATCATGCATGCGTTTCTGCATTTTGATAACTGAAATTTTTTTTTATTCCAAACAACCCTGATAAACCAAAAATCAACTCCATGTGTGGAAAGTTGTTCAGAAACCATCTATTTCGTTTGTAATCATCAATGCAATAGTGGATTGTCACAACAAAAATTTGTCTTGATATTCCCGAATAATCCTAATAAACCAAAAATACACTCTATGAGTGGAAAGTTCGTCGAATCATCGATTACCCTTGGAATTATCCATCCATTAAAAGAATCGTAGAACTGACATCCGTTATTCTATCCCAAATAACCCTAATAAACAGAAAATCAACTTCATGAGTGTGTAAGGGCAACTCATGCTCTTAGCATGAAATAATAATGATAAATTATGATAAATAATTAATAGTTGGAAATAGCAAGAATGTGTTAGTATAAGAATGCGTATATGCGCCTGCACGCGCGTGACGCGGTATACACGAATCGTCGGGTGGATTAAAAATGAATATATATATATATACTAGCGTCCCCCGTCGCGGCTTCGCCCGCGTATATCGTCGCTTGGGAGGAAGAACGTTCCATTTCAGAAACTTGCTATAAAAAGTTCCATTTCAGAAACTTTCTATAAACAGTGCCGTTTCAGATTGACAAGTATAAAAAGTGCCATTTCAGAAAAAATCTATAAAAAGTGCCATTTCGGAAAATTTCTATAAAAAGTGCCGTTTCAGGAGAAATTTTTTCCGTCTGAGTTTTTCCGACTTCGGGGATGATTACGTATGCATGTGTCTGTATGTACATGTGTGTATGTGTGTGTGTACACGTCTGAAAATGACAACTTGATCCCACGTCGAGACGTGATACTCTGAAAGTAAACTATTTACATTACATATTTTCTTCATAGATGGATTTGGATGAAAATTGGTATCTATAAGTCTTTGAGGTCGCTGATTACGAATCCGACCTCAGATTTTAAAAATTCGAGTTAGAGCCTCTAAGATCACCTAAAAAAAATTTGAAAAGGTACTGGATTTTGATGAAAATTGGTATGCGTGGGTTTTTGAGTTTGCTGATCACGAATCTGAACTCAAAATTTGGAAATTCAAATTAGAGCCTCTAAGATCACCTGACAAAAACTTGGAAAAAAATGGAATTTTGTTGAAAATTAGTATACATGGGATCTCAAGGTCGCTGATTACGAATCTGACATCAAATTTTAAAAATTAAAATTAGAGCCTCTAAGATCACCTGACAAAAATTTGGAAAAAAATAGAATTTTGTTGAAAATTACTATACATGAGATTTCGAGGTCGCTGATTACGAATCCGGCATCAAATTTTAAATATCTAAATTAGAGCCTCTAAGATCACCTGACAAAACTTTGAAAAGATACTGGATTTTGATGAAAATTAGTATACGCAAGTTTTTGAGGTCACTGATTATGAATCCGGCCTTAGATTTAAAAAACTCGAATTTCACCTCTAAGATTGCCTACCGAAAGTTTGAAAAGATACTGGATTTGAATAAAAATCGGTATCCATGGTTTTTTTTTTTGTCACTGATTACGAATCCGGCCTCAGATTTTAAAAATTCGTATTGTCATATAGAGTTCAGAAGCTGATTCGCATGATCTACATAATAATAAGATGGATCCGTACATTTTTCTAGTCCACCTTCCTTGCTCTCGGAAACAATGATATGAGAATTTAGAGGTAGATTTAGTATGATTCGATCGAAAGGTGGGGTCGAGGACTACACTTTCTGAGAAAAAAAATTTTGAAAAATCTGAGTTGTGGTAGGCGTATAGAGAATTTAAAAAAATGTTTTACCAATGTTCCCGTATTATCTCCTTTAAAAACGTACAAAGGGTTGATTTTTCTAAATTTTGTTCGAGCATATCGTTAGAGGAGCTTGAGCGCTCTCCTAATTCATGTTGAAAAATGTGGAAACATTGATGCGTGGGCGTATCCTCTGTCTACAAAAATTGTGTGGTGATAAAAAAAAAATTCCGTCAATTTCCTCAATGATGCAAAACCAAAATTATACAATTTAGAGGTAGATTTATTATGACGGATCGAAAGGTGGGGTCGAGGACTACATTTTCTTAGAAAGAAAATTTTGAAAAATTCGATTTGTGGTGGGCGTATAGGGAATTTAAAAAAAGTTTTAACCGATGTTCCCGTACTATCCCCTTCAAAACCGTACAAGGGGTCGATTTTTCAAAATTTTGTTCAAACCGATCGTTAGATGAGCTTGAACGCTTTTATAGTTAATGTTGGAAACTTTGAAAACATCGATGCGTGGGCGTATTCTTTGTGGAAGAAAATGGTGTGGTGACAATCAAACATTTTCGTCAATTTTCTTATTCATGCTAAATCAAAATTATACAGTTTCGAGGTATCTTTGGTATTGCAGATCGGAAGGTGGGATCGAGGACTACATTTCCATAAGAAAAAAATTTTGAAAAATTCAAGTTATGGTGGGCGTATGGAGAATTTAAAAAATTGTTTATCGATGTCCGGATGGGACCCCCTTTTAAAAACGTACGAAGAGTTGATTTTTTGAAAATATGTTCGAGCAGATCGATAGAGAAGCCGGGGCGCATCCTACATTCGAATCGATAAATTTGATAATATTCATGCGTGGGCGTATTCTCTGTGAACGAAAATGGTGGGGAGATAGAAAATTTTGGTTTTTAATTAAATTATTTATCGATAATACAATTAGAAATTTCAATGTTCATTCATGTTTATAATAGAGCAAATGAAAGACATGAGCGAGCGATAGTGAGTGAGTGATTTTGACTAGTGAATAATAATTTTCACAACGTTTTACTACTTTAAGTTTAACAACCACCTGTTACAGTTTGAAATGACGAGAATTTATTATAAATCTTCAAAAATTGGATAATATCGTTTCCGTAAGATGCGAATCAGCATCTGAATACCATATGACAAAGCCAGAAAAACATACGAACTCTACTGTATTATACTGTTTTAACCATTGATTAACTCCCAAAAAACCCTCATATAATAATTTTCATCAAGACCCAGTGTATTTTCTCGAATGGTCTATATTGGATCTTGGAAATCTGAGGCCGGATTCGTAATCAGCGACCTCAAAAACCCATGGATTCCATTTTTTATTAAAATCCAGTATCTTACCAAATTTTCGGTAGGCAATATTAGAGGCTAAATCCGAATCTGAGGCCGGATTCGTAATCAGCAGCCTCGAAATCCCATATATACTAATTTTCAACAAAGTTCCATTTTTTTTCCAAATTTTTGTCGGGTGAGCTTATAGGCTCGATCTAATTTCAATTTTTAAAATCTGAGGTCGGATTCGTAATCAGTGACCTCAGAAACCCACGTATACTAATTTTCATCAAAATCCAATATCTTTCCAAATTTTGTCAGGTGATCTTAGAGGCTCTGATTTTAATTTTAGAAATTTGATGCCGGATTCGTCATCAGCGACCTCAAAATCCCATGTATACTAACTTTCAACAAAATTCCATTTTTTTCCAAATTTTTGTCAGGTGATCTTAGAGGCTAAATTCGAATTTTTAAAATCTAAGGCCGGATTCATAATCAGTGACCTCAAAAACTTACGTATACTAATTTTCATCAAAATCCAGTATCTTTCCAAATTTTTGTCTGGTGATCTTAGAGGCTCTAATTTTAATTTTTAAAATTTGATGTCAGATTCGTAATCAGCGACCTCGAAATCCCATGTATACTGATTTTCAACAAAATTCCATTTTTTTCCAAGTTTTTGTCAGGTGATCTTACAGGCTCTAATTTGAATTTCCAAATTTTGAGTTCAGATTCGTGATCAGCAAACTCAAAAACCCACGCATACCAATTTTCATCAAAATCCAGTACCTTTTCAAATTTTTTTTAGGTGATCTTAGAGGCTCTAATTCGAATTTTTAAAATCTGAGGTCGGATTCGTAATCAGCGACCTCAAAGACTTATAGATACCAATTTTCATCCAAATCCATCTATGAAGAAAATATGTAATGTAAATAGTTTACTTTCAGAGTATCACGTCTCGACGTGGGATCAAGTTGTCATTTTCAGACGTGTACACACACACATACACACATGTACATACAGACACATGCATACGTAATCATCCCCGAAGTCGGAAAAACTCCGACGGAAAAAATTTCTCCTGAAATGGCACCTTTTATAGAAATTTTCCGAAATGGCACTTTTTATAGAATTTTTCTGAAATGGCACTTTTTATACTTGTCAATCTGAAACGGCACTGTTTATAGAAAGTTTCTGAAATGGAACTTTTTATAGCAAGTTTCTGAAATGGAACGTTCTTCCTCCCAAGCGACGATATGTGTAATGAGTTCGGAATGTTATTCTCATTTATTGTTAAAAAACGCGTATGATATTTATTTATTTGTAAATTTTGTATAATTTGATACTTTGTAATCCTTGGAGTTGTAATTTTCATGTATCCTCTGAGTATTCGAAATTTATAAGACTTCTGGATAAACGACGTTCTTAGTTTTTGAATTTTGAGGAATTAATATGAATTGGTTACGTGCAACCCCTACCCGTGAGAGAGCAACATACAATTGGCCGCGTGAAAAACATTCTGTTTGCAATACTATCGCTACGTACTTAAAGGTCTGTCCTTGAGATTTGTTAATCGTCAAGGCGAAAAAGATTCACAGGAAATTGTAATCGTTTGAATTGGAATGGTAAGTCTGATGGAATCATAGGTATGCGAAGTAGAAATACTGTTTCTCCAGCTGCAGGTCCTGTAAGAATAGTCGCTTCAATTATATTTTTCTGCATAACTTTAATTTGCAACCTTGTGCCATTACATAAATTGGGAGGATTTAGATTGTGTAATAGCATTATTGGAGAACTAATTTTCAATTTTAAGTCATAAGGTAGAAAGCCTAAAGGATCAAGAGGGTTCAGAAATTCTTGAAGATAGTGGACAACTTCATCAATGTTGATCACTGTATCAATAGAATGATAATGTCGTATTTCTTCATCTAACTTTCCTAAAATAATATTATTAATATTATGAGCGGTAGCGTTTCGAGGTGATATAATTGCCCTTCCGCATAACCAATTGAAAGGTTTGTTAGAGATTTTCAATTTCTGGAAAAACTTTAGAAATCAGATCCATGACTGTATTAATAGTCGTTTCTACTTTTCTATCAATATTTCTGTAATCATTTTCATTTGCTACTTCCCATCTCCAATTTTTAGAAGTTCTAAAGCAAATTGCAAATCTCCACCCCAAGAGACAATAAACTCCCAATACTATGATATACTCGCCCTTGAATTTTGAAAGTTGGCCTAAAATTTCCTTCTCGAATTTCGTTAGCTTCAAATGATGTCATTTGAAACAGTGTATTATACTTTCTTAAATAGGCCAGAAAATGCGTGGAATCAGTGTGGTTCCCTAAAAGGAGACATTTGAAAAGTTCTGGTGGCTCTTTAACAGCAGGAAGATTAACTTTTCCGCCAGAACAGCACAATCCAGGAGCTTCATCTAGCCACTTTTTGGCTTGGTTTTTTGGCTTTTTACATAAGCGTAATTTTCTAATTTAACATTCTAATATCATTCTAATTTAACTCGCACATGAGCTGAGAAATACGTGCTGTAGAGTATAGATAATTTGGCAACGCTGCATGTTTACAGTCGGTATAGGAAAAAACCCTATACATGGTTGATGTTAGGTTACTTCTTAGTTTCTCCAATGTATCATTACTTTCCCATTGTCTTATGCAATATTACTGTCAGATTAATTCTAATTTCTCATTTTCATTATTTGTACGACAGATTTTTCAAAAAATTATTGCCAAAATCCAAGTTTGTACGACAAAAATATCATGGTATATATATATAGTATCTGACGTACATCTACCAAGTGCCTATTCACTTCTCAGATATTTGCTTAAATATTTCTACTTCTATGTGAATACATTTGTAGATATTTGAGTACAAATTCAAGCTTATTTGGTCAACAGATGCTTAAGAAAAATTCACTCAAATCTCAAGTTGTCCGTCAGAAAAAAACCATTGATGTATACCCAATCTGTTAGACTGATATCAAGAGTCAATATTAATCTAACAGTGGAATGAAAATAGAGTATGCTATTTCAAATGATTTATAACATTTACATCTTCATTTACGCAGCATGGAATACAACTGAGTTTATTGATCTCAAAGCTCTGTGACCAGAAAATAGTAAACAAAACTCAATAAAAACAACAGTTAATAGTGTGAAGTGTGTTTCACTAAAAACTTCAACAAAATTCAATATAAGATTGTATGAAATATAATACAAAATTTGATACAATAGCTTCAGGATGCATGATAGTAACCCTGCCTAACCAACTTAATCAGTTGAAATCTAAGATACTCAATAACATGCCCAATCATTATTTACTTTCGCTATTTTATACAATTATACAGATCAGAATGAATTTCAGAAGATACAATAAAGCATAGTTCAACTTTCCATCAAAAAATGCTATTGGATCAAAACTAAATTTCGTCGATTAAATACTGATTGGATATATGAGAAATCTTTGACAAAGTATTCAATACTTATGTACATAGACGCCCTTATTATCCATAAATAGTTAAAAAAGGTTGGATGTTAGAACTGGTCAAACCACCAAATATTCAATTGTTGGCTGAAATTGAATTCATCGACTGATAAACTGTTAAAATCACTTACGTCCGTAGACGGGATAAGAAGATGTGAAAATATTTCTTGACTTTTGTCTTGAAACAGATGACAAACTTCTAAATAACAACATAATTATCCCAAAGTGAGAGGAGATTATAGTTAATGAGACTTTATCTATAATTCTACGAATTATGCGGTAATTCTTGTTTCGTAAGATTCAAGCCGTCAGCACCAAAATTATATTATCTCGTTCAAGCGAGAATGAATAAAACTACACATCATATGCGCTAAGATAAAAATATGGGAATAAACATCAAGATTGGGCGCGCAAAATGAATAATCCGGAAAAAAATATCTTCACTGGGTACTGTAAATGTTACACCAAGTTTTACTTCTCCCTCTTACGGAAGCCCGGTGCCGAGGCCCGCGGTGCCATACAATGCATACATGTGTAATGGTCCATTACTAATGGATCTAAAATCGAGCGATATCCATAGAGGACCTCCGGGAAGTGGGCGACCGAAATCAATTTTAGATAAAAACAAACTATCCAAAAATACTGCGCTCGTTTGCGCGTTCAGAATCCGTGATTGAAAAAATTATGCGAAAAGTCTATCTGCCGATATTTACAAAATAGTAGCCCGCTGCTGTAGTATGTTCAGAAGTCCATAACTTCGTCAATATTTGAATTTAGGACTTGAATCGAGTACGAAAGAATGCGCGTCAGAGGAATTATTAAAGAATCGAGGAGAAAATCCCTGATTTTGTGGAAAGTACAGTGTTCCGCTTCTCGTTTACGCTGTGACTTTTGTATTCGCGGGTGTTCCTATATTCTTACTCGATTGGAATTCTAACGTGATTTCAGGCCTATCATTGTAGGGTCGACTTCACGCGCGCGCGGTGACTGCCATTCCTAACCATAGAGTAATACCTCTATGTTCCTAACACAATACCCGTATTTGCGCTTTATATTTCGTGCGGGTCTGGCGGGTCAGTGACCAGTGTATAACAGTCATGATAATTACTGATATGGGAAAACAATAACATTTGAAATGGCAGGATAGATGCTTTAATAGATCATCTTCATAAATCAGTGGTTTCTCTGGTAATTTTATTTGAAAATATCCAACTCCAGTGCAATGCCTCCTTTTATGGTAAGATAAATTATTTCACAGTGTAGGTCATTATTATGTTCTTCCACTTCCATTGAATTCGACTATCAATCATTAATTTATAAATATCCAACTTTAGGATATAGAAAACTCACGGAGTTACATAGATGAACTCTACTCTCCAGACCCACAGAAATGCTTGGATGCATTATTGTAAGTATTCATGAATGCTTAGGCTAAAATTAAATATAGGGTTCAAATGAATGATCTGTTCAGTCAAATTCTTCCCACTTTTCTAGTCAAAATATTGCAGGTCTGAGTTGACACTCAAAAATAGGAATAGGCCCGTGGACAGTTTATTTAGCAACAAATTAATAATATTTACAAGGGAATCTTGATGATCATAACTGAAGAGCTTGTCCAAAATTCATCAAAGCTCATAAAATCAAGTGAAATACCATTGTGGTTTTTGAGAATGAGTTAGATCTTGCGTTTGATAGAGACAATTGACTGTGGTTGAGTAATAATGAAACATAGAGTTTACTGGTCAATAAATTTGAAATATCAAAGCATAGATTAGTTCTTAGTAAACATAGTGAGGGGGTTTGTTTTCTCTTAACTATAACGCATCGCAAAATCATTGACTAAAGTAAAACATTTCAGTTCACATTTTCACCTTGTATCCCCTGGAGTCATAACATATGAATTAACAATGTATTGCGAAGAAGCAAATCTCTGGAAAATCTTTATTGAGAAGGGACTCTGTTGTTTCTTATCCTAGAGCTCAAGTGGGAGTATCCACACAAAATGAGCTCTGTGAAATCATTAGTGTATTTTTTTTCTCTGTTAGAGTTACATTTATTTGCGCTATAGCATTCTATGTGTATATGCTTTTTTACAGTTTTTACTAATTTCTGTTTTTAGGCATTTTTGGTCTATTAGTTTATGGACAAGTAATAGTTGGTATGAAATATGTATGTATATAACTTGAATGAAACAATATTGAATCATTGAAGTAGCTTATATTATTGAAAGATAGTAAAGAGAGGAAGGAAGAAAAATTTGAACTTTCATTCTTGTATCAAGTTTGGACTTGAAAAAAATCTTGGAACTCTTGTAGACGGATTTCTTAAAAGAACACTTGAATTTTTTATTGAGCAACAGTAGCCCTGTTGCTAGCCGTTGAGAATGCCTCTGACTGGCATGAGGCGACAGTACAGACTGACTGCATGCAGGCTGTCACTTTCCTTGGAGGTCCACATCCTTCAATGGCTACAGCTGCCAAAAGTGAAATTTCGTGAAAGTTCAAGATCTATGAGCACACAAGATCAGACAACATATGCAGATGCCCAAGAGCCATGAATCACATAATTATTTCCCATTGCATGTAATCTTACAGAAGCAAATCCTATTCCATAATCTTACACTCGGAGTTTAGATCACATTGACCAAATAATATTTCTCACAAGTATGAAAATATAGCAATAATTAATCCCAGAATTATACATATCAACCGTATTTAGTAAGATTATCCAAAATATTTATCTTGAAGATGTTTTGCTTTGTATGATTGACAGAGTATACATTTTAATCACATCATAATCTGTTTCTTGTTGTATAGGTGAGCTTATAACAAAGATCAAGTAATATGGACGCAGATTCTAGATATCTTCCCAAGACGATACCCTTTTTCATATTTCTGTAATGAAATGTACCTTTTAAGAGAATCTCAAAAGTAAAATTCAGTTCATCACTTTTTAAAAATTTGCATTTTTGTATATTTCTGAATGTACATTTGCTCTTATGCAAAATCTAGAAACAATAACTATTATTATTTTGACGAATAATTCCTTACATGGATTAATGAAAAAACATGTAAAATTGAAAACGATACAGATATTTTGGTAATTTTTATGTGTACACTTAAAATGTAAGAGGCAAATGTGATGCATCCAAAGGTCAGTGATCGCTTTTTGGTAATTTTACTGCTGTACGGCAAGATAATATAAGTAGACTGAGTTCACTCGTGCTTTGCAAAAATAAATTTTATGTTAGCGCATTTTCTGATGTATTTATGTGTCATCTGTAATATGCATTGTTAATGTCCAATTTGTTTTCAGAGAACGATTTGTAACTGAAGATATGTACAATAAAATTTATGCTAAAAGAAAGAAATCTTTTAATATCCATACTATAATATAAAGTTAATCCACCGGTAATTTTCATGTAAAGAAATTATTATGGAGGAGTCGATTTGCATGAAAACGGATAAGACGGATCGAAAGGAGATTGCCTGTGCTTTGATGTTCAGTATTGAAATTTTTGAAAAAATCGATGCGTGGGCGTTAAAAATCGAAAAATGCAACTTGGATTTTTTTTCTTACCCGATAAACCATAGAAAAAAACTATGAAATAATTGTACAAGGATAATTTTGGTCTGACTGATCGATATATCCTTGGAAGGGCTTGAGTGTTTCATGGTTTAAACTTTTAAAAAATTGTTAAGTGAGCGTGAAATATGGAAAAAACTGATGATTAGCAAGATGTGCCTCCTGAATCATTAAAAAAGTACATGAATCAGCGTTGTGATGGAAATTCTGTTGATGCGGTTCGATAGAGCTCATTGGGCATTTCCATTTTTCATCGTTAAAAACTCAAATATTTAGATGCGCGGGCGTGAATTACGTACTTGAAAAATAGTTGTTTACTTTGTGATTTTTATGTGTTCAGAGAAATATGTAAAATCATAGTATAATGCAATTCCGAGTATGTCCGATCGGAAGAACATCGAATGGGCTTTGACATCCATGATTGGAATTTTTATGAAATCGATGCGTGGGCGTAAAATGTGGAAAAAACTGATGTTTAGCGAGACGTGCCTCCTGAATCAAAGTACATAAATCAGCGTCGTGATGAGAATTCTGTTGATACGGATCGATAGAGCTCATTGAGCATTTTCATTTTCATCGTGAAAAACTGAAATATGTGGATGCGTGGGCGTGAAGTACGTACTTGAAAATTGGTGGTTTACTTAGTGATTTTTATGCGATCAGAGAAATACGTGGAATCATAGTATGGTGCAATTTCGAGTATGTCCGATCGGAAGAACATCGAATGGGCTTTTACATTCTTGATGGGAATTTTGCTTTCTCAAAGAGAAAGCTTTGTAACGGGGTAAAAATCGACCCACCGAATCGGACTTCGGGACCTCGATTTTCGTAATCTACGGGTCGAAAAACATGGAAATCCGAAAATGTCTGTATGTATGTACGTACGTACCTACGTGCACTTTTTTGTCGTACGATAACTCTCGAAGGAATTGTCCGATCGTCCTGAAATTTTGCACACAGGTTAGTCGCCGCAAAATCTCGGTCGAGTTCAATTTTCAGCCAATTACGTTGTTTATTTCTCTAGCAACCGTTGCTAACGTGTTTTTGATAAAAGCTCCGAAAATCATCATCAATGCACGATGGGTCTCCAATTCTTTCGACGACGATCGATGAGAATCGATAAGACATTCATTTTGGAACAACCATTGTTTATTCTCCTAGCAACCGTTGCTATGGAGATACAAAATTCAGCTTCAGACTGACTTTTTTTGTCGTACGTTAATTTTCGAAGGAATGGTCCGATCGTCCTGAAATTTTGCACACAGGTCGGTCTCCGGCAGATGTGAACCGAGTTCGGTGTTCAGCAACATCCGTTGTTTGATTCCATGGCAACCGTTGCTAGCGTGTTTTCGATAAGTTCCCATATAATTCATGATAAATGATCATTTGGGTTTGTATATTTATGGGATTCTATAACAATCAAAGAGACCTTTCCCGTATAAACCATTGTTGATGTCTCTAGCAACCGGTGTTTATATCGCTTGCAACCGTAACTAGGGAATGGGAAAAGTCAGTTGGAGGTTCATTTTTGGAACTGTTGATGACTAAGAAGTAAGAACATCGAAGCTCCGACATTTACCATAGCAACCATTGTTTACGTCCTTAGCAACCGTTACTATGGAGTGGGAAAAGTCAGTTGGAGGTCCATTTTCGGAACTGTTGATGACTAAGAAGTAATAACGTCGAAGCTCCGACATTTACCATAGCAACCGTTACTATGGAGTGGAGGAAATAAGTTAGAGGTTCATTTTGCTTTCTCAAAGAGTGGTGATTAATGCAAATTGAGGTTCAATTGCAATACTTTGAGAAAGCATACTGCTGAGGCACTTGGCAGCGGTTTTTAAAAATTGATGCGTGGGCGTGTAATATGGAAAAAACTGATGTTTAGCGAGATGTGCCTCTTGAATCATTAAAAAAGTACATGAATCAGCGTCGTGATGAAAATTCTGATGGTACGGATAGATTGAGCTCATTGAGCATTTTCATTTTCATCGTGAAAAACTGAAATATGTGGATGCGTGGGCGTTAAGTACGTATTTGAAAATTGGTGGTTTACTTAGTGATTTTTATGCGATCAGAGAAATAAGTGGAATCATAGTATGGTGCAATTTCGAGTATGTCCGATCGGAAGAACATCGAATGGGCTTTTACATTCTTGATGGGAATTTTTAAAAATTGATGCGTGGGCGTGTAATATGGAAAAAACTGATGTTTAGCGAGATGTGCCTCCTGAATCATTAAAAAAGTACATAAATCAGCGTCGTGATGAGAATTCTGTTGATACGGATCGATAGAGCTCATTGAGCATTTTCATTTTCATCGTGAAAAACTGAAATATGTGGATGCGTGGGTGTGAAGTACGTATTTGAAAATTGGTGGTTTACTTAGTGATTTTTATGCGATCAGAGAAATACGTGGAATCATAGTATGGTGCAATTCCGAGTATGTCCGATCGGAAGAACATCGAATGGGCTTTTACATTCTTGATGGGAATTTTTAAAAATTGATGCGTGGGCGTGTAATATGGAAAAAACTGATGTTTAGCGAGATGTGCCTCTTGAATCATTAAAAAAGTACATGAATCAGCGTCGTGATGAAAATTGTGATGGTACGGATAGATTAGAGCTCATTGAGCATTTTCATTTTTGTGAAAAAAATGGCAAAAAATGACAAACACTTGTCTGTGGTATAATTACAATTATCCACTGTGAAAACTCACATTCTATCATGCTAATACATATCCTGAGTTATCAATATCATATATTTATATAGATCATGAAGCATTACTAATACTTGACGCCACCTAACTTTGAGTGGTTACATGTATTGATGGTCAATATATTGTTTCTATTGTGCTAGAATTTACAAGAAACTATTAATAAGATACATGTGTCATGAATTGAGTCACTCGATAAAAAAGATTATTCCAAAAAGTAAATTATAAGCTGTGCATTACACGTACACCTTATAACACACTAGGCAGTGCATAGATATTACATGATTTTTTTAATATCAACAAGAAAATGTTGAAGTTCACTAAACATGGGTAATATTCATGAATATTGGACTCATGAAATCCACTCATATTGTATAAACTGCATAGCTAAGGTCCAAGCAGCTATTGCCGGATGGGCTCAGACTACAACCTCAAGTTATTTACTCATGGAATCTGCTAATGTGAATCAATCCACTTGAGAGTATGATCACTAGATGTGCAATTTGATAACGAATTCAAATATATATAAATTGCCAGTCCGGAAATGAGTTTGGAGCTTCCAAAGTGGCTTTGAATGTCTAGAAGTCTATGGTCGGTAACCTAACCTTTGCCATACATGGGTCATACAAGTCTGCCATTTTGGAAGCTCCAAACTCATTTTCGAACTGGCAAACTATATATGGGGCGTTTCGCCTCAATCCTCCCAGCGCTGCGCGCGAGCGCCGAAACATGCCGTTTTCAACTCGTGTTTACGATGCCAAAATGTCCCTGAGAAAATGATTCGATAGGTCATTTCCATGTAGTTTTTTCTCAGCTTTCCAACGGTGTAATTAGTTTTCCGGAAATTTTCCATTTTCATCCCCAAAAAATATAAAACATCGCATATCTCAAAAAGTATATTTTTAATATTTTTTTTAATGGTCTCAATCGAAAGCTGAGGATTTTTCACGTAGGAAAATATGTTTTCCAAGGAGTGCACGAATGATTTTCTCTGAGAAATAGAACGTCGAAAAGTAGACGTAGCGCTACTCCGGCGCACGGAGCGCGTGAGCGCCAATCATGCTGTTTTCAACTCTCCCCAACGATACCAAAATGCATCTGAGAAAATTATATTATGAGTCGATCCCATGTTATTTTTCCTCAGCTTTCCAATGGTGTTGTCAGTTTTCCGAAAATTTTCCATTTTCATCCCCAAAAAATAAGAAACATCGCATATCTCAAAAAGTATATTTTTAATATTTTTTTTAATGATCTCAATCGAAAGCTGAGGATTTTTTACGTAGGGAAATATGTTTTCCAAAGAGTGCACGAATAATTTTCTCTGAGAAATAGAACGTCGAAAAGTAGACGTAGCGCTACTCCGGCGCCCGGAGCGCGTGAGCGCCAATCATGCTGTTTTCTACTCTTCTGAACAATACTCAAATGCATCTGAGAAAATTGTATTATGAGTCGATCCCTCAGCTTTTTTCCTCAGCTTTCCAATGGTGTTATCAGTTTTCCGAAAATTTTCCATTCTCATCCCCAAAAAATAAGAAACATCGCATATCTCAAAAAGAGTATAGTTCACGTACTTCATGTTATTTTTGCTCTCTTTTTCAGCTTTCTTTGCTTTTTTGAAGTTTTCGTTAAACGCATTCGTATAGGAACTTTTTCTTTGCTCTGTATAGCACTTTTTTTCGGGAAGATGTTATATTTAGAACTCAATGAAGTTTTTTTGAGCTTCAATGTTTTCCCACCTGCTGGAATAATTGCATGATATTGCAAAGTTCCTGGTATAGATTTAGCTCCATCCAGCCTTGGTTTTAATTCCAAAACAGTTTGGTCGTAAGACTCTTTACTACTATAAAAAATGTTGGTACCTTTGCAATGATCTTTCGCCCAATTGTAAAGATCTTCAGGTGTTGAAATTCGATTGCCAGATGTAAGTTGCAGACTTGCTCGTTTCGCACCTCTTTTTATGTTTGCGCCTATGCCATCACATGCACCTTTGCCATGTGCAGTGGCATAGAAGTGCCATTCAGCTGGAATTCCAAAATCTTCTTCATGAAAAAGAAGATTTTGGAAATGTGTCTTATTTTTAAAATGTTGAGCTGCTCCATCAGTTAGATAATACACTTTTTCCACTACAAAATTATTTTTCAGATGCAACATGATAATTTTCTGATACTCATAAACTGCAACAGAATCATGGTTGAGATTGTCAGAAATTATAGCAATACTCAGATGTTCAAGCTCATTATTTATTTTGTAATAGACCACGACAGTAAAAACTGTGGCTTGATTATTATTCCAGTGGAATGATTGCGCAGAATTTTGTATCACAAATGCATAGTTTTCTGAAAAATCGCAACACACAAGAAATTCTCTTTCTTTGAGGTTTAGTTTCAAATCATTTACAAAATGTGACTGCTTTTTAGCGAAAAAATCGTGTGTCTTTAATTTTAACAATTTTTGGCCCAGTATATCCACAAATTCATTAACATTTACAACTTTTGAACCTATTGTACACCGATCTGTTTGAAACCATGAATCATATTGCACTTCAAAAATATTATTTTTATCAAAAGATTCAAGCAAATGTTGTCGTAATATAGACATGTTGGGACAATCTAAGCAGTCACCAAAATAACATTCATCACGTGCATTACCACATACAATTGCTTGGATACAATCATGATAGTTTTCAAGGTGCAATTCAGTGTTTTTTGTCAAACTTCCTATATCAATAGCATTGAGCAAGAGCTTGACATTTTCATGATGAACACATACGCATACATTATGTGTACCACTGCTTCCAGCGAGAACACAATGTGGGGGCCTTAACTCAGTGAATTTCGTAAATCCAATTTTAACATGTTTATATTCTTGTTTAAATAAACAATGAATTTCATTCAAGTTACCAAGCAGTAATCGTTTTTGAACGTGTTCTCTTTTGCCATTACTTTGCTTGACAGATACATAATCTTTTAAGCCTGGCATAATTCGGCTAATATCATCTCTTCCATAGAAACCTTCCACCAACTTGACAGTTTCATCTGGAAATACTTTGCCATTTTTATTTTCCGGTATTGAAAAAATCCCGCTCTTAGCTACTAAATTTTTTGCTTCTCGAGCTTCCCATTCACTGCAATTGAATTCTCTCATCAAGTCCCTACGAGACCAATAATCAGGGGCAAGAGTTAACAACTGAATTCTATCTTGCTTCGTCGTTGATTTTGAGAATTTATTTTTTATTTGTTCGAGGACTGTCAAACCTGCTTTATGATATTCATCGTTACACTCGAATCTTGCTTTTTTACATTCAGATGAAGGTGAATCTGATTTCTGTCTGTACATTTCACGTCGACAAGTGTAACAGATCTTTGCTTTCTCTGGTATCAAGGGATATGCACTTCTCAATGGCATTGGAAAGTCGTACAATTCTTTAGATGACGGATGATTTTTTTTATCTAAAGGATTTATGCATTTCAATTTCCAGGATGAATCCATTGTAGTTTGTACAAGGAGTCAAATAAATAACCAAGCCAATACAATTAACGACTTTATGGAAAAATGAATATGCTCGAAGTTGTGGGTGCTCGAAGGACTTATAAAAACGCCTTGAAAATAATACGATGAAAAAATGATTCAATTTATATACAGCAGATGAAAATTCTTCTTGTGTATTATTGAAAATACAATGAAAGCCACCTATCGGATAAAAAATGAAACAGTAGGCCTTTACTAAAGTGAAAGCATCGGAACTTTTCTTGCGCGTTCTATTTTCCAAAGAAAATAATTGAATTATTCTCTAAGAAAGATCTTTTTGGAGATGAAAATGGAAAATTTTCGGAAAACTGACAACACCATTGGAAAGCTGAGGAAAAATAACATGGGATCGACTCATAATATAATTTTCTCAGATGCATTTTGGTATCGTTGGGGAGAGTTGAAAACAGCATGATTGGCGCTCAAGCGCTCCGTGCGCCGGAGTAGCGCTACGTCTACTTTTCGACGTTCTATTTCTCAGAGGAAATCATTCGTGCACTCCTTGGAAAACATATTTTCCTACGTGAAAAATCCTCAGCTTTCGATTGAGACCATTAAAAAAAATATTAAAAATATACTTTTTGAGATATGCGATGTTTTATATTTTTTGGGGATGAAAATGGAAAATTTCCGGAAAACTAATTACACCGTTGGAAAGCTGAGAAAAAACTACATAGAAATGACCTATCGAATCATTTTCTTAGAGACATTTTGGCATCGTAAACACGAGTTGAAAACGGCATGTTTCGGCGCTCGCGCGCAGCGCTGGGAGGATTGAGGCGAAACGCCCCATATATTTGAATTCTTTATCAAATTGCGCGTCTAGTGATCATACTTTTAAGTGGATTGATTCACATTAGCTAATTCCATGAGTAAATAACTTGAAGTTGTATTTTGAGTCCACCCAGCAATAGCTGCTTGGACCTTAGCTATGCAGTTTATACAATATGAGTGGATTTCATGAGTCCAATATTCATGAATATTACCCATGTTTAGTGAATTTCAACATTTTCTTGTTGATATTAAAAAAATCATATATCTATGCACTGCCTAGTGTGTTATAAGGTGTACGTGTAATCCACAGCTTATAATTTACTTTTGGGATTAATCTTTCTTATCGAATGAATGCAATTCATGACAAAGTATTTTATTAGTAGTTTCTTGTCAATTTTAGCACAATAGAGACAATATCGACGTGTCTTACGAAGAAAGACACATAACTGAATCTGTCCGCGAAGAAAGACACAACTCGCAATCTAGCCACGAAGAAAGACACAACTCGTAATCTGTCCGCGAAGAAAGACAAATGTCGGAATTATTCTCCCGCGAATATTAACGAAAAAAGAGTTTAAACTGTAGGAAAGGCTTGTTTTTTTTGTCAAGTATAACCTACTCATTCTAAGCTTTCATTCCATATATTTTTTACGTCGGAAAATTGTGGGATTCGCGCCATGTATCCTTTTTGCGGGCAGACGCGAGTTGTGTCTTTCTTCGTGGCTAGATTGCGAGTTGTGTCTTTCTTCGCGGCTAGATTGCGAGTTGTGTCTTTCTTCGCGGACAAATTGAGATGTGTCTTTCTTCGCGGACAGTTTGAGATGTGTCTTTCTTTGTAAGACACGTCGATATATTGACCATCAATACAGGTAACTACTGAAAGTTAGGTGGCGTCAAGTAGTATAGTAATGCTTGATCTATATAAATATGATATTGACAACTCAGGATATGTATTGGTATGATAGAATGTGAGTTTTTGCAGTGGATAATAGTAATAATACCACAGACAAGTGTTTGCAAAATTTGGAAGTGTTGGCGGTACAAGGCTCCCCTTGAATAGTCATTTTAGCCTATTTTTACCCCTATTTTAGTTAATATTTTAGTTAATATATTAATTTTTTGGGAGCTTCCAGAGCCCAGGCCCATTTTTTCACTATATAGGCTGTATGTGGTATGAGTTGGGACAACTTTTAGTACCCATGTGGTGTGGGGCTTGACGAGCGAACTCCCAGGGTTCAAAAATAGAGGCTCCAATTGGTAATGTGGAGTACTTAATGTGCTGCAATGACCTTGGAGATCATTTTTCTATAAAATTCTGGCAAGTTGCAGATAAAAGTGTCCCATTCATTTTTTGCCTCAGAGGTCATTTTCAGGGTATAAATTAAGGTTGAAAATGCCTCTGAAAATGCAAAAACAAATCAGCAACTTTGCCTATTTATTAAACAGGGTTTAAGTGCTCGGAAAAATCTGAAAAAATTCTGGGAATTCGGCATGATGCCCTAGAACTCACAAAAAAATTTTGAGCCAAAATTTTTTCATGTTTGATCCTACAGAGAATTGCCCATTTATATTTACATAATATATTATTATTGTATGAAGAGAAAACGTTTGTTTGTATGTTCGCAAAAATCTCAAAAACTACTGAACCAATCGCTTCCAAATTTTGATAGTAGCTTTACTATGTACCCTGAAGTGGCTATTAAGATTAATTGGTCGTCCTATTGTGACTTCCGATATTATAGTGGTGTAATCGATTGCCTAAATAATCGAACTCTCATATATTTTGTCAAGGAATTATTTTAACGGCTAAAACATGCCTTAATTTGAAGATCTGGCTTCTCTCTTTGGCCACCAGGTCCCGAACCGTTCTACGAGCCTTTCACGCGGTTTCTTTTGCTTTCACAATAAACAAGGTTCAAGATCAGACATTTAAATATGTCGGAATTGAATTACGCTCAGATTGTTTTTTACAAGGGTATAGTAGTTGTATGTTGGACTTTCTAGGACAGGCAAATCGGAAAACCAATTCCGATTCCAATTCCAAAACCAAAAATGTTGTTTATTCTGGAGTACTTGAGAGATTCGAAACTTTAAACACTTAAATGTTACGTTTTTATTCCTACGCATAGTTAATAATTATCATTCGAATTCTATTAACTCAGAGAGCGGGCGAAGCCGCGACAATGGGATGCTAGTATATAATATAATGAGATGGATCCGTATATTTTTCTGAACCACCTTTACTGCTCTCGGAAACAATGATATGGCAGTTTAGAGGTATTTTTAGTATGACGGTTCGAAAGATGAGATTGAGGACTACATTTCCATAGAAAAAAAGTTTAAAAAATTATAATTGTGGTGGGCGTATGAAGAATTTAAAAATGTTTTTACGGATGGGACCCCCCTTTAAAAAATGCACAGAGGGTTGATTTCTCGAAGATTTGTTCGAGCAGATCGTTAGAGGAGCATGAGCGCTTTCAGAATTTACGTTGAAAAATCAAAAACATTGATGTGTGGGCGTATTTTTTGTGAAAAAAATGGTGTGGTGACTACATTTTAGTTAACTTTTTGAAAAATCCAAATCCTCGTGGGTGTATGGAGCATGGAAACATTTTTTAACCCTCATCCCCCTTCAAAAACGTACAAAGGGCTGATTTTTCGAAAATTTGTTCGGCAGATCGATAGAGAAGCCGGGACGCTTTCTTAATCCGAATCGAAAAATTTGATTCTGTCCATTTTCTTAATGATGAAAAACTAAAATTATACAGTTTAGAGGAATCCTTAGTACGATGGATCGAGAGGTGGGACCGATGACTTAATTAACAGAAAATTATATTTTTAAAGAATTTGATTTCTAGTGGACGTATGGTCCATGGAAACCACTTTTTGGCAGCCGCTTCCACTGCCGAACGTTATATTATAATTTTATTCATAACTGGTGAGAAAAAATATTTTATTGATACTTCGTCAATTGTTTTGTACTGAGATTGTATAATTTATTAGGTGTTTTTTGTGTAATAAATTTTTAGCCTCATGAGGTCAGTGAACCTTACTGGCGAAACGTCGCATCAATTAAGGTGGGAATTCCATAACTCTTGCTTACTCAAACTCTTGCTCATTTTGACATATGTAATAGTTTTAAATTTGCCCTTTTGAATGGAATCAAAATAAATAGCCATACCCATGCTTCTGAAAAAGTCATTTTCATACAAAGTCGTGAGCTTCAACGTGGGACTAATGTAACCTGTATGAAGCTCACGCATTTTCTGTTGAAATTGGATGATCTAATGACTCAATGCCTTGGAGAAAACATATGGAAAAAAACTTTGAAACCTTTTGAATCCGTTACTGGTGAAATATATATGTCAATCTGGACTCATTGTAACGCTATATCTGTTACAATATATTTTATATCCTGCTAACGAGACTGTCCACCATGTTCGTTGTGCACTTGGAAAAAGCTAGCAACACTGTGTACCGCGCTCAACTGATCAACATGTAAAGATATCGGTAACGTAGGAGTACAGTCGATGAAATGAGTAGA
Source organism: Aphelinus atriplicis (assembly GCA_020882685.1). Classification (NCBI taxonomy): domain Eukaryota; kingdom Metazoa; phylum Arthropoda; class Insecta; order Hymenoptera; family Aphelinidae; genus Aphelinus; species Aphelinus atriplicis. The sequence continues at coordinate 1,771,381 of JAJGQD010000006.1, forward strand.
GGTTAACTGCTACAGACTTTCACAGTGTTGCTTCGTTTATGTCCGCCAGCCCACTGCCAAAAAAGAGTAGTCAAAATAGTAACCGGTGAATCTTTCAATTCTTCACTATTTACTCTGAAACAAGGTGACCATGACAAAAAATCATGATAATAATTTAGAAACGATTTTAAGTATGAATAATGGTGATTTGGAATGAAAGAAATTCGGATGTTGTAGCCATGGAATTCCCACCTTAAACATGTGGTAGATTTTGTAATTTTTCCTCTTCCACTTCACTCTGGATTGGCCCTCAAAAATCGACCATTTACACATATTTGAATTATGGAGGGTGAACATGACAATATTTTATATATCATGCTGAACATTATAAAAATGTGTGCGTGGGCGTGTAACGTGAAAAAAATTAAGTTTTTATAATTTGTATTGTGATAATGATTGAAACGAATTATGAAATATTGTGATTATGAAAATTTTGCTGTTACCAATCAATAGAGCTGATCAGACGCATCCTTCATAAATCGTAGAAAATTCTAATATTTGTATGCGTGGGCGTAAAATTTATGAATCGAAATTGTTGTTGTCTCGTGTGATTGGGAGGCCATTGAATAAACTATGAAATAGTTGTATGATGTGAATTTCGGTCTGACAAATCAATATATCTGTTCACGATACATGGTTAAAATTTTGACAAAAGTAATGTGTGGGCGTGGAATGGGAAAAAAATTCATTCATTTCAACTAGTAACCGATAAATCATGGCGAAGAACTATGTATCTATGCAATTATCTATTCCAAAATCGTCAAATTGAACCATCGGATAAAAGTATGGTAAATAATCAATTATCAAATAACGGTATGGTGCGCATGCGAGCCTGACCACTCGATAGATTTTCTATTTACTTTAATATGTCATACTGAATATTTGTCAAAAAAAAAATTAACTGATCAACATTATGAAACCAAAAAAAATCAGCGGAGAAAACGAGTTATAAGGAAATAGATATCATAGGTCGGAAGAGAATTGCATGCGCTTCCATATTCCGTATTAAAATTTTCGAGAAAATCGATACATGAGTATTGAGAACGGGAAAAGAAACGTTACGTTTTATATTAGGATTTTTATCACATTTTTATGGGTATCTGGAAAACTGTTGAAAAATCCATGAAAAAACGATGCGATGCGGGTGTGACTAATCGACAGGACATCGAAAAGACTTTCATATTCCACGGTTGAAACATTCAAAAATGGATCACGTGTTTCAAAATTATTGGAAAAATCATTCAATGATATCATTAGGATGATTCTGGTATTACCAAGTGATAAAGTTGATTTAGCACTTTCATATTTGATCGTGAAGAATTGAAGAAAATTCATGCTAGAGCGTGACTTTCACGGAAGAAATAGGTATTTCAAATTGAAATAATGAGATCGTGGAGAAAATCCATGAAATTATGGTACTATTAAAATGCAGATAACCAATCGATTTATCATTCAAAGGGCTTTCGGATTAATGAGTGAGCTTTAAAAATGGGATAATCGAAGTTATGTTTTCATGGGTATCGGAGAAGCCATTAGAAAAAACCATGAAATGATGAAATGGTGCAATTCCGTCTGTAACCGATCAGATAATCATTAAAAGGGCTTCCATATTCCATGGTAAAGACTTTGTTAAAATTGATGAGGGGGGTGACACGAGAAGAAAAACCTTCATAATACCCTGTATCCCGTGAATTTTTGGAAAAAAACTGTAAATCGATGTCTAGATAACAATTTTGATGTGACAAATCAATAGCCCTGCGGGGACCCTTTCATTTACTATCGTAAAAAAGACGAAAATCTCGATGCGTGACAATAAAATTTGCGAAAGAAATTTGATGTTCTCGAGTATTATGGGGAAATCGTGGAAAAATCCACGAGATAATGGTATGATGCAAATTTGAGTCTGGCCAATTGATAGATCATTGAAGAGGTTTTCATATTCCGTGGGAAAAATTTGGAAAAATTGATGAGTGGGCGTGTTATTTTTGAGAGAAATATAGTGTTCTCATGTGTAATGGGGAAATCGTAGGATTGTGAAAAAACCACGAGATTGTGGCCCACAGAGCATGAAATATTTATATGCCCGCGAAAAGGCTGCGGAAAAAATATTTCAATGAAAGATTTTTCAAATATTTTTGCAATAATGTTGGAAATATTTCATTGAAAGGTTTCTGAAATATTTCACCAATATTATTACCTTATTATTATTATTTATCTTGACATTATTTCGCTCGCACTTACAACGCAATCTATACTCACACACACACACACACACACACACACACACACACACACACACACACACACACACACACACACACACACACACACACACACACCCTGAAAATGACCTCTGAGGCAAAAAATGAATAGGACACTTTTGTCTGCAAATTGCCTGAGTTTTATAGAAAAATTATCTCCAAGGTCATTGAAGCACATTAAGTACTCCACATTACCAATTGGAACCTTTATTTTTGAACCCTGAGAGTTCGCTCGTCAAGAGCCCCACCACATGGGTACTGAAAGTTGTCTCAACTCATACTACATACAGCCTATATAGTGAGAAAATGGGCCTGGGCTCTGGATGCTCTCGAAAAATCAATACATTAATTTGAATAGGGGTAGAAATAGGCTAAAATGACTATTAAGGGGGGATATACAGTTAGAATGAAAAAAAAATTCGATTTTTTTTTTTTCATAAAAAGTTAGTGAATTTCCCGTAGAATATGCTCCTGAAACTCTTTCTTCGAAATTCGAATTCCAAGTGTTTTTTCTAAGGGATTGCTGATTGAAGTGTAAGTACGATTTAATGGTAATTTAAAACTTTAAACGCGTTTTTCTCAAAACTGCATTTTTGGAGTTTATGCCGGTGATAACTCGAAAACTAATTATCCGATTGAGCTGAAACTTATAGGATTTCTCTATTATAGTATTACCTATCAGATGAATTAAAAATTATTGTAATATTTCATTACTAAATATAGGAAAATGTGAGAAAATGGCGGGAAAAAAATTGAAAAAAATGGAGTTTTTCTAAAAAGATACGCCAAAAATGCAAATTTTTTTTTTTAATTCTTTTTTGATAATTCATTTACTAACTGTGAATGTAATTAATGTAAATTTTTTTGATTTTCTGATTTCCGATCAAAAGTGCGGCCAAGAGAGCCGGCACGAGCAAAATAGAGGTACTGTTTCAACGTTATCTAACGGCCGCCATTTTGTTAGGAAAAATTTAAAAAAAATATTTTTGTATACTACATGGATCAACTTATAACTGTCAAGAATTTTCGATAGATTTGATTAAAAACTACCCTTAAAAACGATTTTCAAAAATGAGTTTTTTTTCTTGTTCTAACTGTATATCCTTCCTTAAAGGGGAGCCTTGTACCGCCAAAGCTCCCAAATTTTGCAAACACTTGTCTGTGGTATTATTATAACACAGCTCCACAAAAAAAGAAGAAAAAATTGAACCAGAGACTGGACCACCCTACTTACATGTATTTTTGGCTGCTAAATCCGAATCCGAGGTCCGTTTAGCTCCATCACCTCTGCATTTAGCCATAACCTCAAAAATATGGCGGATGACATATCGATGAAATCAATATTTTGCAAAACAAAAAATTCTATTTTATTCTACATAAAAAACTAAAAGAAAACTGTCCCCAGCGGTTTTTCGATTCGTCGCATAGTTTTTGAGTAAAATATTCAAAAAGTTTGACGGCAAGAGGGCCGGATTCAAAATTCATAATTTTATGAATTTTTCACTCGTAAACTATGCGACAAATTGATAAACTCCAGAAACAATTTCTATCTAATTTTTTTACATGAAATATGAAACAAATTTTTGTTTTGTAAAATGATGATTTTTTAACATTTTTTTGAGGTTATGTCTAAACGCAGAGGTGATGGAGCTAAACGGATCTCGGATTCGGACTTAGCAGCCAAAAATACATAGAAGTAGGGTGGTCTAGTCTCTGGTTCAATTTTTTTTCTATTTTTTGTGGAACTGTGTAATTATTCACTGTAAAAACTCACATTCTATGATGCTTATACATATCCTGAGTTATCAATATCATGTTTATGTACATCAAGCATTACTAATACTTGATCAATACAGTAGTTACATGTATTGATGGTCAATATATTGTCTCCATTGTGCTAAAATTCACAAGAAACTATTAATAAAGTACATGTGTCATGAATTGCATTTACTCGATAAGAAAGATTAATCCAAAAAGTAAATTATAGGCTGTGCATTACACGTACACCTTATAACACACTAGGCAGTGCATAGATATCATATGATTTTTTTCAATATCAACAAGATTTCATGCTCCGGCCTCGTGAGAGAAAGATAAGCCTTGGACAGTTGTAACTCGTAAACTTGAAGAATTTTTAACTCAAAAAATACGCGCCTAATCGAAAAATCAGTAGGAGTAGTTTCGATTTGTAATTTGACGTAGAATGAGCTGTAATTTTTTGTTTTCCAAAATACTGATAGAAACTTCTGATCTGCTAAGTGAGCAAAGAGATATTTTTCTTTATTCATTAAATCCGCCATTTTGAGGTCGTCAGATTGAGTACCAAAAAATAACTACGGCGCGATGTCCAGCAGCGATGCGACGGCAACGGAAGACGCGGAAAACAGCGGTCGGCTAACCAGGCTTCTGAAGTTCTTGCAGTCGGAAGTTGAAAACGAGGAAAGGAGCAACATGGCAGTCAACGGTTTCGTAATTTCATCGAGAGCTGATCGACAAGACAAGGGGAAGGACTTCACAATGTTACAAGATTCACCATCGGCCAGCGCGTTATTCGCGTTATTTGCAATGATCATGATAACGCATCGTGCGACGCGGCGAAAAATATAGTGATAGATTCTCGGAATAATTTGATTAAGGAAAACGGCTGTTACGTTTTATGCATTTTCAATGCATAAAACGCGGACATCGATCAATAGACTGTGAAGTAAGAATATCATGCGCGTTTTGCGGCAGACGACATTCAGTTTTGACGTGCTCGGCACTCGGTAATTGTAATAAAACGAATCCGAAGAACCTGGAAAAAATGAATGATGAGCCCATTTCCGAACAGAGTCTCGCAAGTTTCAGTAACCTGCCCGATGTTTATTTACTTGTCTTGAAAGTTATCTTATATTCAGAAACAACACAAATAGCGGTACGCGCGGTAATTGACTGTGGTTGCGTGAGATCTTATATTCGATCGGATTTGGTGAAATTTTTAGGTTACGAATTCGTTGGCAATAGAGAAACCGTACACAAGTTGTTTGGTGGGTTCGAGTCGGAAAATGTAACACATAACATCTACTCTGTCCGAGCGAAAAGTCTCATTTATAGAATGCACGAATACATGCAATTTTCTGGCTATGGGCGAGCGTGTGATTTGCGACAGTATTCCGAGCGTAAGAAAAGCCGAATGAGTTGAAGAATTGAGTACCAGAAACATTATTCTCAATGACGTAGATTCGGGCCAGAAATATAGTGATAAGTCGATCGGTATTCTCATAGGGGCAGATACATTTGGCAAATTAATAACCGGGAAAAAATATGAATTATTCAATGGCCTCACTACGTTTGAAACAAAATTAGGATGGGCGGTGATTGGGAAAGTTCCGAATGTTGAACAAAAGGACAATACACATACGACAGTCTCTATGTTTGTAAATGAAGCAAAGATTTAAGACTTGTGGAGTTTAGACACTCTGGGAATTAGAAATCCAATAGAAAAGTCTGACCGTTTATTGCAGGAAGAAAAGGTAAAAGATAATTTTTTGGAAAACGGTTACTCACAAAGAAAATGGTCGATACTCAGTTGCTTTACCATGGATAGATGATCATGCTCTACTGGCAGATAATTTCCATATAGCCAAAACGTGACACGATAACACTGTGAAGTCGAATGAACTTTACAAAGACTAAAATAACGTATTTACAGAATGGTTTGATAAAGATATTATATAAATTGTACCTGCAGATAAATTGGGTTCTTTAGTGAATTACTTCCCTCATCGTCCGGTGATCAAAGTTGAAAGTACGACACGGATCCGACCGGTGTTTGACGCTTCCGCGAGTGGAAAAGGTTCCCCTTCTCTAAACCAGTGCCTCGAAACCGGACCTAATTTAATCGACCTAATACCAGCCGCAGTACTTCAAGTCCGGGAGCATGAAATTTTACAAATAATTATTTTTTAACGTCTACATATTTCAAACGACGAATAAATTCGGGATGGGTGGACTATCCCAAAGTGATATTGCGAGACAAAAATTCCACGCTTCCCGGGCTGGATTTGAACCAGTGATCTCCTGATCTCCGGTCAGTTGCGTTACCAACTACGCTACCGGGAAGACGGCAGCTCTCCACATCCCTGGAGTATGAATTCATCCTCTCACAATATCACCTATATTCGAATTCGATCGCTTGAATCTGTACGATCAAGGTCCGATCGTATTGTTACAGATTCCCTTTTTACCTCTAGTATTATCTATTTTATCTCACGAGCGTGAAATCGAGAGACGAGTTAGACTCTTTTATCACAGTTGCAAAAGAAGTAATGGCAGGTTTCGATCTAAGAGGGTGGGAATTCACACACGACTCGACGGATAACGATACAACACCAGTATTGGGTCTTTTATACAACAAGACTCACGACACGATTTCTATCAATCCACAAATTTTAGGAAAAGAGTGCCTCGAAGTAATTAGTAAACCCTCAATTTCGTCCATTGCGCACAAAGTATTCGATCCGATCGGTTTCACCGCACCTGTAACCCTGATACCAAAATTGCTTTTGAAAAAATTGTGGAACTTGAAAACGAACTGGGATGCTTTTTTCGACGAACGAAGAAAGAACGAATTTTTGACGTGGTATAAATAATTGTCGCTTTTGAACGAAATCGCAATCCCGAGGAAACTCGGAGAAGGGAAATTTTCGTTACGCACATTCTGCGATGCAAGCAAGGTGGCGTATGCTGCCGTCACCTTTTTACGTGTAGAAAGTGAAAGAAGTGTCGAACTTAGACTACTCGCCGCGAAATCAAGAATTGCTCCGGAAAAAGCCACCATTCCACGTTTAGAGCTTTTAGCTGCGTCGATTGGAAGTAGGCAAACGTGCGAGAAAGTAAAGGCTTTAGAACATGAGAATATCCCAGTTTTTTATTTGTCTGACTCTACGACAGTATGAGCATGGATTGAATGTGATAGCCAATGGGGAATTTTCGTAAGGAACCGCGTGAGTGAGATCCATCAGCTGACCAAAAACGATACGTGGAGATATGTTCCAAGCGAATTGGATCCGGCCGATCTCGGCTCGCGTGGATGTCATGCAAAAGAATTGCTCAGCTCGCGCTGGTGGGAAGGGCCCGATTGGCTGCGTGCGAGTCGGGATGGCTGGCCGAATTTAATGGGTGAGCGAAACAAATTGAAGATCAGTTGCGAGTTGAAAAAATCTATTCAAATTTCGATGCTTAAGGGGTAACACCACTCTAGAGGTTGAAAAAAGGTGTAATTTAGCGAATTTTTCATGGGATTATGGGAAGAGGGATTGTGTTGAAATTCACAGGGTTTATTCAACATCTATTGAAGCATAAAAAAAATTTTTTTATTATCGATTTCGTACAAAATCGCGGCACCACAGCGGGTCTCCGATACAAGGTTTTTTTTAGGCGCTCCGCGGGCGTACCCTATCTCGGCAACCATGAGAGCTGGAACAAAAATTCAAAATTTTTTGAAACTATATACTAATAGCTATCGAAGTACGTAGGATTCCTATCAAAAATTGATCAGATTTTTCGCTATCATGATAAGATTTTGTAATTTTAAACGCAATACTGTTAAGAATACCAGTGGCAGACTAACCTACACAGAAATAAATATAGCTGAATAGAAACATCTGAATTATTTACAAAGTAAAGCATTTTCATCAAAGCGATAGAACTACTCATTCAAGAAACTCACAAGATTATGTGTCACGCAGGCGTTCAAATCGTAATGAGTCAACTGCGAGAAACATTCTGGATCTAGGGAATGAGAAAAACAGTACAGTCTGTAATTACAAGATGTATCACATGTAAAAAACAAAGCGTGAGACCTAAAGACTACCTACTAACCTGACGCTAGCAGATCCAATCCCATTGCCATCTTATCGCAAGGAGGACTCCACAGTGTTCGGCGTAACTGGAGTTGATTTTGCCGGACCAATATATATATAAAGCAATATATATAAGCAAGCTAAACTGAAATTGAAAGAAAGATTTGATAATTGGTTTGGTATATAAGGTACTCTGCAATTTCATGCGTTCATACCAACTTCCGTTGACAGACTGATGGTCAAAAAAATTTCATCTGCTGAGGAATATAAAATTTTTCCTAGATCAAAACGAACTGAAAAAGTAGTTCAGTTGAAACATAGTATGGCAAAGTCTTCAATATCAAAGCCAAAACGGAGGTCAAAGAATGTGAAATGAAATAATGTCCGCATATCTCAGTCCATAACCCAAATGAGTACATGATCTACACTAGATAGTAGTTTATCCAACAGATAGAGACTTGTATGGATATTAAATATATTCCGATTTCGGCACTCTTGTAAGCAGAAGACTTGAGCTGGAGCGCGTGGAGTCAGCGCGGCGCGGCGCGGCGCGGCACGGCGCGGCCCGGCCCGACGCGGCGCATTTTCTCATGTTCGCTACTCAATTACTCGAATACAAAAAAAAATTAGGTATCCAAAAGGTCCATATCAACTTAAAAAAACCTCAGCTTTCGATCTAGACTAGTTAAAAAAATTAAAAAATATAGGTTTTTGAGATATGGCCTGTATTATATTTTATCTGTGAAAATGTGAAAAATTCGGAAAACTAAATTCACCATCGGAAAGCTGAGAAAAAACTACATTGATAGCATATCCAACATTATTTAGATATGGGTCATATAGAGTCGAAAACAAGCGTCAAAAACGTGAGGTTTCAGCGTCCGCGCGCCGGCTTCGGAGAGCTGACAAAGAACGCCCCATATATGAATTATAAAAATCAATCCATTCAAAATTTGGCAGATTCATCGATGTCAGTTAAATTAAATACCCCGCGTTACTCTAATTCACATCGTAACCCATTAGAATTCCCCAGCCCAAATAGTCAATCTAATGTTCAGGACAATAATTCCGTTCAAGACAGAAAAAGTGGAAATGAAATAGGGAAAGGATCAGATGGTAAAGAGGTGCGTTGGGAACAAGTTCATTTTGACCCAAATAATAAAACGTTTGAAGGCAATGCACATAAAAACTCGCGAGAACACATAATACAGGGTTTGAACGGACAGGACGAGTTTAACCCTAAGCCGGTTTCAAGCGTAACAGATTATCGACAACTCGAGACATTAGAGAGGAACAATAAAATCTATTACGACAGATCGATTGATGTTAGGCAACTGCTGAATAAGGGATATAAAATACAAAATGAATCTAAAGGGCCTGAACCACGGTCAAAACAACAAGAAATCCGAAGAAATAGCATTACCAGAGAGCCAAAATACGAAGCCCCAGTCTATAATCCGAGGACTGAGAATTCAGAACAAATAAAATTAATTAATCATCGCGCTGTTCCGGGACTGTCTATAGAGAAATTGAATCAACAGATTAACGAAATACAGTCGGAACTAATGAGGGTAAAGTCTCAGCAAAATCGTAGTACAAATATGGGAGGAGACAATACGCCAAGGAGATTGAGCGAGTCAGAAAAATTAATTAAGGAAACGCAGTCGAGATTGAATGAGTTCCAACCGAACCAAGATATATATAATGAAGACGATGATGAGCTGGTTGTCTCCACACCATGAGAAGAATATGTTTGGAATGGAAATATATATAATCAGACAAGTCAGCGTCAAGGGCAGGACCAGGGAGTGAATAGAGTCCATCAAACGCGAGCAAGTAATTATAATAACGATATTCCTACGCAACCAAGATTTAGACTCACGTTTAGTTAAGCCTTGAATACGATCCTCGATTACACTGGTAGTCAAGACACACTACCAGTCTTCAGTAGAGCTCTCCGTGACATAGTGCAAGATTTCGGGCCGGAGTCAGAAAACCATTCCTCCATTCTCTCGCAAATAAGCTGAAAGGACCAGTGGGGGTCGGCTACATTCCGCGTTTAACACAGTATAGCACTATCGAGAAATTAATTAACGATGTATCCACACAGTACAGTGGCACAGGGGGATCCGATTACGCTCTGTCGGAATTAAAAATCATGAAACAATGTAGAGGCGAAAAAGCTGTGGATTTCGGGTTGCGCGTGCAGATACTTCATAATCGACTATTGAATATCTACGATAATGACCATGAATTGTTTCCGTATCAACGAATAACATACAAGCAGAATGCTGATAAAGAAGCCTTAGAAAAGTTTTTATTTGGATTAAATAGAGAACCCCAACATCAGGTGCGATCACGGTGCCCGCGCACCTTGAAAGACGCAATCGCTAAAGCAGCGACATTTGAGAACCGCACTAATACGCGCTGCATGATTGACCAAGGTGGCAATTCGGAAGATATGCCGGCCTGGGCAAGAGAATTGAAAAGAGCATTGGAAAGCCGCGACGATATTGTACACTCGAGTAATATAATGCGAATAACCTGCAATTATTGCTAAATAAAAGGACATATTGAGAGGAATTGTCAAAAGAAACGCTACGACACAAAGCAGTGCGTATTTTGTAAAAAACCAGGTCATCTATTTTCCGAATGCTATGCCTTAGAGCGACAGATTTTGAGTAGCGAGTTCAATAAAAGTAATTCAACAAATTCAACAGAAGTAAGAGCAAGTCAGCCAGTGGCACAGCCGATCGTGTACGTACAACAGCCGGTGTCATACACGGAACATCAGGTAACGGGAGTGTCAGGATCGCACGACATGAACACCAAACAAACTAGCAACGAAAGAGATAATGATAGAACGAATAATTATAATGGCAATCGTAACGGATGGCGAAATGATAATCGTCCTGATAAAAACGATAATAATAATTACCGCAGCAGAGATAGAAATCGGAATAATAACAACTACCGTAGAAATAATCAAAATTACCGGAATAATAGAAATAACGGTAACAATTATCAAAATCGAGGTCGAAATAAATACCAAGGAAATAATGGAAATGACGACAATTATGAGAATAATGGTAATAACAATGGAGGCGATTGGTATTACCATTATTATATCATATTGGTATTGGACAACCGTAATGACGATCGGAACCCACAAAATCAGAACGCTAATAACAACCAAGGACCATCAAATAGTGAGCATTTAAACTCCCAAGATGCTCGGCGCCAAAATTAGGTGCCGGGCAGATTACAGAACAGCCACTCAAACGCCATGCAATAAGATTGGCATGTACGTTTGGGCGTCAACCCCCGATAGTGAAATTGGACGGTATAAAATTAAAGAATAGATCGGGAAAATTTTTTGTAGATACGGGAGCTGATTAAGCTAAGTAAAATAGACCCAGTATTTTTGATTGATAAGGGGAATAAGATAATATTAAATGGTTTAACAGGTGGAGAAATAACGTCAAATGAAGCTATCTCTACTAATCTGAATGAATTAGAATGTATTATGCAGGTGGTCAACGACAATTTTCCTATTGATACTGACGGAATAATAGGTTGGGATTTTATAACCCAACATACGGGAAAGATCGATTCGGTAAATAAACAATTGGAGTTCGGAGAATTGAAAATTCCTTTTCTAGAAGAAGAAATGTTTATTATACCGCCAAGGACTAGGCAAGTTATATATGCCAACGTAAAAGGGGAGGCCGACGTAGGTTTTGTTGCATCGAGGGAAATACAGCCGGGAGTTCACTTTGGAAACTTTTTGTCACAAAGCGAAAACGGGAAAGCGTATGCTATGTGTGTGAACATAAACGATGAGGAAGTTAGGGTAAAAGTACCCGATGTTGTTCTTGTGCCATGTGAGGCGCGAAAGTGAATAATAGTATAATAAATTGTGAGTTAGACAATGTTAAAAAGAAAGAGGAAGTAGCACACGCAAATATTTAAAAAGTCTCAAGTGACGAGACAAAAAGCAGGGCAGATCTAGTTTTCGAGCGATTGGACAAAGAAACATTGAAAGAATTGAACCTGGAGGAACTGGCGCATGTAAAAGAGCTGATTGGAGAATATGCCCACGTTTTTGGGATTACCGGGCAAACACCTCAAGGCAACAACCGTAACCACGCACAAAATCGAACTGACATCGGACGTTCCCATTAAAGTAAAAGGATATAAACATCCGCAAGCATTAAAGGATGTAATGCAAAAGCTCATTGGGGAACTTCTAGAGCAAAGAATAATAGAAAAATCGAAAAGTCCTTATTCTTCGCCAGTTTGGGCGGTCAGCAAAAAACCAGGACCAAATGGAGAAGAGAGATGGCGGTTAGTCACCAATTTTCGACAACTTAATGCGATAACGGTAGGAAATAGCTACCCCTTGCCAAACATGAATAAAATAATTGAAGTTGCAGCTTCAGCAAATTACATAACAACCTTGGATCTAAAATCCGGATTTTATCAGATTGCAATGGATCCGGAATTTGCAAAATTGACAGCTTCTGTAGGGCCATACGGTCATTATGAGTATAAACGATTGGGCATGAGTCTCAAAAATGGGCCATTAACATTTCAAAAAAGGGTAGATTTAATTTTAGCCGGCCTTCAAGGGTTAGAGCTTTTTGTCTACTCAGACGACATTGTATTAATGGCCAAAGATTTAGTCGAGCACGGCAAGAAATTCAGAAGATTAATGAACAGGTTCGAAAAAACAAATCTCACGGTGGAGCCAAGTAAATGCCAGTTTCTTCAAAAACACGCGAAGTTTCTCTGTCACATCGCGGAAAATGGAGTGATTAAAACGGACCCGAAAAATATTGAGGCGGTTAAAGAAATTCTAGTGCCTAAGAACGCAGAAAAGGTACAGAGGTTTATTGGAATTGCATCATATTACAGAAAGTTCGTGAAGAGCTTTGCAAAAATTGTTCACCCACTCAATGAATTGAGAGACAAAAGGAAAACATTCATATGGGGGAAGAAGAACAACAAGCATTCGAGAAAATAAAGGAAATCTTATGCAGCGAACCGGTAATAGTAGCGCCGGATTTAATGAAGAAATTTATAGTAACAACGGACGCGTCTGACTATGCTATTGGGGCGATACTCAGTCAAGGAGAACTAGGATCAGACATGCCAGTATCATACATCTCTAGGGTACTAAAAGGGCCAGAATTCAGGTATCCAGTATACGATAGGAAAATTTTAGCTATAGCATGGGCATTGAAGGAATTCAGGCATTATTTATATGGCAGAGACTTCGTCGTAGTTACGGATTACGAGCCGCTAAAGCATTTCAATAAGACCAAAAAACCGGATCTACGTTTCAATAGATTAAAAACAGTATTGCTAAATTATCAGTTCGACATCATTTATAGACCTGCAGATAAAAATAAGAATGCGGATGCGTTAAGTCGGTGCCCTATAATACGGGAAAGAAAAATAGATCTGGAATTACCAAAAATTGAATTGTACGAATCAGCAGAGAAGCGAGAGGCAGAAGAGAAGAATGAAAATTGTCAAAAATCGTCGGTAAAGGCCGTTTTCACACGATCACAAGCCAGGCAAGCAAGTGTAGAGGTCCAGAAACAAGGAAATGAAAATGGAAAAAGAGAGCTGTCAACAGATTTCGGGGGTTCAGGAAACCCACACAACAGGAAAATACGTAATATAGAAACCACGGAATACTCGGATGCGGAGGATACTGACAAGGCCAAGAACATCATCAACGAACGACCAGCAAAAGCACGTAAGGAGTATAGGAAGCGTAAAGATAATAGAACAGGTTACAAATTTCCGGTATGTCAACCAATAAGTAGCGTAGAGCAGAAGAGGAGCATTTTGAGTCAAAACAAGATGGACGAAAAATTGAAACGCATGCATAAGGAGGCGAATATGAAAGCGGAAATAGAAGTGACCAGCACACCATTGCCAGGGAAAACCTTACCTTCAAGGAAAAACCAAATGGAGCCCTTGAAAAATCAAACATTGACAGCAAGGCGGCGACAGTTTGGAAATACGCCAACTAATCAGAATATCTATAACAAAACAAGTCTGGGAAACACGAGCGATGAACAAATGCCATTGCACCGAGCGCCCGCGAACAACGTTACGTTGTTGGGAATGGTCCTGTGGCGGTAGAGAAACTGTAGGGGTCGTATTGACGCCAGCAAATGCGGATCGACTACATATACGGTTTGGCGAAGCGTGAAGAATAGCAGGACCGTCATTGCGCATCACGCCCGGGTTGCGACCAAGAGTCGGGCCATCTAGGACGACCTCATCGCCAATAATACAAAGCATCAAACGACAATAGCTGCCAGAGCCATTTTCAGCCGCCGCGGACAAGGAACCACGTCGAACCATGCTGAAAACAAACATAAATATTGGGAAATTAATACTGATGAACGTGTACAATACAGTGGGTATAATAAAAATAGTACATAACCGACCTGTAAGTAGTGAGCTGCGGAGATACGATGTCACGGTGAGGGCCAGAAGTAGAGTGCGAGCAGACGAGACTCACGGAGCAGCCATCGGCCGTGAGCAAAAAGTGGGATAGTTCTGCAGATGCAGCACTCCAGAGTCTAAACGGCCATGGGACAGAACAGTTCGCAAGCGATATCTCCAGCTCAGACATACACTATCGCGAAATAGGAACCAAGATGCAACCAAACACTGGAGGAACAAAAGACCACGTTGGAGAAGGCCGTAAAGGTGACGATGTATTCTTCAAGTATACTTAAGAAGAAAACGACAGACAACGCAATAAACCAAATCACAATTATATTACAAGATATTTACACATTTTTTTCAAGTCGAGGAACTAGAGGATTAAGCAGATAAATATGGCGTACGAAAGTATAATCGTATGGATAAAAATATGAAGGAATATGAAGACTTTGGAAACTTGGGGAATTAGAAAATTTTGAGAATTTTGAAAATTCTGAGAATTTTGAAAATTTTGGAAAATTTGAGAATTTTGGAATTTTTGGAAAATTTGGAAATTCTGAAAAATTAGAAAATTTTGGAAATTTTGAAAGTTTTGAAAAATTTGACAATTTTGAAAAAATTGAAAAATGTAGAAATTTTGATAAATTTGGAAATTTTGTGAAAATTGGAAATTTTGAGTAATTTGAAAATTTTGAGAAATTTGAAAATTTTGAGAAATTTGAAAATTTTGAGAAATTTGAAAATTTTGAGAAATTTGAAAATTTTGAGAAATTTGAGAATTTTGGAAATTTTGGAAAATTTGGAAATTCTGAAAAATTAGAAAATTTTTGGAAATTTTGAAAAATTAGAAAATTTTGAAATTTTGAAAATTTTTTGAAAAATTTGACAATTTTGAAAAATTTGGAAATTCTGAAAAATTAGAAAATTTTGGAAATTTTGAAAGTTTTGAAAAATTTGACAATTTTGAAAAATTTGACAATTTTGAAAAATTTGACAATTTTGAAAAATTTGACAATTTTGAAAAATTTGAAAAATGTAGAAATTTTGATGAATTTGGAAATTTTGTGAAAATTGAAATTTTGAGAAATTTGAAAATTTGAGAATTAGAAAATTGATTTTGAAAGTTTTGAAAAATTTGACAATTTTGAAAAATTGAAAAATGTAGAAATTTGATAAATTTGGAAATTTTGTGAAAATTGGAAATTTTGAGTAATTTGAAATTTGTGAAAATTGGAAATTTTGAGAAATTTGAAAATTTTGAGAAATTTGAAAATTTTGAGAAATTTGAAAATTTTGAGAAATTTGAAAATTTTGAGATATTGTAGAAAAAATTTGAAATTTTGGAAGGTTTGGAAGTTTTGGAAAATTTGGGCGAAAGAAATTTTGATCAGCCCAGAATAATAGATTTTATCTACAACATATAACAGCGCGCGGCGCATGCGCGGTGCGCTGTGTGCAGCTGCCGTAGGGTACGGACCGCATCGAGTGGCCAGAGAGTATGCACGTGCCTCTGCCGGCCAAGATTGGAAGCATGCGCTCGGGCGTGTGGAGAGACTCTCTCTCCCTGTCTCTCTCTTTCTTCTTGTTAAAGCATAAACGAAAGAACTAACAAGGGGACACCACAGTCTCTGGGTCCTGTATTTTTACTAAACCTGTTTTAATGTGCTCTATACCACATATGTATAGACCCATTTCAGGGATTTTGCCTAATGGGGCCTCCTGTTGGAGTTCTGGATACATCATGTTTCAGGAAATACTGATATCTCTAGGTTTTTCCACATTTATGGAATTGCTCGCTGACTCATCAAGTGAGCTTATCTAAGCTTCTTTACACATTGTTCACACTAGAATCATGAATTCTACATACTCCCCTACTATCTATAGCATTTTCACTCTTTATCATCATCTAATTTGTCACTAGTTCACATCTTATCTGAAATTCAATAGTGTACGATAAATAGATTATTCAGCTACAGCTGTCTAAAACTCATCATCAACATGTCTCACTCATTGTACGGTATTTTCAATTGATATGTTTCATCGGGGCACACTTCTCAACATTACAAATAATGATATTTGATCGCACGCTTTACTGAATGAACTTCCAAGCCGTTAAATCAATTGACGAACAATCATTTATTACTGTTTTCGAATTATTCAACATTGGAATGAATCTATTTCCTATATTACTTAGGACATAACAAATTGTGTATACACAGTGGAGAAACATGTATTAATTCTAATCTAAAATTAATATAAATTTATGGATTAATATATATTTCTCTACTTTGTATACACAATTTTTTATGTCTTAAGGTGGAAATTCCGTCACCCTCTCCAACTCAAACTGTTGC
The DNA here is from genome assembly GCA_020882685.1 of Aphelinus atriplicis. NCBI lineage: Eukaryota > Metazoa > Arthropoda > Insecta > Hymenoptera > Aphelinidae > Aphelinus > Aphelinus atriplicis. The sequence continues at coordinate 1,788,349 of JAJGQD010000006.1, forward strand.
TCACGTTGAAATATATAATAGTTCTCAATTCGCTCTTTTGAATGAAACGAAAAAAAACAGCGGTATCCGTGCTCCTAACAAAGTTATTTGCATTCGAAGTCGCGAACTTTAACATGTAGCTATTGTAACCTACATGGAGCACAGACAATCTCTGATAAAATTGAATGATCTAATAAATCAATGCCTTGGAAGAAAATATATGAAAAGAAACTTTTAAATTTGTAGAATCCGTTACCGGTAAAATATATGTAGCAACCCGAACTCATTGTAACGCTACATCTGTTACAATATATTTTTTACCCTGCGAACGAGAGTGTCCACCATGTTCGTTGTGCACTTGGGAAAATCTGGCAACACTGTGTACCGCGCTCAACTGATCAACATGTAAATATATCGGTAACGTAGGAGTACAGTCGATAAAATGAGTAGAGGTTAACTGCAACAGATTTTTACAGTGTTGTTGTGTTTATGTCCGCCAGCCCACTGCCAGAAAAAACTAGTCAAAATAGTGACCGGTGAATCTTTCGATTCTTCAATATTTACTTTCAAACAAGGTTCGACCATGACAAAAAATCGTGATAATAATTTAGAAACGATTTTAAGTATGAATAATGATGATTTGGAATGAAAAAAATTTAGATGCTAATTTGAGTCAGGTAGTCACGGAATTTCCACCTTAAGTAATATAAAGAAATAGATTCATTCTAATGTTGAATAATCTGAAAACAGTAATAAATGATTGTTCGTCACCTGATTTAAGGGCTTATTGGAAGTTCATTCAGTAATGCGTGTGAACAATCACCATTATTTGTAATGTTGAGAAGTGTGCGTTGATGCAACATATCGATTAAGAGTAATGTCCAATGAGTGAGACATGTCGATGATGAGTTTTGGACAGCTGTAGCTGAATAATCTATTTATCGTATACTATTGAATTTCAGATGATATGTGAACTAGTGACAAATTAGATGATGAAAAAGAGTGAAAATGCTATAGATAGTAGGGGAGTATGTAGAATTCATGATTCTGGTGTGAACAATGTGTATAGAAGCTTAGACAAGCTCACTCGATGAGTCAGCGAGCAATTTCATAAATGTGGAAAAACCTCGAGATATCAGTATTTCCTGAAACTTGATGTATCCAGAACTCCAACAGGAGGCCCCATTAGGCAAAATCCCTAAAATGGGTCTATACGTATGTGGTATAGAGCACATTCAAACAGGTTTTTTAAAAATACAGGACCCGGAGACTGTGGTGTCCCCTTGTAAGTATAGTTAGGCATAACGCAGTGTTACCGACAAGCGTACCATATTTGCACGGCAGCTCAACGGATAAGCGTACCATGTTTGCACGGCAATTCACGCGACGGGTGGAGGATGGAACCTCGCACCGCACGCAGTGTATGCACTCGAAATAGACAATTTTTTTTCTATTTTTATACAGGGGAGATAGCAGGGACAAATTGATCAGAAAGCTAGATGAAAACCCGGGATTGCTAGTTGAAGAAACCAACGAGCTATTCACAACTAGTACAACATGGAAATTGATTCAAAAGATAGAGTTGGAGCCGTTCTTTAAACAAGGCGAGAAGTTAGAATTCGTTTGGCATTCGTTAAACCGAGTTTGTAATGAAGAAAATAAGATAATGGGTTGCGAATATAGCCAAGAATTGAAGCAGCTGTTCAATCAGATTAGAACCACAGAGAATGATGCGGACAGAGCAGTTCATATGATACAAGGTCATGGAACCGAAAGACGGCGGAGGCAAAATGCGCATGGTTCTCAGTAATCGGGAAAATAGAGAAATATCTCTTTGGAACATTAGACGAGGAATCTGAACGGGAACTGAAAGGTTTAATCGAGTTGAATTCAAACAACACTCAAACTGCCTCTAAATCATTAGCAAAATAAACGTGTAAAGTAAGTGTGTAGTGTTTAAGTCGTGGTAAATAAATTTTCAAGCGTAGATCAAAAGGCCATCGACCTCGAGAATGTAGTCAGGCAGCTAAAACTACAACAAATTGGCGCCCAAAATAAGAATAAATTTTCTGCAGCTATGGAATTATTATTGGAAAACGTGATTCAATACGAAATTGACGCTGCAATGTTGACAGACGCAATTTTATTTGCTACACAAAAAATAATACATCCTAAATTACTTCCCCCAGAACAAATAAATAAATCCGCAAGCGTTATAAGAAAATCAGTATCAGGAGCTATTCTTCCGCTAGATATGAGCCCAGAATCGATGATCAATCTGATAAAAATATCAGAGGTTACAATATTATTCCAAAATTCAGAATTGATGTATTACTTAGAGATACCATTATTGGATTACGGTAAATCTAAACTATACAAAGTAATGCCAGTACCAATCTTTCAAAAATCCGTTAATCACAGCGAGATTTTCGCCTATAGTTGGCCGGAAAATCAACAATTTATTTTAAATGAAGCCCGAGATGCGTATTTCCCGATATCTCAAAATCTATTAAACACATACAAAACTCTGGACAGAGCATACATTTGCAAAAATACGGAGCCATGGTATAAGACAGATAGGTCGGAGGGCTGTGAAATACAGATAGCATCAGCAAAATCAAAAGTGTGTGAATTGTCGATCTTTGAGGGCCAATCCAGAGTGAAGTGGAAAAAGGAAAATTCACAAAATCCACCACATATATATTTCATGCGACGTTTCGCCAGTTAGGTTCACTGGCCTCATCAGGCAGTTTTGAATGAAAATATAATATTACGTTCGGCAGTGGAAGCGGCTGCTTCCACTGCCATTGTCAAACTATTGTGTATGAAGCTAACGTCAGTGGTCTTATATACCATCAAATACATTGGTGTGTTTGTTTGACATGGTCGAAACCAGATGACCTTGCCTGTCCAATGGACGAGAGAAAGATCACAGTCAATGAAAAATCTGTGATTATCAGACTAACAATGGAAGAAAATAAATATAAACGAATGAATTTTCTTGGAATTTCCAATTTATGTTTGACCGAAAAAGCTTATAGGGTAGAAAATATTGTATTAAAAGAATCTCACACGACACATACATATACACAAATACGCAAATACATACACGATATTGTAACAATACACAAGAACAGTAGATAACATATATGTATAGTAAATAGGAATAATTACGACACGTTTAAAACCACGAGACAATTCTCAATCAGTCGATATTTATATTTTTTTTTCCATCGGAATGGTGTTAAAATCCGACGAGGGCGTCGGAAGGTAGCCCTCTAACGTGTCACGTGGCATATATATATATATTCATATTATCATTAACAAACGAAGCAGTCAGAAGCATCGCGACAATGCACGTGGACAGAACCAGAAAAGTATCACATTACTCGAAATACTGGCGGCAACGGAAACGTCGCAGACGATGACGCACGAAAAGCGACGAGGACGAGCCTCCAGTCCTCTCGAGTCCTCAGGGAATGAACACCTCCCACTACCTGAAGAACGAACTCACCCCCACGACAACATAAATAGGAGCGACTCGAGGCGCTCACACTCACTCGGACTCTGACTCAAATCAATCACGTAACAGACAGTTCTCCACGTACGCGACCTCGCGGTATAACTCAAGTATATAGATTTAAGTCGCCACGCAAGCTCTTCCGGTATTTGGGATCTAATATACGTATCTCAGTCCTAAAACAATCTGTGTTGTGTTTTATTCTAACGATCAACTCACGTACCCTTTCCGAGCAAAGGTGAGCACGGCTGCCGCCGAGAAACGAAACCATCCCCAATAAACAATCGAACTTAACAATCCACGTAACAATCCACGTCGAGACGTGATACTCTGAAAGTGAACTATTTACATCACATATTTTCTTCATCGATGGATTTTGATGAAAATTGGTATCTATAGCTTTTTGAGGTTGCTCATTCCAGATCCGGCCTCAAATTTCGAAAATTCGAATCAGAGCCTCTAAGATCATCTGACAAAAATTTGGAAAAGAATTTAATTTTGTTGAAAATCGGTATACATGGGTTTTTGAGGTCACTGATCACGAACCCGGCCTCAAACTTTGAAAATTCAGAATAGAGTCTCTAAAATCATCTGACAAAAATTTGAAAAGACACTATATTTTGATAAAAATTGGTATGCATGTGTTTTTGAGGTCGCTGATCACGAATCCGGCCTTAGAAATTAAAAATTCAAATTAGATCGAGCCTCTAATGTGACTGACCAGAAATTCGGAAAAATATTGGATTTTGTTGAAAATTGGTATGCATGGGTTTTCGAGGTCGCTGATTACGAATCTGGCTTCAGATTTCCAAATGTTAAATTGGAGCCTCTAAGATTGGAAGCCAAAAATAAGAAAATACATTATATTTTAATGAAAATTGGTATGCATGGGTTTTCGAGGTCGCTGATTACGAATCCGGCCACAGATTAGTATATTGTCGAAAAATATACACCGAGTCCACAGTGCCACAATGCAGAAACCCCGGGTATTATTTATCCTTTATGAATAATTTTTTTTATAATGGATTTATGTAGACCGAGTGAAGAGCAATATCGTTAATATGTAATTTAAAACTGTCTGTATTCTAAAATTATAATTATTACAATTACAATTGTAATATAAATTATAATTATGTAAATAACTCATATGTACATCTGTTTTCGTTCATTTTCTATTAAAATAATTAAGTCAGTATTAGTAATCATTGATCTCACAAGAAATATACATAAATTTAAATCTGAGACTAATATTTTTTTTTATTAGATTCTCAGCAATCATTGCTTAGTCGATTCTCCCGGTTTGATACGCATAAATTCGACGTTTATTGGAATGTTATACAGTAATTTTGTATCGATCTTCGAAAAATGAATCCGGATAACAATTATTTTGAGATTCCTTCGAGAACTGCTGGGCATCATATGTTGGTAATTTTTATAATATGACTCTTGTCTCTACGAGAGTCGAGATATTCCATAAAATATGAGCATAGGTTGAAAAAGTCATGAACCTGAATCAAAATATGCAAAAATATTTGTGACAAGTATAATTTTCAATACTCGCGTACTCGAGGGTATGCTGTTACGCAATTAGAGTTTCACGGCATTTCACTCAAAACTCTGGATGGAAATTTCCTAGTTTTCATTTTTTCTATTGGGATCAACTCATGATGAAATGAGTAAAAGACGACTGATAGAAATCACGGATTAGTCTGTCAAATGACTCGACGGATACGGTGATTATTCAAATCTAATATGTTCTACAGTGGAACTTCATATATATGAATATAATTATATATGGGAACACACAATTACTATATGGGAAATACAATTACTCTTGAAAGGGATGCTCCCTTCTTCCAGTCAACCGTGTTAAGGGTTAAGTCTGATTTCAATCCGAGGCCGGGTTCGTAATTAGCGACCTCGAAAACGCATGTACACCAATTTTCATTAGAATCCAGTATCTTTTCAAATTTTCGGCCTGCAATCTTAAAGGCTCTAATTTAACATTTGAAAATGTGAAGCCGGGTTCGTGATCAATGACCTCAAAAACCCATGCATACCAATTTTCATCAAAATATAGTGTCTCTTCAAATTTTTGTTGGGTAATTTTAGAGGCTTGATCTTATTTGAATTTTTAAAATCTGAGGACGAATTCGTAATCATTGACCTCGAAAACCCACGTATACTAATTTTCATCAAAATCCAGTATCTTTTCAAATTTTGGTCAGGTGATCTTAGAGGCTCTAATTTTAATTTTTCAAAATTTGAGGCCGGATTCATAATCAGCGATCTCGAAATCCCATGTATACTGAATTTCATTCAATCAAAATTGATGAAATCAATATTTTGCAAAACAAGAAATCCTATAAATAAAAGAAAACTGTCCTTAGCGATTTTTCGATTCGTCGCATAGTTTTTGAGTAAAAAGTTCAGAAAGTTTGACGGCAAGTGGGCCGGATTAAAAATTTTTTTACTCGTAAACTATACGACAAATTAAAAAAGCACCAGGTACAGTTTCTATCTAATTTTTACTTAAACTCTGAAAAAAATTTTTGTTTTGCAAAATGATGATTTTTAAAATTTTTTTCGAGGTTATGTCTAAACGTAGAAGTGGTGGAGCTAAATGGACCTCGGATTCGTATTCAGCAGCCAAAAATACATAGAAGTAGGGTTGTCTATTCTCTGGTTTATTTTTTTTTTAATTTTTGTGGAGCTGTGTAATTTTTGTGTTCCAGGTAAGCTGTACAGGGCCAGAAATCGTATTGAAGTTTTCATCAATTCTGACACCGAATTATCGTCCAATGATACTGCATTTGTGGTCTTTGTGCTTGGATACATATTGTTTTGTCTTCAATATCCAAGCACAGAGTTGAAAGTCGATTAGTGTTGATTTTTTCATATATTTCATGTTTTACTCTATGTGAGTAAGACATGGAAGCGTAGTTTGTTTAGTATATACGTAATATACTCGTTCTTTGAATTTTTCAGGATAAAATGTCATGTGGTGTCCAGTGAGAACAGTTAAAGTGAAATTGCAGTGAGGAAAATACGTCTCAGATGACATTGTCATTTGGGACGAGAACAACGTCTCCACCCAGGATACATAAATCAATATCTGTGAAGTTTTTGTGCGTTGTACCCTAAAATTCTGGATCCTCTCTACTATGACCACCAGGAACCAGGAAAAAAATTTTGGTCAAGATTGGTGACCCGCATCCCAAGCGGTCTCCTAGTGAGTGGGACTGACCAATGGCAAGCTCCACCTCGACGTTCACAAAGTGGAACCTGGGATGCAAAAATGTACACATCTCTTCTTTGGTTTTCTTACGTAGAATCATTTGGTGTAATCACTCCTCCAGGATGAGCAATTCCCTGAAAATTTGTTTGAATAATTCCGCATGAACAATTTGAATTGACAAAAGACACAATGCGGTCGATTTCTCTTTTGATTTGCTCATGAATCCGATAGTTACTTTGGCGTTATCTTCTCTAGATTTGACTTGAGTTTTGATGGCTTTTAATAGAGAATCATTTTTTTCTCCTTTTTTTTTGCTTATTTCTCGAAATAGGAGGGTTAAGACAAAGTACTGATCGATTTCATCATAATCTACAATGAAGTGGAGTAATTTCTTGCAAGAAATTGAACAAAACTGATGGAAATCTTTTTTCACTTCCCTTTCTGCATATTACTCGGAACAGGAACGTTTTCTCAGAAAATTTGTGGTGATCCAATTTGATTAGCATGCGAAGATTCATAAAAAATTATAGAAGTATTGATACGATATAGTGCGAATTTCTCGAGATAATTGAGAAAAACGGGAAAAATCGACGAATTTCGTACGTTATTATTGTTTATTTATATCACCCCCCAATTTTACCACAAGAATTATACTTGGGATTCAATATTGCAGGTAAAACCTATCGAATGAGCCCAAAACCATCGTGTTATATCAACTTCGATCGGTCATTTATGAATTCGGGTCTGAAGTTGCAGTACTAACAGTATCTAGAGCATCGACAATGCAAAGGTGGGAATGAGATCAGTCCCATCCTTGAAGGGAGCATGCGGCGCGGCAGCCGATAGACTACGCCAGCAAAGAAGTCTCACTCATAGAACTAATCTCACAGAACAGAAACTCCGGAAGAGCTCTGCCGTCAGCCCAGTCATGTATCGAAGTACCAACCATCGCGGTCAGTTAATGATTGTGAATTTTGCCATCCATGTGGAAAACAGATGGCCTAGGTACAAGATCTCACGTTTTGAGACGCGTAATTTGATGGAGTTTGAGAACATGTGTTAGCAGAAATTCGTTAACGTTGATGAAATTGGGAGGATTAGGTGATTTGACTTCAGCACTCTGGAATAGTGCAGGATCAATCGCTGTAGTGCCGACCTTGCGCAAATCAATCTTTTCTTTTATAAGCACGCCAACAAGGGTGGGGGAGATAAGGGTCGCAATTATTGATATTCGACTGAGCGCTGGGGGGGGGGGAGTAAGCGTAACAGCAGTCGATGTCACTGCAGTGCCAAGAACAGCAGAAACCATCGCTGAATCGCGCGGCTTGAGTAAGCGAGCCGACACTATGTCGTGCTGCTGAAGCTCATCATAAATTGTGTGCAGCGCAGCGAAGAACAGCTTGTGCAGGTCAGTTGTTATCGGCTAAGGGGGACATTCGCGTGCGCGGCGTCTCGCTCAGAGAACTCGGTGAGAAGGGGGATCCAGTCGAGGGTGTGAGGTTGGTCTCTAAAGAAAACACAAAACTCGACTAATTATTTGAATAAGAAAATCTTCTTTATTGAAGTAAAAATAGACGGGTACACCTGCGCCGTCGAGTCGATGCTCGCCACTTACAGGTGGTGCTCGCTGCTGGTGTCGCGGCCGTGGCTGTTGCCGGGCTCGCTCGCACGCCGCTCGCTTCAAAGAAGCCGGCTGACTCCACCACGCCGAGTGCCAACCGCTTGGCTCGTCTGCAGTGGCTAGTGCGCTGCTGCACCTCCCGACGGCCTACGCCTGGTCGGAGGGGCCCGGGAACGTCATCCCGGGCTGGGGCAGCGAGGCGGTGTCGTGCAGGCTTGTCGGGCACAGAAACTCGCACGCCCTGAGCACTCACGTGTTCCTCGGCGAGGTGTTGCGCAGATGCGGGCCTAGATGGCTGATTCGGAAGCCGGCGACTTAATGAGCCGTCGCGCGCTCTTCTTTCGGTTTGCGCTTATGTCGCGTGCCGCCCCGTTCGCACCAGGTTACTTCAATCGCTCGCTCGTCTGGGGGTCAGCTCTAAATACCGGGGCACTCCGTATTCATTACGGGCCCCAGGAGTGCTTATCGCGCGAGGAGGACGGCCGGCACGCGGGGACTCAAACGGAGTCTCTCCACGCGTGCTCGTTTGTATCACGGTTGGGTGGGGGGGGGGGGAAGAGCCCGAGCCAGGGCCGGAGCCCGTCGCTTGCGGCGTTCTACGGTGCTGGCGCGCTCGCCAACACACGCGTTCACGGAGAGGGGGGGTATGGAGCATTGGGTCCGCAACGTGTACTGCCAAACCTTGCTCGCTGACTTTGCTGACTCTCTCTCGATCTCCCTCAGCTCGTCTCGTGGTCAGCGGCGGTGCTGCGCTGGTCGGCTCTTAGTGCTGCGTCCTGGCGCACTCGCGATCTCGGGAACTTATCGCGGTTCTTTCCCGGCTGCGTGTGTCACTGGCCTCGTGGTTCGGGCGGTAATCAGCACTCCCCAGCCTCGCGCCGGTGGGACTCCCCCGCGCTTTGCGGCTCCGTCTCAGTGGCGGTCCACCCCATCACACCCCCCTAAGCCGGACCACACGGTCCGCAACTCAGACCTATGCGATCTTGCGTGGAGGGGGGATGTTCTCAGAGAAACCTAGTTCCCTGGGAACCGGCGATCTCCAATTTTTTCTTTCCGTTTTTACGTCCGGTCGCACGTCTCTGTGCTGACCAGGGCATCCTGCGACACCATTGACGGCAGGATTTTGGCGTATCACGCGCCACCTTCAACGTGCTCTCAGGGCGGTAAACCGCCCTCCTCCCATCTCCCAAACTCTTTGTGGTAGCATCGTACACCATGTTAGTCATCCTGGTGTCGTACCATGCTTCCAACTGCTTGCCACCGATCATTATTCTCGAATAATTGCGGCCATAACACGCTATATCGCCGATGGTGGTTGACCGCGTTCTCCCCACTAAATCAGTGCTCTAGCAAGGAGACGTTTGCTCCTAGCGAATTGCGCAATCGTTTGTTCTTTCCAACTTGGTGATTCACCCTGGTACCTGCGGGCTCCTCGCAATGGATCCGGGGCTCGTTCCCGCTTTCACTCGCACACTCGTCGCTCAATTCCGTGGTTACCCTTTAACTCTGCTCTGTGCTGTAATCAGCTTGAGGCTCTTTACTGATGTTTTCCCCGCGATTTGCAGCGATAATTTTGTCGTCTTTCTTGACAACGTTACACTCTACGACCATACTCGACCCGAACCGATCTCTTGACAGAGCCTGCGAGTCAGATTCGTCAATCTTTTCACGAATTTTGGCCTATTTTCTACTCGCTTATTCTTTCGTGTCGTCAGTCACACGCTTCACGTTCGTTAACCGATTCCTCTAGGTTTCGAACTCCTCCACTGCTCTCGTCACCGCTGGAGTCTCCATTCGGTCCATGTTGGTATTATTCAGACCCCCCTTTCCGTCCCGGAGGCTCGCAGTCAGCTGACCCGTCCCATCTGTGATGGCGTGAAGCACGTGGGACTTTATCACATTTCCGCCCCCCTCCTTTTCCCAGCCGCGCTTTAAGACCATGGCAAACGTAGCACAAGTCAATCTCGACTCCTGGTGTCTTGCATACCTGGCAATAAACCTACCCGGGACCTTTCATTGAGCGATTACACAAGTAATGTCCCTCCTCGATGCAATAGTAGCACACGGTCGATCTACAATCCACCGTTCTATATCCCGGTTTCTGGTAAGAGACTAACTCTCACAGACGCGTTGATCTGCCCAACTCGCGGTCCGTTAGCACTCCTATGCACTTTTACGTTCCCCGTGCTAATGTTTGATCTGTCTGAATGCCCGATTGTCCGCTGTTTCATTGCGTCCGCTCGTTCTGCCTATCTTGCAGTATCTCGATTAGCAGCTGCTTCAGCTCGCCAATTTTTGAAGTATTCAGCTGTTCGGTCGGTACGGCCGCGGCTTCCACCTGGTCATTATTCAACTTTTAAGATCTCTGATTTTTCTCATTGTTACCGTCCTCGGATGAGCTCTTCTCATTAACACGTCTACTGTCCAACTTCCTTGTCTCCCATACCGACTCGCTTTCCTTCTCTGACTCGTACGCAGCTGTTGGGATACACGACCTCTCCTTGGTTGGCAGCGGCTTGTATCATGCGTCGAGATTCTGGAGCTATTCGAACTCTCCGCCCGCTCGTTCTGAATCTCTGTACGACTTCATCCTTATATGCCGCATTGCATCCCTGTACTCAGGCAATAAGTTGCGAAAAGTTCTTTGACCTTTTTCGTTTCCGTTGGCCCCACTCTAAAATACCGAACTATCATTTGAAATTTTGACATGGATGGCGAAATTTCCTCGTCTTTGTGCTGCTTCCGCGATCGCAACTCATCCCACACCTTCTCATCGTCCATCTCGATCATGAATCGATCTGTAAACTCTTTTTTAAATCTTCGCCACGACTTTACCTCTGACTTGATCGTTCTAAACCAATCTGCCTTGCCTTTGTGTAATATGCCTGGCATCGCTGCCAGCAATGACTAATCTGGAATATCCACGCATGATTCATAGTCTTCCAGTCGTTCTATGAATTCTAGTGCGTCGATCGTTCCATCATCTGCAAATCGCAGTTTCCAATCGTATAGTGACAGGATGCACCCGTGGCTCATCTGCAGTGAACTGTATCTGAATGTGTCTTTCATAATCGGTGGAATTATTTCATCATCCCATTGGTCGACCGCGTCTGAATCCGATAGTACCAATCCATGGTTCGAATTATTTTTACTCAACGTCGTTACTCCCCATACTCGCTTTGCCTTCTTACGAATTGAAATTCTTCTTCGTGGCTTGTGACCGATGCACGTTCTCGCGTCTTAATCACTTCCACTAACGGACGTGTAGTCGAGTCGTCTACTACGTTCATTCTAACTTTCGGCCGCTTTGTTATTGGCAACTTTAATTTAGTGAGCATCGACCGATTCTCGAGTATAAATTTTTCGTTTGCCGGTATCATTGCCACACCCTCCGGTAATTTTAGGAAATCCCAAATACTCGCCCCTTTCTTAGCTGCATTTTTTATTTCCGTATTATCCACTGTGACGGGGTAAACCATCACTGTAGACGAAGAGGCTGCTCTCCGATCCGGCCGGTACGGCGCCGCAGGAGGCAACCGCCGGCTCAGGAAGGCAGCACTCTCCAGTGCGCGAGTGCGCGCCGGCCATTCTTCTCCTGTGCCCGCAGCTATCCACACGTGACCGCGAGCCGATTCCCGAGCCGAGTGAGACCGGGCGAGTGTGCGTGTGTGCCTGGAGACGAGCACGAGGAAGCCGATGCCGACGGCAACGTAGGAGCCGAGTGACACGAGCAGTGTCAGCGGAGCGAACGACGACGAGCGAGACAGCAAGTTCGCATCGCAAGGTTTGTCCTGTGCCCGTCACGGCCCGGTATCCCTCTCCCTTGTGACCGCGTGTGTTGGCGAGCGCGCCAACACGCACCCTCGAGAACGACAGGCTCCGGCCCTGGCCCGGGCCTTTCCCCTCGCCCCCGAGTCACTTAGCGTGAACGAACGCGCGCGGAGGCGACTCCGGGCGGGGGGATGACCGGCCATCCCCCCCCCCCCACGCAAGAAGCCCGTGCTCCCGAGTAAGCTAGCCGAGGTATTCCCGGCGCTCGTAATAGATACGGAGTGCCCCGGTAGAGCCAGTGTCACAGATTAGTGTCCTTAACGTGTGTGTTCGCGAGGAAATCGAATTGGAGAGTGCGCGGGCGAAAAAGTAGTTGTATTCGAGCGAGGGTTTTCGGTTTCGCGTTTCAAGGTTTCAAGTGAGAGAGGAGATAAGCCGTGTTATTATCGCAGAGGTGAACGCGAGAACGCAACGTGGGGCAAGTGTTGTTGCCTCGCGTGTTTACGTGCGCTGGCAGGTTCTGTGCCGCGCGTGTTTACACTTACGGAGCAAATTCCTGAGTCGAACGAGCAGTGATCATTTTGCTCAATTAATTTTGCGCAGTCCCCTGACAGAGTTTTCAACTCCTTGTTTCTCCTGATATAATTATTTATAATTATTAATTATTTATGATATTGCCCCGACGGAGCTCAGCTCCATATTCCTCCCATAATCAATTGACATTCTTTTTTTTCCACGTGGACCGAGTTGGTATGAGAAAAAGTGGGTAATAAGTCAGAGCGTCAAAGAAAGTTCAGGGGTCGCTTCATTGCCAGGTTTGCAAAATACCGGGAGTCAAATATGACTCGTATTTTGTGTGCGGGAAAAGGGGAGCGGGAGTGCGTTAAAGTCCCACGCGCCATCGAGTCAGCCGACTGCGAGCCTCCGGGAGGGAAAGGGGGGTCCGAATAATACCAACTTGGAACGAACGGAGACTTCAGCGGTGTTGAGAGCAGTGGAGGAGTTCGAAACCTGAACGAATTGGTTAACGAACGTGAAACGTGTGAGTGGCGACGCGAAAGAACGAGCGAGAGAAAAATCGGCAAAAATCAGCGGACAGTTTGACGAATCTGACTAGCGAGCACTGTCGAGGAATCAGTTCGGGTCGAGTATGGTCGTAGAGTGTAACGTTGTCAAGAATGATGACAAAATTGTCGTTAAAAATTGCGGGAAAGATACCAATAAAGCGCCTCAAGCTGATTACAGTGCAGAGCTGAGTCAGAAGGTACCTGCAAAACTGAACGACGAGCGTGCGAGTTAGAGCGGGAACGAGCCCCGGAGCCTTAGCCAGAAGCCAGAAGTGCACACTGGTAGCGGCAAACAAACGGAAGACCGGGAAACACCGCAGAGTCTGTCGAGTACGAGTACGCTCTCTCGGCACGCGCCGCAACTTTTTGTATCGCTTTCCCCTTCTGCCTGCCAAAACGACTGCTTCGTGAAGTATCGGCCCTGCGATCCTTTGGCAGTCACCTTGCCGTTCCGCGTAAGGCTGGACCTTGTCACAATATATACATAGCAATATATACATAGAAAATTGTCTAATGTACCAGAAGAAAAAAAATTCCAACACTTATTTACCTACACACTCTTCTATGTACCGACCAGACCCACGTGTCGAAGTATTTGCTAATAATTCGAAATTACTCTTCTGTAACTTGTAGTTCCCTCATTTCATGTCAAATCGAATTTTGATACTGTCCAATATTGTTTTGAAACTTTCTTCCTCGATTATTGCCCGCTTGATGTCCAATACATATATTTAATCTAAGTATATATCTATCGTAGTATAACGGGAGGAATAAGGAGTCAAAACTTCGTCTGGGAAAATTTTCATCGGGCCGGCTCGTTTTCCAGCATCCCTGCCTGGTATCTCTCTTCCATGGAGTGGTGAAAGGGGCCCAACTTCGTCTAACCGTGATTCTATACTCATGGGTAGTTTTCGTTTTGCATTTCCACTCCATGTGGAGATATTCTGAACACTCCCAACATGTTCTACATTTGAATAACTCCAGAAATAACTGAAGACTGGAATTCATCGGGTGCGTCTAGTTCGGTCAAGATGCTCTCAGATAACTAGTTTTTTCTCCGTCATCGTCCTAGGCTTATGCTTTATAGCTTCTCATGTCATGGTCCCATTATTCCGAAATACGCACGGGCTACTCCAGGTAAGCACTACCGATGAGACCCTCCGGACATAATTGATGGTTATCTATTCTTTCCGTGCTGACTAACCCCGTTCCACCTGTTGAACTTCTACATAAATACACTTGAATTTATTGTGAGCCGATGATTTGTCGAATGAGCAACAAAGCTGCGATACTCTTATTCTGTCCCAATTTTGCGTCCAAGCAGATGACGGAACTCAGGTACCCGAGAATAATTTGATCGTCGGTCTAAGCATGGATATTAATGGGTTAATCTTCAAGAAGAAGTTGAACAACTCTCTCTACCTGACTCTCAATAACTTTCCTTCCAATAATTGTTATCTTTGAATAATATTAAAACATTCATCATATGTATTGAAATACCATATTTTATTAAAATATTTATCCTCCATTATGTATTGTTCTAGACGTTTGAAAAACTCCGTCATTGGCAGTAATCGACAGAAAGGATCTGTCATCGCTCAAGGAGTAGTTCCAAGACTTTTACAACTTCTATGTAACGCGCATCAAGACGTAGGTGATCGAATACGTTTGGAATCGGCCGTCACATTGGGTTCTCTGGCAAAAGGAACAGATCAAAATATTTTGGCTTTAATTGACTTAGGTGTAGTTACTTCATTATTGCAAGTTCTGTTGATGTTCAATCCGGAATGTTCATCTGGAGAAAGACCCGAACTTTGCAATCTGGTGATTGAAGCTTGTTTGCGGTGTCTACGAACTATACTCCAGCATTTATCTGCACCGATATCTTCTGTTTTCCAAGATCCTGAACTCATCCCGCATCTACTTAGACTATCAAATATATCTATCAACTGTCAGGTTTATGTTGCAATGATATTAACTACAGTATGTAAGGTAAAAGATTCAAACGTATTCATAGAATTTATAGTATTTAGCAGATTCTTCCCATCAAAATGAACTATACTTGAAGGAAAGCAATACCCGAATAAATTACAGGATGAACTAGGAATTTTTTCATATGTTTCATCCACCCAAATATGCTTATTAGTGTATATCATTTATATCGAACCCACGTTTTTGTGAAGGAACATTGAAAATATTTCATAGTGAACCAATCGTTGTACAGTTGGAGTAATAAATTCGATTTCAAGTAGTAGATTCGTGTTGGAGCATGCAGTGAGGAGTAGGGCACGCGCAAACTCACAACCCTCACTGCATTTAGGGTTCTGAGACATTTTTCGTGCAGAAATCGCTTAGTCTCGCTCGGGTGCGTAACACTATACTTATTATTATTACACTATTCTGATTTTTACACTATTACTGATTAATTAGCTACATTAATAGCATCGAAGTATAATTTTCAAGTATATATTGTTCATATTAGAGCTTGCATCGTCTCACTTGTTATATTGTGAGTCATGGTGTGCATTACTGAAATCATGCTACCTGTTTTAATGAATTATATCCATAATTTATTCTGATTTATAATCCATATGTTAAGGGGTTAGGGAAGACCGGGGCTAGTTGGCTACAGGAGCAAGTTGGTGCAATAGCTAAGCTTTGTAATCTATCATATATATAGCAACACAACGTATACCCTCACCATCAACTTTTTGTTCGATATATATGCTGGGAGTCTCAGTCCGATAGCTCTTTTTGTATGGACAACAGGTGAGATTTCAAGTTTTCGTATAGTCAAAGTAATTTTTCAGAACTGGAAGGAATAAAAGCTTTCACTATATATAATATCCGTGAACATTATAAGCCTTACAGCACCCTGTAGTATAACCTTTCATCATCATAATCAGAAAGTCCTTTTTCCTGGAATCCACAGAGAATCGTGGATTTACTGTTGAATGTCTAAAAAATGGGCACATGTTGAAAATAAGAGTCGGAAACGAGAGGTTTTAGCGGCCGCGCGGTGGCTTTGGAAAGTTGGTATGAAACGCTCCATATTATCAATCTCATTCTCATATAATCCATCTGTTTCCTATAGATTTATATAAAAAATATTAATTATCCATTGAACACTTGAATTCTATTTTCAATTGCTGAAATCATTCATCATAGAGCCCATAAAATTATACAGATGCACTCAATTTGTGAAACCCAACCTGAATTTTACAGAAAAAGTATCTCCAAGTTCATTGGAGCACATAATGTACTCCACATCACTAATCGGAGCCTCTAATTTTATACCCTGGGAGTTTGCTCGCCGAGAGCCCCACCCCACGGGTACTTAAAGTTGCCTCATTTCATGCGACATACAGCCTTTTCAGTGTAAATGGGCCTGGGCTCTGGAAGCTTTCGAAAAATTAATATATGATCTCAAATAGGTACAAAAATAGGCTGAAATGATCATTCAGGGGACCTTTGCATTGCCAACTTTTCCAAATTTTGCAAACACTTGTCTGTGGTATTATTACAATTATTCACCGTAAAAACTTACATTCTATCATGCTAATACATATCCTGAGATATTAATATCATTTATATAGATTAAGCATTACTAATACTTGACTCCACCTAACTTTCAGTTGGTTAATATATTGTCTCTAAATTGTGCTAAAATTTACAAGGAACTATGAATGAAGTATATGTGTCATGAATTGCATTCACTCGATAAGAAAGATTGATCCAAGAATATAAATTATGAGCTATGCATTACTCACACGTTGTACGCACTAGGCAGGACATGGATTTCATTTAATTTTTTTTCATATCAACAAAAAAATGTTGGAGCTCACTTCTTCGGATAATATTTATGAATATTGGACTCATGGAATCCATTTTGTATAAACTGCATAGCTAAGGTCCAAGCAGCTATTGCCGGGTGGGCTCAAATTCTAACTTTACTCATGAAAGTAGCTAATATGGATCAATCCCCTTAAAAATATGATCACTAGATGCGCAATTTGATAACGAATTAAAATATATATAGTTTGCCTGTCCGGAAATGAGTTTGGAGCTTCCAAAGTGGCTTTGAATGTTTAAAAGTCTATGGTCCGTAACCTAACCTTTGCCATACATAGGTCATACAAGTCTTCAGTATAGGCAAGTATAACGTTCACAAAGTGGTTTATAAAGTCATTCAAGAACAGGCAAACTATATATATATTTGAGTTTGTTATCAAATTGCGCATCTAGTGATCTTACTTTTAGGTGGATTGATTCATATTAGCTAATTTCATGAGTCAATAACTTGAAGTTGGAATTTGAGCTAATAGCTGCTTGGACCTTAGCTATGCAGTTTATACAGTATGAGTGGATTTCATGAGTTCAATATTCATGAATATTACCCAAAGAACTGATTCATGACACATATACTTTATTCATAGTTCTTTGTAAATTGTAGCGAAATAAGGACATATAACTACTGAAAGTTAGGTGGCATCAAGTATTAGTAATGCTTGATCTATATAAACAATAAATGTTTTCATTTGCTTCCTACAATTACCCTAATAAGTTCCTAATAAGTTCCTAATAAGTTCATAGGTTCTAAGATCCGTTTTGAAATTCTATATCAAAACTTCTAATATCCTTGCGATGTATAAAATGTTACACATTTTCAAGGAAATTATTCACCATTTTTTTAGAATGGTGTGATGAGAAAATTTGAAACCCCGACTAGAATCTCTTGAGTAGAAAATATTAAGTGAAAATATGATGTTACATACACTTATTGACAAGTATCTATCACGAATCGTTCCAAAAAAATTTTGATGTAAGTGATGAAATACCAAAAAAGATAATAACCAATTCAAGTTCAATAGATCAACTCAAAAATTATTTTAATAGAAGAATTAATATTAGATGAAATGCGTGGTCCAATGAGAAAGGTAGCCCCCAAGGATGTTAAAATTGATCTGTTATTAAACTTAGCTTTAACTGAATCCGACATACTAAAAAAAGTGCTCTTATTTTACGGAATCATATTTTATCAATAAATAAAAAACCCCTACCTCCAAAGTAACATTGACTGATTTAATAACTAGAGAATATCCTGATATACCTGTTGAAGTTTTAGATTTTGTTCAAAATTCAATTTATTGCAATGATTGAAGAATTATAAATAGTAAAAAAAGTCAACAAAAAATATATTCATTAGCTCAAGATTTAATATATGCAACACATTATGGCAAAATAAAAACTTCGAAACATATTAGACTAGGAATAATATTGAAAGGCATAACTTCAAGTAGAAAAGTTTTCATCTATCGATATGGTCATTGTTGTAGTTACAATGTTATCGAAGAGCTTGGAACTGAATCGTCATATTCAGTAACAGATAATTCCAAAAACTTTGCCCAGAAGTTATAATACACGATTCACAACTTTTCACAGGTCTGGCGTTCGATAATTTCGATAGATTTGTTGAGACTTGCAACAGTCACGTTACCCTCCATGATACTGTAGCAATCGCTTCTTAAAATGTTGAAACAGATAGAAGCTTCTTAGACACTCTCAATGAAAATAATCTCAATAACGATTTACCTATCGATTTCAATGTTGGTGGCTCAAACTGCAGTATACACTCCGATATTTAAAATAGTAATAATATTATTATGAATGATTTAAATTCATCAAATAATAAAAAAAGGCGTACATTGCAAATGAAAGGCAAGTTATACTAAGAGGCCTCGATTAGTTGATTATTTTTTACCAGTAGATAGCGAATTTCGCCTGATTAAGTCTGAAAACTTGAATTTCATAAGACAAATAGACAACCTTTGGGTTTTATGCCATTATTTTCAAGTCAAAAATACTCCAATGTGGGTAGATTTCAATAATTTAATAACAAATGATGAATCTGTGAGACAGAAAATATCGTATTTGCCTCCAATTAATGCTTTTCCTACAAGTTCATCAGTCGCATTTTAAACTTTAATGAATACTTTGAAAATTGCCGATGAATGTAAATAAAAATATATCCAAGTTACATTTGCAATAGCCAAAATAGATTCACGAATCCAATCTTCCTCAAAGTATGTATTTGATAGAATTTTCATTCATTAGAGTCCTTTTCATATTATGATGGCATTTTTCAAGGCATTAAGAAAGTTTATTGCTGATTGTGGCTTAACAGATATCATGGTAGACAGTGAATTTTTAGCAAATGGCTCTGTCCATGGGTTTATTATGGGTGAAGATTTTAATAGGTGTAAGACTCTACATCTCTATGTATCTCTTTCACTACAAATGTTGCATTTTGAAAGATCTTTGCTTTTTATAAATAATACTATAGATGACGAAATACTCACTTAAATAAAAACTTTCCATGAAAAGAAACTCTCTTCTAATTGTATTAATAATGATAAACTTGCTTATTTACTTTATGAGTATATGGAATGCCAGAAAGATACATCCAGGACTAGGAACTGTTTTCAAATTCGGTTATTTCTGGATCAAGCGTACAGACAAATCATTTTTAAGACAACCTGTGGATCTCATGCTAGAACAAACGTATAATGCTGATGTTGGTCGAAGACATACTGGGATCACACATTTTACAAATAATTTATTGGCTCGGTTAAGATGGGCTGTCAGCCACGGTAATAGGTCGACAATAACATCAGACGTTTATATAGGATTGGGAATGTCAAGAGCACAAGATATAACTTCAGACCTGCAAAAAAGCGCAATTTCTAAAAGTTCTGAATAAATTAGAAACTCTACTCACGCTATTCAATAATAATTAAAAACGCTATTCAGTAAAAAATAATTTACACTTGATTTTTTAGGTTGAGTGTGTTTAGTGAAAAATGAGAAAAGAGAGAAAAAATCAGGAATTGAAACTTCAAAGTGTTTTAAGAGCGAAATGGGCGGGGAAGTTACCAACAATTTTCTTTTAATACTCCCAACATGACCCGAGGGCGACTGATGCTCAGAGAGCACAATAAATAAATTCTTCAGTATTCACGATCAACAATTCGAAGTCAATCTACAGAACCTTGCCTCTCTATATTAAAAGCCAGACCGCCGCCGCCGTCAAACTTTTTCACCCCTTTTTTGCACCCCTTTCGTGAACCCCTTTCTCGCACCCCTTTTCTGCACCCCTTTTTTGCACCCCTTTCTTACACCCCATTCTTACACCCCTTCCTTCCACCCCCTTTTTCCACCCCCAACTCTCGAAGGATTGGTCCGATTTTCTGGAAATTTTGCACACAGGTTAGTCGTGGCGAAATCTAGGCCGAGTTCAATTTTTAGCGAAATTTCTTGGTTATTTCCCTAGCAACCATTACTAACGTGTTTTCTCACGAATCCTCATAAGTGCTCATTGGGACCATAAGAGTCAATGAGAATCGATGAGACATTTCCCATAGCAACCACTGTTGATATCCTTGGCAACCGTTTGTTTACATCCCTAGCAACCGTTGCTTCGGAAGCCGGGAAATCAGTTTTGAGTCACACTCGGTGGCCAAGGACACTGAATTGTTGTATTTACTCCATAGAAACCGTTGTTCACCTCCTCAGCGACCGTTTTTTACCTCCTTAGCAACCGTTACGAATGTTGGAAATGATCAATTTATGACCCGTTTCCATCATTTTCGACGGCAAAGGACACAAAATCTTCCCAACTAGCTCCTCAGCAACCGTTGTTTACCGCCCTAGCAACCGTTGCTGAGGGGAAGAATAAATCACGTGAGTTTCGTTTCCAGTATTTTTAACTGCACAGGATACAAAATCTCCGTTTTACACAAAGAAATCATTGGTTATGTGTCTAGCAACCATTGCAATCTTTCTCGTAATCTGCTATCGAAAATCTGAAATGGAACACGCGAAAAACCTAAACCGAAAAAATATGATCTGACACATGACACTATTAACCTGAAATTTCATAAACAAACGTTCAACATGAACATAGATGAAATTTCGCTTTTATTTTGATTCGAATCGTTCGTTTAGTATTCTTTTTAATTGAACGAAATCGAAGTTTCAAGTTTCAAGTTTTATTGATTTAAATGTAATTTTTATTTAATTATTACTACACTTTTTATTGAAATTATTGATTTTCAAAGAACACATGGGGGGGGGTGGCGAGCGAAGCGAGCAGGGGGGTACCCCCTAGTAATGATGATTTATGAAAATACCATGAAATCTTATCTCTATTTCTATGTGAATTGCAAATAATAGATTTTGATCGAGTAAAATTGACAAATCAAATATTAAAAATTGTCTGTTTTCAATAGGATTTCTCTCAATAAATTCTTCAGTATTTACGATCAACAATTCAAAGTCGATGTAGAGAATCTTGTAATGATAATCTATGAGAATACCGTGTAAAATTTGGGCCATTTTCGGATATGGAATTTTTTATTTTTCTCGATTGAAGTCGTGTAGTTTCATCTTAGATCGATTTGGAGATAAGATACAAACGTTTTCCCATAAAATATGATTACCAGGATCTGTTTGTCAGGTTAATTGACTTTCAATGACGGATAGTGGATATTGAAGAATTTATTGAGAAAAACTACATCGTAAACAAACATTTTTTAATATTTGATTCGTCGATTTTACTCGATCAAAGTCGATTATTTCCAATTTACATTGATATAGATATAAGATTCCATGATATTTTCGTAAATTAACATTACAAGTTTATGTACATTGACTTTGAATTGTTGATCGTGAACACTCAAGAATTCATTCAGAAGAAATGAGTAAAAATTGGGTCATTTTCGAATATCGATTATTTGACTTTACTCCATCAAAGTCGATTATTTGCAATTAACATTGAAATAGAGATACGACTCCATGGTATTCTCATAAAGTACGATTACCAGGATCTGTTTGTTGACTTTCAATGGTGGATCGTGAATATTGATGAATTTATTGAGAAAATCCTATTGAAAACAGGCCATTTTCGAATATCGAACAAAATAATAAAGGAGAATACTGCTTACTTATTGTAAGAGATTGCGTATAATAGTCTTAATATACCTCGAGCAATTTTTTTTCGTCATATTAAAAAATGGACCTTTGAAAAAGGTATACGTGGACGACAAGTATGTTCCGTATCCCTATAGTTCGCAACTAAATTTTGTTGAGTAAATAGAACTTTGAAAATGACTGTTAAGTCTCAGTTCATCCAAAAATAATAATATGATTCAAATCTAATATATTTTTGAAAATACAGATGTATCACTTCAATAAACATCTTTACCAACACACGATCGTTATATGTTCCAGTATATTATTTCAATGATAACATGAGAAAGTAGCGAAATCTAGCATCAACTGACAAGTATCCAACAGTGTGGATAGCGTTTACAGAAATAGTATTTCTTCAAAGTACACCCTAAAGCAATTGTTGCACGATCTGTTATCAAATGTCAATAC
The DNA here is from genome assembly GCA_020882685.1 of Aphelinus atriplicis. Classification (NCBI taxonomy): domain Eukaryota; kingdom Metazoa; phylum Arthropoda; class Insecta; order Hymenoptera; family Aphelinidae; genus Aphelinus; species Aphelinus atriplicis. Next base: position 1,810,983 of record JAJGQD010000006.1, read on the forward strand.
ACTCCATATCAAATCACTCATGTTCGGATGGAATGTACTGAAATCCAAAATCTATGTCAAGTAGCTACATACATTTCAAATACATCTACCAATGTTGAGATAGAAAGTACTAAAATAACAATTCTATGTCAAGGAGTTAAAGAACTAGTATGTACCACTTTGGAAGGGTTCAGTATTAAATTCATAATAATTTTAAATCGAATAAAATACTCCATAATCGAAATTATCTTTCTCATAGTACAAGTAACGATTTTCACTAGAATCTCAAATCCCAATGGTAACTACATGAATGAAACTTTTTACATTACAATTCTACATCATGATATTATTTTCATTCTTCAATTGAAATGTATTTATTTTGTTTTACTTCTTTTTTCCATTTTTTTCAGTCAATGGAATTAACAAATGCATACTTGCCACGGGCCCGTTGTTTCACAGTTTCTCAATGGGCAGTGTATTTGTATTTTATTTTCACTTTACATACCAATAAAAGTTAACCCTCTATCTGAAAATGCTATTTTGTATGTGTAAACTTACAATATATAAAAAATCCGGATAAGTTTTCTCGCTTAAATTACTATTGACTCAAATTTCGATAAAATTCATTGTGTTTTCACGAGGCTGTATATCAAAATAATATCTAAGGAATATCGATCTCTCGGTGAATGTTCTTGCAAATCAGAGATCGAGGTGTTCATAGCTAGAATATACTGTTTTGAAAATTTTTGGAAGAAATAATATTCTGTTACTCGAATGAGTTCTAGATGTTCTTCAAAAGAGGTGAAAATACTCGATGAGAACGATGAACATAAAACTAAAGATTTTACCAAGGGATGTTTAAGACATGTTTGAAGGATGGGAATTGATTTATCGCCTTTGTTACTTGCAGAAATGTAGATTCAAGAAGCATTGAGCATCAAAATTTCCATCCTTTTCTTTCCGTGTTTGATCAGCATTTTCTATATTACGAGCAGGAGCTAGTTTTTTTGAATGGAATGAATTCGCATGAAAGAATCGTACCGTAGATTAATTTTTATCGGAAAATGTGAGACAACGGGCCCGTGGCAAGTATGCATATGTTAATTCCATTGACTGAAAAAAATGGGGAAAAGAAGTAAAACAAAATAAATACATTTCAATTGAAGAATGAAAATAATATCATGATGTAGAATTGTAATATTCAAACGTTAAGAATTGTAATGTAAAAAGTTTCATTCATGTTGTTATCATTGGGATTTGAGATTCTAGTGAAAATCGTTATTTGTACTATGAGAAAGATAATTTCGATTATGGAGTATTTTATTCGATTTAAAATTATTATGAATTTAATACTGAACCCTTCCAAAGTGGTACATACTAGTTCTTTAACTGCTTGACATAGAATTGTTATTTTAGTACTTCCTATCTCAACATTGGTAGATGTATTTGAAATGTATTTAACTACTTGACATAGATTTTGGATTTCAGTACATTCTATCCGAACATGAGTAGATTGGAGAAGAGATTGCAGAATTGATATGGAGTGTATTGACATTTGATAACAGATCGTGCAACAATTGCTTTAGGGTGTACTTTGAAGAAATACTATTTCTGTATACGCTATCCACACTGTTGGATACTTGTCAGTTGATGCTAGATTTTGCTACTTTCTCATGTTATCATTGAAATAATATACTGAAATAATATACATCTGTATTTTCAAAAATATATTAGATTTGAATCATATTATTATTTTACATGCATTTGGATGAACTGAGATTTATCAGTCATTTTCAAAGTTCTATTTACTCAACAAAATTTAGTCGCATAAGAATTTATTCAACAACGAACTATAGGGATACGGAACATACTTGTCGTCCAAGTATACCTTTTTCAAAGGTCCGTTTTTTACTATGACGAAGAAAAATTGCTCGAGGTATATTATATTTGATTTCAACCATTTATAATTTTTCTACTCAACTTCTACAAAACTATATGAGTTAAGTACTTGACATGGATTTGTGATTTCAGTACTTTCTTATCTTAACATTAGCAAATTGATATTCAGGTTATTAGTTCGAAATCCGTAACAGAGAAACATGAGGTAGATATATTCCACTATTTCTTCTCTTCTGAAAGCAATCCCTACTGGTATATAATTATTTCTTTTTTTATAAAAAAATTTAGTCGCATAAGAATTTATTCGACAACGAACATACTTGTCGTCAACGTATACCTTTTTCAAAGGTAAAGTTTTTAGGGCTAATCACACTAGTTGAATACTTGTCGGTTGGTGCTAGATTTTGCTACTTTCTCGTGTCATCGTTTACGAAATGAACTGGAATATATAAAAAAGCCATGAAAGTGATACATCTATATATTTACAACAAATAGCATATTAGTTCGAAATCCGTAACAGAGAAACATGAACCAGAGAAAAACCGCTGCCAAGGGCCTCAGCAGTATGCTTTCTCAAAGTATTGCAATTGAACCTCAACTTGCATCAATCACCACTCTTTGAGAAAGCAAAATGAACCTCTAACTCATTTTTTCCACTCCATGCTAACGGTTGCTAAGGGCGTAAACAACGGTTGCTATGGTAAATATCCGAGCTTCGGTGTTCTTACTTCTTAGTCGTCAACAGTTCCGAAAATGGACCTCCAACAGACTGTTCCCACTCCATAGTAACGGTTGCTAAGGACGTAAACAATGGTTGCTATGGTGAATGTCGGAGCTTCGATGTTCTTACTACTTAGTCATCAACAGTTCCAAAAATAGACTTCAAACTGACTTTTCCCACTCCATAGAAACGTTTGCTAAGGATGATGATCAATCATCAAGAAAATGATCATTTATCATGAATTATATGGGAACTTATCAGAAACACGCTAGCAACGGTTGCCATGGAAATAAACAACGGAAGTTGCTGAACACCGAAATCGGTTCTCATCTTCCGGAGACCGACCTGTGTGCAAAATTTCAGGACGATCGGACTATACCTTCGAAAGTTATCGTACGACAAAAAAAAGTCAGTCTGAAGCTGAATTTTGTATCTCCATAGCAACGGTTGCTAGGGGAATAAATAATGGTTGTTCCAAAATGAATGTCTTATCGATTCTCATCGATCGTCGAAAGAATTGGAGACCCATCGTGCATTGATGATGATTTTTGGAGCTTTTATCAAAAACACGTTAGCAACGGTTGCTAGAGAAATAAACAACGGATGAGGCTGAAAATTGAACTCGGCCGAGATTTTGCGGCGACTAACCTGTGTGCAGAACGATCGGACAATTCCTTCGAAAGTTATCGTACGACAAAAAAAAAGTGCACGTACGTACGTACGCACGTACTGTAACGAGTGTCAGCGGACACTCGTTATTTGCGCGATCGGAACGCGCGCCGCGTTCGCGGCAACTCCCGCGCGAGACACGTAAGGGGCCGCCAGGGGAGGAAGGGAGGGGAGGAGGGACGGCGGACGGCACGCGCCGCAAGCGCGAGCCGCGGGACGAGCGCGCGACGGCTCATTAAGTCGCCGGCCCCGCTATCGACCACCGCGATCGATCATCGATCTCGTGCCGTTCCTCCGCGTCGCCGACCCCCGAGTGCGAGTGCGTGCGCGTGTGAGTGCACGACGAGCCAGCACCACATCCGTCCCGCTGCGCCCACCCGAGGAGACGTCCTCGAGCCTCCGCCACCGAGCCGTGCGGAGGAGCAGCAGCGCACCCGCTCTCCCCGAAGAGCCGAGCGGTCGACCACGCGGCGAGACGCGCTAGCTCGCTTCCGAGAAGCGAGCCGCCGGTGTGCGAGCCCGGCGACAGCGACAGCGAGCGCCGACACAGTAAGTCGACATTTGTAATCTCCGCGAGCGTGCGAATACCCGATCCCGACGATCGGGCGGCCCTCTGCGCGATTACGCGCCTTAGTCGCCAACGAGCACCGGCTCGCCGGCGCACTTGTATTTGTCTCCTCAATAAAGAGGATCTTTATTCAACTTCACGCGTTCCGTTTCATTTCGACTCCGTCCTCGCACCTCCGAACGACCCCCCCTCTCTCCGCGCGCCCGAAAAGCCCTCTGCTCTTCGGGCCAACTGAACGCCCCGCGCCCACGAAACCCGTCCCATCAGCGTACCAGCGCAGCAAGGGCCATTGCACGTGAGGAAACTCGCGGGCCCCAACAATCGGCGTGAGCCGCACCGAGGGACGCGCGCGCGGCGGCAGCCGACCCCCCATTCCCCTTCGACTCCCGCCCGTTCCGCGTGGCCGACCGCGCCGGCGGAGCTTCCCCGAGCAGTTCCCGCCCGTGGGTTACACCCACGGGTAATCAGGGGCCGACTTCGGCCCCCAACTCGAAACGTGCTCGAGGGCTGTACCCGTCCGGTTCGGCGAGCTACGCGAGAGCGGGCCACAACCCCGCGACGAAGCGGCCGCGAATCGAATAGCTTCGGGGTGCCCGCCGAAGCGGTCACGAGCTCAAGAAGCACCCCGTTGCAGTACATACATACAGACATTTTCGGATTTCCATGTTTTTCGGCCCGTAAATTACGAAAATCGAGGTCCCGAAGTCCGATTCGATGGGTCGATTTTTACCCCATTACAAAGCTTTCTCTTTGAGAAAGCAAAAGAGTCATATTATCACTTTCTCACGTACATTTGATAGATTTTACTTGACATATAATTGATTGTGAGTGTAATTTGCAAAAATATTTGTTTAGTGGTAGGATAATCACACCAGTTGAATACTTGGCATCCGATTCTAGATTTCATTACTTTCTTGGGTCATAATTTACAAAATGAACTGAAATTTACCAATAACGATAGTGTATTGGTAAATGTCTATTGAAGTGATATTTTCAAATGATATATTCGATTTGTATCATATTATTCTCTCACATACACTTTAATAGACTAAGATCAAACAGAAATTTTCAAATTTCTTTTTTTATAAAAAAATTTAGTCGCATAAAAATTTATTCAACAACGAACTATGGGATACGGAACCTACTTGTCATCAACGTATACCTTTTTCAAAGGTAACTATTTTTTTATGAGGAATAAAAATGCAAATGGTATATTTTATTTCCACCATTTATACAATTTTTGAGCTTAACCTCTTCCAAATTATATTAGTACTTAACATAAATTTGTGATTCGAGTTATTTTCCATCTTAACATTAGTAACTACAAGAATTAAGTGAAAAATATTCATTTTATTGTTGGATAACCATACTAGTTGGATAATGCTTGATATTACTGTATATTAAATAAATCAGTTTGACATCCGTAGCAAAGCAACATGAAGCAGAAAGAAGGCTTCATATTCTGTAATTATTATTTTAAATGTATTCAAATAGAAAAAGAACTAAAAGACATCTTGCAATTTTTTCCCCACTCAAAAAAATTTAGTCACTTGAGCATTTATATGTGTACAAAAAAAAATATAATTAATTCTACCCAAAAACATTTAGTCGATTGAAAATTTATCCAACAACGAACCAAAGGATACGGAATATACTTGTCGTTAAGTATATCTTTTTCAAAGGTGAATTTTTACTATGAAAAATAAAATTGCTTATGCTATCTGATGTACTGGCATAATTTTCTGACCATATTACCCATTAAAGCCCATGTTCAGACCAGCGGAGATATCATAACACTAATTATTGGATCACGTGCTTTTTTGAAAAAAAAATACCCGTGTTTTTTTTCCGTTTCCATTGTTTAAACAATAATTATTTAAACAAATTGCACCCAAGAACGTGAGATACATTTTTTTTGATTTTAGGCTTATTTTTCTGGCAATTGCGTTATAAACAATTGGAATTCAGTAAAACCGAGAAAAAGTGGCTTCGGCCCATGCTTACGCTATCACTATGGGATGAAAACTAACTGGGGGATCGCGTGCTTTTTTGAAAAAAAAATACCCCTATTTTCTCTTTTTTCAAAATTCAATGTTTATACAATGATTATTTAAACTAATTGCACCCAAAGTGAATCGACTTCCCTGATATCACTGGATTCCATTTGTTCATATCGTGATTGTAAGAGACATGAACCTCAAATCGAAAAAATGTATTTTTACTTTTCTTCTTGGTTTTTCTTCTAGAATACTAAATAAAACTAAAACGAAACAATATTGCTTTGATAATATATTTTTGATGGAAGAGTAGCGAACCTTTAAATAAACGTACAACTAGTTCACGAGTAAAGAATGGTTTTAGGGGAGGTATATATTAGATGGATACCAGAGCTACCTAATCGGGGCATGTTTAAATACAGAAATGCATTTATATTAGCCCTTTCAAGATCAAATACATTTCAACCTTCGTCAGAAAGTTGTTCATTTTATTGGAACTTTGAACTTGTAAAGATATCAGGGTTATGAAGCGAACGCATGGCTTGGCAATTGTAACAATATGTCTCATAAATCCAACTTTACTTTCTGCCCGTGTTAGGCTCATTGGCAAACTGATTCTGACGTACGACTTAGGCCCGTCTTAATCTAATAGTTAACCGGCCATATTACTTCTGGGTCACGGAATATTGTTCAAAAAAGTGTGCTTCAATATGGAATGACCAAATTGGAGACTGGGATTGACCGCGAAGTTGAGTTGGTCTAATGTCCAAGCTACCTTCTATAGACGGTAGAACGCCGATTCTCTTCCGAGAGAGCGCCGCGCTATACCTTATACACGTGCGACTCAACGCCTCGCCATCTACAGGCGCTCCATGGTACTTGGTCGGTTACTCGAAAATGAGCTTATACTCGTCAACTATATAAAGCACATTGAAAATTGAATCGAATCTCACTGTAATTGCATTGAAAAAAAGAATGTTATTATGATCATTCCATTTTATATGAACACGGAAAAAAATGTTAAAAAACTAATGAAAGCAATTCAAATTGAAGTTTATCGAATTCAAAATGTATTCATAATAATATTATAGTCTTCATCTAAAATAATTTGTTAGCATGTCAGAGGTGGATATAGTTTTTTGAAGCAGTCAAAATGAAGCATTAACAATTTCATAAAGATGCGATGATGATATATGCTCAAATGCAGTCTTCTCTTTCAATAGAAATTTATTATAATTAATATATCAACATATACAAATACAATACACTATTCACAGTTCAGTTCAAACTATTCTAGATAAGTGTCAATTGTAATATATTTTCATTCTATACTTTCACAGTAGTCTGTAAAAAATAAATTGTCATATCCATGAATCATGAGCTGAGGGATGATGAGCTGGTAAAGTTAATAATAGTCTTGAGCTACACTAGTTATCTTGGAATTGTTGAATACAGGAATCACCGGTAGAAGTGTCAATAAACACTCATAATATTTCAAGACGTCTACTCCTGTGAAATTATGGAGCTCCATCCCAAGCAGCTCTTTATCTTAGCTGTTTTTTACGTATAACTTTCCACATTTTTTCACTGTCATTATATTTATTTTATCTTCACACTAGATATTGAAGATTATAAAATATTTTCACACTGGTCAGTAAAATAAATTTCAACCCAGAAATCATAAGCTGGGGGATCATGAGCTGTTAAAGTCAACCATCTTCAATCACACTGATCATCTTGAGATTGTTGAATATACAAATCACTGATACGGGTTTCAATGAAGCAATCACTACATGGCATGTCTAGACGTCTCCTCCTGTAAAGTTGTGAAGTTTCATGCTAAGCTGCTTCCTATCATAACAGTTTTTCACATATAACTGTTTACTGATTTTCAATTTATCACAATATTTATTCTGTCCTTACGCCAGTTATAAATAGATATCCAACACTTCCATGGTAGGAGGTGATGAATTCCCATATTCAAGAATTATATGAGCTGGCGGATAAGGAGCTGTTAACGTCAACAGTCTTAAGTTACACTGATCATCTGACATTTATCTAACACTGAAATCACTCACTGGAGTGTCAATGATGCGAACACTTGTAACATGTTTAGATGTCTCCTATAAAGTTGAGGAGATTCATCACAAGCTGCTTCCCATCATAGCTGTTTTTCATGCATACAACTGTTCACTATTTATCACTTTATCACAAAATTTATTCTGTCCTCACCCCAGTTATGAATAGTTATTCAACATTTCCATGGTAGTAGGTGATGAATTTCCATAATCAAGAATTATGAGCTGGCGGATAAGAGGCTGGTAACGTCAACAGTCTTGAGTTACACTGATCATCTCACGTTTGTCGGATACTGAAATTACTCACTTGAGTGTCAATGAAGCTAACACTCATGACATATTTAATCGCCTCCTCCTGTAAAGTTGTGGAGCGTCACGACAAGCTGCTTCCCATCATAGCTGTTTTTCTCGCACATACCTGTTCACTGCTTATCACTTTATTACAATATTCAAGAATTATATGAGCTGGCAGAGAGGGAACTGGTAACGTCAACAGTCATAAGTTACACTGATTATCTCACAATTGTCAGATATTGAAATCACTCACTGATGTTAACACTCATATCTAGATGTCTTCTGTAAAAATGTGGATATTTAAATAGGGTGTAATTGTCGAAAAAGATCTAACACGTCAACTGAAATACACTGTTCTGTAGAAGTCTTCTACTTGCTTATTCATGTCCATTTTAAGACTATCTTTTATTGGCGAGAATTTATTTTCTCATCTTGTATGATGAGTTTTGCCAGCTCCTGTAGCCCGTATGAAAATACTGAGCATTTGTAGCCTTCTAACTTTATTAACATCTATTTTTGAACTGCAAAAAAAAATGCTCAATTAGATTCATTCATCAATCAATGAATAACCTCAAATCAAATTTTTACAATAATAAAGAAACTGATTTACCTTGAAAAGTATCAGCAAATAGGTTAGCCCATGTCAGACCACTCAATCAATTTAAATTCAGATTGACAAAACTGCTATAAACATATTTCTCCTGAGGCTATCACCGCTTATGTATTTGCGTATATGTTTGCCTAGCAGCTATTTACTACGACGATATACATATATACGGAAGCATATATATATATATATATATATATATATATATATATATATATATATATATATATATATATATATATATATATATATATATATAACCACTGGGAACCGCTGGCGCTCGCTCGCTTGTATATCTATAGCGTACTCTTGGAATCTTGAAATGTTGACGAATTTTCAAGCGCTCTCGCGCACTCCGTCTGCTAGCCGACTCAATCTTCTATTCTCAAATATAACCAGAGCGATTTCGATGAAACTTTTCTGACAAAAGTAATCGTAAGTGACCGTAGTTCTTGCTTATAACTGTTACAAGACTGCGGGACGGCGGTAAAACAAAAATAATTAAAAAAGTGAGGTTGAACACGACATTGGACTGTATATAAAGGCTAGTCGCGTCCCACGAGCGCTTGCTGCGCATACTTGTCGTCGGTGGCGCTGACGCGCCACCTGATTATAATAAATTACTTCTGAAATTTTGACAAATTCGATTGGAATAATCAAAAAATAAAGCAAAAGTAACAATAAAACCTAAGAACTTTAATCTTTTGTATGGATTAATCTATTTTCATTCAATATTCGACAAAGTGATTCATAGTATCTTTCCAAAAAAGTAATGGGGATAAAAAGCTTTATTGATTTTTTCCTCTATAATAAGGATCAAATGTATGAATTAGAAAAAACATAGTAAAATCCGGCAATCGCATCGCAAGTTATGTGAAGGCCTAGCCGATCTCCGTGTGGATTAATACGTTTCTATTTAATATTTTGAAGAGTGATTTATATCAACTTCTGAAGAATTTAAGGGGAATAAAAAGCTCTCTTTGTTTTTTCTACATGAACAGAATTGAATGAATTAATTGAAATATTTACGTCTCAGCTACGAGAAGAGTGCTGCGATACTGAACTCCCGAATATTTGAAAAATTGTAGGATCACTACAATTTCAACAACATATTCTAAGGAAGGTCGGAATAACATTCCTGCGCAAATTTCTGGAAATTTGTAGACAGCCCTGTAACTTTATGTTCACTTTGAGACACAGTATAGAGAAACCGACAATATTGAAGACGGCGGGTCGAGTCTATTGTCAGTTTCAAAGTTACCGTGGTACCGAACTCGTCGGGTCAAGTGAAGAATGAAAAAAAAATATTATATTGTGCACCCTCCATAATTCCAAATGTGTATAAATTGTCGATCTTTGAGGGCCAATCCAGAGTGAAGTGGAAAAAGGAAAATTCACAAAATCCACCACATATTTATTTTACGCGACGTTTCGCCAGTTAGGTTCACTGGCCTCATCAGGCAGTTTTGAATGAAAATATAATATTACCACGCTTCCACTGCCGAACGTAATATTATATTTTCATTCAAAACTGCCTGATGAGGCCAGTGAACCTAACTGGCGAAACGTCGCGTAAAATAAATATGTGGTGGATTTTGTGAATTTTCGTTTTTCCACTTCACTCTGGATTGGCCCTCAAAAATCGAAAATTTATACACATTTGAAAAAAAAATATATGTATATATTGTTCCATCAATTGTTTCTTTTTTTTGAAGAATGGATTCCTCACTCGATCGGAATATGTAAGTATTATTACGTGTATATTTTTCTTGAATATATTCAGATGTTTACAGATCGTATTGGATTAAAAATGATTATTTTGCATTTTCAGCTCATCAAAGTCGCGTCCTAGCGAGACGCAAATAGATGCAATGATGGAATTCATGGGAAGTAATTTATATTTTTAAATGGCTTATATTTATTGCAGACATGGAAACATTTGAGATACGCTTCAAAAGGAAGGATCTCAACATTCCAACATTCAACCTCGCAATGCGACGTACAGGCAACATTTCAATCGAGCATGGATTTCATTATCAAGGGGGGGGGCGAGCGAGAGAGAGATTAGATTAGATAGATTAGATACGTTTATTAATGTACATTATGTTGTACAATAAAAATAATGGTGGAATAAAGTATACATATGGTAAAACAAATAAAGCAAATATAAAATACATAGTTTGACTAAAGATAGGTGAAATGGAGAGGTAAGTATGTTAAAGTGAACGAGTGCAGTGAGGGTGCATGAAAAACAGTAAAATAGATGAGGTAGATGGAATGACTTAAGTACTAAGAGAAATACCTTCGCGGTCAAAAATAAATTTGAAGATGTGGTGCTTAAACATGGCGAATGAGTTGATGTTGCGAATATGAGTGGGGAGATTGTTCCAGATGTAGGTCGAACTGATGAAGAATGAGTTCCTGGTCGACTCCAGTCTGAACGGGGGAACGACAAGGGGCCTTTGACACTCACCCCTCACAGGCCTCTGGCTAGTATTTAGCTGATAGCGATTCGCAAGGTAAGTTGGCCTACCACTGGCCAGGATTTTGTAGAGAGTACAAGCCGAGAAGTACTCTCTACGACCAGAGCCAGTGAGCCAGCCAAGCTGACGCCTGTAGGGAGTGATGTGCTCGCGCCTCTTTACACCATAGATGTATCTGATCCCCGTGTTGAGGATACGCTGAATAAGGAGATCCTGTTCATCGGAAAGGTCAGAGAGCACTAGAGAGCAGTAGTCTACCACAGGAAACAAAAGCGCCTGAATAAGGTGCTTTCTGAGCGCAAGGGTGGTGCTGCGCCTGAAATGGTGGAGGCGGTACATAAGTGAGTTGGCTTTTTTGCAGATTGAAAGAACATGCAGCCTCCAATCCAGTTTGGCGTCAAGCACCACACCAAGGCCGCGTACAGAAGATTCAATTGGGACCGGGGTGCCATTTATCACTATGGAGTAGTTATGTGCCGATTTGGAGAATTGATTGATGTAATAGCCAGTGCCAAATACAATTGCTTTGGTTTTTTCAACATTAAGTTTGAGATGATTAAGAGCGGCCCACTCAGCGATTCGAGAACCAACTCTGCTTAGAGCAGCGAGCGCCGCGTCAAGGTCAGACAGGTTGCACTGGAGATACACCTGAAGATCATCAGCATAGACAATATACTTGATGTTAGCAGGGAAGTGTCTAGCCACATCACTTATATAAAGAGCAAACAGCAGGGGGCCAAGAACTGAGCCTTGAGGGACGCCGCAGTTGACGTCGCGAAAGTTAGAGCGGTCACCGTTCCGGCCCCTCACTGCCTGCCTCCTAGCGCCAAGGTAGGACCCGAGCCACCTTAGCGCACCTGATGAAAAACCCATATCAGAGAGTTTTCGTAAGAGCGTAACGTGGCAGACCGTATCGAAGGCCTTGCTGAAATCAAACAGGAGCATCGCAGTCACCATCCTTCTGTCCCTGCCGCAGCGAATGTCATCAGTGAGTTTGAGTAGGGCTGTCTGTGTACTATGCCCGGCTCGGAAACCAGATTGGAACTCATCAGGAGATTATTTGCTTCAACGTAAGCAGTGATTTGATCTGAGGCAATTCTTTCAAGAGACAGAACACTAAGCAGAGAGATAGGGCGGAAGTCACCCAGGCATGTGGGAGAGGGCACCTTGTTAAGAGCAAGCACAAGAGATTGTTTCCAGCTACAGGGAAAAATAGACTGGGATAGCGAGAGATTAAAAATTTTAACAAGATGCGGCCCAAGGGAGGGGAGAGCCGCATGAACGAACCTCTGGGGAATCTCATCAATGCCCACCGCCTGCGACCTCTGTCTGACGATGGCCCTCTCTAGTGACTCAAGCGTGATTTCAGAAAAGTTGAAGCCGGTCGAGTGCTCAGGGAGCGCAGACAGGTAGTGAGCGAGCGAGGGTGCCTGAGCGTCATAGGAGGTCGAGGCAAAGTGAGCATTGAGATCATCCACGGAGAAGTGCGACATGTTGCTCTCGTGATCCGGGCAGATTCCCAAATGCCTGTGTTCCCTCCAGACTTCCTTGGGGTCTGATAGGCCTCTGATCCGGTCATAGTAGTAGTCGAGTCGCGCAAATTCCACAAGTCGATGGGTCTCGTCACGTACCCGTCTGTAGTGGAGCAAGTCTAAGTAGCATTTTGTACGTTTGTAGCGTCTGTAGAGTCGATTGCGTTCCTTAATGAGCTGAGAGTGATCGTTGGTGAACCAAGGATGCCTGCGCTTCTTTACATGTTTGACTGTTTTTAAGGGCGCAAAAGAGTCAAGTGCAGAATTAATGTGAGTATAGAGGCAGTCAAATCCGTTTGAGAGTGAGCAGTCGGGGTCATCGAGGGCTGACCAATCACAGCCAGCCAGGTAATCGTTAAGGGAACTCGGATCAATTGATTTAAAATCACGATACGAGTAGTCAGACTAAATAACCTTAGGAATAGAAATATCGAGGGTGGCGCTGATCCAGTCATGCCCTGCGATGAAGGGAGTGTCAGATTTGTGGAAGTCAAGTACTGTATCAAGTTCGTCGATGATGCAGAGATCAAGCCAGGTGTCGGAGTCCGGGGTACGATGAGTGGCACCGTAGGGAATTAGTGCAAGGGAGTTCTCGTCCAAGAACCCACGTATGATATTTGCATCAGTGCTAGACGATAGCTGATCTGCGTTAAAGTCGCCAAGTATGACCTTGGAGCTGTAGTCGTACATATACATCGCGAGGTTCTGGAAGAGGTTAGTTCCCTGCACAAGTGGAGCATGGGGTGGACGGTATACCACACCAGTAAATATCGGATTGCCTCCCCTGGGAGTGATCTCACAGAGGATGTATTCAGGGAATGTTTCAAGTGGGGTCCAGATTTCTGTCGAGGTGCAGAGTATAGTGGCGGAGAGCGAATTATGGATGAACAATGCGACACCTCCTCCAGTAGTTCTCCGATCCCGCCTGAACAGGGTAAAATCATCAAGGGCAATGATGTGATCCTCAATGTGGGGGGCCAGTTTGGTTTCAGTCACAGCTATTACGTGGAAATGAGGTCGAGAGGCTACGAAGTGCCTGATCGCTCCAATGTGAGCACTAATAGAGCTCGCATTGAAGTGCCAGACACGGAGTCCCTCCCTCACGGCCGTCGTGGAGTTGAGCAAGGATTGATGATGGGAGTTAGTAAATGAGCTGTTAGGAGGTGATTTCGGTGAGGTGATGGACTGAGGTGTGAGAGAGAGAGAGAGAGACAGAGAGAGAGAGAGAGAGAGAGAGAGAGAGAGAGAGAGACAGAGAGAGAGAGAGAGAGAGAGAGACAGAGAGACAGAGAGAGAGAGAGAGAGAGAGAGAGAGAGAGAGAGAGAGAGAGAGAGAGAGAGAGAGAGAGAGAGAGAGAGAGAGACAGGAATGTATTGTGCCTATGTAATGTTTACTTCTGTCGTATTATATTTGGCAACACGTGCGTGATCCTGTTAGTCCCTTGCTAGTTGCTGAACTTGAAGGATCGGAATAGAAAGAGCCATGAAGAGTGAGAAGTTAGTGCCTTGAAAATGATTTACTGTGGAATATAAGCGTTTTTATTTTAATATAAAATAGTTGAATAATTAACCCTTTGCGGCATGGTGGTTAATATATTAACCACCTATTTCATCCAAGATTTTTATTTATAAAAATTGTATTTATCGGTGTATATGAATGGTAATAGATTCTCCTGATAGCTAGGAAGTTTCTCTACAATACTAATTAACAAAAATTGATAGTTTATTTGTTGTTAGATAGTTATAAATAAACAAATTGCGAAAAAATGAGATTTTTTAGGAAAAAATCATTTTCCAGCTCATTTGTCGTTCGATTTTCATGAAAATTTGTATCTTAGGGTTTTGATAGTTGCTGATTACGAATCTGTGGTCAGATTTTCAAAAATCAAAATGGCGGATTCAAAATGGTGGACCAAAACTTTAAAAATAACGTATTTTTGTCAAAAATGTTCAATCAGGGGTTTTTGGGGTCGCTGATTATGAATATGTAATTACAAATATGATTTTCTCAAATCCAATATGGCGAATTCAAAATGGCGGGCCAAAATTTTTAAAAATAGCGTATATTTGTCTGAAAATTTTTTCTCAGGGGTTATTAGGATCGCTGATAATGAATATGATATCAGTTTTACAATTTTCCTACATTCAAGATGGCGGAATCAACATGGCAGACTGGAAATTCCAAAAATAACGTAATCCATGCTGAAAATCTACTCGCGCGGGATTTTCGAGGAAGCTGTAAATAAGTTTGATGTTATATTCGTATTCTTAGATCCTGAAAACCCTCGGGAAACTTTTTTAGACAAAAATATACAACGATCTTAAAAATTCCCGAATTACGATTTTCACATACGAACACGTTGCTTCTCAATTTTTAATATACTATTTTGGAGTTCAAAAATTGAAATTTTAATTGTAGATTCTTATTCAGTAACTCTAAATACTTCCGAGTGAAAAATTCCATCTTGCTTCGATTGCATTGCATTTCATTATGCGTAAGAAGCCAAACTTACACTACTAGTTTTTGAATTATTGAATAATCTTCAAGTACTGAAAATAAATATTCATAAAAAATTGACTAATTTTTTTATTTTACAACTCTGTAAAAAGACATTACTTATTACTTATTTAAAATAATTATAATCAAAAATTCCATAATTCACGTGAATATTTTTTCCTAACTTTTGCTTGTTGGAAATCCTATTTGAGTGTCAGGCTAACAAAATTGAGAAAAATTTATGTTAGCAAGTTCTCTCGTAGAACAAAAATCATTTATCTCCATCCCTCACTGTTACACTAAGTTGTACCTATTGCGTATATTCAGCTCTCAAGACATTATTTCATAAAACTTCAAATTATGGATGAAATCGCTGATATTCCCAGTGATTCTGAATCTGTTGATGGATTGTGTGATGATGATGAATTGGAGAATGACGATATCGATATTAAATTTGATCAAATTTGGTTGACTTTCAAAAATTTTGTCCGCCATCTTGGATCCGCCATTTTGGATTTTGAAAAACTAACCTCAGATTCGTGATCAGAGACCTCAAAAACCCCTGTGTACCAGATTAGATCAAATTCGGTTGACTTTCAAAAATTTTGTCCGCCATCTTAGATCCGCCATTTTGAATTTTGAAAAATTAACCTCAGATTCGTGATCAGAGACCTTCAAAACCCCTGTATACCAAATTTGATAAAATTTGGTTGGCTTTCAAAAAATTTTGTCCGCCATCTTGGATCCGCCATTTTGGATTTTGAAAAACTAACCTCAGATTCGTGATCAGAGACCTCAAAAACCCCTGTGTACCAGATTAGATCAAATTCGGTTGACTTTCAAAAATTTTGTCCGCCATCTTGGATCCGCGATCCGCCATTTTGAATTTTGAAAAACTAACCTCAGATTCGTGATCAGCGACTCCAAAAACCCCGAGTACGAAAATTCAGACCAAAATATGCAGTAGAAAAAAGCATGCCTCAAAGGGTTAACACGAATGTCTCTTTTACAATTCACTGGACAGAAAAAAGGCAACGTCCAACTGCAGCTCAAACCAAGTATATCTATGAATACATGGAGCGGAACCTTGATTTTGCCAATGGAAAACTGGATCACAAAGTTAATGTTGGTATTTGGAAAAATTTCTCATATAAAATTATTTCCCATTCATATTACTTCTTATATCAAATAGTAAATTTTCCCTATTAAATAGTGCTGGGTAGGTATTTATGTACGTATATGCGATACGTGATTCTCCGCTATACAGTACACATCAGCTTGTTTTTAACGGTATTTATACTTTGGCTGCGGCTGCAGTGAATATATTTTTGTATTATATGGCATTTCTCAATCTTAGTTGAATGACTAATTGTTAATGACGTGGAAAGGAATATTCCATTTCGATCCATCAAATATTTCATTCATTTTACAAAACTTGAAAATCAAGGGAGGGTTAATTTTACTATTATGTATAATTCAATATTATTAATTTAATTATTGCGAGCAAGAAATTATGGCTAGTATAGTATAATGTACATACATATGCAAGTTAGTTTCGATATCGATTTGTGAGCGTGTTGTGTTACTAAAAAAACAGACACAAAAATACACACACACACACACACACACACACACACACACACACACACACACACACATACAAAAGCGAGTTACGCTCTTTCCAACGTTGTATCGGTTCGATAATAGAGCAGGAATATGTTTTTCATTCGCGCGTGCCCTTTACTTCTTACCCAACAAATCGGATAATCCATGGAAATGATTTCATATTTACGGTAAATCGCGATTAGAGTTGTATCGGAAAATAGGTCATTATGCAACTATTCGCGTTGACAATCATTTAATGATCCACCTGCTATTACACACGCCAAATAGATGAGGAAATTAAAACTTACAATGAACCTTTTTTTTACTTGTCTTTATTTTTTATAATATTTTATAAGTTAGAACCGATCTCGCCGCTGTCAAGATCAAAAGTGGCTGCCTCAATCGATCGAAAAATAGCAAAGAAAACAGTCGTTGCCATGCCAACCATTCGAAACTGAGATAAAAGCGGATCGGCTCTCTGGCTCCCGTTCGCGGTTTCCCGCCACGTGCTCTCTCCATCTTTGATCCTTTGAATCTAGGAGAGAAAGGCGGCCCCGGACGATCCTTGTGATCGCCGTGCACGCAGCCCACGCAACGGCGGCGTTTAGTGTCCGTTGCGGCGAGCCGATCCAATGCATCAATACTAATAATTTCAATAATTCTACTATATTTGGAAAATCGATTGAGGCAAATGTTTATTTACATATTAAATATTGTAAACACGCAATATATATATCCCGAACACCACCATTGGGATATATGGGCTTTATACTGTGAAGATTTGAAATTATATATATCCATACATAAGTTCAAATTATACATGTATATATATATATATATATATATATACTTTTATGCTACTATATAAAAGGACAGCCTGTTTTTTTGTGGCCGCTAATCTCAAAAACTACTGAACCGATTTTCATGAAATTTTGATACTAGATTCTTGACCACTCCAGGCATGTTTATGGATATGTTGTGTTTTAAAATTTCGAGTAGGAATCGAAAATAGACAATGCATTTTTCTGTGGTGGGGGTAACTGTCCAAGTACCATGGCACGCCAGTAGATGGCGAGGCGTTGAGTCGCACGTGTATAAGGTATAGCGCGTCGTTCTCTCGCAAGAGAGTAAGCGTTCTATCGGCTATATAGGAGTGCTTAAAAATGAGCTCAGCCTCTTCCTGGGATCTTTTGTATCCCAGTCCCCTGATGCCAAATGATTTTGGTAACAATGCCGAGACCCAGAAGTGACATTGGGCGGTATACGATTAGAACCAGACGAAGTTCATAGTACGTGGAAGATCTGCTTTTGAATATGATCCATCAGAAAATTACGCTAATATAAAAGATATTGTAGTTGGATCTATGAATAAAAATGGAGCTCCTGGATTGTGCGGATTGATTGATTTCGGTCTACCTACGCCAATTCGTTGTCCACAGAATGTTTGTGATCCCTATAATGCTTTAAAGAATCGACATAACATTATGGGAATGCGTCATTGTTTGGAATCTAATATACCTAAAATGGCTGCGAATAAACCGAATTCATTTGATCTCATTACCAACAGTGTTAATGATAGCCTAGGGAAACTATTTTTTACTGATGCCCCTGGAGGCACAGGAAAGACTTTTCTGCTCAACTTAATATTAGCTCAAATTCGTAGTTTGGGTGCTTTAGTTTTAGCTGTTGCATCTTCAGGTATTGCAGCAATTCTTCTTGAAGGCAAAACTGCCCATTCCACGTTCAAATTACCTTTGAACGTTTTCATTGGTCAAGATACAATATGTGCAATCAGAAAAAATAGTCCTTTATGCAAAATTATCGAAGAAACTTCTCTTATAGTATGGGATGATAGAATTTAGAATTTGATGGAAAAATTCCATTTACGAACAAATATGAGAGCTCACATTGGAGGTGGGTATTTGCAGTTTTCTTTAGAATTTCTGAAAATTGAAGATGGGAAAGTATCAAATGAAAATGATTACATAATTATTGATACAAAAGTAGGAACGGCTATTAATACAGTCATGGACCTGATTTCTAAAGTCTATCCAGAAATTGAAAGACTTTCTGACAAACCTTTCAATTGGTAATGCGAAAGGGCAATCATAACGCCTCAAAATGCTACCGCTCATAATATTAATAATATTATTTTGGGAAAGTTTGATGGAGAAATACGACATTATCATTCTATCGATCAGTGATTAACATTGATTAAGTTGTACACTACCCTCAAGGATTTCTGAACTCTCTTGATCCTTCAGGCTTTCCACCTCAAGCTGTTCAAAACCAAATCACACGGTATGTTTGTAAACAACGAGCTGACGTCAAGTGAAAGTAATACGTAATCAGCTGGGACATGTATATTTGAAATTTGCTCTTTAAATTCGAAACTATTATTCACGCGAGAGATTGGTGGTTTTATACACTTTTTTAAATCGTCATATAAGGTTTTTGCTAAAAAAAGTGTAGGTGAGTTTACTAAAGAGATGATGGGCTTCAGTGGGACATCGGGTTTATGTATCTTAGGCAAACCATATGCTTTAGCTAGAACAGTATTCGTTTGTGTCAATTGAATGTTGTGGAAGCGCTTATTTAGGAAGTCTTGGTCATTTAAACTGGATAATATTTTATGAACTTTAGTTTGTAATGATTTCAGTGGGTTTCTTCTAACTATTTTATAAGTATGTTTATCTTCTAAAAGTGAGTTCATTTTTTCTCTATATTCACTAGTATTCATACACACAGTCAAGTTACCTTTGTCTGCACGAGTGAAAAAAATATTGCTATTATTTTTTAAAAAATTCTTAGTTTCTGAAAGTTTTTTTGCAAATTCTCTGTGTTGGGATGAAATGTGGCTAACTTTATTAAAATTGTTGATTAAGGCATTAGTGACAGTTTCTCTAACGTTATTTTTAATAGTGTGGCTTACGTCAATTTTGTCTAAAGAGTGTTCAATATTTTTAACTGTTAATACTATGTCATCTTTTGTGAAATTTTCTTTTACATTATAATTCGGACCCAATGAAGCTACTTCAAGGACATTCTCCGGTATGTTAACATCTGAGAGGTTTTTTACCCATCTGCCACTATTTATTTTATGAGAATTGGAATTGTTGTATTTTTTTCTTAAAATTTCAAATTTACTATTGAGTTTTTTTGTTTGATTATCGAAAATTTTTTGGCTCTTTAATTCTGTTTTTGTTAAAAAATTATCTCTAGTGATATTATCAATTTTCAACTTATCAAGTTTTTTTCTAAGTGAATTTAAACTTTTGTATAAATACGATTTATGTATATGAATGTCCTTGATCTCTAGTTTTAATAAATATCGCGACTGTTCGGCGTTAGAGCGATAGAAGGATAGATAGAAGAGGCCTTCCCACCGCGCGTTCGCTCCTTGCACTCCTAACCTTGCTTTCAGGATGACGATTGATAGCGGCTGGAGTAGTTTCAGCAAGTCGAATTACACAGCGAGATGTTGAGATGCTGCAACGACTTGCATTAGGGCGCTTGCAAGGAGCTGAAACAATAGCGCCCGAAGGCAGGATTACGGCAGAAAATGCTCGAATACGGCGGAGCAGTCGACAGTACGTGTGCAGTTGGTACTTACCGCGCGCAGAGAGGAGAGAGAGAGAGAGATATGTATATGTATGATGTGCATCATCTACATAGGTAGAGAGTCGCACCAGCTCTAGGAATTAGTAGTGCAAGAGAGAGAAAGCGATTCTCCATGAACTGATATCAATCAGCATCAGAGTCGCATCATCTCCTGGACTACACAAGTGGAAAAAGAAATACACTAGATGACAGAGAAAAGCATCATCTCCAAGGATAGAGGGACGCACCTGCTCTCACACACACAAGGGTGAAGACTTGGATAAAAGAAATGGAAAGCCCACAAGTGTGTACAGAAATAAGCTGAAATTTATTAAAAAATATTAGAATAGATGGGTTCACTACGTTAGTCCAGTGAACACTGATTAGTATTGTGAGCAGAGCATGCTTTTATAATAGCATACCCCCACTCCAACCACAAAAAATAAAAATATATTTTCTGTGCATCTTCTACATGGGTAGAAAGTCGCACCAGGTCCATGATCTGCTTGGGCAAGAGAGAAAGCGATACTCTATAAACTGATATCAATCAGCACTAGAGTCGCATCATCTCCTGGACCACACAAGTGAAGAGAAATAAACTAGTTGAAAGAGGAAAGCATTATCTCTAAGGATAGAGAGACGCACATGCACACACACACACACACACACACACACACACACACACACACACACACACACACACTAACTCCATCATCCCAATAGCACATAATGAGAAAAAAATATATCTAGCTAAGTATGAAAAGCTAGATGTCAAAAGTTAGTAGTTAAAAACAAAAATAGTCATATTATTGTTGAAACTTATGATAACCCCCCATGCGGCAATTCAGCTGCATGAGCAGCATGAAAAGAGAAAGAGTGAGACGAATGAACAACATTACCCTGAGTCGAACTTCAACTCCAGGAACTCACCATCAAATACATGCATGGATATAAAACCAATGCAATAGACAGTGAGAGAATACAGAGACGCACATGCACACACACACTAACTCCATCATTCCCATAGCACATAATGAAAAAATATATCTAGCTAAGTATGAAAAGCTAGACGTCAAAAGTTAGTAGAGTTAAGAGTAAGAATAGACATATTATTGTTAAAATTTATGATAAGCCCCATGCGACAATTCAGCTGCATGAGCAGCATGAAAAGAGAAAGAGTGAGACGAATGAACAACATTACCCTGAGTCGAACATCAACTCCAGAAGCTCACCAACAAATACATGCATGGATACAAAACCAATGCAATGTACAGAGAGGGAGAGAGAGAGAGAGAGAGAGAGAGAGAGAGAAACTAACCCCAGCTGTGTTTGACCACCAGCATGTCAGCACAACCATCATCATCAGCTTGAGGTGTCGAACAACGCCCATCCTCCCCAACATCTTGAGCTTCATGTGTTTTCGACTGTCACCCAACCTCCCCATCATCATCATCTGCAGGAGCATAACAGCTCCAAGTATTGGGTAAGACGTCATACGTCTACTACCCCTCCACAGCATCTCCAAGAGTGTAGCAACTCCAACTGCAGTGTGTGGTGACATACGTCAACCACCACACCACAACAACCCCAGGAGCGTGGCTGCTTCTTAAAAAAAAATATCCAGGTAGAGAGAGGGATAAAGAGAGAGAAAAATAATTAAGAAAGCTTCATCTGGGAAGCGTGAAATAATGGAAAATAGCTTCACAATATGTAAAGCATATATATATATATATATATATATATATATATATATATATATATATATATATATATATATATATATATATATATACAGCTTCCCCAGGGAAGCATGAGAAAAAACAATTAAACAGCTTCACCTGGGAAGCTTGAAAATTGAAAAAATACAAAAGCTTCTCCTAGAAGCATATAAAAAAAATCATGGGAGAGAGAGAGAAATACACACACACACACTCACTTACATTGAAGTGACTCCACGACGACGACGTCCTCCTCGTCAGCAGCGTTTCACTGGTGCGCTAACCGGGCACCGGTGAGCCAGGAGTCGTGCGCGTGCCGAGAGTCTATATAAAATGGCGGCGTGGCACTAGCTCGCAATGTCGGCTCCTGGGCACTGGCACTGGTGCGCGAATTACGCGCGGCGTCGAGGCGCAATTGTCTCTCGACGCAAAGCTGGTGTCAGGGAGTACTGACGTTGACGGGGGGCACTGGTGCGCGAGTCACACGCGCGGCGCGGCGTCGAGGCGCAATTGTCTCTCAGCGCAAAGCTGGTATCTGGGAGC
This sequence comes from Aphelinus atriplicis, assembly GCA_020882685.1. Lineage (NCBI taxonomy): Eukaryota > Metazoa > Arthropoda > Insecta > Hymenoptera > Aphelinidae > Aphelinus > Aphelinus atriplicis. The sequence continues at coordinate 1,833,773 of JAJGQD010000006.1, forward strand.
ACTGGCGTTGACGAGGGGCACTGGTGCGCGAGTCACACGCGCGCGGTGCGCGCGGCGTCGAGGTCCGATCAGCTGCGGCCTGGCGCGAGTTGTTGGCGGCGTTGGCGCGCACTAGCTCGCGATAACGACGTCGCGACGCGCTACGATGACGGGCACTAATGACACTCACTTATCGCGCGCGCGATATACGAAGGCGAGCAAGGCACGACGCGGCGCGGTGTCGAGACACGACGACGACGTACACAACGCGTTGTCTGGGTACGGGGTGTGGTGGGGATGTTTGTCGCGCGGACAGCCTCACCAGGTTGAGTGCAGCTCTAGCGGGAGGATTTGCGGCCGGCTCGGTTCGTGAACTCGGACGAAATGTTAGAGCCAAGTACCAAGCGGAGTGTCGAGCGGCTAAGCAATTCCTCCGCCAGCGCAGAGATGGCGCTCGCGGGATAGGGGCAGAGCAAAAACTATAGCCCTGTCCTAGAGAGTAGGACAGCGTGGGGGTAAAGCAACCCTGTCCTAGACTATAGGCCTGTCCTAGACAGTAGGACAGCGCGGGGGGCAAAGCAACTGTCCCAGAATCCCCTTAGCTTATCTACTCAGGAGATATTAATTAATATCTTGAAAGTTTGGGATCGTTCTAGATTCTCTCCACTATTGCCACCAGGAAACACCAAGAAAATTTTGGTCAAAATTGGTGATCCGCATCCCAAGCGGTCTCCTAGTAAGTAAATTCTAGTATATCACTTACTATACTAAAGTAGTGAATTTTACTAGTGAAGTACTATACTAATACAAGGTCTCATGATCGAATAATGAATGTTATTCTATCTAGTGATGTTTTGAATAGTAAAGTTCACTACTATGATTTAGTTGTGCTCGTACGGTACTAGAAAACATTGTAAAGATCTAGTAACTGATACTATAATTCTCTCGCAGTGTATGCATGTACGTACGTACAGACAATTCGAGATTCTATGTTTTTCGACCCGTAGGTTACAGATATCAAGGTACGAAGTTGGATTCGAAAGTTCGATTTTGCCCGGTCATAAAGCTTCCTCTTTGAGAAAGCGAAAGAACTGGTAGAAACGACGTATGAGTTCGTCAACTCAACGGACAGTGATTATTCAAATAGAGAACTGGCATGGTATCGAAATTGGGGTAAACATTGATTTTAAATGAAAGTTCACACTAAAAGAAGTAAATTCTCAAGACAGTTTTTTTTGAAGCATTATATATCCGTACATAGCCGTTTGCCCGCGAAAACGAACGTGACGTAAGCAGCGTTCAAAAACTCTGGCCATTCGAAGCAAATTTCAATCGCGAGGATGAAATCGAATAATGCTTAAAAAAAAAAACTGTCTTGGGAATTTTCATATTTTGATATGATCTTCCAGAAAATATTTGTTCTGAAATTCATGCCAGTTCTCTATTCTATAGGTTCTACAAAGGAACTTTATATATACATGCTGGGTTATATATATATATATGGATTATATGGATATGGGACGTTCCCAGTCATGTGAGCAAAGTCAAAATTTTGTTTGTCTGTTCGGACAAATCAATGATATCCATCACTAGAACACTCAAAATTATTTTCAGATTTTTATCTGCATGTATGAAGAAGTTAGTACATGCACTAAAAACGTGAGTTTTTCAAAATTTAAACTTTTTGCCAATTTTGAGAGCCCAAATAATCTTGTATATATGTGAAAATGGAAAAGAGATGAGAACAAGAATTATGCTGAATACTGCAAAGATTATAGAAAAAAATTGTTTGACACCAGAATCTTCCATCCGGATTGACTACTCTATCAATTAAACATGTTTAAACCAGTTTGGCTATGTTCGTCCACTTATTTTTGACCTTTCAAGTTATACGTACATATCTCTGTTCAGTAGCTTGGAAATGGTCTCATACATTTTTTGGAAAAATTGATGACCCAAAGGCATGACATCTTCACTGTGATTTTCATCGTAGACCTGATATGTTGGAACTAACAAGAAAGGGATTGTGATATCGCAGATTAAAAAAATTAACTGCAAGAGATATTGGAATTTCTCCAAAAAACTTGAAAGGTCAAAGAAAAGTGGGCGTACATAGCCAAACTGGTTCAAACATGTTTCATTGATAGAGTAGCTAATCAGGATAGAAGATTCTGGTGTCAAACAATTTTTTTTAACTATCTTTGCAGTATTCAGCATAATTTTTGTTCTTACCATTTTTTCATTTTCACATATACGGATCATTCTCTGCGAAAGTGAATATTTCGAATCTCGGTTGGAAGAAAAAAAACTCCCTAAAATCGAACTTGGCTGAGGAAAATTCATTACTTTATATATGAAGTATGATATTGGATAGTATGAACGCATAAATATGCTTTCCTAAAAAACTGTTCGATTTTTTGTTTTGCTAAGTCCACGGAGATTAAGGTAGTTGTCCCCCAACTACGTTAGTCAAAACAAAACTTTGTCGAATTTAAAAGTCGCGCCTCATTTTGAGCAACGTAGTACATACGATCTGGCCACCGCGCACGAAAGTGCCGGATCAGCTGCGTGATGGCGAGCCAGTAACTGGTATACAAACAAGTTTCGATAAATATTGTTTACCGTTGAGAAGAAACGGCACTATGTCAACTAGAGCAAGATTCAAAGGAAGGTTCATCAAGGAAAAAGTCTTGGCGAAGAAAGAAAAATGCAAAGCTGGGATTGCAAGACAACGTGAAGAAACTCGTAACCTCACTTTTGATCGAGATCGTGACTTGCCCATTGAGGGAAATCGGATAATCGACTTGAACGAAATGAAGAAAAATGCTGTATGTTATAGTTGTCAAACTAATCTAACATTAGACTGTATCGCTGGAGAAATAAATGAAGGTTTGCACAGTGTATTAATTTTCAAGTGTGAAGTATGTGCATCAGTAATTCATGTTGATACCCAAAAAAGACATACTGTGAACAGAGCTTCTACTTCTTTCCTCGAGGATAAAAGTCACAATGATGTTACAACAAATGCAGTTCTGGGTAAATATCAAATTATTATAAATTATTCAAACTCAAAAAAGTAATGCGATTGCTAAAAATTGATTTCATCTCATTTCTCTTAGGTGTTTATCATGCAGGCGTAGGTGGTACTGAGTTGAACAAAATATTAGTATGTCTCAATCTCCCTGTTCTATCGCAGAAATTATTTAGAAGATATGAGCAAGAAGTATGTCCTATCATAGAGAAACGTGCGAAATCAAGTTGTGATACAGCAGCCAAACAGGAACGTGAACTTGTTTTACAAAGTCTAGAGAGACTAAACGAAGATTTGTAAGATTTTTTTTCTTTTTTTTATTGACTTTTTACTGAATCATGTGTCGACGAAACATATTTTTTCAAAGTGTATAAAATATTTTATCTGTTTTAATTATGTTATGATGAAATAGTTGAATGAAATGATTTTTGAAATGATTTTTTTTCTTAGTTATTAGTTCATCACAACATTAATTTGTACTCTGAACTGAACAAATAAATTAAAATCTGCTTATTAAAATGTTGGAATAACTAATGCGTTTCAAATTTTTATGTGATTATTTTTTAAATTATATTGAATCTCTTAGGCCACAAGAAATTCGAGATGATTTCTTCAGGGAAATATCTTTAATAGTATCCTACGATATGGGCTGGTCAAAAAAAGGCAGTGGACGGAGCTATGACAGTTTAAATGGATATGGAGTAATCATTGGATTTTTTTCGGACTCGTAATAAGAAGTGCAGATTATGTGATTTAGGTAAATCACCAGAGAGTCATGACTGTCGAAGAAACTGCAATACTAGCTCAAAAGCTATGGAAGCTGATGTTGGAGCTGAATTAGTTCTGAAGAGTGAGATTTTAAAAGAGAATGGCCTAAACGTTAAAGTAGTAGTTGGAGATGAGGATAGCAGTCTGATGGCTAAAATAAATAAAGAAAACCCAGGCAGTAAAATTCACAAGTTGGCAGACGGCAACCACGTAAAGAAAAATCTCTCCAAAAGACTTTATAAATTGAAAGATAAACATAAAGTACTAGCAAAAAAGGGACTTATTACTCATATAAAGAAGCTTATGCATTGACCCAGAACAGAGGAAATACTTCAGCATTGAGTGATGCCGTACACTCTATACCAGATCATTTATTCAATTACCATGAAAATTGTGGTTCATGGTGTAAGTCAAAACAAAGTTTGAGTAAGCAAAAATTTACATTCAAAAATGATCAAGATCTTCACAATGATCTTATTAGTCTATTTGGAACTTATGCTGACAATGCGTATAAGTATAGCATGAATTCTTCTAGTCAAGCCAATGAAGCGTTGAACAATTCAATTTGTCATAAGTTTCCCAAGAATAAAAGCTACAGTACGAGTCCATCAGGTGATACTCGAGTAGCTACTTCTATATTAACTATAAACGATGGCAACTGTTTCGTAGTTGATGTTAAAAAAAGTTTAGGCTTGAAAACTAGTCAAAGTAGCTTAGCGTACTACAAGAAATTAGATAGATATAAACAAGCTAAGTCTATAGAATCCAAATCTATCAGACAAAAAACCGCTGCCAAGTGCCTTAGCAGTATGCTTTCTAAAAGAGGCTTCAACATCACCCACAAACGCGTCTCAAACCTGTATTTTCACCATTCCACTAGCGTAGATACTATCATTTATTTTTCAAAGATTACAAAAAAATTATTTAATCAGTTCAATTCGTATTTTGTGACTGTGTAAAGTGTCGTTCTTTTTCAATTGACCAAACTTTGTCGCGAGGGTTGATGTCTGCCCGGGCTCTCTTATGATTTGATCAAATGCAACAAAGCAAACGGTTCTAGGTTCTACACGATGCGAGATATTTGGACCTGCATAATTTTTCGATCAATTCATCTTGTGACTGTCATACGGTTTAATGGTGGTCAAAATCGATCCGGTCCGTATTTAGCACACTTGAAGGCTCATTTTGATCATTTTCGAGGGCAAAAGACACCAAATTTTTCCAATTTTCTCTATAGCGTGTTGAAAATATTGGAAACGAAACTTACATGAATTTTTCTTCCCCTTAGCAATGGTTGCTAGGACGGTAAACAACGGTTGCTAAGGAGCTAATTGGGAAGATTTTGCGTCCTTTGCCGTCGAAAATGATGGAAATAGGTCATAAGTTAATGATTTCCAACCTTCGTAACGGTTGGTAAGGAGGTAAACAACCGTTGCTATGGAGAAAATGGGACAATTCAGTGTCCTTGGCCATCGAGTGTGACTTAAAACTAATTTTCCGGCTTGCCCCAATGAGCACTCTCACAATTAACAGATTCATTGAAATATATAGTTTATATTGTTAAAAATTGTTGCGTTGTATCAATGTTCACTTTAAAAATAATAAACATTTCAAATAAATCGGCCTTATTTGTTTATCCACGAGTCCTATCATCTACATCATCTACAAAAGAAATTCCCTATCTACTGACTACAGTACGAATAACTATATATGATATTGAGTAGTAAACATGAGAGGTTGCGCCGCGCTGCGCCGCGCCACGCTGCTTCCACGTGCTCGGGCTCGAGTCTTCTGTACACGTAAGTGCCGAGTTCTTAGTTTGCTTTGATTTCGCTGAAAATTATGCGTTTGTTGTGCTAAATTCAGCTCAATGATTCCACTGGAATAACAATCAAGCAACGATTTTCAGTCATTATTTACTTTCGAAGAAATGAAGAACTTCTGCACAAGAGCATCATGGCCATTATCTCAAATAATTTAGTTCACAATACAGTTGCAGTCCATGTGTACCAAGAAATAATCGTGAGATATCTGAAGAAAGAGTTCAAACTTGAGAAAATTTATTATAGTACCAATGGAGCAGATCAGCACTTCAAAAATTAGAAAAGTTCTTCTAATCTTGTTAATCATCAAAAAGATTTTGGCATTCCCGCAGAATGGCATTTCTGTGCTACAGCGCATGGAAAGGGGGCATGCGATGGAATTGGAGCTAATATAAAACGAGGTGCTAAATTAGCGAATTTACAGCGCTCTGCGAACAATCACATCTCAACAGCAGAAGGTTTATATGAATGGGCAAAAAATTATTGCAAGGAAACTGTAGTGTTTTTCAGCGCACAAGAAGAATACGAGAAAGCGAAGTTGGAATCGAAAGTGAGATTTGATAATTCTTTTCCTATACCAGGCACTTTGCAGTTCCGTGCATTCATACCAACTTGCTATGAGAGGCTGATTGTCAAAAGTATTTCGTCAGCTTCGGAGTATATAATTTTCTCGAATTTGAAGAAAAATAAAAAAAATGCACAGTTAAAACACAATATTTCAAAGTTTGAATAACGAAGCAAAAACGTTACTCAAAGAAAGTGAAATGAAATACTCACGAATCAATCTAGTAGTGAACGTGAGACTTTATTCAATATATAGGAACAAGTATGGATATCGAATATGTACTCTGAATTCGGCACTCACGTGTACAGAAGACTCGAGCCCGAGCGCGTGGAAGCAGCGTGCACTACTCAATTCCTCAAGAATAACAAAATAGTCCTATTTTTTTAGAGGCTATATCAATGTAAAAAAAAGTCAGCTTTCGATCTAGACTATTGAAAGAAATCTAAAAAATCAGGGTTTTGAGATATGGCATGTTTTATGTTTTTTTTTCTGGGAAAACGTAAAAATTTTGAAAAACTGAATTCACTATCGGAAAGCTGACAAAAACTACATTGATATCATATCCGATATCATTTAGATATTAGTCTAATAAAGTCGGAAACAAGCGTCGAAAACGCGAGGTTTTAGCGTCCGCGCGCAGGCTCTGGAGAGTTGACGTGAAACGCCTCTTATTTGCTGAATTCACGTGAATCCAAGGGACTATTTTCCAATCCATCTCATATAGAATGAGTCTGGTTATTCAATCCAACAAAATATGAATTATATTCATTCCGACAGTGTATTTAATTTTATCTATCTAATGACCGATATGAATTCATCTTTTATTTGGAAAAGAACATTAAATCTTGTGAGAAATTGGGTAAGGACAGCCACGGAGATGACAAACCATGGTTTCATTCATGACCCACCTTCATGAGAATTCGATTTCTCCGAAGTTTCAACGCTGCCTAGCGTGAAGGCATGTTCATTCTATTTATTCGTAAAAAATTGAGGACAAATACAATGAAAATAAAAAGATATTTGCCAGGGACACTAATATGCACGTTCGTAGAGAATGACCCATATACAAGATTATTTGGACTCTCAAAATTGGGGAAAAAGTCAAATTTTGGATAATACAGGTTTTAAAAGCATGTAATAACTTCCACATACATTTACGTAAGAATCTGAAAAGAATTTTGAGTGATCTGGTGATGGATATCATTTATTTGACCGAACAGAATCAAAAACAAAATTTTGACTTTGCTCACTTAACGTGGAACGTCCCATATACACGCTGGGAACACTCACACACATGCATGCGTGTAGAATATCAACTCCGAACGCCACAAACCACTACAAGAAATAAATTTACTCTAAAAACGACTTTTTCTATGGAGTTGATTGTGAAACTGCTCTTCATTCAGGTAAGCTTCGAAATGGATGCTTCTTCTTCCAATCAACCGTGTTTATAAGGTTAAGGCAAATTTCAATCTGAGGCCGGATTCATAATCAGCGACCTCAGAAGCCTCTGCATAACAATTTTCATCAAAAGCGAGTATGTTTCCTAATTTTTGAACGGCCATCTTAGAGGTTCTAATTTGGCTTCTTCACAATTCGAGGCCGGACTTAAAATCAGCGACCTTAAAAACCTATGCACTCAAGTGTGCGCGTACCGCATCAACTCGTGAAATGGATCTTTCTCTAGAACTCAATTTGAAGAGGATCTTTCTATACCGTTCGATTTGGAATGGATTTTTCTATACCGCTCGATTCGAAATAGATGTTTCACTAGTGACAAGGTGACGAGTTGTTGAAAGAAAACGTGCTGTCACAAATGCGTGGGTGAACATTCTACCCATGGATGCAATTTAACAGATTCAAACTGCATTAACTTTGCTGTGGCGTAGTTGGCGAACGTTAATCACTCTGCCTCGGACAAGTCGAAATGTACGATACTGCGCCGAAAGATAGACAGTAAAATCGCTCATACTAATTATAGATAGTTAACCGAACAAATCTGAGAGTTGCTAATATTATCGCTCATTCTTGGGAACCCCATATGAGCGATATAAGAACTACTGTCCCAGAGGATGAAATCCATGTTCTGCCAATACGCGAATCTTGGTTGAAGCCCTTTACTTCCTCGAGAATAGTGGCAATCTCCGGATTCAATTTGGTGAGAAACGACCGCGTTGGTATGGACCTACGGCTTGAATATCCCCTGGCTAAGGAGATTATGTAAGCGCGTTCGAACGCACGTGCTCCTAGCGACATTCCCGTGAGTTTCTTGAAAAACTTTTTCTCAAGACGACAAGATGTCAAGTTCCTGTCCACATGACGCTAGGCAAACTAAATACTTGCGCCGTGTGAAAAGTGACATCCGACCGCCCCCTAAAGCAGTACTCTTCGTGCAAAAAGCCTCGGGGCTCAAAATGCGCAAATACGGAAAGAGAGGAGCCATGTAATAACTGCTGCGCTAGGTGTGCAGACGAAAGTGGCAACAGGAAGCCGGTCGCTCCTACTGTTTTCCCCACCCAGCAACTCACCGATGCGAGCATAGATGGCAGGAATCCTCCGCTTCGCGCGCGCTGCCGGATCCTTCTTCGCTCATCAACACTTTTCGCCTCGAAATCGGGCGCGGCAAAGTCCGAATTTGAACTAGCCACCGGAAATGCCACTCTGCAATGCCAAAGATGCTTATGCAGCACATAGCCGCAAAATTAGTTTTACTACTAGTAATATCTGTAGTGATAATTTCAGCGCTCATGATTTTGTACATTTTTAGTCGGAGTTTCGTGAAAATTTGGAATAATGGGTTTTCGGGGGCACTGATGATAAATCTGACATTAAATTTCCAAAATTCTGTATGCAAGATGGCCGTTTCAAGATGGCGGCTTATGATTTTATACATTTTTAGTTGGAGGTTCGTGAAAATGTGAATAGAAGGGTTTCTGAATCTTTACTGCTGAAATAGATTGTTAAGTTTTTCCATCTATGATTTTTTTTTAGCATAATATTGAAAATGTTGAAAATTGTCCACCGCCATCTTGAAACCATCTTGGATACAGGATTTCAGAAATCTGATGTCAGATTTATCATCAGTGCCCCCAATAACACATTAGTTCAAATTTTCACGATTTTCCGACTGAAAATGTACAAAATCATGAGTTTTTTGGCCGCCATTTTGCTGCAAAAGATCATAGTCGGAAAAACTCAATGAAAAGCGCGTTCGGCTCTCCGATTTGCAAAAAATAGTGAACGGGTTTAAGACCCGGCCAATCATCGGCGTTCAAGTCAGCTCCACGTGGCCAGCTCTCCTCCGGCTGCGACAGCCAATTTGGACCATTGAACCACAGCTTCTTTTTAAAAACATCAGCCGGAAGATGTCCGCGAAACAGCGCGTCAGCGGGATTGTCAACCGACCGTATGTGTCGCCACTCGACTTTACCGTCAAACCTTTGAATTTCTGCTATTCGATTAGGTTCGAAAACTTTGAGCGAACTTGAAGATTTTTTGAGCCAGTGTAACACTATCATGGAATCGGACCAGCAAATGCTACAAAAGATCTCAAATTTGAAATTAGTGCAAGCCGCGTCAATTTGTGACATCATGCGTACCGTTACGTGTTTGGTATCAAATTGATCCTTGAATTAAATAAAAATTTTCTGCGTTTTAATAATTCAAATCATACGAAAATTCACGCGACCGCGATCAAAATAATAGAACGCGCATCTCACGTACCGATACGAAGACCTGGAAAGGGAAAGCGGGCCTCGCTAGGTCAATCGCAGCCTGTAGCTGCGCTGTTTCGGCCGAACTGACCGCGACCCCTGCGTCGTAAATTAGCCGCCGCCTAAGTGCAACACCGGTCGCGTCACCGATACCGCATCTCGAAGCGCCTTAGATGATGCACTCCGGACGGTTAGACAATTGGTTTTTCCGCCGAGCATCGATGGCCGCCCGTCAAGATGCAATTTATGCATCCGCCTGAAGCCGAGAAGTCAGTTCGTTAAGCCTCCTCAAAAACAGAGCGTCAATGACGACTGACTAAATACACCTTGCCCCTCCCGCACGCGCCTCGGAGAAGCAGTCACCAATGACCACCGACCGAACTGGTGTACGTGCCGAAATTTTTATTACTTTTCTGTGAAGATTCTCCCTCTAGATGACGCTAAGTTTGAACACGCCCATGACGCGCACTTTCCCGCGATACAAATTTTCCTGCGCGTCACCTTAAAAGAGGATGCTATGCCCTTTGTTGTTAATAGTTATTAATTTTCATTTTCATTCAATACGGCAATCTGCCTAAAAATCCCTGAACTTTCAGAGGATATAAATTTTATCTCAATATTCCCATTTCCCTAGAAGATTCTCTTATTGTTTAACAAATATTGTTATTAAAAATACATAGCTTTAAGTGCCTTTAGCTATTAATTAGGTTGCCAAAGTTTCGATTCGATCGAACGAACCGATAAGCGAGTAATCCGCGCTTTTATGTAATATTTTCCCGCGCATCGTTGATTACGTATGTTTAAACAATAGTGACGGTCTCACACCCGAATAACTTTTTGTTCTTTATTTTTCAACGAAACTTTTGGCATTTCCAGAATTCAAAAATGTTAATTTGTTCGCTCGCAATCGACCGAGCATCATAAAAAAATTCATTTTATTTTCATTCGCGAATTATCATAACTTTCGGTTATTCGAATGGAATAAAACTTCGGCAATCATTGGATATAATATTTTACTTGTAAGAAACACCTTTAGTTACTAGATTCAAAGTATAATTCGCGCATCATTCAAGAACCCGCGAATTTCCGAATTCAAACGCTGTTCAGCGCGCGAATTTTACTTATGCGGATGGCGCGAAATGTGCGTTTCATCGTAAATATCAATATCTATCCGAATCCAGTCTTAGTTTAAACAATTAACCTTATTTTAATGAACTTAATTTTGATTGATTCAAGGGAGGAGTTAGAGGGTCTGTCCTCAAAACACCGCCCTTGAGTCGAAAATCACCGAGAAAATTTGTATACGGTCGCCGGAGGAGAGCGTCATTCCGAGATTCTCTCTCGGACCGCCAAGTTGTAGATTTATTTTCTTCCAATAAATCTAAAATTTTAAAAGTGAGTTTCCTTTCCTCAACCCTGGACGGGTTTTACACCTCTCGTGCTTCGAGAATGTGTAGGACACGGTCGTTCAGAGGATATTAAGCAGGTCTTTAGCATTAAAATCACGGTTTGCGCTTGTAAATTCATTTCTTTGTCTTTTTCTATTGTTTTTCTTTTCTGGTGTATGTATATTCTTTGTTTCACGAGAAACGAGTCACCCGCGGAAACTAATCATTTGATTTTTCCGGTAAAACCCGAGCTATAAGCGAAAGATTGGCTCAGAATTTTGCGATTCTCTAAGCACGCGCGCCGTGTCAAATATCCCGACGTAACAATTTAATCTAACAAGCGTAACAGCTGCGCAAAGCTCTAGGCGTGACATAGTGAGTCCGCTAACGGGAGCAACCTTAGATTTCGCACAGACCAAGCTAATCTGCTTGTTTCCCTCAGCGTTCGATGGAAGGAGGTATAGGCAAGCGCCGTAGCCATGAGTGATGGTGTCACAAAAACCATGCATTTCGATTTGATTAAGGTTTTCAATCAAAACACATCGATTCATCTGTACGTCTTGTAAAAGTGTCAGTTGTTCTGCAAAAGTCATCCATTTAGTAACACAGAATCAGTAATGTAATGGGAATCGGCTACTACGGCCGAGGGTATAAAAACAATGCACCATGTCTGAGAGAGATCAATCGTCGAGGAACTCTCGAAGCGCTAATACGTCAGAACATTCAATTCCCAAAAAGTTCTGGGTTCAAAGTCAACCCTGGTGGAAAGTATCTTGTATATTCTCCTGCTGCTTTTAGAAAAATAGAAGACATTCTAAAAATGTAGTAACCTTCGCGTTTAATGAAAGCATCTCACACTATGAGATTCATGCTCATCAACCATATACATCATCAAACTTCAACAGCGGCGATGAGATTCGTATATCTGTTCAAAATTTGGATCTTTGTCTTCTGCCATCAAAAAGTTCTCTACATATATATGGAAGATTGACTCAATCAGATAATACAATCGTAACGGATACTAAACTAGTCAATAAAGCTAGTTTTCATATATTTGAAGAGATTCGATATGAGATTAACGCTGTAGAGATTGATAGGTGTAAGAATGTTGGTTTGAGAAGTCTCACGGAAGGATGGCTCTCTTTCAACCTCAATCAGAGCATAAAGAACGCAGGATGGTTGGATATAGAGGATGAGAAGATTTTAGTGAATGATCAAGGATACTTTGACGTATCAATACCTTTATCAATAATTTTGGGGTTTGCTGAGACTAATGGAATTATAGTCAATAGCAAATATGAGTTGATACTGAAAAGATCAAATACTGATCTCAATGCAGTCATTCAAACATCTATACTTGAAGGTCAAATGCAAAAAAGTAAACCTATTGCTATGATAATAAATCAATATGCTATTCTCTACGATATGTATGTTAATTTTCAGAATGCTTATTATGTCAAAGTCGTCGAGCCTCTACTTAATAAACAGCATTATATCTCACATATACCGTTGTTTGTAATCGATCGCTCAAAACAGAATGAATCTCTGAAAAATGTACCTGTCGACGAGAATTTGAAGCTAGAGAAAATTTCCCCACTACTACCTCAGCTTATAGTCTGATCATACATAATCGGATAATTGAGTAAAACCCAATAAGTGGGGATACACGAAGAGTTATTTATATGACGGAGAGAGAAGGTTTATGAAGCTAGTCTCACATTTACTAAGCTCATTTTTACTCAAGACGGAGTACGTGGTAGACATGCAGGGCTTTCTGCAGCCAGGTAACGAATATGTTGAGCACGCAATTGCCTTATTCAATGACAATGTAGAGCCAATCGTAATCTTATTGTAAGAGTCATTCTCTTGGAATCGACTCACCTAAATATATAAGAGGAAGATCACCTGGCTCGAGCGTCATGATCATGAAATATCCTGGGTGGCTGGAGAATAACCATACAACACCATAGGAGGCATACTTCGTGTATCATCATGCGACGTAAGCAAAGTTTGATCTCAGGATCAATTCAGAATAAATGGCTTCAAATTCAGAGTGCAAGACATATCAGAAATGGGATATCTACCATCACGTAAGATTAAGTTAGTGACAGTCATAAGTAATAGACACGTCATAAAATGTACTCTTGAAGTTGTTTCTTCCACCTGCGCTACTAAAACATACAGAAAAAGGCAGGTACGGGCTTAATGACAGGGGGGTATCGCGCTACTGGTACACACGCTTCGGCAGCATCTCTAAAAGCTATGGGGCTTCTAGTACACACGCTCAGCTGGAGAGTAAATTGACAGTCGAACAGGTGTTCATCGAATAATAATCATTTTCTAACATCCACAAGTTTTCAACAATAAATAAAGATTTTATCGGGCTTGGTGCACTATACCAAAGTGATATTGCGATAGAAAAAATTCAACGCTCCCCGGGCTGGATTCAAACCAGTGTCCCCCTGATTTCCGATCAGTTGCGCTACTATCTGTGCTACTGGGATGACAACTGTTCGCCACATCGCTGGAGCATGGAGCACCCCTGGATTCGAACCAGATATTGCGAAAGAGATGAATTACTTAGGTATAGTCCACCAAGCCCGATAAAATCATTATTTGTTGTTTATTGAATAATCTTAGGTTGCATAGTTATAGAATTATTGATCGTTGGACCGTAAAATAATGAAATATATTCTTCTCTTGTGTGGGAGAATATATTTTCTGAGTTTGGTCCAGATTGGTGATTCGAAATTTGAAAATTTTATTAAAATGACAATTAAACAGCGAAAACAGTACCAATAATTCTCTGTGAAGTAGCGTTAGAGTACCCCAAAAAGTTCGAAAAAATTTAGAGAAGGAGTATAGTGTGAGAAAAAAATCAACTCCGAATTTCTTTTCTACAAGCGATTTGTAGAGAATCACTCATGTATAAATATCGATTGATCAAGCAAAACAGCTTGATCAATTTGACAACTTCCATCGCTTCTTTTCGGGGTTTGTACAGTCGATTTGCAGTTCTGGTTCGAATAGTCAGCATTCTTGAGCAGCTTAGGGTAATTTGGCTATGTTGAGCGTTACTTGCTTTTTCCCAAGCAACAGATTGATATCGTCAATTTTCTCTCGTCTCAAATAAAAGAGTCTCAGAAAATGCCATTTTAGACCTGTTCAGATGAAATGGCTACATTAAATAATTGTATGGTGGAAGAAATGAAATGGCCAGGGTATATACCCAGCCATATACCCCGGAACCCTCTTATCATGAACGTTTTAACGACTTCACTGATGATATATCATCCAACTTCCGTCACACGCATCCTTGTATTCAATTACCACACATCCATTATTTACTAGACTATGTAAATGTTCCGAGCATCCTTAAATAGTTTCAATATGATGTCATCCTTTTACAGACTGATGAAGAACAGAATATTCTATTGAAAGCCGGTGCAATAGATACCTTAGCAATGCAGCTAGAATCTCCTTTTATTGATGTTCAATTGCCAATATTGGCATGCCTAGCTAACATGTGTTATCAAAATCAAGATGTAGCATCTCTTTTAGCAATCACTACAACTTCCAAGAATCAAGGCGAGCGATCAGTTACTGCTATTTTGAATGAAATGATGGGACGAGACAAAAATTCTCTGATTCAACTTGAAGCGGCAAGATGCATAGCGTACATGCACCGGGCTCGGGCATTAACGTCGATTGATTCGAAAGTAATTTATAAAGCACTTCCTTGCCTAATAAGACTCTGTCACAACGATAGACCAGCGAGAGAAAGAGTAGCCGCTGCTGAAACTTTAGCTTATCTAACAGAAGTTGATACTGATTTACAGAGATTAGCATCAATAAGCAATCATTCAATACCAACGTTAGCTGAGTTCCTGAAACCAAATCTTGTGGTGAATATACTTCAAATTCGAATTAAATTTCTGTAATTGTTTAGTTTAATCTATTTAACCCTTTCGTGCACATAGGAGTTACAGCTATGGGGTACATGAGCTATTACTACTTCCAAGGGTCCCGATCCACGCTGAATCTGAATCCGAGGTCAGGTTTCCAAAATTCAAGATGGCGGATCCAATATAGTGGACGACATATCACAAAAATCAATATTTTGCGAAACAAATAATACTACCGTATTCTCCGTCAAAAAAAATAAAAACCATTTCTTGTGTTTTTTCGATTTTATGCAAAGTTTCGTCGTGAAAAATTCATAAACCCTACATATACCCGATAGAGGCCCGGTCGTCTATTTTGTCCGTAACCTACCTGTAAGTAGTAAGTTCCTAATATCTTTTGCATCCTAGAGACATAATCTATTGATTGGAAAATTGATATTCAATTCTTAAATCAAAGCTATATAATTCGCTCATTGTTCATTTCCATTTGAGTGAATTTCGTGGTATAATTGATATTTTGAATCCTCAAATTGATACTTCGTTTTTATTCAAGAAAAGTTATCTTACAGACGGTTTTCAGGAACATGTCTAGAAGAGCTCGAAGTAGAAAAGATCATCTCCCAATTAATCCGGAAAATCCTAATTTGAGTTCCGATGAATCTGTTGACGATTTTGATGAATCTGATTCGGAATTAGAGGACTCGAAAAATGTGAATGATAAACATTTAGAGTGGACTATAAATATAAAAAATATTAATGTTGAGAAGATATTTATATAATATCCACTTAGAAGTGCGGATATTCCGAACGGAAATGGAAACGCGAAATGTTACCTTTCACACAAAATACTTTATTAATAGTATCAAATCTAGCACTGATGAATCTAGCCCTGAATCTAACTAAAACCGTATCAATCGAGCTTTCTATCTTTGAATCACTCGGCTAGACTTAGAAATCACGGCACAAAGTACGAGGAGCAGTTTGCGTGCCGAGAGCTCAACTCAGAGTGAGCCGTCAGCGAGGCGAACGGGCTGGCGGTGGAGGGGAGAAGTAGCTACAGGATGACGCGCCAGTGACTCGCAGCGTGAGCCGTATATGCGCGAGGCTTGGTGCAACTGCATATTTCTGACACTTTCTTCCGCAGCAATGCCGAGCAGCTTCTTCTCCATCTAGCCCTTGTTATTCTGCTTGGTCGTACCTGTAACAAATAGAAATTCCAAAATATGTGTTCGCTATCAGTTCTAGCTTATGAATCAAACTTCGATTCCAGTTTAATAACTGTTTCATCAATCTGTTATGTATTTCGAACGATAGAGGTTTTGTAAATATATTAGCTATCTGATCTTTGGATGATATCCATTCTACTCTAACTAAATTATTTTCTACACATTCTCTAACATAGTATTCTCTAACGCCAATCATATGTCTTAGTCTACTACTAGTGCTCATTTGAGTACTGGCGCATGCAGCTTTGTAATCACACCATAAAATCATAGGTAACATAGATATATTTGAAATCTCCGAGATTGTAATGTGTAGTGCGATTAGTTCTTTGCAAGCTTCGCTTGTTGCGACATACTCGGCTTGGCAGGTAGATAAAGCCACGTAATTCTGCTCGTGAGTTTTCCAGGCAATGGTGTCACCAAAGAGTTGCACAGCGAACCTACTGGTGGTGATGGAATTTTTTCAATTTGCAAAACTCGCATCAGAATATGCTCTCAAGCCGGCTAACTTTCTTTCTAGCTTTATCCCAACTTGTTTTGCATGTATCAGATACCTCATGACTCTTTCTATTATTTTACGGCATACGAGAAATCTGGTCGAAGTGTCTTTGCCAGATACAGTAGAGAGCCTATTACTTCTCTATAAGGTATATTCGAAATGTTTCGAGTACATTCTAGTTTATCTGGGCTCTCTTCTCGTTGCCTTCTTTCTCGATTTGACATTTGTCTTGTGATCATGGGTGATCTTTGGGGTTTCAGGTCACCTTAATTGAATCTATCTAGCATTTTATCAATATAACCTTCGAGCGTCAGTGTTCGATCCCCAGGAAATTTTGTGGTTCCCCAAGATCGGTCATTTCAAATTCTAATATCAGCTGATTCGTTATTCCATTTAACTTTTGAGAATCATTGCTGGCTATCAACATGTCATCGACATAAGGCAACAAAATCAAGAATTTATCGAACTTTTTCCATCAAAATAGACAGGGTTCACTACTGTGGGATTAAAGACCAATTTTTAGAGCAGTTTCCTTGAAGCGTTCGTACCATACCTTGGGACTGATTTTCAATGCGTACAGTGCTCTCAAGAGTTTACATACCCTTTTCAATCTTTCTGACTCTGTACACTTCACTCCTTTTGGTACTTCCATGTAGATCTCGTAATCGATTTTCCCATTCAGGAAAGCTGTTTTTACGTATAGCTGTCAAACTTACAAGTCTAACTTATTTATTATCGCGAGCACGGCGCTTGTGACTTGCATGCGAGACACTGGGGTATAAGTTTCATTTAGGTCGTACTCGTTCTTATCTTTAAAGCCACGAATGACTAATCTAGCTTTGTATTTGATCTCACCAGTCATTCCAACTTTCCTTTTCAGAACCTATCTTGAATCAATAATATTGGGCTTTTGTTTTCCAACTCTGGCTGTCAGTCTATCAACCAGTTCCCACACTTGATTCGTTTTCATTGATTCAATCTCGGATTCGACTGCCTTTTTCCACTGTTCTCTCTCTGGTGTTTGCATAGCCTCTCGATACGAATTTGGTTCTTTGTAGATAGCTGTCACCATGGCATTTATGTCTTCGTCTAGCACATCTATCATTGAATCTATTATTTGGTCCTTTTCGGCTGGTAGAGGTTTCCTCGGTCAACCTCCGTTTCGTTCCTCTACTCCCTCCGTTTCAGTGGAGACCTCGGAGTTTTCAAAGTTCACAAACCAACCTTTGTGATCTGTCACTTCTAGCGAGTTTGACCAGTCTTTGATGCTGCTCTTGTTATATTTTTCTCCAAAGACCGTTTTTTCATTGAATCTAACGTCATTACTTTCGTAATATTTTCCTTCTTCTGGTTTAAAGAGCAAGTATTCAGTCTTTTTGTACCCGACAAGGACTACTCTCTGACCTGTGTATGCCCTCCGGTATATTCTGTGCCTTGATCACATCTTAATTACAGAATTTTTCGTCGATTCCCAAGCAGGGTTGGGTATTAATTAATTGAATCTTTAATTGAATTAAAGGAATAATTAAAAGTGAGCGTCTTCAATTACAATCGATTCCAACTCAATTAATATTAAATCGAAGATCAATTAATTAATAAAAGGATCAACGAGAGATTAAAAAAAATCTTTTAATGCTTTCGAAGGGAATTGAAATTAAAACCAGGTTTTTTTTTATTGACTAATGAATTGACAAAAAATTAGAAAAATATTTTTTTAATTCTTTTCAATTGAATGGAAATTAAAATGGAATCTAATTCATTGATTATTTAATTGATTATTTGATGAAAAATCAAATTAATGCATTAATAAATTGATTCATAATTCAATCTATTATGGACTCAATTAACACATAAATCATCCAGAATTCAATTATAATTGATCAATTAATGACGAATTCAGCTAATTTATCAGTAATAAATCAAAATTTCAAAAATCTGCGAACGACATCTTAAAGTCTTGCTCAAGACCTATTAGTAACCATCGCTATAATCACGATTTTCCCATTTTTAACCCTTCAAAATGTCAATAAACCAAAGTCACTCAGATTAGGCACATTGGCTATACACGTGCAGCCAATGTGTTCATAATTACTTGTTACAGCCTCTGTACGCCTACAGGGATCATCAAATTATAATTGAAATAAACTCGAAATCATGTTTCAAGAAAATATATTTGTAAATATAATATAATAATCAAATATAATAACAATCATTGTTGATCAAATTGCAGATAATGGGATAATTGCTCACTCACAAATATTTATTCTTTGAATTAATTTTACAAATAATTCTTTTCTCGAAAATAATATCGGACATTCGATTATATTTCGGCAAATCTAAAAGTGTTGCAAAAGAAAATAGTCTCTCGACAGGCGCCGAAGAGGGTAGAGGAGTATTATGTTTTAAGAACAATTTCTTCACTGTTGGAAAGTCATCCAGCAGATGTAGATCTGTTCGTTTGTGCTGTAGAAAACGAACTAGTTTGTTCTCTTCGGCACTTTGAACAGCAAGCGATAAACTATTCAGGAAACTCATACTGTTTTCACTGAAGTTCAATAGGTCGTCAGAATCTTGTTCCATGGGAGAAGGAGCCTCTGGTTTGGGAGATTCAGATGCTACCAAATTCGCAATGATGATTCGTATCTTGTCTTGTGCATCTTTACTCATTTCAGATACCCAATATGTTTTGAATCGAGGGTGTACAAGAGCAGAAATCACTGCATACTCTCCATTATTTGCGACTTTGAACAGATCTGAGAACCTGGTCTCTAATCCAATGATCATATCTTTAAGAAAATCCGCAGGAATGAATCTATTGTTACATTCTGTAAATACCTTCACCCATTGCTTTTTGAGGCCCACTAATGTGGGTAACAGATACCCATAGTGGTAGCAATCTTCTTTTTGCAGCTTATCGATGGCTTGAGCTAAAAACTTGGACCAATTTATATACTCTTCTAAATAAATGAAGTCATCTGCCGTTAGAGGTGATTCAGGATAAATAACATAACTGGCATTGGCTGTTAATAGTTTCTCCTTAAATCTCATTATTTTCTCCACTGAGTCGTAGAAAGCATTCCATCTTGTTACAACTGGACGACTCAGACTACCTCCAAGGAAAGTTGCTAACGACTTTCTTTTCTTTGGTGAACTCAAACATCTCCATAAGTCTTCGCATTTTTTCACTACCATAGTATGGATTTCGAAAAGAGTGCCGTGACCTGTCATAACTCGAGCAGTGTAGACTGTTGCGAGTAGATTAAGAGTATGACTAGCACAACGAAAGTGACGAGAGAGTATCGGTCTTAATTCATCAGCAATGTTTTCTGAATCCATGCTCAAAATTTCAGGATCACCATCATTTTCATCTGAAAAATTTGAGTTATCATCACCATTATTATCTAAAACAACCAATAAAAATTGATCAATTACCACAGACCCATCTTGGAGGGATTGACAGATTGTGTCAAAGACTTGAACAAAGTGTTTTTTGAAAATAAGATAATACTAATTCCATAAAGGTGAGAGTATCGATCAATATTTACCTCTGGAAAAACTCTCTAGGTTGTTGATGCCAAATACTTTGAATGCTTTGATAAAATTGGAACCATTATCTGTGACGGTTCCTTCATATTTTTCGCCAGAAATTCCGAATTCCAAGTTCATTTCAACTGATTTTTCAGCTATGTTATCGAAGAAATGGGTTCCAGGAAATCGACTACAAGCTAAGGCAGCAGATTTCCTCTGTAGATTTTGCCGATCAATCTGAAAAACAGACCAAATTTTTTTATGCCTTATCTACAAATTCATTGTGATTATTATTTTATTTTATTATTTTATTCTTACTTTCACGGGTTATCCTCACATGAAGATGTACTTATCATTTTTTGCTTTCTCAAAGAGAAAGCTTTGTAACGGGGTAAAAATCGACCCACCGAATCGGACTTCGGGACCTCGATTTTCGTAATCTACGGGTCGAAAAACATGGAAATCCGAAAATGTCTGTATGTATGTACGTACGTACGTACGTACGTGCACTTTTATGTCGTACGATAACTCTCGAAGGAATTGTCCGATCGTCCTGAAATTTTGCACACAGGTTAGTCGCCGCAAAATCTCGGTCGAGTTCAATTTTCAGCCAATTCCATTGTTTATTTCTCTAGCAACCGTTGCTAACGTGTTTTTGATAAAAGCTCCAAAAATCATCATCAATGCACGATGGGTCTCCAATTTTTTCGACGATCGATGAGAATCGATAAGACATTCATTTTGGAACAACCATTGTTTATTCTCCTAGCAACCATTGCTATGGAGATACAAAATTCAGCTTCAGACTGACTTTTTTTTTGTCGTACGATGACTTTGGAAGGAATAGTCCGATCGTCCTGAAATTTTGCACACAGGTCGGTCTCCGAAAGATGTGAACGTGTTTAGCAGCATCCGTTGTTTATTTCCATGGCAACCGTTGCTATCGTGTTTTTGATAAGTTCCCATATAATTCATGATAAATGATCATTTGGGTTCGTATATTTATGGAATTCTATAAGAATCAAAGAGAAATTTCCCGTAGAAACCATTGTTGATGTCTTTAGCAACCGTTGTTTACGTCCTTAGCAACCGTTACTATGGAGTGGGAAAAGTCAGTTGGAGGTCCATTTTCGGAACTGTTGATGACTAAGAAGTAATAACGTCGAAGCTCCGACATTTACCATAGCAACCATTGTTTACGTCCTTAGCAACCGTTACTATGGAGTGGGAAAAGACTGTTGGAGGTCCATTTTCGGAACTGTTGATGACTAAGAAGTAAGAACATCGAAGCTCCGACATTTACCATAGCAACCATGGTTTACGTCCTTAGCAACCGTTACTATGAAGTGGGAAAAGTCAGTTGGAGGTCCATTTTCGGAACTGCTGATGACTAAGAAGTAATAACGTCGAAGCTCCGACATTTACCATAGCAACCATTGTTTACGACTTTAGCAACCGTTACTATGGAGTGGGAAAAGTCTGTTGGAGGTCCATTTTCGGAACTGTTGATGACTAAGAAGTAAGAACATCGAAGCTCCGACATTTACCATAGCAACCGTTGTTTACGTCCTTAGCAACCGTTACTATGGAGTGGGAAAAGTCAGTTGGAGGTCCATTTTCGGAACTGTTGATGACTAAGAAGTAATAACGTCGAAGCTCCGATATTTACCATAGCAACCGTTGTTTACGTCCTTAGCAACCGTTACTATGGAGTGGGAAAAGTCAGTTAGAGGTCCATTTTCGGAACTGTTGACGACTAAGAAGTAAGAACACCGAAGCTCGGATATTTACCATAGCAACCGTTACTATGGAGTGGAGGAAATAAGTTAGAGATTCATTTTGCTTTCTCAAAGAGTGGTGATTAATGCAAATTGAGGTTCAATTGCAATACTTTGAGAAAGCATACTGCTGAGGCACTTGGCAGCGGTTTTTATTTATTTATTAACTTTACGGTCGAATAGGCTCTCAATTCATTACACATAGTATAAAAGTTCATGCTCGCATGAAAGACTATCTATCTAAGCGTGAATGGTATTAATTGTACAATAATAAAATATAAAAGTGGGGAAGATATAGATGATTTAGCAACGTGCGTAAAATGACCACCAGTATTTTAAATCAAGTCAGACTAGATCTGATTCAAAACCTGATAGACTGCAAAAAGTTAATGATAATTGCTTCCATTTTTGATGAGCAATCGTTAACTTCTTTACGCATAAAGTTTTTATGCGCGAAATAATGAAAAAATCAGCACAAAGTTCCTCTGAGAGGAAGAAAAAGTATTAGTGATCACTCACCCAGTGAGCTGTGACACCCAAGAATCTTCTTTTAGCACCCGTCCAAACGTCCGCTGTTGTGCAAATATGATCGCTGCTTTTATTGTTTCCACTTTAACATTGTAACGATCACTGATTCTTTTTGAAACTTTCTTCCGTGATAAGTGTTGAAGTTTAGTATGACCCAGTCGTATTTGAAAATCTACACAAATTGTAAGAGTTTATTCATTTCGTAAAATCAAGATCATTTCAGGCAAAATTCATCTGTAAATTTACAGGCATCACGTAGAGTATCAACAAACGATCTAAAAGTTATTAAATTCGGAATTTTGTTTTGCAATTTGTCGCACTCGTATTTGCTCGAGAGATCTCCTTTTCACTCTCACTCATAACGAAAAATACGAAAATCGTGGAATATACACAGATAATACTCAAAAACTCCATGCGCAAAACACGACTTTGCCCACACAATCATTGCAATATGTTTATCGATAAATATTCATAGTCCGAGTATCAGCTTATAAAATCTGAGATAAATCCTGTAATAAACAGTAAGTATCATGCCACCGAAAAGATTTCTCCAGCTGGAATTTTCTACTACAGACGCAGGAACTTGGCAATTTATTACAAAATCTGTAACATTATTTTCAGATCTTTTCTGATTGAAAAAACAAGTAGCCCGTTCCATTGCTGAAAACTTTTTAGCTGAGTCTGTTCTGACTTTTTTGTAAGCAACGTATTCATCATATTCTGGGGGTGTACTCACTAAAAATAATCAACATTGCCTGAAAAGTGTCTGTGTTTGTGATAATAAGTGATTATATTTTACTTCTAATATTCTACCTTTCAGTGAGATGTGAAATTTGAAGAAACCCTGTCTTCGCCTCTTAATACCTTTTTGCAAGTCTTACACGCTGCCTTTATGTAGTGTTCTCCTTCAAGAGAAACAATTTCAAAGAATTTTCTATCCATCCAAGCAAATTTACTACATTTTTCAATACGCTTTCGATCCAGTTCAGATACGTTTTCCATATCATGGTCAACAATCGTATTTATTTCATCCATTACGACGTTCTTCGGGTATCTACCAGGCCTTCTGGGTACCAGAGGTGATTCCGTAGATGGTTCTCTTGATAGGCTTCTTGGAGATGACGACTCAGATCCTTCTGCACTACTTGACAGCGGGGTGTTTTTTACTTTCCGTGTTTCTAGATTTGAATATTCTAAATCTTTGATTAGATGACTGGAAAATAATGATGATATTGAAAGAACAGTATAAATATGCACTATGTTATAGGGAATAGGGGAAGAATTGGTTAATTTTCTAATTGAAACTCAATAGTTTGCATAATTGCTTTTTCTCGTGGTTTTCCAATTATAAATGAGAAATGAGAAACTTATACTCTGTCATTCGATAGACGAAGTTTGATTACATAAGAATCACCTCCTCTGGTCGATTCATGTTGATGCAGTACATTGTACTAGAATCAAATATTCAATTTATAATTGTCACGGTGTATAGTATGTAAACTGTAATAAGAATACGTAATACTCCAACAATTTGAGAACTAATCAGAATGAATACTGATGAAATAATAACTTGACTCATGTGTCTATTATAGATTTCATTTTTTTAAGCAATATCAGAAATTAACCAATTCTGCCACATGCTTCACGCAACATTTTTACTTATTTTTAAAAAAGGTTTTTTGGAGATAATGATTATATTTACAAATGAACGCCATCTTCAGATATGTGGATTTTTTTGGATATTGTGGATGTTTTTGGAACTCCTTCAAGTATGCCGAGGAAGTCATGTCATACCAATGTTCTATTGTTTGAATGCAGTTTTCCGTTTGGATCATTGTACGTTTCTTTGACGTCAATTTCGAACTTACTATTCACTTTTCTATCACACAGTGTATTCTCAAAATTAGGTCTAGCAGACATTTTCAATTTGCCCAGCTGTATTTTCTAAACTTCTAGCAGTCTGTTCGACTTTATTTTCTAGCTTTCCATGAGTCTTTCCAACTTTATTTTCTAGCTTTCCGTGAAACTGTCCAACTTCATTTTCTAGCATTCTATCTAATAGCAAAAATAGCACTGTCCACGGCCACGGCCACGGGCAGTGCTATTTTTTGCTATTTTGTTTGAACTGGATTCTTGGTTTTGGGAACCTTTTCGTTTTTACCCTCTATCTTTCGAGCTATCCTCGCGACCACGCCAATTATCCCTTTTGTTTTTTGAAAAGTCATACCTTTTTCCTTCTGGGATTTGTAGATATTTGCCAGTTAATCTGTAGATCTCTTCATCATGGAGCGGGCAGTTTTTGCTAATGTGGTTTGCATATTGACGGCATCTGTAGCACATCGTGCCACGTTTATCGCACTGATCGTCTGTGTGACCCTTGTTTCCACACTTGCGACATAAAGGTTTTGGGATGGGTGTACAGTGCCTTTATCGAGCTTTGGTCTCCCTTTCTATCTGCCTCCTGTTCAGTAGTCATTCATTCACCCGATAAACTTTTATTATTAAATTCTTGTTGTTGGATTCGAGTTTTTGATTTTATTGCGTCACATAGCTTCTCTAACTTCAATCTCAGTCAATCTTGGAACAGAAGGTATGTTATTGTATTTTCTAACTATCTCGTCAAATCTATTCCAGAAGTGTGAAGCAGATTCTCTGTTTGGATCGTATTGAATTGAGTGCAATTCTTCTAACTGAGCCCGTCGTAACGTCAGTTTCACTGGTTTTCAACTATTTGATTTTATCTAGGAATTTCACTGGATCTGTAAT
This sequence comes from Aphelinus atriplicis, assembly GCA_020882685.1. Classification (NCBI taxonomy): domain Eukaryota; kingdom Metazoa; phylum Arthropoda; class Insecta; order Hymenoptera; family Aphelinidae; genus Aphelinus; species Aphelinus atriplicis. The sequence goes on from JAJGQD010000006.1 coordinate 1,859,267, forward strand.
ATGTACCATTTTTGCATGGTAGGATTCATCTATTCTATTGATAAGAATATTCTGAACTATCAATCTGTCTTTTCCTAACTTCTGTTGGTCACAGTCGTTTTGTCTATTTTGCAGTTGTATTATGTAGTGTACATCTAGCGATTCAAGTTCAGATTCAAAGAGGTCTGAGAACGTCTTCAAACTTACTTTTTTCGTCAGTCTGATTCAAAATAGAATGTTGAATCATTCATATTTTTAAAAATGTTTACAAAGGCACTAATAGATATCATAGTCACTGAAACTAATGAATATGCTTCTCAGACGAAAAGTAAGAATTGGCATGATACTGATTCAAAAAAAATCTCAGCTACGTTTGGTATGTGGATACTCATGAGTATCCATGAAATTCCGAAAGTAAGAAACTATTGGTCCTCTGATTCTCATCTTAGCGTTGATTGCGGTGCAAAAATTACTCGATTTTGTAAATTGACTGAATTCATACATATCAATGATAATAATTCTGTGCTTCCAAGACATGACCCACATAATGATAATCTTCACTAAGTTAGACTATTGATTGATCACATCAATCAATCGAGTAGTACATGTTATGAACCATCAAAAACTGTTTCCGTGGATAAATCAATGATTCCTTTTTTGGGGCGCTCTCCGATAGGATTCACTACATACAACACATACATGGGTTAAAAGTATGGTACTTGGCTGACTCAGCTACGGGTTTTGTAGTGAAATCTGAAGTATACACGGGTAAAACAAAAGATGGTTTGCGTAATCCTCTCGGAGAATGTATTGTTTTGAATTTGATTGCGAATACTCTAGGATCTGGTTCTTTAGTAGCATTTGATAATTTTGCTTTCTCAAAGAGAAAGCTTTGTAATGGGGTAAAAATCGACCCACCGAATCAGACCTCGACACCTCTATTTTCGTAATCTACGGGTCGAAAAACATGGAAACCCAAAAGTGTATGTATGTATGTATGTATGTATGTATGTGTGTGTGTGTGTGTGCGTCCCGTTTTTTTTCGTCCACGATAACTCTCGAAGGAATGGTCCAATCTTCTCGAAATTTTGCACACAGGTTGGTCGCAGAAAAATCTCGGCCGAGCTCAATTATCAGCGAAATCCGTTGGTTATTACCTTAGCAACTGTTTCTTCACTTCCGTCAATTTAGTTGAAAAAATACTTGTAAAAGTTATCTACTCTGTGGGAACAGTTCGTAACAACAGGAAAGGCTTGCCAAGAATGTTGAAATCAAAAGAGAAAATGAATAGAGGAGATTTCATTTATCAAACCAGAGGAGGTATTTCTGCTATAAAATGGATGGATAAAAAACCTGTTACAATTCTGACGTCAGCTTCCAATTCTGCAGAAAATCCTGAAATACATCGAAAACTCAAAGATGGATCTCAAATTGCCGTAGCTTGTCGGACTACAATTCAGGTTAACAATTAAATAATGGATGGTGTAGATATGTTTGATCAATTGAGAGGAACGTATATGATACGGAGAAGATCAAAGGAATGGTGGCATCCAATTGTGTACTATTATATAGACATGACTATAGTAAATTCTCATTTTCTGTACAGATGTTATAAGGGAGGTAATTCTCAGGATCAATTGTCATTCATGGTACAATTAGCGAGGCAACCAATTAGTGGTTACTGCAGCAGGAAAAGATCAAGAGATTCACGATGAAATACGTATGTGGTAATTTTATATCAATGATAACACAGCTCCAAAAAAAAAATTGAACCAGAGACTGGACTACCCTACTTTTATGTATTTTTGGCTGCTGAATCCGAATCCGAGGTCCCTTTGCTCCATCACCTCTGCGTTTGGCCATAACCTCAAAAATATGGCGGGCAACTTATCGATGAAATCAATATTCTGCAAAGAAAATAATTCTATTTCATTCTACATAAAAAAATAAAAGAAAATTGTTCTTAGCGTTTTGTAAAATGATAATTTTTGAAAATTTTTTTGAGGTTATGTCAGAACGCAGAAGTGATGGGGCTTAACGGACCTCGGATTCGGATTCAGCAGCCAAAGATACATAGAAGTGGGGTGGTCCAGTCTCTGGTTCAATTTTTTTTGGAGCTGTATAAATAATGGAAAAAGTAGAATGAAAAAAATGAAAAAAAAAAAGAAAAAAAGAGCTCATTAAAGTCCGAACTTCAACCGTCACGTGGTGTTGATTAAGCTTGTTTCTGGAACTAAAAGAGTTGAGGCTGCATAAATTTTTGTTATGCAACGCTTATGAATTTTTCACGCCGAAACCATGCATAAAATCGAAAAAACATCGGAATCAGATTCTATTTGTTTTTTGACAAAGAATATGGCAGTATTCTTTGTTTTTATTAATATTAATTTTATATGATATGCCGTCCGCCATATTGGATCCGCGATCGCGAATTTTGAAAATCTGACCTTGGGTTCTGACCCTTGGAAATAGTAACAGCTTATCTACCCCGTAGCTGTAACTCCTATTTGCACGAAAAGGGTCCTCCACTCATTTTTGAGAAATTTTCGCCTGTAGTATGAAGAGTTTTATCTATTTGGGACGTGTTTAGAGTAACAGATAGAAACTCCATTCACGAGGTGTATGAGTATGTATTACATAACTCTGAGTCGCTCAAAAATTCTGGCTCTGAATTTGGTAGTGATGAGGTTATGGAAAACTCCATATCATGGGTCATGTGGTAATATGATGTGTTTTTTATGTAGTAATACGATGTGTTATTGAATATGATCGAATCTATGGTCGTGCAGATATGGTGAAATTAGAGAAGATATGAGTTGACATTCCGGAATGTGATGATTCGTCAGCTTCTTGGTGACAGCACACTTGATCGGAGATCAGGATTTCGGTGGTTGGAATTTAGTCTTAGAGCATCCAAAATCCTCCCACAATATACTCTCTAATGGACGAGGATTGACTGAATAAGACCTCAATCAAGGATTTTATTCTTGAAGATTGCTCATAATAATTGAATTTCCTTCACATTGTAGCTGTATTTGTCTCCTGAGGGATACGATTTTCATGCAAAGTGTCTCGATTTGTAGGTGGATTTCAGAAAATATTTTGTACCCAATTAGTCATTACAAGTCTCTCGTAGACAAAAATCAACTGCAAGATATTTTGCATCGAACTCGTTTACATCGAGCTGCAGGTGCTGTCCTCTGCTACGGCCATGTGAAATGTATTTATTTATGTAATTTAACGATGAATAGAACATAGAACAAAACACTGAAAAATTACACGTACAACGAATTCTTTCAAGTTTACAGTGACCTCTATGTGAACTAGATCACTTGTCACTTCAATGAATTGTTAAAAAATAGATAGAGAATTATATCTAAAATAGGTTAATTTGATATTATCTAGAAGTGTTACGGATATTTTTTAAATAAATCAAGGAATGAATTCATAACTGAATAAATCTTTATTTTGATAATATATATTTAATACAGTGACCTGCTGTCAGCGCTGCACTAATAAGAATGAGGTTTGAATCACAAAAAAATGGAAAGAATTCGAAAAATGACAGGTTGCTTAGCAACGATCTTACATTCCTTTTCGATTCTCGATCTGCGGCAAAACGCCCATAGTTCACCTGCATGAACTACGACGTAGTTTCCCTTGTCCGTTCTATATGAGGACGGGAAAAGATAAAAACGGCCCCGGAAAGTGGCAGTCACCCCGTGCACGTAGCCTCAATCATCGAGATCCCCTATGTCTCGTGATTCGAAGACTGAGATTCGAAAATAAGCAATATAGTTGATAATAAATTCATATTTTAAAGTAAATACTTGAAAATAAATTATAACAAGCAGAGCTGACTCATAATAATTGTTATAATTGATAAATGATAACGTTATTATAGTTAATTATGATAGATTATAAATATTGTCGGTGACAAGATGTGTCTTGCTATTCAGAAAATTGTTAAAATATCTATCAAATCAGAAGCATTGAAGGCAATAATTACTTTTATCGCTTCTTTTTATTTAGACTTGATATTGATTCTCCGAATCATGTTATTATGGAGTTTGTAAAATGTTTGTAATAGAATTTATGTGAATGGAAGTTTGTTAAAATTAGAAGTTGTCAATCTTTTCATTGTAAGTGTTAAAAATGTTCCAATGTAAGATTCATTGCAAACCATATTTTGGATGTCGTGAAATCTAATTAACTTTCGAGATGAACGAGTAACAAGTCCATGAGCAGTTCTTACTTCTACTACTCGAATTTCATCGTCTTTTCCAGGAAATATCTTTACAATCACACCTTTTTTCCACGTATTTCTAGGCGCTTGGTTATCTACAATTAAAACTAAATCGCATATTCTCAAAGAATAATCAGTATTAAACCACTTTTTTCTAGGTATAAGTGTAGAGGCGTATTCTCTTATCCAACGTTCCCAAAACATATCTGCGTAATATTAAGCTGTACGCCACTGTTTTCTTGGGCATAGTGAATGTACATTATATCGCGCTAGATTAATCAAACCAGAAGAGGTTCCAATCAGAAAATGATTGGGTGTTAATGCTTCCTTATCTCGAGGATCAACGGAGACATGAGTCAGTGGCCTAGAGTTAACGGAATGCTCTATCTCGGCTAGTAAAGTTTGTAAAGTTTCTTCACTAGGTGCCCGGTCTTTGAGAATGACATTTGAAGTTTCTTTAACTATGCGTATCATTCGTTCCCATGCCCCACCCATATGGGAAGCCGTCGGAGGGTTAAATTTCCATTTGAAATTTTTCTTCAACGCGAATTTTTCCTGATTGTTTTTATTCATTACTTTCACCGCTTCTTTCAATTCAAGATTCGCCCCTCGGAAATTTGTCCCGTTGTCCGAATAAAGAATCTGTGGATACTTTCTTCTTGACGCAAATCTTCTCAATCCCATGATAGCAGAGTCGGAATTGAGTCTGTGAGCTATTTCAATATGGATTGCTCGCGTAGTTAGGCAAGAAAATATAGCACCCCAACGTTTATGATATGATCGACCGATTTTTACTAACATGGGACCAAAATAGTCCAGACCACAATGCGTGAAAGGACGAAAACCGTATCCCAGACGTGATGGTGGAAGGTTAGCCATTTTTGGATTTGGAGGGAGGCCATGTAATAATTTACATAAACCGCAATCGTTACTAATTTTTTTAAGAGTTCTTCTATCGCCCAAGATCCAATAAATATGCTTGAGTTCATTTAATACTGTTTCGAGATTTTCATGGAAAAATTAAATATGAAAACTCTTTATTAAAAGTTTTGTGACTGGATGTTTACTCTCTAAAATTAATGGTTGAAATCTGTCAAGTCTCCCTGGTATTCGTTCCACGCGACCTTCAGCTCTTAACAAATCTTCTTTGTCTAAGATTGGGTTTAGTTTTTTAATGCGACTGTCCCTGGAAAGTGATTTTGAATCTTCTAGAGCTGTGATTTCTTTTTCGGAAAAGGTTAATTATATTTCTTTCACCCATAATTTCCGTGCATATTCTTGCCTATCAAAATCCGAGTAACAGTTTTTATACCTAGCCAAATATCGATAGCTTTCAACATAGTAGAAGTAGTTTGAATTAGTTTTTCCCAAGTAGAAAATCTTCGAAAATCAGGTAAATAAGCTGCAAATGAATATTCGGTTTCATATCTAGTTTTATTCTTATCTACTTCCTTGGACACTAAAAATATGTTTTGTCACGGGCGGATAATTCATTATCAGGCCCTGTGAGATCTCTCTCCACAATATTATATTGTTTGTTAATTTTAAGTTACGTTTCAGCGCCCAGCGAGAGAGCCAGCGCTGTCGACAAGGTAAGAGAGAGAGAGAGAGACCGCGCCGCGATCGGGATTCAAACCTCGCGCCGCGTGACGTCAGCCGGACACGGCCGAAGCGAGCTCGGCCGGCCCAGCGCGCGGGGGAAGCTTATCAGTTTATTGCCGGCCCTCGCGCGCGATAGCACGTGCCCTCGAATAGCGAGACCGCCCCGAGGTGCTACCGCGCCCCAGGAAGACGACAGCGACATCCCCTAGGTCCACCAGCTCACTACCCGTGCGCCCGCGACCGAGCTGACCGCGACCGCCGAATAGAGCCGGAGACCCATGCAACGCCGAGTAAGTGCCGCTCGATCATCATCTCTCTCTCTCCCGGCCAACACGCGTTCGCGCTCTCTCTCGCTCCGGCCTGCGAGACGCGACCCGAGGCTCGACGCCTCATACCTGTGTAGAATCTCCCCTTTATCTTAATTAATAAACTGTGTGTTCGTCAGAACCGTTTTGTATTCTTCATTGCCACGCTATTCCTGCCAAAGATCCCATTCCCGCGCACACGAGTTTCACCACCTCGTGCGCGCATTTGTTATCATGCTCCAGGCCCTAAGGCCATTACAGTATTAATTATTAATAATAAATACGGCGGTGATAGTTTGCTTCCTCTTTTTGCTCAATTAAATTTTCTCTTTTAGTTATTTTAGGAATATCCTTCTCAAACGTCCAAGTTTTGTCTGATTTTTGTAAGAACGGTGATCCTATAAACCATCGACTATTATTACACAAAGCGGGATTGTTAGATAATGATTCAGGAGTGAGTATAGTCGCGTCGTCCGCGGGGTTATCGTGTGTTGGAATCCATTTCCACTCTGAAATTTTACTTTCTTCGGAAATTTCACCTAACATTCATTACGAATGTTTTGTAAGTTAGACGGTCTGATTTGATCCATTTTAGTACTACTTGCAAGTCTACTTTGAAAGTGTGATGCTGTAAAACACTTTTAACTAACCTTACAGCGAGAGTTGCAGCTTGAAGTTCAAGACGCGGTATGGTAGTTGGTTTTAAAGGAGCTACTCTACATTTCGATACTATTGATGCGGTATGAATTTCTCCACTCACAAGTAGAAACCTCCAATAAGCGACTGCTGCGTATGCCTTTGAACTCGCGTCACAAAATACATGCAATTCGATTGATTTTACGCTATTCTCTTCAACTTGATAACATCGAGGGATTCGACAATGCTCCATTGCTCTTAACTCACGTAACCAACGTTTCCACAGTTCAAATTCTTTTTCTTTTAAAGGCTCATCCCACGATATTCCACTTTGCCAAATCTTTTGCATCAAAATCCAAGAATGAATAATAAATGGCGCGATTAAACCGAGTGGGTCGAAAATAGACATGGACACTCGAAAAAATTCTCTTTTTGTCGGAATTCTAGATTCAGATAGCAAATAAGCCGGAATCTTTTTATTTTTGAATTGAAAAGATAGCGAGTCAGTATGAGTCAACCATTGCAATCCAAGAACTCGTTCTTCTTTACCTTCTATATCCCCTAAATTTATTGAATTATTTCCATTTTTACTTATTGATTCCAAAATTCGTGGTCTATTGCTTGCCCAACTATGCATTTCCCAATTCGCGGCTCGATTAATCTCAATTACTTCACGTATTCTTTTCTCGGCCTCTTGTTCGGATTCACAGCTATCCAGATAATCATCCATGAATGAATTTTTTGGGCTGAAATTGCATATACTGAAATAAATTGTTTTGCGTTCTCATTTTTTACGTATATGGCTTCAGTTGGCGAAGATCTTGCGCCAAAAAGTAAACGAGTATTTATATATTCTTCAGGATTTATTGATCTATTTCTGCCCCTCCAAAGAAAGCTTTGCGCATTCCAATCTTGTGGCCTTATTCTGATTTTTAAAAACATATCTCTTATGTCTCCCTTGAATGCAACTCGATATTGTCGGGAGCGCATTAGAACCCCGAACAGAGATTCTGATAAATCAGGACCAGTTAATAACAAATCATTGAAGCTTTTTTTATTCGATTTAGCTGCCGCGTCAAATACTAATCGGACCTTTCCTGGTTTTTTAACATTGGTAACACCGAAATAGGGTAAATACCATACTCGGCTCTCGGGCGGTGAAGTTGCTTTTATTGCATAGCCTAATTCTAAAAGTCGATCCATTTCTTTGTAATACATTTCCGCAAATTCAACATTACGATCTAATTTTCGTTCTAGAAAGTGTAGACGATTAAGAGCAGTGACACGGCTGTTGGGTATAATTTCATTATCATCTCTCCACAATAATCCAACTTCCCAAGCATTATCAACTCTTTGACACGTATTTTCGAGAATGTTCAAAGCGCGCTTCACTTCTGAATTTATTCTGGGCATTGAACTTACTCCTAATGCATCTAGACTAAAACACTGTTTCATGAGTTGTTCAATATTCTCTAAAGTGGAATTTGATGTTTCTTTTAATTGGTCATCACAATAATTAGAAAAATCATTTGAATCTTCGCATAATTCCTCATAATCGCATGTTTTACCGTGTATAGCCCATCCAAGAAGACAATTAGAAACTATAAAGGAACCTTTATTCGGTTCGTGAAATTCTCTATTCAAGATGAGATTGATATTATATTGACCTATTATCATGTCCGGTTTTGTTTCATAAGAATATAATTTTATTCCAGTTTTTGAGTAACAAAATTTAATCAAATCGGTTGATTATACTTGTGTTGGTAAATTCAGATCTTCTGCTACAATCACATTTTTCAAATCGTAATTAATATTCTCAGTTAAAATTTGTAAATCCACTTTTTTTGTTGCGATCGAAATAGGCTCTTTACGAACAATACCTCGAAGTACTACTCGAATTGAGTTATAAATAGCACCAATTCGCTCAACTATTTTTGAATTTATGATAGTTACCGTAGAACCTTCATCTCAAAGCGCAAAGATATCGGTAAAACATTTTGTTCCGAAGACTCGAATAGATTTGAGGAGTTATGCTTTCTTACAGTTATTTTTTCTCGTTATTTTTATTGTCTACATTGTTAGATGGATTATGCTGATTTTCGACTGAAGAATTACTTATTTCCTTTGAAAATTGACGAGATTTCTGATAAGAAGAATTTTTCGATTGATAATCACTTGTAGGGTGTAGAATACTATTGTGTCTTTGTTTGCAATTGGAACATCGATTTTCCAATTTACATTCGGCACGTAAGTGATCTTTCCCTAAGCAATTGTAGCATAAGCCAAGTTTTCTCGCTATTTTCCATCTATCCTTAACTGAATCTTTCATCCAATTATGACAAGAAGCAGTTGGATGATTGTTTCGGTTACACAGTGCACAAACTTCCGTTTTAGAACTTGCATCACTTTTTTGATGACTTACATAAGTTGTGCAAGTAGCAAATACGCCTTTTTGGTAAGGAATCCGATTGCGAATGTTTCGATCGTCGAAATTCAGCTTTAGGTTATTTTCATTATCATGCAAGTCGATAATTCCCGCTTCTAACCTCATTTGAGTTTCAAGATGTAAATAATCACTTAGCATCTCCAATCTAGAAATTCGAGATTATTTTCTGCAACCGAAAAACGAGCATAATCGTGTAACAATGACTGCGGTATTTTACGTAATACCTCTTTGACTAGATCTTTGCTATGTAAATAACCGATATCGTTGAGTGATTTTAATGCGCACACGGAAGTTTTTAGGTTCGATGTAAAATCTATCAAATTGATTCTTCCCGATTCAATACTTGGTAACGCTTTGATATCGGATACGATTCTGTCTAGAATAATTTCTGTATTTCCGTATCGCAACTCTAAAGTCTGTAAAATTGTTTGTGAACTGCTTCCAGAAGTAAACAAATTTTTAGTCGCATCCCGTGCGTTGTCTTAGAGAATCGAACAATCTCGCAATATTTTCGTGCTCAGAAAAATCAGCAGAAGTATTGTCAAAAAAGTTTTCAAAGTAGCCCTATTCTAAAAGATCTCCAGTGAAATCCGGCAATTTCTTGAACATTTTCTTATTCAAATAGCGAGAAGATTCATTCAGATGATTTGATTCTCTATTCGATGCTAATGATAATTCTATCGCGTTCGCTAAGCGAGTCATTGGGTCGATATTTCGATTACGGTGTTCATTTTGAATATTCAACGCAAGATATTCACAATTATTTAAGGGGTAATATACCTTTGTAACTTTTTTTTTCCCAATTTTTTTTTTTATTGGCTTAAACACTCCATAAACTATCTAAGAATGATATGAAAAGTCGATCAAGTGGGGGAAAAAGTTCTAAGTACCTCAGAAAATCGATTCTCTGAACAAAGTCGTATAGTATTAGTATTGTACTCAAAACTTTGAACGCTTTTATCTCGGAACTGTCTTTTTTGACATTAGCCTACCGATAGCGCCGTCAATTTTCGACCGATTCACTTCAAATTTTAACTGCAGCTTGGAAACATGATTTTTAAGTGAACATCGTACGATTTTTTTGATATTTTAATTTTTACCGATTTTATGGCCGATTTTCGATCGATTTTTTTGCGAAAAAAAAGAAAAAAAATTCAAATTGACGCCATTTGGCCCCAAATTCAAATTTCGAAAAAATGGCCCTCCGTTTACTGAGTTTTCTATTTTACTTCAAAACCCCGTTCAATTTTTTCTTCTAGGGTCAAAATTGTGACCTGTACCGGTAGGCTAGTAAAGAAAAAGTAAAAAATTTTTTTCTCCTTTGACGAGCTGGTACGCCGCCATTTTGTATTTTTTGGAAACAATAAAGTGTGTTTTTTGTAGTTAGAAAGTAGTACTTTCATATGCAACAAACCCCCATATTCTTTGGATTTTTCCTGCGCTTATGGTAAGTGTTTGAAAATGACCTCGAAATCGGAGGTCACAAAGGTATATTAACCCCGTCGTTGTCGACGTCATCGCTATTGTTGTAATGACTTGCCGATGGTGAACAAGAACTTCGTTGATTTTGGCTTGATTTCCCGCTGGAACTCGTGTCGATGATGAAGACCGTGAAAAATATTGTTCCTCAATTGACGTCTCTTTCGATTGGTTGGTAGTAAATGTGACACGCGGGCGTTTGGGTGCTGTCGTCTTGGTAGATTGATCTGCACGTCCTATCCGTTTTCGGTTATTAAGCTCACGGGCCTGACGCTCGGGGAGTGACGGTACTGAGGTTGGGACGATTTCTCCGTCAGAGGGTTGTACGACTTCTCCGTCAGTGGGTTGTACGTCTTCTCCGTCATCTCTCGTACCTGTATCAGCAACCTTATTTCGAGCAGTTTTTTTGAACAGTAGTTTTTCCTCGGCCGCGAGTTTTTCGCAGAGGTGGCGGCAGTATCGGCAATGCGGCATTCACTGCACTTTTACCAAGGCCCCGTGTTCGGCGGGAAGGCTGCGGTACAGAAATGGACGGAGCAGTTTCACCAGATCCATCACGAACAGCAATTTCACGTACAGTCGGCTCAAGCGATAGCGACGATGACATGGTATCCGCAGCTGCTTTGCCACAGTCGCTGGACACCGTAGTTGCTTTGCCACAGCCACTGAGCTAATGCACCGTAGCTTTGCCGTTGCCGCTGGACGCCTGGGACCTCTCTGGAAATTCCACAACTTCATCAATAAAATTCTCCTCGTTTTCTGATCCAGATAGCTCCTGAATTCTCGGTGGTGGTCGAACAGGAGGACCAGAGTGAGTTTTCGTCTCTTTCATTCCTTCTTGAACCTGTTTTTTTGAGATTCAAAATGTCCTACCGACTGCGCCAAAATGTTACGGATATTTTTTAAATAAATCAAGGAATGAATTCATAACTGAATAAATCTTTATTTTGATAATATATATCTAATACAGCGACCTGCTATCAGCGCTGCTCTAATAAGAATGAGGTTGAATCACAAAAAAATGGAAAGAATTCGAAAAATGACAGGTTGCTTAGCAACGATCTTACATTCCTTCTCGATTCTCGATCTGCGGCAAAACGCCCATAGTTCAACTGCATGAACTACGACGTAGTTTCCCTTGTCCGTTCTATATGAGGACGGAAAAAGATAGAAACGGCCCCAGAAAGTGGCAGTCACCCCGTGCACGTAGCCTCAATCATCGAGATCCCCTATGTCTCGTGATTCGAAGACTGAGATTCGAAAATAAGCAATATAGTTGATAATAAATTCATATTTTAAAGTAAATACTTGAAAATAAATTATAACAAGCAGAGCTGACTCATAATAATTGTTATAATTGATAAATGATAACGTTATTATAGTTAATTATGATAGATTATAAAACAAGATGTGTCTTGCTATTCAGAAAATTGTTAAAATATCTATCAAATCAGAAGTATTGAAGGCAATAATTACTTTTATCGCTTCTTTTTATTCAGACTTGATATTGATTCTCCGAATCATGTTATTATGGAGTTTGTAAAATGTTTGTAATAGAATTTATGTGAAGTTTGTTAAAATTAGAAGTTGTCAATCTTTTCATTGTAAGTGTTAAAAATGTTCCAATGTAAGATTCATTGCAAACCATATTTTGGATGTCGTGAAACTTTCGTGGAACTTTTTACATTTCCATCTAATAATATCGCAAAATTTCTTCCAGTCGTTATGAAATTGATCGTACGATAAATAAAACTGAATCTCGACTACAACGCCTGATTCTCTTACTCTACTTACTCTACTGATCACTTGTTCAGTTTGATTTTGTTGTCACTATAAACATAGAGAAAAAAGATATAAATCTCTGACAAATTAAGAATATATTTCTACTCTGAAGGCACGGGTTCTAAATTCAAGCTATGACAGTATCAATTCATTCTCTAGCAAGTTCATATTGATTCTCTTTCAATATATGCGTTTATTTCCTTGCTCCAATTACCCTGACAACTTCACAAGTTCTAAGGTACATTTTGAAATTCTTCTTCAAACGATAGTATTTAAATAGATGGATTCCAGATTGAAAAGTATAGAACATTTCAAGAAAGGTACAATTTTCTGACGAGCATAGAATTGTTTTGAGGAAGTATATATTGATCTGAGCATATAAAAGAGCAGATATCAATCCCAAATAGTTTTTTTTCAATATACATCAACTCATTATGGACCAGAACTTCCCAAATCTGAGCAAATGAAAGTTCTGAAATCAATCCATATTTGTCTTGGCAAGTTCAAATACATTACACCCTCTTTGCTACTGTTACGTGGCTATAGGTAGTAGCTTTGTAAGTTCGATTGTTTATTGGGGAAGGTTTCGGTTTCTCGGCGCCAGCCGCGCTTACCTTTGTTCGGAAAGGCTACGTGAGTAGATCGGTAGAAAAGAACACAATCCAGATCGATTTAGGTTAACTGAGATACGTGTATTAGATCTCAAATACCGAAAGAGCTTGTGTGACAACTTATATGTATACACTTGAGTTATACCGTGAGGTCGCGTACGTTAATTTGAGTCAGAGACTGAGCGCCTCAAGACGCTCCTATTTATGTTGTCGTAGGGGTGAGTTCGTTTCTCTGGTAGTGGAAGGTATTCATCCTCTAAGGGCTCGAGAAGTGGGGGCTTGTCCTCGTCACTCCTCGTGCGTGGTCGTCTGCGGCGTTTTTGTTGCCGCGAGTATTTTTAGTCATGTGATACTTTTCTGGTTCTGTCCACGTGCATGTCGCGATGCTTCTGAATGCTTCGATTGTTAATGATAATATAAATAGATATGGGGCGAATCACGTCAACTCTCCAGAGCCTGCGCGCGGACGCTAAAACCTCGCGTTTTTGACGCTTGTTTTCGACTCTATTAGACCAATATCTAAATGATGTCGGATATGATATCAATGTAGTTTTTTGTCAGCTTTCCGATAGTGAATTTAGTTTTCCAAAATTTTCACGTTTTCCCAGAAAAAAACATAAAACATGCCATATCTCAAAACCCTGGTTTTTTAGATTTTTTTTAATAGTCTAGATCGAAAGCTGACCTTTTTTTACATTGACATAGCCTCTAAAAAATAGGACTATTCCGTATCACATCTTAACCTCAGAAGGTTTATATGAATGGGCAAAAAATTATTGCAAGGAAACTGTAGTGTTTTACAGTGCACAAGAAGAATACGAGAAAGCCAAGTTGGAATTGAAAGTGAGATTTGATAATTCTTTTCTTATACCAGGCACTCTGCAGTTCCATGCATTCATACCAACTTGCGATGAGAGGCTGATTGTCAAAAGCATTTCGTCAGCTCGGAGTATGTAATTTTTCCGAAGTTGAAAAAAAAAAAAAATGCACAGTTAAAACACAATATTTCAAAGTTTGAATAACTAAGCAAAAACGTTACTCAAAGAAAGTGAAATGAAATACTCACGAATCGAACAAGTAATGAACGTGAGACTTCATTCAATATATAGGAACAAGTATGGATATCGAATGTACTCTGAATTCGGCACTCACGTGTACAGAAGACTCGAGCCCGAGCGCGTGGAAACAGCGTGGCGCGGCGCGGCGCAACCTCTCATGTTTACTACTCAATTCCTCGAGAATAATGAAATAGTCCTATTTTTTTAGAGGCTATATCAATGTAAAAAAAAGTCAGCTTTCGATCTAGACTATTAAACAAAATCTAAAAAATCAGGGTTTTGAGATATGGCATGTTTTATGTTTTTTACTGAGAAAACGTGAAAATTTTGGAAAACTAAATTCACTATCGGAAAACTGACAAAAAACTACATTGATATCATATCAATGTAGTTTTTTGTCTCGTCTCGCGATTTCAAACATATCGTGATTATTCCTATTTACTATACATATATTGGTTATCTATCGTTCATATGTATTGTTACAATATCGTGTATGTATTGGTGTATTTATGTTCATATGTATGTATCGTATGAGGTTTTCTAATACAATGTTATCTACGCTCTAAGTTATTTCGGTTTTAAACATTAATAGAAAATTCCAAAGAAAATTCATTCATTTATATTGCTTTTTCTTCTTCGATTAGTCTAATAATCACAGATTTTCCATAGACTGTGATCTTTCTCTTGTCCATTGGATAGGCAAGGTCATCTGGTTTCGACCATGTGGCATGTTGTGGCTGTGTGGGTTCAGCAACCCCTGGTATCGTGCGGCTAGGTCTAGGCTCCTGAGACTCACGGCCGGTATCATTGGGGTAGCTGCTGGAGGTGCCGTCTAAATAATGATTGTGTTCGAGCTATCTGGTTCGGAAACTCTCAATTCGCGGTTCAGGTCACCTGTTAGATGTTCTTCAGTGTCTGAAAATATTCTCTCACTGATTAGTGTAGCAGACCCCCTTACGAGCGGAATCGACGAAACTGCTAAAAATCCTAATATCATTAGGGCGATAGCTGACCATGGGATCGTAAATGTACTCGATAGGTTCACCAGTTTCTGTTCTATTGGCTTGCTTTTGCCCAATCCTTTTGCCTTTGTTATTATGTCGTGCAGGTCTGTTCCGTACTACAATACTTGGGTTGGGGATTCAAACTCATATTCTTCTAATGTCTTTGCGTCATTCAATACGTCTTCTACATGCATTGTATTATTTATGATTTCTGACACGTCTAAATTAGTGCTGTTAATTATATTAATTACTAATGAAGTAGTTACGCTTCTAGTGCTTGTGAGTTTTATGAAATTTGACTTTCCCGTACATTCTGTTGGAAGTTTCAATAGTCCTGTTTTGAATATTTCAATTGATCGGTCGGGTGAATTTTTGCATGTTAAGAAGACTGTCTCTTCCGGATTATTTGAAAATAACCATGTGTCGAGGTTATTTGTACGCGCCCAAAACGTATGTTCTAACTTGACAATTCTTATTTTACATGAAGATTTGTCTACTAGCAATTTTCCTGATGCTATCTGTATTTCACAGCCCACCGCTCTATCTATTTTATGCCATGGTTCCGTATTTTTGCAAATGTATGCTCTGTCCAGAGTTTTGCATGTGCTTAATACGTTTTGAGATATCGGGAAATACGAATCTCGGGCTTCATTTAGACCGAATTGTTGACTTTCCGGTCAAATATAGGCGAAAATTTTGCTGTGATTAACGGATTCCTGAAGGATTCATTTATTTGTTCTGGAGGAAGTAATTTAGGATGTATTAGTCCTTGTGTGGCGAATAAAATCGCGTCTGTCAACATTGTGGCATCAATTTCGTATTGAATCACGTTTTCCGATAGTAATTCCATAGCTGCAGGAAATTTATTCTTATTATGGGCGCCAATTTGTTGTAGTTTGAGCTGCTTGACTACATTTTCGAGGTCGATGACTTTTTGATCTACGCTCGCAAATTTATTCACCACGATTTCTGTTTGTTTTACTAATAATTCGTCTAATGTTCCGAAGAGATATTCCTCTAATCTCCCGATCACTGAGAACCATGCGCGTTTTTGCCTCCGCCGTCTTTCGGTTCCATGACCTTGTGTCATATGAAATGCTCTGTCTGCGTGACCACAAAAATTCTGAAATAATTTCGTATTTTTATAATATTTTTATAATATTTATATATTTTTATAAAACGTATTTTTTGAGTGATTTTAAGAACTTTTCATTCTTGTTAATTTTTCGAAAAAGTCCGTCATCTTTGTATAAACAGGCCTTGAACTTCGTATAAAGGGCCAGAATTTCGTTATTCTACTCATGACAGAGAACTACTAGCCGTGAAGTGGGGCATTGAAGAATTCCGCCATTATCTTTATGGGAGAAAGTTTATGGTAGTCACAGACCACGAACCACTGAAACACTTTCACTCAACGAAAAAGCCCGATTTGCGGTTCGGTAGAATGAAAGCAAATCTGCTGAAGCATGAATTCGATGTAGAAAATAGGCCAAGGAAATAGAACAAATATGCTGATGCGCTGAGTAGAAACCTGGTGTTGGAAGAAGGTGGGGAGAATCCGGAGCGCCCGAAAGCAGAGCTATACGAATTAACGGAGAAGCGAAAAAAAGAGAGGAAACAGATTCGGAAGAAGGTCGGTAAAGAGGAAACCTCACAAGCTCAGATAAAGATGGCTGTCGCTCGATCCAAAACGCAGATTAAAAAAAGCAATGAAAGACTCTTGTCTTGAGAAACAGACGGATCAGGCAACCCAGTAGCACGAAAGAAAGCACTTCAGAGAAGGGAGAGTAGTGGAGAAGAGTGGGAATCATCAAGGAATCTAAAACCGAAGAGGAGGAACTCTTAGTACTCGGGTAAGGAGAGTGAAACAGGCAGAAACCATTGAAAGGGGAATCCAGAAAGTGATCAGGCGAAAAAGGGGGATGCTAAATAGATGCGAAACGAAGGCAAAATTCCTGGTAGCTACTTCTGTGCTGGACAAAGGGACAGATGATCCGATCATAAGTCAAATGAGGACAGACAAACATCTCGCATATATGCGAAAAAGTAGCAACATGCGACAGGAAATACAAGCTGCTAATACTCCAGAGAAGAACGTTATATTACCATCGGAATATAATAGGAACAAGATACCTTCTCCGAAATTTTCACCGACGGCTCAGGAAGATGAGTGCGAGGTGAGCTTAGGTAGGACGACAGACGAACCAGAGGCAAACCTTACGGATGAGGAAGTGACTAGAGCCTTAAGGGGAGGTTCTCATCAAGCAATTTTAAAAATTCGATTTTTTTTGCTGATTTTGCTACCTTATGCTGTGTAGAATATGCCCCGAAAAGCGTGTGACCGAAATATTATTTTTAAAAAAGTTATAGCATAATAATGGAACCTATGATTAAAGGTATTGTTATGGTTAACCGAATCTTTGAACGCGTTTATCTCAAGATCACTTTTTTGAAACTGGTGGGATCCCTAGCTCAAAAACTAATCGAGGGATCGACTCGAATCTTTCTAGATTTTAAAGGCAATTGAATTTTTTGGGATAGTATACCTATAAAACCAATAATTTCATTATTAGTTTTTGTATATAAATCGATTTTAAGGGGTAATATCCGGCAAATTTTTTTTTTCTTTTCATTTTTTTTTTATTGGCTTAAATCATGCTAAAACTATCCTAGAATCGAAATGTACAACTCCCAAGTACTGATCTAAACTCAAAATTCGTTTAAATCAATTTCTACCGAACAATTTTTATACAAGATACATACCATTTTGAAACTTTAAACGCGTTTTTCTCAAAACCATGTTTTCAAACTCGGCGAGCAGTAGAACTGAAAATGTTTACATCCGATTGACTCGAAATTTCAACTGTAGCTTCTTCATCTATGTATTTTTGGCTGCTTAATCCGAATCCGAGTTCCGTTTAGCTCCATCACCCCTGCATTTAGCCATAACCTCAAAAATATGGCGGACGACATATCGATGAAATCGATATTTTGCAAAACAAAAAATTTGATTCTATTCTACATGAAAAAATAAAAGAAAACTATCCTTAGCGATTTTCCGATTCGTCGCATACTTTTTGGGTAAAAAAAATCAGAAAGTTTGACGGCTAGTGGGCTGGATTCAAAATTCATAATTTTATGAATTTTTCACTCGTAAACTATGCGACGAATTGAAAAAACACCAGGAACAGTTTCTATCTAATTTTTCACATAAAATCTGAAAAAATTTCTGTTTTGCAAAATGATGATTTTAAAAATTTTTTTTGATGTTATGTCTAAACGCAGGGGTGATGAAGCTTAACGGACCTCGGATTCGGATTCAGCAGCCAAAAATACATAGAAGTAGGGTGGTCCAGTTTCTGGTTCAATTTTTTATTTTTTTTTGTGGAGCTGTGTTATTTAGTGAAGTACCCACGCTTTTAGCGATTGATTGACAAGAAGAAAGTTATAAGCAATTAAAGTAGACTTTTTTTGTCGGAAAAATTTTTTTTTTCAAACTGTCGTCATTTTGCGAGAAAAAATTCTAAAAATATAATGATGTACTTCACTAGATAATCTAATGAAGAAGCTACAGTTGAAATTTCAAGTCAATCGGATGTAAACTTTTTCAGTTCTACTGCTCGCCGCGGAAGAACTTTTTAGAAAAGCTGTTCACGGCAATCGCTGCACAGCTGCCATTCTGTAAAAAAACTAACAATAAAAATTTTTTTTCTATTTTCCAAGAGTTGCTCAATCCATAATATTATTTATATACCTTACATCTCAAATGTCGTTCGAAAAAAATCATGAAGAAAGCCTTGTTTTGCTTTCTCAAAGAGAAAGCTTTGTAACGGGGTAAAAATCGACCCACCGAATCGGACTTCGGGACCTCGATTTTCGTAATCTACGTGTCGAAAAACATGGAAATCCGAAAATGTCTGTATGTATGTACGTACGTGCACTTTTTTGTCGTACGATAACTCTCGAAGGAATTGTCCGATCGTCCTGAAATTTTGCACACAGGTTAGTCACCGCAAAATCTCGGTCGAGTTCAATTTTCAGCCAATTCCGTTGTTTATTTCTCTAGCAACCGTTGCTAACGTGTTTTTGATAAAAGCTCCGAAAATCATCATCAATGCACGATGGGTCTCCAATTCTTTCGACGATCGATGAGAATCAATAAGACATTCATTTTGGAACAACCATTGTTTATTCTCCTAGCAACCGTTGCTATGGAGATACAAAATTCAGCTTCAGACTGACTTTTTTTGTCGTACGTTAATTTTCGAAGGAATGGTCCGATCGTCCTGAAATTTTGCACACAGGTCGGTCTCCGGCAGATGTGAACCGAGTTCGGTGTTCAGCAACATCCGTCGTTTGATTCCATGGCAACCGTTGCTAGCGTGTTTTCGATAAGTTCCCATATAATTCATGATAAATGATCATTTGGGGTTGTATATTTATGGGATTCTATAACAATCAAAGAGACCTTTCCCGTATGAACCATTGTTGATGTCTCTAGCAATCGGTGTTTATATCGCTTGCAACCGTAACTAGGGAATGGGAAAAGTCAGTTGGAGGTTCATTTTTGGAACTGTTGATGACTAAAAAGTAAGAACATCGAAGCTCCGACATTTACCATAGCAACCGTTGTTTACGGCCTTAGCAACCGTTACTATGGAGTGTGAAAAGTCAGTTGGAGGTCCATTTTCGGAACTGTTGACGACTAAGAAGTAAGAACACCGAAGCTCGGATATTTACCATAGCAACCGTTACTATGGAGTGGAGGAAATAAGTTAGAGGTTCATTTTGCTTTCTCAAAGAGTGGTGATTAATGCAAATTGAGGTTCAATTGCAATACTTTGAGAAAGCATACTGCTGAGGCACTTGGCAGCGGTTTTTTTTGAGCATTTGGTGGATATTATCCCTTAAGAGCAAAAAAAAGTGCGAAATCGGTACGTGAATTTCACATTCGGTACGTGAAGTCCGCCATTTCGTTAATTTTCAACCTTTTGTCGGTATTATTGGTATAATATCCCACAAACGTCATATTTTCCTGGAGCTTTTTCGTTTTTAGATCTCAGATAAAAATTGGAGGCTCTAGGATTCCCACCATGCGGAAACTTTTTTTAGTGGCGTGCCCATAAACGTGTATTTAATTCATTATATAATGATTATTCTTTAACAAAAAAAATATTTTTGTATACTCAAATAATATATAAATACGTGTGAAAAAGTTCCATACCATCATTCAATTCCTTATATGAAAAAAAAATAAAGAAACATGGGTCATTTTCGAGGTGCTAGATGAGAAGCTCCCCTTAAAATGAGAGAGTCTAACGAGTTTTAAGCGTAACCTGATCGAAGATCGGACGCCCGATGATTCAGCCAAGTCGCACGAACCCATGAATATAATAGAGTAAATAGCAGGAGAGGTGAGACGAACCTCACACCACCTGTCCCGGCAAGGAGGTACGGGGGTTCCCTCACCAATAAAGGAGACATCACGCACTTCACGGGATAGAATAGTTATGAGTCAAACCGGGAAGGGAATGAGGTTTATAGTGGACATCAAGGACGGAACAGACAACGGAAAGGGTATTCAGATAGATATAAGAGAATCAGCAGAGAAGCAACATTTCACAGGAGATTAGCGATTCGGCAACGGATGTGTCATCTTGCGGTTCGGGTCCAATAGAATCAGCACACTATGCCAAGAAGAAAGCTAAGCAGTACGGAAGCTGGGAGAATTACGAGAGAGTTGTAGCAGGAGCTGGGTGTAAGCGGGTAATACAGGAATTAGAAGAAGCATTTTCAAGCGAACGCCAGGGAGAGCAGACCTCAGAGCCAGTGGTATTGACCGATAAAGGTAACTGGGATAGAAAGATCACGGGCGCATCGACAACAAACGGGAACCAAAACATACCGAAAGAAACAAGTGTGCTAGCCTCAACAATATACATGAAGACTACGGAGGGAAATTCACAGCAGAACATGATTGGCATACAAACACCAATAGAAGTGACGCAGAGAGACGAGGTGAATATCGAGGCAGAAAAAACAGGCTTCTTGGCTTCGACAGTGGATATGATAACGGCGGAAGATATAAATCTGGAAAAGGATCCGAGCAACCATCGAACATTCAAAAGAACAGCGGAGACAGGAATACATCAGTAGCCACCGGTATATCACAACACGTAGAGACGGGTGAGGAGAGTCAAGGAGAACGTAATGAGGTGTCAAGCACTTATACCGATAATATAGTATGTGCACAAAAGGACAAGGTCTTGCGACACGATATAAATATTCCTAGTAGGCCATTCGGGAACTGTTTATTCCACTCATTGATCAAAGCACTGAAATTGGAAATTACTACTCGGGAACTGTGGGACAGGTTACTACAGAGTTTGGCCATACATCATTCCATAGATCCCATAGATCCCAAGAATACACGGAAAATATTAACGTCATCAACAGAATTCGGGGACGTTGATTGTATATTTATTTTTGCTCACGAGTACAACAAGAATATATGGGCAATTCTCTGTGGGATCGAACATGAAAAAATTTGATTTGGCTCAAAATTTTTTTGTAAGTTCTAGGGCATCATGCCGAATTCCCAGAATTTTTTTAAAAGTGCTCGGAAAAATCTGAAAAAATTCTGGGAATTCGGCATGATGCCCTAGAACTTACAAAAATATTTTGAACCAAATCAAATTTTTTCATGTTCGATCCCACAGAGAATTGTCCATATGTATACATTTTCATTATGGGGCAAGCCAAGTCAAATATCTGTACGTGGAATCTAACAAGGAAAATAAGAGTATATACATCTACATCTACGAGGTAACCATTGCGCCCCATATGAATTTGATAAGCCGGAGGTCGAACTAATAGACATTTCAGCCAACTCGCAACATTACGGGGAGAGATCGAATACGGAAAAGGGACATGAAGTATCGGTGAGCGATATCACCAACCGACAGGTGGCACGAAAAGGGAATGCTGTGTTAGCTCCGGTCGATAGAGAAGAAGAGGACATAGAAGGAAATGACAGTTGGGTACCCGAAATAATGCCGAGCCGAATGACGGGTAATATGACGCGATTTATGGTAGCGGAAGCATGTCCGACGCATATTATACCGACTTGGGTGATTGCACCCGGGGATGTCGAGCAGTTTCATTGCGTTAGAATTTTAAAGGAGCAACCATTCGCACATCACGACAATCTGGTATATACATTTTCGGCAGACCGAAAATTAGAAACGGAGCCGCAAGTCGCTCCTGTAGAACGTCGGAACATTGACCCAGAGGAGCTGCGCGATCAGCATTCCGCAATAGGGAAGGTAGTTCAGTCTGAATGTCGCGGAGTGAAAGTTTTTGGATTAATAGTGAGGAATAATTTCGATGATAAAACAATGCGATTGGATATTGTAGCATGCCTGAAGAATTTTAAGGCATTATTGATGAAGGAATTTCACGAGTCAGTAATTGGGGGCCACAAAGACATGGGCAAAACTCATGCGAGAATAGCAGCGGAGTTTTATTGGAGAAATATGTATATGAATGTAGTAAGCTTTGTGCGTAGCTGCCCTGAATACCAACCAACCAAGTAAGTTAGGAACAAAAACAAAGCTCCCATGCTCATAACAGATATCTCATCTTACCCTTTCGAGAAATTATTAATGGATTTTTCGGACCATTGAGGGAGACGAAAGTAGGAAATTTCTACATCCTTACGATGCAATGTAATTTTAGCAAATACTGCATTTCAACGGCAGTCCGTCATGCAAACGCCCATGAGGTAGCTAAAGCATTTATGAAAAAGGTGATTTGCAATTTTGGACAAACTAGAGTTATCTTCACTTCTTCGGAATAGAAAAATATACAACAACCGCGTATCACCCGCAATCGAACGGAGGAATTGAGAGAATGCACTATGTTATGAAAGAATACATTAAATTAATTATAAATGAATACGAAGAATGGGACGAGATTCTTCCAGTAGCATAGCACTCGTATAATACTAGCGTACACGAGGCATTGGGTTATTTGCCACATGGAAAAGTATACGGTCGGCGCGCGCGCGAATACCGTCCAGCTTTCCACTGAAGGAATATTCGCTGACTGTCGATGGATACCTCGCGGATATAGGCCTATAACGTCGCGAAAACTCGGACTATGGCAGCAATGAATTTAGTACAGTCAAAATTTAGATCAAAAGAGTATTATGATCGAAATATTATCCGAGACACTTCAGAGTGGTAGAGATAGTATATTGGTTAAAAATGCCTAAGAAAAATAAAATGGATAAGAAAGAATATGTTAAGTGCGAGATAATAGAAGTAAATCACGAGAAACATACGGCTTAAATAAAACCGGGTGAAAAAACGAGATCAGTGCATATAGAAAAGAGTCAGGTACTACAAATCCAGCGAAGACAGCCTGGATAATATATGCGAGGCAAATAAAACAACGGACGATCCATCAATAATTAGTATGAGAGTACCAGAAAGCGAAAAGGGAATATTATATTTTACAGTTGACAATGGGAGTGCCGTATGTTTGGTGAAGGTAAGAGCATTGGCAGATGAGGCTATAATAGATACAACATAAGTTATACCAATGTATGGTATACATGATGATCCTGTAATGTCAATAGGATCAACATCACTAACGATGAAAGGAAAATTATATAAAGTTCAGGTACTTAATGATGATTTTCCCATCTTAACAAATGGATTGCTAGGTAGAGATTATCTAAAGAGCGAAGAAGCGGTGATATCATATTACAACAGCGCTCTAATGATAGCGGGAGATGTTATGAACCCATCAGCATTTTTAGACGTGCAGTATGTCATGGAGATTATGAATGATGATATCAAAGATAATTTGGAAATGGAAAACATTGAAGAGGGAGCAAGTAGTCCAGATATCACAAACATGATGGAAGAATATTTCGGACAGGTAACAGAACAATCTGGACCAAATGAAGACTTATACAGAGTTCTGAGAGAGATGAATTCGGTCAAGGATATAGAGAATCAAAACTTGGGAACAGTAAAGTGGCCAATAAAGGCTAGAACTCAACAAATAGTAAGAGTTAATTTGATTAAGACGCAACTCAAAGAAGGATATATGCCCAGGATAAATCTTGGAGATAAGGATGTTTTTGTAGGAGAAGGAGTTGTACAGAATGACAACAATGGATGTAACGTAATGGTCATTAATACCAAGGATGAGGATATAGAAGTAGAAATTAGACCTCAACAAATAATCCCATTCGAATATGTAACGCCAGAGTTTAACCCTGATACACAATCAGAGAATGAAAACGTTATAATACCAGAAACAGCGCATGCCAGGATTGCTCAACTCAAGGAACTCATTAACATGAGAAATCTGAATGAAGAAGAAAAACAGGCTGTCATGGATCTAATATCAGAATATCACGATGTATTTCTATTACCAGGTGATAAACTGTCCTGTACTAATAAGGTAGAATTTCGAAATACCATTGATGGACGAAGTGCCAATCAACACTAAATAATATAGACTGCCAATTGTACAAAAAGATGTTGTCAAGGCAGAGATAGGGGAGAAACTAAAAAATGATATTATTGAACCATCAAATTCTCCGTCTAATTCGCCACTATGGATCGTACCCAAGAAACCTGACAGTCATGGGAATCCCAGATTTTAGAGAATTGGATAAGAAAACTATAGGAGATGCATATCCTATTCCTAATATATCAGATACATTGGATCAATTAGGTGGATGCATGTATTTATCGGTTTTCGACCTGGCAAGTGGTTTCCAACAAATACTACTGAAAAAGGAAGACAGATCGAAAACGGCTTTTTCCGCTTTATATGGACATTTCCAATATAAAAGAATACCAGAAGGAACAAAGGGAGCCAAGACGTTGGAACAACATGTCAAAAGAATAAGACGAATGTTCGAAAGGCTAAGAGAGGCAAAACTAGTTTTGCAACCTGATAAGGTAGATTTCTTTTGCAAGGAAGTTGTGTTTTTAGGACACACCATGAGCGAAAGAGGAGTGGAACCAAATGACCGACTGATAACAGCTGTCAAGAATTCTCCGAGGCCTGAGAATCAGAAAAGTGTAAGAGAATTTCTATATTTAGCTGGATATTATAGACGATTTGTTAAAGATTTTTCAAAGATAGCGTTACCGTTATCTGACTTACTTAAAAAAGAAAATTCTTTCAAATGGGAAGATGAACATGAGAGAAGTTTTATCACGTTGAGAGATAAGCTGTGTGAAAAACCAATTTTGAAATTTCCGAATTTCGAAAAACCTTCCATACTGACAACAAATGCATATAATTATGCTATTGGTGCAGTACTTAGCTAGATGGATGATGGAATAGAACATCCAGCGGCATATCTGTCAAGAACGCTGAACAAGGCGGAGAAAAACTACACTACCAGAGAAAAGGAGTGTTTAGCAGCATTGTATGCAATGCATCATTTTCGACCTTATTTATTGGGGAAGAAATTTACGCTGGTATCAGACCATGAATCATTGAACTGGATGAACTCAAGGTGCAGGTGCATGGTTAATGAAGTGGATGTTCAAATTCACAGAGTGTGAGTACAATTTCAAATACAAGCCTGGATTGCTGAACGGAATGCAGATGCATTATCTAAGAATCCTGAAGAAAAATTAGAGGAAGAAAAGATAAATGAAAATTTGCCGAAAATGAGAGTACTAATAATCGAGGACAGGAAAAAGCGAAATATGAACGCTACTCCTACTACACCGGGGACTCCTAAAAGGAAGTCAACCCCTTAGCCAATGGCGAGATCGCAATCAATGGGCAACAAACCCAAAGAAAGTTCTATAGGAGCCAAGAATAAAGAAACGGCGCCGATCTTAGATCACAGTACCGTAGCTCAAAGAACGAGATCAAAGGTCAAATTCACAAATTCACCTCAATATGATCCTAAGACTGAAAGAAAGATCAGTCTTGGAAAGAAACAAGAAGAAAACAAACGGGATGTCATAGAAAAGGAATCAGAAACAAAGACAACCGAACTGGAAAATAAAGAAAGAAATGAAAAAGCAATTGAAACAATGACTGAAGATAGCGCGATAGCTGGGCCAAGTAGTAGCTCAGAAAGACCGATAGCTGGTCGATCAAGAGAAGAAGAATATAGAGAAGAACTGGAGGAAGATATCATACCAGATAAATGGGATAGTGAGTCCAAAGAACCACCAATAATTGATCCAAGGAGAAGTGCACTCAGAACGGAAGAAACTGAAGAAGAAATGAGTGAAGTTATAGATGAAGATGAAAATGCAACATCAAGTGATGAGGAAATCAGATGCTCACCAATTACAACAAGTGACAGTGAAGCATCTGAAGTATTCCAAAGTAATTACATTCCAAAAATCACGGTGGAGGGAGTACAAAGAGCCACTGACCAACTAGAGGGGAGCATAAGGGTACATCAGAGCAGAACCGAAAACGAGGAGGAAAATGAAAAAATCACTGACCGAAACGTCACAAGACGATCCTGCTATTCAGAATCGGACTTAGACGAACGCTGTAAAGAATCAGAGGATGGAGGGAGAAGAATCAATGAAATGATAGAGAATTTCCAAGACGTAAATGAAGAAATTATGAGTCGAATAGAACAATCAGAAGCGAATGAGAACTCCAAGGATGAAGTTTAGATATCGCAGGAGTCCAGGTGCCATAGAGCTATATCTCTAACACCAACTATAAAAACGGGGCAGCCCAAATACAAGAGCACACCACTGTCAATGACAGGGGTCAAAAAGAGATTTCAATTTGAAGAAATGGATAAAATATCAGAAAAAGATGAAGAGTCATCTGTCAAACTAAACTTCTCGAAATCAGCGGAAAACCCATTACCGTTGATAGTAACCTTCATGCCAGATGCAAGACCCATGAATCAATTCATGGATTCGGGTAGATGCAAAGAACTTGTCGTTTCTTGTAATTCGCTTCGCGGTCTAAAATTTTAACGTTATTCCAATTAAACGTGTGCGTACTATTTTCTATTGAGTGCAAAGGGACCGGAAGTGGTTTATCAGTAATTTTTTGATGTTCTGTGATTCTATCTTTTGATTTTCTGTTCGTCTCGCGAATTACAAGGAACGACTTATTTCGGAAATGCTCCACATCAATATGTACCAACACACACTTAATAGGAAGGAAGACATACAACAACTCAGTCACACGTATACGTGTACGCAAGATTTTTCAAAACAAAGACGCCAATGTATCTGATGGTATATAAGACCACTGACGTTAGCTTTATAGACAATAGTTTGACAATGGCAGTGGAAGCAGCCGCTTCCACTGCCGAACGTAACATTATATTTTCATTCAAAACTGGTGAGACAGAATGTTTTATTGTTACTTTGTCGATTGTTTTGTACTTAAATTGTATTATTTATTACGTGTTTTTTGTGTAATAAATTTTCAGCCTGATGAGGCCAGTGAACCTAACTGACGAAACGTCGCATTAAATAAATATGTGGTGGATTTTGTAAATTTTCCTTTTTCCACTTCACTCTGGATTGGCCCTCAAAGATCGACAATTTATACACATAATATGGTACATTTTATATCGAAAGATTGTGAGGTTGACAAAATCACTCATTGGAATCGGAGCAATATCGATGGCCACTCTGGAAGAAAAGAAGCCAAAAATTGGACAAGTGTTAGTAACACCTTTCAAAAATCATAATGTTTTTTGTATTGTGATAAAAGACAAATACTATGACATAACAGAGATAAGGAATATATACAATAGACTCAAAAATTTGAGGGCAATACTAAACAGGAAGAACCTGAAACATTAGAACCTGGTCGAATAACAGGAATAATTAGGGAACGATTTGAAGGGACTCAGATAAAAATAATCATCTGTTATGGTAAAGTTAGTTTACCTACTCAAAATGAAAGGGCACAGATCATAGAAAGTCTACACAGCAGTATGATGGGTGGACATAAAGGAATGAATAGCACATATAGGAAAATCACGGAGAGATTTTATTGACCGGGAATGAGGAATGATATCCTTAACTATATCACGAAATGCCCGAAATGTCAAGAAAAGAAAATAGAAAGAATAAAAACACGTGATCCGATGATACTAACAGACACGCCTATTGAAGCGTTTGATAAGGTATCAATTGATACGGTAGGAAAATTGAGAGTAACACCCAGAGGAAACTGTCATTTATTGAATATACAATGCAATCTGACGAAGTAAGAGTCTAATTGCAGTACCCTTTCCTGATCTTAGAGCAGCAACAATTGCAGATGCTTTGGTGAGACATTTAATATGCAATTTTGGTGCCCCCAGGGCAATATTATCGGATAGAGGAACAAGTATCCTATCAGAATTAGTAGAATCAATGCTAAGAGTATTCAAAATCCATCATCTGACTACGTCGGCTTGTCATCCTCAAACAAATGGATCACTAGAGATAAGTCACGCACCGCTAATGGATTTTGTCAGAACGTACTCAGAGAAGTATGATGACTGGGACCAAATAGCCTCATTCGCCACATTTACATACAACACATCAGTACACAACACGACACAATTCACATCCTTTGAGTTAGAGTATGGGAGAGTAGCGATTCCCAATGAAAATTCCAAAAGAAGAACAGTTAAGAACATACAATCTATATCTCAAGGATCTCATAGTTAGGTTAAATAAAATGAAGCTCGCAGCAGCTGGAAATCAAATAGTTAGTAAAGTAAAATCAAAAGATAGGTATGATAAAAAGGTGAAGGAATTCAAGGGTAGGGTAAATGATTATGCTAGATTATTATAAGAACCTAGGAGTAGTAAATTTGATAGCTATTATAATAAGCCCCTTAGAATTGTGGAAATCTTAGGTAGGAATAATGCAATATTAGAATTACCCAATGGAAAAAGGATCCGCAAGCATACGGACAAATTAAAATTAGTTTACCCAGAATAACCATTACATGATTCACAGATAGTAAACAACCATATGACATGACTCAAATGGACAATATGACTTTCACGCTAATCTTGACAATACTGACTGTGATCTGAAGGGGGCTTCAGCGAGTTCGTTTAAAATTATAGAATGAGTTGAAACTTTCACAGAATGTACCTAGCACAATCAACTTTCAATTGCAGCAAAGAAAATCATGGGTCAACATGGTCATTTCCATATGATCGCCATAATAAAAATGACATTTTTTACATGGGCTCTTATGGCGAAAATCGATTAATCCCGTCTGAACCAAATATGAAATTATAGAAAAATTTGAAAAAATTCTGAGTAATAGGTATTCATAAGTAGATTATAGTATGCTCGGAAAAATGGTATGTCACCATCGATTTAAGATCGTGAAATTGAAAAAAGTGAATTTCGATAAAATTGACAATTGTTTATGTGTAGATCGTGACTTAGTTACAATTTATTTATCCTTTTCAAGCATCCACGAGTGGTCTAGGATAAGATTGTTCTACTCTAAAACGATAGAATTGGGATAATTTTGAAAAAAAATTCAGGCACCCCCAATAGGGCCCCGCATAGGTACGGCACCTAACGCTGAAGCCCCCTTAACGAACGCAATTTGATAATACCAGATCACGAGGCCAAAGAACAACCCAGGAGTACACTACGAGAAAGGACACATCATCAAGATAAGAAGAGCAGAATGGCAGGTGATCATAGGCATCGAAGTAGGGAAGCTCGTACAAACCAAGCCGATAATAATCTACAAGGAATATTCACAAAACTGCGGAGGAATAACAGAGAGCCAATGTAAGATTAATGCAAAGGCCCACAAGCTTATGGAAAAAAATCAAACATTAATCAACATGCAAGAAGAACTGAGACGAGTGGTGCAGAGTTTGGCACCTCAACCATCACAGCAGTCTAACACCAATGATGTGAGAAGAAGAAGAAGACTAACGCCTTCTGGATTTATAGGCTCTGTCAGTCACTCATTGTTTGGACTGGTAACCGATGATGAAATTCAAGACATCAGCGACAAAGTACAAAGCACAATTTTAGAACAGAAGGAAATAGCGAAACTGAAGGGAGAAAAAACGCATACAGTAGCGGCAGAACTGAATGAACTGCACACATCAGTGAAAGAACAATAGGAAAATTTGGAAATTTTCAAGAACCAAATGATCAAGGAAGTTAACGGCAGTATGCAAATAATGAAGGTGCTGGATTACTCGTATAGAGTGTCTCAACTGCAGGACAAATTGACTGAGACTTATGAAAAAGTGACAGAAGCTATAAAAGAAATACGGGAGAACAAGATCCCAAAGTGTCTCCTGACGGATAATATTTTGTCAAATATCAACACCGATATCCTACAAACCAAGGGGGGATGGGATCTTCCCATTCAAACAGAACACTTGAAAGCAGAAGAACTAATGGAGTGATGTAACCTATCAGGAAGGCAAGGTATTGGTAATAATAAAATTGCCATTAGTGGATCGTACCCCATATAATTTATAGAAAATGTATCCATTAAATGTGCCACAATTTCTTAATGGAAGCTTCATAGGTATGGCATATATTAAGACAATGCATACATATACAGTCATGGACCCGGACCACCAACACTATATGAAATTGGATGAGCAGATGCTAGCACAGTGCATATACACCAAACATGCATATATCTGCCCAATTACTGGACCACTAAAGGACACATCGAATAAGCATGATTGTGAACTGGAAATGCTGATAAGATCGAAATCAGCCCAATTCACATACTGTGACATACAATATTCTCACAGTAACGAGACTCAATGGCAATACATTGAATCTGACGCATCATGGCTGTTCTCTACAGTAGGGAAGGAGAATATCAGAGTAATTTGTAATAACAAACTAGCAGAGGAAGTCATCATTGAAAGAGCAGGTATATTGAAATTCAATACCGGCTATAAAGCTCAGAGTGACGAAGTCATTCTGCTAAGCGAAGAAAGCAGAACAGATCACAATGCATATATGTACACACCAGAAACAAATTTGGACCTAATGAAAATTCATCAAAAAGGACAGGCTCGGGGAGCACAAGACCCAGGACCAGGACGGACATTCATGGGAACAGAGAGAAGAATCTCTACAGGGCATCATTAACACACTAACGCAGATCAGCTATAACGACAGGAACCAACAGACCACACATAGCATGATAGCAGGAAATTATGCACTTTATGCAATCCTCATACTAACAATAATCATCATTTATACAAAAAAATATGTAAAGAAGCGCAAATGTTGGAAGCCAATCAGGACGCATGATGATGCACATCAGGTAATAGAAATGGAACCAACAACAAAATTCAACAAGAGCTTAGCACAGGATTGCCAAGAACAAATGGAAGAATTAATGAAGCGAAAATTACTGAATCAGGAATCACATACAACTGAATCACTAATTATCCAAAATATAATTACGGAACCCCCGAATAAAGAAAAAGAACAGAAAACAACCACGACAACTAACTCATCACAATACATGGCTGAGGTTGACTAACATGTAAATAAAGACCTCATTAAGCCAAATAGGACAAACACTAACATGGGACCATTAAACTTAGAAATCATACAGAAGAACAGTACTAGGAAAAGAGAAATTACAGGACAATGGACAATTTTGACACGAACAAGGACCAGGACAAAATCATGGACACCAATCAAATTCGAATCACGTACGAGACAACGATACCAATGACAAACATAGTAACACTATTCGAAGAAAAAGGACAAATAACAGCACTGACAGCAATCAAGGATCCTGATCAAGTTGGCAGGATGATAATGCAGATAACTTACGAGACAGAGGAGGAGGCAACAAGGGCAGTACTACTAAATCAGACATTAGTGTCAAATTCACGACCAATTGCCATTGCACTGCCGTAAATTCAAACAGAGAAATACAGCAAGGACATAGACAAGGACCTAAGAAGCAAACCACAGAACTGGAAAAGATTATTCTGTCTACTGCCATGGAGCGAGAGTGAAGAAAAGAGAGAAGACAATTTTTTTAGACATTTTGCAGCATTTGGAAGTTTGGGATACCACCAAGTGATGGCGAACAAAGATGGGAAATTATCCCAAGGATACGTATGCCATTCGACAAAGAGGACGCAGAAACAGCATTGAAGGAGAGCGACAGATGCTACAAAGCAATATATGCAATGCCACAATATTGATGACTAACAGAATCATTGATCAGTGTGTGATATATTCTAGCCAGCTACCATCAACCCTAGTTCAATCGTTGTAACAGAATCGACAGTAAAGGTACAGGAAGAAAGTATAATTAGCATACACATAGTAAATTATCGAACCCAAGTTCCATATATAGACATCCATACAAATAATACATTGAATATTCTAAATTGATTTCTATTTCTATCGTTGGACCACCTAAACCCCCACTATTTGTAGTTTGAGTTCATAAAATAAATATATTAATTCAAATTGAAAGCCTTCACTGACTTTTTCTTTTCTGCTGGGACTAGACCTGTATAGGCCTAGGCGCATGAGACCTCAAAAAATGATAAAGTCCTGACAAGTTAAGTACATGACTCCACGTCACTTAACAGTGCCAATTGAAGGTTCCATAAAATTCCATTGATTATCTGTTATGGTTGTTTCTACGCTGAGTGGTTTGAAATATAACTCAGATATGATAACCACTCATCTGACTGGCTAAATTCATAGAAAATACAAAGAACCCTAAAGGGCCCCGACTCGATACGACACCAACCGCTGGAACTACCTTAAACACGTATGGAATATCCGCCATTCAATTTCGGTAAGCAATTTAGAAACGTTCAATAATTTTTGTCAGTTATATTACTTAACCGAAAGTTTATCCTAAAGCGATTCAAGGAGAACAACCAAAATAAACAGTAGTGTTTTTCTCATTTGATCTTCTAAGAGTGACATGAAACGACGTTGCTACTATTCGCATTTCGCGGATCAGGAAACTGACCTTTCAGGTTCTTTCTAACATATGATGCCCCGTATATGTACTTTGGGGAAGCAATTCGTAATTCTACTATTGGATTTCTAGGATCAGGACTCAATTTAGACATGACAAATGTAAAGTATTGGTTCCTATGAGCATCCTTCCCTTTTTATAATACGAAGTATCGTTAACTTATTCAGAAAAGCCTAGGATGTGAAACATTTCTTCACGTTATTATCCGACTCAATTTTTCAACGCTTTCACAATTTTCTGGATAACCAAATTGATTCTCAGCCGTACATTGTTACTATATTTTTCGAAAACCCTTTGGGTATGGAAATTGAGCCGAACGTAGAAAGGATTACAGGCTTTGGAAACTATACGACGCCCCAAAGTTGATATATATCTCTCTCGGATTGTATAAGCTTTCGAAAATTATCTTTTCAGTAACATTTACATTCGGGAACATAGGCGACCACTATAGCTCTATGTTATCGTATACAGTATAATATAATCCAACAAAATAATAGGCTCCATTAGGTATATTTGGCCGAGGTTCAAGTACTGTGCAACCTTGTTTAGTAAACATCCAACAAATTAATAAAAATGAAAGGTTCTAAGTGTCGTTATGCATTTATAAGTCAAAATCAAACGATACAAAATTAACAGGACTAGAAAATTCTGAATCACCATGTGAGGGTTGTCGACTCGGGTCCCCGTAGATTTGTTTATATACTCTGGATATATCAGGATATATGTCTCGTTTCAATGACCATTCGATTGGTCAGACGTAAAACGCACCAAACTGTAGTCTCAATAGTTCTATAATCCTACGATAGAATAAGTTAACGATTCCAATCAAGTACGGAAAGCGCCGAGGACATGTGAAAAATATAGCGTTAGGCTAATACTGAGATGCCTTACCTGGCGATGATCCAGACGCGCCACGTCCGAACGGACACCTGCACCAAGGCAAGAAGCAAGGAGGAGCAGCAAACAAGCACTAAAAGTTCATCGGAATAGATTGACACAGCACAAAGAACCGAAGAAATCAAAAAACAATAACAAAGAGGGGGGCAAGAGTCCACCGGGGGCCAGCAAAACTCTGCAATGCCGACAGGTATCAGAGTCCACCTGTGAGAGTCCACCAAAAGAAGTCCGCCAGCATTACGTTGTTGAGTTATTTTCTTTTCGTTGGTTTCTCGGTTTGATGCAAACATGAAGCAAGTTGAAATTAGGGTATCAGGAGTAATGCATAGTGTACATTGTCCAAAGTAGCGACACAAATTTCAACTCGCTGTGCGTTCCTCAATTTTTCTCAAACTGAGAAACAAGTAAATACTCGAAAGTCAATAAGGAGTACCCGAGTCGTACAATTCTCGCGTAAACAACAAGTATCTTGACAATAATTACAGCTGGTCTTGTTATTCCAGTTCGTCAATATTCCATGTTAGACCATGGAACGATCCATTAACAAGCTCTTCCACGTAATCCTGAATCCAATCCAAAAGGGTTTCAAATGAGAATCTATTTTCTTATTCGATCTGTCACTGTTATTTCAAAATGACTCCGTACATATAACTTCAAATATGCTCTACATAAGAAGAGACAGCTATTAGAGCACTTGTGAAGGCATACTTCGAATCTCTAATTTTCTCACAAAATTTTCTTTCGTCGATCGGTATAAGCATATGTAATTTGCAAGAGCTGACGAGTAAGAGCAGTCTATTCTACTGAAATGTTCACGAATATTAAAATTATGTTCGAAAAATTTACAAAGTTACAACTCTACACTCACGGAATATTATGCAATACTTCTTCGATTCAATTATACTCATCACAAAAACTAAAGTATAAAATATTTAGTGAAACTAATAATTACTTACTATTCAATAACATTTAAAATGAAAACACATTTATTTTATGTTAATAGTCACACGGGATTGCGATGAGGTGGATGTTGAAGAAAGTAGTGTATCTATACTCTTTAGTTTACTGGCTGCAACATACCTCGGAGCAAAATGTTTTCCACTGCCAAGATATAAGGTCATATGCATTGCTACTTGATATTCAAGCTCTCTTGCGCTCGCTAAATCTTCAAGAATACAAGTCCTATCTTGAGTTGTAAAACGCTGGAACATGTAATTCATTTTTGTCAATTTCGTATATAATTGAGAAAGCTCAAAAACAAGATTTTACGGGAACTTAAATTTTTAATTGATTTTTAGATGAATTTTTCTTTGATACTTGAACAAATAATGTGATTTAAGGTGGCTTCAGCGATTTTTTTTTGAATTATAAATTGAGTTGAAATTTTCACAGAATGTAACTAGCACAACTAACTTTTAATTGCAACAAAGAAAGTCATGGGTCAACATGATCATTTTCATACGAGCAAGACGTTTTTTTACATAGGCTCTTATGGCGAGAATCGATTAATTGCTTCTCAACCGAATATAGAATTAGGAAAAATTAGAAACACAAAAACTCGCCGAAGCCACAAAACTTTATCCCAGCGCACAAAAGATAATAAAACACATTTTACACTATACCACAAACTTTTATTCACGGAATTCAACTATGAAGAATTACTACACAAGAAATTATTAAAATAAATTATAATAATTATTAGCACTTTAACGTCGCAAGACATTGTGAGTTCGAAACACTTCGACGTCCCGATGCGAACCGTTGCAAGGAAGCCAGGCAGGTAGTATACCCGGACCCGGGTGCCGCGGATATTAGCCTCCAAGATGTGAGGAGACGGTTCGTCAATCTACCCGTGGCGAATCGGGCATGGGGGCGCGTCCGTAGGAGAGTTCCAATCCTCCCGATGACACTCGGCGTAGTATACTACGGTAGTGTCCTGAGGGAAAAGAGGGCATCATTAGAAAGAGATATAGGAAAAAAGAAAGAGCAGAGTATTGAAACCACCATGATTGGGCTTCGAAAAAAGGATACGAGGAAAGTGAAGATCGTTTGAATGCATGCAAACATCTTGAGGTGGTAGTACGGGTAATAGTAGTACTTGTTGGGAGCGACGAGGCGCTAGTCTGGAATAAGGGATAGATGTAGCAGAAGTACATCAAAAAGGAAGCATTACAGGAATGCGACACTTACAAGTAAATATTCGCACTATAACTGGCAGCCATAGAACCCAAACTGCGTGAAGTGGCGAATTTTCCCCGGATGGCACCCAAGTAATCGTTCATACTGAAAGATAAATCATTATGAGATAGTGTCAATGGATCAAGAAAAAGGAGGGAAGTGATACTCACATCGGGGACGCGTTCCTTCCAGAAATAGTATATAGAACTATCGAGGGCGGTCCGCGGCGTCAGCCGATACGCGAAAAGCTGGCCCACAGGGCACTCCTAGACGCAGGATTTGATAAATTTGTAGAATGCAGTGAGGACAAGGAAGATAGACCCGAGGTAGAGAGATGTTAGGAATATTGTTAAAGCTCACTGGGCTTGTTATATTTTTTTTGATAAAAAGGGAAAATGAACGGACTTACCTCAATAGTCGTAGGGAGCGGAGATAGCTTCCTGAACAGGAAACGGAAGAAAGTGGAGAGAACGCAAACAAGTGGGAACATCTTGAAATATCGGAACGTCACGTCGCGAATCAGATAGAGAACTGCAGGATCGAACACGCGATGAACTGGGCGGCAACGCCAACCGGAGGGTGACGTAGAGGACTCAAGAATAACCCCTTACGCAGCACAAAGGAGGCGTTGAAGACAATAGATTTAATGAATTGAGAGGGGACGAAAATTATCAAATAGAGGAAGGAGATTACAGAAATCAATCAAAAGGGAGAATCGGAACCAAGACACGACATCGTCTTGATATAATAATACCTAACAATAAACGTCCAGATACGCGCGATAGCAATAAACTAATTCATACCGATTAAACGCGGATACGACCGCCGGTAAGGTAGGAAACGAAATCGCAACTAAATCACTGACACGAACGTTTATCTTGTTGCAGGGCGTTGGGGGCGCAGTTAGTAAAGTCGGACGAAATCATTCAACCTATACGTAATAACCCAGGATTACTCATAGAAAAAAACGGGAAATGCAACAACCAGTAGTACAACATGGAAGCTTATACAGAGAATAAACGTGGAAGGTTTCTTTGAGCAAGAGGATAAATTGACAGCTTCGTGGCATGGATTAAGCTACTTGTGCGAACACACAAACGAAATAAAGAAATGAGGATACGAGCAAGAACTGAAAGCAATCATTAATCAAATAAGTACAGTAAACAAAGACGCAGACAGGGTAATAGACATGATAAGGGGACATGAATCGAGGGAACCGCATGAACGAATAAAACGAGCATTCTCAGTAGTAGGAAAAATCTCGAGATTTTTATTCGGAACTCTGGACGAGAAATCGCAAAACGAAGAAGGGCTAATAAAATTGGAAGCAAATGACACGAAAACGCTATCGAAGCTTCTAGCCAACCCAAACGGAATTAGTAGCCGAAAAATTCCAGAATTCAGAAGAAAAATACGCGAACTCGAGGACACGATTTTACATATGGAAAAATGTCGGGGCAACATATTAGAAAGGGAAAGATTCACCGCAGCCATGGAACTGTTGATGGAATATGCGCATTGCAGTATGAAATGGATATAGCAATATTCACGGAAGCGATACTGTTTGCTACATAGGGAATGATACACTCAAGGTTTATTTCTCCGGAACAAATTAGGAAATCAGCAGAATCAATCGCAGAGACAGTGACGGAGGCTGTGTATCCGTTGGACGAGGCGGACAGATCCATCACTGATCTGATTAAAGTATCGGACGTATGCATTCTGTTTAGTAATTCGGAGTCAATATATCACGTGGAAATCTTCTTACTAGACTACGGGCATTGTGATTCGTACAAATCTATGTCAATACCAATAGAGCAGAAATCGAAAAACTCAACCGGAATTTTCGCCTATATATGGCCCGAAACACGTTATTCCGCTATGGGCAAAACTCGAAGCGCATATTTCCCCATTATGCAGGATAATATCAACAAGTGCAGGGAAATAAAGAGGAATCACATTTGTATGGAATCGGAACCACTCCGCAATATCGACGAATTTTCGCCCTGCGAAGTGAGGTAATGAATTTAGCGACCTGCAAAATTAAACTAATGAAGATTAAGTCAACATACTGGACACGTAAAAATGATCAAAATACATGGATATTTTCAAACAATAAGGAAGAGAGGGTATTTCTCAACTGTAAACAGTCAGGGGATAGGATCCTCGATATTTCCGGGACAGGGATACTACGGCTGAACCCGGGTTGTGTAGCACGGACAAACTCGGTAAAACTGGTAGCTTCACGAAGCATAATCACCACATCTTCACTACACATATTGAATAGCACGATTCTCTATATTAATGCGATAGTAAAAATAACGGGTCCAAGGGTAGCGGAATATGTGAAGAGGATAATCGACACGACCGAAACCCTGCATGGAGTTAATAGTAACGGAAATACTCATGCTCAAGCGTTGAAAATGGGAAACGTGTTACCAATAATCTTTGGAAACCTTTTCAATTTTTTAACTAATTTTTATTGATAATTCAAGAACAAGAAAAGATACATTGAAGTCAAAATCAGTACGACCCAAAGCCACAACAGCTGTCAACCAAATTGAGCACTTTTTTCAACTGCGCGTTTTCTCTTTATCGAAACAAAATACTAAACATTACTCTCGATTCTATATTCACTCTATTGCGCACCATCTCCTGTGGCTCAACGCCCACCGGTCAGCCTCTTCGCTTCCCCGGCGACGTGGTTTCTCCTTTTATCGGCCGCATGGACCGGTGGAAAAATCAAAATGTAGCCCCAACTCATAGTTGTGCTAACCGCCTACAACCTCAACTCACAGTCAGGTTGGCGGAGACGGCGCGTAAAACATAATTATTCTTATAATAATCAATAATAATACATTTCTTAACACTCTACTTATACAGAAATATATAATTTGATTACAACTGTTGTGCAATCTGGTGTATCGTTCGGTAACAAAACGATTTTCACGAACTAATCGAGAAAGCACGCAGCTTGGGGGAGAATAAGACACTGTCGAATAGGCTGGTGAATCTACAAAATACCGTCGCGATATCGAGTAGTTCAATCATAATATTAGTAGTCGTTATGATCTGTATTTGGAAGATTCCAGTCGTCGGGGGGCCCCTCCAACTAATCGCTCAAAGACTGTCAACAGGAAAATCAAAGAGAAGCAAACAGACGTCACGTGGAGACATCGAGATGCGATGGAAGCGCGACCAAGGAAGGGTCACAATGCAGCCACAGCCACATTATACCGGAACACTGAGACCAGCTGTGAGCTTATCAGACCTAACCGAGAATGTGGTCACCCTTTTACCAAGGAAGGGACTGCGAGACAACCAATCATTCGAAGACCTCGAACATCGATTTAATAAAGAAAAAAAATAATTAAAACCAAATAAAAAATGATTGATGAGAATATATTTATTCTTAATTTAGTAAACTGAGAGAGCCACCTTAGGTTATATTGATGTATCAGGGTGACATATACACAACCCATTATCACACTCACACACAGACATAATTGTTACACTAACATGTAGCACAACTACACGTGTCATTTTTTTATTTTAAAGGATAATCAACTTCGCATACACATATCGTTGATGTATCATATTGTAAGACAAACGTCCGTATCAGTAAAAACAGACAGTGACAGGACGATACTTAACAACTGGGACATACATGATAGATAAACGGCCAAGAATACAGTTAACGGCATTAGTAATATGATTACTAATGCAGAATTAGGTTTTATAAAGGTATCGATGAAATTCAAATGAACCATGGGAATTCGTTTCAGAAGGGTATCGGTAGAATTTCAAAGAATTATAATCTTGGGAATTTTTTTCAATTTTTGATGGATAATCCGTCGGGGACGACGGGATGGCGACTCTAACGTGTCACGTGGCTGGCCCCGCGATTATTAGAATCGCATTGTGCAGGGCCACGTCACGAATATCGGAACGTTCTAGAAGGACGATGTTGAAATCGTGACGCACGGTGCGTAACTCAAGACGGCGGGAGGCGACTGACCGCCTCCCACCGTCCGCGCCACCAAAGTATTGCAACGGCATCGCCACGAGGGATTAAATACGACTGCCTCAAAGCGCTCGAGGCAGTCACTCGGCAGTCGGACGAGAAAGACACGGTTAGTCACGCGGAAACGGTAGACAGTCCAACGCTCATATTGTATACTAGTATTTGGAATGATTACACGAGCTCTCTCAGTGAAGTGAATAGGGAATAAAGGCACATATAATCCAATCCCTGAGTACTGAGTTATTGATAACCTGATTCGACACGTAACAGAACCTGACCGATTAAAACGTCGACGGTAAATACCACAGCCGAGATATGAACAAAGCGTATAAAGGATCACACCACCTAACAGTATATATGCAAAAGAAAGGATAAATTAGACCCAAATCACCCTATCGATCTTGGTGAAAGAAATTGCATTACACAATTTTCGATTCTCTGAATGTAGCTAGGGCTCCTTGTTGGTGGCCCCAAAGAATATCATGATATAATTTTGTATTCTCAACCCGACTTATAGTTCCTGAAAAGACAATTTTTTTTGTTTCTACTTATCAATAAAAAAGAATTATGATTGGAGAATAAGTACTCAATTATTAATTAATCCAACAAATTCGTAGTAAGCTCTACGATACCAAGACTGAAGAAATGAAGAAGATTCATGGTATGTATTGTTAAATACATAAAATCGTCAGCGAGTCGTCATACTCCAAGTCATTACATCTTTTTTTTTGATCTAGAAAGAAGCAAATTTAATTTAGGAAAAAGGAATTTTGAAAAAAGGAAAAATAGGAGTATCTTTTTTCAAAAAAACAGGCGAATCCGCAATTAGTTTTCATCCCGTGGTAATAGAGTAGGCATGGGCCGAAGCCACTTTTTCTCGATTTTACTGAATTCCAATTGTTTATAACGCGATTGTCAAGAAAATAAGCCTCAAATCGAAAAAATGTATTTTCCTTTTTTTTCTTGGTTTTTCTTCTAAAATCGATTCGCACCATGACTTTCTCGAATTTACGACTTTGGGTGCGATTTGTTCAAATAATTATTGTATAAACATTGAATTTTGAGAAAAGAAAAAATAGGGGTATTTTTTCTTCAAAAAAGCACGCAATCCCGCAATTAGTTTTCATTCCATGGTGATAGCATAGGCATGGGCCGAAGCCACTTTTCCTCGGTTTTACTGAATTCCAATTGTTTATAACGCGATTGCCAAAAACATAAGCCTCAAAACAAAAAAATGTATTCCACCTTTTTTTCTTGGTTTTTTCTCTAGAATCGATTGGCACCATTACTTTTTAGAATTCACGACTTTGGGTGCAATTTGTTCAAATAATTATTGTTTAAACAATGGAAATGGAAAAAGAAAAAATATGGGTATTTATTTTCTCCAGAAAGCACGCGATCCAATAAATTAGTTTTATGGTATCTCCGCTGGTCTGGCCATGGGCCTTAATGGGTTAATATTGCTGACAACTACAAACAACTTTCCACTTCTAGATCATTTGTATTATTTCTCTCTTATAACTTTCATAGCTTCAGAAACTCCAAACGACTCCTCATTTCACTCGATTGAAAGCAAGGGAAGCAATGCTTCTTCTTTTGAAGGCCTCGAGATAATCGTTTATGAACATGTCAGCAATGCACATTTCGCATACCCATTTCATAATTTTTCTCTCAACCTTTCTCACGTGTATTATCGACTGATTGTCATATTTTGATGTCGGAAACTCACGGGAATATATAATATGAACTTAGTGCAATTATATTCTAATCCGATTGAAATAAAATCTAAATTAATATAGATCAGTAGTGATTATTCTTCTTGATTGAATTTGGAAGAAATAACGTGATTGATCAAATTAAGAATGCAAGTCTCCTAACAATACTTTTGAAAGGTCAGCTTATTATTGTTATTCTTTTATTTGCTTCTCAGATCTATCATTGAAAGCTTTTTTAGTGAAAACTATGTAGTATGGATGTAAGATTTTCAAAAATGCAGTATGTACAGATTTTCATTTGAACCAGGCATTTAGAACTTCAATGTTTTTTTATCAAAACAATTGCTGAAATGCATCACTATCAATTTTGAAGAGCTTGTAGCATTAAAAATGCCCCCGACGAGAACATCAAATGGAACCAGGTTGAGTGCGTTAACTAGATCGATAAAACGTAATATTCCATAGTTGTTACTGAATAATAATGTTATTAATAATGATTTAATAACGTGCGAATTTTATGAGTTTTGTATACCAGCGTTCTTATGACGCAAATACGACAGATTAGTTCGACCTTATATAAAAAGATACGTTGTTCAGGTGTTTTTGATAACTTTTCCATGCAGATCCCTAATAATCATAAATACGACCTAATTCTTTTCTATATCTTATACAATGTTACTTTTAGTGCAGCAGGTTTTATTTACCTTATCTTAACTAATATTATCGTCTATTTTGCGGCCTGTCACATCCTAGAAGTATATCGTCCAGCCAATTTTATCTCTGTCGCATCATATATTGATCATCCTTTTGTTAATATTGACAATTTTACCGTATAAATGTGGTGTTTTGGCATAATATTTCGGCCTAACTTTGACTGTTGAGTATGTAAAATCAATGCTTGATTTTAATCAATTAAGTACCATAACTTACAGAATATCCCAGATTTTATTGTATTACATTTGACGATTCAGTCATAGCTTTAATTAAACAATTTTTTTACATAAGATAGCTTTTTTACATCCGATAAGAATCGTACAACTGGTAAAAAAATGGTTTCAATCATTTATTCCGACAACTCCTCGCTAAAAGCTCTTTCACTTTTATTCATTTTACGTCGACGAAAAGTCTGTTTCGTATCCTACGATTTCTTGTTGGATAATTTCTTGTTTGAATTATTTCTTTAGTCGAAGGAAATTCCAAGATGTCGATTTAGTCTTAATCTCTTCAAATGTATGTAAATAAGTAATGGCTGAATATGATGCTATTTTTCTGCCTCGCATTTCCCTCTGTCACTGTTTTCGGAATTGTCAATTCTAAGCCACGAGAATGAAATCATATTATTTGAATGTATTGAACTATTTTTTCTGAATATATAAATGTATCACTTTTATATATACTAGGGGGGTACCCCCCTGCTCGCTTCGCTCGCCAACCCCTCCCCCCCGTGTGTTCTTTGAAAGTCAATAATTTCAATGATAAGTGTAGTAATAATTAAATAAAAATTACATAGAAATCAATAAAACTTGAAACTTGAAACTTCGATTTTGATCAATTGGAAAGAATACTAAACGAACGATTCGAATCAAAATAAAAGCTTAATTTTATCTATGTTCATGTTAAACGTTTGTTTATTCAGTTTCAGGTTAAGAGTGTCATGTGTCAGATCATATTTTTTCGGTTTAGGTTTTTCGCGTGTTTCAATTCAGATTTTTGGTAAGATTTCGAGAAATATTGCAACGGTTGCTAGACACGTAAACAATGGTTTCTATGTGTGAAATGGAAAGTTTATATCCTGTGCAGTTAAAAATACTGGAAACGAAACTCACGTGAATTATTTTTGCCCTTAGCAACGGTTGCTAGGGTGTTGAACAACGGTTGCTGAGGAGCTAATAGGGAGGATTTGTATTTTGTGTCCTTTGCCATCAAAAATGATGGAAACGGGTCATAAATTGTTCATTTCCAACCTTCGTAACGGTTGTTATGGAGCAAATATAACAATTCAGTGTCCTTGGCCATTGAGTGTGACTTAAAACAGATTTTCCAGCTTCCGAAGCAACGGTTGCTAGGGGTGTAAACAAACGGTTGTTTCGATAAATAAGTGGATTAAAAAGACTTTTGCAAAATAATATTTAGCCCTTTTCTCCTTCTGCAGCAACGGTTGCTAGACACGTAAACAATGGTTGCTATGAGTAAAACGGAGATTTTCTATCCTGTGCAGTTGAAAATACTGGAAACGAAACTACGTGAATTCATCTTCCCCTTAGCAACGGTTGCTAGGGCGGTGAAAAAAGGTTGCTGAGGAGCTACCTTTGCCATCGAAAATGATGGAAACGGGTCATAAATTGATCCTTTTCAAACTTCGTAACGGTTGCTAAGGAGGTAAACAATGGTTGCTATGGAGCAAATACAACAATTTAGTGTTCTTGGCCATCGAGTGTGACTTAAAATTGATATTCCGGCTTCCGAAGCAATGTTTGCTAGGGAAGTATGCCATGGTTGCTATGGGTAGAACGGAGATTTTCTATCCTGGGCAGTTGAAAATACTGGAAACGAAACTACGTGAATTTTTCTTCCCCCTACCAACGGTTGCTAAGGAGGTAAACAACGGTTGCTATGGAGAAAATAC
Source organism: Aphelinus atriplicis (assembly GCA_020882685.1). Classification (NCBI taxonomy): domain Eukaryota; kingdom Metazoa; phylum Arthropoda; class Insecta; order Hymenoptera; family Aphelinidae; genus Aphelinus; species Aphelinus atriplicis. The sequence continues at coordinate 1,903,868 of JAJGQD010000006.1, forward strand.
AACAATTCAGTGTTCTTGGCCATCGAGTGTGACTTAAAACTGATTTCCCGGCTTCCGAAGCATGGTTGCTAGGGATGTAGACAAACGGTTGCCAACGATATCAACAGTGGTTGCTACGGGAAATGTCTTATCGATTCTCATTGACTTTAATGGTCCCAATGAGCACCTTAATGAGGATTCGTGGGAAAACACGTTCAATTTCAAGAAAATCGGGCCAATCCTTCGAGAGTTGGGGGTGGCAAAAAGGGGTGTAAGAAAGGGGTGCAAGAAAGGGGTGCAAGAAAGGGGTGCAGAAAAGGGGTGCAAGAAAGGGGCGCAGAAAAGGGGTGCAAGAAAGGGGTGCAAGAAAGGGGTGGAGAAATTTGACGGCGGTGGCGCACTATCATAATATGATAATATTTTCTAGTTTATTTTTCCACGATGACACAAAAAAGTAATGAAATGGAGCATATACTGCCAAATATCCAACTAGTGTGATTATTCCACAATAGAACGAATATCTTTCCAAAGTACACTCGAAACCAATTGTTGTATGATCTGTTATGAAATACATATGCGCTCCAGATCAATTTGCTGATAATCGGGTAGAAAGTACTAAAATAATCAAACTATATTGTCAAATAGTTATATAAATTCCAAACGTATCTGCCAATGCAGAGATAGAAAGTACTGAAATCACACATCTACAATAGATGATAGTAGATAAACTATTAACATTTCGTAGGGTTTCAGTATTAAATCTATAAATGTTTTAAATCGAATGATATACTCCATAATCTATTTTGCGAGATATCTCCCAGTCGATCGCAAGTGATTTGCAGAAAAAAATGTCTTATTCATTTTTTTTCTCAGAGGTCATTTTCAGGGTGTAAATTAAGGTTGAAAATGCCTCTGAAGTTGCAAAAACAGTGAAATCAGTAACTTAGCCTATTTATCGAACAGAGTTAAAGTGCTTGGAAAATCTGAAAAAAATTCTAAGAATATTATATATATATATATATAGTGAGGTTGGGGATTACTCGCCTTCCCAAACTCATTAGTATTTTAGGGGTGATTGTATTGGATTAACCTAAACTGGAATTAACTCTTAGAATTGAAAGAAAAACAACCAATTTTTTCAAACTCATTTATTAACAATCATCAACTCATTCCTGTGAGAAGAAATGGAAACACCTTAATGTCACGGATTCACGGTCGCGAAAAACTCATTCGTGCTCTCTCTCTCTCTCTTAAAAACGGAAACGCCCGCTGTCTCCAAGCGCGTAACCGATCAATCACACTTTCATACCGCACTCCACAATATCACAATCATACATTTCTTCACACTCACCACTGTGATTTTGTATCACACTGCGTGTACAATTTTCAGCCGCTCCTCAAGCTACACAAGTTATCCACGTAGAACTGCAGAGCCGATTAGCTGTGGCTGACCCTCTACGCTGGGCTGTAGGCGCGATCATCGGCAGCTGGCGCGAGTTACTCGGGCACTGCGGAGACGATCAGCTGTGGCTAACCCTCCAACACTGGGCTGCAGGCGCAATCAGCGTCAGCTGCTTTTCGGTGCAGGCTGCTTGGGCTCTACTGCTACTAATCGGCGTAGGCTCTGCGGAGACGATCCGTTGAGGCTGACATGAACTCTTATCGCTAAAAGAGCTGATCCAGAACTGTCCGAACTATTTTCAAAAAATCCGAAAACTATTTTCAGAAAAATAGCTGTTCCCTCCCTAGCAACCAGTTGACTCACGCTAGCGCCCACTTCACTGCGCAGCGTGGAACCTCGGAAAAAAAATGATCGTCAATTAATACTTGTTCGTATTATCTGACGATCGTGATATTTTCCAAGCACCATTTACTCCTCGTATATTTACGTCACTATATATATATATATATAAGGTAGGTGTATACCCATATATATATATATATATATATATATATATATATATATATATATATATATATATATATATATAAGGTAGCTGTACCCAATATATGCCACAACCCAATATGCGCCACCCTTCGTATTTCATATATACGCGCGTCTAGAGCATCGCCGCGGCACAGGATCTTGTCGGCAATATTAAATAATGAAGAAAGAAAACATTTTCCCCGATCGGGAACCCCTACATAAACTTGTTAGAGCTCGTTTTCTCCATTTTTTCATCAATTTTGATTCTCGATCTAATTTTGCTCAGGTAAGTGCGAATTTTTCTAATACCCTTAAACTTGGCCGGAAAAATCGAGCGACATATCATTTGATTCTTCGACATCCCATCTACATCATCCAATTTTTTTTCCATTGTACGCCTTTTTTATCAACCGTTTCAATAGCTCTTCGTTATTTTTATCAAATGTACCCAATATGCGCCACCCCTATTTTCTTGTTCTAGCTGCTACAACCAACCCATTGGTGGTAAACATGGTCGAAAGAAAATTAAGTTCAAGCTCTGGAACAGGTCAAGAAAGGTGAGATATCGCAGAGGATGGCTTCGACTATATATAAGATACCTTGTCGAACATTTCAACGAAATGTCAAACAAAATATATCCGAAAAAAGGAAAATGAGTCGACCATATGCATCAACGACAGTACAGAACGAAGAATTTTGTGGCCGAATTAAATGCTCAGCAGATATTGGCTATCCTATAACGAGAAAAATTTTGAGGTTATGCGCTTGTAAGTACTGTCTAGGAAAAATCATCAGACAGAATTTTTCTACCATCAAGACAATAGCTAGTCCCAAATGGGCTGGGACATTTTTGAAATTTAACTCTTCTATTTCGGTGAGAACATCGGTGAGACGTTAGTAGGTTATAAATTTCTTGAGATATGAACCTGATGAGTTTCCAAGTTGTTATGGATCTCATCGAGAATTCTTTTCTTTATATTGAAAGTTCTGAGAATTTCTTCACTGCTGTTTTGCAGGTTCATCACAAATGAATAAAGCGTGAAAACAATGTCTATCTTGTGATGAATTATCCATTTTCTCTTCTAGGGTAAACAATCTGAGAGAGAAAAATTATGAACCTCTGCTGAAGCAAAGTGAGGCATACAATCTTGGAAACGTATTGCCGGTGTCGTTCCAACTCATTCCTGATAAGAAAAATATTGCATCCATCTCATGCTTGCACGATCTTTATACGGAAGATCCACTAATTTTCTTCGAATTTCCTCCACATAAATTTCTCTCCCTTCCGCAGCCAAATGAATTCGCTTACTGAGTCGACTGACTCAATGTCTCTCAGTATTAATTAGATTCGTTCAATATACTGAGGTGTTTTTAACCATGAATATCATATTTAACTTCCAGACACATGATACATCTTCCGCTCAAGATTTGAGACAAGCAGCATTCAGAGCATTTGCGTCTCTTGGAGCCAATGATGAGGATATAAGGAAGAGGATCATTGAAACTGAGAATTTGATGGAACATGTGGTTTCTGGTCTTCAAGATCCTGGAGGACCCAAAATTCGGTTAGCAGCAGTGCGATGTCTTCACTCTTTATCTAGAAGTGTTCAACAACTCCGAACAACTTTTCAAGATCATGCAGTTTGGAGACCATTGATGCAACTGCTCCATGGTGCTGATAAAGAACTAGATGGTGAGTCCATAAGGAGAGAACGATTCGATGATTTTCCAAATCAAAGTACATATTGAAACCTGAATAGTATTGAACACATGACAAATCAATTGACCATCTATTTCAAAAACACAATTGTGCATGATATTCCGCACGGATATCACTAGGAAGATTCCAAAAATAGTAATTCTAGAATTGGACGGATCAATTATCACATCTGGCCAATCAAATATCTCGTCGATAAACAGATAGTATACTAACCTCCGAAAATTCCTCATTTAAATCTTGAGCACTGATTCCAACGGTCCGAATAGGCCTCACTAGGTTCAAAAATTTAATTTTATACTGTAGTATCTTGGACTTTCGTACCTGCCGGAGTCTTTCTATATCAAAAGCCAAACCGCCGTCGCTGCCGCAAGAAATTTTGTCCCCTTTATTGCCCGCTTTTTAGCCCCCCTCTTCAGCCCCTCTTTATGATCTCTGTTCTAGAGAATTTGAATCAAGTAACATTTAAAAAGTCTTGTGACTTGTTCTTTGGTGATGCAATACTAGCAAAACTTGATAAATCTTGTCTGAATTTAGGAAACAGAAGAATCTTGTCTGAATTTAGGAAACAGAAGAACTCTGAAAAAATTCAAAGTAATGGGTATTTATAAGTACAACGTTATATGTTTGAATTGAATTTTACTGATAAAAACACTTAATGGATTTTACGGTATTTTAAGTATTTATGTGCTCATATTGACAACTTAATTCCAATATACAGGGTGTTTCTGAAAGGTCGCATATGGTATATACGACTGTATAGTTAGGGATGTTACGAGTGGGAAAACTTTTTGAAATTTTTCGATCAAATGCGAATTTAATTATTCATTGATTGAAAAAAGTAAATAATTCGACCAATGAGCGCACAGTCTGAGCGGGCGGTAGAGGTATGCGGTGGTGGGGGTGGGGACCGGCAAATCAAGCCTTCGCGGCCGGCGGGGAAACATGGCGAGTGGGGTGGAGTCCCCTCAGCTGGAGCACATTCGGACAGCCGACATACCCGCTGAGAATTTGTTTTTCAGTACATCAAGTAAAAATTGTGTGACTTGAATGATTCAAAGCTTGTTGATTGAAGCATTTCATCATCTACCATTTCCTATGAGTGACTTCGGAGGTCTCCAATAAATTTCCTAGGCATCACTCAAATACAAATAAAAACGAATGAATATTCCATTTTTATTTCAAGAGAAATGTAAAGGAGGCCGGCCGCGAGCCGGCCGACGAATCCTCCCACTCTGAAGGTTTCATGATTTGTGATAGGAGAAGATGGATCTTGATGGAACAGAGCATGATCCATTAACATTTTCAACCCCTAATATCAAATTGAAAAATCAGTCCCATCAACTCAAATCGCTCAAATTCACAACGAAATAGGCGATGTTGATCGACGAAACGATAATCCACTTTTCGCCAGTTTATCTTGATTCGTTTTTTTTTGTCTCTTCAAAGCGAATCAGGCAAATATATCAAAGTTTCTGAATCAATTTTCCATTGACTCATGAGATTTTCGATCAGAAATAATGAAACTTCGATTTTTCATACCCGAAAAACAAAAGTGCGGCTAGTCGCAAAATTGATGTTGAATGACGAGACGATTATACGAGACAATCATGAGTTCTCCAATAAATTCCTCAATGACTCGCACAATTCCCCATCTAAACTGATGAAAATTGGATTATTTATTCAACAAAACGTAAGCGTGATGGACGCGGGCTGATTTCTAAAATTCCTCACAGTAGATTTTGGTTATACTTTAGCTTCAAAGAAGTTGCCAATCAACTAGTGGGAAAGTACCGGAGAATCAATGTTAACGAGCATACTCTCGTTATACGACCTCTCATGTCCAAAACTTAAAAAGTTATATTTTCCTACGTGCATTCTGTATTCCCAATCATCTGATTGAAAAAAAGTCAATGGAGCTCAACACCAGTGTCAAATTACAAATACAGTACATTACTAACGAATCCGAGTTCACGCATATTCTAAGTTTTAGAAGATATGCATACATCGACTGCAATGACGTCGAAGAACTTCCCAGCTTCATGCAGATCGAAAATAAAGGAGTAGTTTACTGGGTTTACTCATCGGCTGACAAACTAACTTATTTCTTGTATAAGAAAGAGGGTCGTTTGGCCAAATACTGTCAAAACGTCAATTTGAGAAGTAAAACTAAAACAATAGCAGCTTGAACACTCAAAGTTCCCAAAAATCAGTTGTTCTCAGTTGATACTAGTAAGCATTCAGAGATAAATGAAGTTTATGAAACAAAGCGGATAGCTCTAAGTTCTACAGGGTCTAGTAAGGAGAACTCAGAAACATCGAAGAAGAAATCAAGTGACAAAACAATTCCTCAGCAGCTGAAAAACCAGAAACTAGAAAAGCAAGGATTCATGAATCATCTTCCCTGGACATCAGCGACAGCTTAATTTAAGCAGAGAAAGAGAAAATACTTCGAAGAAAACCAAGTTACCCACATCATAAATATTGATCAACTAGCCCAATTTCTCACTGAAGCTTATGGTAATCGTGACATGACTGAAGCAGCCTTAAAATATGCCCATGATTTTCCTGAACTGATTAAACTTTAGCGAGATACCTGCGAGCAGATAAGTGAGAAATGTCTGAAAACCCCCATAATAAAAATCATAAAAACCGCTGCCAAGTGCCTTAGCAGTATGCTTTCTCAAAGAGGCTTCAACATCACCCACGAAACGAAACTTACGTGATTTTTTTTCTCCTCAGCAACGGTTGCTGAAGGGCTCATTGGGAAGACTTGGTGTTCTTCGCCGGTTAAATTGATGGAAATGGGTCATAAATTGATCCATCATCATTTCCAATCTTCGTAACGGTTGCTAGAAAGGTAAACAGCTGTTGCTATGGAGCAAACATAATAATTCAATGTCCTTGGCCATCGAGTGTGACTATAAACTGATTTTCCGCCTTTTGAAACAACGGTTGCTAGGGATGTAGTTGCTATGGGAAATATTCCATCGATTCTCATTGATTCTCATTGACTCTCATAGCCTCAATGAGCACTGATGAGGATTCGTTATAAAACACGTTAGAAACGGTTGCTAAGGAAAGAAACGACGGATTTTGCTGAAAATTGAACTGGGCCTAGATTTTGCCGCAACTAACCTGTGTGCAAAATTTCAAGAAGATCCGACCATTCCTCCGAGAGTTATCGTGAACGAAAAAAAATAGGACGCACACACATACATACAGACACTTTTGGATTTCCATGTTTTTTGACCCGTAGATTGTGAAAATCGAGGTCCCAAAGTCTGATTCGGTGAGTCGATTTTTGCCCCATTACAAAGCTTTCTTTTTGATGAAGAAAAAGAATAGATTCTCTTTCTTTATCAAAGTATATTCAGAAATGGAAGAGAGAATCTGAATCACTTCTGAATATCTACTAAAGAACTGAAAATTAACAAACTTTCGAAAATCGTGTTTTAGAATGCGAGAAGTGTCCATTCAAGATATAGTGAATCACCAAAAATATTATGTGTTTTAGATTTGTGTGGAAAGTTGACTGTCGCCGAACAGTGAAACATCCAGAAAAAACTCAACTTTCCTGGCTTTCTCAAGATTGACTGCACTCCAGAGGTGGCGGGATTGTCCTTTTTATCTCGAAGAAGCTGTGTTACATCGAATTCAAAGACACTAACTAGGAGACCGCTTGGGATTCGGGTCACCAATCTGGACCAAAATTTTTTTCATGTTTCCTGGTGGCCATAGTAGAGAGAATCCAAAATTTTAGGGTCCAACGCTCCCAAACTTTCCAGATATTAATTTATGTATCCTGGGTGGAGACATTGTTCTCATCCCAAATGACAATATGTCATCTGAGACGTATTTCCCTCACTGCACTGCACTGTGACTGTTGACACTTGAACACCACATCACATTCCATCCTAGAAAACATATAGAAGGAGTAAATATCGTGTACATGCAACAAATCTTACTTTCATGTCTTACTCACATAGAGTAAAACATGAAATACATGGAAATATCAACGATTATCGACTTTTCACTTTGTGCTTGGATACTGAAGCAATAACAACATGTATCCAAGCACAAAGACAACAAATCTAGTATAATTGTACGACAATTCAGTGTCAGAATTGATTTTCACACATGAAAACTTCAATTCTGAACATTCGTCGACCAATATCATGCTATAACCAATAATATTAAAACTTATGTACTCACAGTTTTGCTCCCACTTGAATGCAATTTCTGGCCCTGTGTAGCTGACCTGGAATACAAAAATCATCACAAAGCAACATATTCCAAAATATATATGTACACAGACAAAGGTTAAGTTTACTTATCTGAATTCCCTTGCGTCTTCAATGAAAATCCATCAGCTGCTGCACACGATGAAGATCCAAACCTGCTGGAAACACTTGAAAGAAAGTGGTGTACTTATAAACTTTTACTAAAATTACTCAAACTGTTGTGAGTAAGCAATGTCTACTTGATGAGTACAGCATCACATGTCTAACTGACTGTGTTTACATACGACGCTTATGGTAATCTGCTGTGCTGCACCTGCATTACCGACTTCAAAGTATAAAAAGCCAAGCCCATGTTCACGATAATCAGTCATACAAATATATCATTTCTATCAATCAAATGAACTCTTAATTAATATTTTAGTGAAAAAAATTCCAATAAATCATGGTTTTCATCATATTTAGCGTAAGGTCAAGGATGAGGATAATTATTTGCTGGGTATTAAAATAATTTATCAAATATTTTATTTAAAAAAAATCTCCTATATTTTCAATAAATCTGAATATTTACGTTCTAGTTTATCCTTTTAAATGATTTTTTTAATGAACTAATATAAAGAAAACTTCTCAAATAAAATAATCTTCTAATGATTCATTGAATTATAAAGAAAAAAATCTCAACTAAATTATTCATTAACTTCGCTGAAAACCATGCATATTCAAGCATATTTTTGAAAACTGGAGCCGTCAATTGATGATGTAAAATTGAATGAATCTTGATGGAATCAACTCTAGTATTGATCTGTCGTTGGTTTTGAATCAAATACGTAGCATTCTGCAGCCTCTTTATGAAATACTTCATCTGGCGGTGAATATAAGTGTCTAATGGCTGGCAGTACTCTGTGCATCCAGGTGGAATGTACTTAAGATTACAAGTTGAGTTTCCAGTAGAAGTTTTGAAACAATCAAATAAGCTATTTTTCTTTTGACCACTCCACGAATCTAGAATCAAAGTAAAATCTTCTTGCTTCACGTAAGGCTGTAGGATATGTTGAATGTAAGATTCTATTAATTCTGTAGTTAGTTTCCCAGATTTAGAACAAGTGATATAAACGTTTTTGAATTGCTTGGACAAATTTTCCATTTGCTTGGATATTTTTGGACCAAATTTTCCTGTAGGCTCTTGGAGGCAAATGAATACTTTTGGCAAAAGCTTGCCCGATGCTGTAACAGAGTATTGCACAGAGTACGTATATGTTACTTTATTCACATCACCAATATAAACATCTACTGTCTCTGTCCCTTTAGTTTCTAGAGTGCGCTTAACATCTGTCCTATATTCGCAACCCATTTGATCAGTATTTATAACAAAATCTAGATTCGATGACGAAATTATTTCTCTACATTCGGCTTGAAATTTTTCTACATTTGCGTGAAGCTCTTCCACTGATCTCTGTTGTGTCTGTTTCACTAATTTTGTCACTTTTCTCTGAACAATACGATATTTCCTTTTAAAATTAGCCAGCCAAGTCTCTGAAGCTACAAATGAAAATGTAGATTGATCTCTGAATTGTTGAGCAGATTGAAGAGCCCATTCTTGGTGGTTCCTGCTGGTAACAGGAATTTTCTTCTCACGAGTCTCATAAAATTTACTGAATGTAAATTTGTTGATTGTGTTCAGTTTATCATACTGCATTCCACCATTAATGATATCTTTCTTCCATCTAGTTAAATCATCGATTCTTGTGAGTATCCTACCTCCATGAGATCTTAAAGTTTCAAGTTTCCAATTGGGATGTTCTCTATGTAAATTGAACATTTTGATTTTTTGTCTAAAGGGACCATGTTATAATTCAATTCACCCCTATCTATTTCAAAATCAGATGACGTTGACTGACTTTCTGTCCTTTGAGATTCTGAAAATTAACCGATTTTTTTCAGAACATGATTGAAATTGTACATAATAACCCCAGTATTACAATAATTGTATTTACCATTAGAAATAGCGGATTGAATATCCTGGCTATCCATAGGTGTTTCTTTGCTTCCAATGTCTTGACTATCCATCAATTCTTCCTCTTCAAGTTCGAAAACCTCATCCAGTCCATAAAATTCTTCTTGATCAGTCATCTTGACTTCTCCAATGAATTCAATCAGCAAGTCAGCCATTTGTCTTCCAAGGTATATTGTTTGGTCATTAGAACTATTGGGAAATTTATTATTATCAATTAAACCCATCATTTCCAAGATCTTGACACATTCATTCACACTGCCAGTAATAATTTTTAAAAACATTTTGGAGACCGAATTTTGTCCTATTTTTTCATCAATGTAATATATATTTCAATAAATAATATAACTCTATATTCTACTGTACTTTTAATATTCTTATGACAATATATGATTCTACATTATTCAAAATTGTATATTTGAGTAAATTAAATTCAAAATTATCAAAAATGATACTCAATACTCTTGAAGCTTGCAAAAAATTTAGCGGTTATGATACAGTTTTATGTATATTTGATGAAGAGAGAAATCCCGAATATATAACAAACGTAATATTAATAACGCTGATACTAATGGCACTATTGATACTTATTAAAGGAGTGATAATCTATCAACTTAGCTTCGTCGAGGACAGCAACTTCTATTCTATTCAATACCCGTTGGGATAGAATATTCCGTACGTTTTTTCGAATTTTTTTACGTAGCACTTGGCTGGATTCTGTCGGTAATGCAGGTGCAGCGCTGCAGATTACGATAAGCGTCGTATGTAAACACAGTCAGTCAGACATGTGATGCTGTACACATCAAGTAGAAATTGCTTACTCACAACAGTTTGAGTATTTGTAATGAAAGATTATAAATACACCACTTTCTTTCAAGTGTTTCCAGCAGGTTTGGATCTTCATCGTGTGCAGCAGCTGATGGATTTTCATTGAAGACGCAAGGGAATTCAGATAAGTAAACTTAACCTTTGTATGTGTACATATATATTTTGGAATATGTTGCTTTGTGATAATTTTTGTATTCCAGGTCAGCTACACAGGGCCAGAAATTGCATTCAAGTGGGAGCAAAACTGTGAGTACATAAGTTTTAATATTATTGGTTATAGCATGATATTGGTCGACGAATGTTCAGAATTGAAGTTTTCATGTGTGAAAATCAATTCTGACACTGAATTGTCGTACAATTATACTAGATTTGTTGTCTTTGTGCTTGGATACATGTTGATATTGCTTCAGTATCCAAGCACAAAGTGAAAAGTCGATAATCGTTGATATTTCCATGTATTTCATGTTTTACTCTATGTGAGTAAGACATGAAAGTAAGATTTGTTGCATGTACACGCTATTTACTCCTTCTATATGTTTTCTCGGATGGAATGTGATGTGGTGTTCAAGTGTCAACAGTCACAGTGCAGTGCAGTGAGAGAAATACGTCTCAGATGACATATTGTCATTTGGGACGAGAACAACGTCTCCACCCAGGATACATAAATTAATATCTGGAAAGTTTGGGAGCGTTGGACCCCAAAATTCTGGATTCTCTCTACTATGGCCACCAGGAAACATGAAAAAAATTTTGGTCCAGATTGGTGACCCGAATCCCAAGCGGTCTCCTAGTAAATCTTGCCTGATATCTCCATAGAAATGTGAGGCATAAGTGTACGGGCGTACAGTTCAAAGTTGTATCGGAATATTCGAAACGCCTCTTGTATTTCTCGGCCCGCCTCGACAATCGAAAGAAAGTTCCAACCGGCGGTTATAAGTACTACGATGCCACCTCGCTTGGCCGTTTCCCTCAACGAAGCGTTTAATTGTAAGTAGATGCGCTGCCAAAACGGACCCATCTAGCCTAAACCAATCCATGTGACGAGCCGTATCTTGCTATTTTATGGTTATTGCGGCGCGCCTGCGATGATCGCCGCCTCATTCACGATATTTGTGGCGCGCTCGAGTGGCCGTTGTTTTTCCGCTCGTCCTTAGCCCGATTTTCCCACCGACCCTTCCGGGTCCTCTGGGCCTCACAAGGAGGGTACGCAGAGCTCCTCCGTACATTCTATCTGCAACTTCCGAGCTGCACGCTTCGAATTGTAACAGTCATACCGCATATATTTCATAAGATCGACGCTCGATTTAATATTCAATAAAATTCATATTTAATTGTTAGAAATATTTGAGTTTTTATTTGATTAGTAGAATCGAAATATTGTTTCTTCCGGATTAATTTTCGGTAAAACGCGCCACGCAATGGCGTTCAAAACATTGGTCCTTCGAGCCGGATATGAATATCCAAATACACGTTTCGAGTTATTGATGATTCATCTTCATAACTCGAGTTCAGTGCAGTGAACAGTTGAATGAACAGAAAGTGAGTGGCAAAAATCGTTTTTATTCTCACGCATGAGACTAATAGTCTCATGCGTCACGTTGGGCGCCATTTGTGACGTTGCATCGGCCTGCAACGGCCACTGGGAGGAAAACGTCCCGAGATGCGGCTGCTGCTCCAAGATAAGTATAAATAATGATGACCAATAAATAATCAATGAATAATAATAAATGCAATTATCGGGGTAAACAGGAGGAATCAGGCACAGGTAAGTAATTACATTTGTGAAAGTATTCATGTTCAACAAAAGCAAATTTATTCCAAATAAATCGTGACAAATAAACCAGCGGACTTACTCAATACTTAAACAATACTAAAATGCTACGCGGACGCGACGCCGGTTCAATCCCTCAGTGTCAGCTCGCTCGCCATTTTCATAACGAGCGTTACTTCGCCCAGGGAGAATTCTCGACGCGACCGATCACCGCGTTCCCATCACGACCGAATCATTCGCGCGCGTCCCGGAGGCCATCCCGAGCCTGAACATCGTCCTAATATAGGTTCATATTACCGTAACAACTGTAGAACTCCTCACTCAATAACTGTGTAAAGAATATCAAAGTCGATTATCGACACTAAAGAAAACAAAGGTGATAGCGAAACTGCTTAAACTATTCAGTACAACTGCTGCTGCCAGAATGGCGGAGGAATCACCTCGGGGCGCCTTCCTCCCCAGCCCTCTTCGCTCGAAAATTCGCGGAAGCCAATTACCGTATTCCGCGAGCCGCCAAAATGCTCGCGGGACCAATGGGAAAAATTTCTGGAACCGCGCAATTATGTAAATTTTTCCATCGGTCGGCCGCACGCCCCCTATTCCTATCTGCCGCGCGGGACCATTTAAATAATCTAGGCTTATCACATATATACAAATACTCAAAATGTACATTTAACTGGGTGAAAATAACATCTAATCAACAGATTAACAATAAATAATAATGTAAAAATTTTAACGGACCCAGCGCACCCAACTGCGCACGCCTAGTGTCTCTGCGCATCGACGATTTCAATTAATGAATTCGAATCTCGCGCGCCTCAGTCCACGCGCCGCATATAGAGACGCTGCGCGCTCGCCTCTACCCTCTCCGCGCGCCTCGTTCCCCCGCCGCCGCGCGGGCGCGGGTCCCACCGAGCCGCCTCGCTTTGGCTCTGACCGCATGGTCGGCAGTACAACATGGCCGCCATCTCGCCCGCTCGCGCTCGCCGTGGAACCGTCGCCCACGTGCGCCCGCGCATCCGCGACCTCGAAGCTCCTTGCCTGGAGCTTCGGGGAGTATCCGCGTGTGTCCGTGACCGGGCCGGGGCGCTCGGGTCGCCCTCTGGCCCACATCATGGCGGCGCGCAGGCTGCCCCCTCTCCAGAGCCATGCGGGGAAACATCGTCACCGGGACGATTCCCCAGGGCCCAGGGCCATGGGATGGCTGCCTGCTTGCCCGCCTCCAATGTAGAGTGCTCCTCCTAATTGTGCTGGTTTTTTTCCAGGGTCGCTGCCTTCGACTGCTGCCAGCACCGCTAAGTCCAGCTCCTCCAGGGACAGCCCAGCAACAACAAGGGTCCAGTCGGCACTCCAGCACCTCGACAGAAGGGATAATGGGTTAGTGGTCAGCTCAGGGACTGGAGCTGACCACCCAGGACCGGTAACCCCCAGCAGCGAGTCTCCAGGAGGTCTGGACGATGGGCGAGCCCCATCGTCCACAGGTAAACACTCCCCAAATCATACTTGGGAGTGATTACATATTAACAGTTCATATTCATGTTGCAGGGCTGAGCGGAGGAGGACCTGCTGATCACAGAGTCCTCCTCCAGAGCGTCAAGGGTCAAGGCCCACAACATTCTGGGGGGTAAATTCTAGTGGTAGGCGGGTAGGTAGGTTAGAGGGGAGAACTCAGGCTCCCGTGAACAGAGCCTGGGCTCTCCCCGTCACATCCCCTCCCTAAACCAGAACTACGGATAGAATCCGCAGTTCAATGGTTTACCAATAACTCAAGCTGCTGGGAAAACCAATATTAGGCCGGTCCTCGGTGGCTCACTCACGGGAATATCAACAAAAATATATATACACACAGACAATCGATTTAGATCTCATGCACTACGATTCTACTCCTTAACCTCTACTTAACCACTACCTTACTGCTACTTAACCTTAACCTTATGCTATATAACCTGAAACAAAGAAAAACATATAAGTTAGTGGGGTTAGGTTAACTACGGACATCACAGGACCACGGGACGGCACAGGACTTTTCAGTCCACTTACTGGGTCCGCGCCAGTCTACCGCCTAGATTTCATGTCAACGTTAGAGTCAACGAATGTGTGTAAATTGTCGATCTTTGAGGGCCAATCCAGAGTGAAGTGGAAAAAGGTTAGAGTCAACGTATATCCGCCAGGCGGTAGGGAGGACGCCCCCTCCCTATCAGGGGGAGCGGCTCTTCCGGGCCTTCCGGAGTCCGGCTAAATATCCCTCCAGGTACGGGTCGCTTCGGCTCCTGGACCGTTGCCTATAACGACTAGTCCAACGAGCTCGGCGACGCTCCCTGGGATATCTGCCTGACTCCCGGGGCCTTCGCCCGGCCGGAGATCTGGACTGGCTTCATCTTCCTGCGGCGGATCTTCTCGGGGTGCTCTCCCGTGACCGGGACCGGCCCGGTCGATAATACTCCTCAGCGTCAGGAAGCTGGAACCCAGGCAGCAACATGCTATCTTCCCTCGCCTAGGAATTCGACCGGAACCTCCAGTAGGCCCCAGCACAACGGGGGCACTGCTCCTCGGTGACTCCCCGTCGTCCGCAGTTGAAGCAGAAGTCTCCGGGTAGCTTTATGGGGCACCCCTTCAAAGGGCCGACAATTGGTTGGCGGCCGCCAACAATGGGTGCACCTCGAATGATGGGGGTCCAGCTCGGGGTCCATACTTAGTACTCAATTATGCTAATCAGATTTTTTCACATTTTTTATCAACTTTGTGGCCTGATTTACTCATGGAATATACAGTTAGTTTACAAGACGTCTTAGTCTATTCTCGCTGCGGACTAGAAAATGCAATTAGTCTGATCTGGAATAGCAGGATGAGAATTCGTTGTCTTGAAATTAGGTTTGTTGTGGTGATCATATGAGAGGTCAATTGAAAGACATAAATCAATATCATTTATATATTAATCGAAATATTTATTGCCTATAAAATACACGCCAACTTGTAGTCTTTGGATTATGAAGTTCATTCAATTAATTATCAACCAATCTTTACTTGAAGGTACTTTTGATCTTCGTTATATTGAAATAGAAATAACTGATTCGACCAAACAATTATAGTAGATGGTTCCAAGAATAGAGTAACTATCGAATCAACCGATGATGGAGATTCGTTGTCTATTCCTTTCAATCAACATATGATAAAGTTATTATTTGTTTCTGGATTACGCGGGCTAATGTCCTTTTACCAAGTTTGTATCTGGATGATCCTAAACGGCTCTCATTACCTACTCCCTGCTGGGAATCAAACAAACACTTAACTTAGATTAAGCACTTTGACGACTTAACACTGGTCATGATGCGAGGTCCTCAGGTTCCAGCCGTTGTTGCCTAAATGGACTATAAATTTCATCATCGTATGAAGTTTTCGTTGCATACTCTGTTCATTCGATGGAATGAAACTGTAACTAGTTCATTTAGGCTCTCACGATCATTTTGAATTTTGTCTCAAGATTTTTCTCTTTGGGATGATCTCAGTCTTTACAAGAAATATTAATTGAAAATTCCATATAAAAAATTATTCAAGGATTAATTAGAATTTACAATCAAACTACTGGTACGACAGGTGACTAAATGCTTAGAATGCCTCCATTTTTTCTGATAACAGCAGGAGAATATACAATTTATTCTCTACCAGGGTTGACTTTGAAACCAAGCCATTTTAAGAACTAGATGTTCTGACATGTTAGCGCTTCCAGAATTCGTTGACGACTGATCGCTCTCAGATATGGTGCACTGTTTTTATACCCATGACCGTAGAACACTATCTCCATTACGTTACTGATTCCAAATGTAAGTTAATTGTGATGTCTTCTCCACGAAAATCAATTGTATCCCCATCTTGGTCAACGATACATAATTGTAGATGATCAATACGATCGACAGTGACAGGTGAGTGAATAACTTCTGATGGCACTTCGACTATCTTGTATCTAGCTGGAACTCCGGAAAAGATCTGATGGATTGTATATGCTTCATCTTCATTTATTTATGCTCTAGTCATGATATTACACTCGATTCTCATGAAGTTGACTTTGAGAATTTTTATAGAAAAGTTTGACTCATGATATCCATTAGCATCTAAAATATCTGCCCCGAAACCTAATACTTGACTTATAGAATCCTTAGGTCGAAAATCTATAATTTCACTGCACTTTATCTCAGATCCAACGGTATTATCGTTAGCTCTAAAATTAAAAAATATATTATTTTGTAAGCTTTTCTCGAAGAAATTTTTCAATGACCTCAATTTTGTAACAACCCTCAGGTATAATAATCACTCCACCATTGACCAGATTGAATTTATTACTCCTTGCATGGATGTTTGGGGAAGAATTGAACGTTAAGAATCCAACTAAGTCCACATGGAGAGAAAAATGTGGCTGGGCTGGCGCCATCTTCCTGCGCTGCGCTAGCGTTGGCTCGGCGCTGGCTGACCAGCGTGCAGCCGGGAGTGGCCTGGCGAATTGAACGTTCTAGTATCTGGTAAACTATAGCGATGTTTATCATGCGACCCAAATAACATATACCCGAATAGGATATTCAATTGATTAATAGAAAATATAATAAATAATAATGAATATATAATTAATGAATTTCTGCTTTTAAGGGAAATACTGCTGCTAAGTCCATTGGGTCGATTTTTGCCTCATCACGAAGCTTTTTCTTTATAGGGGGATATACAGTTAGAATGAAAAAAAAATTCATTTTTTTTTTTCATAAAAAGTTAGTAAATTTCCCGTAGAATATGCTCCTGAAACCCTTTTTTCGAAATTCGAACTCCAAGTGTTTTTTCCACGGGATTGCTGATTGAAGTGTAAGTACGATTTAACGGTAATTTAAAACTTTCAACGCGTTTTTCGCAAAACTGCATTTTTGGAGTTTATGCCGGTGATAACTCAAAAACTAATTATCAGATGAATTGAAAATTATTGTGATATTTTATTATTAAATATGGAAAAATATGAGAAAATGGCGTGAAAAAAATTGAAAAAAATTGAGTTTTTCGAAAAAGTTACGTCAAAAGTGCAAATTTCTTTTTTGACTTTTTTTGGTAATTTATCTACTAACTGTGAATGTAATTAATGTAAATTTTTTCAATTTTTTGATTTCTGATCAAAATTGCGACCAGGAGAGCCGGCACGAGCAAAATAGAAGTACTATTTCAACGCTATCTAACGACCGCCATTTTGTTAAAAAAAGTTAAAAAAAAAATTTATGTATACTACATGGATATACTTATAATTGTGAAAAAATTTCGATTGATTTGATTAAAAACTACCCTTGAAAAACGATTTTCAAAAATGAGTTTTTTTTCTCGTTCTAACTGTATATCCCCCCTTAAGAAAGCGAAAGACGAATAACGAACCATTTCTTTCGGGGAGGAGAAAATAGAGAATGAAAATTGTTGTTAACCATGGAAAATTTATTCGAAATATCCATTTACAACATTTTATGAATTGTACCTCGTTGCAACATAAAATTTCCCATTCCCCGTGATACTTTTATCAATAAATACGCGACAGGAGAGTCAATAACGAATGTAAGGTCGGGCGAGAGTGTTTGCGTTTGCCTTATAAGGCACAGCATATCGTCGCCTGGAGGGAAAAAGCAACGATCTCAGAAAATCGCTGAAGAAAGAGCTATTCCGAATCAAGCGGAATAGAAAGATCTATTTCGTGTCGAGCGATACAGAAAGATCGTTTTTGAATCGACTTTTAAAGGAAGATCTAACTCAGATTTTACTTGATAGAAAGATCTGTTTCAGGTTTAATTTTATTTTGCGGCGTTTTTTCGAGTTCGGAGTGGATGCGGTACGCGCAGACTTGAGTGCGATTGCTTATATGCAGGTGAATGTGTGTATGTATGTATGTGTATGTGTGTGTGTGTGTGTGTGTGTGTGCGCGTGCGTGTGTGTGTGTGAGTGTGTGTGAGGACACATCTGAATGTAATATGCCAAGTTAACTATTTACGTTAAAGAGTTTTGCCCCGATGATTTTTTGTAGAAATTGGCATACATGTGTTTTGAGGTCGCTGATGACGAATCTGGCCTCCGATTTCGAAAATCTAAATAAGAGCCTCTAAGATCACCCGACCAAAATTTGAAAAGAAATTGAATTTTTTTGAAAATTGGTACACATGAGTTTACGAGGTCACTGATTACCAATCTCCGGCCACGAATTTCAAGAATTAAGATTAGAGTCTCTACGATCACTTGACAAAAATTTGATAAGTTACTGGATTTTTATGGAAATTAGTATACGTGGGTTTTTGAGGTCACTGTTTACGAATCTGGCCTCAGATTTTGAAAATTCAAATCAGATCAAGCCTCTAAGATCATCTGACGAAAATTTGGAAAAAATTGGATTTTGTTGGAAATTGGTATACATGTGTTTTTGAGGTCGCTGATTGCAAATCCGGCCTCCGATTCCGAAAATCTTAATTAGAGCCTCTAAGATCACCTGACAAAAATTTGGAAGGAAATTGAATATTGTTGAGAATTGGTATACATGGGTTTACGAGGTCACTTATTACCAATCCGGCCACGAATTTCAAGAATCAAGATTAGAGTCTCTTAGATCACCTAACAAATATTTGAAAAGACACTATATTTTGATGAAAATCACTATGCATGGGTTTTTGAGGTTGCTGATTACGAATCCGGCCTCAGATTTTGAAAATTCGAATGAGAGTTTTTAAGATCACCTGAAAAAAATTTGAAAAGATACTGGATTTCAATAAAAATTGATATCTATGGGTTTTAGAGGTAGCTGATTACGGATCCTGCCTCAGATTTTAAAAATTCGAATCAAAGCCTCTAAAATTACCTGACGAAAATTTGAAAAGATACTGGAATTGGAATCTACGGGTTTTAGAGGTCGCTGATTACGAATCCGGCCTCAGATTTCCAAAATTCAATACAGACCATTCGAGGAAATACACTGGGTCTTGATGAAAATTATTATATGAGGGTTTTTCAGGGGTCAATCAATGGTTAAAACAGTATGATACAGTAAAATTCGTATGTTTTTCTGGCTTCGTCATATGGTGTTCAGATGCTGATTCCCGTCATCTACATCATAATAAGATGGATCCGTATAATTTTCTGGTCCACCTTTCTTGCTCTCGGAAACAATGATATGACAATTTAGAGGTAGATTTTGTCTGAAGGATCGAAAGGTGGGATCGAGGACTACATCTCCTAAGAAAAAAAAGTTAGAAAAATTCGATTTGTGGTGGGCGTATGGAGAATTTAAAAAAATTTTTAACCGATGTTCCCATATTATCTCCTTTGAAAACGTACTAGGGGTTGATTTTTCGAAATTTTGTCCAAGCCGATCGTTAGAGGTGCTTGAGCACTTTCATAATTCATGTTGAGAAATTTGAAAACATTGATGCGTGGGCGTATTCTCTGTTAACGAAAATGGTGTGGTGACAATCGAAAATTCTCGTCAGTTTTGTTATTCATGTAAAACCAAAATTATACAGTTTCGAGGTATCTTTGGTATTGCGGATCTGAAGGTTGGATCGACGACTACATTTCCAGAACAAAAAAATTTCGAAAAATTCAAGTTACGGTGGGCGTATGTAAAATTTAAGAAATTTTCTACCGATGTCCGGGTGGAACCCCTTTTTAAAAACGTACAAAGGGTTGATTCTTTGAAAGTATGTTTGAGCAGATCGATAGAGAAGCTGGGACGCTTCCTACAATCGAATCGACAAATTTGATAATATTCATGCGTGGGCGTATTCTCTGTGAGCAAAAATGGCGTGGAGATGAGAAAAAATTTCGTTTTTATTCAAATTACACAGCCACACAAAAACAAAAAATTTTCGACGCAGAGGGTTTGACTATGTTTACTATATGTTTTCGGGGTCGCTGAATCCGAATTCGAGGTCGGTTTGAACCCTGCAGGTCGAGGTTTGGCCATAACCTCAAAAAACCTAGTGAATTAGAATTTCCAGGACATTTTAATTTCTATAACTGTATAACTTGTACAGTAAACGTCTAAAACCTCTAAACCCATAAGCCCATAACACCATAAGCCCATGACACCATAAACTCTGGACGTTGTTTGGCCATAACCTCAAAAAACCTAGTAAATTAGAATTTCCAGGACATTTTAATTTTTATAACTGTATAACTTGTACAGTAAAAGTCTAAAACCTCTAAACCCATAACCGAATAAAACCATAAGCCCATAACACCATAAACTCTGGACGTTTTTTGGCCATAACACCATAAACTCTGGACGTTGTTTGGCCATAACCTCAAAAAACCTAGTAAATTAGAATTTCCAGGACATTTCAATTTCTATAACTGTATAAATTGTACAGTAAACGTCCAACCTCTAGACCCATAACCGAATAACATCATAAGCCCATAACACCATAAACTCTGGACGTTGTTTGGCCATAACCTCAAAAAACCTAGTAAATTAGAATTTCCAGGACATTTTAATTTCTATAACTGTATAACCTGTACAGTAAACGTCTAAAACCTCTTTTTGTGACTGCGTAGTTTGAGTTATATTGTTATAGGATAATACGGCTCGAAAATCTGGGGTTACAGGGTTATATGGGCATGTTGTTATTGGGTCATAAGGTAATATATTGATAAGTTTGAAGGTTAACTTTGTCGAACCCCATAAACCCAAACGATTTTATACAGTTTAAATTATTTGATTATAAGCCTAGGTGATTATATAATATAGTGTAACGGGATTGTGAGGTTATGCGGTTATGATGTTATGGGGTTATTGTGTTATGGGGTTATGATGTTATAGGGTTGTGGAGTTATGTGCTTATAGAGTTAGAGGTTTTAGACGTTAACTGTTCAAGTTATGTAGTTATATACAATGCATAGTTCTGAAAATTCAAATTTACTAGGTTTTTTGAGGTTATGGCTAAACAACGTCCAGAGTTTATGGTGTTATGGGTTTAGAGGTTTTAGACGTTTACTGTACAAGTTATACAGATATAAAAATTAAAATGTCCTGGAAATTCTAATTTACTAGGTTTTTTGAGGTTATGGCCAGACAACGTCCAAAGTTTATGGTGTTATAGGCTCATGGTGTTATTCGGTTATGGGTTTAGAGGTTTTAGACGTTTACTGTACAAGTTATACAGTTATAGAAATTAAAATGTCCTGGAAATTCTAATTCACTAGGTTTTTTGAGGTTATGGCCAAACCTCGATCTGCAGGGTTCAAACCGACCTCGGATTCGGATTCAGCGACCCCGAAAACATATAGTAAACGTAGTCAAATCCCCTGCGTCTAAAATTTTTTTTTTGTGTGGCTGTGTTATTTACCGATAATTCTATTATGAATTCCAATGTCCATCCATATTTATAATAGAGCAAATGAAAGACTATAATAGAGCAAATGAAAATGATTTTGGCTAGTAAATGATAGTTTTTACAACATTTTACTACTTGAAGTTTAACAACCACCTGTTGCAGTTTGAAATGACGAGAATTAATTTTGAATCTTCAAAAATTAGATTATATCGTTTCCATAAGATGCGAATCAGCATCTGAACACCATACGACAAGACCAGAACAACATACAAATTTTACTGTATTATACTGTATTAACCATTGATTGACCCCCGAAAAACCCTCATATAATAATTTTCATCAAGACCCAGTCTATTTTCTCGAATGGTCTATATTGAATTTTGGAAATCTGAGGCCGGATTCGTAATCAGTGACCTCAAAAACCCATGGATTCCAATATTTATTGAAATCCAGTATCTTATCAAATTTTCGTCGGGTAATTTCAGTAGCCCTGTTGAAAATAATCGACTGGATTTCCAGCTGGATTTGCACTGGATTCCAGCTGGATTTACGCTGGATTCTAGCTGGATTTTGACTGGATTCCAGCTGGATTCCAGCTGGATTTGGGCTGGATTCCAGCTGGAAACAGAGAATCCAGGTGAAGTGATGCAGGGAAAATCCAGTGAGTTTCCCGAATAATCCAGCTGGATCCTGAGATGATCCAGCTGGATTCCACTAGAATTAGGGTTATATCGTTATTATAGATCCAGCAGATTTTCCGGATAATCCAGCTGGATTTTTCGACAATCCAGCTGGATTTTTTCGGTTTGAGAGTACCAAGCTACGGCGTTGCATCCAGCTGGATTATGGAAGGATCCAGCTGGACTTTTCGACAATCCAGCTGGATTTTTTGGGTTCTAGAACAGCGGGCTACGGCGGCGAATCCAGCTGGATTATGAACGAATCCAGCTGGATTTTTCGTCAATCCAGCTGGATTCGACGCCGTAGCTCGGTGCTCTCAAACCGAAAAAATCCAGCTGGATTGTCGAAAAATCCAGCTGGATTATCCGGAAAATCTGCTGGATCTATAATAACGATATAACCCTAATTCTAGTGGAATCCAGCTGGATCATCTCAGGATCCAGCTGGATTATTCGGGAAACTCACTGGATTTTCCCTGCATCACTTCACTTGGATTTTCCGTTTCCAGCTGGAATCCAGCCCAAATCCAGCTGGAATCCAGATGGAATCCAGTCAAAATCCAGCTAGAATCCAGCGTAAATCCAGCTGGAAACTAGTGCAAATCCAGCTGGAAATCCAGTCGATTTTTTTCAACAGGGAGATAGGGGGCGGGCCTACCTTCCCGTGGGGAATCAAAACCCCCCGGACAAAACCTAGTGATTCTATAGTAGTTTTTCCTGTAGAATCCGAATATGCTAGTCCCGAATCCGTAGGAGGCGCAGAAAATCCACAAATCGTCATTCTTTCACAAAAAACGTAAAAATAGTTTTTTTACACCGGACAAATTTTTTTCTTAAAATTCAATCAATTTTGAAAAGAAAAGCTGATTACAAGTATATTCGAAAACTCCTCTCCTTCCAAGTTATGAATTTTCAAAAGTTTTAAAATCAGCATTTTTAGTAGTTTTCTGTGCTTCCTATTGCAGTGAATAATGAATCATTCACCTTGAAATAATTTATATTAAATTTCAACTATTCTTCAGAAGAAAAGTTCCCTAAGGCGATATCTTAAAACCTCTTTATATTTGGATTATGACTTTTTGAAAATCACACATTTAGCCGTTGTATCACGCTGCAGTGGGCTTACCTTCTGAAGCGGAATCAAAACCTCCCACACAAATCAGTGATTCTCTAGTAGTTTTTTTCTGTGGAATCCAAATATGCTAGTCCCAAATTCGACAAAGACGCAAAACATTATTCGATCGTATATTTCTTCTGAAAAAAGTGATTTTCTTACTTTTAAAAATGAGTGAAAAAAAATAATTTCCACACACATGATCATTTTTTTATTGTTCTTTTGATTCTTATTGACACTATATTTATTTTTACAAGTGCCCTGCTTTTTACATGAACAATAAGAGGAACAAGCTATATTATTTCTGACACAACAACAAACCGATGTAGAGCATACTCTACATGTGCAATTTGGAATAAATTCATCCATCGGGGGCAACAATATAGATATTTTTTCTAGCATTAATAAATCCTCATGTTCAATAAAACCGAAAGATGTTGTATCTAACTTTTGAACATCTTCATTCAAACAATTAACTTGTATATACGTGGCATAAAATCCTCGACGTATATGTAGTTCAATCCATGCCGAAGTGGGAGGGAGATCACTGATATTGCTCATCGAATGCTATCGATACTTGTATTGTCGAAGTTTATTGAAAGTTTGACAATCACTCCCTTTTTGGAGGACTTGAACCAGATATAATTATGCATGATTAACACAGTTATGTACTGATGACTCTGAAGAAACTGAAAATTGTTAAATTCATGTTATTTACTATAAATTATAATGAAATGATTCTGAACAATTTTCACTACTAAAAATCACACCTTGCAACGGGCACCTTTTGCCCCTGCGCACAGGCCACCTCGCCTTGCCGCCACGCCCCTGGAGCACGGCAGTACCGCGCCGCGAGTAGGCGCCCGCCGCACCGCGCGGAAGGGTCCCCAAGCGCGCCGCACTCCCACCACTCGCGCGCTCTGTCCACACCGCGCGCCCGGACCCCCAAGCGCGTCCCCACTTGCGCGCTCCCACTCCAGCCGCCGCGAGAGAAGGGGCTCGCGCCGCCGCGACTCTCGGCCGCAGCTGCTAATGCTGCGCGCCGCGGAGCGTCACTTCACTCCCGACTACACTACCAGCAACTTCTCTTCTCTAACAAAGGAGCACATCGCGCCGCGGTGCTCCCCCCCGTGCATCACCGTACGAGAGGAAGCAGCCAGAGGACTTCGACGCAGCCGAGCAGTGGTCTACGGTACAGGTTAGTGACTCACACAGGTGATAGCCTCGAGCTATACCTGGGTGAGAATCCCTACACTGACTGGGCATAAGTCCTAGTCTCCTTTCAGGGACATCAAGCGATGCTGTACAGGCTAGCTTGACGTCTCAACCTGCATTGCTAGTAACGGCCGCCCAGGCTTATCCCGTACACACACACACACACACACACCCGCTGCGAACTCATTGCCTAGCTTCTTCCCTACCGTGATTTATTGTTAATTTTAGTTTTCTTTTATTATTTTAACATATAATCGAATTTGTCGGTGCCTCACGCCATCGCTTTTCCCAGCCGTCACTCATTGACTCCCTGACGCGACGATACCGTGAAACCCCTATATCGTGCTCGATTGGTTTAACCGGGTCCCTCGCGAGGTAGAGTTTTCCGCCGATGCCGTTGAGAACGCCGTGAGCGACGAGTTCAATTGATCCGTGCACGTGTCCCTCCCTCCCGTCTACGAGACGTGCGGCCTTGCCATGTGCCTTTGCCTCTGGAATGAATGAGGTTATACGTCTGACATTGGAGAGGATGCACGTGACTAACGGGTGATGGTACACACGCTTTCCCGTGTGAATGGAATTTCCTTTTAAGTTTCTCCCGTTTATTTTTTCGTTTACTCTAACATTGAGCCCTATTAATGCAACTAATGGCAACTAACACCGGCCGCTGAGAATCTCATACTCATCAATTACGTTTTCCTCATCTAGCTATTCCTTGAGCTACCTGAGTGATCAAGGTGAAGATGATGAGCTTCCAGTAAACCCCTGCATCATCCTTAACAAGAACCCTTTCGACGTTTTCTCTCCTGAGAAAACGAGAGAGCGTTTGGGCTCATTGATTCGCTAAGTGCCCTACGCATGAGTCGAGTCTTTTTATTTTTCTTTGCTTTCATTACATGATTCAAGTTTAGTTTACCTTGAGAGCATCACGGTCAAAGTCTCGTTTTTTTTTCCGTTCTGAACAGCACACACTACATCGTATTTTTGTTTCATTTCCCCCCCATTTTTTCATGCCTATTAAAATTAGAGATTTTTCAGTTGATTATTTTATGTTACTATTGTGCTGCGGTTCGCTTTTGGAGACCGGATGTTCCTAACTTCCTCCCTTTATTCGCTATGATGACAAACCCTCGCTGAGGCTTGCATGCCAGTGACGCAGGTTACACGCTGAGCGAATCCCGAAAAGCACATCTGTAACCGACATCTCACGGTTGAGCGATAGAGTCACGCGTCCCAAGTTCTTTTCTTTCTTTCTTATTTACAACAATTATTTTAGTGTTGATCGACCCCGAATCCCACATCCATTTTCTTACATCACGATGTTTATAGAGCATTTATGCTCCTCCTCTCCAAACTAACATCCTACAAAAAAGGGTCGTCGCAACCTCTTCCAAATTCCATCAAATAATTACTCGGAATAGTAGAAACAGCCCTCTTTTTCGTACCCACTTTACTGGTATAATCAGACCCAGTCAAATGATGAGCAGCTACGATCACTTCACAGATTCGATCTAATTTTCGAGCCATGTTATGGATTGGGATATTCCTTATTTTATTACCAGCTCCAGCTCGCATCCAAATTTCCTACGAGTGAAGTTTGAAAATCAGTTTTAGTAGTGAACAATGTTAGTAAGTTGATAGCATATTTATATACCTGTAAACCATATGCTTGAAAATTCTTCCAATGATTGAGAGTTAAGACTAGAACGTCTGTGTCGGATGAAAGCAAAGGAACTTTACTCGTTCCTTCTCAACTGCAATGAGCAATATGTATAATTATTTTTACATCTGTTTCCTCATTATCGAAACGTTTTAATGCAGACAATGATGAGTCTGATCTCGAATTGACTGTTGACACAGATTCTTGTCCTTTCAACGTACTGAAAATGAGCTCAATATCTGGCCAAATCTCATGGTCATTGATAAATATATATTTGCGGAGAAATATCTGCAACTTTTCCTTATTCCTAGATGACGACCAGAATTTTTCTTCTTGGATGGGTAAAGGAGTATTTTCGTTTATTTCGAAAATTGAAATCGACTCTTTACCAGTACGGAACATTCTTTTAGATGATTTCAGTGAATCATTGGAATAATCATCAATTACAAAATCAATTCTCTTTGTTCCTCCGTAACGTTGAGTTCCTGATATCATTGCACAAAATGCAATTGCAAAATCTTTTAAAGTCGGTACAGTTTAGCAAAGAGGTGGGCCTTTGTTTTACAGTGAAGGAGCCTTTCATGAATTCTGCAAAAACATCTGGCATGTCTCTTTCAAGATTCAGGATATCCTCTACGTAAACAGCACTCCATCTAGAGTAATTGACACGGTCCATAACTTGAAGAAGCGGTTGTAATTTGATCATAGTATTTACGTGAAGTGGCCAGTCTCTTTGTCTATCAGCTCTGATCAAATCAAAAGCTGAATCTATCATTATCAAAACATTATCCCAAAAATTGAAAAGAGGAGATTCGTTAGATCGAATTTTTACAAAATTTAGAAAATCTTCTTTCAAATTTTTAGTACATTCACGAAAATTCTCAAATAAAGATCTAGACTCTTCAAAATTCCCTTCATTGATGGTTTCTTGGAGACATTTAACTAAGGATATTTCATTTTCATGTGAAGAAAATTTTTCGTGAGAAAAAAAAGCTTGCAATTGTAAACGGACTAATGTCTCTTGAAGTATAAGATATACTTTCACAGCTCTACTGTAATGAGATCCGTTCAAAGCTTGATCTGTAACGTTCTTGCCGAAAATACCACATTCTATAAAGACGTTCGGGATTCCACTGCCTCGCAAATACCTTCCTATGCACCCGAAAGCTACTTTCGCCGTATGAAATCCTCCCAATATCAATACTAAATTTTGCATCTCATCTTTTTTCGCCATTTTTATGGAGCGTGCTAGCCTATAAACACCCTCGTCGCACGAGATAGGGAGATATTCCCATTCCAGCTGCCCTAATATTTTATTAAAATTGCACATCGATGTGTAAACAGTAGCATCATCAGTAACGGCAAAAGGGAGAACTGGGAGGAATCCAGCTTATTGACTTGGTGTGTCATCGCTTTTTACAATTGAATTAAATGCAGACCATGATGGAATTAAGTAGCATCATCAGTAACGGCAAAAGGGAGAACTGGGAGGAATCCAGCTTGTTGACTTGGTGTGTCATCGCTTTTTATAATTGAATTAAATGCAGACCATGATGGAATTAATTATTCATTTTGTTATAGATTAAGTCCATTTGACGTATCAGAAATATCCAAACGGCATAAATACCAAGACAAATCCTCGTAATGCATGTCGCGATTGAAGGATAGCGTAGTCAACGTTCTTCTTGTAGACACAAGGTAATCGTTGGGTAGAAATATTTCATTCTTCGGTTTTATATAGTCTCTTCTCTCTTGACATTTCAAAACCATTGTAAATGCACGTGAAATATGCTCAGTTTTATCTATAATGTCTGGATTTCTAAAAGGTATCTCGTTTTTATCTTGGAAAAGAACTGAAACTGTGTCGTGCGTTCCCGTCAAACCAGATATAGAACATCCCTCATGATCAAAATTATCAAAAGCCCCAGTAGTAAATTTCTTTGGATCAAAGTTACTAGGTAAGAGTGTAAGATTTTTACCAGCTCTTGCAGTGTAAGAAGCTAATCCGATGCGATACCTTTCAATTTCTTCGTATGATATTGTTACCTAATCGATTTAAATTTGTGATGAGAGATTTACTTCGGGTAGTATGGTGTGTAGATAATCCTATTAATACATGAAGTGGGGTGCGCTTTTTACCATTGTGTAAAATGTAGTATATGATTTGATAAAGTGATTTAACTTTCAGGGCTCGGATATCGGCATCATTTCATGAGTCTCCGTCATCCGAACAATTCAACCGAGCAAGGTTAATATTAAATAATTCTAAAAACAATTCTTTGATATTGTCAGGGATTTCCATATTTTGCTAAGAACATTTTAAATCAGTTGCATCACAATATTTGTTTTCCAATCCAATGTCTACGCCTTGTAGTGTTTTTCTTAATGTTTGAGCACATGTTTGAAGATGACAGTGACTCAATTTTCTTCACCATTTCAACGATTGTGATTTTCGAATTGTAAATAATGACAGATTTATTTCTCTGTTTTGGTTAAACGAATGAAATTGTTTCGCCAAAATATTTAATCAATTCTGTTTTGACAGAATGATTATCTAAAGAATTCAAATAGTGCGATTTTTCTCTAATTTCTTTGGTAATATCACTCAATCGTAACATTTCTCCAGAAAGTAACCGATGCTCTAAGGTCATCATGTAATCAAAAATAATTTTTTGATAATTATCATTCCCTTCGAGATTTTCATTCTCAATATTTTGATTTACATGGAAATCATTGTGAGTAATGGAATCTTCACTAGAATTGTGTTCTTTTGGCTTATTGGAACCATACGATCGCATACATTTTTTGTGATAATAAACTTTGGCGGCAATCAATTCATCGGCTGACTGTATGTGTAATATTCTGTTGAATATATCATCTTGTAAGTTTTTAGCAGTGTTCAAAAGAAATTCTGCTCTATCTTTTTCTGAGATACGTGACTTTCTCCTTTCATTGTACTTACTCACTTTGTCACAAACGATACATTTTATAAAATAAGGATCATCATTCGTATGATATAGCAAATTTTTTGATCGAGTATTGCATCAAAATCAAGATTTGATTTCACACAGCACTTTTCCAAATCTTCTGTGTAAGATTCATAACAGTTTTTCGTTTTATGATAAAAGAAGTTTTCTGAAAAGAGTCATATGTTGAGTGGTTACAATAGTGTAGAATATTTTTTTCAGACGTTAAATGGTGTCGGTCACTTGATCCGTAATTGTGTATATCACATGCAGATCAAGCTTAGAAATAATCAGACTGTAGAAAAATAAAAAATATTCTCATACCTTTATTCTCAAGTGATAGTAGCTTAGCATACACAGCATCCCTTTTCTGTTCAGCTGCTAACAAAATAGTCTCACGTCCATCGCTTTCACTTTCTAGGTTAAACTTAACAATTTCTGAACAAATTATACAACTAGTCGTCACGTTAAACTTATTTGTTTCGTCCGACAAACAAATTCTTTCTATTCTCTCCATCTTTTAGTTAACTTGACTACGAAACATCTGAGACTCGCAGACAATCACCATTTCCATCAGTAGCATATTCAAAACAAAAGCATCAACAGCGTATGGATAAGAGTGTAAACAAAGACAAAGTATTTTACGGCCGGTAACTTTAATGTTGAGACAAATCATTCGACATTTGTTATTGCATTGTGAAATATTCAATGTGAAAATTATTTCAAGAGAATTCATGACTCAGTTACGATCTTCACCGCTCTTCCGGTTTAATCAAATACAGTAATAGCGCGAAAATTCAAATTGGTTTTAAACTCATATGGGTGATTGTGTCGTAATTTTTATGTTTCTGATTCAGAAATGTCTTAAAAAAATATGTGTGTCTTGGTCGAATTTGGGACTAGCATATTTGGATTCCACTGGAAACACTACTGTATAATCACTGTTTCGTCGGGGGGGGGGGGGGATACTAGAGCACGGAAAAACTACTAGAGAATCACTGATTTGTCTGGGGGATGTCGATTCTCCGCGGGCAGGTAAGCCCGCTGCAGCGTGACACAACGGCTAAATGTGTAATTTAAAAAAATTCATAATCCAAATACAAAGAGGTTTTTGGATATGGCCTTAGGGAACTTTTCTTCTGAAAAATAATTGAAATTTAAGAAAAAAATTATTCTAAGGTGAATGATTTATTATTCACTGCAATAGGAAGCACAGAAAACTACTAAAAATGCCGATTTTCAAACTTTTGAAAATTCATAGCTTGGAAGGAGAAGAGTTTTCGGATGTACTCATTACGAGTTTTCTTTTTCAAAATTGATTGAATTTTAAGAAAAAAATTTGTCTGGTGTAAAAAAACTATTTTCACGTTTTTTGTGAAAAATGACGATTTGTGAATTTTATGTGCCTCCTACGGATTCGGGACTAGCATATTCGGATTCTACAGGAAAAACTACTATAGAATCACGTAGGTTTTGTCCGGGGGGTTTTGATTCCCCCACGGGAAGGTAGGCCCGCCCCCTAACTATAGAGGCTTCAATTCGAATTTTTAAAATTTAAGGCCGGAACCGGAATCAACGACCTTAAAAACCCATGGATACCAATTTTTAAATTGGGGAGGTTCTCATCAAGCAATTTCAAAAAATCGATTTTTTTTACTGATTCTAATTTTTTACACTCATTATGATGTGTAAAATATGCCCCTAAAAGCGTGTGACCAAAATATTTTTCTAAAAAAGTTATAGCATAATAATGGAACTATGATTCACGTTATCCTTATCGTTAACCGAATCTTTAAACGCGTTTATGTCAAACCGACTTTTTTTGAACTGGTGGTAATCCTAGCTCAAAAACTAATTGAGGGATCGACTTGAATTCTTTTATATTTTAAAGGCAATTGAATTCCTGGGAGCTTATACTTATAAAATTATTGATTTTATTATTATTTTTTGTCTATATATCGATTTTAAGAGCAGAAAAAAAGTGCAAAATCGGTACACACATTTCACAAGTCCGCCATTTTGTTCATTTTCGACGAATTTTCGCTATTATTGGTACTAAAGGGGGTGCCCCCTGCTCGCTTCGCTCGCCAACCTCCTCCCCTCGTGAATTCTTTGAAAATCAATAATTTCAATAATAAATGTACTAATAATTAAATAAAAATCACATTTAAATCAATAAAACTTGAAACTTGAAACTTCGATTTCATCAATTGAAAAGAATACTAAACGAACGATTCGAATCAAAATAAAAGTTTAATTTCATCTATGTTCATGTTAAACGTTTGTTTATTTAGTTTCAGGTTAATAGTCACATGTGTCAGGTCATATTTTTTCGGTTTAGGTTTTTCACGTGTTTCATTTCAGATTTTCGGCAGCAGATTTCGAGAAAGATTGTAACTGTTCCTAGACACGTTAAAAATGGTTGCTGTGTGTGAACGGAGATTTTGTATCCTGTGCAGTTAAAAATACTGGAAACGAAACTCACGTGAATTTTTCTTCCCCTTAGCAACGGTTGCTAGGGTGGTTAACAACGTTTGCTGAGGAGCTAGTTGGGAAGATTTTGTGTCCTTTGCCGTCGAAATTGATGGAAACGGGTCATAAATTGATCATTTCCAACCTTCGTAACGGTTGCAAAGGAGGTTAGAAACGGTTGCTATGGAGGAAATACAACAATTCAGTGTCCTTGGCCATCGAGTGTGAGTCAAAACTGATTTTCCGGCTTCCGAAGCAACGGTTGCCAAGGATATCAACAGTGGTTGCTATGGGAAATATCTCATCGGCTCTCATCGATTCTCATCGATTCTCAATAATTCTCATTGACTTTCATGGTCCCAATGAGCACTTATGAGGATTCGTGAAAACACGTTAGTAACGGTTGCTAGGGTTGCAAGATAACTAAGAATTTTGCTAAAAATTGAACTCGGCCTAGATCTTGTCACAACTAACCGGTGTGCAAAATTCCAAGACGATCGGATCATTCCTTCGGGAGTTATCGTGGACGAAAGAAATGAAAAAATAGACACCTTAACAACGGTTGCTAAGGAAATAAACAACGGATTTCGCTGAAAATTGAACTCGCCCGAGATTTTGCCGCGATTAACCTGTGTGCAAAATTTCAAGACGATCGGACCATTCCTTCGAGAGTTATCGTGGACGAAAAAAAAACGGGACGCACACACACACACACACACATACATACATACAGACACTTTTGAATTTCCATGTTTTTCGACCCGTAGATCACGAAAATCGAGGTCCCGAGGTCTGATTCGTTGGGTCGATTTTTGCCCCATTACAAAGCTTTCTCTTTGAGAAAGCAAAAGGAGTCCAAGACAGGGGTGCAAGAAAGAGGTGCAAGAAAGGGGTGCAGAAAAGGGGTGCAAAAAAGGGGTGGGGAAATTTGACGGCGGCGGTGGTCTGGCTTTTAATACCGAGAGATAACCCCACAAATGTTATATATTTTATAAAACTCTTTCGTTTTTTGATCTCAGATAAAAATTGGCGGCTCTACAATTCCCACCATGCGGAAACTTTTTGTCGAGGCATGCCCATGAACGTGTCTTTAACTTATTATATATAATGATTATTTTGTAATAAAGAAAATTGTTTGTACACTCAGATGATATACAAATATGTGTGGAAAAGTTCCATATCATTGTTCATTTCCTTCTATGAAAAAAAATAAAGAGAAATGGATCATTTTCGAGGTGCTAAATGATACCTCCCCTTAAAATCCAGTATCTTTTCAAATTTTCGGTAGGCAATCTTGTGAAAAACCTGTAGATACCAATTTTCATCAAAATCCATCGATGAAGAAAATATGTGATGTGAATATTTCACTTTCAGAATATCACGTCTCGACGTGGATTAAGGGGATCCGCGACGTTTCCCAAAACTCAGATTTGGGTCAGGGTAACTTTGCATTACAGTTTGGCTTCTAGTGGGAAAAGTTACAGAGATAATCGAATTTCGTTTAAATAATTATTTTCATCACGACCTTCTGCACAATCGAGCATCGAGAAAATCGCAAAAAGTATTTAATTGAAAATGTATGTCAAGTAGCGCCCTCTTGAAATTATATTCATCTCATTGTTCGGCATGAGAAATTTACGACCCCTCTCTCCGTCTCTCTCGAACTTTTTCTACATGCGAAAAAGGTCCGAAGCAGGAAAGTAGCCTTTCCTTCAGGCCCGTCGTTTACCCGCGGTATGTCGCGGCAGCCCTCGCTTTGCAGCATGGTAGGCATACTGCAGGCTCGATCCTCTGCATCGGGGTTTATTGGCCTGCCCTCGGCGAAGCATCTTCAACACTCTACTAGCTTTTTTCATATTTCGGAATTTGTCTCGGAATTCGCCTCGGCTACAGGTGGCGTGAAATTATCCTCTTTTACGTCACTCTTCCTCTTCTTCATTCGAATAAACTTTCTGCGACTTGACGATTTACTGTGTAGAATTGATAAGCCCAATATAATCAAAGTGATTTTGATTGATGTAGCATTCCCAAATGATCAACGACAATATAATTCTCTTGCTCAAGCGATTCAAGTACTCGGAAATATTGAGTACTTGAATAGCTGGTAACTGTTATGATTTTTTATTCTCACAATATACATTGAATATTTTCTTTTCTGCCATGTATACATGCACCATAGCGTCTCCCTTTGCGGTTTCGCTCATAAAGTATTTCAAGTGCAATTATGTGCACATGGAACTCTTTGCAAGTTGACAGTCATTAGGATGAATGATTTCGAATGATTGAAATAATTTTCTCTATGCTAATAGTACAGCGAGTGAGCGTCCGCGCGAGCGAGAGGGTCGTGGTAGGTATACAGCTTATAGCAAGGGCCGAAAAAATATTTATGACTTGAACTGAGCCGTTTCCCGGCACTGTTGACGAATTTCACGCGTGCATGAGGTCTAGATAGATTTTCGATCATCGATAATACTTCAACCGGGCTACTGATTAATATTTGGCCAACACACGCCACCCTTAGAATTTTGCTGTCTTTCGAATGATATGCAACTTGACTATGAAATGAATATATTTGAGATATCCAACAGACATTTTCAAGCATTTAAACTATTAATATTAAAAATCTTCAGAAAAAGGAATGAATTGTGTCTATCTTGAATCCATTGATATAACGATGTAAACGTGAAAACATATGTTTCGTTGTTTCAACTCTTTGAAATGCGAAATTTTGAATATCCCTTGTTAGTATGATACTACACAGTAATAAGCATCTTCCTTGAAAAATTCAAATCAATCGGTTCGGTAGAAAATGTATAGATAGAGAAATGTAGAGTACATACAGCAGTGCAAAGCTTAGCATGACTTAGATATGACATCAATTATTTTTCCATGTAACTCAGATTTATCCGATTTTCACCGTTCAAATTTGTATATTCATGGATCAAATTTCTGATCAGATATAAAAATCGATAAATACACTACAATACGGACATATTTATTCGAAATTTTTTTGATTAGCGGAGAAAGATCTTTACCTGTCCTTTATTGCTCTCTCAGTGGGCCCTTGTTTATGAGGGGTCGAGAGGACTCGAAGAGACCAGAATCGGCCGAGAGTTGAAGGCGAGTCTTCCGAACACATGTTGCCAGATGCGTATTGTGGGTAAAGCGCCGAGGGATTTTTCTTCACAATAACAGGCCCCACCTCTCTTAAAATCAAGGAGAGTGAGAGTTCAACTCTGTTTTACCCTTCGAATGACCGAAAAAATTTGAATTCTAATGCCACCACAATACTCCAATATTTTTACACCCTATGAATGTTATCTTGTTCATATTGCTTACTATCGATCCTACTATGGATGAGGAATAGAATGAGAATATAGGATGAGAATAGAATGAATAAAAATATTGATAACTTTAGGAAAATATTGGAATACTAAAATGTCGTTCATACAAAACGTAGCGGATCCCCTTAAGTTGTCAGTTTCAGACGTGCACACACACATACACACATGTACATACAGACACATGCATGCGAAATCATCCCCAAAGTCGGAAAAACTCCGAGGGAAAAAATTTCTCCATAAATGGCACTTTTTATAGAAATTTTCTGAAATGGGACTGTTTATAGAAAGTTTCTGAAATGGAATTTACATTGATAGTTTCTAAAATGTCACGGTCTTCCTCCCAAGCGACGATTTGTACTCAATTCATAGTAATCCCAAGGCATCTATGGGGCGCTCTCCGTCAGCTCTTCGGAGCCGGCGCGCGGACGCTAAAACCTCACGTTTTCGACGCTTGTTTTCGACTCTATATGACCCATATCTAAATAATGTTGGATATGCTATCAATGTAGTTTTTTCTCAGCTTTCCGATGGGGAATTTAGTTTTCCAAATTTTTCACATTTTCACAGAAAAAAAACATAAAACAAGCCATATCTCAAAAACCTATTTTTTTTAATTTTTTTAAGTAGTCTAGATCGAAAGCTGAGGTTTTTTACGTTGATATAGACCTTTTGGAAACCTACTTTCTTTTGTATTCGAGTAATTGAGTAGCGAACATGAGAAAATGCGCCGCCTCGGGCCGGGCCGCGCCGTGCCGCGCCGCGCCGCGCTGCCTCCACGCGCTCGATTCAATATCCATACTAAGTAATTTGTGTTTGTTGAATAAAGGACTATCTCTCAATGGGCTTTTGATTGGTCGTCTCGAAAGCAGCAGAGGTTGTTGCTATATTCAGAGCGGTCAGCTTGTTTTGCTGTTCAGCGCGCCTGGTACGCGCGCTGAACAGCTTCTAGTAGAAGTAAATCTGAAACGGCACTTTCTATAGAAGCAAATCAGGGATGGCACTTTCTATAGAAGTAAATCTGAAATGGAACGTTCTTCTTCCTAAGCGACGATATCATCTGAAAAATTATAGAGATCAACCTGTTGCAGGTGGCTTTTTATGAGCAAAAGCTTTTGGAAGCAAAGATTTCGGACGTTTATTTGATTGAAAAAGTGATCCGTCGACATGGTAATCAAGTCTACGTTAAATGTTTAGGTTTTGACAATTCAATAGTTGGATGAATAAGTCTGGAAAATGAAGAATATTTTTTTTAATTAGGAAGTGGTAAGAACCCCTGCCTACGCTCTCTACCTTTGAGGAACAACCAATCATCATTTATGAACCTTACACCTTGAACGTATTCAAAGTGTAGAGTGCATATGTAATTCATTTCCCTCTCCGTTTTACTTCCTTTTTTTATTACACATACATAGTATCTAGTCTCTAACTCAGCTATGTTTTCCATTGATAGGAAGGCATTATTAGCCATGCGGTTCAGCATGTCGAAGCCCATCTCTAAGTTTTTATCATTCAAGTATATTTAGACTCTAAATCTTTTGCTCGAAGGTTCTATGCTCTCTATCTCGTCTTTTGAAGAAGTGAGCTCTTCTCTCGACCCGTGCTGTTCAAGTAGGCTGACAGGTACCCCTTCTCTGTGGTATAGGATGATGGTTGAAAACAGACTGTTCTTTAGCTCGTGTTCTGAAGAACTAAGCTTATTTTTCATAGTCTTATCAAAAACTGCGTTAACCACGAGCTTTGAAAATTTTTTAACAAACTCAGTTTTGTTTTCTGTCATCTTTTGTATATTAAAAAGAACATGTGGTAAATACTGACTCAAAGCCCATCCGTAGAGCTTATTTGCATCTAGATATGTCAAATACGACTCCTCTTTACTTGGATCACAGTCTTCTCCCATAGATTTATTGTGATTTTGCGTAACGATTTAAGCACTGTCTAATATCTCCCCGGATACCTCTTACTACATACATATGGGTGATTCTTGTCAAGTAAGTGAGAAATAAAGATCCAAAACTCTGAACATTTTTTTGGAGACTCTTTGGGGTCCCAGAAATGTCCCCAATGTCACCAGAATTTTCTCAGATTTTTTTGGGCCCTATAACCCATGCTGCCAGAGACCTAAAGTTGCTATTTTCACAATATTTGCCATATTATATCTATCTTCAAATATTATTTACACCCACTGAATAACCTCTAAGCAAAAAAGTCACGATGAAATTTTTCCCTGGTAATGACTTGAAATTTTAAAAACAAATATGTCCAAGATCATAGGTGGTCATATGACCGTGACATGATAGTACTCTAAATTAACCCATTAACGTCGAAGCGTACCGTTTTTTTAGTAAACTTCCAACGCGATTATTTCTCATGTTATCGGAGCTAAAATCATTCTATTTGTACATATTCCGATGTAGAATTTTATGCTCTTTTATAAACTGGGCTCAAAATTTTGATTGAACATCGAGAGAAAAAAATATGACCAATATAAACATGAAAATCTCGACAATTTTCGAAAAAAAAAGTTTCTTGATTTTTTTGCAATGTTACCGTTAAAAATTCCTGTTAAAATTATAGGAGTGGCACAACCTTTGGGAAACCAATCACGATGAAACTTTGTGAGATGGTTCTAGGGTGTATTAATAGCTTATATTTCGATCCATAAAGTCTAACGTTTTGTTTTTTGTCTAACATGTTGAATTTTGTGACGTACCTATCGGGTGCGTTTGGGCATTTTTTTCACGGTCGCCAGATATACTCGTGGTATATCACAAGAATTTGAATTTACTTTATCATGAAACGTTATCATCGAATAAATTGCCATATATCATATTCATCAAAATGAAGTTGCAGGATTTCGTACAGGACACTCACTTATATAGATTGTGTGTGTGTATTAAGATATGAAAATGTAGAAAGAGTGTGTTTGGCATGAAAACACCGGCATTGGGCAATGAACCACAACGCTTGGTTTAACAGCCGTGTCACCTAGCTTGGCCCCTTCCAACGTGTGGTTAGACCAGCAGGCTAAAGTTCATGTTTTGTGCACTCAAATGCAGCATCACTTCCTACGTGAGGTTAGATGCATCGCAAGTGAGAGATGATAAAACGCTACTGCCAACATGTGGTTAAGCGTTTGTGACTTTAATATGGTTCGGACTCGGTAGAAAGAATTGCAAAGAGATTGATTAAAAATAAAGTTACTCGTTTATTGAAGTTTACGAAAATTATTTACAACGATGTTACAATTATCGCGCATGGACAAGATTCGCGGTCGCTCGCCATACATGGTGTGATATGCGCTGAGACAATCGTATTCCGATATGCCTCTACCGATGTTCGCGAAAGAATGACCCTGATTGAGGACGCGCGGCCCTTTATAGTCTAACGCACCTTCGCAGGGTATCGCGTTGACTCGTATTTTAGCTTATTTATTTGGCAAATGCCGATAACGTTTGCACAACAGATTGTGTCCATGAGCTGGAAAATGTTCCCCACGGTCAGGCTCTCCCCCATCAATCATGGTAGGAAATCATAATTTAATGGTAATTTAAGGTTACAAATTATGCAAAATTCAACCTCTGACATGTTTCAAATTTTTTCATGTACAATGAAGATGCTGAATCGACCAACAGCAAAATTGTAGACATTGCAGTCAAATCTTCTGTCAGTCGTGCCTGAATAATATTGTGCAAAATTGGACCAAGGCAAAGGCCATCAAGACTTTGTAATGTTTGTCACACGCTGCTGGTGCAAGAGAAAGCTCCATATTTTAGCTGATTACAAAAAAACGAAGAACTCTCAATGTGATTATCTTTCTTAGATTACACAATCAGTGCAATACCAATTTAGAAAGAATAGACAGTATACCGGTATGAAAAGGTTCTTACAAAAATGACTTTTCAAGTATTTTTCATTAGTGATTTTATTCGTTAACTAAATCTTATTATCCAATGTGATGTGCCAAGGGGTTACAGGCTGCTATGAGGAACATAGTTCAAAAATTTTTCCAACCTGTACAGATTTGTAAAAATTTTGATGAAAAAAGAGTATATCTGTAACTCGATAGAAGTATAAAAAAAGAAGAACTTGATAGTGTATAAAAAGTAAACGTTAACCCTTACATTTAACAGAGTCAAGTGCTAGAAGAGGGTAATTGTCAAGTATTTGTAAATATGAGACTGTACTAATTAAAGTTGAATGTCGTTTGAAAAATTGAAGCTTTTGAATGTACATACTCTGATTTAATTGTACATAGAAAATTTTCAAATTTTACCATAAGTTTGTGAAAATTGGATGAAAAAAGAGTATATCTGTAACTCGATAGAAGTATAAAAGTGATAGAACTCGATAGTGTATAAAAGTGAAAGTTAACCCTGGTTACATTTAACAGAGTCAAGTGATAAAAGAGAGTAATTGTCAAGTATTTGTAAATTTTTCAGTTTTTTAAACATTTTATTTTGTGTTTATATATAATTAAATGATCTTAGAAACATTCTTCTCTCAATAGTGCAATTCCTGTAGGATTTGATTCAATTACCAATTAGCTTTGTATATGAGAGTATGAACTCATTTTCGAGTAACCGGCCAAGTACCATGGCTCGCCTGTAGATGGCGAGGCGTTGAGTCGCGCGTGTATAAGGTATAGCGCGGCGCTCTCTCGCAAGAGAGTCGGCGTTCTACCGTCTATATAAGGGAGCTTGGACAAGAGACCAACTTGCGCCTTCTGGCGCCTTCGCGGTCAATCCCAGTCTCCAATTTGGTCATTCCATATTGGAGCACACATTTTTGAATAATATTCCGTGACTCAGAAGTAATATGGCCGGTAAACTATCAAATTAAGACGGACCCAAGTCGT
This sequence comes from Aphelinus atriplicis, assembly GCA_020882685.1. NCBI lineage: Eukaryota > Metazoa > Arthropoda > Insecta > Hymenoptera > Aphelinidae > Aphelinus > Aphelinus atriplicis. The sequence goes on from JAJGQD010000006.1 coordinate 1,943,977, forward strand.
ACGCAGAATCAGTTTGCCAATAAGCCTAACACTGGCAGAAAGTAAAGTTGGACTTAAAACTGCCGGAGAATCAACATGTTAACATACCCCAATGAAGATAGCTCTGGTATCCAAAATATATACCTCCCATAAAACCATTCTTTACTTCTAAACTGTTCGGGTGTCCGAGCAAAGTAGTCCCTCTCTGGTGGATGTTTTCGGTACCTCTGTAAAGTATAATAAAACAAAGTATTCTAACCTCACATAAACACAAGTCCAAAATAGTGGACCCACAAAGTAAAGATATATAATAGTCAAGTATTCCAATTCACTTTTAACCAAGTCCTAAATGTCTGAAGTGCAAACTATTCATTGTTATAAAACTGTACAAATTGTTTTTTCTTATTCATCCTTGAATTTGAATTCCTACCTCAGACCACGTGACTTTATTATACTTTACAACTGCAACAGCACTGCCTCCTGGTGGAACTCGGACACCCAAATAGTTATACCTTTCTTTAAAAAGGTTCACTACTCTTCCATCTGGAATATATTGTCAAAGCAATATCGTTTTGTTTTAGTTGTATTTAGTATAATAAATTGCATATAAAGCAATATCGAATCCAGTTATACATTTCAGATGATTTTGTCAACGGTGATCCGAGAAGGCATTACATGCCGAATATCTAACTAGATCACAAATTCACGCCAAGTAATAACTCATATATATTTTCAGAGGTATAGAACAAAAATTATATAAATGGTTTAAATAAGATGAAATACACCATAAGCAGATTTCTTTTCATGATTAAAAATTTACCTTTGAAAAAGGTCTACGTTGCCGACTAGTATGTTCCGTATTCTGTGGTTCGTTGTTAGATAAATGCCTAAGCGACTAAATTTTTTGAGTGGGTAAAAATTGCAAGATGTCTTCTCAATCTTATTCTATTTCAATGCATCTAAGATAATAATTACAGAATATGAAGCCTTCTTTCTGCTTCATGTTTCTCTGTTACGGATTTTCAAACTGATGAATTTCATACAAAGTAATATCAAGTATCAAGTATAGTAATATAATTCAAAAAACGTATTTATGAATATGATATACGCATATTCACAAATACGAAATCAAATATATGTAAGATCATATTATTCAAATCTAATATGTTATTTTGAAAAGGGTTGACGAATTTCTCACAACATCTAGTTTTTTCGTTACTAATGACACGAATTTCATCTCCTCATATTATTTCGAATTTTGATTGGATCGAAAAACAAAAAATATGACCTAATTAATTTTGCACGTTCTTTCGATTTCCTACGATAAAAAAACTAGCGTATTCGTCCCAATTACAGATGTATGACTACAATAGACATTTTTACTCGCACACTATCGTTATATATTTCAGTTCATTTTGTCAATTATGACTCAAGAAAGTAATGAAATCTAAAATCGAATGCCAAGTATCCTACTACTAAACATATATTTTTGCAAATTACATTCACAATCAATTGTATGTTGAGTAAAAATCTAAATGGTAGAAATCAAATAAAATACTCCTCGAGCAATTTTCTTTTTCATAGTAAAAAATAGACTTTAAAAAAGGTATATGTGGACGACAAGTATGTTCCGTATCCGTTGGTTCGCTGTTGGATAAACTTTAATTCTACTCAATTTCTTTAAGTAGAAAGAAATTTGAAAATGTCTCGTCAATTTCAATCCATTCAAATGCATATAAGATATTATTAATTAAATTCTTAGGAGAATAAATTTTTTGATGCAAAAAGAAATTTGGAAATGTCTGTTTAATCTCAGTCCATCCAAATGCATGTAAGATTAATATGATTCAAATCTAATATATTTTGGAAATACAGATCTACCACTTCAATAGACATATTTACTAAAACGCTATCGTATATATATTCCAGTCCATTTTTCAATGATGACATGAGAAAGTAGCGAAATCTAGCATCAACTGACAAGTATTCAACTAATGTGATTAGCCTTATACAGAACTAATATTTTTTCAAAGTATACCTTAAAGCAATTGTTGCACGAACTGTTATCAAATGTCAATGCACTCCAGATCAATTCATCTATGTTCCGATAGAATGTACTGAAATCAAAAATCCATGTCAAGTAGTTACATACATTTCAAATACATCTACCAATGTTGAGATAGAAAGTACTAAAATCACAATTCTATGTCAAGTACTACCACTTTGTAAGGGTTCAGTATTAAATTCATAATAATTTGGGAATCAAATAAAATACTCCATAATCGAAATTATCTTTCTCACAGTACAGCTGACATTATTCTACTAGAATCTCAAATGAATCTCTGAATGGAACTATTACAAAATTCTTGCTTGTACAATTACATCATATTATTTTCACTTCGTTTGCAATGAAGTATACATTTGATTTCAGCTTATCATTTTTCTTTCAGTCAATGGAATTAAAATCTTTCCAGCTTTGTTTTTCACATATATAAAAATAGGTATTGATTTGTAAATTATTTGCACTTTCATCTATTGGACTTAATCGATAGATGTCATTTTCTAATGTATCAAATATCTGGAATGTATTTTTCGATGTGTAAACTAAAAAATACAGCTATCTCTTTCGATTGATCTCTCTTTTTACATCTTTTCATACTCACTACCTACGTTAGTTGTAATGTCTTGAACAGGCACGAGAAATCAAATTTGTTTTTATTGTGATGCTGATGAAAATACCATTGATACTCAAAACAAAACATGGAAATAAGAAGTAATATATAAGATAAATAACCTTTTTCAATATTGAAGATGTGAAAATAAATAATCATGATGTACATATATTCATCAAACATCAGAAACAGTTAAGAAATTGATAATGCTAAAACTATTCCATTCATGAGAATTTCATTATGACTCAGATTTCTAGCATAATATATCAAATAATGTCAGAATTGTACTGTAGAGAAAGACTAGATTTTTGCTGATTATGACTAGCTATTTTATATTGATTCCAAATTATTAATGATATTTTACATTCTTGAACCCTTTACAATAGTGGATTCAGTACTTGACATAGAATTGTGATTTTAGTACATTTCTATTCTCAAACATTGGTAGATGTATTTGATAATGTATGTAACTTACTTTGACATGGATTTTTGATTTCGAGTGTACTTCTATCGGAACATAGATGAAATTGATCTACTGAGTGCATTTACATATGACATTTGATAACATTTCGCTTGCAACAATTGCTTTAAGGTATACTTTGAAAAAATATATTATTCTGTATAAGGCTAATCACATTAGTTGGATACTTGTCAGTTGATGCTAGATTTCGCTACTTTCTCATGTCATCATTGAAAAAATGGACTGGAATATATATAACGATAGCGTTTTAGTAAAATGTCTATTGAAGTGGTGATAGATCTGTATTTCCAAAAAAATATATTAGATTGAATCATATTAATCTTACATTGCATTTGGATGGACTGAGATTAAACAGACATTTCCAAATTTCTTTTGCATCAAAAATTTATTCTCCTAAGAATTTATTCAATAATATCTTATATGCATTTGACTCCGATCAGAAATAAGTTAAGTTTGGAAACTGTCAATGCTTTGTTATTGTCAAGTCAATGCATCAAACAAACTGGCGATTGTCGACAATTCGAGCCAACACAAGCAATGATTAATTTATTAAATGATTTTGATAACAATATTGACGATAATTAATAAATGCTTTTTGATCCTGAATTATTTAATCTACGTTTTTCTTTGTTTAATAATTATTATTGAACATGATCCCTACTTTTATAGGCATTCAATCGGTCGTAGTGGCAAAAGTTCGAAATCCAAATTTATACCGCCTACGTTTGCCGAAGCTTCCACTTGGCTGCGCCACGGGTCCTTACGTCACGGACTATGAGCGTAGCACCTCAGTCTAACCAACGCTGATTGGGACGAATACGCTAGTTTTTTTATCGTAGGAAATCGAAAGAACGTGCAAAATTAATTAGGTCATATTTTTTGTTTTTCGATCCAATCAAAATTCGAAATAATATGAGGAGATGAAATTCGTGTCATTAGTAACGAAAAAACTAGATGTTGTGAGAAATTCGTCAACCCTTTTCAAAATAACATATTAGATTTGAATAATATGATCTTACATATATTTGATTTCGTATTTGTGAATATGCGTATATCATATTCATAAATACGTTTTTTTGAATTATATTACTATACTTGATACTTGATATTACTTTGTATGAAATTCATCAGTTTGAAATCCGTAACAGAGAAACATGAAGCAGAAAGAAGGCTTCATATTCTGTAATTATTATCTTAGATGCATTGAAATAGAATAAGATTGAGAAGACATCTTGCAATTTTTACCCACTCAAAAAAATTTAGTCGCTTAGGCATTTATCTAACAACGAACCACAGAATACGGAACATACTAGTCGGCAACGTAGACCTTTTTCAAAGGTAAATTTTTAATCATGAAAAAGAAATCTGCTTATGGTGTATTTCATCTTATTTAAACCATTTATATAATTTTTGTTCTATACCTCTGAAAATATATATGAGTTATTACTTGGCGTGAATTTGTGATCTAGTTAGATATTCGGCATGTAATGCCTTCTCGGATCACCGTTGACAAAATCATCTGAAATGTATAACTGGATTCGATATTGCTTTATATGCAATTTATTATACTAAATACAACTAAAACAAAACGATATTGCTTTGACAATATATTCCAGATGGAAGAGTAGTGAACCTTTTTAAAGAAAGGTATAACTATTTGGGTGTCCGAGTTCCACCAGGAGGCAGTGCTGTTGCAGTTGTAAAGTATAATAAAGTCACGTGGTCTGAGGTAGGAAATTCAAATTCAAGGATGAATAAGAAAAAAACAATTTGTACAGTTTTATAACAATGAATAGTTTGCACTTCAGACATTTAGGACTTGGTTAAAAGTGAATTGGAATACTTGACTATTATATATCTTTACTTTGTGGGTCCACTATTTTGGACTTGTGTTTATGTGAGGTTAGAATACTTTGTTTTATTATACTTTACAGAGGTACCGAAAACATCCACCAGAGAGGGACTACTTTGCTCGGACACCCGAACAGTTTAGAAGTAAAGAATGGTTTTATGGGAGGTATATATTTTGGATACCAGAGCTATCTTCATTGGGGTATGTTAACATGTTGATTCTCCGGCAGTTTTAAGTCCAACTTTACTTTCTGCCAGTGTTAGGCTTATTGGCAAACTGATTCTGCGTACGACTTGGGTCCGTCTTAATTTGATAGTTTACCGGCCATATTACTTCTGAGTCACGGAATATTATTCAAAAATGTGTGCTCCAATATGGAATGACCAAATTGGAGACTGGGATTGACCGCGAAGGCGCCAGAAGGCGCAAGTTGGTCTCTTGTCCAAGCTCCCTTATATAGACGGTAGAACGCCGACTCTCTTGCGAGAGAGCGCCGCGCTATACCTTATACACGCGCGACTCAACGCCTCGCCATCTACAGGCGAGCCATGGTACTTGGCCGGTTACTCGAAAATGAGTTCATACTCTCATATACAAAGCTAATTGGTAATTGAATCAAATCCTACAGGAATTGCACTATTGAGAGAAGAATGTTTCTAAGATCATTTAATTATATATAAACACAAAATAAAATGTTTAAAAAACTGAAAAATTTACAAATACTTGACAATTACTCTCTTTTATCACTTGACTCTGTTAAATGTAACCAGGGTTAACTTTCACTTTTATACACTATCGAGTTCTATCACTTTTATACTTCTATCGAGTTACAGATATACTCTTTTTTCATCCAAATTTTCACAAACTTATGGTAAAATTTGAAAATTTTCTATGTACAATTAAATCAGAGTATGTACATTCAAAAGCTTCAATTTTTCAAACGACATTCAACTTTAATTAGTACAGTCTCATATTTACAAATACTTGACAATTACCCTCTTCTAGCACTTGACTCTGTTAAATGTAACCAGGGTTAACGTTTACTTTTATACACTATCAAGTTCTTCTTTTTTTATACTTCTATCGAGTTACAGATATACTCTTTTTTCATCAAAATTTTTACAAATCTGTACAGGTTGGAAAAATTTTTGAACTATGTTCCTCATAGCAGCCTGTAACCCCTTAGCACATCACATTGGATAATAAGATTTAGTTAACGAATAAAATCACTAATGAAAAATACTTGAAAAGTCATTTTTGTAAGAACCTTTTCATACCGGTATACTGTCTATTCTTTCTAAATTGGTATTGCACTGATTGTGTAATCTAAGAAAGATAATCACATTGAGAGTTCTTCGTTTTTTTGTAATCAGCTAAAATATGGAGCTTTCTCTTGCACCAGCAGCGTGTGACAAACATTACAAAGTCTTGATGGCCTTTGCCTTGGTCCAATTTTGCACAATATTATTCAGGCACGACTGACAGAAGATTTGACTGCAATGTCTACAATTTTGCTGTTGGTCGATTCAGCATCTTCATTGTACATGAAAAAATTTGAAACATGTCAGAGGTTGAATTTTGCATAATTTGTAACCTTAAATTACCATTAAATTATGATTTCCTACCATGATTGATGGGGGAGAGCCTGACCGTGGGGAACATTTTCCAGCTCATGGACACAATCTGTTGTGCAAACGTTATGGGTTGTTCCTCCATGGAGGTTTCGATCTGTCTCATTTCACCTTTATTGAAACTTCCAGGAACAAGTTGGTTATCAAAAGACCTGCATAAGACTGAATGATATCTTTCAATTTCACCAACAGAGAACCCTCAGCATATTGATCCTGGAACTATTTCCTCTTCATTACCTAAAAAATATTTCATTCCATGAACGTTCATCAACTCATTAATTAATTCATTATTAGTATCTACTTGGGCTTCGTTAACAATATCAGTCTCGTTGCCCCTACTTTGATAAGTCAGAGTTTCTTCTAGTTCTACACTAATTTGAGTTTTACAAAGCGCATTACAGAAGATACCTGAACAAATCTCTGTGGAATCATTATCATACCTTCCAGATTGAGTATACGTGCCGATGATAGGCTGCTCATGCTCAGATACAAAGGCGCGGATGCCACTGAGCATCCTCATGATGTTCCTACCGAACAATAGTTCTTCCACATAACTCTTTAGTTGGAAACACTAATGGCAATAAACCAGCTATATCACAGTTGATCTTTATCAAATTTGGCTGCCAAGAGTTCACCTTCTTAACTGCCAATTCACCTTCTTTAATATCACTACCTTCTTCAAAATTTTCTTCACCTATGGGAGATGGTCGCTCCCCTCCAATAGTATTCTTTGCATCATCAATCTTTGTATGATCGACCTTTGTATCATCAATCTTCATATAATCGACCTTTGAATCATCATTATCAATGCCTTCATTGATTGGCGGAGTGATCTTGGCGCATCTCTCTAGAAGTTCCACAGCCAAATTCTTAATATCATGGGTTGATTTTACGACAAATGTACATTCTTACTAAGTTCTCTGGTTTCCATTCGCATTCTTTGGAGTTGAGCTTCATAATTAAATCACACGTATTTTTCCAAGAACCACTTCTTTTGCCTTCAATTGCTTATTGTGCAACTATTCCTCTTTTTCTTTGTATTTCTGTAATTCATCGTCTGTTGTTCTTAGATTTTCTTTCAATGCTTTTATTTATTCTTCTAATGGCACAACCAAAGAACGTAATGATTCAGCATCTTCATCCGTCTGTAAACAAGATTTGAAGTATATCCAACCAACATTTAACAAGAAAAAATTTATCTGAGTTAATGAATTTTTAACATACATACCGTTTACTCTTTGAATCTGAATTAAGAGATACGAGTCAGCACCTAACTGAGATGCAACTTTTTTTTGCTAATCTTCAAGTTTGCCCAACAATATTCAGGTGACGTAGGTGGTAGACGGGGGAGAGCCTGACCCCGTGGGGAACATTTTTATATATACTGACGATTTTAATGTTGTTCCGTTGGACTGCGCCAGACCGCGCAAACTATAACCTGCAACTAACTCGAGCAGATGCAGATCTCACAGTTGACAGCTGAGATCAATATACATATATGTATGTTGGACGTATATATATATATATATATATACATATATATATATATATATATATATATACGAGGATACGAGGCTGGAAGTAATATACGTTTACGTTTCGTTGAGAACCACGCTCGCAATAGGCCTCGAACCGCTCTCACGTAATATACGTCAGTGGTGGGAAAAATTTTCTGTGCGAGATTTTGCGAGAGGTTCAGAGTGTCTGTCGTCTGCTCGTCGACTTATACCTCCTATACCCAAATAACAACGTCAATTTTCGCAAATCTTTTCTGACGTAATTAAACGCAACTGAATGCAGGTTTTGCTGGTAACCATTGCAAAACTGCAGGACAGAGGTTTAAAAAAAATAATTTCTAGGTGCGAGGTTAAACCGCAAACGAGCTGTATATAATGGCTTGTCGCGTCCCCTCGCTTGCTGCGCATACTTGTCGTCGGTGGCGCTGACGCGCCACCTGATATACATATATTGAATACAATTGTGCTTATGCGTTTACCCGCGGCATAACATGTAGCATACCTCAGATAATTTAAACTTCAAAATATTTAAGAAGCTCTTGGCCTTACAATTTTGAACATGAACAGTATATTTATATATACAAAATGCCATAAATATAGATATACTGTAAATGTATAAAATCGAATGAATTGACAGAATATTTCCTGCAAATCAAAACGTTAGACTTCGTGGCTTGAGATATAAGCTGTTAGAGGACCCATGAACCATCTCACAAAGTTTCATCGTGATCGGTGACCCAAAAGGCGTGCACTCTCTTAGTGAGATGGGTAAAAATTTTTATAGGATAAAAATGTCTTATAATTGATCAAAAAATGTCCTGAAATCTTTTCAGAAGAAAAAACGAATTTTGGAAAATTGCCATTTTTTTTGACATTTTGAAAAACCAAAAATCATCTCTAAAGATTATAAAAAATTTGAGTGTACTCTTCGACCAATTTTGAGATATTTTGTACTCAACTTGATAGTTTCCTAGAAAAAAATTAGCTTAGATATTTGTAAAATATTTCTTGCCGCCATATTGTAAAAAGAAGTGGTTCAATGATTACACGAAAATCCTTCGATAAACTTCAACAATCGTGATCACCTCTGATCGCAATGAGAGCATGAATTTTCAGCGGTAATATTGCGAAAAAAAATCAAGTAATTTTTTTTTAAATTTTCGAGTTTCTTATGTTTAAATCGACCATATTTTTTTTCTCGATGTCAAATCAAAATTTTGAGCCCAGATTATGAAAGAACATAAAATTCTACGTCGGAATATGTACAAATAGAATGATTTGAACATGGGAATAATTGCGTTGAAAGTTTACTAAAAAAAACAGTACGCTTCGGCGTTAATGGGTTAAGCAAAAGTTGTTTTCGATCACACGGATCAGAATCTCATGCCCACCAGAAGTTAGTTTATTGTTAACAAAAGTATCCAAATCCTAGATTGTACAGTTCTCCATCTGAAACCAATTTATTGGAAAAAGAATCAAATCTGAAACATGAATAGTGAATAGAATAAATAATTTAAATATTATTGCATTTGACGCATAGGCAGCAGTTGTTGACTCTGAAATCAGGGAAAAGTCAAAACATGAGCAAGTGAGTGGAAGGGCGTTCAAGCGTGTGAGATAGACAGAGAAAGAGAGAGATAGAGGGAGGAGTAGAACGTAAGTTCGAGAAATATAACTCGAGTAAGCTCTGCGCATCATAGTCCGAGGCGTGGGAGGAGAAAGACAGAGGGAGAGAGGGGGGGGGAAGGTAAGACGCATGTCAGAGAAATACAGTTCGAGTAAGCGCTGCGCATTGTAGTCCGAGGCGTGGGAGGAGAGAGAGAGAGAGAGATTCAGATTCAGAAGTAATTCATTATCTGTACATTATGTTGTACAATTTAAGATATATCAGTTTTCATGTTATGAAATACAAAGACAATTCACTTATGCTAGTGCAAGTAGGTGAGAATACACTTTTAATTTGAATGATTGAAATGAGGGGGCGTTGGTGATGTTGGGAGGGAGGGAGTTCTAGAGATAGAAAGATAATATATGGAATGATTTCTGGGAGGGATCAGTATGGAAAGCAGGAATGATCAGTGGCGCTCGATGACCACCCCTCACAGGGTGAGTGGACGTATTTTTATGAAAGCAATCCGCAAGATATGCAGGTCGACCAGATTTAAAGATCTTGTAGAGAAGAGTGGCTTTGAAATAATCCCGTACTGTCTCCGTAGTGAGCCAGCCAAGTTCCCGCCTGTGAGGGATGAAATGCTCATCCCTCCTTACACCATAGACGTATCTCATCGCAGGGTTGACAAGGCGTTGCAGGATAAGATTCTGCTCATTAGAGAGATCGCAATATACCAAAGAGCAGTAATCAATTATTGGGAATATCAGGGACTTGATGAGGTGTTTCCTGGGAGCCACATACGCGCAGCCGCGAAACCGATGGATCCTATACATCAAGGCGTTTGCCCTCTAGCGTTTCGGCAGCCCATGGTCCTTTCAGGAGAGAATCGAATCAAGAGTGACCCAAAGACTGACCACCGAGGATTCAAGCTGAATAGCAGATCCATCAAGGTTCAGTACCTGATCAGCCTGGTCATTGACACCGCTAATGTAATATCGACTGCCAAATATGATCGCTTCGGTTTTTGAGGCTTTAAGTTTGAGCCTATTTGCAGCAGCCCAAGATGAAACAGCAGTGGCATTACGGTTTAATTTGAGTAGCGTTCGTATCAAGTCCTCAGGTGAGCAGTGGATGTAGATCTGTAGGTCGTCAGCATAGAGAACGTAGCGTACATTAAGGTCAAGACACAGTCTCACAACCAATGTAAAGGTCAAAGAGCAGCGGGCCAAGCACTGAGCCCTGAGGAACACCTCTTTTCAGTGGTAGGAAACTTGTGAAAGATCCATTATCTTTTCTTACCCACAGCACTCTACCTGTCAAGTATGACGCTATCCATTCGAGAACGTGGATATAGAAGCCAAGCTTGTGGAGTTTACGAAGTAGAATAGCGTGTGAGACCGTGTCAAAGCTTAACCGTGTTAAATCTTACTGTGTTCAAATAGAAGTAATGTCGTGAGTTTTTTCACATTCTCGGTTGTGCGTATATCTTTAGTGAGCTTTATCAAGTCAGTTAACGAAGGGTGTCCTTGTCTAAATTCCGACTGACGCCCATCCAAGAGATTGTTCAGGAATTTGTTCAGGATCCCCAGGATACCTTCCTGTATCCTCAAACCCAGATGTGATGTTCGATGAAGTCAAAGCTTCAGCATGATTCATGAAATAGCTGGCCATTTTTGTTCCGAAACACTGCAGACACGTACACTTGTTGCTTATTGTTGAAATCAGAGGTGATTTATTCCCCACTCGTCTGTTTGGTTCACGAATGCTGTTTTCACGGTCGCCACTTATTTGTTGTAGCACAAATGAGAAAACTATAATATATTTATTGCAAGTTGAATGCAATTGCCAAAAGGATTGAGGTAAGTGAATACAATGATAAACATTATTACACTGGCTTTAAACTATGGAAATTTATTGACTGTACTATATTTGTTACAGGCTTTGGCGAACTGTTGCGTTACGTCACGCGGAGATACATTAGGTTGGTCTGCGGCGGACTCGGAGATGCTCAACGATGTGCGCGGCACGCTTGCGGATTGTGAACTGCCGATTCGATCTTGGCGCGCCTTCTTATAGCTGCGCGCACTTGCGCCGTTTGTCCGAGCGGCCAGTTGCGCTGTAACCGCCCGGTCGCTGCTGTAAACCCGCTGTGTGCCGGTTGATTTTGCTCGCGCGGTTGCCAAAAATTTTATTGTATCACATCTTCGCGTGTGTGCGTGTGTGTGTGTCTGAGATTGTCCCTGATCACATTCTTTTTCACACGAAATTTCTTGTTCCCAGTACTCTTCAAAAATGTTGCAACAACTTTCTCAATTGGCTAAAGATCATGAATCGAATTGTCTCGTAGTTTGTATGTTCCATAAAGAGTATATGCAGTATATTTGATCATTGGCTGAAGATCATGAGTCATGTTGTTCCATTTAGAGAATAATGTAAGGAGTTGACAGTCAATGTTAGGAAGATTAGCGATGCTAGTATAATATGAACAATAGCACCAGTTCGAAGATTCTCAAGTCATTCTGACTTACAATTTTTTGCTTTTGAAGAGGACAAAAGGTGTAAAAAAAAGACTTGCTGCATTTATTGCAACAAGAAAGTAACATTTTTATCATGCTCTGACATGAATTTCCAAAATTATATTATCAAATAAAATAATAAAATCACATACATATCTCTGAATTTGTTCGATGATGAAGATTATACCATTCTTCTCTCCAATTCTCTAAGTACTAAGAGAACTCGACTATTTGTATTGAATTTATGCCTCTCAAGTCCAGCAGTAGGTGACTAAACCACAAACATTAATTTTATAAACTTACGCTTGAATCTGATTATCCTGACGGTCGAAACAGACTGCGCGATGTCTATAGTCGGCGGTTACGCTACAGCGTCTGCAACCTAGCTTCGCCACAGGAACTGATTCCTTGTATGATCCGCGCCGTGTCGTGCCCACCATATACATACATTTCTGGGTTCCTCCATGTTTATAGTTACCGGCACCCGTGACATCTCTGTGCCACCTGTACTCATACGTGGAATATACAGACATTTATCCCAAACTCATTCGTCCTTTCCACTCATTTTTTCAATCGACTTCAAACACGCTTTCACATCTCTACGTCACCGAAAAGCTGATCTGCGGGCTCCGAGGTTTCCCTCGATCATCTTGTCTCTGAAAAATTATGAGAATGATAATGATTATAATCATGATAATTGAGAAAAATTGAATCGTTCAAGATTTCATTCGTATTTTATACGGTTTTAGGAAAGAACGCCGCTGAAGATGAGTTACTCACGGTTGCATCAGGTACCTTATGCAATTTGCTTTTGGAATTCAGTCCTAGCAAAGAACCAATATTAGAATCGGGTGGTGTAGAACTCTTATGTTCTTTGACGAAAAGATCAGATCCGGCTCTAAGATTAAATGGGATATGGGCTCTCATGAATGTAGCATTCCAGGCTGAACAAAGGGTTAAATCTCAAATATTAGCGTGCTTGGGGACAGATCAGATATTTTGCCTGCTAGCTGACCCTGAACTGGCAGTTTTGATGAAAACCTTAGGTCTACTCAGAAATCTGCTCTCAACGAAAACTCACATTGATAGAATAATGGCGGATCACGCAGCTCATATCATGCAGGCTGTGGTTTTAGTACTTGAAGATCCAGTTCATCCTGCAGATGTCAAAGAGCAAGCTTTATGCATATTAGCGAATATAGCAGATGGAGATAGAGCTAGAGATCATATCATGGCTAACGAAGACGTTCTAAAGAAGTTGATGGACTATATGGTATGTCATATTTTCCTCACAGGAGTATTTTCCCAATAATATCTTCTGAGTAGTTATATGCCGCTTCTAAGAGTAGTTTTTCTCAGAAACTGATGATTGAATAGATTGAACCAGCTCGCTCATTTCTCTCCTCTTATCTGCGGTGTTTCGAGGATTTCCATAAACTCCTCTTCAGGAAATACAAAAATATGTATGAATAATTTGATCAACTAAACATAACACGTACTCATAATACAATCACTTCAACAGATAGATTGATATTTGACTGAAGCGCAGTCCCAGTGAATGTTATCGTGGCAAAAATTCTCACCATTTTAAGGGGTAATATCCGCCAAATGCTCAAAAAAACAAGGCTTTTTTCATGATTTTTTTTAAACGACATTTGAGATCTAAGGTATATAAATAATATATCATTGGATTAAGCAACTCTCGCAGAATAGAAACAAATTTTTTATTGTTAGTTTTTGTAAAAAACTAACAATAAAAAATTTGTTATAAACAATTAAAGTCGACAAAAAAAGTCGACTTTAATTGTTTATAACTTTTTTTTGTCAATCAATCGCTAAAATGGTAGGTACTTCACTAGATGATCTAATGAAGAAGCTACAGTTAAAATTTCAAGTCAATTAGATGTAAACTTTTTCAGTTCTACTGCTCGCCGAGTTTGAAAACATGGTTTTGAGAAAAACGCATTTAAAGTTTCAAAATTCTATGTATCTTATACGAAAGTTGTTCAGTAAAAATTGATTTAAACGAATTTTGAGTTTAGATCAGTATTTCGGAGTTGTAGATTCCGATTCTAGGATAGTTTTAGCATGATTTACGCCAATAAAAAAAAATTAAAAGAAAAAAAAATTTGCCGGATATTACCCCTTAAATTGACAGAAAATTAAAATCAACCAAATACGATCAAATCAAATCATAAACTCGAATAATTCGAATAAGAATCATCTCGAATTGTTGTCCTTGTGAATCAGCCAAGTTCTTTGGAATCGCGGAATGTGATAACAAAATGTTTCAAAAAGGTCAACCAATTAGATCAGTGAATTTCTCTGCTATATTTTTAGATCTTCTAGTCTCTATAATAACCCAACATCCAGTGCCAACGCTAGTGCCACCACCTGGCCAGTAAAGACAGATGATGTCAGCGTGATACTACATACATTCAAACTGGGTAACAGATTTTTCAATCTCACGAAAACACCCAGCTAGACTCAATCCGGGATGTTAATCTTGTACAATTCTCCTTGGATGGTAATTAAGTAGATGTTTCATGAATTGCACTCACTCGTTAAAAAAGATTAATCCAGGAAAAATAAGAAATAGTATATTGACCGTCGATGCATATAACTACTGAAAGTTAGGTGGCGTCAAGTATTAGTGATTCTTGATATATATAAAAAAAAATGATATTGATAACTCAGGATATGTATTAGCATGTTAGAATGTGAGGTTCTACAGTGAGTATTTGTAATGATACCACAGTCAAGTGTTTGCAAAAATTTGGAAGAGTTAGCAATGCAAAGGTCCCCTGAATGGTCATTTTAGCCCATTTTCATGCCTATTTAAGGTAATATATTAATTTTTGGAGAGCTTTCAGAGCCCAGGCACATTTTTTCACTATAATGGTTGTATCTGGCATAAAATGAGGCAACTTTAAGTACCCATGGGGTGGGGCTCTGCGTGGACGTCATTGTCAATTGCATCCACACGCAGAATGTCCCTAATATTGTAAAGGAGGAGATCAAGCCCGTTCACCTTTACCATGTGGCAAACAAAAAATTTCTCCCGAGGTCCGCTACCGTATACGAAATGCTAAGAAAGTAAATATTGTCTGGTCGGCATGCCGTGTCGACGACCAAAATTCAGTTACGTAATGCTTGAACTGTAATAAATTCGGTCATGTAGCTAACGCTTGCACGGAAAAGATCAAGTGTGGCAGGTGTGCAGAGGAACACCTTACGAAGGATTGCAAGGGGCCTGGCAACACTCTTTAATGCACAAACCACCTAGCTAACAAATTGGATAACACCGCGCACTCAGCATTGGACAGGGGTAAATATCCGCTTCTGAGAAGCAGAATCGAGCAAAGAATTTTCTTAATAAATTATGGCTAGTAACGCTATCGAGAACCTCAAAGTGTGCCACATAAACGCCAATTTGCTTGAGCCGCACATTCTCTCAGTCCAGTCTCTATTGACAAATGAAAAACCGCTGCCAAGTGCCTTAGCAGTATGCTTTCTCAAAGAGGCATCAAATATATATCCCCATATATCCATATTAGTTTTTATCTTAAAAAAAGTGATAGTATTCATCAGAAGTTACAATATTTTAATTATTATTTTCAAGTGTTTTTATTAGGTTATTTTTATGGTGTTATTATTAGGGAATGGTAATATACTTTTTGTTACTAAAATTTTCCACAAATGGTTTCTTAATAGCTTTTTATCGCAAGAGTATATGATATTTGAAGGATCTTCATTAAGGCATAATGCGATACAAAACGCACAAGCGTATAATCCACAAGAATTTCCATCTTTTTGAGTGAATTTCATTCTTTTGAATTCAATTTTATTCTGTTCATTCGATTGTTCAAGAGTTATTGAGAAACGTTTTTTGAAGTATTGTAATTCTTTGTCATGAATAGCATAATTTGTTAAGTGTGGTAAACTATCGTATATATTGATTATTTGTCCTTCAAAATGAGCAACTCTCCAGTGGTCAATATAATTTCCACCAATAATTTGTAAACTTTGTCCTTCTATTCTTTGTACTATTAGGGGTGTTTGAATGTAATGTACACTCTGCATTTGTGTATCAGGGAAATTATTTATTAAAATTCTTATAAATGAATCGAGTGTATCATCATTCAAATAACGATAATCATATGTTTGTGGATCAATACTAAATAAATTTTCATAAACAATTGTATTTAAATTTATTTCTCTATTATCATAATCATTTCTGAATACGTGCAAATCATATTCAGTCATATTTATGTGTGATTCTCCCAATACTATTAAATCATCATCAATATTTTCATTTTGTTTTTCTAATGTAGAATTCCAAATTCTATTTTTCTGAATATTATTTTTGTTGTTTGGTTGATTAATTATATTCGTTGTTTTTGGATTTTTTACAAATGAAGGCATTTTGCTTCCTAGATTTGAAATTTCTTTTTGTTTTTTTATATTATCAGCATCAACGATTGAATATTTGTTAAATCTTTCTTCTGATTCTCTTTTAATACCAATAAATATTGGTTTATGATCAGAAAAATAAGATTCATATATTCCACTGATATAATATTTTTTTTCGATATTATTCAAGAAAATACAATCAATTTGCGTATTATAATTTGTTGTAGTTATTCCTGAATCTATTCCCCTTTGAAAATTAATTTCATTCATTTTTTTTTCGAATGAACTATTTTTTTGATAAGTATCAATATTAAAATGACCGATTAGAATTTTTTTGAATTTTTCAGTATTAAACTTAGCTGAATTATCATTTAAAAAATCGATTAAATCATCATACATTAACGCGAATGTAGTGTTTGGGGATTTGTAACCAGTTATTATGATTGTATCTTTTATTTTTATGTAGAGCATATCGATATGCAATTTTTTGTTAATGTCGTCCATCCAATTTGTTTTTAATATTTCAAATTCAATTCCTGTTTTCAAAAAACAAATCATACCTTTATTCGATCGTTCTTTTAAATTTGTGTCTGATCTGTAAATTAATCGATAATCATCAATCTTGAATATCGTCGCTTGGGAGGAAGAACGTTCCATTTCAGAAACTTGCTATAAAAAGTTCCATTTCAGAAACTTTCTATAAACAGTGCCGTTTCAGATTGACAAGTATAGAAAGTGCCATTTCAGAAAAAATCTATAAAAAGTGCCATTTCGGAAAATTTCTATAAAAAGTGCCGTTTCAGGAGAAATTTTTTCCCTCGGAGTTTTTCTGACTTCGGGGATGATGTCGTTTGCATGTCTCTGTATGTACATGTGTGTATGTGTGTGTACACGTCTGAGAATGACAACTTGATCCCACGTCGAGACGTGATACTCTGAAAGTAAACTATTTCCATTACATATTCTCTTCATCCATGGATTTGGATGAAAATTGGTATCTATACGTTTTTGAGGTCGCTGATTACGAATCCGACCTCAGATTTGAAAAATTCGAATTAGAGCCTCTAAGATCACCTAAAAAAAATTTGAAAAGGTACTGGATTATGATGAAAAATGGTATGCATGAGTTTTTGAGCTTGCTGATCACGAATCTGGCGTCAAATTTTAAAAATTAAAATTAGAGCCTCTAAGATCACCTGACAAAAATTTGGAAAAAAATGAAATTTTGTTGAAAATTGGTATATATGGGATTTCGAGGTCGCTGATTACGAATCCGGCATCAAAATTTAAAAATCAAAATTAGAGCCTCTAAGATCACCTGACGAAAATTTGAAAAGATACTGGATTTTGATGAAAATTAGTATACGTGTGTTTTTGAGGTCACTGATTATAAATCCGGCCTTAGATTTCAAAAATTCGAATTTAGCCTCTAAGACCACCTGACAAAAATTTGAAAAGATACTGGATTTTGATGAAAATTAGTATACGTGGGTTTTTGAGGTCACTGATTACGAATCCGACCTCAGATTTTGAAAATTCAAATTAGATCGAGCCTCTAAGATCACCTGACAAAAATTTGGAAAAAATGGAATTTTGTTGAAAGTTAGTATGCATGGGATTCCGAGGTCGCTGATTACGAATCCGGCATCAAATTTTAAAAATTAAAATAAGAGCCTCTAAGATCACCTGACAAAAATTTGAAAAGATACTGGATTTTGAAGAAAATTAGTATACGTGGGTTTTTGAGGTCACTGATTACGAGTCCGACCTCAGATTTTGAAAATTCAAATTAGATCGAGCCTCTGAGATCACCTAACAAAAATTTTAAAAGACGCTGTATTTTGATGAAATTTTGTATGCATGGTGTTTCGAGGTCGCTGATTACGAATCTGGCATCGAATTTTAAAAATTGAAATAAGAGCCTCTAAGACCACCTGACAAAAGTTTGAAAAGATATTGGATTATTAATAAAAATTAGTATCCATGGGTTTTTGAGGTCGCTGATTACGAAACCGGCCTCAGATTTTAAAAATTCGAATTTCGCCTCTAAGATTGCCTACCGAAAATTTGAAAAGATACTGGATTTTAATAAAAATCGGTATCCATAGATTTTTTTGAAGTCACTGATTATGAATCCGGCCTCAGATTTTAAACATTCGTATTGTCATATGGTGTTCAGAAGCTGATTCGCATGATCTACATAATAATAAGATGGATCCGTACATTTTTCTAGTCCACCTTTCTTGCTCTCGGAAACAATGATATGACAATTTATAGGTAGATTTTGTATGACGGATCGAAAGGTTGGGTCGAGGACTACATTTTCTGAGAAAAAAAATTTGAAAAATTGGATTTATGGTGGGCGTATAATAATTTAAAAAAACCGCTGCCAAGTGCCTTAGCAGTATGCTTTCTCAAAGAGGCTTTAACATCACCCACAAACGCATCCCAAACCTGTATTTTCACCTTTCCACTACCGTAGATACTATCATCTATTTTTCAAAAATTACAAAAAAATTATTTAATCAATTCAATTCGTATCTTTGTGACTGTGTAAAGTGTCGTTCTCTTTCAATTGACCAAACTATGTTGCGAGTGTTGATGTCTGCCCGGGCTCTCTTATTATTTGATCAAATGCAACAAAGCAAACGGTTCTAGATTCTACACGATGCAAGACATTTGGACCTGCATAATTTTTCGATCAGTTCATCTTGTGACTGTCATACGGTTAAATGGCGGTCAAAATCGATCCGCACTGCCCTTAAGTCCGTATTTAGCACACTTGAAGACTCATTTTGATCATTTTCGACGGCAAAAGACACCAAATTTTCCCAATTTTCTCTATAGTACGTTGAAAATACTGGAAACGAAACTTACATCAATTTTTTTCCCCATTAGCAACGGTTGCTAGGGCGGTGAGCAACGGTTGCTAAGGAGCTAATTGGGAAGATTTTGTGTCCTTTGCCGTCGAAAATGATGGAAATAGATATTAAATTAATAATTTCCAACCTTCATAACGGTTGCTAGGGAAGTAAACAACGGTTGCTATGAAGAAAATAGAACAATTCAGTGTCCTTGGCCATCGAGTGTGACTTAAAACTGATTTTCCGGCTTGCCCCAATGAGCACTCATAAGGATTTGTGAGAAAACACGTTAGAAACGGTTGCTAAGGAAATAACCAACGGATTCTGCTGAAAATTGAACTCGTGATAGATCTTGCCACAACTAACCGGTGTGCGAAATTTCAGCAAGATCGGACGATTTCTTCGAAAGTTATCCTAGACAAAAGAAACGAAAAATTTTACACCTTAGCAACGGTTGCTAGAGAAATAAACAACGGATTTTGCTGAAAATTGAACTCGGCCGAGATTTTGCCGCGACTAACCTGTGTGCAAAATTTCAAGAAGATCGGACCATTTCTTCGAGAGTTATCGTGGACGAAAAAAAACGTTACACACATACATACACACACACACACACACACACACACACACACACACACACACACACACACACACACACACACACACACACATACATACATACAGACATTTTTGGATTTCCATGTTTTTCGACCCGTAGATTACGAAAATCGAGGTCCCGAGGTCCGATTCGGTGGGTCGATTTTTGCCCCATTACAAAGCTTTCTCTTTGAGAAAGCAAAAGTTTTAACCGATGTTCCCGTACTAACCCCTTTAAAAACGTACAAGGGGTTGATTTTCGAAATTTTGTTCAAACCGATCGTTAGATGAGCTTCAGCGCTTTCATAATTCATGTTGCAAAATTTGAAAGCATTGATGCGTGGGCGTAATCTCTGTTAACGAAAATTGTGTGGTGACAATCGAAAATATTTTACCGATGTTCTCTTTAAAAACGTACAGAAGGTTGATTCTTCAAAATTTTTTTCGAGCAGATCGTTAGAGGAGCTTGAACGCTTTCATAGTTAATGTTGGAAAATTTGGAAACATCGATGCGTGGGCGTATTCTTTGTGGAAGAAAATTGTGTGGTGACAATTAAACATTTTCGTCAATTTTCTTATTCATGCTAAACCAAAATTATACAGTTTCGAGGTATCTTTGGTACTGCAGATCGAAAGGTAGGATCGAGGACTACATTTCCATAAGAAAAAAATTTTGAAAAATTCAAGTTATGGTGGGCGTATGGGGAATTAAAAATTGTTATCGATGTCCGGATGGGACCCCTTTTAAAACATACGAAGGGTTGATTTTTTGAAAATATGTTCGAGCAGATCGATAGAGAAGCTGGGGCGCATCCTACATTCGAATTGACAAATTTGATAATATTCATGTGTGGGCGTATTCTCTGTGAAAGAAAATGGTGGGGAGATTTTGGTTTTTATTTAAATTATTTACCGATGATACAATTGAAAATTTCAATGTTTTCAATGGAAAGTACGAGCGAGCGATAGTGAGTGAGTGATTTTGACTAGTGAGCAATAATTTTCACAACGTTTTACTACTTCAAGTTTAACAACCACCTGTTGCAGTTTGAAATGACGAGAATTTATTATAAATCTTCAAAAATTGGATAATATCGTTTCCGTAAGATGCGAATTAGCATCTGAACACCATATGACAAAGCCAGAAAAACATACGAATTCTACTGTATTATACTGTATTAACCATTGATTGACTCCCCAAAATCCCTCATATAATAATATTCATCAAGACACAGTGTATTTTCTCGAATGGTCTATATTGGGTCTTGGAAATCTGAGGCAGGATTCGTAATCAGCGATCTCAAAAACCCATGGATTCCATTTTTTATTAAAATCCAGTATCTTTCCAAATTTTCGGTAGGCAATATTAGAGGCTAAATTCGAATTTTTAGAATCTGAGGCCGGATTCGTAATCAGCGGCCTCGAAATCCCATATATACTAATTTTCAACAAAGTTCCATTTTTTTCCAAATTTTTGTCAGGTGATCTTAGAGGCTCGATCTAATTTGAATTTTCAAAATCTGAGGTCGGATTCGTAATCAGTGACCTCAAAAACCCACGTATACTAATTTTCATCAAAATCCAGTATCTTTTCAAATTTTTGTCAGGTGGTCTTAGAGGCTAAATTCGAATTTTTGAAATCTAAGGCCGGATTTATAATCAGTGACCTCAAAAACCCACGTATACTAATTTTCATCAAAATCCAGTATCTTTTCAAATTTTTGTCAGGTGATCTTAGAGGCTCTAATTTTGATTTTTAAATTTTGATGCCGGATTCGTAATCAGCGACCTCGAAATCCCATATATACCAATTTTCAACAAAATTTCATTTTTTTCCAAATTTTTGTCAGGTGATCTTAGAGGCTCTAATTTTAATTTTTAAAATTTGACGCCAGATTCGTGATCAGCAAGCTCAAAAACTCATGCATACCATTTTTCATCATAATCCAGTACCTTTTCAAATTTTTTTTAGGTGATCTTAGAGGCTCTAATTCGAATTTTTCAAATCTGAGGTCGGATTCGTAATCAGCGACCTCAAAAACGTATAGATACCAATTTTCATCCAAATCCATGGATGAAGAGAATATGTAATGGAAATAGTTTACTTTCAGAGTATCACGTCTCGACGTGGGATCAAGTTGTCATTCTCAGACGTGTACACACACATACACACATGTACATACAGAGACATGCAAACGACATCATCCCCGAAGTCAGAAAAACTCCGAGGGAAAAAATTTCTCCTGAAACGGCACTTTTTATAGAAATTTTCTGAAATGGAACTTTTTATAGATTTTTTCTGAAATGGCACTTTCTATACTTGTCAATCTGAAACGGCACTGTTTATAGAAAGTTTCTGAAATGGAACTTTTTATAGCAAGTTTCTGAAATGGAACGTTCTTCCTCCCAAGCGACGATATATCGTTTGTTAATGAGAATGTTTCTGTAAAAATAAGTAAATCGAACTGTAAGTACCAGTTATCTCTCAAGATATGTTCAAAATTTTTGTTCAAAGATCTTATGTTATTATAAACTATTTTTAAACCTTTTGTTTTTACATCGTATTCATATGATAATTTTAACGCGTTTTCATTTCTGAGTATATTTAGTTCATTGTTTATCATGTTACTGATAGTACTTTTTTTATGTGGCTTAAATTTACCTATTATGTATAAATCATTTAATTTCCTCACTCTGCTAAAAGCTACGTAAAGTAAAGAAGTAGTCAATAAATTACTTTTTGTCAAATCTATACAAACGCTATCATAAGTTTGTCCTTGACTTTTGTGTACTGTGATTGCTTCAGCAGGTACAACGGGGAATTGTTCTCTTCTTGCATCATATTCATTATGTTTAGTATTTATATTTATACGTAATGATACTTTCAAAATAGGAATCAAATTTAAATCTATATTATTTGTTTCCATATAATGTTTATATTTTATTTGAGTTTGTTTTCCTATTTTATTATTGTTAAAGTCTAACCAAATTATTTCTGGAATTTTTGTACCTTCGTAAAAACAAATATGATTCAATTTTCCACATGCACCATTAACTAAGCCATCATGAAAATTAATATTTGATGTTATCATATATGTTATACCTAATTTTAATTTTAAAATATTTTGTAAGCCACTACATTCTTTTGCTGTTTTATTTTTCAAAATAGTGATCAAATTCTTATATTTGTTCGTTTTATTTGATATATCTACCGATAAATGATATTTTGATTCAGAAATAAATATTTCTCCTTCCTTCTGTTTTATTTTCTCATTATTATATTTATTTACGAATTTATTTTCATAATATAATCTAATTGCGTCTTTAGGTACTTCTTTTTCATCTACACTCCTGGTATTAATTAATTCGATTTGTTCATCTGTCATTTCATTTTTTGCTAAATTATTCAGAGCTTCAGCAAATAATTTATCTCCTTTTTGTCGCATAATTTCAGTTAATTCAATAAATCCGAATTCATTAAATAAAGTATTGTCGGCTAATATACTTAAATTTGTGGTTTTTGGTGGTAAAAATATCATTGAATCTTTTACTGGTGGTAACTGATAAAGATCTCCTACTATTATTATCGATAAACCACCAAAACTTTTATTTATTCCTCTTAATTGTCTCAATCTTGTATCAATTCTTGAAAATGTTCGACTGCCTACCAATGAAATTTTATCTATTATTAATAATTTCGCATCAAATAATTCTTCTTGAATTTTATTAGCTATTTCAGAAGATAATTCTGGCATTTGTCCACCGTATTCATTTATTGGTAATGCTAAAGCTGTATGTAAAGTTGTACCTCCAATGAGAAAGGCTGCTTTCCCAGAAAACGCACATAATATAATTTTTGTTTTATCGTTTTGCGGCCCTGGGATATTTTCAAAATAGAGAGATATCAATTGATAAATCGTATCAATCATTTTACTTTTGCCTACACCTGCTGAACCATGAATAAAAATTTTTATAGGAAGTATCTGTTCTTTGAAACATTTGAAAATATGCATAATTATCTTACGTTGTTCATTATTTAATGTCTTCATCATATCAAATACACATTCCTTTTTTATTCTTGGTGGTACTGAAATTCTATTCATGTATTTTTTGTTTTCATTATTTAAAATATTTGCTTGTTTAAAAATATCTACTTCTTGTTCAATAGGAATTTTATTTTCCATAAAATTTTCGATTTCTTCATTGTCTTCATTGATTCTATCGTTTTTTACTTTTCCATGTATTAAATCAATTTCTTCATCTAATATTGCACAAAATTGTGATTTAATTTTATTAATCTGTATTATATTTTTATTATAAATATTCTCACAATTTGCATTTTGTACTTCTTCAATTTCATTTCTCCATGGTAAAAATAGTAATATATGTTCTCTAAAATAGTGTTGACGGTCTTTTTCTATATTATAACGTCTATATCTTAATAATTTTGTCCGTTTTCTTTGGATTATTTCATATTCAATATCGTTTTCTTCATTTTCATCATTCGCTGATTTTTTATTATTTATATTGAATTTAGTTGCGAATTCTGCTAAACTCATGTTCTCCAACTTTGATGGTCTTTGACTGTATTTTATGAATACATTAGGTAAATATATATCATGGCCGGAATTTTCTTCTAATTTTCCTAATTCTTTTTCATTTCTTATCATTCTAATACGTTCATTTATTGGTACAGTATTCACGTATACACTTTGTCTTGTTGATTTTGTTAATGGTAATGATAAAACATGATAAACTACTTCTTGGGCATTTAAGACGTTACCATTAATGAATACATTTCCTATTTTCCTAAATTTTTTTTTTAAATCCATGTTTCCGTTTTCAATATCTTCTACAGCTTCTCTAAGTAATTTAGAAAGACCTGCATCAATTTTCGTTACATAATTTATCATGTATGAAATACAACTGTATGCATTTAATATAAATTGCATATCCATATTAGACTCTAGTAAATTCAGAATTATTTTGTTATAAGCATTAATAGCAACTTCATTACTATTTCTTTTCAAAAATCGATGTATTCAGTTTCTGTCATTACAAGTTGTTTTAATAATTCTTCAAATGTTAATTCAATTGGTTTTTCAAATAATGATTGTGTGAGCGTATTTATTTTAATCAAATTATCTCTATTTTTTTTTGAAATTTTTTCTCCACTTAATGGTTCTAAAATCATAGTTTCTTTCATAACATAACATGGAATATTGAATCTACATATTTTTTTATTTTTTCTACCTTTGAAACAGGTTGTTTTATGTTTATGTCTTTGATATGTCATCATTGGATTTTTTGGATCATATTCGCAAGTTAGAGTCCCCATCAAATTGCCCAGGCACTGTTTTGCCCGCCAATCAAAAACGGGTCACGTGCTTTTTGCCCGCCAATGAGGGCATACCAGGTCAATTAGCTATTGGAACTTGATCGATAAAGAAGTTTCATATTTTTTCCAAATAACCCAAATAACCCAAAAATCCATGTTCTGCAACTTCAATTAAATCAATATTTTGCAGAGAGCTTTCAAAACTCTTTAGGACATTTTGATATTCTCCTTCGGTCATAACGCGATGATGATTTCAATTAAAACTGCCTTACCGACCTTATCGATCTTACCCCTACATACGTCTCAGCTCATTGGCGGGCAAAAAGCACGTGACCCGTTTTTGATTGGCGGGCAAAACAGTGCCTGGGCAATTTGATAAGGTCCGTATTAACCCATTAACGTCCAAAATGTCAAAATTTCTTGCACGTTTTCAAAGTGATTATTTCCTATGTAACTGGCGTTGAAAAAATGTTTGAACCACATATTCTGATGCAAAATTCCATGCTCTTTTAGAATCCGTTTCCAGAATCATGATAAACTCCACAGGAAAAGAGATATGCTCGATTGAAACATAAAAAACACCTAAATTTTCGAAAAAAAAAATTTTTAGGATTTTTTTTCGAAGTGTTACGGTGAAGATATCACCTTGCGACTGTGATCAAAGGTGATCATGGGAGTTGAAGTTTAACAGGGAATTTTTTTGTTGACCTTGAACCATCTCTTCTTTACAACATAGCGGCCGAAACGAGTTTTTATTTTTTCAACTTTATCAATTTTTTTCTCAAAATCTATGGACTTTAGAAAAAAATTTATAAGAACAAAAATGCCTTAGAATCGCTCGTGGAATATTGTCAAATTTTTTCAGAATTTTTTGAGACATTTTTGAAAATCCCATTTCCCAAGTTTCCCGGAAAATCAAAAATTGTCTCAAAAAATTGTGAAAAAATTTGAGAATGTTCCTCGAGTGATTCTAAGACATTTTTGTTCTTATCAATTTTTCTCTAAAGTCCATAGATTACGAGAAAAAAATTGATAAAGTTGAAAAAATAAAAATTCGTTTTGGCCGATGTTTTGAAAACCTATTGGTAAAAAAACGTTCTGTCTACGAAAACTCGGAAAAAATTTTACAATATTGCTCGAATGATTCTAACTTATTTTCATTCTTTTTTCAAAGACTTATAGATTCCGACAAAAATTTCATCCTTTATTTCCATTTCATTTCGGCAGACAAGCGTAATTTTTGGTCTCATGTATTCATGAATATTCGTCTTTCTTTGTTCTCTTCTTTCGTGTTTTTGTACATACGGATGAGTGATAAATAAACGAAATCATTAATTTCATACATTATGTCGTGGAAACGTGTAAGATCTTCTGAATATGAATCAGATTCTTCAGATAGTGATTCAGAACGCAACGTATTGATTCCGGATCCTGACTATTCAGGTTCCGATGATTCTGGTTCCGATTTTGATTCAGATTGCGAACATGAAATACCCAATATCACTTACAATAAAGCTCGTGAAAATTATTCTGAAAATCAAGATAAACTTGAAAAAGGTCATGAATTCACTTGGATTGAGGGTGAAAAGTTACACCCTGATTCTTGTGAAGATAAAGTATTATTGTCCGAATCGCAAAAAAAGAAAATACGTAGGAGCGAACCTTTTCAATTGTTTGAAACCTTTTTTTCTATTGAAATGAAAAAATAAAATCTAAATCTAAATAACAAAATCTAAATTGAAGTTTTCAAAAAACAAAGACAAAGATCCTAATGATAGAGGATGGCGCGTTCGTTCTCTACTGAAACTTTTTCAAAATAACATGAAATTCGGAATATGGAGAACTGCTCTATCCGTTGATGAGATGATGGCCAAATCCTATGCAAAAACTGTTTTGAAACAATTTATTCGAGGAAAACCGATAAGTTTTGGTTTGAAATTTTGGGGCTTGTGTACTTCGGACGGCTATCTACTGAATTTGGATCTTTATTGCGGCAAGAATTCTCAAATTGGAGATAAGTTATCTAAATGTGCTTTAGGTTCACGAGTAGTATTATATTTATTACAACCATTTTTTCAAATAATAAGTTATAACAAAATTTCTCAATTTCATCTGTACTTTGACAACTTCTTCACGAACATGGATTTGGTATTACATTTGAAGAAATTGCGTTTGAAATGCACTGGTACTATCAGAGATAATCGAGTCAAAGAAAAAAATGTGCTTGATAAGAAAGCTCCAACAGGGACATATGTGGTGAAGCAGGACGTAAACAGTGGCATAAATTTCATTACTATCATGGATTCGAAGCCCGTCTCAATAGCTTCAACTGCAGCAGGTGTCAATCCTCTATCTATTTCAAAAAGATACAGCGCAGAGGCTAAATCTAAAATTGAAATACCTTTTCCGCAAGCTTTTCACCTATATAACAAATTCATGGGAGGTGTTGACCTGCATGACGGACATTGCAATGACATACTCCCAAGTATACGATCAAAAAAATGGACATGGGTAGTTTTTATGAGACTTGTACAGGCGTCTATTACTAATTCTCTTGTAATTTTCAATGCTGCTAACGATGGAAAGAAAAAAGTTGGAATAAAAGAGTTCACTATTTCGATTGCCAAATACTACTTACAAAAAAGTAGTCGCAAAAGTAAAGCACATGAACGATCTAATAGTGACAAATTGAGGATTTATTCGAATGGAAACTGTCCAATAAGAACAAAAATTTTCTGCAAAACATGTAATTTAAATATTTGCAATAAATGTTGGCTAAAAAAGCACAGCTAAAAGTATGAATAAGTGAGAGGCAAGGGGACTCACGAAAAATAAGCACCCCGAGACGTGAGAGGCAAGGGGACTCACGGAAAACAAGCACCCCAAAGGAGACAGAATTTTACCACGTCCACGCCGTAGTCTCTGGGTAACGCTGAGAGTGAAAAAATTTTCCTAAAATTTGCACAGAAATCGTTTTTTACCAATAGGTTTTTAGAACATAGCGGCCGAAACGAGTTTTTATTTTTTCAACTTTATCAATTTTTTTCTCGAAATCTATGGACTTTAGAAAAAAATTCATAAGAACAAAAATGTCTTAGAGTCACTCGAGAAACATCCTAAAATTTTTTCAGAATTTTTGGAGACATTTTTGAAAATTCCATTTCCCAAGTTTCCCGGACAATCAAAAATTGTCTCAAAAAATTCTGAAAAAATTTAAGAATGTTTCTCGAGCGATTCGAAGGCATTTTTGTTTATATGAATTTTTTTCTAAAGTCCATAGATTTTGAGAAAAAAGTTCATGAAGATTCCCTGTTAAACTTCAACTCCCATGATCACCTTTGATCACGGTTGCAAGGTGATATCTTCACCGTAACACTTCGAAAAAAAATCCTAAAAATTTTTTTTTTCAAAAATTTAGGTGTTTTTTATGTTTCAATCGAGCATATCTCTTTTCCTGTAGAATTTATCATGATTCTGGCAACGGATTCTGAAAAAGCATGAAATTTTACATCAGAATATGTGGTTTAAGAATTTTTAACGCCAATTACATAGGAAAAAATCACTTTGAAAACGTGCAAGAAATTTTAACATTTTGGACGTTAATGGGTTAATGAATTAATGAAATGTATACATTGTTTCATAGAATTTAAATTGTCTTTATCGTAAGTTGGTGAATTGTTACACCATAATAATACATGCGTATGAACGGAACTCCTAGCTTGGAATTCATCCCTTCTATAATAATCTTTAACATAAAATTTTCCAAGTGGACCATGTGGATTCATTAAGAGTGTGATTATATTATCGAATCTATTATGCATATATCTAACGCATGTCACAGGATCATCTCTTATAATTTAGTTTTTTCATCCATTTCTAAATGCATAGCATCAATCAGACTCATATTTTTATTATATTTTAAGTTGTTTTCAATAAATCAGGATTTTTTATTTCTGACGCTGATAAAGTCATAAAAAGTTGTGGCATTCCTAATTGTCGAATATTTGCGAGAGCAATTTTTTTTTTCTTCCCAGAAAGCTGGCGAAGATCTTATTTGCTCAAGAAATCTATAACCTTCATCATTACGTAACAAATCATCTATTATTTTGGGATTTTTGGCATCTTTAACTGTTAAATTACAAGTATTTTTAGTTTTTCGTAAACAAGTATTTATACTTGACGAAACACTCAATTCAATCTTTTTTTTGGCCATGTACAAAATTCTTGTCGGAATGCACGATCTTCGATCTCTGTTTCTACATTCGAATTTCACTCTATCAGAGTAAGTTAATACTTTTTTACTGTCAAATTTATGTCCACAAAATATTTTTGGAAAACATAATTCATCAATGTCTTCTGTATTATGCCAAGATAATGGAGATTTATTTTGTCCGGGTGCTATAATCTGAACATCGTCAGTAATTTCTTTATTTCTATCCATTATTAATACTTCATCATTCATTTCAAATTCATCTGATAATTCAAGATTATTTTCAGTATGAATTTCTGAACTGTTAAATAAAGGGGTATCAATATTTTCATTAATCTTATTTGAATCATTTTCTTTTCTATTATCATATTTAATGAAATCTTTATCATCAATTACAAAATTAATGTCTTTGTTTTGTTCATCAATAGTTAATTTATCATAGTTTTGTAGCAAATTTTCGTTTATTTTTATGTCATGTTTTACATATAAAGGAGTTCTTATTAATAATTTTAATGCTGCGAATACTTTAGCAGGTTTAATAGTTTCTTTCATATAATAAGTTTTATGATCAATGTGCCTTTTTAATTGTATTTGAATTGTTGACATTTGATCGAATTTTCTTGGTAAAACTTGAATCATTTCATTTATATCAACGTTTATATTTACTATGCTTCCGTTTAATGATAGTTGTGGATTTAACGAATAAGGCAATAATGCTCTTATTTGCATGAATGGAATATATGGCGAAATCATTCTCTCTTCTATATCACTAAGATTTGTAATTATTTTATCTACGATAGGGAACTGTAGATTTTTATTTGAAGCCATTTTTGGTATATCACATTTTTTTACATATTTCAAACATGTTCAAGAAATCAAATTCGAATCATTATTCAATATATTATCGAAAATTTCATCAATATTTGTGAATGATTGCTGCAATTCAGATTTTAATTTTGTCTTATTAAAGGTAACTACTGATTTTTTAAAAAAAATATTATTACAGCAAACACATAATTGATCAGGTCCATATTTTCTATCATCAATGTAATCTTTGAGTAGTTTGAATTCTCTTTCATTCTTATTAATATTATTTATAATATAATTATAAAAATTTCGCCTATGTTGTAAGATTTCATTTAATCTTTCTCGTTGTTTTTTCGTTCTATCGTTTGTTTTTTCTAATTCTTTATAAATTGTATCATTCCTTAATTTTTTAATTCTGTTACTATTGTTTATTAGTTCTAATTTATGATATTCTTCATTATTCCGTTTTAACTTAATTATTTTTCTCATTTTTTCATTTTCTGACTTCTTATAATTCTCTTCAATACGATACATGTTCATTCTTTGTCTATTTTTAATTTTTTCGTTCGTTTTGTATCCTTCCTTATTACGCAATTGTTCAGTTCTTTGTCTATTTTTAACTTTTTCGTTCGTTTTGAATTCTTCGTTATTACGGAATTGTTTAATTCTTTGTTTAATTTTAACTTTTTCGTTCATTTTGAATTGTTCGTTATTACGGTATTGTTTAATTCTTTGTTCATTTTTAACTTTTTCGTTCATTTTGAATTCTTCGTTATTACGGAATTGTTTAATTCTTTGTTCATTTTTAACTTTTTCGTTCATTTTGAATTCTTCGTTATTACGGAATTGTTTAATTCTTTGTTTATTTTTAACTTTTTCGTTCATTTTGAGTTGTTCGTTATTACGGAGTTGTTTAATTCTTTGATCATTTTTAACTTTTTCGTTCGTTATGTATTTTTTTCATTCTCGATTTATTTTTATCATTTCCACATTTTTTACACTGTAAACTTTGACGATATTTTTGTATTCTTATTTTATTTTTAATTTTTTTATTTTCATCTGTTTTTGTTATTATTATTGATGTTTTTCTCAATGCCTTATATATTTTTTTTTGTCTTCATTTATTTGCTCAGAACTTTTTTTCATTTTTTTTGGCATTGTAATGTATTGTATAAAGAATGATTTTTTTTAATATTAATAATAAATGAATATTACTTCTAATTTACTTTATGAATCAATTAAATTCTAGTATAGATAGATTTTTTAGTATACATTTAGTAATGTCAATTATTTCACTACAATGAATTATAATAAACTGAAAAAAGTTTTTGCTTCGAGAAAGCAATAAAATATTCTAAGTTGAAAATGTTATACATGAAAATATTATAATGTAAGGCGCATTTAGCTGCCGTTTTAATTTGGCGCAGATGGCTGCCGTTTTTTTAGGCGCAGGTTGCTGCCTGGCGCGTATCGCTGCCGTTTTATTTCAATGCTATTAGAAATAAAAAGAGGAAGCAAAATTTACCTGTATTGCTCTTGAGAAGAAACTGTATCTCTCTGACCTTATTTTTCTCACGTTTCAACTGAACTTTACCGTGTCTAAAGTTTATATATTTGTACTGCAATGAGTCTTCTCACTCATGTCTCGCTTAAGCCACATCACGTGTTACTGCACATATTTTGTAATAAACATTTTTAATAGTTATGAAATTTTTAGTAGACAACTACAGATATATACTAACCAGTAGACAGATAATACATGGTCTTCTATTAGTAGTATCTGGTAACGCAAGTGAAGTGTCAGAGGCTTTTACTAATTTTCTGCAAACTTCGTCTGAATCTACAATGAAAATAATAGAGGTAATTTGTAGCTGCGTTATTATAGGTTATCGTCAGGGCGAAGGTTAAAATATCTATATTATGATATAAAGTTAATCCTTTCGGAAATTTTCCGGATAAGATCGATCAAAATGAAATCACCAGCGCTTTCATTTCCCGTACTTTAAAATTTGAAAAAAACTGATACGTGGGTGTTGAAAATATAAAATTGCAGCTCGCGCTTTTAATCTCAGCCGATGAACCATCGAGAAAAACCATGAAATAATTGTACGGTGCGAATTTGGGTCAGATTGATCGAAGGATCCTTGGAAGGGCTTTCATGTTTCATAGGTAAAACTTCAAAAATATTGATGCGTGGGTGTAAACTGCGAGAAAAACCCATTTTCAGAAAGATGTACAAGATATATTGTTAAAAACATCCATGAATCAGCGTCGTGATAGAAATTCTGACAATACGGATCGATAGAGCTGCTTGAACATTCTCATTCTGAAAAAAGGGTGGAAAAAGAGGGTACTAAGGGGGGCAACTAAGGGGGGCAACTAAGGGGGGCAACTTGGGGCCCAAAATTTCCCACGGCGGCGGCGGTCTGGCTTTTAATATAGAGAGATACGTGGAATTATGATACGGTGCAATTTCGAGTATGTCCGATTGAAAGATAGTCGGATGCGCTTTCGTATCAATGATTAATACTTTATGTTCAGTAATTAATTCAAAACCCGCGCCCAATTACGCGCCGAGCGCATCGAGAGGCGCTTCCGAGAATCTCTAGGCCACTTCGTCGCCGACCGTCCACCGATCAGCATCTCGCCTGGCAAGCCTTCAATAAAGTTACAGTCTATGCTATACCCGGAGTTATTATTTCTCCACTTTCATCGGAACATTTGGTCCTTCGAGCCGGATAAGGCAGCGGAAAAAAGGAGCGGAGAGGTAACCAGGTGAAAGTTTGTGTGGACGGTCGGGACGACTTGGAGCACGTTGCGCTCGGAATCGGCGGAGCAAGTTGCGCTCCAACGAGTTCCCCTCTAAACAACATGGCCAACTTGTGTGCGGTCGCGCTGGATTGGGCAAGGGCGCCTATATATACGGTCGCTGCGCGCCCGCTCAGTCTGCTACGGCAACGCGACGACGCCGCACCATAGAATCGAGGCGACCGCGAGAGTCAACAGCTGACGCCGGCGAGTGGACACCGGCGCGGCGGACGCCGACCTTCGCATCGACGCAGGGAAGCCACGTGCGGGCTTCTCAAGGAAGTGCGGGTTAGCACAACCACTGCGGGACGAGACGGCAGCGTGGGACCGGCCACGTGGCACGTGGAGGTTAGGAGCAGCGAGCGGCAGAACAACATCGGCGCCAGCTCGGAGTTGCCAGCCATGTCGTCAGGTGCGCCAGCGCAGCCGACAAGCGAGGGTTCAGCTCGCAATCGGCCAGCGCCATCCACGTCGACTCCTGGGGAAAGCTACGTCGAAGCCCCAGTGTGCCGCACCAGTCTAATACCCCCACCTGCTCGACTTGTGCTGGTGAAGCGCAGTCGACCGCCACGCCTCTCGCCGAAAAGGAGTGAAGCTCCCGATTTACCCAGTGTCAGCCGGTTGGGCTTGACCACTGGTCTTAGAGTTCTTTTCTTTTTCTTGACGTTTAGCATTATTTCAGTAATTGAATTGTTTTCATTGGTTTAATATATTCAGAGAATTGATCCTGGATATTATTTCTTGGTTCGGAGAGACTTTGAATTGGAATAGAGAAGTTTCACTCGGATAGTGGAATTTTGGTTCTTCTTCGAGCAAATATACGTATAAGCTCAATCGCATATCTGGACTTTGTGTGAACCTTAGCATATTATGGAATGGGTTTTCTGCTTCGCACTCACACAGTAGTTTCTTGATGCTCTTTGAAAACTGGTTTATTTTGGTCTATCGAATGGAACTCATTACTTTTGTTGCTATTATTATTTCTTGTTGGTTTTTATTTTGAAAAATAGTTTATTAAATTGGAATAGTTTGTGGATTTTTTCTTCTGATTGGAATGTGTTTTTCAGATTTGGAAAACTAGTTTTTCATTTATTTTGGATTTTGAATTTATGGTTGTTGATTCCTTACTAAAGCATTGAGATACAATTTTTGTTCTCGAACATTTTCTTTTCTTGGACCTGAATCTTCTAGATTATGGTTAGTTCAGTCTAGATAAATATATTTTGGTAAAACTCGAGTCATTTGGGTTTTACTAACCTTATATAAACTCTCCTGTCAGTACGTCAGAATACGGATTGAAATTGTGATTATTATCTCGAGTCATATCAGTTATATTCTGATTGAACTCGATTTGAGTGAATTAAGAGTCATATCAGATGCGGTCTGATTGAACTCAAATAAGGTAAATTCATGCGGTTTGGTACTTGGTTCAAATCATTGATTTTGATAATTGGAACGATACTTTGTATATTTTGGTGCCTCTTTTTTCTGATAGTACGGATTATTGTTTTATCTATTATAATCATCATTCGGTTTGAGGTAGAGGCATATTTGATCGACTAGTTACTCCACCAAATTGTCGATATGGACGCTTCAGTAGAAATTCAACTGAACTTACAAGGAAAAATTGCCCGAGCCTATGCAAATTTTAAATCCAAAGGTCAAGCTAAAATGACGGTAGCTTACGCTCAAGGCCGGTTAGAAGGATTGGAAGAGAATTATAAAGCGTTCAACTTGAATCACGACAAAATCCTATCATTGAAAAATCTTAACAAAGAGCATACGTACTTTAAAGATAAAGTCTCGGATTCCGCGGAGGATAATTATTATGACAATAAGGGTCAATTTAACGAATTTTTGATGTCTAAGGATGAGGAGGCAAGAATGGCTGGTGCCCTCGATACTTCTCAGGGAAATATCGAACCTCAAGTTGCGAGGTCGAATATTTCTTGTCCATTGCCTAAAATTGAGATACCAAAGTTTAGCGGTAAATGGTCGGACTGGGGTCCGTTTCGCGATCTTTATAAATCTATGATTCATCGTCGCGAAGATTTGGAACCCGTTCACAAATTCTATTACTTAGCAGCCTATTTAGAAGGTGAGGCAAAGAATAAAATTAAGAATTTGGAAGTAAAAGCGGAAAACTATATGGTTGCGTGGAATAATTTAAACGAGTATTATGGAAATAAGCGAAGACTAGTCAGTCAAGCTGCTAGCTCTCTATTCGGTATTAAACCTATGAAGTCTGAATCTTATGCGGAACTGAAATGGTTATATAGTTCTTTCCGATACAGTAAATTCTTTCGAGGCTCTGGAGCGAGCTATTCCTGATAATGGGAACGATTTATTGGTTTTTCTAAAGGTTTCAAAATTCGATCCAGTTACTCGAAAAGACTGGGAAAAGCATCTTGGAAGTTCTTCAGAACCCCCATCGATAGATCAGTTGAAGGTTTTTATTGAGGAGCAAGTGGCTACTTTTGAGTCGATTGAGAATAGTACCAGCAAGGGAAATAATGTTGTAAAATCGCATTCTCTAGTTGTTGACTCATCTGAGGCGCATGTTACTTCGGTAAAAAATTCTCCTACTTGTCCGTTGTGCCAAGAATCACACTATTTGAACCAATGTAAGCTGTTCAAAGCTAAGGGTGTGAAGGAAAGGAAGGATTTTGTTTTTTCAAAACGTTTGTGTTTCATATGCTTCTCTAATCACTCGGTTAGGGACTGTCGTTCGAAGAGAAACTGCCACAAATGTTCAGGAAGGTATAATACTATGTTACACTTTGAGAGCTCTTCTATGAATTCCACTGGTACAGCCAGAAGAGAGAAGCTAGTCCGAAAAGTTTAACCTGTTTTGCCTAAAATGCCACTCGAAGCATATCGCTCTCAAGTGCAAAATTCAAAAATTCGTTTAGAAAATCCTGCAACAATTCCAGCGTATTCTTTAAGTGATTTCAAGAACTTTTTATTCTTGGCGATTTTCCAAAACAGTACGTCATTATAATATAAACAGACTTTGAAGTTTTTTGCAAAAATTTTGCATTTGAAGTGCCATTTTGGATGCACAGGGGACAAAAATCGATATTTGAACAATGCATCCTCCAAGTTTAGACATTTATTCCACAGCTTACTGAGGTTTTAAGTCTAGGGCAGATGCAAAATTGATTTAAAAAATAATCTTATCGAAAAAATCGCGTTTCTTTGTAAAAATATTGTTTTTTGCCTATTTAATTATTATTTTTTTCAACAAATTTAATCGGCACCATTGGGAAAGGCAAGTATTTATCTTTTAAAATATGTCCTCTAGAAATTTTTCTGTCGCGAATAGGAAAAACTGAAGAGGGATATGCGTCAAGTGGCATATATATATATATGTATACTGTATGTGACCTTTCAGAATCATTTTGTTAATAAAATATAATAGAAAAAAGTGTTCACTTCTTTTTTTCTTCTCCTTCGTAATCATTAACAATATATGAACTTTTTGAAAATGTTAATGATTTTATATCATTCCATTCATTGATTTTAACATTTTTGAAAGTGATTATATCATTTTCATTATAATTAAAATTTTCAGCATCACTTCCCCAAATAGTTAATTTTATCTATAAAATGAAAATAATTATAATTATAAAAGATTAATTATATTTATACAAGATTAATGGGCTAAGGTAGTTGTACCCAAACTACGTTGGTCAAACTGGTACTCGCACATGACTACCGTAGTTATCGAAAATTGGCAACGTCGCACTTACTCAACTGTGTGAGACGACTAGATTAATACAACTGCAGTCGTATAATAAGATTTATTTATAAGATACAGCTCATAGATAGTTTTATAAAACTTGAAAAACCACACACTGTGTGGCTTATCAAATGTCGTGTTTGTGATATCAAATTACATGCTGATACTGACTTATTTAATACCACTCATTTTGTTTTGTAAAAAATGAAGTTTCAAGAAGATCTCGAATAAGTTCAATTTAGGGCAATACTACGGTTTCTCTGGGACGCCTATTTGAAGGTGTTTTTTATAGCAAATTTTTTTTTTCAATATCACGGGAAAAATAGTGAAAAAATTCTAGCACGCCAAAGCTTTGAGAAATCGAAGGTCGAAACTCAAAAATGTGATCCTCTTGAAGTTGAAAATAGAATCCCACAATTTAGGGTACAACTAACTTAACCCATTCGCTCAAAAAAGCGGCCGTCGAGCGTCCGTTTGGGCGCTAATGAGTTAATATAAATTTTATTGAAAATAACTAACTACTGTATTAGTTGTATCGTTTAAAGTTATATCTCTTCTTTTATAACTTCCTCCAGTTTTTTATTATCACTTTCAATAATTTCACCAATATCTATGATTATAGCAATAATATCTAAAAATAGAAAATCATTATTAATAATAATTAACTAATTATTATTACATCATCAAATATTCTTACCTATTGTTGCATTTTTTGACAATTCCAAAGCAGATTTAATGTTTACGAAATTAAAGGTGATTTTTAAATTTTTGGAATTTTTACTTTCATCTAATTCTATTACAGACTTGTAGGTAGTTTTCAATTCATATAAATGATTCAAATCATTGAAAGTTTTATTTGCTTTCGATACAAAACATTTGGAAATTCTATAATTTTTTCCAACCTACAATTGAAGAATATATATTATTATTTGAGAAAATATAAACAAAAACTTTTACTTTTTTAATATTTTTTACTTTCAAAATTCCATGAAATTTATCAACTAACGAATCAAAAATAGTTAATCTGATTTCTCCTTTCTCATCAATTAAGTAACATGTAAAGAATTTTCCTGAACTTTTTTCATTTTTCCAATTAGTAATATCTGTTATTTTCAAAATTTTTGCCAGAATAGTCCAACTAGAAATTCATTTAATGCGAAGATTAATATAATATTTTTGCTTTTCAATTATAAATTGATGGAAAACTATATTTTTACTTCGGTAAATAAGGAGTTATACTTGATATTGAAGTTATTCCATTTGAAGTATCATATGGTCGTTTATTCTGAAAATAAAATTTCCAATTTATTCATTGACTAATTACATACAAAGTTGTGAACGCCAAAATATTTCGATTAAACCAACATTGTCAACCCGAAATTCCGGTCAATATAATCCGAAAATTTATGAAATGTTATCTGAAAATCCGTTAAAGCGGCATGAAATTCGAGTCAAAATGACTTGAAAATCAATTCCGGAGACTCGAAATTCCACTGTGAATGATTTTCAATTTACTATTTAAACTTTTTATTGCATGTATTGCTTTCTCAATTACTTCAATTTCAATTGATTGCATTATTTTTGAATAAATATATCATACTAGTAAGATATATGGATTTAGTCGAGATATTATTTCGTTCATAACTTGTTGGTATAACTCCTTAAATGTTAACAACTTACAGATGTTTCAGGTAATGCGTTATCCATTTTGTGAATAGTAATGAAAAACGAATTTATTTGTTACAATATTATATCTGTAAAAAAAATTGAGTACATATAATTATTTTGTTCAATTTTATCTGAGAACAATATGTTATGATTAATTAATTCTCTAATGTTTTAATATAGTACATGTCACCGAAGCAGCGGAATTGACAACTACACCGCGCGAATTGCACATACTATTTTTGTGATACTATTTGATAGTTGATACTATTTTTCATCACTTGTGCAAAGAAAACAAGAAGATCAAACCATTTCTTCGAGAGTTATCGTGGACGAAAAAAAACAGGGCCACACACACATACATTTTTTTTTCTTTCTAAGGCTATTACCACCGGGGTATGCGCCTGTGTTCACACACACACACACACACACACACACGCGCGCGCGCCGAGGTGTGGATCTAATTCGCATTGCGTGAAAAAGCCGCGGTTCGCGGAAAAAAAGGTGGAGTTTTCTCTTCTGGTGAGAAATTCATTTCATTCGTCACGTCAATTTTTACCTCGTTCATTCCACAAACTTTTTCGTTTCGCACACTATCATTAGGATTGCGAAAAACGAAATCACAATCACCAGTGACACATGTGCATCGATTGCAAAAGCTCCGAAAGATATTCGTTGCGTTAGCCCGCTACCTCGATACTCTCGTGCGTAAAATCATCAAGGCACGTCCCTCGAGTCGTTTATCAGTTGGATTGTACCGTTCGATTCACTCGGGAGGAAAATCGCCGGCATACCGGAACCGCCGCTCGGTGTACACAACTGCGGCTTGCGGGGCATGTATTGGAGAACAAGTTGAACGCGTTTCTCTCGCAATCGGCCGAGTTCGCATAGTATTTTCCGGTACCGTGTTACCATATTTATTTGCTCGAGGAAGGATCGCATTCTCGGAAATATTTTTATATTTTTTTCTTGCATGCGGTAGCAGCTCGTCTCCGGCTTTCTTTATTCGCGGGATCAACGCCGGATTAAAAATCGCTCAACAGGCGAGGGCGGGGGATGAAGAAGAAAGGCCGCGGCTTAAATTCGCAACGACCCACAATTTTGAAGGATCCTTATGCCTCTCGGAGTTGCCGTGTACAATGAATCGCTGGCGTGTATTGGGAACGTAGCCTTGTGTTCTCTCTCACTTCGAGCAGCACAAACGACTCGGGCCGGTCGATACAACCACCTCCCTCAGGCGATATATTTCATAATATATGCGATATATTACATTATATCTATATTTCATTTATATAGAGCGAATCCGTGTTTGCTTCACTAATTTGACTCGTGTGCCAAAAATATCGTTACCTTCTTACGTATAGGTACGCACGTGCAGTCATTTCTAGGATTCAATATTTTTCGTCCCGCCAATTTTGCACTTCCAATGTATGAGCGTCCACAGTTCCGCGGATAAATGATTAGGCGCCGATATCTCAACTTTCTTATCTGGTCGGGTGCGCGCATAGGCTCGAGAGAAAGGAAAAACAGCGTTGGGGTGAGGGGAGTGATAGCGAAAAGAAAGCCGAGGAATCGATGGACAGAGATGTCTGGCATAGAGATGGTAGAGATGTACATGGGCGAGATAACATATGAAAACCAACCGTACATACGGCGCGCAGATGAGTCGAATCAGAGAGAAGGTGGCCGGCCCCGTTCGCGCTCCGCACCAATTTTATTCTGCGGTCTGATGTATCTTTTGCAAGATTTATTAAACCTTTACAGCTTTTGCTTTTTTAAACTTTTCACAGCTTCGTATTGCAACTCAATTACGACGTGTTGCAGTAGCAATATATCGAATGAAAAACAGGGTTATGTCTAAACAAAAAACACGTAAAATAGAGCTAACATCAGTCAGCTCTATTTTGCATTACTCTATTACTGTATTTTAATTAATTAGTATCATAATATAAAATTTTAACTTCTCATGGCACACATCGAAACCAATTACCATTAAACCTGCTATTTTTGTATTAATGCCCCATTGTCCACGGAATTCCTCCAATTTTGCAATTAATTTGCACAGCTAATTTGGAATTAACAGATCTTGTCATATTATGTGATTTCTGCTTTAGCGTTCTTGATGTGTGGCTCTAAACAAGAATTTTGCTACACCTGAAATTTATTTATAATAGATAAACCCACATATTTTCGGATGGATGTATGCATATTATGTGAATTTTAATACGGGATTTCGCATGAAAGAAGCAAAAAAGTTATTAAAAAAACTAAGATATTTCATAAAAACTGTCATTGGGAATAAGAGAAAATATATCATGTCATCAATTTTGTATAAAGTGAATGTTATATATAAAATTAGTATATATCAATCACATTTTTTTCTTGACGAATCATTTTCAGAACCTGCATCATCAACACAAATGCGATTATTGATTTCCCATTCCTATAGCAATCCCAACTGAACTGGTGACAAAAAATATACATGAATAAAAAGTATTTTCATGTAGCTGGTAGCATAGATAAATCTCACTTCACCATAAATATCAAAGATATACGAAATAATATACGAAATAAACTCGTAGTTATATGAAATAATTGTAAGGTGAAAGAAAATTTTGATTCGTAGAAAAAGTTTGTTAGTATCAGAACAAACCTTTGAAAATTAAAGTATTTCAAATGTTTATTGGCTGTAGGAAAAAGTCACGACAAAAGAATGTTGGTGAGATGCATAGTGCATACTTTGGATTAGCTGTTCCAAGTAGACGGTCAACTTCGCAATGCGACAAAATAAATTTTATCAACATTCCAAAAGCTCGGGGACCAGTATCTAACAATACGTTCATCATTTTTACTAGGAACAGATAGTGTTAAGAAATTTTCACTACAAATTCACCTGATCATCTTCTTGCAATGAACTCATACCGACTCGTTCCCCTTGCAGGAATGTGTCTAGTTTTATCCAGATACCGACCTGTATCTGCAGCTCCAACTGTGTTGTCATGCAATACTCAATTATTATCTATGTTTGTTTTTAAACTTAATCGCTCTCGAGTAGATTCACACCTCATGCTTCAAGAATAAAACAACCCATTTGACCAAGGCGAATTATTTTTTCGATGGTGAATAAGTCATTCGTTCCAGTTCACCTTGATTGGATTCAAATTGTGAATTATGCAATGTAATCCTTCAATGTATCGTGTCATATTTATCAATCTAATATTTTTCTTGAATGATTATTTTTTCTAATATTCTTATCGTCTTCTCGAACACCTATATGAGGAAATAATTGTACGGTTGCGTGTTTAGAAAATGTTTCGAGATGTAAGATTTCTAAAATAAGTACAATCCAATCAAAACGATCTATATGAATTTGAAATTTCCTTCGGCGAATAAACTCTCAATAAATCTATATAAACCGGGGCATCCATCGTATGTGACTACTGAAAGTTTAGTCAAAATTGCACGAAGACGATATGACTAATAAACCTCCTCGAAAATCTCTGATATGTATACATATATAGCTGAACTTTTAATAAACGAGGGAACACAGCGTTAGTATACTTTGAACAGTAAAGAAAAATTGTCGGCGATCGTAATCAAAGTTGATTCTAGTGTAAAAGCCATTCGAAAATTGACGCAGGCAATGAGGGGCCTGTGGAAGAAACTGTTTAGCCCGTCCCAGATATGGTCGCGAGGGCGCGGAGAAAGAGCGCACGAACTCGAGCCTGCAAACGTTCCTCGTCACGCTCGCCGTTAGCGCGCTAACGTAGTTACGGCTCTGTTAAAAGCCCCGCCGCGGTACGGGGGTGCTTGCCCCGCGAATGAGCGTAACTTGGACAGTAAACCAGCGACGCTCCGAAGACGGTCGTCGCAAATCTGCTTGCCGCGACCTGAAAACTCGTGTCCGCGCGCGGGCGCGCCCGAGCCGATATGCGTAAGCCGATCGCCGCCGCTCGCACCGGCCGAAATAAATTTCCGCCCGCGCCTCTGGCCGTCCAGGGCTCGTGCGTGCGTGTGTCCATCCACGTCTGTGCATGTGTGTGCGCGCGTGTGTGCCTGTAAGTGAGAGTGCGTGGGTGTGTTCGGGTGGGTGAGTGAGTGCAAGCGCAACGGAGAGTCCTGGCCAAATCGATTCGTCTTCCATCGCGGCCCGATCAAATCTAACGACCGTCAGCCCGCGAGCGACACTGTAACGCCGGATTACACGAGCACCTGCAATCTGCAATAATATTATCGGTGCGAGCCGCCATTACTCCCCGGCGAACTGGGACCTGTGCGGCCCCCGCTCTGCACAGCCGGGGTTTAACGGCCACGCAAAGAACTTAAATGTTCAACACCACAGGTGAGATGGCTTTTTTTTTTCTTTCTCATAATCGCGGTGTGACATTCCCGTGGCTCGCTTCGATATCTTGCCATAAAATCACTATAGATTTTTATACCTTGCCATCACGAATGATCATCAAAGTCGAGCCGTGTTTTCTATGTGTGCTACATGTACATTTTCAAACCCCGCATGTTACGTATAGGCAATTGTGCGTGGCGATACCTGCTGATCGGTTATGTTGAATTTGAATATGATTTTTTCATTGGATGTCACATTCTACTGAATATTTTTAAAACAGTATTTACGAGTTCCTCGATCAGTTGATTGCCAGAAAGATTAGATAGCACGCGAAATGACAAGAGATTGTCTCGAATCGATTTTTCCAATTATTTCGAGTGAAATTTATGAATGTCGTTCTCACAAGATTCTTCTCCTTTTTCTTCTACGAAAAATAAAACAGTAGTTTCATACACAATCAATGGGATGTGAGGTTTCTAGTTTATTATAATATAAATCTCAATCTAGAAGACTTGGAACTTGTTTTTAATGAAATTGACTGCGTAATTGTGGTAAAAATACTCGGTCTGCTTCATGAATTATCTGAACGATCTCAATTTAACTATTTATTGCCAAATTCGATAATTATTTCATGGAATAAATAAAAAAAAATAATACACTGTTCTGATTCACAACAGTGTATCCTATTCTAACCAATCGACGATAATTATCCAATGATTATTTTGATTTGAAACTATGGTACGTATCAGGTAGATATAAATGAAAAGCATTTATTTTTGCAAAAAGGCTACTACATACTTACTACATACATACTTAATCATACTTACATCGTTTGAAAAATGTTGCTGTTTTCAATAAATTTGAGAGGCAAAAAAAAACGACACATAATCTTATTAGCCCAAAATACCGTTTTCATAAATAATCAAAACTTCAGGTTCTTCACCTGCATTATTCATATGCAGGGGAGGAGCGTTCATGTAGGGTTCTTCACCTGCATTATTCACATGCAGGGGAGGAGCGTTCATGTAGAACTCTTCACCTGCATTATTCACATGCAGAGGAGGAGCGTTCATGTAAGGTTCTTCATTTGCATTATTCACATGCAGGGGAGGAGCGTTCATGTAGAACGCATCTACATGGTGTTGTTGATAATGAATTAGATGTTGATGAGGAACTAGATATTGAGCACCAGGTGGCACATAATTTGCAGGGATCTGTTATTGAATGTTGAGAACAGCTTGTCCGCCTTGTGGGTTTTCTGGTTGGAAATTATTGTTATTATCTTGGGCAACTTCATTAGGTCCCTGGTCCTCATAATAATTAGGCAGCCATCCATTTTCCACGTTGTTTCGATGGTTATTGAAATTTCTATTAGGCTGTCTAATAGTTGATTGAGAAAGATGTTGCAAAAAGTTCGCAAGAACTTCAGAACGTCTTTTCTGTTGGATCCGAACTCCAGCACGATTCCCTCTGTATGGGTGAGCTGAAATGAAAAATTTT
Source organism: Aphelinus atriplicis (assembly GCA_020882685.1). Taxonomy (NCBI): domain Eukaryota; kingdom Metazoa; phylum Arthropoda; class Insecta; order Hymenoptera; family Aphelinidae; genus Aphelinus; species Aphelinus atriplicis. The sequence goes on from JAJGQD010000006.1 coordinate 1,988,523, forward strand.
GAATAATTACTTTTCTATTTCATACGATATTGTTTATTAAAATTACATCTTACCTCTGTTATTATTGAACATTTTCAGAGTACTCTGACAATGAAGAAAGCAATAGTACAGCCGATCTCAAATTCTATTGAGTGACAAGAAAAATATTAATGAGAAGTGGGTTAATAAGAAAAGAGTTAAGAGTTTGATCTTAAGCTTTCGACCGGCCCGAATCGTTTTTGCTGCTCAAAGTGAGAGAGAACACAAGGCTACGTTCCCGATACATGCCAGCGATTCATTGTACACGGCAACTCCGAGAGGCATAAACAATTTCGAGAGGCATAACAATCCTTCGAAATTGTGGGCCGTCGCGAAATTAAGCCACGGCCTTTCTTCTTCACCCCCCGCCCTCGCCTGTTGAGCGATTTTTAATCCGGCGTTGATCCCGCGAATAAAGAAAGTCGGAGACGAGCTGCTACCGCATGCAAAAAAAAACATAAGAATATTCCCGAGAATGTGATCCTTCCTCGAGTGAGAGTATATTATGCGCTCGGCGTTGACACAAGTACACACATGCAGTCATTTCTAGGATTCAATATTTTTCGTCCCGCCAATTTTGCACTTCCAATGTTTGAGCGTCCACAGTTCCGCGGATAAATGATTAGGCGCCGATATCTCAACTTTCTTATCTGGTCGGGTGCGCTCACAGGCTCGAGAGAAAGGAAGAACAGCGTTGGGGGTAGGGGAGTGATAGCGAAAAGAAAGCCGAGGAATCGATGGACAGAGATGTCCGGCATAGAGATGGTAGAGATGTGCATGGGCGAGATAAAATATGAAAACCAACCGTACATACGGCGCGCAGATGAGACGATTCAGAGAGAAGGTGGCCGGCCCCGTTCGCGCTCCACACCAATTATATTCTGCGGTCTGATCTGTATCTTTTGCAAGATTTATTAAACCTTTACAGCTTTTGCTTTTTTTAACTTTTTACAGCTTCGTATTGCAACTCAATTACGACGTGTTGCAGTAGCAATATATCGAATGAAAAACAGGGTTATGTCTAAACAAAAAACACGTAAAATAGAGCTAACATCAGTCAGCTCTATTCTGCATTACTCTATTACTCTATTTTAATTAATTAGTATCATAATATAAAATTTAAACTTCTCATGGCACACATCGAAACCAACTACCATTAAACCTGCTATTTTTGTATTAATGCCCCATTGTCCACGGAATTCCTCCAATTTTGCAATTAATTTGCACAGCTAATTTGGAATCAACAGATTTTGTCATATTATGTGATTTTTGCTTCAACGTTCTTGATAGTATGATTTGGCTAGATACTGGTCTATCAGTGCACACTTAGTTCTTTATAATCAGGTACCTGTTTTTTGAAGCAGTGCATACAACTAATTTTGACGATTTTTGCCAAGTGTATTTTCTAATTTTTGATTCCAGTCCATCATCATAATGTTTGAGAATCTCGAAACGAATTTTAATTTGCATAGAATGTCTATCCTCTCCCCTAATTGAATTCAACTCAATTGACTATAAACAAAAATATTCATTTGTCAACTTATTTGATCTATAATTTTGATACCCCTATCGAAAAATAGATCATTTCAAACACTTACGAAACCTACAAAAACTAAATTGTTTAGCTGTTTTTTAACTAATACTCGAGAAGACTATTTCACAGACTAGCTCACAAACATTTTGAAGAAATTGAAAGGGTAGACTAGATGGCTGTGAGCATAATTTATATATCAGAGAATTAATTCATTTACATACCATGAATGTATTTTCTTCTATTAGTTCATGTATCTTATCAATCTTTAAGAAACTAAGATAACAAAATTAAACAGACACTTTTGTATTTCCATGTTTTTCGACCCGTAGATTACGAAAATCGAGGTCCCGAGGTTTGATTCGGTGGGTCGATTTTTGCCCCATTACAAAGCTTTCTCTTTGAGAAAGCAAAATTTTGAATACTAAAAAATAAAGCCAGGAAAAACAAGTTTTAGAGTGTCAATTGAATTGCACACAACACTCTACATCATGAATTTCTTGATATGGCAAAAGTTTATCCAAACTTTTCTCTGTTCTGCAATTACCATATATTTAAAAATCAACAGACACCTTACTCACCTTGGCTCGCTCCCGGGTGCAACTTGATGTAACGGTGCACTCATTTCATCCGTGATCCGCTGCCCAACTAACGCCGCACTCTTTCATATACCTCCCGGCGCGCGGTTTCTAGGGAGGTAAACAACGGTTGCTAAGGAGCAAATATAACAATTCGGTGTCCTTGGCCATCGAGTGTGCCTTAAACTTAACAACGGTTACAAGGGCGGTAAACAACGATTATGTGTCCTTTGCCATCGAAAATGATGGAAATGGGTCATAAATTGATCATTTTCAACCTTCGTAACGATTGCTAGGGAGGCAAACAACGGTTTCTATGGAGCAAATACAACAATTCAGTGTCCTTGGCCATCGAGTGTGACTTGAAAACTCTATTTCCGACTTCCGAAGCAACGGTTGCTAGGGATGTAAACAAACGGTTGCCAAGGATATCAACAGTGATTGCTATGGGAAATATCTCATTGATTCTCTTCGATTCTCATTGATTCTCATAGCTCCAAAGAGCATTTATGAGGATTTGTGAGGAAACACGTTAAAAAAGGTTGCTAGGGAAATAACCAACGGATTTTGCTGAAAATTGATCTCTGGCTAGATCTTGCCACAACTAACCGGTGTGCAAAATTTCAGCAAGATCACACACACACACACACACACACACACACACACACACACACACACACACACACACACACACACACACACACACACACACACACACACACACACACACACACACACACACACACACACACACACACACACACACACACACACACACACACACACACACACACACACACACACACACACACACATACATACAGACACTTTTGGATTTCCATGTTTTTCGACCCGTAGATTACGAAAATCGAGGTCCCGAGGTCTGATTCGGTGGGTCGATTTTTGCCCCATTACAAAGCTTTCTCTTTGAGAAAGCAAAAGTACACGTCCTGCCGGTTAGTGAGTCCTGGTTCTCCCATGTCAGACCTTCTAACGCGGTTTTCCGTTCACAGCGCGTTTTGGAATATAAAGTCAGGCCGGAAATCCTGTTAGTCTCTCTGCATCTCGGCACGTGGCGATTGCTCGTGGGAGTCACCTATAGCCTGCCAAAGTCAGGCTATTGGTCGGATTTCGAGGATGCACTGCTGAACTGTGATGCCCCAAGCGATTATACAATCATCGCAGGTGATTTCAATATAGACTGGCGCAGAGAACCCGTACCGCGCAGTATCCTCGCAGTATCCTTGCAGTATCTTCGCGAGATCCTTGAATGACTATTCTCTGGAGCGGCTCCCATACAAGGACACATACTATGGAAGCGGAAACCCATCCACGATCGATTATATCTGCGTCACAGATTCCTCACTCGTGGTCTCTCATGAGTAAATATTCTATCCGAACATCTCTAAACACGAGACAGTATTCGTGACTTTCAAATTTGAAATTACGATACCACCCCTCAGACCCATCGTGTTCCGCGATTTTCGCAATCGAAACATGGAATTCTTCATGGCTGATCTGCACGCATCGAACTGGCATAGCATCGTAGACTTACCGTACGTGAATGAGAAGGTACAGTTTTTGACTGACATCCTACTAGAGCTGTACGATGCACATATTCCAGTTCGCGTGTTCATTCCGAAGAGAAAACGGCCTATCTCAGCAACGAGCGAAATAAGCTCTGGAGCAGCTACAAACTTTTTGGTCGGGAGAGCAACCACCGGAAATACAAAGCCCTCCGCAATAGGGTCCACACTGTTACACGTAACACGCGAGCGGCATATCATCGCAACAGACTGGCCTTCGCAACGAGTACATCGGAGCTGTGGCGTGGCGTAGATGAGCTCAGGATCGCTATCAATCAACGTCAAAGAGAGACAGAGAGAGAGACAGAGAGAGAGAGAGAGAGAGAGAGAGAGAGAGAGAGAGAAAGAGAGAGAGAGAGAGAGAGAGAGAAAGAGAGAGAGAGAGAGAGAGAGAGAGAGAGAGAGAGACCGTGCCGCGAGCCAAATTCGAATACCGCGCCGCGTGACATCAGCCGATGGCGGCCGAAGTGAGCTGAACTGGCCGCGCGCGCGACGGAATCCTATCAGTTTGATGCTGGCCCTCGCATATGCGAACACGTGCGTGACTCCGACTAGGAGATCACCTCTGGTGTTCCCGTTGTCCTTGACAACGACAACCGGCCGGGCCCCCCCTGCGTCGACGAATCCACCGGCCTCGCGTACCAAGACCTGCCAGCGGATGAGCGGAGTGGAGTTGCCGGGGCAGGCCGATTGAGTACCGCCTCCGATCACCATCTCTCTCTCCCGGGACCACGCGTTACGAGCTCTCTCTCGCTCTAGCACGCGAGACGCGACCTAAGGCTCGTCGCCTGTTTAGTGTAGATCCACCCCTTATAGTAATTGATGTATATAGTGTACATCAAAACCCAGTATTATTTATTTGTCACATCACTTCCAGCAAAAGTTCCCATTGCCGCTCAGTTGATTTTCACCATCCCGTGTGCGCTATCACTTTATCTCGTGTTATTATGTTCGGTAGTTCTGTATTGGATTAATTATGTAATCGACTATCAAATAGATACGGCGGTGATAGTATATATGACGAATTTGGAACTGAATCTAAATCGTATACAAAGCAATACCTAATCCAGTTCTACCTACCCGATGTTTTTGTCAATGGTGATACGAGAAAGCATCAAATGCCAAGTATCCAACTAGAATGATCATCCTGCTACAAAATGAATTCTTTCAAATGTACAGCCAATTCTCGTAGCTGTTATTAAGTTTCGATCCAGATCAATTTGTTGAGATGAGAAAGTACTCAAATCACAGATTCATGTCAAGTACTTAATTAATATATTTCTTCAGTTGTGCAGTACGAAAATTATATAGATAGTTTAAATAAGATAAACTTACCGTAAACAAATCTCTTTTTCATAATTAAAAATTTACCTTCAGAAAAGGTTCACGTTGACGACAAGTATGTTCCGTATTCTGTGGTTCGTTGAATACATTCTCATACGACTAAACTTTCGTGAGTAGGTAAAAATTTAAAAACATCTGTTTAATCTTAGTCTATTCCAATACATTGAAAATAATAATAATCGAATATTGAGCCTCCTTCCTGCTTCATGTTTCTCTGTCACAGATTTCGAACTGATCAATTTCACATAATGTAATATCAAATACAGTAATATGAATTCAGTTACACATTTCAGATCATTTCGTCAATTGTGAGACGATAAAGCATTGGAATCCAGCATTGAATGCCAAGTATCCAACTAGCATAATTATCCTACTACAAAATGAATATTTTCCAAATTACACTGAGATCTTGTTGTTGCTAATGTTAAGATGGAATAGTACTCAAATCACAAATTTATGTCAAGTACTTAACGACTGTACTTTTGGAGAGGTTAAGTTCGAGAATTATATAAATACTAGAAGTAAGTAAAATACACGATAAGCTATTTTCATTCTATAATTCTATATATAATTCTGATTATATATAGAATTATATATTGAAATAATTCTGAAACTTAACCTCTACAAAATTATATCAGTTAAGTGATAGACATGAATTTGTGATTTGAGTACTTTTCCATCTTAAGTTGGGAAACACTAAGCACGTTTCCAGTGACAAAACTGTGCTTGTTTTGGCTTTTTTTGCTGTACTACATTTCAATGTAATTCTTCGAGTTATGGACCAACTAGGCATCACTTTCCGAGCGCTGCGTCACCGAAAAGGCTAAACATGCTCGCAAAAACGCAATTTTGTCAAGAAAAGATGAAGAGCAAGAAAATCTCGTAAAATTTCACGATGTTCTCCGGGTTTGTCACTTCACTTCAAAACCCCATTAAATTTTTTGTTTCGGCTTCATAATTGCGATCTGTGGCAGTACGGCCGATGGGATAAAGTAAAAGATAATTTTGTTTGACGAGCTGGTACGTCGCCGTTCTCTATTTTTTGGAATGAATAAAGTGTGTTTTTTGTAGTAGGAGATTAGTACTTTCATTTACAATAAACTTTGTATTTTCAAGATTTTTTCTGCGCTTATGGTAAGTCTTTGAAAATGACCTCGAATTCGGAGATCACAAAGGTATATTATTCCTTAACATTAGCAACTAAAAGAATTAAGTTTAGTTTGAAGTGTAGAAGGATAATCATACTAGTTGGATAAATGGCATTTAATGCTCGGTTTTAATGTTCTGTTGTCTCACCATTGACGAAATAATCTGAGATGTGTAACTGGATTCATATTACCATATTTGATATGAATCTGAAATTAACCAGTTCGAAATCCGTAACAGAGAAACATGAAGCAGAAAGAAGGCTCCATAGTCTGTGATGATTATGTTAAATGTATTGAAATAAACTAAGATTTCCTCAAAACTTCTAAGAGGATACTGAATAATGCTAGAAAAAGAAACGTCGCCTCTAATCACAAGAGAAGGAGGTGCCCCGAGAGCTGTCAAGTATTTGCCGCTGAAAACCCCAATGCTCGGCTCCTTGCACCCGTCCGCCGCGCTCTCTCCACCCTCTCCCACGCTCCTCCCGCTCCAATCGCGAAGGGCCGAAGCTTCTATAGTGCCCGTAAGGTAGTTCGATTATTGCTCTCCCCGCATCGTAACTTTGTCGTGGGGCTTGGACTTCTATGAAGCCGTACTTTGACCGATCCTTATAACCCACTCGCCCCGAGCAGCCGAGATCCGCCCCAGAATTTACAGTGCACTTGACACTTTTGCGCCCTTAAAAGCAGTCAAACATAGAAAGAAACTCAGGCACCCTTGATTTACCAACGTGCACTCCCAGCTAATTAAAGAACGCAACCGACTTTATAGAAGCTACAAACGTACTAAGCTCTACTTAGACTTGTTTCACTACAGACGAGTGCGTGACGAGACTCATCGACTCGTCGAATCTGTTCGACTCGACTACTACTATGACCGCATCAAAAGCCTATCTGACTCCAAGGAAGTCTGGAAGGAACTCAGGCATTTGGGAATCTGCCCGGATAATGAGAGCAACATGTCGCATTTCTCCGTGGATGATCTTAACGCCCACTTTGCCTCGACCTCCTACGACGCTCAAGCTCCCTCGCTTGCTCACTACCTGTCCGAGCTTCCGGAGCACTCGTCTGGTTTCAGCTTTGCTGAAATTACGCTTCAGTCGCTAGAGAAAGTCATCGTCAGACAGAGGTCGCAGGAGGTGGGCATTGATGAGATTCCTCAGAGGTTTGTCCATGCGGCTCTCCCTACCCTTGGACTTTATCTTGTTAAAATTATCAATCTTTCGTCATCTCAGTCTGTTTAACCCAGTAGCTGGAAGCAGTCTCTTGTACTGGCTCTCAATAAAGTGCTTGGGCGATTTCCGCCTCATCACTCTGCTTAGCTTCCTTGCAAAAACACTTGGAAGACCTGCCTCGGATCAAATCACTGCTTACGTTGAAGCTAATAATCTCCTTGATGAGTTTCAGTCTGGCTTTCGAACCGGGCACAGTACTCAGACTGCATTACTGAAACTCACGGATGACATTCTCTGCGGCAGGGACAGTAGGATGGTGACTGCGATGCTCCTGTTTGATTCCAGCAAGGCTTTCGGTACGGTCTGTCACGCCACGCTCTTACGTAAGCTTTCCAATATGGGTTTCTCTCTGGCGCTCTACGGTGGCTTGGGTTCTGCCTTGGTGCTAGGGGGCAGGCAGTGAGGGGCCAGAACGGTGACCACTCTAGTTTTTACGACATCAATTGTGGCGTCCCTCAAGGCTCGGTTCTTGGCCCCCAGCTGTTTGCCTTTTATATAAGTGATATAGCTAGACATTTCCCTGCTACTATAGCATTGCATACTACAGCAGCGGGCTACTATTTTGTGAATATCGGAAGAGATTTTTCGCATGATTTTTTCAATCACGGATTCTGAACGAGCAAACGAGTGCAGTATTTTAGGATAGATTGTTTCTATCTAAAATTGACTTCGGTCGCCCACTTCCCGGAAGTTCTATGCTGATGATCTGCAGGTGTATCTCCAGTGCTCCCTATCTGACCTTGACGCGGCGCTCGCTGCCTCAAGCAGAGTTAGTTCTCGCTTCGCTGAGTGGGCCGCTCTTAATCATCCTAAACTCAATGTTGAAAAAACCAAAGCAATTGTTCTACATTTAATCTATCATCCAACTCGGCACAAAACTACTCTATAGTGATAAATGGCACCCCGGTTCCAATCGAATCTTCTGTACGCAGCATTGGTGTGGTATTAGACGCCAAACTGAATTGGAAGTTGCATGCTCTCTCCATCTGCAAAAAAGCCAACTCGCTTGTGTACCGTCTCCACCATTTTAGGCGCAGCACCACTCTTGCGCTCAGAAAGCACCTTATCTGGACGCAGGAAGTACTTCTCTGCTTGTACTCTCTACAATTTTCTAGCAAATGGTGGGCCATCTTACCTTGGAAACCGCTATAAGCTTTACACTAGCTAGAGATCTGTAAAGGGTGTGTGTCAAAGGCCCTTTGTTGTCCCTCCGTTCAGACTAGGGACTCATTCTACATTAGTTTGACCTACATTTGAAACAATCTCCCTAGTTATATTCGCACCATCAACTCATACGACATGTTTATAAATATCAGTCAATAAAATTGTTATCAATCTCTCTCTCTTTTTCGCTCTCTCTCTCTCTCTCTCTCTCTCTCTCTCTCTCTCTCTCTCTCTCTAATTATAATATTCTAACGGTAAAATCAGCTGATATCAATGATACAGTAATTTTCTTCCTTATTGATTCATAGGCTGTCTCGATCAATCTCAGTAAATTGTGGTGAAATTATTTGAAATCGCCACAGCCCGATCAAATTTTAGTTATATATGTTTTTCTATGTACCGAAGTAATTAATGTAAAATATCTATGTCTAGTTGCAAGTGGTGCAAAAAAATGGTTTATACAAAAAAAACTTGCAATGAATGCCGAAAAATTTCCCCCCGAGGTTGTATTATATCGTTCTTGAATAATCAACTAGCAGACTGTTGCTGCAAACGATCGTTTAAAAACACGGTACATCAATTGAATTCAAAAACACAAAAAAATAAGTTGCTCGCCAACGTAAAAGCGAACGAAAATTCTCGTACGAGTCTCGTTGACAAATTGAGAGACCTAGACAAGGGATATAATATAGCAGATTCAAATACCACACTCACTACACAAAACAATAGCAACGCTAAAATGTCAGATATTCCTACAAACTGGGATGAACTTAGCTCTTTCCAACAAATGTCTTTTATGTATAAGAATATGAACACGAATAGTAAAATCACAAATGATAAGATTAATGACATTTCATCTCAAATTGCTTCCTTTCCAACAAGACTTGACGAGCAAGATGAGCTTATACAATTGATAGAAGATGAGAATGTCACACTACGCAGGGAAATTTAGTATCTACAGGAAATGCAAACGAGTGATTCTTACACCACAGATTTGAAGATTGATGGTATACCGAACTCTTTCGCATTTCCACTGTTTGATTTGGTGTGCAAGATTTTAGTATATTTAAAAATATGATCTCTGAAAGGCGATAGTCTCTCGGTGCGAAAATTCGAACCAAATAAGGGCGATCCCAATTTTGCTTCACAGTCAAGTAAATTTAACACGTACAATATTATAGTCAAATTCAAATGGAAAGATGTTCGTGATCATGTCCTGAGAAATTTTTTAAGCAAAAAGAACCTTAGATTCTCGGAAATGATTCCAGGTTCTGCAAATAATATCATAAGAATGTTTGAGATGATGCCACAAATGCGTCATAAATTGTTCAAATTTGTTAAAGAGAAAGTCAAAGCATTGCTATATAAATATGTATGGTCACGAAATGAGAATATCTATGTTAGAAAAGATGACGACTCGGAGAAGTTCACCATTGAATCCGATCTTGAGGAGTTGGAATGACCATCAGGTAATCAGCAAGTAACTAACCAAATCGAAAAAAGCACTAAACCATTCTTACGCTATGCTTAAATAAATGCAAATTCAATAAAAGCCCACACAGAGAAAATCGAGTTTTTACTGAGCACTGAAGACATAGATGTCCTATCGATTTCTGAGTCATGGATCACTCCTGCGCATGAGAATGTCGATATACCTGGCTATAGATTGATTCGCAATGACAGAGGGTTAATGTCGAAAACAGGCAAGTGGGAGTACATCCAAGGTGGTGGAGTTGCATATTATATTCGTAACGATATTGCACGTAGATCACTTCTTTCACCGCAAATTGATAATATCGATGAAACTGAATTTTTATGTATTGAAATTTGTCCAGAGAACAATCAGACATTCCTTTTAGCTTCAGTGTACCGTCGTCCCAAGGGAAATGTACTGTCCGAGTTATTTCTGACCTCAGAAAAATACATACATTTATACCCGAATGTCATCGTTTCAGGCGATTTAAACTCGGGTCTGTTAAAGCCTGATGATAATACTATAGCAAACATTTACGTCAGCTTTTATTTGAGAATGGCTGGTTCCATTCAAAGCAACACATCATACAGATAGTGCAGATACTTGGATCGATGTGATTATTACCGATAGCGAAAATGAAGTAATCTCATCGGAACAGTTGGATTCACCTATTATTGACGGCGATGACTTTCTCATTATTGACTATGAGATCGAATCGAAACTGTCGAAAATAACTACATTCAAGTATCGTACTTTCAAACGATTTTTAATGGAAAAATTTTCAAACGAGTTGTCCGTGGGACTGAGAGATTTGCAAGAGAGATTCGCTTATCACACACATCGCATGTATGCTAATTACTTTGTGTGAATCAAATGGATATCTTTATGACGTTGCAGCTGAATGAAGATGGAAACGTGATGCAGGAGGAGGTAAATAATTGAGACTTATTTTCAGTGGTTTGGGCTGAAATTTTTTTTGAGAGTTCCTCAATACAATGTCCACAAACGTACGTATCGGTTTTACGATTAGACTTCTAGGAGCCGAGAAAAAAAATCCCAAGTACGTTCTAAAAAATTGAAACAATTTTTTTACAGTGGAAAATTTTTTTTTCCGGAGTGGTCGATACGTCATTGAAACCGCAGTAAAAAAATGAACTAGAATATAAATTTACAGCCTTGTACGATTTTTTTTAACCATGTTGAAATTTTGGTAGGCTACTCCCTTAAGTATAATCGTATGTAATAGTTAAAATTGCCATATGGCCAATTATGGCTCGGGCTTTAATAAATCTTATTATTCAATCAATCTCCCGGTAAGTCGCTGCAAACATCTCTTTTGTATTTGATCCCATTCAAAGTACTCGTATTTCTCGATTACATGCCCTTTGGACGTTTTGTTTGCAGCCACTTACGTGCAATCAGGACATCCCCACCGCGGAGCCACCAATGCTGTGAATATCTTGCAGAATTTGTAATGTTAAGGCCCAAGCGCCAAGCGAGGCGCGTGGACCGTTGGTGTGCGCCTGCTCACGCTGTAGCGCGTCGGAGAGAGAGAGAGAGAGAGAGAGAGAGAGAGAGAGAGAGCCGCGGTATCGCGAGGCGCTCCGTCGACTGTGGAAAGGGAGGGGCGGCCGCTGCGTCTCCTCCGCTTGCTCCAAAATCCTCGGTGTCCGGTTACGGCCCACCAGTTACTCGTTGGCTGCAGGCGCGACTTCTTCGGCTCTGCAGTTCTATCAGGGTGGCCACGCCTCGCGTGGTCGTTCGATTGTAAGAGGTGCGGGTGAATAAACTACACACTTCTTTCACTTCTAACTTATAGCTTTGAATTTATTCTCAGCTTTACTATTTGATACACTAATCAATTCTTAACTCGCGTCACGCCCGAGAATTCCGCGATGGGTACTTGATACTTATACGTTAGGACGTGCGCTGCAAACGTCTGTTGCATTCGGTGGCGGGTAGAATTCTGCCGCGGCCGGCCGCAGTTCGCTCTCTTATCCTCTCCGTGACGTCACGTAGATAGGGTCGCGGAACGCTCCTCGAAGGTGCCGCGACAATATCCGAGTGGTCCAATAGCTCCTTATATGGTCATGGCTTTGGATGAGTCGCGGAGTAACACCGTGGCGTCAGGGACTACATTTCTTAATTCTGCTGCGCAATAAAAATCCTCGCGCATATATAGATATACTCGTATATAACTCAGCGTTACACAATTCACTTATTTCTAATAATGATTAATAAACATGCATATATGATCGTGCCTGGTAGATTTACTTGATGAAGGGTTATTCTGCTTATTATTACAATGTTCTATTATTTAAATCATCGGTTATAATGATCTCGAGTCATGAGCTCTCGATCGATGGTGTATGATGCCTGATTATAGGCCGGTTTTATTGATAATATGACAATATGCGGCGTGTAATATTGTATGATACGCTATTTCTGAGCACGTTTTACATACTAAAAGAAAGTAAAAAAAAAGGAAATGAATAAGCCGCGTGAACATGTTGCATTGGTCATGATCATGTGTAAATTAGTCTGATCGAAATTTCGGAGATGCATTGTCCATGTACGTATTGAATTGATTTGATTGATTAAATATCCAATCAAGACCCTTGCAAGATGCTCGTGCAACTACTTATGCCTGAAGGCTAATTTGTTATTATATTTCTTATCGGCTAGGCTAGCCCGCTCATTGTAAAATCTAAAATGAAACATAAATTGAAAACTTATTATATAATATGCCACGCCCTGGCCATGCTTCATTCACGAGATGCACGACGGAGGGTAATGCAATCATCGCCAGCAGATGATAACGCAGCGCGTCTTGATTACCGTGCGCCGTATCTCTCTCATTCGTATACTCATTCGTGACTATCGTCTCTCTACACTGTCGAACAGCTGAGCTGCTCGCGTCGCCGTTGGACTCGTGTGGGGCGGAGGGAATGACGAAAGCTGGATCTTCATTGTTGTCGGGGAGATCGATGAAAAATTCAAAATTTTGGGCGGGGCAAGGCTGGGCCATAACAGTAAACATACAGTGAAGAGCAATACACCTGCTACAAAGTGCGTCATTTGTAAGTCATCCATACATATTTAGTGTATCGCGCCCGCGTTTATTGTCGGCTCGAGTTATAGCCGCTTACACTGCTCTGCTCTGCATGAAGTGCGTCCCCTCGTCCCTCCTGGCCACCGGCTTCGCAATAGCCGAGCGTCGCGCGAGAGACTTTTCTGTCTCCCCTCCTGCATCGCAATGCGTCAAAGAGCTCGTGCCGAAGCGCTCCGCCTCGTCCCCTCTAACGCTTGAAATACAGCCCGCGAAAAAAAATCAGCTGAAAAAAGACCCTACCCACACAGCATGCAATATTGCTGCAATATTGCTGCAATATTGGCAAGAAAGATTTGAAATATTGCAGCAATCTTGCACTGTAATATTCCTGCAATATTAATATGTCCGGCTTGCAAGAAAGCAATGAAACATTTCTGCAAGCTTTCAACGATATGATTATGAACATTGCATTGAAAGATTACTGCAAGATTGTTGCAATATTTCACTGCCGATTCGCCGACACCCTTGAAATCTTTCATACAATATTTCTGCAAGATTTCAGAAATATAACTTTCGAATATTGCATTGAAAGATTGCTCCAGAATTGCTGCAATATTTCACTGCCGATTCGTCGACACCCTTTGAATCATTCATGCAATATTTCTGCAATATTCCAGCAATATAAATTTGAAATATTGCAATGAAAGATTGCTGCAAGATTGTTGCGATATTTCAATGTCGATTCATCGACATTCGTTGAATCTTTCATGCAATATTTCTGCAAGATTTTAACAATATTATAATGATTATTATATTGAAAGATTACTGCAATATTTCACTGCCGATTCATCGACAGCCTCCGAATCTTTCAAGCAACATTTCAGCAATATCTCTTTTAAATATTGCATTTAGAGATTGATACTAGATATTGCAGTACTGGCTAGGAAAATTTGAAATATTGCAGAAATCTTGCACTGCAATATTTCTGCAAGATTTCACTAACATGATTGAGCATATTGCATTGAAAGATTGCTGCAAGATTGCTACAATATTTCAGTGCTGACAAACCTGTGAATAATTTTAGACTATCGGAAACTCTTCAGTGACTCTCTAGTTTGAGACTGCGGTAGAGATTCCCACAAAAATAGTTTTTCCAGTTTGACTCAGAAATAAGAATTGGAATCGAGTTTGGTACTCATTATTGTGGATGCTGGTATATTGACAGAGGCATACAGTTTTACTTGCGAGAAACGAGTCGCCACCTATCGGTAGTGCAAGGAGCAATGCAATGTTTTTGCAAGATTCTAGAAATATAACTTTGAAATATTGCATGGAAAGATTGCTGCAAGATTGCTGCAATATTTGAGCGCCGATTTTTCGAAACCCTTTAAATCTTTTAATCAATATTCTTGCAAGATTGATGCAATATTATAGTTCCTTTCGGAAGGTCAGGATTTGAATACAGCATTAACGGAATTATGTATTATAAAAGTGTGTGCTGGTCCGGTGGCAAGAATTTTGCGCCGCACCCAAAGAATCACGGGTTTACGCTTGGTCTCATAGAGAGAATTTGTATACATTTTCCCACATTGATTTCGATGTAAGCGATCAGGATCTTTCAGAAATCTTGCAGCAATATTGCATGAAATCTTTCATCGAAATATTTGTGCAATATTTCGATGTAGCCTTCGACTTCACATGAGCTTGCAGAAGAATCTTGCAGAAATCTTGCAGCAATATTGCATGAAATCTTATGGAAAACTGCAAATTGGTCGTCCTATTGTTACTCCCAATATTATGGCGGTGTATTCGATTGCCTAAATAATTGAACTCGCATATATTTTGTCAAGGAATTATTTTTAATGGCTAAAATATGCTTCAATTTGGAGATCGGGCTTCTCTCTTTGGTCACCAGGTGCCGAACTGTTGCACGAGCCGTTTACGCGGTTTCTTTTACAAAACAATAAACAAGGAACAAGGTCAGACATTTAAATATGTCAGAATTGATCTACGCTCAGATAGTTTTTCACACGGGTATAGTAGTTGTTGGACTTTCTAGAACGGGCAAATCGGAAAACCGATTCCAATTCCAAAACCAGAAATGTTGTTTATTCTGAAGTACTTTAAACAAACTTTAAACACTTGAATGTTACGTTTTTATTCCTACGCACAGTTAATAATTATCATTCGAATTCTATTAACTCTGAGAGCGGGCGAAGCCGCGACGGGGGATGCTAGTATATTTATATATTAAACAAATGAGAGAGCGCTAGAAGCTATTCACAAAAATCGCTAGGTGGCTCGACATACAATTAATTGTTTTCGTAACTAAAAAAGTTAATTTAATTATATAAATATGATTATGCAATACACTTCATTATATGCCTTGACAAACATTAATGGAATTCAATGTTTTTCTTACAGACTTTGTAATTTATTTCAATTGGAGTTGCACTGTTTGTGTGTGCACAAAGTCGTTATACATATAAGTTAGTATTTTTAGCCATTGCTTGAGCTTTGTCAAAGCTTACAGTTTGGGATACTGAATACTAACTTATGTGCGTACTACAGTGCAGGTACACGAATCATACCACTACAATTAAAATTCATGACAAAATAATCGAAAACCATAGGTTATTTTAAATTTGAGTATACTGTGTATAATTGAATTCAGAAACAACCCTAACTACTTGGTTTGAATTAAATCAAAATAATACAAGTGTTAGATTATTATATTCAGATTTCATTATTATCATATTCAGATATTCCTGAATTTTATACTTTCAAAAAAGCATCTGGCTGCTGTCGACGTAAGAAACATTCCCTTACCATCGTTCGACTTGTTTCTATTTCACCCAATGAATAAGAGTTATTTCATTTGAAATTAACTCTTCTCTGACTTAAAGGTGCTACTTCCTTCGATGCTTTAAAAACATACAATAATATCTAACATAAAAATTTTACAGAAACTTCCATAGCTATGGAACTTATAGTATACGATGACATAATACATAAAATGTTCGATGAAGCATGCACCATTATGATTCCAAAACAATTAAAAAAATTTTTCGCATTTACTGAATCGTAGATAAACCTACATTTTGTCACTGGCTCATGTCCATTAATAATCTAGTAATTATGAATAACTAAAAGGGGACACGAGAGAGTGCAATCTCGCCCAGCGCTGATGCTGGGCGAGTTCTCAGAGTCGTGTGTAGGAATACAGGTGGTGAATCGGGACCACAGAAACGCGCACACATAAAGAAATAATGATTTATTCACAACAAACGGGGGTACAAATAATGGGTGACGCGGCGCGGTTGAACCGAGTAGAGAGAGAGAGAGCAACACGGGGAAACCAACCTTTGCGTTGCTCGCTGCGTGCGAAGGACGGCGGCGTGGAGCTGTTCTCGGCGCTTGGAAAATGCCGGCGTTCCGGAGCCGGGCTGGCGCTGGACACGTGGGCCTCGTCTCGGCCGTGGCGCGATGCAGCTGCTCGGGGTGTCGGCGCTAATGCCTGACACACGGGCACGGGGCACAGGTGCACACACAAATAGGCACAGCACGGGGCGCGGGCGCGGAAAAGGTTCGGGGTCGATTTGGTCGTGGCGAATAAGGGCCGATTGCTCCGATTGCGCTCGCGCTTGGGCACACACTGCACGCTTCCGCCCGGCACCTGTAGCTGCCGCGGCGCGGCGGTGATGTCGCGCTGTTGTCGTCTCTCTCTCGCGCTCTCTCTGTCTCTCTCTTACCTTATTGTCGGCCGCTCGGCTCTGCTCTCGCCGGCGCTATATAAATAATAGTAATTGTCTGGACAGGGAGACCTCACGGTACAAAGTACCCGTGACACCCCCCTCCCAGGCGCGCTTTATCCCAAAAGAAAGCGCCGATGGATTGGTCTCCCATATAAAGGCCAACATGATCCAATTTGATCAACTCCAACAACAACAGAAAAAGAAAAAATTTATTAGAAATAAACAATGTGTATTGAAGAAATGATTCTACGCTTTATTTCTCTTTTAGATCTTTATTTCGCGGTGCTCTCTCTCTCTGCGAGCAACTGGGCGCGTGCGAGTACAATAATCTGCACGGGTTCTTACCCTGCGAATCGGTCGGCGCTTTTCGCGTGATCGGTATCACATTTCCGCAATCACATTTGATTTATCGCATTGTGTGCGTTCTAACTAACGCGTGCGCTCTGTCGCATCACGTGTGCGCTATCGCAAACTAATACAACTTCTTGGCTAAGTTCAAGAACAATTAAATCGTTGTGTTACTAAGAACTAAATGTAAATTTTTATCAAAAGGGACTAATCAGAAAATCAACAAAATTGTACAAACTAAACTATCAACTAATTAGTGACTTTAATCAGAAATAAAATGTAACAAATAAAACTACTAGATCTCAAAATTAAGTGAACTAAAATTCATTTCCATAAAAAAAATAATCATGACTTGGCAGCTTTTATAGTGGTTCGCGCTCCACTCACTCTATAATTACTTTAATCGTGTGGCTATTTACCCACTTACAATTTTGATTAACTTGACCAGTCTTTACGGTATAATCTAGGAACAAAAAACATGGCTATTAGGCCCTCTTCGGCTGGTTAGCCTCTTCGCGCTGCTTGCGCTCCGCACCCTCGTGTGCGCTCCGCACCTATGCGTGCGTTCAGTCGCTGTCTGCGTCGGGCTGGGGATTTCTCCTCTCCTGCTCCTGCCGACGCTTCTCCTCCTGCTCCCTTTCGTACTCGCGTACGCGGTGGGGCACTAGGTGGTGGAGCTGGCGTTCATGGCAGCGGTCGGGGTTGCCGGTACCCTGCGACCCGCAGATGGGGCAGTGACGCCCTACGCGTTGGGCGCGCAGGCGCGCTATGCGCTGCTCCTGCGTCTCCGTTTTGCCGCAGAGTACCCTCTGCGTCTCCTCCAGTTGCGCCCGCAGTCGGCGCTGCTCCTCGGCCGCCCTGTCCCTGGACTGGCGCAGCTGTTCCGCCAGGACCTCTTGCGTGCGCCTCGCCTCCTCTTCGCGCTCCCTGTTTTCGCGCCGTTTGCGCGCGGCGAGTCGTGCGTCGTCGAGGATTTCTTTTGCCTCGACGACCACTCTAGTTGGCGCCGCTAGGCGCTCTTTGGCCGCATCGCCGAAGAATCGGCGCACGCTGCGCAGAGCGTAACCGGCCTCCTCTATGGCCTTCTCGTAGGCCTCGCCGAGCTCCTGCACTTTACGGGCGGCCTCCTCCGCCTTGCCGACCGCTTCCTCCAACCTTTCAGATGGTGATTTGGTTGTGCGG
The DNA here is from genome assembly GCA_020882685.1 of Aphelinus atriplicis. Classification (NCBI taxonomy): domain Eukaryota; kingdom Metazoa; phylum Arthropoda; class Insecta; order Hymenoptera; family Aphelinidae; genus Aphelinus; species Aphelinus atriplicis. Next base: position 2,006,935 of record JAJGQD010000006.1, read on the forward strand.
TTAGGTGGGGGGGGGCTCGTTGGTCGGTTGTGCCTGCGCTCCTTGCTCTCCCTGCGCTTCTTGCGCCTGGGTTAATGCGGCGGCCTCGTTTTGCGCGTCTGCGTGCGCGTTGGTGTTTGGCACGCTTGCGTGCTCTCCCGCCGCACTCGCGTGCGTTCCGTCCGCACTTGCGTGCGCTCGGTTTTCCGCACTCACGTGCATGGTGCCCATTGCCGCCGCTACGTCGTCCTCCACTTGTTGCGCTGCGTTGTTGTTGGGCGCCTCTACCACCGTCACTATGCTTGTTTCCAATTCATCTTCAGTGCTTGTGATGGTGGTATTGGCGTCATACCACGTTTCAAGTGGTGTGACGGCGGGCGCGCTCGCGCTCCTTGGGCGCCTGAGCGGTTCTGGGTGCGGTGGCGGCCTCTGCTGACATCCTGCTGTCTGCGTTGTTGTTTTCTTGATCCATCTGTAAAACCTCATTGTTAGTACTGTCCCTTGACATTTCTATCGTCAATCCACTGGGAGAGTAACAAAAAATAAAAAAAAATTCCATGTAAAAAAAAATTTGTTCTGCTTGCGCATGCAGTTATTTACGCTGCGCTCGCGTGCGGCTTTCCAAGATTACTGGCTCGCTATCCAGCTCCTTATTCCTGGCGCCCTTCGGGCGTCCGCGCTTCTTCTTTCCGCTGGCGGCTGTTCCTGTCGGCGCTTGTACGCTATCTGTCGGCGGCTCTTCCGGGCTCGATTCCGGTTCCATGGCTGGCGTCGGCTGTTCTTCGGTCGCGCTCTCTATCGCTGGTGTTCGCGTCGGCTCGTTTTCGCTCGCAGTTTTTACCGCTGGCGTTCGGGTCGCCACGTATCGGTTCTTTCGCGGTCTGCCGCGTTTCGTGCGAGGTACGTTACCATTCGACGGGTTGGTAGTTGGAGGGTCGTGCGCACTCACCTCTGTGCTACCAGTAGCGGCTGCTATTTCCGTCGCCTGGTCGTTCGCTTGCTCGTTGCTGACTTGCGGTTTTAGGAACTTCACGTGGACCACCGATTCGTCCTTTCCCGATTCGTCGGCGATTTTGTACACGTTGGCACCCATCTTTTCGACGACCGTGTAGTTCCGGTTGTATTTCGGCGCCAGCTTTGCGGTAACACCCTTTTCGACGGAGGAGAGTACTTTGTTTAGTTTCAGCACAGAGTCGCCTACGTCGAACTGTACATCCCTGTGCTTCGCGTTATAGTACTGCGCATTCTTCTCATGCGCGAGCGCTGATTTGTGGGCGGCGATCTCCCTCACCTCTCCCAAGTTATGCAGGCGCTCGATCCACTGCTGGAGTTCTTCCTCCCTCTCCTGTTCAGCGGCTTGCCGATCTTCCTTTCGTCGGAGCGTTAGCGGTGGCGTTGGATTCCGGCCGTACAACAGGAATGCCGGCGAATAGCCAGTCGCCTCGTTCTCCGACGTGTTGTACGAGCACATCGTTTCATCGATGGTCTCGTCCCACGTGCGGTGATCGTTCTCAATCTGGCATTTCAGCGACGTCATAAACGTACGGTTGACGCGCTCAACCGGGTTCGCCTGCGGGTGGTAAGGTGGTGCGAGCTTGTGCTCGATTCCCCGACTGGTCAGGAAGTCGTCCATCAAGCGGTTCTTGAATGGAGTTCCCCAGTCGCTCAAGAAGTATGCCGGTGTGCCGTGGCGCAGAATAACTCTATTGAGCTCACGCTTGACCAGATCCGCATTAGCTTTGCGTAACGGGATGGCCTCAATCCAACGAGAAAACACGTCCATGAAAATTAGGATGTGCTCATGGCCGCGCTTGCTGCGCGGGAACGGTCCCATGAAATCCGCGGCGACTGTGTGCCACGGTTTCGCGACTTTGCGGACGCCAATCAGTCCTGCCGGCCGTCTCTGCTCCACCTTCATCTGCTGGCAGAGCTCGCAGTGCGCCACGAATTTGGCGACGTCCTTATTCATTTTCGGCCAGAAGTAGTACCGCTTTACGCGCATGAAGGTTTTGTACCGGCCGGGGTGGCCTGCGCATGCCGACTCATGGCACTCTTTTAGCGCTGTGAGGCGCTTTTCCTCCGGGAGTACCAATTTCCATGCATCGTCGTCCTCGATCAGGTCGTCGAGGTCGGCGTTTGCGTCGAAATGGTACATCTTCCCGCCCACCACTTTGTAAAACGGGAATTCGCCCGGCCGCTCCAGCACATCTTTTCGCCGGCTCTTATACCACTCGTTGGCGGTGTCCTCGAGCTCGACTGCGGCAATTCTTACTGGGCAGTCGTCCTCGTCCGGTTGATACATCCGGGAGAGTGCATCGGGACGACGTTCTCCGATCCTCTCCGATACTCGATCTCGAAGTCGTGGTCCTGCAGCTCTAGCGTCCAGCGCGCAAGTCGGCCCGCAAGCTTCTTGCAGGTACGCAACCACTTCAAGCTGTTGTGATCCGTAATCACTTTGAACTTATATCCTTCGATATAAGCTCGAAATTTCTGGATCGCCCACACGACGGCAAGGCACTCCCGCTCGGTCGTCGTGTAGTTGCGTTCTGCCGAACTTAAGATGCGGCTCGCAAACTCAAGGGGTCGTTCCACACCATCAATTGTCTGTGTGAGCACGGCGCCAAGGCCTGTGTCGCTGGCGTCTGTTTGCAGTACGAATTGATGTTCGTACGAGGGCCGGTGCAGTACTGGTGCTGTCGCCAGCATGCCCTTGAGGATGCCGAAGGCTTTCTCTTGTTCCTCCCCCCATACGTATGGAACATTTTTCGACGTCAGACGCGTCAGAGGTTCGGCGAGGGTCGCGAAGTTATCTACAAACTTGCGATACCATGTAGCCATTCCGAGAAACCTCTGCAGCGCCTTCCGTCTCTGGGGCGCCGGATATTCCATGATCGGCCGAATCTTCTCCGGATCCGGTCTAAACCCGTCACGGTTAACCAGCACGCCAAGGTACTTTACTTCTGACTTACAGAAGTGGCTCTTCTCCCAGTTGATTACCAGGCCTGCTCCCAATATCTTCTTTAAGATATGCTCGAGCCATTCCAGGTGCTCCTCGAAGGTCTCCGTGCATATGATCACGTCGTCGAGGTATGCGAACGCATAGGGCTCTAACTCAGGCCCTATGAGGCCATCGATAAGCTCCTGGAATGTGGCCGGGCCACCAGATACCCCGTATGGTAATCTGGTGAACTGGAAGAGTCCCATACCTGGCACAGTGAACGCCGTCATCGGCTTTGCCTCAGCGGCCATCTTGATCTGGTGGTAGGCCATCTTCAGATCGATGGTGCTGATGTAGCGGGCCCCACGCAGCTTTCGCAAGATCGCATCCATGCGTGACAAGGGGTAAGCGCTCGTCCGCGTGACAGAGTTCAGCTTGCGATAGTCGATACACATGCGGAACTCGCCGTTGGCTTTGCGCACCATCACAATAGGGCTTGCCCAGCTGCTGTTCGAAGGCTCTACAATGCCTTCGTTGAGGAGATCACGCACCTGTTTGTGCATCTCCTCCTCGATCTTCTTTGAGACCGGGTAGAACTTCTGCTTGATCGGCTTGCACGACGTGAGCTCGATATTGTGCTCGATCAAATCTGTGCAGCCGATCCGTGGGCCATTCACCACGCGGTATTTCCCGATCAGGTTCGCCAGCGCTCGGTCCTGGATCTCCGAGAGATCGGCAAGGCCAATTGACGCCAGCTGATTGCCGGTGTTAAGGGCGGCGAGTTCCAGCGGGATGGCATTTGGGTCGCCTACGATGGTCAACGTGCGATTCCACGGATCGACCTGCGCGTTGAACAACTGCCTGTAGTCCGAGCCCAGCAGGATGTCGTAATCGCAGTGCTCCAGGATGATGATGGGCATGTCGTATACTACAATGCCAATCCTCACCGGGAGCGCGACTTGGGCAAGGATTCGGGCGGGAGCGCCCGAGGCTAGTCTCGCGCCTGGTCCATCATATGGAAAAATTTTTGCGCCGATTTCCGTCGCAATTTGCAACCCGAGCGGTCCCATTGCGGTACGGGTCGCCCCCGAGTCATCGAGGCCCCGGATGCGGTACCCTCCCACGTCGACATTCGGGATCCAATATCGCCCGCAGGGGCTGATTGGCCGAGTCAAGTCGTCCACGGGGAGTGCTCCTTCCGGCGTGTCCGTAAAGAGCAGCGGGCCCACGATGGTGCCCGCCGGGTACATTGGCTCCTCGGAGGTCTGCGGGGTGGGGGGGGGGTATCGAGTGTGACCTCACTAACTCGACCCCCTACTCTTTTGGGGCCGGCGCGTAATGCAATTTGCATTCCGGACAGGTCCTGGTGTAGTAGCCCGGCCACGCACAGCTCCAGCATGTTCCGTCCGGTCGCGGGCCTGGCTCCTTGCCAGCGTTACGCCGGTCTGGACCCAACAGGGGCTTCATGAGCACTAGACGCTCACCGTTGCTCTTCCTGTTCGGCTTCTTCGGTTGGCCATTTCTTGAGCCGGCACTTTGCGTGTTCCCGTTCGCTTTTGGCGGGTGCGCATTCGCCGGCGGCGACGGTGTGCTGTTGCTTTTGGTCTCGCTTTCGTGTGCGACCTTAATAGTTCTCAGCTGCTGCTGCACAGCCTGCGTCACTAGGCGTGTGATGTCTTCCGCTGACAAGCCACGCGGCGTCTCGACGGCCGCGATTTTCTGTTTTTGCTCTGGCCTCGTCATGGCGCTTGAGCTTTGGGCTTTGGCTGTGGGCTTGTACGCAGCCTCGGGCAGCAAGCATTGGTCTGGTGGGGGCGGCGGTCTGTACGTCCGCTCCGCGTCCAGCAGATATTCTGCGCGGCGTGCTTCTAATAGCAGAGAGTCTACATCCACGACTTTTTCCCGTGGAATGAGTCTCTGTAGCGCCGGCAGCAAGTTTTGATACAGCAGGTCTAATTGCTGTGCCAGTGGCCACTGCGGGTTTAACTTGTCGAGGATAGTCAGTAGTCGAAAGATATAGTCGCGTGCTGGCTCCTCGGGGCCTTGCGTGCGACGTTCCGCTTCGCGCACGAGTCGGTGCTGGAAGTGTTGGTCAATGCCGTAGCACAACCTTGCCGAGTCGCAAAAATCTGGCCACGTACGCCACTTGTGCCTCGTACGTCGTGCCCACTGTAACGCGACACCTGACAGCAGCTCTGTCAACCCGTTGAGCAACTCGGTGTCATTGAGGTTCGCCAAGCCATTGCACTCTTCGACGCGTTGGATGAACTCTTCGATGCTCGAACCGTCCGACCGACGTCCACGACCGTGCCGTTTGCGAACGTCCGCCGGGAGCCTGAAGGCCAACCATATGCGTGTGTGTTGGGATCTCCCCCCTCCCAGGCTGGGCGTAACGTCGAGTCGCTGACGTTTTGTTGGCGCGTTGCAGTCGGGGTGTTCGCAGGCGCACTCGCAGCGTTAGTCGGTGCCGCTTGTGTTGTCGCACTCGCTTGCGATTCTTCGGACGCGTTGAAATAATTTATCGCAAATGTATCTTGTATATTCACGTTTCGCTTCGGCACTCTGTTTTCCTTCGCGATTTGTTCGTCTGGCCGCTGTACGTTTGACATATCGAACGTCTGTTGCGTGTACGTTTGCGCTCCGGGCATTGTCGTACTGTGCGCCAATCTTTGTTGTTGCTTGCGTTCTTCTTGCAAGCGTTTGCATTCCAATTCTACCTCTCTCCTTGCTTCCTGTAGTCGCGCGATTTCTGCTGCAATCGCGCGTGGTACTTCCTGCACCTCTCCGTTTAGCGTGCATAGTACCGTGTCCGCAGTCGCATCAGTCGCTCGCGTTGTTACAATCGGCGCTGTTGTGTAGGAGCTGCCTCTGTGAGACGTGGCTATCACAGTCGTTGTCGACGCCACACTGATCGCTGGCAAGCTGTATGTCGTCGGCGCGTCAGCTGTTGTGTGTGTCGTCACAGCCGGTTGTCTTACGAATTCTGCCGCCGCTGCAGACAGTCTGCTTGAGTTCGCCAATCCGTAGGCGTCATCCTCAATCGTGTTTTCGTTCGTCCTCTCAGCCGTTGACGCGTTTTCGGCATCGTCCGTTATCCGTGAGTTTTCACGCTCTTCAATAATTTTTGATACCGTCCTACTCAACATGTTCGGCGCATGTGTCTTTCCGAGCTCTTCGGTGAACTCAATTAGTGCATCATCTCTATGTGCACGCAGTGCTTCTGATTCGCACATCGTATTCTCCACGAAGTCGCTTGCGGTGTACTCGCCCATCAGTCTACGCATTAGCCGCTGCATCATTTCGCGCTCTGTTCCTGTTCTGTGTAATTCGAGCCTTTGGAGCGCTTCCTCAAAGCTTTCGTGGCTTAACGTAGTGATCCATGTCGTCAGATCAACGCATTCACTGTTGAAATCGATGCTACTCGCCATTTTCCCGGTTTTGCTTTTGTCGAACTTAAGAAAGACAGTCGCACGCTGGTCCGCCAAATTCGCTTTACGGTGGCTTTGGATTCGCTTATTTATTATAATGCGCAATCGTACGCAGTCGTATGCTCGAATTCGCAATATTTTATATAATGTTCAATATTGTCTTAATTCTATTTTATCACGCTCCTTTCGGCAGTGATGTACGAGCTGCGTGCGTGAGTCGTATCAGTAAATTCTCTCGCTTGAGTTCTTAACGTCTTCAAGGAATCTCAACTTGCTTGAGGTTCCTTGGCTCAAGCGGAAAAAATTTCGCTAGTTGCAAAACTTGCTTAAACTTACTTGAAAAAATTTTAAATTCCTTGTAAGGTCTTGTTTCGCACGCTAGTAAATTATTATGTCACTGAATTAATTTTCCTTAATTTACAAAAATAACACAAGGCCATTCCTTGTTGTCGTTTGAAAATAATTCCCCTTGAAATACTTCCCCACTCTATAGTGTCGACAACCCTTTCAAAGCAAATTTGAAATATGTGAAACTTTTGAAAAAATCTGTAAATCAGTACACAAAAGTATTTGACTCACACGCGAAACTCGTATTGAGTGTGTGCCTCGATATCTATAATTAAATAACATTCGAAAATATAATTCCTAAAATTATTTCCGGTTCGACAACTTTGTCGAATTATAAATAATTAATTTAAGCGACGACGGCGAAAGGGGCTTATTTTAATTCGCCGCGTCTTTACGAGTCGCCAAATTAATTGTTATAACCGGGGACGAACGTTATTTAGGCTCCGTATGCCTTCGCACGCTGTGTGTTTCGATTCCGTATCGAACAGCTGATCGCTTCGAACCGTGTTAGTTGAGCACCCCTGCATCGGTTGAGCACTACTGTGGAGGTTGGCTACCGCTGTGCTGGTTGGGTACCGCTGCGCCGCCGGGCTCCGCGTGTGCGGGCGTACGCCTTTACCGACTCGTGAGAAGCACGCGCGACGGTATATCTATATATACGGCCGCTCGCTGCTTCACTGTGTATATGCGCGCGCGCGCCTTTGTCGAGTCCCGCGGGCGCGCGTGGCTCGGCGCTATGCTCGTATACACGGCCGCTCGCTGACTCGCTGTATATGCGCGCCGTGTTATGATGCCGCCCTTGCTAACTTCTGCAGCACGCGCGTGGCCCGTCGGTGTATCGTGTATACACTGCCGCGCCGTGTTGCGATGCCGGCGTTCCAACGAGGAAACTCTTGCCGGCGTTCTGTTTATGTTTGTCCTTATATGGACAGTACTCCCGGCCCGCGTCGCTATTCGTGGAAAAATTTGTCGCACGCTTCTCGGCTTACTTCGCCTAGCCGCTGCTTCGCTACGCGTGCTTCGCTCAATCACGCGGTCGAGTGGAAATTTCCACTTTTCTTCGCTCGCGAACGCGTGATTTTAATTTCTATGGGCTTTTCTGTTTTTTGCGATTCACCACCACACGTTAGGGGCGCCAATGTCACTGGCTCATGTCCATTAATAATTTAGTAATTATTAATAACTAAAAGGGGACACGAGAGAGTGCAATCTCGCCCGGCGCTGATGCTGGGCGAGTTCTCAGAGTCGTGTGTAGGAATACAGGTGGTGAATCGGGACCACAGAAACGCGCACACATAAAGAAATAATGATTTATTCACAACAAACGGGGGTACAAATAATGGGTGACGCGGCGCGGTTGAACCGAGTAGAGAGAGAGAGAGCAACACGGGGAAACCAACCTTTGCGTTGCTCGCTGCGTGCGAAGGACGGCGGCGTGGAGCTGTTCTCGGCGCTTGGAAAATGCCGGCGTTCCGGAGCCGGGCTGGCGCTGGACACGTGGGCCTCGTCTCGGCCGTGGCGCGATGCAGCTGCTCGGGGTGTCGGCGCTAATGCCTGACACACGGGCACGGGGCTTAGGTGCACACACAAATAGGCACAGCACGGGGCGCGGGCGCGGAAAAGGTTCGGGGTCGATTTGGTCGTGGCGAATAAGGGCCGATTGCTCCGATTGCGCTCGCGCTTGGGCACACACTGCCCGCTTCCGCCCGGCACCTGTAGCTGCCGCGGCGCGGCGGTGATGTCGCGCTGTTGTCGTCTCTCTCTCGCGCTCTCTCTGTCTCTCTCTTACCTTATTGTCGGCCGCTCGGCTCTGCTCTCGCCGGCGCTATATAAATAATAGTAATTGTCTGGACAGGGAGACCTCACGGTACAAAGTACCCGTGACAATTTTCTTTACTACTTCAAAATAGATATAAAGATTCCTTTAGAGAAGATTCTTTTGAAAACCCTGAAAATAATTTTTTAAACGAAATGAATAATATTCTAAATTCTGAAAATTATAAGTGCTCAGACTTTATCTTACCAGATTCTATTATATCTCAAAAATTTAATGAAGATTCAGATGTTTCGAACTATAAAATATTATTCAATTCATATTATGATCGATTAAATGAAGATCAGAAACTAATATTTGACAGTGTAGAATCTGTAAATGAAAAATTAATTTTCATGGACGCTTCAGCTGGAACAGGAAAAACTTTCCTTCTCAATTGTATAATCTATTATTTTTTGAGTATTAAAAAACAAATTTTATCTATGGCATGGACTGGTATAGCTTCTGTTTTATTACCCAAATGTATGACAAGTCATAAGACTTTCAAACTACCTTTAGATCCTAAATTCGTGTCAAACATTATATTTCAAAAAGATTTGGATAAAATCAGTATGAAAAATTGTGATGTCATTATTTGGGATGAATCTTCCATGATTTTCAAAAGAGCTTTAGAAATAGTCAATCTTACATTAAAAAATATTTGGTCATTAATAAATATTTTGGGGATAAACTAATGCTTTTAGGTGGAGATTTTAGACAAATTTTGCCATGTTATTAAATTTCAAACACAAAACTCAATATAAAAAAAAACGATGAAATTTTATACCTATGGACAAAATTTGAATTTTTACATTTACACCATAATGTAATCACGTGAGCATGATTTTTCATCTTTACTCATGGAAGTTGCTGTAACGGTGAAATTGAACTTTTTCAAATACCAGATGAATGGAAATCTTGAGACATCATAAAAACAATATATGGATGTTCTTTACAAAAATATGATAAAAGGGGAGCTAAAAGGGGGAGCTTAAAAGAGGAGCAACCAAGGGGACAACTGGGGGGCAACCAAGGGGGCAACATTTCCCACGGCGGCAGCGGTGGCGGCGGCGGTCTGGCTTTTAATATATAGAGATACTTATGTCGTTCAAAATAAAATCAGGATGCGGTTGTATGAATAGGAAGGGAACATGGTGGACGACACCTGAGCTGTTTAACAGCTTTCTCATTTTGAAATTTGATTCCAATAGGCTAATATCCTTTTGTTATTCTTCCAATTCATCCATTCGAGGTGAATGATTCGTTGATTCTTCATTATTCGCGTCGGTGACAAGTTTGAGGTTATTCTTCTGATGAAAGTTTATGATTACTTAACTTTATACAGACATATACATATATACATATATACACGTGTCTTGGGGTTACAGTATGTTCCGTATTCTGTGTTTCGTTGAATAAATGAATGCTTAAGCGAATGAATTTTTTCGAGTGTCAAGTACTAATATAATTTTGAAGAGGTTAAGCTCAAAAATTGTATAAATGTTGGGAATAAAATACACCATTTGCATATTTATTTCTCATAGAAAAATATTTACCTTCGAAAAAGGTATACGTTGAGGACAAGTAGGTTCCGTGTCCCATAGTTCGTTGTTGAATAAATTCGTATGTAGCGATAATAGTTAATGCATAATAGGAGTATAAAAATTCTCAAAATTAGCGAACTCCGTAAAAAACGAACTATGAGTGCAAATGTAAATAAATGTGTGTAAATTGTCGATCAAAATGTAAATATCTCGATTATAGGCAAATAAGGAACCAGCGTGTGAGTGCACACTGTGACGTTCATCGGCATTTAGCAAATAAGTAAGCGAAAAAACGAGTCAACGCGATACCCTGCGAGGGTGCATTAGACTATATAAAGGGCCGCCCGTCCTCAATCGTGGTCATTCTTTCGCGAGCATCGGTTGAGCGCGTATCGGAATACGATCGTATCCGCGCATACAACATAATATATTGCGAGTGACCGCGAATTCTATACTTGAGCGATAGTTGTAACATCTTTGTAAATAATTCTCGTAGTACATAATAAATCAGTAACTTTTTTTTTAATCAATTTCTTCGTGTTTTTTTTATCGAGTCGGAACCATATTAAATCACAAGCGCTTAACCACATGTTGGCAGTAGCGTTTTACAATCACTCACTTGCGATGCATCTAACCTCTCGTAGGAAGTGATGCTGCATTTGAGTGCATTACACATGAACTTTAGCCGGCTGGCCTAACCATACGTTGGAAGGGGCTTAGCTAGGTGACACGGCTGTTAAACCAAGCGTTGTGATTCATTGCCCAATGCCGGTGTTTTCATGCCAAACACACGCACTTTACACTTACATATTACAATACACACAATCTATGTAAGTGAGTGCCCTGTACGAAATCCTGCAACTTCGATTTGATGAACATGATACATGGAAATTTCTTTAAATGATAATGGTTCAAGATAAAGTAAATTAAAATATTTGATATACCACGAGTATATCTGGCGACTGTGAAAAAATGCCCAAACGTACCTCAAAACTGATAGGTACGTTACAAACTGTTCAAATCGAATAAGACCTAACTCATTTTAAAGATATTGAGTAGATCTTCTAATTGACGCAATGTAGTGACCTTTCTCGCTTAGGTGGTGTTTATTGGGTACATGTACTTTGATTATTTTAGTATCGAGGGCGTAAAGTGTATCTTCAGGCCCGCTGGTAATCGGATGGAGCCGATACCTGACCATGTGAGTCATGTGACTGTGTTGCATAGCTTACGCCCGTGTTGCGAACATAATATTCTCTCATACTAACTAGGAGACCACTTGGGATGTTCGTCACCAATCTTGACCAAAATTTGTTTGGTGTATGTTTGCATCAAATATTAGTTGCATCATTAAGTATTCCTACAGTTCCACGGCCCAACGCTCCCAAACTTCCAAGATATTGATAAAAGTATCTTCGTTGGGACCGTTGCAACGGTCGTTGCAACGCGTTGGTCTCGTCCCAAACAACAATATGTCATCTGAGACGTATTTGTACTCACTGCACTGCACTTCCACACTTGTCATTGGATACTTCATTACATTCATTTTTGGAATACATGTAGAAACAGCCAATAACGTATCTTATTATCAAAATTTACTTCTATGTCTTACTCACATGGAGTGATACATGAAATATATGAAAAAAAGTTACGGTTCCGTCACTAAAGCAATAAAAAAATGTATCCAAGCACAATAGTCACAAATATAGTATTATTGTACGGCAAGTCAGTGTCATAATCGAATTTCATTCATTAGAACTTTGAATATTTTGTTAACCAATATTACATTATAACAGAAACTATCCAAACTTTCATATTCCCAATTTTTCTCTCGCTCGAATAAAATCCGGCCTTGTAGAGCTTACCTGATACATTAATTAATATTTTGAAAGATTGGGAGCGTTGGACCCTGTGACTGTGGGTAAACTCTATTTTCGATACAAACAAACACCAAAAGAATTTTGGTCAAGATTGGTGACCCACATCCTAAGTGGTCTCCTGGTAAGTGTAGAGTTTACTGTTGGTCTTGTTTTGATTTCACGCACTAGGGCAGTTGCTAAGATAACTACGCAAAACAAGACCATATCTCTGAAAAGCTAGAATGAATCACGTACTGTTGCTTGGTTACCATAGTAACAGCTCAGGCTGTGAAGATAAACTTTACTCTCACAAAACATGACCAAAACCGGGTACGATTTACGCCTATTATGACAGAAATACTTTTTCACAAGTTTCCGTACGATCAATGAAAAATGACTAAGGAAATAATGGGTGAATTTCTTTGCTATACCAATCAGCGAGTCATTAATTCGATTTATTCACCAATAATTCCTTTAAAACATTCAATATCTATCACATTCATGATAGAGCAAAGGAAAGACGCAAGCAAGCAGGAGTGAGTGAGTAATTCTGGCTAGTAGCTTATCACTCGCTCAATTCTTAAGAAGGGAATTTCACTGTACTACAGTGAATATTCACTGCAAGCTTCTGTCAAATGTCACCCACTGTACAACAGTGAAAATTGATAATTTGATATTTATAGTTTGAAAGTCACTCTTGTTGCATTGCAAATCAACGGTAACTACACAGAAAATATTGGAACCAAATTTTGCAGTGTTCAATCGTCGTTTCCCCAGTGGCGCAATTGGCAGCGTGGCCGACTGGAATCCAGTCCGAGGAGCGTGAATTTTTTCTCACACAATCTCACTTTGTCAATAGTTTAGAGTGGTCCCTCAAGCCAGATGAATAAATATTTGCCCGAGATCAGAATCGAACCCCGTCCGCATAGTCATATGCTATTTGTAGACGCATTCATCCACTTCATTATATGTACCCTGTCGAAAATAACGAGCCTGGATTCCAGGTGGATTTGGGCTGGGTTCCAGGTGGATTTTGAGATTCAACCAGAGAGGTCCTGGGAATAATATCCGGGTGGATTTTAGGAATGAACGAGTCAGGTCCTGGAAATAATCCTGATGGATTTTGGGATGATCCAAGTGGATTTTGAGAAAATCCAGGTGGATTCCAGAAGAATCCAGGTAGAATTTCGGGATCAACGAGCCAGGTCCTGGGAATAATCCAGCTGGATTTCGGGACGATCCAGGTGGATTTTTAGGAAACCCAGGCGGATTTTTCGGGATCAACGAGCCAGGTATCAGGATTATTTCCAGGACCTTGCTCGTTGATCCCAAAATTCCACCTGGATTCTGCCGGAATCCACCTGGATTGTCCCAAAATCCAGCCGGATTATTCCCAAGACCTGGCTCGTTGATCCCGAAATTCCACCTGGATTCTTCTGGAATCAACCTGGATTTTCTCAAAATCCACCTGGATCATCCCAAAATCCATCAGGATTATTTCCAGGACCTGACTCGTTCATTCCGAAAATCCACCTGGATTCTCTTAAAAGGCATCAGGATAATTTCCAGGACCTGGCTCGTTCATTCCGAAAATCCACTTGGATTCTTCCAAAATCCACCTGGATTTTCCCAAAATCCACCCGGATATTATCCCCAGGACCTCTCTGGTTGAATCTCAAAATACACCTGGAACCCAGCCCAAATCCACCTGGAATCCAGGCTGAATCTACCTGGAATCCAGGCTGAATCCACCTGGAATCCAGCTCAAATCCACCTGGAATCTAGTCCAAATCGACCTGGAATCCAGGCTCGTTATTTTCGACAGGGTACGCAACCGTTACAATATATTGACGCTATTTCTGAGCCACCATGAGTTACTTGACTTTTCCTGGCCCGTCTCTATGGATTATTGATATTGTGGACTCTTTTTCGATGAATTCTTTATTCTTTTCAGATTGATTTGCTACTGAACATATAAATGTTACGCATCATCATAAAACTATCTTTCATTGAGGATTGACTTGAAATTTATTCTACCGATTGTTTCAGATGCATAGCAACGTCAAACTGCAAGTAGCAGCAATATTCTGTATATGTAATCTGGTCTGGCGAGAGGAACCTGGAGCACAGCAACGACAATCACGTTTGAAAGAGCTGGGACTTTACAGAATTTTATTACAATTGCGACATACGAAGGATACTCAATTGTTTGATAAGTATGGAAAATATATTAATAGAAAATCTTTACCTTCCCAAGACGGTCTTCTAAAAGGAGCGTTTTCTGGCCAGTTTGGAGCATCGTTACCGTGAGATTCCTCTCAGGAACCTTCCGATTGAAGCAATTCTTTGCATTAAACATAAATATTCCCGTACGCCCTCCCAAATAATTGTGAGAATCAACTATCGGCTAACAACTATATTTGTTATTATTAGACAATGAAATCAATCCTCGGGTTGATAATTTAGAATATTGTGAGGTGTATATGTCTAATAATATCCCTTAGATCACTATTTTGTACTGTTAGCTGTAATATGTTTATGATCAGAATAGACCCGCCGGCGTACAGATTCTCCTTCAAACCTGCTCTATGTCTCGTAGTCTATGGTTCTCGCATATTGCGATATACACCCAAAATGGCCTGTGACGATATGCGGATTGAAATTTCAAAACATAGCCAGGCAAATCCCATCAATAATGATTATTTTTTAACGTCCACATTTCAAACGATGAAATAAATTCGGGCTTGGTGGACCACTTGGTGGATCACTTTGGGATACTGTCCACCAAGCCCGAATTCATTTCGTCGTTTTAAATTCCATTAATGTTTCAAGAGTTGATAATGTGAATTCATTAACACTCGCGTAGGAAATAGTTTGGATCCGTTTAATACGTAGATGATACTAGGCACCTTTGTGATCAAATAAACTTGCGATAACTTGAATACACCCAGAAGAAAGCCTATTAACCGTTGTAACGTGCAAGCTTGATTCGTGCGTTTTTGGCTCATTTCTGTTGTGACATCCCCGTTATTTGGAGATATTTCAAAAGCGCGTCCTGAACATAGATTTGAATTTATAATACTTTAGATGTTAATATTTTACTATTAGATAAAGAGGAAGCCATTTTTTTGTTTGCATTTGGCTCCAAAACTACTGAATAGAATGAAGAAATACTTTTTGGCGTATTAACCGCAGAACCCCCGAATTGCATGCATGGCGCATGCGCGGAAAGTAGTCCCTCCGCACGCCGACTTAGGCAACAGCGACGAGTTCCGCGCCTTCTCCACTAGGCGATTAAGCGCTTCCCGCAAGAGAATTAAGGGGGCTTCAGCGTTAGGTGCCGTACCTATGCGGGGCCCTATTGGGGGTGCCTGAATTTTTTTTCAAAATTATCCCAATTCTATCGTTTTAGAGTAGACCAATCTTATCCTAGACCACTCGTGGATGCTTGAAAAGGATAAATAAATTGTAACTAAGTCACGATCTACACATAAACAATTGTCAATTTTATCGAAATTCACTTTTTTCAATTTCACGATCTTAAATCGATGGTGACATACCATTTTTCCGAGCATACTATAATCTACTTATGAATACCTATTACTCAGAATTTTTTCAAATTTTTCTATAATTCCATATTCGGTTCAGACGGGATTAATCGATTTTCGCCGTAAGAGCCCATGTACAAAATATCATTTTTATTATGGCAATCATATGGAAATGACCATGTTGACCCATGATTTTCTTTGCTGCAATTGAAAGTTGATTGTACTAGGTACATTCTGTGAAAGTTTCAACTCATTCTATAATTTTAAATGAACTCGCTGAAGCCCCCTTAATGCATCTTCACTCATAAGTATTGAGCCTGAAAGTGCATAGAAATTCACTCTCCTTCGGAAAACATTTTTCGCTTATATAATCTTATGCCGAAAGCACGGTTGAGCGGATTGAGTCGCCAGACTCGGTCTGCAAATGGAATGTCTGCATATAGTTGAGCAGTCACAGAGCTAACCAGAGTCCATGTGGCAGGTTACAGAACTGCTTTTGAATATAATTGTCTTTTGTCTTCTAAAGATGTGCAAATTGGTGCAATGGATGAAATATGCAATCATTGCTTCGCCAAAAAATGGCATGATGGAGCAGTAGGCATGTGTTGTGCAGGGGGCAAAGTTTCTCTTTCAGGAAAGTTTTTCAACAATTCGAGAAAATACAATGAACTAAGAGAGTATGTTGCTACTAATTTTTAAATTGATACAGGTTCAGCGTCATGCATATGATTTAATTAAAGATAGTGTTATGGCCCGGCCGTGCCCCGCCCAGAAATTTCGAATTTCCAGACGATCGGATTAACGCGAGCCGTACCGTAATCAGCAATGCGTTCACTTACTACCTGAGTTGCGCCGAGAAGCGACTTGGCGGTTGAGTGTACATACGGGAATATGAGAATACGCTGACTGCGACGCATCCGTGCGGCGGATGGCGAGTCGCACGCAGCACGTGTGAATCTTATGGACAGCTTGCATCTTTATGCAGCTGCCCAACATTGAAACAGATGGATGACGGCTATAAGATACTCTCTTATCAGCCTGTGCGGAGCCACGAGCAGTCAGCTGGCGCTCGTGTGGGAATATCATTTTTATAAGTACAAGTTACACATAGCAACTGCGCAGCTCCCTGTTCTTGAAGAACGGCCACGGGATATCTCCTTATCGGCACGTATAAGATGTCGAGCAGCCAGCGGGCACTCGACCGAGCAGAAACAGTTGTTAAGCCGTAAACATATAAATACGTTGCAAGGTGCAGTAATGCCCCTGTATACTTTATTTGACTTGATGATAAAATTTAAGGACCACGCAGTTGTACCGGGCAACTGACATAATTGTATAGGCCGATGCGCCATAAGGAATTCTAATGCATAAGTTAATATTATAAGGCGCCTTATATATATACTTATATGAATATTGAAATAAGCGACCGATGCGCATCGCGGCGCGTCAATAGATTTGTAATGAAGCGAGCGCGCTTCATAGCCTTAAGTATTCGCGCGTGCGAACGGGCCGAAGACGCTGAGCCACGCACGCTTGTTATCACTCCGCGAGGGAGAGGTAATTCTCGCGAAGTGCAACAGCGCTTCTCCACCGTTTCGCGCCCGCGCTTCGCGCCCGCCTTCGCGCCCGCGCTTCGCGCCCCGAGAGCGCATCTAGACGTGACGTCACGGCGCATATAAAAGATGCGGCCGCGGCGGACACGAGAGAGAGTACATCCGCGAAAACCACGAGTGCCACACCGGTGGCCGCGCGCGCGGAGCGCGCGAGCGGCCAGCTCCCCCGCGGACGCGTAGCATATTACATCTTTTGCCATCGAACGGTATCCTTTCACGATCCAACCACGCGGGATCGATTGTAATCCGTAGAGATTAGTCGATATAATAAATAAGTTAGTGCTAGTGCACATGGAGTGGGTTTGTTTCCAACCACCTTTCCCACACCACACTCCATCCAGAGCCAACACGAAGATACGGCCCAGCGCGCCACGGACTTCTCGGCTGCCACGCTGCCAAGCTACAGCAGGGGACAACACGGCGCCGGTCGGATTGGAGTATGAGTAAGTGGCCGAGCGGTCATTTGCGAACCGCCTAATTTCGGTTCCCGACAAAGGCCGAGCAGAGCTATCCACATAACACATAGGGGTTTGTCGCCCAACCGCCCCTCTAAATAACGGTCGGGCCATTACAATGGTGACGGCGCGGTGGGATAGCTCTGTGACGCCAAAAATTAACGGGATGAAAAATAGACTCAAGCGAGTAAGATCCTCGCGCGATGAGACGGAGTCGGCGAACTCGTTCTCCGGTAAAACAATTCGAAGTTCAGTAAAATTCACGTAAATTCCCGTAAATTCGCGAGATTGCGTTTCGTTGTTCGCGGTATAAAACAACGCAAATTTGTAAATATGACCTTACGGAAACGGACGGTTGTAAATCCAGGTAATGGAAAATCCCATCCCTACATGCGTTGTGATGTTGCGCCCTAAATTGGAACATCCGGTACTCGTAGCAGTATCGTCAAACTTCAGTAAATTCAGTAAATTCACGAAAATTCGCGGAAATTGCGTTTTGTGGTTCGCAGGATAAAACCGACTCGACTTTGGATACAAATTATTCGTAATAATAAGATTCGACCCAAAAATTGAACCGGCGACCAAACCAAGTTTGACGGAAAATCGCGCGGCACAATAATAATCCTGAATTCAGTAAAGGTTAACCGACTTCGAAATTCGGGAGATTTAATGGAGAGACGTGAGGGTGGGGGCGCGCAAGACACCAGACTCGCGATCGACATTTGACTGCATTCTCACGTATGATCATGTACGAATCCTTCGCAATTTGCGCGACTTATGAGACCGAAAATGATCCCAATTGTACGACACACAAACAAATGGGTATCGACGAGGGCTGAGAGCCGACAATTATATTTGAATTTCAATCGCGGTTTCAAAGGCTCCGACGATTTTTGCGAATGAACTTCAAATACGATACACAACTAATTTGACGAACATACAACAGAGATTTAAGTTTAAGGCGAACGTTGCAAAATCCGCGAACCCACTAGCGAGAGGAAATGCACACGCACTCGATTTGCAATCAGCCAAGCGATATGCAAATGACGCGCATCGCGCCAAAATTCCCGGATTTTGCAATGAATAATTAGGAATCGACCAATAAAAGTAGCAATTATCGAACCAGTGAGTATGCGGACTCGCTTTGGAACTTGAATTTAACAATAGTATTAATGCGTGGTTATTTACGATTGTCAAAACAAAGGGCAAGTTCGTGCTGAATACGGGTGATTCGCGGAGATCTTTGATTAAAACAACATCGGATTGAATTTTGGGTAAATAAGTATAAGCCATAAGGGCGGAGTACTGCCGAGCAATTTCGTTTCGCAGGAAACAGCGAGCAACATACCGAGGAGTGGAGATCACACAACCATCGGCAGCGCACTACCCCTCAACGCGATATCACGGCGCAAGGCGACGGTCGGAGTTGCTCCGCCTCGCAACGCCGAGTCCAGGCGATCTCCACTTGACAGACACGATGAACGAACACCGCTGGCAACGAAGGGAAAGGCAATCTCCATCGCGAAGGCATGCGAAATAACTTGCTTGAGGAGCGAAATCTACGTATATTTATATATATATGTCTATGCGCGAACTTTAAAGGTAACTTGAGTAACAAGCCAATAAATGTGAAAACGAACCTTGTAAGATAGTTAAGTAAGATTGGGTTTAGCAAAATCTAGTGATGAACAAATGGAGAGGCATGCATGATTGAACTAAAGATATTAAGAATTTGAAGCTTGAGGACGCTCGGAGAGGTTCGGGTCGGGAAGAGAAAACTCACGGTAGAAGTTCAGTAAATTTTTTTTTTTTTTTTTGTTTTATTTTATCACTCTGTTTGCGTCGGAATATAAAAGAAAAAATTTTTTTTCTTTCACGGGGCGTTGAACGGCCCTACATATATCAATTCGAGGATTTCTCCCCGCGTGATAGATCGCCCCTCCTCGAGGAAAATGACCTCGGCCGGATCGTAAGCCACCGGTTCATCGGTTAAACCGGGTATGTCAGCTGTTGGGGCCCCCGCAGGGATCTCGGCGGGAACGTCATCGGTGACCGTCCCGGCCTCCTCCTGTTCCTCGGACGAACGAGTCGCCTCCGCGATCTCGAGCCCCGAGACCGCCGCGGCGAGTGAAGCTGCATCCTCGCCCGAGCCATCGGCAGCGGCCGCCCCAGAGGCACTGTCAGCAGACGACACAGACGTATACGAGCACTCGGGGGCCTGTATTGCGGTGCACGAGCGGGCATGCGCGCCCTTCAGGTAGCGAGGCCCGCGCTCCCCGCAAGCGGTGTGGCGACACATTCGGTGCTGGAAGTCGCACAGCCGCTGATGTTCGGCCAAATAAAAATCGGGAGCCTCCCTCCCACACTTCGTGCACTTCACCTTTTGCAAGGGCAGGCGTAAGGTGGCCTGCCGGAAGCGGACAGGGTCGCGTGCCTTGCACCTCGCTGCATCTTCGGCCTCGTAAAAGGTGATGAACAGCAGTCGTTCGTGGTGGCCGTCGTCGCGGGGCCGCGGACTTTCATGGATGTTGAAGAACTCGAGGAGCCCATCCGAGGCAACGCTCGACAACACTTCCCACCATTCTTCCTCTGGGTAGAGGCGGACCATCAACTTGCGCGGATCAAATTGTATGACGGATCGTTCGCGAACCGCCGCACTGGCGGCCCGCTCCCGTTGATCATCTACCTCGTCGGCTGCCGCTTCGGATGGTACCCTGCGCCGTGCGGGCCGATTCGGGATGATGCCTCCGGGTCCGGGACGATTGGTTGCCTCCGGATCCGTCGCCCAACTCGCCAGTATGCGGGCCGCGTCGTCCGCGGTGTCGCAGATAACCCGCATCACCGCTAGCCGTCCAATTTGCGGAGCGTACGAGACCTGCCGGAGCCGGCCCCAGCGCTCGAGAATCGGCATTACCCAGGTGCAGCCATGAGCATCTCCGGAGAGCGCCACAACGACCTGCAGCTCACAGACGTTATCGGGCGACGCAGAAAGGAGAAAGGTGCCAGACATCTGAAAGGAGGATAAGAAATGAGTGACCGGTACGAGAAAATGCCACAATCAACAAACCGAGACGAGGAAGGGAAAAGCGGGCCAAGTAGAGCAACACACACTTGCCTTGATGAGATGGAATATCAGGAAGTGTCGAGAAGACGGAAGAAATCGGAGCAGAGCCGAGGGAGGTCCGAGCTGCCAAGCGAACAGGAACTTACTGAGCTCCGATACACAGTCGAGCCGAGAATCGAACGCGCCCGCCCTTATCGCTTTCAGAGAGACGCTGGATCAGCGCGTAAACAATTCCGAGCGTCGCCGAGCTTCCTGTACCGTAGACTAAGCCAGCGGGCAGAGTGCGAGTGAATGATGCGAATGTCCCGAGCAGGTAGCCACCACAGAAAATTTGCCGGAATTGTAAAGGGACAGCCTCGAGCGAATTTGCACGACAAATCTCGGTCCGGTTGTCCTCGATTTGACTTGAGGGTGGGGGTGTTATGGCCCGGCCGTGCCCCGCCCAGAAATTTCGAATTTCCAGACGATCGGATTAACGCGAGCCGTACCGTAATCAGCAATGCGTTCACTTACTACCTGAGTTGCGCCGAGAAGCGACTTGGCGGTTGAGTGTACATACGGGAATATGAGAATACGCTGACTGCGACGCATCCGTGCGGCGGATGGCGAGTCGCACGCAGCACTTGTGAATCTTATGGACAGCTTGCATCTTTATGCAGCTGCCCAACATTGAAACAGATGGATGACGGCTATAAGATACTCTCTTATCAGCCTGTGCGGAGCCACGAGCAGCCAGCTGGCGCTCGTGTGGGAATATCATTTTTATAAGTACAAGTTACACATAGCAACTGCGCAGCTCCCTGTTCTTGAAGAACGGCCACGGGATATCTCCTTATCGGCACGTATAAGATGTCGAGCAGCCAGCGGGCACTCGACCGAGCAGAAACAGTTGTTAAGCCGTAAACATATAAATACGTTGCAAGGTGCAGTAATGCCCCTGTATACTTTATTTGACTTGATGATAAAATTTAAGGACCACGCAGTTGTACCGGGCAACTGACATAATTGTATAGGCCGATGCGCCATAAGGAATTCTAATGCATAAGTTAATATTATAAGGCGCCTTATATATATACTTATATGAATATTGAAATAAGCGACCGATGCGCATCGCGGCGCGTCAATAGATTTGTAATGAAGCGAGCGCGCTTCATAGCCTTAAGTATTCGCGCGTGCGAACGGGCCGAAGACGCTGAGCCACGCGCGCTTGTTATCACTCCGCGAGGGAGAGGTAATTCTCGCGAAGTGCAACAGCGCTTCTCCACCGTTTCGCGCCCGCGCTTCGCGCCCCGAGAGCGCATCTAGACGTGACGTCACGGCGCATATAAAAGATGCGGCCGCGGCGGACACGAGAGAGAGTACATCCGCGAAAACCACGAGTGCCACACCGGTGGCCGCGCGCGCGGAGCGCGCGAGCGGCCAGCTCCCCCGCGGACGCGTAGCATATTACATCTTTTGCCATCGAACGGTATCCTTTCACGATCCAACCACGCGGGATCGATTGTAATCCGTAGAGATTAGTCGATATAATAAATAAGTTAGTGCTAGTGCACATGGAGTGGGTTTGTTTCCAACCACCTTTCCCACACCACACTCCATCCAGAGCCAACACGAAGATACGGCCCAGCGCGCCACGGACTTCTCGGCTGCCACGCTGCCAAGCTACAGCAGGGGACAACACGGCGCCGGTTGGATTGGAGTATGAGTAAGTGGCCGAGCGGTCATTTGCGAACCGCCTAATTTCGGTTCCCGACAAAGGCCGAGCAGAGCTATCCACATAACACATAGGGGTTTGTCGCCCAACCGCCCCTCTAAATAACGGTCGGGCCATTACAATAGCATTGTTAACAGCAAAGGCAAAGTATTTTTTTTAGATGCTCCTGGAGGTACTGGAAAAACATATTCAATCAATTTACTTTTGAGTGAACTAAGATTGTCTGGTAACATAGCTCTAGGAGTGGCGTCATCTGGGATTGCTGCTACACTTATTATTGGAGGTAGAACTGCTCATTCAACTTTCAAACTACCGCTAAATGTGTCATGTGGACAAGAATCAGTAGGTTCTATTCGTAGAAATGGCCCTTTTCTACAGATTTTGCAAGATACGAAACTTATTGCGTGGGATGAATCTACAATGATTCACCAAGCTACGAAACACATTAGATCATGCATTAAATTTATGGGGAGCTCAACTTTCGTTTCCGCCGGAGATTTCCGTCGAACTTTGCCAGTGATTTCAAGTGAAACCACAGCCGATATCGTCAAAGCATGCCTCAAATCATTAAGAGTAAGGAACTTCGTAAGCACTATATATTTGCGAACTAACATGTGAGTTCACCTAGGTAGTGGTAGTGCAGAATTCCTTTCACAGATACTTAGTATTAGAGATGTAACTATACCAAATAATAATGGACATTTTATTATGGATGAAAAACGTAAACAAAAAAGTTGTACAAAATATCAAACATTTGATTTCGGAAGTTCATCCTGATATTGAAAATGTAATACAGTGATCATATCATTGGCTGTGTAGAAGAGCCATAAAAACACCTCGAAATAGTTCTGCATTTGAAAAGTAGCAACATGGCCCTGAATCAAGTACGAGGAGAATATGAACAATATAACTCAATAGACACAGTAATGGAAAAAGAAGATATAGTACACTATCCTCAAGAATTTTTAAATTCACTCAATCCAGCAGGTTTTCCGCCCATAATCTCCAGCTCAAAGTTGGTGTTCCTATTATTCTATTAAGAAATCTGAATCCTCCTAAACCTTGTAATGGTACTCGATTACAAATAAAAACTATATAAAATAACGTACTCGAAGCTCAATATCCTCACCGGACCAGCTGCAGGAGAGACTGCTTTTATACCGCGGATTCCCATGATCCCTACTGATTTACAATTTCAATTTAAGAAATTACAATTCCCTATAAAAATTTCTTTTGCTAATACAATCACAAGGGCAAACGTTCAAATACGTTCTAATTGATTTACGTATAGAATGATTTTTCCATGGTCAATTATACGTTGGATTCTCTAAGTAAATTTGAGAATCAATTCATTGTATTACCATATAATAAAATAACGACAAAGAATATTATTTACCCAGAGGTCCTTGAAATTCAGAAAAAGTTCAGTAAGATATGAAATTCTATGTTTATAAGATACAAATTTCTTTCTTACACGTATCGCGGACGAAGCTGCGACGGGGGATGCTAGTTAATATATATTTTAATATAGGAGAGAGCAATATTGCGAATTTGATGGTCTTAAACTTTGCTGGTACTTTATTTGTTGCTCTTCGTCAAGCGTGTCGTATCCTGACTAGGGACCTTGAGCAAAGAGGAAGTGTGTGTGTGGGTGGGAAACGTTCGCGACCCTGGTCGCTTGCCGCTTCTGGACTCGCCTTGGTCGTCGGGGGTGAATAAATCTTGTTCGTGATGATTCTGTCGAGCCGGTGTTGTTTCTTTAGTAATCATTGGGGAGGGATTCACGCGGTCTTTCGCGTGGTCTGTCGCGCGGTTGTTTGCGTGGGTTTTCACGTGGTCTATCGCGTGGTCTTTCGCCAGGTTGTTCACGCGGTCATTCGCGTGATCCTTTGCTCCGTCTTTTGCGTGGTCTTCACGCGGTCGTTCACGTGGTCTTTCGCGTGGCCTTTCGAGTCTTTGCTCGGTAGTTCGAGTCTTTGCGCGGGAGTTAGCAAAGTCAAAGAAAAAAACCGCTGCCAAGTGCCTTAGCAGTATGCTTTCTCAAAGAGACTTCAACATCACCTTCAACATTTATTTTTCAAAATTTACGAAATTCATTTGATCAGTTTAGTTCGTATCGCTTCCTTAGCAACCGGTAAACAACGGTTGCTAAGGAGCTAATCGGGAAGATTTCGTATCCTTCGTCGTAGAAAAAAATGGAAATGGGTCATAAATTTATCATTTCCAACCTTCGCAACGGTTACTAGGGAGGTAAACCACGGTTGCTATGGAGCAAATATAACAATTCAGTGTCCTTGGCCATCGAGTGTGACTAAAAACTGATTTTCCGCCTTCTGAAACAACGGTTGCTAGGGATGTGGTTGCTTTGGGAGATATCTCATCGATTCTCATTGATTCTCATTGACTCTCATAGCCTCTATGAGCACTGATGAGGATTTGTGAGAAAAGACGTTAGAAACGGTTGCTAGGGAAATAAACAACGGATGTTGCTGAACACCGAACTCGGTTCACATCTTTTACAAACCGGCCTGTGTCCAAAATTTCAGGACGATTCGACCATTCCTTTGATAGTTATCGTACGACAAAAATTGTTCACGCACGTACGTACGTACATACAT
The DNA here is from genome assembly GCA_020882685.1 of Aphelinus atriplicis. NCBI lineage: Eukaryota > Metazoa > Arthropoda > Insecta > Hymenoptera > Aphelinidae > Aphelinus > Aphelinus atriplicis. The sequence goes on from JAJGQD010000006.1 coordinate 2,031,856, forward strand.
ACAGACATTTTTGGATTTTTATGTTTTTCGACCCGTAGATCACGAAAATCGAGGTCCTAAAGTCCGATTCGATGGGTCGATTTTTACCCTGTTACAAAACTTTCTCTTTGAGGAAGCAAAAAATGAATCGTTTTTATAGAAAAAAGGTAGAGTCTAGTCTCTGAATGCGACTTGTTTTAATTTCTGTCGGATAAATTAGCTTCTGAATTTTTGAATTACGACAAAGCAAAAGAAAAACAAAAAGAGCGAGGAACATTAACTTTTAACGTTAGATCGAATTATTTTGCAGAGGGTCCTCTTCGGTAAGGTATCGTTAGCAATGAATTCTTGATTAGTAGATATGTTAATTATGGTGGTAGATATTCGGGAAATAATAATTCACGTCACCAGATTCATTATTCACTAATATAATATAGAGTGTTTATTGTATAAAACCATAATGATTACATCTTGAAATACGGATTACCCGTTATACATATTGGCTCTTAAGACTTAATACTTGCTTCCTTACTATATGGGTGACGACCATCGACTGACTATTGTTTACATTCCTACGTCGTATTCCCGAACTACGCTCACGCACGTATACATACATACGTCCGGCGTTCAGTATGAATTCACGTGTATCTCAACACACCTCCTTGAATTTATACTTTACATCTTATTACATAATTTTCAATGTTTTTCTGAATTTTTCAAATTTGTTACGCCCTAGAGCCTTTGTCAATATGTCTGCGACATTATTTTCTGAATTTACCTTAACAAGATTAATTATTCCATCTTTGTAACATTCATTAACGAAATGATAATGTACTTCTATGTACTTCGAATTTTTTGTTAAGTTTCCGAACTTGGCAATTGCAATGGCTCCAGAGTTGTCTTCGTAAATGTTTATCGGTTTTTCAATTACTACACGGAAGTCTTTCAATAATTCTAAGATAAATTTAATTTCACTGACTGACTCTGATAAAGCTACGTATTCAGCAGCGGTGGAAGATTTTGTCACACTCCCTTGCTTTTTAGATTTCCAGTAAACAACGTTTCCAAAAATTCTTATTACGTACCCAGTCGTCGATTTTCTATCATTTGTATCTCCAGCCCAGTCAGCGTCAACAAAACAATCCATTTCTTCTACATTTGTGTTTCTTTTGTATGTTAGTCTCAAATCCTTTGTCAAGTATAAATATTTCAAAATTCTCAATGCATATTTATAATGAGTTTCATTGTAACTATTTTGATATCTACTCAGATAATTAACACTGTAACTTACATCTAGCCTTGTTCCCGTACTAATATATAATAGAGCTCCAATTAGATTCCTATATTTTAGGTTGTTTGATGCTGACTGTGCAGGTTCTAAACTTAAGTTTTGCTCCATCGGTGTACAGTATAATTTCGCATCTGTAACATTGTATTTTCTCGCTAGTGACACAATATATTCACTTTGGTCTAATGTCATTTTGTATGTTGTGTTATCATACTCAATATTAATTCCCAAGTAAGTCTTAACGTTACCTAAGTCTTTCATTGTAAATTTTCTGGATAATTTTGCTTTTATTTCATTAATTATTTTCTTGTTTCTACCACAAATCAATAAATCATCCACAAACAATATTATGTAAATCGTATCATCTTTCCCAATGTAAATGTACAAACAATAATCACTTTCGCTTCTTTTGAAATTCAGATTTCTCATATAGTCATCAAAAAATTCGTACCAATCTCTCGAGCTTTCTCTCAATCCATATAATGCTTTTTTTAGTTTACAAACCTTTTCTGTTCCATTGTCATAACCCATTGGTTGTTTAACAAATACTTCTGATTTTACATAACCATTTAAAAAAGCTGTTTCAACGTCCATTTGCATGACCAATAATCCATTTTGACAACAATAAGATAGTAATAACTTTAAGGTTTGAATTCTAGCTACTGGTGCATATAAGTCTTCAAGTATTTCGGTTTGCTGGAACCCTCTCACAACAAGTCTTGCCTTTTTTTGATTGTTCGATTTATTTGTAAATACCCATTTTAAATCTATTATTTTTTTGTTTTTCGGTTTTTCTACTAGTTCCCATGTTTCATTTTTAATCAAACAACTCATCTCTCTATCGATAGCCTTTATCCAAAGATCTCTCTCGTCACTTCTTAATGCTTCTTCGTATGTTGAAGGACTATCAGCGCTTGCTACATTGACATATATGTAATTCGAGTTTACATGACTTGCATCATATCTATCCGGTTTTCTTTTCTCTCGTTCTGATCTTCTTACAAAATTCTCTTGTTCATTGTTTCTTTTATTTTCAGGTTCGTTTGATTCAGAGTTTTGACTTATATCACTCAAACTTTCATCAATATCACTATTCTCCTGATCGTCATCATCTTTAAATCCAACTAAGTTCTCATTGTTCTCAATTATGTCAACATGTCTCGCTCTAATTATTTTGTTATTCATCAAAACTCTGTATCCAACATTATCATATCCCAGTAAAATTCCAATATCAGCTTTTCGATCCCATTTTGTATTTCTTTTTATTTCTGGTACTCTTATAAAGACTTTACTTCCATACAAACGTAAATTTCCAATATCAGGTCTTTTTTTCAATAAAATCTCGAAAGGCGTTTTGTTTTCAATTGTATTTCCAATAGTTCTATTTTTCAAATAAACTGCTGTTTTGACTACTTCCGGCCAGTATTTTCGACTAACTTTAGCTTCATAAAATAAACATCTAGCTGAGTCCATTATTGTCCTATTGTATCTCTCAGCTGTTCCATTCAATTGATGAACATATGGAGGACATGGCTCTAAGAAAATTCCTTTATCTCTAATCAAATTATAAATGTCTCTATTCAAGTACTCTTTTCCATTGTCACACCTTATTCTTTTAATTCTTTTCTCAGTAAGATTCTCGACTTTATTAATGTAGTCAACAAGACAGTCATAAACCTCTGATTTTGTTTTGATTACATATACTAACGCACACTTGCTATAATCGTCAATAAAGGTCAAGAAGTATTTTGAGCCATCAAAACCGATTGTTTTATGTGGTCCATTCAAATCTGTATGCACTAATTCTAAAATTTCGCTTGCTCTGCTTCTTTTATTTTCAAATGGTAGATTATGCATTTTATTCTGTAGGCAAGTACCACATTTCAAATATATTTGTTCTAATTCATTTGGCATACCTTCAACTAATTTGTTTTTGCACATAGTATCCAAGTACTTAAAGTTTACGTGTCCTAGAATTCTATGATATCGTTCTTTTTGTGTCATTTTTCCAATGTCTTTGATCGTCGAATAACATTCTTCTCTACTAATAAAACTATTCATTTTGTATAGACCGTGCTCTTTGAATGCTATAGCAACTAAATCACCTTGCTTGTTATAAATTTTTGAGGTATCAGCAATAGAAATAATTTTATTCTCACTTGTTATCTTTGCAAAACTTAGCAAATTTTTATCCATCTCTTTCACATAAAATACATTTGGTATTTTTATTTTATTTTTCATTCCATTTACAACAAAATAACTTAAAATTTCTCCGACTTTAGTTCCTTTTAAGATTCTACCGTCTCCAACTTTGACGTTTATTGGATTCTTTAAATCAACAAATCTATTATAATAAGTCTCATCATTTATTATGTGATTTGAGCAACCACTGTCTAATATCCATTCTATCTTATCATTATTACAATTATAAATTTCAATATCATTAGTATCTACCTCGTCGCGTGTTACTTGGGCCACGAAAGTTGCCGTGTCGCCGTCGTTTTCACTGTAACTATACCTCGCATCATGTTGACTTACTCCATTGCCGCGTGGATACCAGCCTCTGCCCCTTCCGTAGAATCCACGTTGACCGCCTCTTCCCCCGCGACCTCGAAACTGCTGCGTCTGTTGTTGTTGCTGTGATGCTCCTCTACCACCTCCTTGTCCGTGTGAAGAGTCGATGATGTTTCTTCCGGTTCCTCTGCGCCATGTGCTCGGGCAATTTCTTTTAAAATGTCCATTTTTTCCACATCCATAGCAGCTCCGCTCATTGATATTTTCCACTTTAAATGCATTTGACTTCTTTTTACTACCTTCACCTTGGTTCCTTACTTCCCACATGCTTATTTTATTTTTTAAAAATTCACAGTTTCTCTCATTTTCTTGTATAGCATCTACTAGATCTCCTATGTAACTTAGAGAATCTGGTAATGTTCTTAACATGTAGTTTAACTTTTCACGTTCGTCCACTCTACTACCTGCATTTTTCAATTCATTTATTGTCTTTTCAAAATCCGTAAAGAAGCTACTTGAGTCGTCATAGTCTTTCAATTTCATTTTATCTAATTTATTCCGTATACATATTTGCAGAGCTGAAGATTCTTTCAAATATATTTGGTCGAATTTCTTCATAATACCAAAGGCCGTTTCTTCATTACTTACAAATTCCAGCTGATCATTTGTGATACTGCAATATATATAGTTCATTGCTTTTAAGTTGTTCTGATCCCAGTCTGCTTGGTTTTCTGCGGCCAATTTCTCTCTAATCGCTGGATTCTCACATTTCTTCCATTTCAAATATAATATTAGTCTCTTTTTCCAAATGCTATAATCTTTCCCATCGAATACGTTAAATTTGATTTCTTCATTGTTTGCCATTTCTAGTTCTTCAGTTGTGTTGTTATAAATCACTTTTTTCAAAATTAGTATGTTTCTTATTTCCTTGATTAAAAATTTCTCTAACTTCACTTTATTTATTTTTCTGTTTTCGAGATCTTCTTTTTCTGTTTTTATTTCCAGAGCACTTTGATTCACTTTCTTTTCTATTCCCAGAAAACGTGACAGCATAACCTCACTGTTCAAAATTCACAACCACGTGCTCTCGCTACCATGTTAATTATGGTGGTAGATATTCGGGAAATAATAATTCACGTCACCAGATTCATTATTCACTAATATAATATAGAGTGTTTATTGTATAAAACCATAATGATTACATCTTGAAATACGGATTACCCGTTATACATATTGGCTCTTAAGACTTAATACTTGCTTCCTTACTATATGGGTGACGACCATCGACTGACTATTGTTTACATTCCTACGTCGTATTCCCGAACTACGCTCACGCACGTATACATACATACGTCCGGCGTTCAGTATGAATTCACGTGTATCTCAACAAGATAAACTGATGGTATTAAAATTTGTCAAAGGAAGCGGTAGACAACAGGGAAAATCAAAAATAGCAAACCTCGAAATAACTAATACCTGATTTAATATAATATCTGCACTCCTTAACAATCTTATTACACTTATGAATAGAAAATATTTTGCTTTAGTATACGTAAACGGATCTGAATTTACCAAATAAAAAGGGGCTTAATCTCTACGCTCTCAAAACTAATTCTACGCAGAAAGGCGGATTATAATTCTTATTTCTAAGACTCGACGTATTACAACTCGGCTAGAAGATTTTGTAGATAGAGCAGAGACGCAACTTTGTCCTACGGCGGTCTAGTCGACTCGACGATGAAGAACAACTATGTGGTGTTGTAGATCCTCCAGAAAAATCCCTTTACGCAGGTGATCACTGCGGGCCGCCAGTGAAGTGTCTTTCTTTGCGCGCCTCTCAATCACTCAGACATAACGGAGTGCGGGTCGGTACTTTGGATGCATGTTTGACTATTTGGTAAAAAGGCGGGGAGTGTGGGAAGCGCTCTTACTTAAGACCTAGTGCCGACCATGAATTGAGAGCGGCCCAACGAAAGTTACGAAGCCAACTGCCCAATAGCGAGCCGCCGCGTCCAGGAACTTTGGCTGGAGGAATCTGCATACTCAGTGGTCTTGCCATCGCCGAGGCTAATTTGACACTCGATACGCTGACGAAATAAAGTTTCGTGTCGAAAGTCGACTTACAAAATAAGACACATTCGTGAAGAATATTTTGGAACGTAATTTATTTCCTTAGATTCTATGATCGCTATAAAATTTCGTTATCATTAATCCTTATTTATAAGGAAGCTATTGAGGGAATTAGTCAGGGTTGAAGGGAGACACGGATTAGGAAGGAGGTATGGTACAGTCGAGCGCGGTGCGCAAAGTTGCGGGGACGCGGGTGAAAATCGCGAGGTCGAGTTCCTGACAAAGGGGAGCGCGCGAGCGCGTCTCGACCAGCTCGCGGATTTGTAGAACCGCGGCCGTTGGGATTGGGAGAGAGCGTGTGTCATCGTTGGGGACAGAGCTCTCATTGTTCGCTGCTCGAGATAAGCGGAGAAAGCAAGCTGGCTGGCGTACGTACTACGCACGTACTGCGTAATATATATTTGCTTTGTGGTGTGGTTGTTGTGAGATTGTTGTGTGATTGTTGAGTATTTGTTGTACGATTGTTGCTATTGTGGTGTGGTTATTGTGAGATTGTTGTGTGATTGTTGAGTATTTGTTGTACGATTGTTGCTATTGTGGTGTGGTTGTTGTGAGATTGTTGTGTGATTGTTGAGTATTTGTTGTACGATTGTTGCTATTGTGGTGTGGTTGTTGTGAGATTGTTGTGTGATTGTTGAGTATTTGTTGTACGATTGTTGCTATTGTGGTGTGGTTGTTGTGAGATTGTTGTGTGGTTGTTGTGTGATCGTTGTGTAGTTGTTGTGTGATTGTCGTGTGATTGTTGCGTAAGTGCGGGCAATTGTTGTGAGAATGTTGTGAGATTGTTGTTAGTGAGTGTGCGCGTGGGGGGGAGAGATAGATAGATAGATAGATATATTTTATTGTATAAATCATACAAAAATGGTATTTACATAATATCAGTCATCTTTTTAAAAATATCGGTCATTTAGTTAAAATATATTTCACATATCATCCTTGTCAATAGATTTCTTAAACTAATTATCACAGATAAAGCGTCTGTAAATGTATACATTTATACAGCTAGTCATCAAATTTGTACAATTTAGTCATAGCGTCAATCTTTATAAAAGGTGTCAAAGACATTCATTCAGTTCTAATTCTAAAAAATAGTTTCTTATAGAACATTAAAAACTTAATAAGGACGGCAGGTTTCTATCAGAGGAGCGAAGGGAGTTCCAGAGATGTGCCGCCTGCACCTGGAAGGAATTTATTCCGAAATCATTCCTCATTTTGGGGACCGAGAGTTCCGGTGCAATCTCCCCTTGAGGGCCTTGTGGACACATACCTAGTGAAGAGGCTCAGAAGGTACTCCGGCTGACGAATGCGCAGGATCTTGTACAAAAGTACAGCCATAAAATATTGCCTTCTAATATCTGTGCGCATCCAGTCAAGCTTGGCCCTGTAAGGAGTGATGTGTTCATCCCTCCTCACACCAAAAACATATCTCACACATGAATTTTGTAGTACCTGTATTCTGTGTTTTTGTTCTTGAGATGCGTCGAGGTATACCGCAGAACAATAATCAAGATAAGGGAACAGCAGAGCCATTGATAAGCGTCTACGAAGGATCTCAGTCGTGTATTTGCGAAAAAATCGCAGACTATACATGGTTCTATTGAACTTCTTTGTAACTGCATCGGTGTTTTGACGCCAGGATAGAGTTTCGTCAAACACCACGCCGAGATCCTTGACCGTACCAGAGAATGGCACGCGAGCCTCGCCGATCCCAATGCCGGATACATAAAGTGCTTCTTTGTGCAGAAGATTAAGAAGATTAATATAATACCCGAAAGCTATGGCTTGAGTTTTTTCGGCATTAAGTACCAGCGAAGCCGCGTCAGCCCAACCCGACACGGCCGCAGCCGCCTTCTCAAGCAACGCTATACCCTCAGCCAGTCTATTCAGTGGAACCTGAGTATAAATTTGTAAGTCGTCAGCATAAAGCATACGCTCAACGCCCTCAATGTCAAGTACGTCACGTAGGTCATTAATGTATAAGAAGAGAAGCGGCCCGAGGACCGACCCCTGTGGCACCCCAAGGTTCGTGGCAAGCCACGAAGATTTGCCAAAACTCTTTGTTATAACTATTTGCTGTCTATCCGTGAGATATTATTTTTTTTTTCCTTCCAGGGGTTATCCTCACGAGGAGATGTACCCATATCCGTGAGATATGAGTGGAACCACGAGAGAGCAGGTCTCGCAGAGCCGATATCCCTCAGACGCTTCAGCATTCTGGAATGAGAGATTTTGTCAAAGGCTTTACTGAAATCAAAAAGTAGAAGTAACGTCAGTTTCTTTTTGTCCATGCCTTTTCTTATGTCTTCCGTAAGTCTCAGTAGTGCCGTCTGCGTGGAGTGGTTTAGACGAAAACCTGCCTGTCTAGGGTCAAGGATGTTGTTGATTGTAAGGTAATTCATGACTTGGTCATGAACTATCTTCTCAAGAACCTTAGAAAAGAAACTTAAGAGGGCGATGGGTCGAAAGTCTGACGGCGAAGACGGATGGGCACTCTTCTTAAGCGGAAGAACATGAGCCCTTTTCCAGGATGACGAGCCAGAGCATCGGCCTAATAAGTGTTCATATTACCGTAAATCGATGTATTCTCTGCACTCAATAACTGTATGACAAAATACTCAGTCGACTATCGACACTGTAAGAAGCAACGATGTAAGCGAAAATATGCTGAACTGTTCTGTACAACGACTGCTGCAAGAATGGCGGAGGAATCGCTTCGTGGCGCCTTCCTCCCGGCCCTTTTCCCTCGAAAATTCGCGGAAGCCAATTAGCATATTCCGCGAACCGCCAAAATGCTCGCGGGACCAATGGGGAAAATTCCTGGAACCGCGCAATTATGTAAATTTCCCCATTGGTCGACCGCACTCGCACGCCCCCTATTACCATCGGCCGCGCGGGACCATTCAAATAATCTCGGCTAATTACATATGTACAATACTCGAAAAGTCCATCTATCAACGTTAAATCTATGTTAAAGCGAGATATTTACAATAAATAATAATAAACAAAGTATAATTAACCAGGCGCACTCAACTGCGCACGCCTACGGCCTCTGCGCATATACAAATTCAATTAAGTTCGTTTGAATCTCGTGCGGCCCCGCGCCTGCGCGCCTCAGTCGACGCGCTGCCTATAGACGCTGCGCGCTCGCCTTTACCCTCTCCGCGCCTCGTTCCCCCGCCGCCGCGCGCGCTAGTCCCTCCGAGCCGCCTCTCTTCTGCTGCGACCGCATGGCCAGCAGTAAAGATGGCCGCTCGCTCGCTTCGCTTGCGCTCGTCGCGTAACCGGCGCCCGCGTGCGCCCGCGCATCCTCGACCTCGAAGCTCCTCGCCTGGAGCTTCGGGGAGTAACCGCGAGTGCCCGCATCCATGTTTCGGGGCCGGGGCGCTCGGGTCGCCCTCCGGCCCACAACATCATGGCGGCGCGCAGGCTGCCCCCTCTCCAGACCCATCCGGGGAACATCGTCACCGGGACGACTCCCCAGGGCCCTGGGGTGGCTGCCTGCTGCTCGCCCTCCAGTGTAAAGTGCCCTCATTGATTGTGTGGTGTTTTCCAGGGTCGCTGCCAAGGACTGCTGCCAGCACCGCCAGCTCCAACTCCTCCAGGGACAGCCCAGCAGCAACGAGGTCCAGCCGTCACCAGAGCACCTCAACAGAAGGGGAAGAGGAGTAGTGGTTAGCTCAGGGGCTGGAGCTGACCACCCAGGACCGGTAACCCCAGCAGCGAGTCCCCCAGAAGGACTGGACGATGGGTGAGCCCCATCGTCCACAGGTAAACACTACCCCATTATACATTGGGAGTGTTTTATTATTAATATTATTTTTTTGTGTTGCAGGGCTGGGCGGAGGAGGACCTGCTGGTCACAGAGTCCTTCTCCAGAGCGTCAAGAGCTCTGCCCATAACACTCTGGGGGGGTAATCTAGTGAGTAGGCGGGTAGGTAGGCTAGAGGGGAGGACTCAGGCTCTCGTCAACAGAGCCTGGGCTCTCCCCGTCACATCCTGGTAGACCGAAGCATTCTCATTGTGTGAGATGGAAACCTTGGAAAAGTGAGCGTTCAGCTCCTCCGGGGTGATCCTGTTCAAGTCCTCCCTCTGCTTAGGTAGAAGATTCAGGTTGCGCAGTTCTTTCCACACCGTGTTATTATCAAGTGCTCCTGACAATTTATTTGAAAGGAACTCAGTGCGGGCCTGAGTTGTCTTGTTATCAGAAAGATCGCGCAACCTTTGGAATTCGATGAGTAGGTTTTCGTCACTTGTCCGAACATAGCGTTTATAAGTCGCGTCCGTTTTCTTGTATAACAGCGTTAGCTCAGCAACAACCCACGGAAACCTGTTCTTTCTAGGCTTGAATTCCTTCAGAGAAGCAAGCTCATCAATTGCCCCTGTGAGGTTGCGGCTGAGACAGTCAAGTGCAGAGTCAATGTCACCTACGTCATCATGGTTAAGTAGCCCCCAATCGCATCGTTTCAGAGTAGAGACCAGGTCTTCCTGCCGAATACCTTTGAAATTTTGGTATTTGAAGGAGCCTGACCTCTCTCTGGGTTGTTGAATGATGAGTTCAACGTCAATAATATGATGTTTGCTGCGAAAGGGAGCTGGGAAGTTGCGTTCGTCCGTGATTATGTCGTTATCGTCCACCATCATAACGTCTATCCATGTGCGGGACGTTGCGGTTAGATACGTAGCCCCGTGCTGAATCAGACGCAACGACAGCTCCTCAGATAATTTGCGAACAAATTTCGGATCATCACTGTCTGAAAGAAGATCGGCATTCAGATCGCCCGTTACAACTTAATGACTGTAGTCGAAACAGTGTGATGTTAAATCGTTGATGAAAGAAGGGTCTTCAGTAAAGGCGATGTGTGGTTGTCTGTAAATGACCGCAGCAAGAATAGGTTGGGAGTTGCCGTGTTGCACTGAGCACAAGAGGTACTCAGGTATGCCGGGTTTACCTGGTCCTGTGGTGTTTGACAATGAAAGAAGTTCTACTTTGTAAAAATTGTCACAAAACATTGGCACTCGAGTCATTTATTGCGAATTATATCAAATAAATGTTCTATAAGCTCATGCTTTGTGATAATTTGAATCATGATTGGCAATAGGTAGAAAATTTTTTTTTACAGTTGAATATTGATTTTTTTTGATAATTAAGCATTATAAAATTGATATAAAATATTTTTCTGCAGAGAAAAAAAATTAAATCAGCGTTGTTATTGAAAATCATCATTTTTGGCGGTTTTTGCCTCAAAACATGACTTGAGTTAATCTCGCATAACTTTTCAAGGACGCCGAATTTTTGAAAACGGATTTTGGCATTCGAAAGAGGAGATCCAAATACATAAAAAAACATGGAAAAAAATCGTTTTTTTTCAATTTTAAGATGTATGTAACCCCTTAATGTGGGCTCTTAGTGAGTTAACATTGTGAAATCCCGCTCTCAGTCTCCCCGAGGCCACGACAGAATCCCGCTCCTTATTTGATAGTCAATTTTTGACTTCGGTGGGGCCTATCTCCGGAGCTGCTCTGGCAATGACTCTTAGGTCAGCCGTATTCTCAACCGGGAATACTTTGTCTCCCACCGCTCGTCTTGCAAGAAACTTGCCGTTCCTGAACCAAACATACTTAATTCCTAGGGGCTTAGCTATTTTACGAAGACTAGATAATCTTTGGTATGTTACAGAAGAAAGAAATTCATTAATAAATATAGCAAAGTGTATCACATGCTTGGACTTGCCCGCATCTAGCAGTGACAAGTCCAAGTCACTGGTATTTAGGCCCATTCTCTTATGTTTATCGAGTAATATTTTATTTTTGAGATCTGCGTTTTTCATCTGTACAATGATGGCCGGGAGTCTACTACTATTTTTATTATTATTATTATGACTAGAAGTATTTGAATCTTTGGTATGTATTAAATGACTAGTATAAGTATTGTTATTGTCCTTATTGTTACCGCTATTAATACTGCTGGATTTGATTTGGTGGGCCCTTACGATATCGCTCTCGCACAGGTCAGGACAGACGGTGATAAGGACGACAAATGCTGCTTTCTCTGCAGGAATAATATATTTCTCACAATCAACAATACCTGTAATAAATAATTTGTCACTCTCAGCACCATCCGTCCGTTCCCCAGTTTGAAGCGGTACTCCAGCATTGGGCAAACGTGTGCTAATAGAAGGGCCCACCGAAGCATCACTGTGGCCATCAGCCACTGTCAGCTCGGAGTTATTGCAAGTGTTATGTGGGGTGTTTATTATGTGGTGTGTTTGAGACTGGATGTGTTCTATTTTCTGTAGTATGGAAGTGTTTTGAGTGGATGTGGTTTTAATGTGTTCAATTAATGTGTTATTTTGAGCGAGAAGTGCAGAGATAGATTTAGCAGAATTTTCCAGTACTAAATTCTGTTTTTCCACGAGTCACTCAAGCTCCGACACACGTGAGCCCAGCTTCGTGACACTTTCACTCAGTACCGGAATGAGATTCAGCGACGGTTTAAGTGATTCAAGCCCGTCAGAGATGAGCGATCGTTGCCCCGCACATTCCCGCTCAATCAGTTTTTGATAATGGCTGACAGCATTATACCTTTCGCGGTCGATGCTTCTACTAATTTAGACAAGCTGTAGCCAGCAGAGCTTGCGTCAGAGTTATTGTCAATATTACTATTACTATTACTACTACTACCATTACAACTAGATGCGCTAAGACTATTATTAACACTATGACTACTACTACTTATACTAATATTGCGGCCGCGTGTAACGGAGTTATCTTTGGCTTCGAGGGGTGGTGTTTCCAGAGGAGATGTCGATTTTCGATTTGAAATTCCCGCGTTCGAGTTCGTAGCGCAGGGTGCCGCGCGCGCTGTAGCCGGCGTTGATGAGCGCAGGAGGGCCCCACGCGCCGCAGCGCCAGCACTGCCCGGAGTCGTCGAGCGCGCGCGGAGCGGGGAATCACAGCCGACCGCGCTCACGGGTGGGGATGACTGCGCGAGTGAGCGGCTTTCTGCTGCCGCTCTCGATGTCACACCTGGCGCGGCAATTATTGCATGGTCCCTCTCCCTTTTTATTTGCGCATTTTGAGTGCCGAGGCTTTTTGCACTCAGGACACTGCTTTAGGGGGCGGTCCGATGTTACTTTACACACAGCGCAGGTGTTGGGTTTTCCTGGCGCCATATGTATACCACCCGCGCAAGATAAGTCGGAAGAGGGAACGTACCTGCACTGACGCGATCAGCTGTTGCTCGCTGAGGCTCCGCCTTCGCGCTTTCCCGCCGCGCGTTCGCTCCTTGCACTCCTAACCTCGCTTTCAGGATGACGATTGATAGCGGCTGGAGTAGTTTCAGCAAGAGAGAGAGTGCGAGAGAGAGAGAGAGTGCGAGAGAGAGAGAGAGAGAGAGAGAGAGAGAGAGAGAGAGAGAGAGAGAGAGAGAGAGAGAGAGAGAGAGAAAGAGAGAGAGAGAGAGAGAGAGAGAGAGAGAGAGAGAGAGAGACAGCGTTGGAGTCCGTGGCGCGGGGAGGAGAGAGGGGTGCGCATCGGTCTGCGCGTCAGAAAGCGTTGAGGCAAAGCGGCGAGTGGGAGAAGCCAAGTTGTGTGGCTGCGGCGCGGGGAGGAGAGAGAGGCGCGCGGTTCCGCCGAGTGTCGGTGGATACGGACCCGCCGCGGGAGAGAGTAAGTGGAGAGCGCCGTAATAGGCGCATCGGCCGGTCACTCGGTGTACACGCGCATAAGGCCGAGCGTGATACACACGGAGAGCGGTGGGAAGCCGTGTGTCGGGGCAGTTCTAACTGTGAGTGAGCGGGCGGTATGATTGGGGGTGCGGGAGAGGTATGAGTGTTTTATAGTAATTTAGCCTGTACATGGATAGGGAATAAATCGAGTGTGTTTAAAGTTCAACTGGAGAGTATTCATTTATTTCCTTATCCTCCAACCGAATATCTGTGCCATTCCCAGCACAGAGTCAGGGAATCCCCTTTTGGCGCGCGGCGCTGTAAATAATTTTTTTTGTAACACGGAACCGGGAAGCTTCGTAGTTTTGGAGACGTTTTCCATGTCACAAGTGGCATCCCTTGTGGGGAATCACTGACTAAGTTGGAGTGGGAAATAAATGTGTTGAGAGTGTGAGAGAGGTGGGCCGATCGATCGAAAGCAATATTATTATTCTTTTTTATTTGATCATATATACACATATATAATTATTGAATAACTGAAACTTATATTGCGTCATTCCCGAAAAAAAGTGTTAAGTGGAGGTGCAATTGGCAATCCTTAGTGAATAGAGACATAACTATAATGACGGGGTGTAGGTTGGAAGCGCTCGTGAGTGGGAGTAGGGAGGGACGAATGAGGTTGCAATTGAATGAGATCAAGAGGGAATTGATCGAGCGGGAGTTGAGTGGGATCGGGGACTTAGCGGTGTTAAGGGATAGGTTGATAAGGGCACGGCTAAATGATGAATTCTCGGGTAATCCACGAATTCAGTGGTTCAGTAGCGATTTTGAGGGGGAACGAGGGGAGGAGAGGGAGTTGAGCAAAAGGGGAGAGAATGGAGTTTCGAAGGGGAGCCGATCCGGTAGGGGATTGGCGAAAGGGAAGAGAAGGTCGGGAAGTCCGAGCGAGTCTGAGTTCAAAGGGTTCGTGTCACCGTCAAGGAGGGAGGAGTTGAACGTAATAATACCGCCTGTTACCGTTCCATCGGGCCTAACGGTGGCCACGACCGGCATGTCGTCGGGCATGCCTCGCGATATGCCCATTTTCGCAAAAATGAATCCAGAAATAGTAGGGACGAGTATGTCTCCACCAGGCACATGCTCGCAGCAGGTTGCGACTGAGTCGGCTACGGGTTGGGTGGGATACGTAGCGACGGCGATTTTGAGGGGTCTGTTCGGGGCTGTACCTGGCCAGGAGAAAGGGCCTCAGCAGACGGGGATTCACGGCAGTGGCTAGTGGACAGGGGAGATCGGGAGTTCCACCACGTTACCCGCAGCAACCGCAATATAACCCAGGAGTTCCTAAGCCACAGGGAGCACCAAGATATCCGGGATCCCAGAATCGATCCAATGGAGAGACGGGAGTTCCAAGTCGAGAAGGGGGACAGAGCGGACCGGGAGTTCGGGCTTCAATTGTGGGTTGGTAGGCCACCGATCTATCGAATGCCCAGATGTGGTATGTTATAACTGCCAGGGTAAGGGACATTTATCTCGGGAGTGCACTCTACCACGCAGAGAAGCCCCGAATCTGAGGAACTTCCAGACTACTCCCGTGTTGACATGTCAGAATTGTGGCAAGCAGGGATATACCTTCCCTGATTGCCTTGACTGTCGGGAGTTCTGTCAGAAATTGGGAAACGGGGTAGCCGGGGGCCAGCAGAACTAGGAGTTCCGGACCCCCGGCTACGAGAAGATGAGGACAAGGGAGAGCGCGAGAAGGTTGAGGATGAGGAGTCGGAGTGTTGTGACGAGAGTGAGAGTGAGATAGAATTTGTGAACAAGCAAGCACCTCATTACTCGGGAGTTCCAAGCTCAAGGAAGCTTGCTCCCAAGTTAATGAGGAGGAGTTACAAGAGTGGGAGGAGATACGAGAAGCCATGGAGGGACGTCAACGAGTGAGAGAGGGTCGAGGGAGTATGCGCCCTGGAACCCCGGTGATAACCACTCCCGGGAGTGTCGGTGAGAGTGGAGTACCAGTGGAGGGGAAATCGAGTACGGAAACGCAGCCCATGGTGGATCTGTTCCATGAACTGCTGGACGAGGATGAGAGAGTGACTGGAGAGACGAGTGTGAGGTTGATCCAAGTTCCTGGGACGGAGAACATTGCCATCATTGGAGTATCTAACGTCCCAGAAGACAATCGGTGTTATCTAAGATTATCGATTGGGGGAAAGGAGTATCGCACCTTGGTGGACCCTGGAGCGATGGTGTCGGTTGTGGGGCCAAATGTGGCGAGGGAGTTCGAGTCGAGGTTAGTAGAGAGTAGTACCTGGATTAGATCCGTGACTAAAAATGTGACGTAGGCTCTGGGGAACCTAAGAATGATGGTGAATGTTGACGGGGTGAGTAAAAATGTGACTTTTCGAGCAGTGTCGGAGATCGGACAGGATGTCCTTCTGGGTATGGATTTCTTTAAGGCGTTCGACATGGGTGTGAGGTTAGGACGGCGGATGTGGAGAGTGGGGGAGCAGGAATGGCACAGTTTCTGTGACGGCCCTGCTCCGAGCGAAGAAAGAATATTGTATTCAGAGTGTGCTGGCATTACAGAGGTGCAAGATGGGGAGAGAGAGTTAGTGGAAGAGTTAGTGGAGCGGAGATTGGCAGCTCAACGTAACACGACGGGGGTGACTGATTTTTCCGAACACCATATAGTCGTGACGGATAAGACTCCGATCGGACACCGGATCAGGAAAATGTCACCGCGAGTGTTGCAAGAGGCAACGACCGAGTGTGAGCGATTGTTCAACGAGGGGATTATAGAGAGATCGGCGAGTGAGTACAGTAGTGCACCGGTAATGGTTAGGAAACCTGACGGAACCTACCGATTTTGCATTGACTATCGTGACTTCAATCGAGTAACCGTGAAGGATGCTTATCCGATGCCAAATATGGATGCCATCCTGGATAAGCTTCGGAAGGCTAAATATATTTCGAAAGTGGATCTCCGACAGGCCTATTACCAGATACCTCTAGATAAGGCTAGTCGAAAGTACAAAGCCTTCGCGGTTCCCGGTTCGGGGTTATGGCAGTTCACCCGGATGCCCTTTGCGCTGACGAACGCGCCGATGACACTACAAGGGGCTGGTGGATGCGTTGTTTGGAGCCGAGCTCGAACCGCATATCTTCGTGTACTTGGATGACATTATCATCGTGACCGAGACATTCGAAGAACATCTGAAGTTCCTTGACCTCGTGCTCTAACGCTTTGTGGATGCGGGGCTGGTGGTGAACAGGAAGAAGTGTGAGTTCTGTTGCACCAGCGTGACATACCTGGGCTATATTCTGGATCAGGATGGGTTACGACCGGATCCAGAGATAATAGCCCCAGTAATCGAGTATCCGGAACCTAGGACGATAAAGCAAATGCGTAGGTTCCTTGGGATGGTGGGGTGGTATGCTAGAT
Source organism: Aphelinus atriplicis (assembly GCA_020882685.1). NCBI lineage: Eukaryota > Metazoa > Arthropoda > Insecta > Hymenoptera > Aphelinidae > Aphelinus > Aphelinus atriplicis. Next base: position 2,048,876 of record JAJGQD010000006.1, read on the forward strand.
TTATTCCGAAATGCGCGGAGTTGAAATTACCACTGGTAAAACTTCTGCACAAGGGGCAAGGTTGGCGATGGGAAGAAAGTCAGGAGCAGGCCTTCAACGATTTGAAGAAAGCTCTGATTTCCGCTCCCGTCCTTGCGAGACTGGATTTCAGCAGGCCCTTCACCATCCAATGCGATGCCAGCAACTATGCATTGGGGGTGGTCCTGACCCAAGAGTTTGAGGATGGGGAGCACCCGATCGTGTACATTAGTCGGACTCTGACGGCCGCGGAGAAGAATTACTCCACGACTGAGAAGGAGTGCCTGGCTGTTCTTTGGGCGATCGAGAAATTCCGGAGCTATGTGGAAGGGTATCAGTTCGATGTGGTAACCGACCACAGCGCCTTGAAATGGCTGAGAAATTTGAAGGAACCAACAGGTCGTTTAGCGCGTTGGGCCTTAGAGATGCAGCAATGGAATTTCGAGATCACTCATCGGAAGGGGGCAATGCATCATGTGCCGGATGCATTGTCGAGGTTGTATGAAGAGGAGAAGGAAGCGGTGGAGGCGTTTGAAGAGGTGCAGGTCCACTGGTATATCCGCCAGATGGAGGATGTGCTGGGAACTCCCAAGAAGTTTCCGGACTGGAAGGTAGAAAACGGGTGTCTGTATCGGTTCCAGGAGGATCTCTTATTAGACCTCGTCACACATCGAGAGGAGGGTTGGCGTTCAGTGATTCCGAAGGAGCACCGGGAGCGCATTCTGGAGAATGCGCATTGCGCTCCCTCAGCGGGCCATGTGGGGATAGAGAAAACGTACGATAGAGTAGCGAGGAGGATTGGAAGGGGGTCTATCAAGACGTGACGAAGTTCGTGCGGGAGTGCGGGGAGTGCCAGAAATACAAGGTTCCTCAGGGCCCTCGACAGGGGTTCATGGGTCGACGGATAGTCGAACGACCTTGGGCAGTGGTGGCGGCAGACCTTATGGAATTTCCGATGAGCAAGAAAAGGCACAAGTACCTAATCGTGTTTCAGGACCTTTTCACTAGGTGGATAGAGGTCAAACCGATTAGGAAAGCCGACGGGAAATCGGTAGCGGCAGCTTTCGAGGAGTTGATTCTCTTCCGTTGGGAAGCTCCCGACTATCTTTTGACCGATAACGGAAAGGAGTTTGATAACCGGTTATTGGAGGGAGTGCAGAAGGAGTATGGGGTGAAAAAGATCACGACGCTCCCATACCATCCGCAGGCCAACCCGGTGGAGCGAAGTAACCGTACCTTAAAGACCATGATCGCAACTTTTGTGAAGGCTGACCACCAAAATTGGGATCAGCATTTACATGAGTCCACGTAGCAGCATTTTCATTTCCGTCACGCGGTCAATACGGCAATTCAATCCACCACGAAGGTTTCCCCAGCCTTCCTAAACTATGGAAGGAACCCGAAACCGGTGGCGAGCTTGCGTCGGGAAATCGAGGGGGTCCGACCTGTTGTCCAGATCGATCCTTCGATGTGGATCGACCAAATGAAGCGGTTGGACGCGCTGAGGGATTTGGTAGTGAGGTTCATGGATGAAGCGTGGGACAAACAGGCGAAGTATTATGTTGAGGGGAGAGTGAAGGTCACGTATGCGGTGGGGGACTTGGTCGTGCGGAAGACGCATCATCTCTCTGATGGGGCAAAGCATTTTTCGGCGAAATTGGCGGAAAAGTATGAGGGTCCGTATCAGATCGCGCGGATTCTCTCTCCTACGGTTTATATGTTAAGTAAGGGAGAGGGGTCGAATAGAAGGATTGCCAAGGTGCACGTGAGTGAGCTGAAGCGGTATGTCCCACCCCGGATGTTTCCCCGTGATTAACCCCTACTCCAGTTACAGGTCCATGGAGCGCCACGAGACGACTCCTGCCGACCGGACGCGCCAAGTCTGGGCAGCCCGACTGCTGGAACAGGAGCGGGCAGCCACGGGACAACGAGAGGGTCCGGGAGTACTTTTGGACCAACTGGAGGAGGACGTAGAAGGGAATTCCCGGAGTGCCTGGTTCACTCCCGGGATACCAGGGATGCGGGACTACGGTGGGGAGTACCCGAGATCTGAGGGGCCGTTGAGGAGATCGCTCCCACCTCTCTAACGAGGTGGTGGATTGGGCCATCACGCAGGAGGAGGAGGATGCGCTCCTCCGGAGCCCCGAGGAGGTTATGGAGGTGGAGGTAATGGGGGACCTCATTGATTTGAGGTCCGAGGTGGACGAGGAGGAGTTTGTCTCAAAGAGCCCGGAATTGGATCCGGCCGCAGAGAGTAATCGGGCGGAGCAGGAGCTGTTCTCTTACTTGGCGGCCGGACCGGCCTTCCGGGGAGGGTCTTCGGGCCCAAAAGCTGGGGACCCCCAAGTTGCTGCCGTGAGCCCCAGGGTTCGGGAATCCTCGAGCCGCCGGGTTGACCGGGTGGACAACCGTCTACCTGTTGCCCTTCCGGTGGTGAGCCTGGACCCAGCGAGGGTAGGAGCTTGAGAGGGCGAGGCAGGAGCTTGGGAGGTCGAGCCAGGAGCTTGGGGAGGGGAGATGGGGGACGGGCAAGACAATGGAGGCGTTGTAGAAGTGAGGGAGGAGGCAGCCGGAGGAGAAGATTGGGAAATGTGGGGGGAGGGGCCTTGGGAGGCTGGATGGACCGGGATCCGGAAGGTGTTTCTTCCGATGTGGGATGAGATCCTTCGGAATGACTTCAACGTAACGCAGGGACTCACTGCGGGCTGCCAGGAACGTGTTCTTCTTCGCGCGCCTCTCAAGTGCTCAGCTTCAACGTAGCACGGGTCGGTACTTGGATCAACGTTTGACTATTAGTTTTGTCGAGCAAAAGGCGCGGAGTGCCGGATTCACTCCTATTTAATTGATCGTGTTGACCGTGGATTGAGAGGAGCGCGAAGACGTCACGAAGCTGGCCACCCAATAGCGAGCCGCCGCGTCCAGGAGCGTCGATCGAAAGAATCCGCTGGCAAAGCACCCCGCTGCCACCGAGTCAAACGCGATCGCACGCGTCCGGGGTCGAAAGTGCTGAATTTCCACTTGAGCTGGTATATGGCCAGCATTCCTCGACTTAGAGCTAACTCACATTCTAGTGAAATCATCAAATATTATTTGAATTATTATTAAGATTGACTACATGTAAAAGAAATAATCATGGAAAGTACTAGTAAATTATTAGATTACAAATTTTAGTACAACGTAAGACTAACTTATAGTTAGTGAAGCTAAGATTGACGCAATGTTATCATAATAAAATTATCTTAGCATAAACGGAGATAGAGTAAGGATGAAATTAAAAAGAAACGTCGTTGGGATACGACAATGCTATTCGCTACTTGACGTGCCCGTACGGTATTGGCCGACTGTCTCGCTTTTTCCGTCGAAATCGGGAATGATTTTAGTAGCATCTTATGGGTTCATAGTAAACGAGCTAATTGAGCTGTCAATCGCGGTAACGGCGTTTTCACTTTGGTCGCGGTCCCTATGCTCGTATCACGCTATTATTTTGGGAATGATGACTAAGGCACTGTTGCTTTGATCGACTGATTTGATCGGATGGAGCTGAACGGACTTTGGATTCGGATTCAGCAGCCAAAAATACATAGAAGTGAGGTGGTCCAATCTCTGGTTCAATTTTTTTTTATTTTTTGTGAATTGTGTTATTATAGAAATATTATAGAAATATTTATAATTTAATGAGACATATGATCAATAGTTCGAATTATGAATATTTGTCTCTCTGAAAGACGATGGAAGCATTAGTAATAGAAGAATATGTAAAGTCTATCTGAATTATAAAATTAACTGAACTTGCAATTACAATACGAAAATATATTTGAAAGGAATCAAACGATCGGGGAGAGGTAGGGGAACCATGTGTACTAGAAATAATTGAGTAATATAGAGTATTATATGTAAGTTTGAGAAGGTATTAGAAGATATTCGATCCTACCAAGTGACGTCAATTTGATTCGTCATTAGTTCTTCAAATAATTGATGAGGTACCAAAGAACCATGCCGGTAACTTTTTTCGTAATTGTTTACTCAAAGTTGACAATGTCTCCTATAGTAAGTAAAGTATAATAAGAATACGTAATACTCCAACAATGTGAGAACTAATCAGAATGGATACTGATGAAATAATAACTTGACTCATGTGTCTATTATAGATTTCAATTTTTTTCCAAGCAATATGAGAAATAAACCAATTCTGCCAGATGTTTGACGCAACATTTTTACTTTTTTTTAAAAAAATGTTTTTTGGGGATTTTAATTCTTTTTGCGGAGTATCATATATTATGAAGATGATAATTAATGAGATATATTCACTATGCATTCACTAATTAGCGTCAGTAATAACATTCAGTAAATATTTCTCCGAAATCCAAATATATGCACAAAGCGTTACACAAAAAAAATGAAAGTGATCAGTCAGAGTTAACAGTTAATTTATTATTGCATTTGAATCTTCCCAGAAAAATGAATAATGGAATCTTTTGGATTTTCAGGCCAAGTTTTTTTGTATTTCTTCATCTTGAATGTACATCCGGCAATATTTTTTGACCTAATCATACATGTATGATAATTGATACCAACCAATACCAGGAGCGCCCTCTTGGAACACCGTCATTGGTGACCCTAACTACCTGGACACCGTTCGGGTCCAGAGTCAGCTTTTCCAAGTGAAAATATCAGGAGTGCACCCTTGGAACACCGTCATCGGGTACCATAACTAGCTAAATATCGTGCGGGCCTAGGGTCAGTTTCTCCAAGTAAAAGTACCAGGAGCACATCCTTGGAACACCGTCATCTGCGATCCTAACTATCTGGATATCGCTTGGGCCTAGGGTAAGCTTCTCCAAGTAAGAATATCAGGTGCGCATCCTTGGAACACCGTCATCGACGAGCCTAAATACGTGGAGTTCTTACGGGTCCAGGGTCAGCTTCTCCAAGTGAAAATACCAGGAGCGCACCCTTGGAACTCTGTCATCGATGACCATAACTACCTGGACACCGTTCAGTTTCAGGGTCAGCTTTTCCAAGTGAAAATACTAGGAGTGCACCCTTGAAAAAGCGTCATCGAGTACCCTGACTACCTGGACATTGTTTGGGCCTAGGGTCAAGAGAAAGTATGAGGAGCGTACCCTCGGAACACCATCATATTGATGACCCTGGCTTACATCAACAAACCCAAGCAGGTCGCGCCGACACTGTGCCGACACACTTATGAAACCTTAATAACCTCTAAATCATTAGGAGTAGATATCGGAATAGCCCAGTATACGTGCTCGCCAAGTACACTGTACTCCAATGTCCGAGGAGTCCCATTGGCTAGCTTTTGATAATGAACGCAAATCGGGGTGTATATTATGAATCTCACGACTAAATTTGGGGTGATATCGAAGTGACTTCGACGCATACTTTCTAGAAACTCAAGCTCTCAATCGATTTCTTGGGTTCCGAAGAAGAATATGACGATGATTATGTTCTAACTCGCGGAAACTGGTTGAGTTGCGCCGTCATTCATCGCTCTGAACAAAAAAAAATGTTGCTCTAACCTTGGCTGTTTGTGCCGTGTTGCCTGCTCCTATGCTGCGATCTTCAACGGGCGAGGATTCTCGCTAATCTAAGGTTCGTTTTTGGGATTCCAAGTTACCTCGGCGACTTCCTGCTAGTCTCTTGGCTCACTGTCGTAGTCGCGCATGATCTTGGGAAGCCTCTGCTTACCCTCGTGCTAATGCTGGCCTGCACATTTTGAGCTCCTTGATAGGTGAAACTCCTGTTCTACTCCGGCAGGGCGGCTTCTGGATATTGACATTCGCGCCACCGCTAGCCTCCACGCTCCAAGCTCGTCAACAGGTCAGGTTTCTCGCTCAGCTTCGGCTTGCAGTTGGGCTGTCGTCCGGCCTAGGCATATTGCCGCTGGACCTACGGCTCACTCTCGAGGTCACGCCTGGCCTCGGCGTACTGATGCTGGTCTTTGCGCCGCCTCTGGGCTCCGTTCTGCAACTGGCCTCTGTGCTGCAAGCTCGTCGACTGGCTGCTCGTCAACTTATATGTGCCGATGAGAAGATCTCCTATGGCCGTTTCTAACTAATTCGGAGCTGCGCAGTTTCCGTGTGTAAGTCGCCCTTATAAAATAACATTTCCGCACGAGTGCCCGCTGGCTGCTCGTGGCTTCGTACAGGCTGATAAGAGAATATGGGGCGTTTCACCGCAATCCTCCCAGCGCTGCGTGCAAGCGCCGAAACTTGCCGTTTCCAACTCGTATTCACGATGCTAAAATGTACCTAAGAAAATGATTTGTTAGATCCTTCCCATGTAGTTCTCTTCAGCTTTCCAACGGTGTAATCAGTTTTCCGGAAATTTTCCATTTTCATACCCAAAAAATATAAAACATCTTATATTTCAAAAAGTATATTTTTAATATTTTTCTCAATGATTTCAATGGAAAGCTGACGATTTTTTACATAGGAAAAGATATTTCCCAAGGAGTGCTCGAATGATTTTCTCTGTGAAATGGAACGTCAAGAAGTAGACGGAGCGCTACTCAGGCGCACGGAGCGCGTGAGCGCAAATCATGTTGTTTTCAACTCTTCTGACCGAAGCTGATATGGCTCCAAGAAAATTGTTCATACGTCGATCCCATGTTATTTTTTCTCAGCTTTCCAACGGTAGTATGAGTTTTCAAAAAATTTACCATTTTCATCTCAAAGAAAATCTTTTTAGAAGAGTAATTCAATTATTCTCTTTAAAAAATGGCAAAGTATTTCCAGATGAAACTGTCAAGTTGGTGGAAGGTTTCTATGGGAGAGATAGTATTAGCCGAGTTATGCCAGGCTTAAAATATAATGTATCTGTCAAGCATAGTAATGGCAAAAGAGAACACGCTCAAAAAAGATTACTGCTCGGTAAGTTAAATGAAATTTATTGTTTATTTAAACAAGAGTATGAACACGTTAAAATTGGATTTACGAAATTCACTGAGTTAAAGCCCCCACATTGTGTTCTCGCTGGAAGCAGTGATACACATAATGTATGCGTATTTGTTCATCATGAAAATGTCAAGCTCTTGCTCAATGCTATTGATATAGGAAGTTTGACAAAAAACACTGAATTTCACCTTGAAAACTATCATGACTGTATCCAAGCAATTGTATGTGGTAATGCACGTGATGAATGTTATTTTTGTGACTGCTTAGATTGTCCTAACATGTCTATATTACGACAACATTCGCTTGAATCTTTTGATAAAAATAATATTTTTGAAGTTCAATATGATTCATGGTTTCAAACAGATCGGTGTACAATAGGTTCAAAAGTTGTAAATGTTTATGAATTTTTGGATATACTGGGCCAAAAATTGTTGAAATTAAAGACACATGATTTTTCTGCTAAAAAGCAATCACATTTTGTAAATGATTTGAAACTAAACCTCCAAGAAAGAGAATTTCCTGTGGGTTGCGATTTTTCAGAAAACTATGCATTTGTGATACAAAATTCTGTGCAATTATTCCACTGGAATAATAATCAAGCTACAGTTATTACTGTCGTGGTCTATTGAACATCTGAGTATAGCTATAATTTCTGACAGTCTCAACCATAATTCTGTTGCAGTTCATGAGTATCAGAAAATTATCATATTGCATCTGGAAAATGATTTTGTAGTGGAAAAAGTGTATTAACTAACTGATGGAGCAGCTCAACATTTTGAAAACAGAACACATTTCCAAAATCTTCTTTACCATGAAGAAGATTTTGGAATTCCAGCTGAATGGCACTTCTGTGCCACTGCACATGACAAAGGTGCAAGTGATGGTAGGCGCAAACATAAAAAGAAGTGCGAAACGAGCAAGTTAGCAACTTACATCTGGCAATCGAATTTTAACACCCAAAGATCTTTAAAATACAGAGACCAACATTTTCTATAGTAGTAAAGAGTCTCACGACCAAACTGTTTTGGAATTAAAACCAAGGCTGGATAGAGCTAAATCTATACCGGGAGCTTTGCAATATTATGCAAATATTCCAGCTGGTGGGAAAACATTGTAGTTAAAAAAAACTTCATTGAGTTCTGAATATATTATTTTCCCAAAAAAAGTGCTAAACAAAGCAAAGAAAAAGTTCTTATACGAATACGTTTGATGAAAACTTCAAAAAAAGCGAAGAAAACTGAAAAAGAAAGCAAAAATAACATGAACTGCATGAACTAAACTCTCTTTGATAGATGAAAATAGGAATGGGATCGACTCATTGTACAATTTTCTCAGATGCATTTTAGTATCGTTCGGAAGAGTAGAAAAAGCATGATTGGCGCTCACGCGCTCCGTGCGCTGGAGTAGCGCTCCGTCTATTTTTCGACGTTCCATTTCTCAGAGAAAATCATTCGAGCACTCTTCAGAAAATATGTTTTCCTACGTGAAAAATCCTCAGCTTCCGATTGAAATCATTAAAAAATATATTAAAAATAGACTTCTTGATATATAAGATTTTTTATATTTTTTGGGGATGAAAATGAAAAATTTCCGGAAAACTGATTACATCGTTGGAAAGCTGAAGAAAAACTACATGGAAAGGACCTAACGAATCATTTTCTCACGTACATTTTGGCATCGTAAATACGAGTTGGAAACGGCATGTTTCGGCGCTCGCGTGCAGCCCTGGGAGGATTGAGGCGAAACGCCCCATATCTTATAGCCGAAATCCATCCTTTTCGATGTTGGGCAGCTGCACAAAAATGCAAGCTGTCCTTATGATTCCCGTGCAATTTGCCATGGATGCATCTCAATCAGCATATTCTTACACTCACATATGTATGCTTGATCCTAATGTCGCTTCTCGGCGCAACTCGGGTAGCATGTGGGAAAATGCGCATCGCGAATGTGCGATGCGATTCGTGCCATTCTGAAATTTCAAAAATGGGCGGGGCAAGGCTGGGACATAACAATATTATACAACATCTTCAACGGAGTTTTGTGATGGCAAGATACATTCAGCGCCCTACAGAAATAATTACAGAAATAACTACAGAATAAACTACAGAATTCATGGAATTTTCACCCACATTTCAGGACTCAATAATGCTCTCGCTTCCATTTCTCGTTTACAACATATACTATTCTATCCCATTTTTTGATTCCCATAAAATCAATTGCTGTCAAATTCTCTTTCCAAAAAATGGATAAAAACGAATGTCTATTCACCATCAAATATTTGAGTCTCGTGGGAACCAAGCAATCGTGAAATCTGAATACCATGACGTATTCGTTCAGATTATTCATCTCATTATCATCTGGTTAAAACTATTTTATTCTATGTTTCAGAGTAAAAACTGCTTTAGCTCAATTCTTCGATGCGTGAAAATGAAGGACTATACAAATTCTGGGAAAAATACTGAACATCGAGTGAAATATGAAAAGATGCAGTTGCTGCTCATATTACTTCAACTGATATTACTGCAACATTGAATGAATTCCTTAAACCTTGTGAATTTTGGAAGTAACTCAAGTGATATAAAACACGATCATGAGAAATGTAATAGTTTATACGACAGGAATATTCTAGGTTGAAGATATCAAATATCCTGTAATTGGTTCTCGTTCAATACATTTTGAATTTATATTACAGAATCAATACAAATAACTCAAGGGAGTTGAATAACTTGAGTAAATGAACTTTTCATGAATGAACTGGTCATGAACTGTATGGAGTTGACTCGTCGACTTTTTATTATATCACTTTGTTGCAAAAAAAATCAGATATACTTCGTTATTTCGTGGATAGCAATGAAATTATTAAATGCAAGTTTCTGTAACACAGAATTTGATATTATGATGAAGTTTCTCCTCCGAAAATATTATTTCGATATTTCCATCGAAAACTATATCAACCTGAGACTGCGCACAATTCAATTTCGATTTGATCTTCAAATCTATCTTGGTGGTAAACAAACAAGCCATCATGAAAGTATCCTATACACTATTGTGCATCATAACATAACTTCTTTTGGCCCCTGGTCACCAGTGGAGAAGTGAGATGTATCAACATATCAAATATTCTGTCTGTCATAGGCTACATTCTTCCTGAGTTTCCGTTAGAAAACCGCTGCAAACTGCAGTAACAGTATGCTCCTCCAAAAAGACTTTGTGCGATGGGAAAAATGGTAGTGGTATCCTACGATTTGTTGTTATATGATTTCTTGTTTGGATTACTTTTTTCCGAAGTCGAAGGAAATTGAAAGATGTCACTTTAGTCTCAATCTTCCCAAATGTATAGAAGAGAGTAATAGCATGATAGAATGCCTCTTCTCTGTCTTATTTCTTTCTGACACGGATCTAAAACGGTTCCTAATATTTACTAAACTACCGTAATTCATGATTTTCTTTTGACAAAATAAGAATTTGGTGAAATAATGATTCCAGGTGAATTAATTTTTGCGTGATTCAGGCATAATCTAATGAAGGAACAGATAAATAAACAAACGCACTATCAAATCCATTTATTCATACGATGAAAAATATAGTCGAGTTCATAATAGGTATGTGGCGGTCGAGCAGATTCCCGCCAAATCCAAAGCGTCTGAACACCGACGCAAACAAATTATTGTTACGCGTCCGCTGTTTTGAGTCATCCTCACTACCACCCATCATGCAGCAGGCTAATCCGCCCCGATCCGGACCAATCAGCATGCAGCATGATAATCCGCCCCGATCCGGACCAATCAGCATGCAGCAGGCTAATCCACCCTGCAACGGACCAATCAGGGACTCGACTGCCCCTACCTGACCTTTGGGCCCAGGTAGACGGGCGACCCAAGCTACCTGAAACCGAAGCCAAGCCGAGCCAGTCCTCATCACACCGCCAGCTGAGTCAGTCGACTCAGCTCCATACACACGCCAAGATAGCTTTCACGCTGCGTCCCTGTATCACACTTGTAATTTTAATTTAAGTTCTCTTTTCAATAAATTCAGTTTCACCCGAAGTGTCCTCTTCTTATTGTGGCGAGAGAACCCCTGCTTGCTCACGCACACTCTCCCATAAATTGGTGACCCCGACGTGATTTGAAGGACGAACAACGGACACTCCAACGCACTCATCACTGGACATAGAGGCAGCGCGCGAGAGAGGACGCCGATTTCGAGCAAGGTTCGTCGTTCTCCCAGCCTGCGCCAACCACATTATCATGGCACTGGAAAACGAACCTGAAGGCCCCGGTCAGCTAGCCGGCGGTGCGGATCCCCTGCAGGTACAATTGCCTCAGGCCAACGTCGAGGCTGTTCAGAGCTGCCCACTTCCCACGTTCAGCCGGGAAGCTCCCGACCTGTGGTTTCTCAGGGTCGAGTCAGCCTTCATAGCACACAACATTCGTGCGGACAGTACGAAGTTCCACCTCGTCGTGTCAAAACTCGACACGGACTCACTCCAGGAGGTCGTCGATCTCGTCTGAACTCCACCGGAGCACAACAAGTACGCCACCCTGAAAGAGCATCTCCTCAGGATTTTTGCCGAGCCCGCCGATCGCCAATTGCATGATCTTCTCACGAATCTGCAGCTTGGCGACAAGAGGCCCTCGCAGCTGCTCAGGATTATGCGGACAAAGGTCAACAATCGGATCTCCGACGACGTGCTACGCATCAAGTGGCTAGATTTGCTACCGGTAAGTGTGCAGCGCACGCTAAAAATACTAAAATCGTCCAACCTAGACGAGTTAGCTGCCGCCGCCGACGACCTCATCGAAACCGGCAACCCAAGCGTCATGGCCGCCGGACCGACGCCAAGCTACTCTCGTTCGGCGTCACCCAAGCGCGCGCAATCGTTGCTGTCCTCGAGCAACGATGCCGTTGCCGCCGAACTTGCCGCCATGCGCTCCCTGCTGTCGCAAATTGATGCCCAACTCCAGCCACGCCCACCAAACGCATCCCAAGGTCAACAAAAACCAAAAGGGCGAGGCCGTTCCAAGTCGCCTTCTGGTCCACACAAAAATGGTGTCTGCCCTTACCATCAGAAGTACGGCACCTCCGCTGTGCACTGCTTGAAGCCGTGCACCTTCAACGCAGCTGACAACCAAAAAAACTAGGCGTTCTGCCGTCTGTCCAGGCGGTAGACGACAGCCTCGATATTGGACAGGGTGTCTACCGCATTTGGAAAATCATGGAATCATGGAAAACTCAGGGAATGCGTAAGACCCTGGAATAACATGGAAATCTCAGGGAATTTCCCTGAAAATCTGGAAATTCTTTTATCGTTACACATTTTTTTCTCCGTTCTTTATTTGCATTTGAAATTAAGTAGAGTCGCCACATTCCCAAAATTAAACACAATGCGTGGTTGCATTTTTTTCTGCTAAAGATTATACTCAATCGGAAATGTACGGGTGTTTGTATTTCGAAGAAATCGAACGCGTGGACACGATATAAAAAGTACGACAACATAAACACCGCGAAAAAGCAAGCTACTGAACAGTATTTGTTGGAGTCAGCTATTCTAGATAGTCAATTGGCGTTATTAAAAAAAATAATGTATCACTTCGGTTTGAATATTGAGATAAAATAATATATTATTTTATGTTGACTATTAATTGACAGAGTTGTTGAGTGTTACTAAAAGTCGGTACTTTTATGAGATCAAAAATATATTATAATTTTGTTTACTTGTCATTGGTTTAACCCTTTGAGGCATGCTTTTTTCTACTGCATATTTTGGTCTGAATTTTCGTACTCGGGGGTTTTTGGAGTCGCTGATCACGAATCTGAGGTTAGTTTTTCAAAATTCAAAATGGCGGATCGCGGATCCAAGATGGCGGACAAAATTTTTGAAAGTCAACCGAATTTGATCTAATCTGGTACACAGGGGTTTTTGAGGTCTCTGATCACGAATCTGAGGTTAGTTTTTCAAAATTCAAAATGGCGGATCTAAGATGGCGGACAAAATTTTTGAAAGTCAACCGAATTTGATCTAATCTGGTACACAGGGGTTTTTGAGGTCTCTGATCACGAATCTGAGGTTAGTTTTTCAAAATCCAAAATGGCGGATCCAAGATGGCGGACAAAATTTTTGAAAGTCAACCAAATTTGATCAAATTTAATATCGATATCGTCATTCTCCAATTCATCATCATCACACAATCCATCAACAGATTCAGAATCACTGGGAATATCAGCGATTTCATCCATAATTTGAAGTTTTATGAAATAATGTCTTGAGAGCTGAATATACGCAATAGGTACAACTTAGTGTAACAGTGAGGGATGGAGATAAATGATTTTTGTTCTACGAGAGAACTTGCTAACATAAATTTTTCTCAATTTTGTTAGCCTGACACTCAAATAGGATTTCCAACAAGCAAAAGTTAGGAAAAAATATTCACGTGAATTATGGAATTTTTGATTATAATTATTTTAAATAAGTAATAAGTAATGTCTTTTTACAGAGTTGTAAAATAAAAAAATTAGTCAATTTTTTATGAATATTTATTTTCAGTACTTGAAGATTATTCAATAATTCAAAAACTAGTAGTGTAAGTTTGGCTTCTTACGCATAATGAAATGCAATGCAATCGAAGCAAGATGGAATTTTTTACTCGGAAGTATTTAGAGTTACTGAATAAGAATCTACAATTAAAATTTCAATTTTTGAACTCCAAAATAGTATATTAAAAATTGAGAAGCAACGTGTTCGTATGTGAAAATCGTAATTCGGGAATTTTTAAGATCGTTGTATATTTTTGTCTAAAAAAGTTTCCCGAGGGTTTTCAGGATCTAAGAATACGAATATAACATCAAACTTATTTACAGCTTCCTCGAAAATCCCGCGCGAGTAGATTTCCAGCATGGATTACGTTATTTTTGGAATTTCCAGTCTGCCATGTTGATTCCGCCATCTTGAATGTAGGAAAATTGTAAAACTGATATCATATTCATTATCAGCGATCCTAATAACCCCTGAGAAAAAATTTTCAGACAAATATACGCTATTTTTAAAAATTTTGGCCCGCCATTTTGAATTCGCCATATTGGATTTGAGAAAATCATATTTGTAATTGCATATTCATAATCAGCGACCCCAAAAACCCCTGATTGAACATTTTTGACAAAAATACGTTATTTTTAAAGTTTTGGTCCACCATTTTGAATCCGCCATTTTGATTTTTGAAAATCTGACCACAGATTCGTAATCAGCAATTATCAAAACCCTAAGATACAAATTTTCATGAAAATCGAACGACAAATGAGCTGGAAAATGATTTTTTCCTAAAAAATCTCATTTTTTCGCAATTTGTTTATTTATAACTATCTAACAACAATTAAAATATCAATTTTTGTTAATTAGTATTGTAGAGAAACTTCCTAGCTATCAGGAGAATCTATTACCATTCATATACACCGATAAATACAATTTTTATAAATAAAAATCTTGGATGAAATAGGTGGTTAATATATTAACCACCATGCCGCAAAGGGTTAACCGTCTCGGCCCAGAATGCCACTCGAAGCATGTCGCTCTTCGGTACCGCAGAACTTTTCCTATTCGCGACAGAAAAATTCTTCAAGGACATATTTCGAATGGTAAAGACTTGCCCTTTCCGATGGTGTCAATTAAATTTTTTTAAATCATTATTAAGTTGGCAAAAGTACAGTATTTTTACAAAACAAAACGCGCAAGGCCTGTTTATGCAAAGATGACGAATTTTTCGAAAAATTCAAGAATAAAAATTTCTTAAAATCACTTAAAAAGTACGCTGGAATTTGTTCAGAATTTTTCGAGCTTTTTTTAAATTTTGCACTTGTCAATTTTTGTAAAAATCAAAAAATCGCTGAGGTTCCAGGTCCACGGCAGACCCAAAACCCCTTGAAAATTTGATTTAAAAAAGGAGCTGTTTCGAGAAAATCGCGTTTTTTTGTAAAAGTACTGTATTTTTGCCTATTTAATAATGTTTAAGAGAAATTTAATTGACACCATCGGAAAGGGCAAGTCTTTATGTTTCGAAATATGTCCTTGAAAAATTTTTTGTCGTGAATAGGAAAAGTTCTTAGGTACCGAAGAGCGTCATGCTTCGAGTGGCATTCTGGACCGAAACGGGTTAAGATCCATGTCAAAATAAATAACAAATAGAAAAATTATATTTTGTGCATTGAAAAATCGGAGTTCATCTTTATTTCCAACCTGGAATTCCATTCCTTGATCCTGGAATAGTCATGGAAAACTCAGGGAATTCCCTTCATCTGATGTAGTAGACACCCTGTTGGAGAAAACCGCCTGCACGTTTATGACCGCGAGACACTCCACAAGTACCTGGTTGACTGTGGCTCCGTCGTCTCGCTGCTCCTGAGAAGTTTCTTCCAGGAGAAGCTCGTTCCCCAGAGCCTCAAGCTATACGCAGCAAACTCAACAGAGATCGCGACCTACGGCCGACGCCAAGCCAAGCTTCATCTGGCACTGCGTCGCGACTTCTCCTGGGAATTCATCATTGCAGACGTCCAGACTGCCATTCTCGGAGCAGACTTCCTCGAAGGCACCGGACTTTTGCCTGACCTTAAGAATCGGCGACTCCTGGATCCGCTGACTTCATTTTGGAGCGAGGGCGAAGTTTATGAAGCGCAAACCCATAGCGTTTCCATCGTATAGCACGCTTCTGCCACGAGCGTTCCCATCTCCGACAACTCTGCTAAGGTAATGTACGAGCGTCTAATCGCTGAGTTCATTGATCTTGCCTCAGCAACCGACGTCAAGGAGAAAAAACCAGCCGAGGACCCACTGGTCTACCACCACATAGTGACGACCGGGCCACCCGTCCACGAGCGCTATCGCAGGCTCGCTGGCGAGAAGCTTGCCGCCGCGAAGGAAGCCTTTGACCAGCTGCTCAAGCTCGGCGTCGTCCGGCCATCGACAAGCGACTGGGCCACCCCACTCCACATGGTCAAGAAGCAGCGAGGCTCCGGCTACCGCGTCACTGGCGACTACAGACGTCTGAATGCTATGACCACACCGGACCGCTACCCGCTTCCCAACATCGAGGACCTTCTCCAGGACTGTCACGGAAACCTGGTCTTTTCCGTAGTCGACCTTGAAAAGGCTTACCTCCTCCAGATACTCATGCACCCGGACGACATCAAGAAGACGGCTGTCACAACCCCATTCGGGCTCTTCGAGTTCCTGGGCATGCCGCCAGGCCTGCGGAACGCGTCTCAAACGTTCCAGCGCTACATCGACAATCTGCTCCGTGACTTGCCGTTCGTCAGGAAGTACCAAGACGACTTCCTAGTCATGAGTCGCTCGCACGAAGAGCACCTGCAGCACCTGTGGACCCTCTTCGAGAGACTTCGTCAAGCCGGTCTCTCCATCAATCTGGAGAAATGCGAGTTCGGCAAACCCAAGGTCACATACCTTTGATATGTTATCACAAAGGACGGTTACGAGCCTCCCGCACACAAGGTTGAGGCCATCACGTCGTTCCCGAAGCCCGACACCGTCAAGCAGCTTCGCCGCTTCCTGGGTATGCTGAACTACTACAGGAAGTGTTTGCCTGGGACGGCTGAGACACAAGCGCCTCTCAACGAGCTTCTCAAGGGCGAAACGAAGAAATCCGACAGGCCTATCCAATAGAACGCTGAGGCCGAGAAAGCCTTCCAGGCATGCAAGGACAGAATCGCCAACGCCGTTGCTCCAGCCTTCCTATCGCACACAGCGCCCCAGCGTCTCACCACTGACGCCTCCAACGTCGCCATCGGAGCTGTCCTAGAGCAGCAGGAAGGCGAAGTCTGGAGACCAATCGGTTTTTTCTCTCGCAAGCTTAGCGACACCGAGACACGCTACAGCACTTACGATCGTGAGCTGCTCGCCATATTTGCTTCAATAAAATATTTTCAGCGCATTCTCGAGGGTCGCGAGTTCAAGATTCGCACCGACCAACGCTCACTCACATTCGCAGCACTACAGAGATCGGATAAGGCATCGCCACGACAGCGGAACCAACTTGATTTCATACTTCAGTTCAATGTTGAATTCGAGTATGTCAAGGGCGACGACAACGTTGTGGCCGACGCTCTCTCGCGGATCTGCGCTATCACCATGCCGACGAGCCTCGATGCAGCCACTCTCGCCGAAGCCCAGGTCCAGGACACCGAACTTCCAGCCCTACTCGAGAACTCCAAGCTCGACCTCCAGGAGCTTGACATCGAAGGCAGCAGAGTCGCGTGCAACATCCTTGAGGGCGTCGTTCGTCCCTACATCCCGAAAGCTCTTCGACGCTGTGCTTTCGACATCGTCCACGGCCTAGCTCATCCCAGCAACAGAGGCACTGTGCGTCAACTTGCACAAAAATTCGTCTGGCCAGGCATCAAGAAGGACGGTAGCCGATGGGCCCGCGAATGCGAGCCCTGCCAACGCTCGAAGGTTCATCGCCACAATCGAGCGGCCCTCGCGCACTTCAACGTGCCGGACAACAGGTTCGACCACGTCCATCTAGACTTCATCCAACTACCTGACGTTGGGGGCCTGAAATACTGCCTAACCATGGTGGACAGATTTTCACGGTGGCCAGCCGCGGTTCCCCTGAGGAACCAGGAAGCTGAAACTGTCGCCGAAGCCTTCTACAACAACTGGATCGCCAACTACGGAACACCACTCACCATCACCACTGACCAAGGCCGAAACTTCGAGTCCGAGCTTTTCAACTCGCTCGCACAACTCATCGGAGCTCGCCGCGTTCGCACGACGCCATATCATCCGCAAGCGAATGGTATGGTCGAACGCATGCACCGCACGCTCAAAGCCGCCCTGATGTGCGCACTCCCAACCAAATGGCCTGAGCGACAACAGTGCTGCTCGGCCTTCGAACCAGTTTCAAGGAGGATTTGCAAGCTTCTCCCGCGGAAATGCTTTACAGCATGGCGTTACGCATTCCCGGAAAATGTTTTGTTTCAGAGAGCATTCCAGCCAACCCGCATACGTTCCTGAGCAAGTACAGGCAGCTCATCAGAACGCTCAAGCCTACATCTGCTTCCAATCACTCCAAGGAACGCATCTTCATACTAAAGGACCTCGCAACATGCTCGCATGTTTTTAGGTTGGTTGAGAGCGTCAAGCGGCCTCTTGAACAACCGGCCCGCACCGAGTCATCAAGCGTGTCAGTGACAGACACTACGTCATCGACATCAACGGTGTCGAGAAAGCCATCTCCACCAACGCTTTGAAACCGGCCTACATAACACCGCACGACGAGGAAGTGCTCAAAGATTCAGAGTCTAGCGCTTACACTCGCCAAAAGCAACCGCAAGCAGCATCAAATCAGCAGCTGAATCCTGGACCGAGCGCCGAGCCTAAACCCAGCGCCTACCCCGTGAAGGGACGAGTATCGTTCCTTTCGCAAGATGCGGAAGTCACTGGTGGGGGAGTAGCTGTGGCGGTCGAGCAGATTCCCGCCAAATCCAAAGCGGCTGAACACCGACGCAAACAAATTATTGTTACGCGTCCGCTGTTTTGAGTCATCCTCACTACCACCCATCATGCAGCAGGCTAATCCGCCCCGATCCGGACCAATCAGCATGCAGCATGCTAATCCGCCCCGATCCGGACCAATCAGCATGCAGCAGGCTAATCCACCCTGCAACGGACCAATCAGGGACTCGACTGCCCCTACCTGACCTTTGGGCCCAGGTAGACGGGCGACCCAAGCTACCTGAAACCGAAGCCAAGCCGAGCCAGTCCTCGTCACACCGCCAGCTGAGTCAGTCGACTCAGCTCCATACACACGCCAAGATAGCTTTCACGCTGCGTCCCTGTATCACACTTGTAATTTTAATTTAAGTTCTCTTTTCAATAAATTCAGTTTTACCCAAAGTGTCCTCTTCTTATTGTGGCAAGAGAACCCCTGCTTGCTCACGCACACTCTCCCATAGGTACAATTACATTTCTCCATCCTCTCGGGTCATTCGGTGGACTCCGATGCGCGCTGTTCTTCGGCCGCTTCCGAATCCTCGGCGCGCCTGAGTGTATTTGGCGGTGTTCAAATCCACCCGTGATTTAGGAGTGCAGGGCCATATCCCGTCAATTCGCTTCTCGCAGTGTTGTACGTGAACGTTATCTCGGAAACATAGTCGTCCCATTCATTGTGTTTCTCCTCTATAAAGCTGCGCACTGACGTTTTAAATGTCCTATTGACCCGCTCAACAGGGTTCGCCTGCGGGTGGTAGGCCGGAGTCGTATCGTGTTGGACGCCTAATTTTTCCGAGAAATCGGTGATCAGTCATCTCTTGTACTCAGTTCCCTGTTCGCTGAAAAATTTGTTGGATATCCTGAAGCGCAGAAACACAGAGTTTAAAGACTTAATTATGGTGTTCGTGTTGACTTTCGCTATCGGAAAACATTCAATCCAACGCGTGAGCCGCCATCTTAAAACCGCCATCTTGGATACAGAATTTCGAAAATCTGATGTCAGATTCATCATCAAGGCCCCCAAGAACCTATTAGTCCAAATTTTTACGATTGTTCGACTAAAAATGTACAAAATCATGAGCCGCCATCTTGGATAATGAATTCCAAAATCTGATGTCAGATTTATCATCAGCGCCTCCAAGAACCCGTTAGTCTAAATTTTTACGATTCTCCGCCAAAAAATGTACATAATCATGAGCCGCCATCTTGAATCCGCCATCTTGGATACGGAATTTCGAAAATCTGATGTCAGATTTATCATCAACGCCCCCGAAAATCCATTATTCCGAATTTTCCCGATTCTCCGACTAAAAATGTGGAAAATCGTCAGCCGCCATCTTGAACCGCCATCTTGGATCCATAATTTTGAGAATTTGATGTCAGAATCGTTATCAACGACATTGAAAACCCCTGTTTACAGAATTTCAAAGGAATATATCGAATATGAGAATGAATACTTTAAAATATTGATAAAATGAAAATCCAAAATATTGATTCCCGTGTTTTGGCCGCCATTTTGCTGAAAAAAATCATAGTCGAAAAAACTTAACGAATTTGGAAAGTTCAAATATTTTGTGCACTCTTGTGTAGATTTTCGACAAAAAATAAAATTCCTTCTTCCTCTGATTTTGGATTGAAAAAAAAGTACTCCGGAAAATCGCATTTTTTATTTTAATTTGTTACTTATTTATTAAAAATCAATTTTTTCAGTCTTTTTAACCATTGCATCGTGTAGAGCATACCCAAAAATAGTAGGAATGACTATTTTGCAATGAACATTCCGTCTTATTCATCAAAATTTTTGAGCTCGAAAGTACCAATAAAATTTCTGCAATCTGGGACTTAATGGGTTAAGCATTTAGTATCTCTTAAGAGAGATTGTTTTGCTACAGTAGTATTTCTTACAGCTATTTACAATTTGAGTTCGCAGTCGCGTAGGTAGTAATTTATAATTTTACATACTTTGTCGATGGTTCTTTCAATGATATCTCGCAAGTTAACGGAAGATGTAATTCCATTTTCTGTAGTTCGCTTACAAATTTAATGCGTTGTTCGTCGTATTTTGGGCATTGCCAAAATACGTGGTTCAGATCTTCGCATTCATTTTCGCATGTACACGTTATCTCATTGATGAGCCTAATCCTGCCTAGTGAGTAAGCTAAATTATAATGACCCGCTCTGCATCTGTTTATGGTTGATATTATTTCACGAGAGATGTTTTTCTTCGCAAACCAAGGCTTCGATTTAGAACTGTAGTAGTTACTGCAAGTATTCTTTTCCTCTAGTATCACTCTGCTGCAAGATTATTTTACGGGTGTTTTCAGCTGCTGTGAGTTTTAAGTGTTCTTTGAGGTCTGTGAATGGAACGTCATTAGTATTATCACCAGGCAGATTTGCTGCACTCTTTGCGAGGGTGTCTGCATATTCGTTCCCTGTGATTCCGATGTGAGATGGAATGTAATGAAATTTAATTTGGCTTTTGTTTGAAGTAATTTTCTAGAATTTAAGGATTTTTTTTTATTTCAAGAATATAGGGATTAGTTTCAATGCTCATTTGCTGATTTCTTAGAGCCATGATGGCGCTGAATGAGTCAGAGAAAATTATTACGTTTTGATTGTTATATTTGAGGGCTATTCTGACAGCGTCGATGATCGCTGCACATTCTGTTGTAAAAATTGAAGTGTGTTTATCGGAGCTTCTTGTGACATAGGTATCTTGGTTGATGTTAGTGCATGCGCTACCTACCGATACTGTCTTGCTAGATTTGCTTCCGTCCGTGAAAAGAGCATAAGCATTTTCTGAGTCAATTATTTTTTCGATTTGTTCGTTAGGATTTTTCATTTTTTCTATGAGCTATCCCGATTCTAAGTTAACATCAACTTTTGCTGTGATTGTTTCATAGTTCGTATATAACAATAGAATGAATATTTCTCAAATTACACTTAATTCTTGTATTTACTAATGTTAAGATGGAAAATAACTCGAATCACAAATTTATGTCAAGTACTAATATAATTTTGAAGAGGTTAAGCTCAAAAATTGTATAAATGGTGGGAATAAAATACACCATTTGCATTTTTATTTCTCATAGAAAAATATTTACCTTTGAAAACGGTAAACGTTGGCGACTAGTAGGTTCTGTATCCCATAGTTCGTTGTTGAATAAATTCTTATGCGACTAAATTTTTTTATAAAAAATGAAATAATTATATCCCAGTAGGGATTGCTTTCAGAAGAGAAGAAATAGTGGAATATATCTACCTCATGTTTTTCTGTTACGGACTTCGAACTAATAACCTGAATATCAATTTGCTAATGTTAAGATAAGAAAGTACTAAAATCACAAATCCATGTCAAGTACTTAACTCATATAATTTTGTAGAAGTTGAGTAGAAAAATTATAAATGGTTGAAATCAAATATAATACACCTCGAGCAATTTTTCTTCGTCATAGTAAAAAATGGACCTTTGAAAAAGGTATACGTGGACGACAAGTATGTTCCGTATCCCTATAGTTCGTTGTTGAATAAATTCTTATGCTACTAAATTTTGTTACGTAAATAGAACTTTGAAAATGACTGTTAAATCTCAGTCCATCCAAATGCGTGTAAAATAATAATATGATTCAAGTCTAAAATATTTTTGAGAATACAGATGTATGACTTCAATAGACATCTTTACCAACACACGATCGTTATATATTCCAGTATATCATTTCAATGATAACATGAGAAAGTAGCGAAATCTAGCATCAACTGACAAGTATCCAACAGTGTGGATAGCCTGATAACTACATGAATGAAACTTTTTACATTACAATTCTTAACGTTTGAATGTTACAATTCTATATCATGATATTATTTTCATTCTTCAATTGAAATGTATTTATTTTGTTTTACTTCTTTTTTCCATTTTTTTTAGTCAATGGAATCAACAAATGCATACTTGCCACGGGCCCGTTGTTTCACAGTTTCTCGATGGGCAGTGTATTTGTATTTTATTTTCACTTTACATACCAATAAAAGTTAACCCTCTATCCTGAAAATGCTATTTTGTATATGTAAACTTACAATATATGAAAAATCCGGATAAGATTTCTCGCTCAAATTACTATTGACTCAAGTTTTGATAAAACTCATTGTGTTTTCACGAGGCTGTATATCAAAAGAATATCTAAGGAATATCGATCTCTCGGTGAATGTTCTTGCGAATCAGAGATAAAGGTGTTCATAGCTAGAATATACTGTTTTGAAAATTTTCGGAAAAAATAATATTCTATTACTCGAATGAGTTCTAGATGTTCTTCAATAGAGGTGAAAATACTCGATGAGAACGATGAACATAAAACTAAAGATTTTACCAAGGCATGTTTAAGACATGTTTGAAGGATGAAAATTGATTTATCGCCTTTGTTACTTGCAGAAATGTAGATTCAAGAAGCATTGAGCATCAATATTTCCATCCTTTTCTTTCCGTGTTTGATCAGCATTTTCTATATTACAAGCAGGAGCTAGTTTTTTTGAATGAAATGAATTCGCATGAAAGAATCGTACCGTAGATGAATTTCATCGGGAACTATGAAACAACGGGCCCGTGGCAAGTATGCATTTGTTAATTCCATTGACTGAAAAAAATGAAAAAAAGAAGTAAAACAAAATAAATACTATCACCGCCATCTTTATTAATAATTAATTAATACGTAATGGCCACAGGGCCTGGAGCATGATAACGATAAAGGAGTGGCGCGCACGAGGTGGTGAGGCTCGTGTGCGCGGGAGTAGGATCTTGAGCGGGAATAGCGTGACAAAGTAAAAGTCAGTTGATTCTAACAAACACAAATATTTATTAGATCTACAAGGGACGAATTCACAGAGTAAGGCAACGAGCCTTAGGTCGCGTCTCCGGGCCGGAGCCAGAGAGAGCGTGAACGCGTGTTGGCCGGGAGAGAGAGAGAGATGGCGATCGAAGGCGGCACTTACTCATCGATGCGGTTCGAGTCGGCTCCGGCTTGGACCGGCGCTCGTTCTCGGCTTGGCCTCGGGCGCACGGGTGGCGAGCTAGGTGACGTGGGGGATGTCGGCTGTCGTTCTCTAGGGCCGCGATAACACCTAAGGGCGGTCTCGTGATTCGAGGGCACGTGCTATCGCGCGCGAGGGCCGGCAATAAACTGATAAGTTTCCGCCACGCGCTGGGCCGGCCGAGCTTACTTCGGCCGTCTTTGGCTGACGTCACGCGGCGCGATGCTCAAATTTCGTTCGCGTCAACGGTCTCTCTCTCTCTCTTATTATTGTCGGCAGCGCTGGCTCTCTCGCTGGGCGCTGAAACATGACTTGATCAATGTAAACTATGGCATATAATACGTTATTATGAGGAGAGATCTCACAGGGCCTGATATAACAAATAGTTATAATTAACAGCCCGTGACACCCCTCCCCCAGGCGCGGTATAGCCGATTGGCGTACCTCTCCGATACATTCATCTCTCTCATTTTATGGTAAATTAGGATGAACTTATGGGATGGCAGCATGTTCTGCTGCGAGATATTTTCAAGCAAATGAATTGAACTAACATTTCCTTGTGAACTAATTTGTTCATTATTTGAAAACACGAGGGAATGTGAATATCAAAGATTAAGAAAATTGTAAAGTTAAAAAAAACTCTTGACAGCAAGGCATTTGGGGTCTGAATAGGCCAACTGGTTCCTGCTCTCTCTTTTACTAATATTATTGTCTTGCTTGGCTCTAGGGCCTGTCGTCACCAAAACAATTCTTTTGGTTTACGCAGCTTCATCTAATTATCGACGAGCGCGTGATACATTTCGTTTATTCGATTCTAATCAAGTGCATTCATCCACTCTCACTCACAGCCTGAGCTCGCTTTCACAATGATTATGCTACTTTTGACTGACTAGAATCATAACTAGATTTTTAAAAGAAAATAATACAAAAGTTTGGCTTAATGCCTGATCGATTTCTTTATAATAATCAAAACAAAATATACGGCTTAGGGCCTGACAATTTTATAAGGAAAAAACAAAACTATGGCTCAGTGCCTACGATTTTATAGAAAAAAGTAAAACTTTGGCTCAGGGCTACGATTTTATAAAGAAAAAGTACAACTGTGGTTTATAAGAAATTTTTTTCGGTAGAAAAAAATACAAAACTATGGCCTGGGATTTTTTAAAGAAAAAAAAAAACTAAAAAACTATGGCCTGGCATTTCTTCGGCGGCGACGCGGAGCCAATACTGCTTGTCGAAGCCCCGAGCTTTCATCGTCTCCTTCTTCCGCATGTAGTTTGGGCAAACTTGGTTCAAGTCGTTAGGACCGTTGCAGAGCTAATCATGCTGATCCTTCGAACCTACGATCCTTCGAGTCTTCTCGGCGCCTGGTCAGCGATGTCGCTTGCCTTTATCTCCTTTTCACTAGCTACATCAGCGTTCGAGCTCGTCGTGGTTTCCGTGGTATTCTGGCATTTCGATCGCTCGGCATTTCGTCATGAGTTACTACGGTACTTTCTTTACGCTAGCCTCGTCAGGTGCGCTTACGATCGTACCTGCGGCAGTCCCGTTGGACAATGGTTAATTTTCGTCGTGGTAAGGGAGTTTTTCGGGGCCGCCCACGTCGGTTCCTCAAAGCTTCCGGTTCAGCTGTTGCGTTAGCGCCAAATCCCTGGCCAGTAGCTTTGCCGCAAGTCGCTAGGATCAGATTCTCAGATCCCGAAGCTTCGTCTTTAATGTCAGGAAATGTGGGTTATTCCGTCATCCTTACTCGACGCGTCCCGTTGTCAATTGATGGTAGGGCCGCTTTGCTCAATGACGATATATTGCCGATTGAAATTCCGTGCCAGTTTCGCAGAAACTCGAGCTGCAGCTGATAATAGAGCGTGATTTGACGTTCACGTTGTAGTGTTGCGCGTCACGCTCTTGCGTGGAGTCGAATTATGCGCTGCGACGTCTTGCGTCTCCTGGTGCCGATAGGCGCTTCTAAAATTTTGCCCTTCTCCGATTCTCCCCCTCCTTCTCGGCAGCCTTATTCCCATTGTAGGCTGTTAGGCGGAATCGGATTCTGATCACGTTTCTGTCTCCCCGGTTTCTGTCTCCCTGGTTTGGAAGGCTGTCTCCGGCAGAAGACTCATACTCGGCGGTGGAGGAGGTTGATAGTACTCCTCCGCATTTATGAAGTGCTCTGCCTCCTTTGCTTCTTGTATGAACGTATCGACGTCTGCGATTCGTTCGCGTTTGATCTGCCTTTGCAATACAGGCAGCAGATTTACAAACAGTAGATCAATCTGCTGCGACAACGGCCATGCGGGTTGCATTTTGCTCAAAATTGTCAGCAGGCAGACGATATAGTCCGTTACAGGCTCTTTAGGATGTTGAGTTCTTTGCTCGGCTTCTCGACTTAGTCTCCGTTGGAAGTTTTTACCGACTCCGTATATGAGACGCGCCGAGTCGCAAAAATCCTGCCATGTATGCCATCGGTGCCGCGTCTGCCGATACCATTGTAGTGCCAATCCAGACAGCAGTTCCGTCATGTCGTTGATCAACTCCGCATCTGACAAATTTGACGACCTGTTGCACTCCTCCACCCTTTGCAAAATCATTCAGCGTCGTGGGACAAAAGTTTCCCAGGTACTGTGAAAATTCTACCAGGAGATTTTCTCTGAAGTCGAACTGCTCCTGTTCTGTCGTTAAATCCGGACACTGAATGAAATCGGCTGCCCTGTAGTCTCCGTGTAGTCGCCTCATGAGCTTCATCATGTTCGCCGGTGTTGATTCTCCTATTCGCAAATCCAGTTTTGTCAACGCATCTTCGAGTTCCGCGTCCGTCAGTTTCGATAACCATTCCATCAGGTCAATTCTGATATTGGGGGCCATCTTGCTTACGGACGGGTGTTGTTTCGAAAGGTGTGGGATTTCTTATTTAGTCTGACGGCTAATGTACGCTTACGACTACCTACTAACTATATCACAGATACGGTGAATGCTATACGCTCTTACACACTTTATAATCTCGCACACACACACACACACACACACACACACACACGTCTCGTAGTTTCGAATAGAAATGCCGAAAGTTCACGTTTCACACAGATATTGTTAAATATATCGTACAGATCGCTTCACATTTAGTCTTAAATTATTGCAGTCTCGAAGTATATGTTAGTGTTTTGTTCAGTTATTATCTTTGGAAAGTCAGTTCCATGAAAATGAAAATGAGTAAAATAAACAAAAAAAGTTATTGAATTTGTTAACATTTTGTCACTTGTCAACAGTTGAGTTCCGACAGTTCCAATTCTAAATGGGAACTACCGTACTTCGACTCAGGTAAATTATTGCATTGTAAGAAGAGAAAAAAAAAAGTTTTTGGTTTTCGAACAAATAGTCCCCTAGGAAAATTTTATTTTGCCTGAAACAATTTCGATTTTCGAAAGAACAACCTTCAGAAAGATTTTTATTTCGTTAGAAATAATTCGAAAATTTGAAAAAAAAATAATTCTCGAACCAATATTATTCCGTTAGAAATAAATCGGAATTTTGGAAAAGAAATACTAATTGGAAAATTTTATTTCTTTAGAAAACGATTTCAAATTTTGAAAAAATAATTTTCGAAAAATTTTGTTTCGTTAGAAAAAAAAAATTCTAAATTCCAATCATGTAAACATCAAGTAAACATGATCATGTAAACATGATCAATGTAAACATTGGCATATAATACGTTATTATGAGGAGAGATCTCATAGGACCTGATATAACAAATAGTTATAATTAACAGCCCGTGACAATACATTTCAATTGAAGAATGAAAATAATATCACGATGTAGAATTGTAACATTCAAACGTTAAGAATTGTAATGTAGAAAGTTTCATCCATGTAGTTATCCATTGGGATTTGAGATTCTAGTGAAAATCGTTACTTGTACTATGAGAAAGATAATTTCGATTATGGAGTATTTTATTCGATTTAAAATTATTATGAATTTAATACTGAACCCTTCCAAAGTGGTACATACTAGTTCTTCAACTGCTTGACATAGAATTGTTATTTTAGTACTTTCTATCTCAACATTGGTAGATGTATTTGAAATGTATGTAACTACTTGACATAGATTTTGGATTTCAGTACATTCTATCCGAACATGAGTTATTTGATATGGAGTGTATTGACATTTGATAACAGATCGTGCAACAATTGCTTTAGGGTGTACTTTGAAAGAATACTATTTCTGTATAGGCAATTCACACTGTTGGATACTTGTCAATTGATGCTAGATTTCGCTACTTTCTCATGTTATCATTGAAATGATATACTGGAATATATAACGATCGTTTGTTGGTAAAGATGTCTATTGAAGTCATACATCTGTATTCTCAAAAATATTTTAGATTTGAATCATATTATTATTTTACATGCATTTGGATGGACTGAGATTTAACAGTCATTTTCAAAGTTCTATTTACGTAACAAAATTTAGTCGCATAAGAATTTATTCAACAACGAACTATAGGGATACGGACCATACTTGTCGTCCACGTATACCTTTTTCAAAGGTCCATTTTTTACTATGACGAAGAAAAATTGCTCGAGGTGTATTATGTTTGATTTCAACCATTTATAATTTTTCTACTCAACTTCTACAAAATTATGTGAGTTGAGTAATTAACATGGATTTGTGATTTCAGTACTTTCTTATCTTAACATTAGCAAATTGTTATTCAGGTTATTAGTTCGAAGTCCGTAACAGAGAAACATGAGGTAGATATATTCCACTATTTCTTCTCTTCTGAAAGCAATCCCTACTGGGATATAATTATTTCTTTCTTTATAAAAAAATTTAGTCGCATAAGAATTTATTCAACAACGAACATACTTGTCGTCAACGTATACCTTTTTGACAGGTAAATGTTTCTAGGGCTAATCACATTTGTTGAATACTTGTCAGTTGGTGCTAGATTTTGCTACTTTCTCGTGTCATCGTTTACGAAATGAACTGGAATATATAAAAAAGCCATGAAAGTGATACATCTATATATTCACAAAAAATAGCATATTAGTTCGAAATCCGTAACAGAGAAACATGAACCAAAGAAAAAGAGTCATATTATCACTTTCTCACGTACATTTAATAGATTTTACTTGACATATGATTGATTGTGAGTGTAATTTGCAAAAATATTTGTTTGGTGGTAGGATAATCACACTAGTTGAATACTTGGCATCAGATTCTAGATTTCATTACTTTCTTGGGTCATAATTGACAAAATGAACTGAAATATATAACGATAGTGTATTGGTAAAAATGTCTATTGAAGTGATATTTTCAAATGATATATTCGATTTAAATCATATTATTCTCTTACATACACTTGAATAGACTAAGATCAAACAGACATTCACAAATTTCATTTTTAATAAAAAAAATTTGTCGCATAAGAATTTATTCAACAACGAACTATGGGATACAGAACCTACTAGTCGCCAACGTTTACCGTTTTCAAAGGTAAATATTTTTCTATGAGAAATAAAAATGCAAATGGTGTATTTTATTCCCACCATTTATACAATTTTTGAGCTTAACCTCTTCAAAATTATATTAGTACTTGACATAAATTTGTGATTCGAGTTATTTTCCATCTTAACATTAGTAAATACAAGAATTAAGTGTAATTTGAGAAATATTCATTCTATTGTTGGATAACCATACTAGTTGGATAATGCTTGATATTACTATATATTAAATAAATCAGTTTGACATCAGCAGAAAGAAGGCTTCATATTCTGTAATTATTATTTTAAATGTATTTGAATAGAAAAAGAACTAAAAGACATCTTGAAATTTTTTCCTCACTCAAAAAAATGTTGTCACTTGAGCATTTATATGTTTACAAAAAAATATAATTAATTCTACCTAAAAACATTTAGTCGATTGAAAATTTATCCAACAACGAACCACAGAATAAGAAATATACTTGTCGTGAAGTATATCTTTTTCAAAGGTGAATTTTTACTATGAAAAATAAAATTGCTTATGCTATCTGATGTACTAGCATACATTTCTGACCATATTAACCCATTAAGGCCCATGGTCAGACCAGCCGAGATATCATAATACAAATTATTGGATCACGAGCTTTTTTGAAAAAAAAATACCCGTGTTTTTTCTTTTTCAATTTCCATTGTTCAAACAATAATTATTTAAACAAATTGCACCCATAGTCGTAAATTCGAGAAAGTCATGGTGTCAAGCGATTCTACATAAAAAACCAAGAAAAAAACGTGAGATACATTTTTTTGATTTGAGGCTTATTTTTCTGGCAATCGCGTTATAAACAATTGGAATTGGAATTCAGTAAAACCGAGAAAAAGTGGCTTCGGCCCAAGTATCCCATGGGGTTTCTACCCCCCATGGGGTGGAAACCCCATAGCTTTTTGAAGTTGTACTACTTGTTGTATTTCTACCCCAAGTGCAGTGATAGCCCCAAGTGGAGTGATAGCCCTAAGTGGAGTGATAGCCCCATGGAGTAGAAACCTGCACGCAGTATTTCTGTGCCATGGCGCGCACGTGAATCCTCCGCCGCCGCGGAGAGTGAGCAGCTCGCAGTGGGATGTAGATTCAGGTTCTAGTTGTAGATTCAGGGGTTTCTACCTCACTTGGGGTAGAAACCCCATAGCTTTTTGAAGTTGTACTACTTGTTGTATTTCTACCCCAAGTGGAGTGATAGCCCCAAGTGGAGTGATAGCCCTAAGTGGAGTGATAGCCCCATGGAGTAGAAACCCGCACACAGTATTTCTGCGCCATGGCGCGCACGTGAATCCTCCGCCGCCGCGGAGAGTGAGTAGCTCGCAGTAGGAAGCTGCGAGTTTTAGCTCGAGTGGGAGGGTCTCATGAGGGTCTCTACTACTCATGAGCAATCCATGGGTTCGGAATATGTGTGTTTTGAAGTTGCGATGATAAAGTGCTTGAAAAGTCTGACATTGTGAAGAGCACAACTGGCTTTGTATGCTCCGTTGTCATGAGGACAAACCGTTGCAAGTTTGATCCTGTTCAGTGGTGGATAACCCATTTCTGCCAGATCGTGAACATTGAATCTGAAGCGCTCCAACCAACTTTCTTCTGAATTGAGCCTGCCACATATATTTTCTTGGCATCACACAAGTTTTCTCTGAGGATGGGTCCAATAGCGGTGTAAGGACGATCTCCTGCACTCCAGGGTATTCCGTGGTGATGTTGTTCAAGCCAAGTATTAATTTTCTTGTATTTATCGGTGAGTCGGTTCCAAGAAAATGGATTCTCAAATAAGAATACAAAAGACTCGGCATTTTCGCTGAGCGGAAAGATGGCTAGCTCCTTGAGAACGTAATCGTTGCCTGGCTGTTTGAAACCCTGCATGTCAACAACGTACTCCATCTCGAAAGCGAATGAGCTCAAGGATTGATGCAGGTGTACTTTTATAATCCTAAACGACTTTCCTGACATCCCCTCTCATTGGATTATACTCAACGATTCTGTCGTATATGATCAAGCAATAAGCGGAGGTATTTTCAGGGAAATTATCTTTAGCTTCGAATTCCAAACGAACATCCACTGGAGCGTTCTTGAGAGATTCGTTCTGCTTCGAACAATCTAGCACAATCAATGGTATTTTCTTGATGAATTGTTCTCTACTCAAGATTGATTCTGAATCTTTGCTATAATATGAATTCTGGAAATTTGTGTACGTATCGTAGAGGATGGCATATTGGTTACGATCAATGTCTAAATTGAGATTACCACACGGATAATACTGAGAATTCAGAAATAGCTTCACATTTCTAATTTGACAATGATCGAAATGGCTAGCATTGACATTCCTCAGGTTTTTTTGTTTGGTTTGAAAACCAAGAATGATGAAGCGGGGTTTTTCCAACTGATTCGAAGTTTTCACCGTCCAAACATGATTCCTGGCAGCAGGAAGAGCTGGGTACTCGTGAAACTCCCACGATCGGAAACTCATAGCAATAGGCTTACCTCTTTGCAACTGTCCCAACAAGCGAATTTTATACTCGTTGGAAAGTAGCACATATGGCATGAGCCATTCAATTTTTATTAACACAATTTTTCCATCTTCCCATTTATCCACGTCACCATGTTTGTAAGAGGATTGTATGATTGCGTTGTTATCAGCGTTCGATTTTCGAAGCACCAACTCATGTTTGGTGTTGACTACAATCTTGCGATAATCTTCAACAAATCCAAGTATCATGCTGAGTGGGATGTATAGATCAAAGTAGCCTTGATCATTGACGATACTCTTATCTTCCTCAACGTCTAGCCAACCAGCGTTCTCTGTACTCTGTCTAGGATTGAAAGAAATCCATCCTTTCATGAGACTGGTTAGACCGACATTTTTGCAACGATCAATCTCTATAGCGTTCATTTTATATCGAATTTCTTCGGATGAATGACAGATGCCGTTGTTGACTATCTTCGTATGTGCTAAAGCCGTATTGTCAGGCTTGCTTATTCGACCACAAATATGTAGTGAGCTCCTCGATGGTAGGAGACACAAATCCTGATGTTGTATTGATATACGTATCTCATCGTTGTTGTTGAAGTTGGATCCAGTATATGGTTGATGAGCGTGCACCTCATTGTGTGAGATACTCTCATCAAATGTGATTGGAGCTTGAATGTTTAGAATGTCTTCCATCTTTCTTGAAACAACAAAAGAATATGCAAGTTATTTTCCACCAGGGCTGATTTTGAAGCCGAGACTTTTTAGGAACTGAACGTTTTGACGTGTTGACGCTTCGAGAGCTTGTTGACGACTGATGCTCGGAAGTTATTTTCCACCAGGGCTGATTTTGAAGCCGAGACTTTCAAGGAACTGAATGTTTTGACGTGTTAACGCTTCGAGAGCTCGTTGACGACTTATGCTCGGCTGACATGATGCGCTGCTTTTATACCCTCGCCCGTGATAGATGATCCCCATTATCAAACTGATTTTATATGTAATCTGACTGTGATAATTTCACCACGGAAATTGACAAGACGTCCGTCCTGGTCGACTATTCGCACTTGAATGTGGTCTATGTAGTTGATGTTGATTGGTAAGTATATGACCGGTGATGGAACTTCAATAATCTTGTATCCCGGTTCTACAGCAGGGAAGAACTCGTGAATAGTGTGAGCTCGCTGTCCGTTTATATATGCACCAGCAGTGATGTTACATTCGATTCTCAACGAATTAATGTGGAGAATTTTCACAGGAAAGTCTGAACGATGAGTTTTATCAGCCTCTAACATGCGTTGAGTGAATCCTAGCAAGCGTCCAATTTAATCTTCTTGTCTGAAATTGATCTGTTCACTACACTTGATCTCACTACGAAGTGTATTGTTGTTAGCTTTCAAGCTCAACGATATATCACTTCCAGACAGTTTCTCTTGAATATGTTTCTCGATATCTTCGATCTCGTAACTTCCTGTTGGTAAACTAATTTTTCACTTACCAACGTGAAATTTATTATTTCCTTCGTCAACGTTTGGAATCGAATTAAAGGTCAAAAACTCTATCAAACCGAGAGCGTAATTTTTATTTGATGAGAGTTCGATTGGTGGGAAGAACTGAGCTTCAATAATGAACGAATCACCAGATAAAGTCAAAACTGTTGTATCCATGGTGGTTCAAAATACAATGAATCAATGATGTGTCGACTGCTCCTTATATACTTTTCCCAACTTTCCAGCCAAAAACTGTAAGCATAAGTGACCGCAGTTGTACGTACCAAAGTCTTGATATCTTTGTGGATTATACTTCACTCGATCAACATCTAAATACAGCATTAAATCAAAGGGAGGTTGAAGATCCCCAAAACTATCAAAATAAACAACATCATTTCCTCGTTCTCGGTATGCTACCCAATGAGTCCCCGGTCCACTCGCATCGTCCAGATTTACTACTGCTGATTCACGATATTGTTGACCGCTAGATGGTAGAGCATTTCTCATAAATACACCTCGTAAATTTTGTATTTTCAGCTTTTGAGTGTACTCTAGTATATCAAAGTTAGATAATGCTCGTTTAGGCAGACTCACGTCGAGCTTTTTTTTTCTAATCCACTACCTTTGTATGGTCTCAAGTAGAGTCCGTAACTCTTTTCATATGGTTTCAAGTAGAGACCTTTACCTAGAGCAATAGCTCCCAAACTTCTATTATGTCTCTGACTCTCTTCTAGCTGCTGTTTAGCAGCTTTAGCTTCGTTAATTGCTTTTATAATTCCTGCAGCTCCACTCGCTAATGCACCAGTGGCACTCAAACCTGCAAATATTGGAATGAGTGGTAATATTCCACCGATCTCTGAAAAAACAGGTAAAATATGTGGAACTGTTATGCTACTTTTACCTCCAGCTTCTTTCATAGCTGCTCGAGCACCTTTGAGAGCTGAGTTTATAACTGTTTTAGCACATCTACCAGGAACTACTGATTTGGAAGCAGCCCTGATTATAGTGCTCAACGAAGTTTTTTTCTTCTTGATGACATTTTCCTTAGACGATATCTTTCTTTTCAGCCCCATTCCGAATCTACTTTTCAATTTCATCGCATTAGTAACAGCCCAAGCTTCGGTCTTTTCACGGAAACCTGCGTCACTCGATTGAAATCTATCCCAAGCTTTATTAGCGACAACTCTGTCTGCCAGATTCCTAGCTTCGATATTTTCTCGATTCTGTGAATAAGCAATATCGTGCTCTTTGCAGGCTGCATCAAGAGGATTAATTCCAGGATCTCCACGAGCTAAACGTTTAGCTAGTTTAGTCCCAGGTCCACAATACTGATATCCAGGTAAATGAAGCTCAAACGGAAGTTTATTTATTGCCTCGTTTAGCAGACCACAACCTTGCTTCTTTCTGTAGACGATCGTCACTCTTTGAGGAACAATACATAACTGAGCTCGAAAGTATAAAAGCGCTTTATTTATACCCACAGCCTCAGTTTCGATTGAGATCTCAACCAGTAAGGATGGATTTCACACAACACACGTCTGAACTTCCTGGAGCTAATTTTGATCCTATAGTAGAAAAGGAAAAGAAGACAAGAAGACATGGTGATCTGCTTCCAGATAGTATAAGAGCAATATTCTGTGGTCCATTCAATTGTGGAAAAACTAACAGTCTACTTACTCTCATCACTCATCCGAATGGATTGATTGATGGATGTTATAAAATACTTTCCATTCAGTGAGCATGAGGATGTAATAGCACCGAGTGATGCGCTTCTAAATTCATTAATGATATTTGATGATGTAACTTGTGAAAAGCAAGACAACGTTAGAGCTTTTTTCTGTACGGGTCGACATAAAAATGTGGATTGTTTCTATCTTTGTCAGTCATATGCCCAAATACCAAAACATCTCGTTCGAGATAATGTCAATCTACTTGTATTATTTCGACAAGATAATGTAAATTTGAAGCACGTGTATGATGATCATGTAAACACAGATATATGGCTTACACAACCTTTAGAGATTTGTGTTCGACATGTTGGAAAGATAGATATGGTTTCGTTGTGATCGACAAGGACAAACCAATCAACAATGGTCGATATCGCAAAGGGTTTGACAGTTTTGCTATAAATATAGCACGTTAGCAATTACAATGATCAGTTTATCTCTGGACGTTGAAGTATCAACATGTCTGATTTAGCAAGAGAGAAAAATATGCTTGAGCAACTCGTCAAAGCACGAGAAGCTGTCAAACGTAAATATAACTTATTGAAGTTTGAGAAAGCTGAAGCTGAGAAGAGATTGGGTGATGCATTCATACCCATCATTGAGCCACTGGAGAAAATTATTTCCCTGAACGAGCAGAGAACCATACCTCAGTATGATGAAAAAATTATTCCCAAGAAAGAACTTATCACACCTTAGTATGAAGAAAAAATTATTCCCAAGAAAGAAATTCAATACACTTCTTCTCTGACACCTCCTCGGAGAAAGAGAGCGAGAGCAGCGTTACCAATATCTGAGCTAAATTATACAATAGAACTTCAAACAAATAACGTCAGTGAAAAGACAGCCTTGTAGAAAGACAAATCAGATGCAGGGGATAAGTTGTATGGAATACGAAAAGAATATTCTGGTGCAATAAGGCTTGGTAATAGTCGAATTATCTTTGAAGATGATAAAATAGTTGTAAATGGTTTAGCGTATGTTTCTACACCAGGGCTGTTGGAATAAATACGCAAAAAACATCCTAGTCATGACTTGTATGATCAAAAAGACTATCGTGAAATTCTAGAAGTCACGAGTGCTCACAGAAAAGGTTATGACCCGAATGCTTCAGTTCGAACTTCTAACAGTATTAAATTCAAAAAAATCATTGTTCCTTTATTTAATTCATCTACTGGATCTGGACTTCTACCGAAATACAAATATGCTCAACCCGGTATGAGAATGAACTACGTTTACTGGGATGATCCAAACGAGTTAATTGATCGTCTCCGCCTTCTAATCGCTGAACGATCGGCAGGTAACCTGAATCACGAGAACGAGATTCATTCAATTATTGAAGAGCTCAGAGAAGCAGGCTATATATTGAACTGATTGTGAGAAATCGCGTCATTACCAAAATGAGTGTCGACGTGTTCGGACGTACTTTGAAGAGGAAGACATTTGGGAGCTCCCGGCCCTCCAGGTGTTGGATATAAATTCACATCTGACGGACAATTTGATGTAGAATATAAGAGATTGTGAAATGTCGCAGCACCAGTTGAATTAGAAGATGCCGTTAATTTGCAGACTTTGAAGCAACTAATTGAATCAGAAGTTCGAAGTTTGTATGAGATAATAACGAGATTGAGAAACGAGATTGATAATTTCGATACAATTCTGAAAGCGCAGAAAATAGAGTTGGAGAAAAATATCAACGATTTCACTGGATTTGTTGAGGCTCACAGAGACGAGATAGACAAGCAAATCTTTGATTCTAACGCCAAAGTTCAACAACTGAAAGAAAGTTTGGATTTCATATATAGTGGACGTGTCCGCGATTGAGATGAATCGAAAGCGTGCAGTTATCGAAGAGCTACATAAGCCTGCCCGGCGCAATTATCCACGTCGAAAATTCGACATTCGTGGCTTGGATTAAACTTGGCAAGCTGATTTAGTAGAGATGCAACCTTATGCTCGAGAGAACAAAGGTCATCGCTATCTGCTCACTGTAATCGACATTTTTCCCAGATATGCTTGGGCCATTCCTATAAAGTCTAAAAAGGCTGAAGATGTTACAGCAGCCATGAAGTCCATTCTTTATCAGGGTCGTGTACCCAAACATGTGCACGTTGATTTTGGGAGAGAATTCTACAATAAGAGCTTTCAAAATCTCATGGAGAAATATAAAATTAACTTGTACTCAACGTACAGTAATTTGAAAGCATCAATATGTGAGCGATTTAATCGTACGCTGAAAAACAGAATGTGGAAGCAATTCAGTTTGCAAGGAAATTATAAATGGCTCGATATTTTAGCAGATTTAATGAAAAGCTATAATGATACAAAACATCGAACAATTGGTATGAACCCAAAACATGTTACATCTATCAATGAAGCTGCAGTTCTGAAACGATTCTCTCCAACAACAAATGCTATGAAAAAACCAAAATTTAAGATGAATGATAGAGTTCGCGTGAGTAGAATTAAACAAGTCTTTGAAAAGGGTTACACTCCTAATTGGTCAACGGAGATTTTCACAATCGATGAAGTGCGAAGAACAAATCCTATTACTTATCATCTGAAAGATTATTAAGATCAAC
This sequence comes from Aphelinus atriplicis, assembly GCA_020882685.1. Taxonomy (NCBI): domain Eukaryota; kingdom Metazoa; phylum Arthropoda; class Insecta; order Hymenoptera; family Aphelinidae; genus Aphelinus; species Aphelinus atriplicis. The sequence goes on from JAJGQD010000006.1 coordinate 2,086,098, forward strand.
GCGTTGCTGGGGGCTTTTACGAGGCAGAACTTCTGAAAGTCAAGTATCCCGATGTATATTTGACTGAAAAAGTGTTGTGAAAACGTGGTAATCAAGTTTACGTCAAGTGGTTAAGATTCGATAATTCGCACCATAGTTGAATAAATAAAACAGAAATTTGAAATTTAAAAAAAAAGGAGAAAGGGTAGAGAGCCTCACGCCTACGCCCTCTACCAGTGAAGAACAATCACTTATGATCGTGAACATCATACTCTAAACGAATTCAGAGTGTAGAATGCACTCATATTCCTCTCCTTTATCTCTCTCTGTTTTATTTTCCACATTCTCCCCACTTTCATCCCACATTCATACCACATTCATACCACATTCATCCCGTTTCATACCACATTCATCCTGTTTCATATCACATTCATACCACATTCATCCCGATTCATACCATATTCATACTACTTTCATACCACATTCATCCTGTTTCATATCACATTCATACCACATTCATCCCGATTCATACCATATTCATACTACTTTCATACCACATTCATCCTGTTTCATATCACATTCATACCACATTCATCCCGATTCATACCATATTCATACTACTTTCATACCACATTCATACCACATTCGTACCACTTCCATACCACATTCATCCTGTTTCATGCCACATTTATCCCGTTTCATACCACATCCATCCTGTTTCATACCACATTCATCCCGATTCATACCACATTCATAACACTTTAATACCACATCCATCCTGTTTCATACCACATTCATCCTGTTTCATACCACATTCATCCCGTTTCATACCACATTTATACCACATTCATACTACATCCATCCTGTTTCATACCACATTCATACCACATTCATACCACATTCATCCCGATTCATACCACATTCATACTACTTTAATACCACTTTCATACCACATTCATACCACTCTCATACCACTTTCATGCCACATTCATCCCCGTTCCATACCATATTCATCCCGTTTCATACCACATGCATCCTGTTTCATACCACATTCATACCACATTCATCCCGATTCATCACAATTTTGTATCTAGTTTATGATACACTCAAAATCTAGTATAAAATGGTTTCCAATGCAATCAGAAGTCATTCAGTCGTCAACTCCGAAAGAGTTAACAACAAGAGAGAATACTTTAGACTATGTATCCGAGAATGGAGTTTGTCAAAAGCAAAAGAGGTCAAGATAAGTTGAACTTCAATGGATACTCTTATGTGATACATAGGCGAACCAAAACTACAGGTAATATTTCTTGGAGATGTATTAATTTCCAAAAGAAATGTCCAGGTAGAATGGTGACTTGTGACAAGAACATCATAACAGTTAAAAAACATTATCACAGCACATTGATGGAAAATATTAGAAAACCTCAATCAACTTCTGAGCTTGATAGTAATCGAGATGATCATCAGATAAATCCTCTGCAAGATGTAACTAATCGCAATCAAATCATCGAATCCATTGATTGTAGAACTGATTTGTCAAGGAATGATATGAATGGAAAAGGCCGTCTCTTTATGGAGTCCGTGAGAAACGGAATAGTCAATAAAATGTTGAAACTGAAAGAGATGCAAAACTCTGAATCTCAAGAATGTTTAAAAAATAATATGCATGAAAAGACTATTACTAGTTCTCTGTATTCAAATGATGAATCTAGAAATTCTCAATTTGGAGAATTTTTTGATGATAGTAGTCATGGTACTAATGAGAGAAAAAATGATTATTTAATGGTTGATGATAGTCTGGATAAGCATAGCACTACCAATCAATCAGTCATATCCGGTATTATCAGCAGTGATGAGTCTACTGATGATGATGATTTCAAATGTCCCAAAAGAATATCTTCAAAGAGGTTTGTTATAAATAAAAACTTCAATAGAAAACAATTTTATCGACCATCAGAGAGAATATCTGAAAATCGAGATATTTGTGAGAGGAGGAAATTAACGTATTTGAAACCTGATGTGGATTCGTCACCGTCAAGATATCCAACTCCAGATTATTTAGACTGGAACGATCCAAACGATTTGGTTGATCGACTTCGATTCCTTAAAACTAGAGGAATAGGATATCTGAAGGAAGAAGAAGTTATTATTGATCAACTTCGTAAAGCAGGATATATACTGAATTGAGAAATATTGGAAAAATTATGTGAACATATACACTACAGTTGCAAGCAGCATCTATCTGAAATATCATCAATGAATACTTGGTATATACCTAAAAGAAAAAGTTACAAAATTGTAATATGATGGTTAGTATACATATGGACTAGACCAATGTGATAGCAAGTTCCGCATGTAATGAGAGAATCAATGGCTACTCTAGATGAGTATATAAAATGAGCCGCCTCGTTTTCCAGGGCATTCCGTCCGCACTGCCCCCCTCCCCTCCATCAACACTACATTGTTGTATTAAGTCATGTGTATAATCCTAAGGGATTCATTCATTATCATGTCGTCAACTAATTCGGTGTCGGCAGAAGTTTGCCTCTTCTACCGGAAACAAGAGAAAAATGGAAACCAATTCCATTTAAAACTTGCAGAAGAATGAGAAAAATCGTTCAATTGCAAAAAGAGCCCTGGATTAGAAAAAGAACAAGACCGTGTAGAGTTATCACAACTCAATCTACTCAACCATTCTACCCTTCATTATATATATATATATATATATATATATATAACCGTGTATAACAGAGACAGTGCGATAGCAAGTCGCACTTGCTTTTCAAAAGCGTCGAAATCAAGAGACTACGCTCGACTATCACATGTAAGGTGAGACGTCTTTCGATGGTCGCCGCCTGCGCTCTCTCCCTGTCTCTCTCTCTCGCATTGTTTGATAGAAGCATTATATATATTTCCTCAAAACTGTGTGCGACGGGTCACGAGCTCTCTGTCACGTATTAACCTCTCTGCAGTACGCGCTTTTTCGTGCGCATTTATAAGTTGCGTAACGTACCTCTTCCATTCATTTATTTTCTGTCCATGCAATAGTGAACATGGGACAGAATCAGAGTTCGTCTGGGTACACTCGTTTCGACGTGAAGGATAAAAATGTATCCTCACAGAAGAAACAGTACTCAGAGAAACATAATTATCCGAAGGATAAAAAAAGTTATGTAAAATTAAAAATTAATAAGAGCTAGAATACGATAGCTCAACGCGATCGCATGTTAGAGCTCAATTCAGATCAAGAATATGTTTATCAGCTCGTAAATACCTAGACATTGTTCGGGTCCAGGGTCGGCTTCTCCAAGTAAAACTACTAGGAGCGCACCCTTGGAACACCGTCATCGGCGGCCCTGACCACCTGGACATTGTTCGGGTCCAGGGTCGGCTTCTCCAAGTGAAACTTCCAGAAGCGCACCCTTGGAACACCGTCATCGGCGAGCGGATCTTAGGAACAACTAAATCTACAACTAGCAGCATCCCACTGTGAGCTGCTCACTCTACGCGGCGGCGGAGGATTCACGTGCGTGCCATGGCGCAGAAATACTGCGTGCGGGTTTCTGCTCCATGGGGCTATCACTCCACTTAGGGCTATCACTCCACTTGGGGCTATCACTCCACTTGGGGTAGAAATACAACAAGTAGTACAACTTCAAAAAGCTATGGGGTTTCTACCCCATAGCTATACTACTGGCCCATGCTTACGCTATCAACATGGGATGAAAACTGATTGCGGGATCATGTGCTTTTTTGAAAAAAATACCTCTATTTTCTCTTCTTTTAAAATTCAATTCAATGTTTATACAATAATTATTTAAACAAATTGCACCCAAAGTGAATCGACTTCCCTGATATCACTGGATTCCATTTGTTCATAACATGATTGTAAGAGACATGAACCTCGAATCGCAAAAATGTATTCTTACTTTTCTTCTTGGTTTTTCTTCTAGAATACTAAATAAAACTAAAACGAAACAATATTGCTTTGATAATAATATTTCTGATGGAAGAGTAGCGAAGCCTTAAAGAAACGTACACCTAGTTCACGAGTAAAGAATGGTTTTAGGGGAGGTATATATCAGATGGATACCAGAGCTACCTAATCGGGGCATGTTTAAATACAGAAATGCATTTATATCAGCCCTTTCAAGATCAAGTACATTTCAACCTTCGTCAGAAAGTTGTTCATTTTATTAGAACTTTGAACCTGTAATGATATCAGGGTTATAAAGCGAACGCATGGCTTGGTAATTGTAACAATATGTTTTATAGATCCAACTTTACTTTCTGCCCGTGTTAGGCTCATTGGCAAACTGATTCTGACGTACGACTTAGGTCCGTCTTAATCTAACAGTTAACCGGCCATATTACTTCTGGGTCACGGAATATTATTCAAAAAAGTGTGCTCCAATATGGAATGACCAAATTGGAGACTGGGATTGACCGCGAGGTTGGGTTGGTGTAATGTCCAAGCTCCCTTCTATAGACGGTAGAACGCCGTTTTTCTTGCGAGAGAACGCCGCGCTATACCTTATACACGCGCGACTCAACGCCTCGCCATCTACAGGCGCGCCATCGTACTTGGTCGGTTACTCGAAAATGAGCTTATACTCGTCCATGGTATAAAGCACATTGAAAATTGAATCGAATCTTACTGTATTTTCATTGAAAAAAAGAATGTTATTATGATCATTCCATTCTATATGAACACGGAAAAAAATGTTGAAAAACTAATAAAAGCAATTCAAATTGAAGTTTGTCGAATTCAAAATGTAATCATAATAATATTATAGTCTTCATCTAAAATAATTTGTTAGCATGTCAGAGGTGGATATAGTTTTCTGAAGCAGTCAAAATCAAGCATTAACAATTTCATAAAGATGCGATGATGATATATGCTCAAATGCAGTCTCCTCTTTCAATAGAAATTTATTATAATTAATATATCAACATATACAAATATAATACACTATTCACAGTTCAGTTCAAACTATTCTAGATAAGTGTGAATTGTAATATATTTTCATTCTATTTTTTCACAGTAGTCTGTGAAAAATAAATTGTCATATCCATGAATCATGAGCATAGGGATGATGAGCTGGTAAAGTTAATAATAGTCTTGAGCTACACTAGTTATCTTGGAATTGTTGAATACAGGAATCACCGGCAGAAGTGTCAATAAACACTCATAATTTGTCAAGACGTCTCCTCCTATAAAATTATGGAGCTCCATTTCAAGTCGCTCTTTAACTTAGCTGTTTTTTACGTATAACTTTCCACATTTTTTCACTGTCATTATATTTATTTTATCTCCACACTAGATATTGAAGATTATAAAATATTTTCACACTAGACTGTGAAATAAATTTCAATCCAGAAATCATAAGCTAGGGGATCATGAGCTGTTAAAGTAAACCATCTTCAATCACACTGATCATCTTGAGATTGTTGAATATTCGAATCACTGATACGGGTTTCAATGAAGCAATCACAACATGGCATGTCTAGACGTCTCCTCCTGTAAAGTTGTGAAGTTTCATGCTAAGCTGCTTCCTATCATAGCAGTTTTTCACATATAATTGTTTACTGATTTTCAATTTATCACAATATTTATTCTGTCCTTACGCCAGTTATAAATAGATATCCAACACCTCCATGGTAGGAGGTGATGAATTCCCATATTCAAGAATTATATGAGCTGGCGGATAAGGAGCTGTTAACGTCAACAGTCTTGAGTTACACTGATCATCTCACATTTGTCTAACACTGAAATCACTCACTGGAGTGTTCATGATGCGGACACTTGTTACATGTTTAGATGTCTCCTATAAAGTTGAGGAGATTCATCACAAGCTGCTTCCCATTATAGCTGTTTCTTATGCATACAACTGTTCACTATTTATCACTTTATCACAAAATTTATTCTGTCCTCACCCCAGTTATGATTATTGTGCGTTATTACAACTAAGCGGTACGGACTGTTATAGGGACTTTATAGGGATAGAGTGTCAGCTCTGGTTCCAACTTCAGCATTGACAATCTAGTCAATTAAATTTTGTTCAAAATGACAACCCAGAGAATGGATTACATAGACTTAACGGAATGGATACTGAAAATGACACAAGTAGAATTTGATGAAGCAATGAAAAGGTTGGAACTGGAGATGATAGGTTCACAGATAACGGACGTACAGCGATTAATGAATAGGTTGAGAGGCGATTATACTACCGAAGATTTTATTGCGAATGAAGATTTGTCGAATTAATCGTATGATTGGTGACGTGAGTTTGAGCGTCGGTGCTGCTCTGGCGCGTGTTGATCGTCACGTATGTTGTCCTTAACGACGTACGGCGAGAAAGCTGGACAACAAGCCCTTCTCGCCCCCTCCTTCTTATCTCCTAACTTTGTGCCCAGCCTCACGAAGACTGGGTTTGAAACGAGGAACGTTGCGAGGCACTGTAAATGATAAGCAAAAATGACCGTGCAGAGTTTGCACGTTTATGAATAATGAGTTGGGGTTGATTCTAGCAATAAGGATCGTTCGCGAGATCGCGCGTTTCTTAAGGGGGGGACATATCCAGATACGACGTTTTGTAGGTACTGGCGCTGTGGTATATATATATATACAAGATCCCTGAGAAATAGAATGTAAAGCGCCTCTCGCGGGCACTGCGCGAAAATCATACTACACCTACGAGTTATAGATGGCGCCACTTGTATCATATATAGGCCCTGTTGTATATATATACATTATTTTTATGTATATATTTTTATGTATGTATGTATATATTTTTATATATTTTGGATCTTCATATATATTTAAATATATATTGAAGTATTCCTGAGTGATTACTATCAATGAGGCAGTAACTTGCTTTGAAAATCTCATTTTTTAGCCATCAGCGGAAATTAGGTGAAAATGGAAGAGAATAGAAGGAAAAATTAGTAGAATTTTATTGATAGATTGATAGAAATATTCATAGATTGATTAAAGATAATTATAGATGTCATAGTATTCATGATAGTTTACATCAGAAAAGTAAAGTTAGAAAAAGATTCAGTACATGAGAATATGCTATGTCTTAGCATTTGCCAATTATATTCATATATATATAGATATGATTGCGAATGAACTATGCATTTTTTTGCACTCTTCGCATGGCGATTTTCTTTTTGTACACATACGTATAATGTAGTACTTTATGCTCATATTATTTTGATAGTAGAATAAGTATGAAATAGAAAAAACAGATAGAAATATTTGTTATTAATAATCAATGATTATTCTGCACATGATTTGCAGAATAAAGAATAATATATAAATCCTATTGAGAGCTTAGAAAATTCATACATAACATGAATTTTTCTAGCGACAAGCAATCACAGTTCCTTTGCACTGATGATAGTTCTATTAATTGTTCGAATTCGATTGGAAGAAATCTTTTACATTTCAATCACATATAGAATAATTACCCGAAATTCTCCAAATTCGATACATAGTCTCGGCAAGGAGCGACAGAATATTAGAAACTAATCGTTCTCTTCTAAAATAGAACATATTTCCTCAGCATACGCGAGAACCAATAATGTACAAGAACGGACATGGATGTTTCGAGGTATATTCTCGAGTCAGAATATATTTTCAAAGGTATCTGTTCCAAAATTAAAATGAGTTTCCGCTTTTTACAATTACATATTCACTCGACATGATTCATGAAAAACCGAGTGTCGAGCAACCAGACCGTTCAGGAATCACCTCCTACCAAGCGCGGACGAGGCATTGCGCGCAGCGTGAATAGGTTATGTTCGAGTCTACGGGCGGAGATAATACACTCGCCGCGCGAGCTTATCTCCGCCCGTAGGTACCAGCGCACTTATTATTCCCATATATATTTTCGTTTCCTACACGAGATATGCGTTAGATCTAAAAATACCTCAGTACTTTTATGAACATCTTTTCAAAATCTACATGTGTAGTATAATTTTTTCATTCGAGAAACTATACTTCATTTGCCCTTATTAGATCTTCTTCTCCATAAAGCTCAACAAATAGCTTGAAAAAATACTTCATATATCAGTATGGAGAACTCCTTGAATTTTCATTGTAAACACAGCAATGGTAATGGATATTGCTATAATTTCACATTATACTCAAGTATATATGGGCAATTTTCTGTGGAATCTAACATAAAAAAATTTGAGCCAGATCAAATTTTTTTTTCAAGTTCTAGGGCATCATATCGTGTTCCCAGACTTTTTTCAGATTTTTCCAAGCACTTTAACCCTGTTTGATAAATTGGCAAAGTTGCTGATTTTGCTGTTTTTGCATTTTCAGAGGCATTTTTAAACTTAATTTACACCCTGAAAATGACCTCTGATGCAAAAAATGAATTGGACACTTATTTCTGCAAATTACATGAATTTTATAGAAAAATTATCTCCAAGGTCATTGGAGCACATTAAGTACTCCACATGACCAATTGGAACCTCTATTTTTGAACCCTGGGAGTTCGCTCGTCAAGAGCCCCACCCCATGGGTACTAAAAGTTGTCCCAACTCATACCACATACAGCCTATATAGTGAAAAAATGGGCCTGGGCTTTGCAAGCTCTCAAAAAATTAATACATTAACTTAAATAGGGATGAAAATAGGCTAAAATGACTATTCAAGGGGATCCTTGTACCGCCAACACTTCCAAATTTTGCAAACACTTGTCTGTGGTATTATTACAATTATTCACTGTGAAAACTCACATTCTATCATGCTAATACATATCCTGAGTTATCAATATCATATTTATATAGATCAAGCATTACTAATACTTGACGCCACCTAACTTTCAGTAGTTATATGTATTTGATGGTCAATACATTGTCTCTATTGTGCTAAAATTTACTAGAAACTATTAATAAAGTATATGTGTCATGAATTGCACCCATTCGATAAGAAAGATTAATCCAAAAAAATAAATTAGAAGCTGTGCATTACTCACACCTTATAACACACTAAGCAGTACATGGATTTCATAGAATTCCTTTAAAATCAACAAGAAAATGTTGAAGTTCACTTCCGTGGGTACTATTCATGAATATTGGACTCATTAAATCCACTCATATTGTATAAACTGCATAGCTAAGGTCCAAGCAGCTATTGCCGGGTGGGCTCAAATTACAACTTCAAGTATTTACTCATGAAAATAGATGATATGAATCAATCCATACAAAAGTGTCATCACTGGATGCGCAATTTGATAACGAATTCAAATATATATGGTTTGCCTGTCCGGAAATGAGTTTGGAGCTTCCGAAGTGGCTTTGAAAGTTTAAAAGTCTATGGTCGGTAACCTAACCTGTGCTATCTTTCAACACATTGAAAAGAGCAGAAAATGCCATAAGACCTACGATTAAACAAGTATCAATGAAAAGCTTTGCAAATTAACTGGCGAATGAGCGAAACTTGATGATCGAAAATCCATTGTAAAATAATGTAACAACTAACCTCAAATTTAATAGAAAATAAATGCATTACTTTACCTCGCAGTATATACACCATCACCAAACTCATCGAATCTCGAACGATACCAATTCTCACAAGCTACTGGAACGACACTGGCACGTCGAGCATGTCGTTAGATCACCGATACCCGCGTCATGAGTGTCACCGAGTGTCAAGCGGATACAACAATCAGGAATCACTTGCAACCAAGAGCGCGGACAAGGCATTGCGCGCAGCGTAAATAGGTTATGTTCGAGTCTACGGGCGGAGATAATACACTCGCCGCGCGAGCTTATCTCCACCCGTAGGTACCGGCGCGCATATTATTCCTGCATACATTTCTGTTTCCTGCACGAAATACGCGTGAAATAGGGAAACACCTCAGTACATTTTTGTACATCTTTTCAAAATCTACATGACCATTATGATTTCTCCTCCCAAGAAACTATACTTCTTTTACCCTTATTGGATTTGAGTCGAATCCAGTTCCATTGGGAAGTATTTTGGTAAACTTGGGGATCCATCGCAAATTCGATCGGAAGAAATCTTCCACATTTTAATCAAATCTACATGAATTACCCGAGTTTTTCGACACTCGATGGATAGTCTCGGCAAAGAACATTAGAAACTAATAAACTTCTTGTAAAATCGATCTATTTTCTGAACAAACGACCGATCCAATAATTCACGAAAACGGACAGAGATGTTTTCAGGTATATTCTCAACTCAGAATATATGTTCTAGGATGGTTGTTTGAGAAATTAATTGATTTTATGTTCAGCAGAGTCAATTATTCACTAAATTGAGAAAAAAATTAATACATTGATGGAATTCCTTCCAACTTTTATCAGTTTTATACAATTCCAGTAAACTGAGCAAAGAGATTGATACGTTTATCATTTTTCAATGGATTCCTCATCTTATTTCATGGAAAAAACCAATCGCCAAGTTATAGCAACGTTCCGCAATTACCTGCAACCGAGAGCGCGGACAAGGCATTGCGCGCAGCGTGAATAGGTTATGTTCGAGTCTACGGGCGGAGATAATACACTCGCCGCGCGAGCTTATCTCCGCCCGTAGATACCGGCGCGCATATTATTCCTGCATACATTTCTGTTTCCTGCACAAAATATGCGTTGGATCGGGAAATACCTCAGTACATTTTTGTACATCTTTTCAAAAGCTACATGATCATTATACTTTACTCTTTCTACGAACTATAATTCTTTTGCCCTTATCGAATTCGAGTGGGTTCCAAATCAAACTCCATTGGGAAGAAATTTGGTAAACTTGGGAATCCGTCGCAAACTCGATTGTAAGGAATCTTCCACATTTTTATCATATCCAAAGAAATTACCCGAGTTTCTCGAGACTCGATGCATAGTCTCGGCAAAGTACGGAAGAATACTAGAAACTAATAGTTTTCTTCTAGAATCGAATATATTCTTTGAACAAAAGCCAGAACCAATGATGAACGGAAACGGACAGGTATGTTTTCAGGTATATTTATCAATAAGACAAAATATATTTTCCAAGGGTTTTGTTAAAAAATTTAACTGAATTCCCGTTTCTTACAGTTAATTATTGACTGAAACGAAAAAAAATTGATATTTTGATGAAAATCTTCTCAAAATCTATTAATTTTATACATATTCAGTAAACACAGCGAAGAGACTGATACGTTTATCATTTTTCAATGAATTCCTCATCCTATTTCATGGAAAAATCAATTGCCAAGCGATCGCAACGTTCCGCAATCACCTGCAACCGCGAGCGCGGACAAGGCATTGCGCGCAGCGTGAATAGGTTATGTTCGAGTCTACGGGCGGAGATAATACACTCGCCGCGCAAGCTTATCTCCGCCCGTAGGTACCGGCGCGCATATTATTCCCGCATACATTTTCGTTTCCTGCACGAAATACGCGTGAAATAGGGAAACACCTCAGTACATTTTTGTACATCTCTTCAAAATCTACATGACCATTATGATTTCTCCTCCCAAGAAACTATACTTCTTTTACCCTTATTGGATTTGAGTCGAATCCAGTTCCATTGGGAAGTATTTTGGTCAACTTGGGGATCCATCGCAAATTCGATCGGAAGAAATCTTCCACATTTTAATCAAATCTACATGAATTACCCGAGTTTTTCGACACTCGATGGATAGTCTCGGCAAAGAACATTAGAAACTAATAAATTTCTTGTAAAATCGATCTATTTTCTGAACAAACGACCGATCCAATAATTCACGAAAACGGACAGAGATGTTTTCAGGTATATTCTCAACTCAGAATATATTTTCTAGGATGGTTGTTTGAGAAATTAATTGATTTTCTGTTCAGCAGAGTCAATTATCCACTAAATTAAAAAAAAAATTAATATTTGGTGGAATTCCTTCCAACTTTTATCAGTTTTATACAATTCCAGTAAACTGAGCAAAGAGATTGATACGTTTATCATTTTTCAATGGATTCCTCATCTTATTTCATGGAAAAAAACCAATCGCCAAGTTATAGCAACGTTCCGCAATTACCTGCAACCGAGAGCGCGGACAAGGCATTGCGCGCAGCGTGAATAGGTTATGTTCGAGTCTACGGGCGGAGATAATACACTCGCCGCGCGAGCTTATCTCCGCCCGTAGATACCGGCGCGCATATTATTCCTGCATACATTTTCGTTTCCTGCACGAAAGATGCGTTGAATTGAGAAACACCTCAGTACTTTTTTGTACATAATTTCAAAATCTACATGTCTATTATAATTTCCTCTTTCTAGAAACTATATTTCTTCTACCCTTATTTGATTTGAGTGGGTTTGAAATACAACTCCATTGGGAATAAAAATGGAAAACTAGCGGATCCATCGCAAAGTCGATTGAAAGAAGTCTTTTACATTAATCATATCTAAAAGAATTACCCGTGTGTCTCGAGACTCGATGCATAGTCTCGGCAAAGAGCGAGAGAATATTAGAAAGTAATGGTTTTCTTCTAAAATCTAATACATTTCCTGAACATACGCCAGAACCAATAATGTACGTAAACTTACAGGGATGTTTTTAGGTATATTCTCAAGTCAGAATATATTTTCTAGGATGGTTGTTTGACAATTAAATTGATTTCCCGTTCATTACGGTCTGTTAAGATATGTGTGTTAACACGTATCTTAAGCTTTTTATTTGAGACTTGACGTCTCAGGTGAATACATGCGCCTGGTCCTCTACAGGTCCAGTCCTCGCAGATAAGGAAAAGTCAGCAAGACTTTCAGATTGAATTAATATGAACTTTATTCTGTAACTGAATTACAGAAAAGGGTCTGGGGGGTCCAGTGACTGGGAATGACAAGTGATACAATAAATCAATATGTATATATGTATATCTTTTCCTGTACCTTGACGTAGCGTGGACTGCAACGATTGAACTGGGAAATGAGTGCTTTTGTTATAAATAATCCTCGATTTGAATCCCAAAAATTCTTATATGTGTGTACGTTCTCAACTGGGGCTTCAAGTGATTTTCCTTATGCCGCTTTCAAATGGTCCAAATAGTTTGTGTTTCAATTGTGATTTCAATTAATCTTCGATATGAAATGAATCCAACTTCAAATAATCCTGAACAATAACTTCACTCTAACTTTAACAGTTCTTTGATACACTCTGATGCAGTTTTTAATATTCCAACGCTCCTTATTGGGCTACTGGTTCAACACGACTGATTTCCGACGCTTCAAGTCATCATGGCCTCGGTTCCTCAAGACCAAGGAATAGCGTCAGTTCAAGGGGGGCGGTGTACTTGTCAGCCGCTCATTGGCCAGTGCAATCAGCATCTTTATGCCGACTCTGTACTTTGGGCCCAAGCGTTGCTCACCCTCGCACGTGCGCTCGCACCGTTGCTCCATGTACTGGACTCAGCGCATTCCTGAGCCGTACATTTCCTAAGCGTTGTGCCAAATTCCCTACCTCGCTTGCTCAATGTCCTGTATTTAATATTCGAAAAACGCGTCACCTAACATCATCCCCCAGTTCAATCATTGTCGTCCTCGACAATCGCCTTGTACCTGTGAATAATGTCATGTTTAAAATTGCATTTATGATTAGAACATCCTCTTTTTTTTTATGATTTTTTTTTATTTATTGTACAAAAGAATCAATATCGAGTTAACTGATGTAAGTACACTTCGATACATAATAATGGTCAATAATATTCTACTCTCACACTTCATTAATCTTCACCACATTCTTCGGTATGTTTTATATAATTTCTTAATTCCACCTGCTCTCCACATCCGTTGCATACATCCTTCCTATCCTGCATCATGCAGAATATCCTGTGTTTCCCTAATTCCCTTATTACCACCATTTGCCCGCATGGCTCATGTGGCATCATCCTGTTGCTTATGTCCTGCTTTTCCTCATCTGTCCATCTCCTTGGTGCTGCTTTTCTGACTTTGAACTCCCTTCCTAGATGTTTCCGAATTATATCTAAGCTTTCTTTCCTACAAGACATTACGCTCACTATGTGCTCCTCGGGAGCATCCGCATGTCCTTTCCACACTCCTGTGTTCAGGTAGTTTATCGGCCCACATCTGATGATTCTATCAATGACCTCACCTGTCGATATTCTCTCGGGCACGGTCACCATGACCCTTTCCTCGTTGGGCGGTTGCGGTCTCATGTCGTCCAACGTTGGCAGGAATCTCCTTACTCTGCCTTGCGGTTCTTCCTCCTCCCATTCATCTTTATTTTCACTCTCCTCCGGTTCCATTTCCTGCTCCTGTCCAGTTTGTTCCAGATTCACCTCCTTCATGCCCTGCTCCAACTCAATGACTGTTTCCTCCAACTCGTTTGAGCTGCTACTCGATGCTTCTTCCGTACTCGACTCACTGGAAGAACTATCTTCTTCCTCTGTCTCTCGATATTTGCTTAACCTCTGCATTACCCTCTCAACACTGCCTTCTTCCTCGTATCTTATCATATACCAGCTCTCAAACTCCGTTGTTCTTTCCTTGCTAATTGCCATCACCTTCCCATATCTCGTCATCAGATGTTTTATGTCGTCAAATCCTAACGGCTCTTCAATAATCAGGAACGCTATTTTGACGCTCTTTGGGTCCTTCTTGACCTTTTTGGTGTCAATTACCACCAGTACAGACATGTTTGATTTCGTATTGTTCCTTTCCTGTATTGTCCAAAATTAATGGGTCCTGTAATAAAAATGAAAGTGATTTTGTTATTATCTAGCTTATAATATATCTTATTTGTTTTAAGGGTCCGTTTCTGTCCATTAGGGTCCTGTTGGTTTCCCAACTTGTCCAATTGTCCTTTACTCTATTGAGCATTAGTATAAATTCCTGCATTTACTTCCTCTCAATCCCTTCTTCTTTTACTTAACGTGAGTTCTCCTTTGTTTCCTTCTCTCAGCATTAAATCATCGTTTCGATTTTCCTGTTTTCTCTTGTTTTGTTCTCCTGCTTTGATTCTATCCTGTTCACATCTCCAGAGATGCTGCCTTCTGCATGTCAGTTCATGTAGATGATATGTTACTGCTTCTACCTGTCTTCCACATTCAAAATGAAATCTTCTGGATATTGATCTTATTCCTCCTAGTCCAACTGGTGATATCCTTGGCATTGCATATATAGCCTTGTAGCATCTGTCACTCTCCCTCAGTGCTTTCTCTGCATCCTCCTTGTCGAAATAACATACGTATCCATGGGATAACTTCCCATCCTTGTTTGCCATTACTTGGTGGTATTCTAAACTTCCAAATGCCGCAAAATGTCTGAAGAAAATGTCTTCTCTTTTCTCTTCACTCTCACTCCATGGCAGTAAACAGAATAATCTTTTCCAGTCCTGTGGTTTGCTTCTTAGGTCCTTGTCCATGTCCTTGGTTTCTGTTTGAATTTGTGGCATCGCAGTGGCAATTGGTTGTGAATTTGACACTAATGTTTGGTTTAGTAGTAATGCCCTTGTTGCCTGCTCCTCTGTTTCGTAGGTTATCTCCATCACCATCCTGCTAGCTTGATTAGGATCCTTGATTACTGATAATGCTGTTATTTGTCCTTTTTCTTCGAATAGTGTCACTATATTTGCCATTGGTATTGTCTTCTCATACGTGATTCGAATCTGATTCGTGTCCATGACTTTGTCCTGGTCCTTGTTCATGTCCAAATTGTCCTTTGTCCTGCAATTTTGTTTTTCCTAGTATTGCTCTTAGCAAAATTTCAAATTTTATGGTCCCATGTTAGTATTAGTCCTATTTGGCTTGATGAGGTGTTTATTTACATGTTAGTCAACCTCAGCCATATATTGTGATGAAGTGACTGTCGTGGTTGTTTTCTTTTCTTTTTCTTTATTTGGGGGTTCCGTAAATATGTTGTGGATAATTCGTGACTCGGTTGTCTGTGATCCCTGATTTAATAATTTTTGCTTTATCAATTCTTCCATCTGTTCTTGGCAATCCTGTGCTAAGTCCTTGTTGAATTTCGTTGTTGGTTCCATCTCTATTGCCTGATGTGCATCATCATGTGTCCTGATCGGCTTCCAACATTTGCGTTTCTTTACACATTTGTTTGTATAAATAATGATTATTGTTAGTGAAAGGATCGCATAAAGTGCATAATTTCCTGCTATCATACTATGTGTAGTCTGTTGATTCTTGTCGTTGTGGCTGATCTGCGTTAGCGTGTTGATGATGTCCTGTAGAGATTCTTCTCTTTGTTCCCATAAGTGTCCGTCCTGGTCCTGGGTCCTGTGCTCTCCGAGCTTGTCCTTTATTTCTGGATGGATTTCCATTAGGTCCAAATTTATTTCTGGTGTGTACATGTATGCATTGTGATCTGTTCTGCTTTCTTCGCTTAGCAGAATGACTTCGTCACTCTGAGCTTTACAGCCGGAATTGAGTTTCAGTATTCCTGCTCCTTCAATGATGACTTCTTCTGCTGGTTTGTTATTACAAATTACTCTGATATCTTCTTTCCCTGCTGTAGAGAACAGCCATGATGCATCAGATTCAATGTATTGCCATTGAGTCTCGTTACTGTGAGAATATCGTATGTCACAGTATGTGAATTGGGCTGATTTTGATCTTATTAGCATTTCCAGTTCACAATCATGCTTATTCGATGTGTCCTTTAATGGTCCAGTAATTGGGCAGATATATGCATGTCTGGTATATATGCATTTTCCTAGCATCTGCTCATCCAATTTCATATAATGTTGGTGGTCCGGGTCCATGGCTATATATGTGTGCGTTGTTTTTATATATGCCATTCCTATTAAGCTTCCATTATGAATTTGCGGTACATTTAATGGATACATTTTATATAGGTTATATGGGGTACGATCTACTAGTGGTAACTTTATTATTACCAATACCCTGCCTTCGTGATAGGTTACATCACTCCTTGCCAACTCCATCAGTTCTTCTGCTCTCAAGTGCTCTGTTGGAATGGGAAGATCCCATTCTCCCTTGGTTTGTAGGATATCGGTGTTGATCTTTGACAGAATTTCATCAGTCAGTAGATCCTTTGAGATCTTGTTCTCCCGCAGTTCCTTTATTGTTCTTGTCACTTTTTCATAAGTCTCAATCAGTTTATCCTGTAGTTGAGACACTCTATACGAATAATCCAGCACCTTCATTATCTGCATGCTGTCATTGACCTCCTTGATCATTTGGTTCTTGAAGATTTTCAAATTTTCCTGTTGTTCTTTTACTGATGTGTGCAATTCATTTAACTCTGCCGCTACTATGTGCGTTTTTTCTCCCATCAGCTTCGCTATTTCCTTCTGTTCCAAAGTTGTGCTTTGTAGTTTGTCGCTGATGTCTTGAATTTCGTCATCGGTTACCAGTCGAAATAATGAGTGACTGACAGAGCCTATAAATCCAAAAGGCGTTAATCTTCTTCTCCTCACATCATTGGTATTGGGCTGCTGCGATGGTTGAGGTGCCAAACTCTGCACCACTCGTCTCAGCTCTTCTTGCTTGTTGATCAGTGTTTGATTTTTCTCCATAAGCTTGTGTGCCTTTGCATTGATTTTACATTGGCTCTCTGTCATCCCTCCGCAGTTTCGTGAATATTCCTCGTAGGTTATCATTGGCTTGGCTTGTATGATCTTCCCTACTTCAATGCCTATGATCACCTGCCATTCTGCTCTTCTCATCTTGATGATGTGTCCTTTCTCGTAGTGTACTCCTGGGTTGTTCTTTATCCTGATGATCTGATATTGTCCAATTGCGTTCGTTAAGGTCACAGTCAGTATTGTCAGGATTAGCGTTAGAGTCATATTGTCCATTTTAGTCATGTAATATGGTTGTCTTTTATCTGTGAATCATGCAATAATTATTCTGGGTGAACTAATTTTAGTTTGTCCGTGTGTTTACGGATTCTCTTTCCATTGGGTAATTCTAACATTACATTATTCCTACCTAAGATTTCCACAATTCTAAGGGGCTTATTATAGTAGCTATCAAATTTACTACTCCTAGGTTCTTTTAATATTCTAGCATAATCATTTACCCTACCCTTGAATTCCTTCACCTTTTTATCATACCTGTCCTTTGATTTTACCTTACTAACTATCTGATTTTCAGCTGCTGCAAGCTTCATTTCATTTAACCTAACTATAAGATCCTTAAGATATAAATTGTATGTTCTCAATTGTTCTTCTTTTGGGATTTTCATTGGGAATCTAGCTACTCTCCCATACACTAACTCAAAGGGTGTAAATTGTGTTGTGTTGTGTACTGATGTGTTGTATGTGAATGTGGCGAATGAGGCTAGTTGGTCCCAGTCATCATACTTCTCTGAGTATGTTCTTACAAAATCCATTAACGGTGCGTGACTTCTCTCCAGTGATCCATTTGTTTGAGGATGATAAGCCGATGTAGTTAGATGATGGATTTTAAATATTCTTAGCATCGATTCTACTAGTTCTGATAGGAAACTTGTTCCTCTATCCGATAGTATTGCCCTGGGGGCACCAAAATTGCATATTAAATGTCTTACCAAAGCATCTGCAATTGTTGTTGCTCTGAGATCAGGAATGGGTACTGCAATTAGATACTTCGTCAAATTACATTGTATAGTCAATAAATGACAGTTTCCTCTGGGTGTTACTCTCAGTTTTCCTACCGTATCAATTGATACCTTATCAAATGCTTCAATAGGCGTGTCTGTTAGTATCATCGGATCACGTGTTTTTATTCTTTCTATTTTCTTCTCTTGACATTTCGGGCATTTCCTGATGTAGTTAAGGATATCATTTCTCATTCCCGGCCAATAAAATCTCTCCCTGATTTTCCTATATGTGCTATTCATTCCTTTATGTCCACCCATCATACTGCTGTGTAGACTTTCTATAATTTCTGTCCTTTCGTTTTCAGTTGGTAAACTAACTTTACCATAACAGATAATTATTTTTATCTGACTCCCTTCAAATCGTTCCCTAATCATTTCTGTTATTCGACCAGGTTCTAATGTTTCCGTCATATCTCCTTTTCTGGAAATTCTGAAGCTGTTCAGATTCTTCCTGTTTAGTATTGCCTTCAAATTTTTGAGTCCATTATATATATTCCTTATCTCTGTTTTGTCATAGTGTTTGTCTTTTATCACAATAGAAAAAACATTATGATTTTTAAAAGGTGTTACTAACACTTGTCCTATTTTTGGCTTCTTTTCCTTTAACGTGGCCATCGATATTGCTCCGATTCCAATGAGTAGTTTTGTCGTCTCTCCGGCTACTTCACAATCTCTCGATATAAAATGTACTATATTATCTCTCTTGTATGTGAGACATGCCCTTGATGTCATCACATTACTTTTCAAGTGTAGTGTATAGTTATCTTCTTCTCCAGATATTTCTTGTGCTGATAGAAGCTCTCTGCATCTATCCGGATCCATGTATTGATTCATGGGTCTTGCATCTGGCATCAAGGTTACTATCAACGGTAATGGGTTTTCCGCTGATTTCGAGAAGTTTAATTTAACAGATGATTCTTCATCTTTTTCTGATATTTTATCCTCAGGATATCAAATTCATAAGTTTCTGACTCTATCCTCTGTTATGGATTATCATTAATTTCACTGATTCTGTCAGCAATACAGAGATACTTTCCTAGTTAGACTTTATATATTTTTTTCTCTTCAAATTTGTTGTATTCTTATTTCTTTAAAAATTATGAAGAAAACTTGGTTCACTATATTCAAATGAAAATTTGCTTGTTCAAGTGAAAAGTTGGTTTTAATAATTAATTATTGATAAATATTGATTTATCAGGCTTTGCAAACTATTCCAAATTATTGAAAATTAGACTCAGAAGATACTGGATTGCACAACTTGAATAAATTCAACTTATTCAATTTCTCATTCAAATTTTAAACTTGTAACTTTTGTTCAGGCAATTTGGGGATTTCCTGACTAATTTTGTTTGTATAGATTGATGATTGTGGAAATCTTTCTAATTATATTTATCATAATAATTCAATCCGAAATTCTCCCTGATCTTGGCGCATGGAACCACGCGCTCTGCTACCAATTATGTTAAGATATGTGTGTTAACACGTATCTTAAGCTTTTTATTTGAGACTTGACGTCTCAGGTGAATACATGCGCCTGGTCCTCTACAGGTCCAGTCCTCGCAGATAAGGAAAAGTCAGCAAGACTTTCAGATTGAATTAATATGAACTTTATTCTGTAACTGAATTACAGAAAAGGGTCTGGGGGGTCCAGTGATTGGGAATGACAAGTGATACAATAAATCAATATGTATATATGTATATCTTTTCCTGTACCTTGACGTAGCGTGGACTGCAACGATTGAACTGGGAAATGAGTGCTTTTGTTATAAATAATCCTCGATTTGAATCCTAAAAATTCTTATATGTGTGTACGTTCTCAACTGGGGCTTCAAGTGATTTTCCTTATGCCGCTTTCAAATGGTCCAAATAGTTTGTGTTTCAATTGTGATTTCAATTAATCTTCGATATGAAATGAATCCAACTTCAAATAATCCTGAACAATAACTTCACTCTAACTTTAACAGTTCTTTGATACACTCTGATGCAGTTTTTAATATTCCAACGCTCCTTATTGGGCTACTGGTTCAACACGACTGATTTCCGACGCTTCAAGTCATCATGGCCTCGGTTCCTCAAGACCAAGGAATAGCGTCAGTTCAAGGGGGGCGGTGTACTTGTCAGCCGCTCATTGGCCAGTGCAATCAGCATCTTTATGCCGACTCTGCACTTTGGGCCCAAGCGTTGCTCACCCTCGCACGTGCGCTCGCACCGTTGCTCCATGTACTGGACTCAGCGCATTCCTGAGCCGTACATTTCCTAAGCGTTGTGCCAAATTCCCTACCTCGCTTGCTCAATGTCCTGTATTTAATATTCGAAAAACGCGTCACCTAACACGGTCCTACATTCACTAAATCGAAAGAAAAAGATACTTTGATGGACATTATTCCATTATCTATCAAATTTATACAATTTCAGTAAACTCAGGAAAAAGTTCGATACGTTTATTATTTCCCAATGCTTTCTCATCCTAATTCATGAAAAACCAATTGTCAAGCGATCGCAACGTTCAGGAATCACATCCGACCGAAACCAGGCATTGCGAACGGCGCGGAAAGGTTATGTTCGAGTCTACGGGCGGAGATAATACGCTCGCCGCGCAAGCTTATCTCCGCCCGTAGATCCCGGCGCGCATATTATTCCCGCATACATTTTCGTTTTCTGCACAAAATATTTCAGTACTTTTTTGTACATAATTTCAAAATCTACATATCCATCATAATTTTCTATTTCTAGAAACTATACTTCTTCTACCCTTATTTGATTTGAGTGGGTTTAAAATCCCACTCCATTTGGAATAAATATGGTAAACTGGGGGATCCTTGGCAAATTCGATTGGAAGAAGTCTTTTAAATTTTAATCATATCTACATAAATTACCCGTGTGTCTCGAGACTCGATGCATAGTCTCGGCAAAGAGCGAGAGAATATTAGAAAGTAATGGCTTTCTTCTAAAATTTAATACATTTCCTGAACATACGCCAGAACCAATAATGTACGTAAACTTACAGGGATGTTTTTAGGTATATTCTCAAGTCAGAATATATTTTCTAGGATGGTTGTTTGACAATTAAATTGATTTCCCCTTTATTATAGTCCTATATTCACTAAATCGAAAGAAAAAAATACTTTGATGGACATTATTCCATTAACTCTCAATTTTATACAATTTCAGTAAACTCAGGAAAGAGTTCGATACAATTATTATTTCCCAATGCATTCATCATCGTAATTCATGAAAAACCAATTGGCAAACGATCGCAACGTTCAGGAATCACCTCCGACCGAAACCAGGCATTGCGAACGGCGCGGAAAGGTTATGTTCGAGTCTACGGGCGGAGATAATACGCTCGCCGCGCAAGCTTATCTCCGCCCGTAGGTCCTGGCGCGCATATTATTCCCGCAAACTTTTTCGTTTCCTGCACGAAATATGCGTTGAACCGGGAAATATCTCCGTACATTTTTGGGGATCATTTTGAGTACTTCAAGTTTGCTCAAATCTATATTCCCGAGGAAACCACATTGTCACTGCATTTATTGTTTTAACCATGAAGTACTTACTGACTTACTCCCTCTATGATACCAACACTACACTTATTGTGACTGTCGTATGACAGTCAATCGGTTCAGTCGGTTGTCGCTGTTGACGGAACCGCAGACTGTATATATATTAGAGACTCATCATGGCGTCTTCTACGCATGTACATACATATATATATATATATATATATGCAGTAGTATATGCATGGAGTGAAACGCAAGGATTGCTATAGAGCTGATCGGGCAGAGGGAAACTATAAGTACAACGCGCACGCAGTTATTTTACATATAAAAGATACGCGAGATCGCGAGTAGAGGAACAAATATAACCCGGGTCTAGTGCTGCAAATGTGCCAGACGTCGACCGAGCTGTTCAGTAGTTTCATTCTTGATTGATTGAAGAAATAGGCTAACCTGTATTTTATCTACAATTCTTCAACTCAAGGTAATTATTTTGATGATTCATCTTATAATTGTATATACATAATTTTTTCCGGTTCATCAGCTAAGGTTGCAAATGAGCAGTGTACGTGCAGTATCGATGAACTCTGTTAGATTTTTACTATTTGGCATTCTCGTTTGGTTGCAAGTTCATTGTATATTTGTTATTCTTCAGGAACGGTGAAAAAGGATGACAATATTACATAAGGAACCTCTATCAAGACAAAAATTGCACCGTAAAGTCTTGGATAAAGATCTGCCAGAAGATGTAATGCCGGGCATCTTAGATGTTGAAGTATGTTTCAACTTAGAATATTTTAAATGACATACCAGTTTGACTTGATGTCAGCTAGATAATTTGATCAATTTTGAGGAAGTCTCGCCTGATTATCCACTGGCAGGTATGTTAAATAAATCCGGTGGCAAAGTTATTAGATTAACATTCAAATTGGAATAAGATCAGTTGTGGATAGGAACAAAAGAAAGGACAGATAAAATACCTAGGACATCAATAAAAGATGTTCACAGTGAACCAATTCATGAACATCCTGAATATCATGTTATGGTAAAAATTCTTATACTTTTGAAAAATAAATCACAAAAAGTTTAATTTTATTTATGAATGGATTCGTTTTAGATAAGAAGGGATGGAGTCTAATCATACAGCAAAATCTGCAAAACTGTCTATTTTTGACGATTACTGCACCAAAGCTGCAAAGACTCTAGATAAGATAAAAAAAATAATGATTTCATCTATCAAGAAAGAATACTCGACTACAAGAGTTTGCCAAATATTGACAAGGCACTTGTTGCAAAGTTTGCACCACTACCCGACAAGTTCAGCTCAAGTTTCCATGATAGTTTTGCAGAATTACTACTGACTTCCGTTCATCGTGCGGTGTTGACTTTTAAAAATCAGAAAACTGAATTGATCAATACTGAAATAGCTAAATTGAGAAATTTGAGGCAAATTCTCTATGGAACCCTAGCAAGTCTAAACTTACACACAGCAATGAAAGATGTCAGTGGAACACAAATCCCTCAATCTCTAATAGATAAAGCCTAGAAGATTTCCAAGTCTGGAGGAATACAGGATCTAGAAAAAATGATCAATGAACTTCCTGAGTTGCTCCAGAGGAATAATGATATTTTTGATGAGGCTGAAAAAATGTTGAACGAAGAGCAGAGCTCAGATGATCACCCACATTCACAATTGGAATTTCAAATTTTTTTAGATTAATGAACGTTTGGTGAGGGTGAAATAAATTGTGAAAAGAAACCCATTTGCATTTGGATAATTTCCTGATAATTTCCTGATACAAAATGTTTTTGTTATTTGATATTACAATAGTCTCTAATTTTTTATGTTCGTTATTTGATGATATATTAAAGTTATGTGATAAACTTCTTTTTCGGATTTGACAAAGCAATATTGTATATTTTTTTGGAGAACAAAAAGAAAAAGGTACTGGGAGGAATAAATATCGCTCGGCCGACTATTTGCTCTTGGGGTACAAACATTTTTTGTATTCTGATTTCTACCTCATCACTGGGATAAATTCAAAGTTTTTCAATAAAACTTGCCAGAGACATCATAAGTTCCTTCGCTTAACTCATCACTGATAAGGTCAGCTACATTAAAATTGCCATCAAAGTTGAATAACACATGAAATATTTTTTTTTATTTTAACTAAGCTGTCCAGGCGGATATGACTTTTTGAGTAGCTCTATTTTTCTCAACATATTGTATTCCTTAAAGGAATTAATAAGCTGGTCCTAAATTTTTAAGTGATTGACGGAAATTTTCTTGTTTTCGCGTGACCTTTGCGTGTTAGTAGTATGGGTCGAAATATTATGTGATGATAATGGGTCTACAGGATCTTTTGCATTTGTAAAATTTATGCCTTTTTTGGTAATGCATGATTACTGAATATCGTTGCTTTGTTCAGTCCTATTTGTATGTGGTATTTCTTTCGGAAATGCTTCACAATTTGAACAATATTGCTTGTGTAGCTCAATTAATTTATTATTTTCTTCGGGGTGCCAAATTTTTCTCCTGTCTTGTGAATTCAGATTTGTATTATAATGCTCTTTCGATTGAATACCTGTTAGCCTAGACATTAGTAGACCTGATATATTACTGTAATTTGGTCAATATTTTTCAATTGGCTTTAGGAATGTATGATGTTCCTCCTCTGATAATCTTCCTTTTCTGAGATGGAGTGCAAAACTGTAAATACAACGAAAATGTACCGAAGAAAAATGAGTTTCGCAATAAATTGGTATCAATAAAATATTGATTCGAACATTCAAGTAATACTTGTTACTTTGTCCAGTTATTCATGCAGCTCGCTATATATGGGCAATTCTACCAACTAGTACGATTTTGCTTAGAAAAAAAAAATGAAAATAAATTTGTAAGCACGTTCTTGAAAATTTTATATGTGGTAGAGGATACCCCGAGAATGAGTATTCCACGAGTGTGCACGACTTTCACATTCTGCTAAAAAAGTTATGCGTAAAAAACTAAAAAAATATTTTTTGGCCAGAAAAAAATCTATTTTTTTCATCAGACAATATGTATATGTACTCTTCACACATATATACCAGCAAATATATGCAACTAATAATTAAAAATGAGACAGGAACAGTTTTTTAGAATACAATCCGTTTAAGGTTTTTTTTTATGAAAAATGAAAATTTTCAAAAACTAATTTTGCCATCGAAAAGCTGAGGGAAATATACATCGATAACATATTCTACATTATTTCGATATTCATTTTATACAGTCCAAAACGAGTGACGAAAATGGGAAGATTTAGTATCCTTGCACCGGCCGGAAAAGAATTGACGTGAAACGCCCCATATAGACAAAATATAACTTCAGCATTCACTAGGCATCTTCATCAGAACCTGAATAAGGATTCACAAAGCTTTTTGTTTGATTTCAACATTGTTTCTGAGTGTGCCACGAGAAAAACGAGTAATTTTAAACTTTTCACGTTCTTACTTTTCAACATAATTGATGTTTTTATGGTCTTTTTACGGGTGGCACATGAAAGTTCCATACTTTTATTTCTCCATTTTCGAGTGCTTAATCGAACTGTATCAACACATTTGAGAGTTGTGGGTCGCTGAAAAAGCTGTAGCTTGAAAAGGCTGAACATAATTCTATACTAAAATTTCATCACGAAGCTTCGCTTACATGTAAGTAGTCTTTATATGTATAGCACATTAATGAAAACTATCAGGTATTGTTATGCTGATCCCAAGGTAGATTACAGGTAAAAAATCCGACCTCTTAGTAAGATGCTGCAGATGTAAACGAAGAAGTAACACGTTGTACATATCATTATCACAATTAAATTTTCCAATTTTTGAGAAAAAATTTTTCATATTTAGTTTTTTTTTTCATTTCCAGCATTTGGGTATTGAAAAAATCCATATCATTCAAAATCGTACTAGTTGGTAGAATTGCCCATATCCGCACGTGAGGTAATCGCCAATTTTCTATTTTGATACTACATGACATAAGGTTGAATCATCACTTGGTGACCAAGACTGTCCTTTCATGAGATTTTTCCAATTATTAGTATTGTACCTGATGAAGCATTAGTAACCACTGCCCTTTGTGCACAGTTTTGCCGCTATAGATTCCCAATATTCAAATTCATATTCTAATACAACAATATTGATATTTTTAGCTTTTTTCGGGGTCCATTTTTGTTTATTAATATATGAATGGAAAAAAAACATTCAACATAACTTCACATTCTTCAGAATTATGTTTATCATCTATCAGGTATATCATTAGCTACTTTCCGCCAATCAAACTTCATTGTACATAAAAAATCGATGACTTTTTTAACATAATTCAGTAATTACACTAGTTTTAGTAATAGAACTTATACACTATATTTCTGGATCACTTACATTTAATATAGATGCTGTACTTCGTCCGTAATAGCTTTTGATACATTAGTTTTGTCATGTTAATTTATGTAATTTATATAAAATATATTCTGACTTGAGAATATACATAAACACATCCCTGTAAGTTTACGTACATTATCGGTTCTGGCGTACGTTCAGGAAAAGTATTAGATTTTAGAAGAAAACTATTAGTTTCCAATATTCTCTCGCTCCTTGCCGAGACTATGCATCGAGTCTCGAGACACACGGGTAATTTATGTAGATATGAAAATGTAAAAGAATTCTTCCAATCGACTTTTCGATGGATCCACCAGTTTACCAAATTTATTCCAAATGGAGTTGTATTTCAAACCCACTCAAATCAAATAAGAGTTGAAGAAATATAGTTTCTAGAAAGAGGAAATTCTAACAGACATGTAGATTTTGAAATTATGTACAAAAAAGTACTGAGGTGTTTCCCAATTCAACGCATCTTTCGTGCAGGAAACGAAAATGTATGCAGCCGGGACCTACGGGCGGAGATAAGCTTGCGCGGCGAGCGTATTATCTCCGCCCGTAGACTCGAACATAACCTTTTCGAGCCGCGCGGAATGCCTTGTCCGCGCTTTCGGTCGGAGGTGATTCCTGAACGTTGCGATCGCTTGACAATAGGTATTTCATGAATTACGATGATGAATACATTTGGAAATAATAAATGCATGGAAGTGTTTCCTGAGTGAAATGAAATTGGGAAAAATCTTGAGAAGATTTCCACTAAAGTATTTCGTTTTTAGCGGTTTAGTGAATATTCAACTGTGAGAAACGGGAACTCAGTTTAATTTTGAAACAAACACCTTTGAAAATATTTTCTCACTTGGGAGTATACCTAAAAACATCCCTGTAAGTTTACGTACATTATCGGTTCTGGCGTACGTTCAGGAAAAGTATTAGATTTTAGAAGAAAACTATTAGTTTCCAATATTCTCTCGCTCCTTGCCGAGACTATGCATCGAGTCTCGAGACACACGGGTAATTTATGTAGATATGAAAATGTAAAAGAATTCTTCCAATCGACTTTGCGATGGATCCACCAGTTTACCAAATTTATTCCAAATGGAGTTGTATTTCAAACCCACTCAAATCAAATAAGGGTAGAAGAAATATAGTTTCTAGAAAGAGGAAATTCTAACAGACATGTAGATTTTGAAATTATGTACAAAAAAGTACTGAGGTGTTTCCCGATTCAACGCATAGTTCGTGCAGGAAACGAAAATGTATGCGGGAATAATATGCGCGCCGGGACGTACGGGCGGAGATAAGCTTGCGCGGCGAGCGTATTATCTCCACCCGTAGACTCGAACATAACCTTTCTGCGCCGTTCGCAATGCCTGGTTAGCGCTTTCGGTCGGAGGTGATTCCTGAACGTTGCGATCGCTTGACAATTGGTTTTTCATGAATTATGATGATGAATGCATTGGGAAATAATAATTGTATCGAACTTTTTCCTGAGTTTACTGAAATTGTTGCGATTTTTATTACTTTGAGGTAGTGTCGGTCGGTACGGTAGAGTCCCCACAATACCTCGATTATTCTCATTTAGCGGATGCAGCGCTACCTAGGAGTGAATGGCGCAACTAAGCTATTGGGTTATGCGACGGACACGTGCATTTATTCCTAAACCTCGTTTTATCTTGGTGATTTTTGCAAATGGTAAATCATTTTCTATAATCTTTAGTGCCGTGACGAGCCGCGAATAGTTTTATTTCAATAGTGCAGTGCTTCGCATTTTTGTAATCGACGAAACGAGATCGGATGGTGTCGAGGGACGTTGCATTCAGGCTTCTAGCAGAAGCGTTCTGCTAACAACCAGTCATGAAATTTCATTCCTGGAATACGAGGTGAATATTCAGATCTGGAAGGGAATTCATGATCCTGTCGATTCCTATACATCGTAGAAAGCCGCGATTACAATAAAATCATTGCCACTCTCATATTTTTCTTTATATTGGATAAACTATACCTCATTTCATGACTGTCATGTAATACGGTTGTTTGACAGTCAGAAGTAATATGACCCCCCCTTAACTAAGCCACACGTTTCCTTCAGGATTTTCCAGCGTTCGCGTACTCGCTCCTGCGTACTATGCCCAGCCTAATTAGACGACGTTCCGACGAAGTACTTTTCCTTGACGAGTACTTTCCTGCGTTACGCGTACTAATACCTCGTGTACTGTGTATCTTAATCGGCGCTGGTCCGCAGTCCCGCACTCTGCGACGCGATAAAGAAAATATGGCGGCGTTCCGCTGTATGCGCTGCTAATGCTACTTATTACTAACGCGTGAATTTAACTCCCGTTCGCATACGCGTTCGCGATAAACCGCTCCTCGAGCCGCTACTACTCTAACTCTACCTGGGTGAGCAGGTAGATTTTTGTAGGCTCACGCTCGGGAGAAGTATTAACTTGGCGTTTACACGTGCGAAGATGACGAGCGAACTCGGCATCAACGCCAGTGCTTAGGTGCGTTTCGCCTGTTGGTTAATTCACCACCTTCGCCTTAACGCTACTTACTTGATGTTGCGATTGTCGAGGAGTCACCACCACGTGCTGCGCAGGCTAGTCGGTTCCACGGCTCGAGCGTAGTATCTGGAGAAGTGTTCGGTGTGATGGGCGAGACGAGAATGCTCGCTTCCGCTCGCGCGGCGCACTCGATGCGGCCCGGGCCGAGCTCGCGGCGCGTGAAATTCTGCGCAGTAGGTTCGTGCGCAGCCTCGCAGCTGCGCGCAGCATCGATCGGCCGTCCGTGTCCCGCACACGCACACATAGCTAATTGTATGTGGGTATGTGTATACATTTGTGAGCAACGGAGCTCGATTTTGACCCGTTGCAATATTTAATCGCCTCCGCCTGTAAAGTTGTGGAGCGTCACCACAAGCTGCTTCCCGTAACAGCTGTTTTTCTCGCATATACCTGTTCACTGCTTATCACTTCATTGCAATATTCAAGAATTATATGAGCTGGTGGATAAGAAGCTGGTAACGTCAACAGTCTTAAGTTATACTGATTATCTCACAATTGTCAGATATTGAAATCACTCACATAGGGTGTAATTGTCAAAAAAGATCTAACACGTCAACTGAAATACACTGTTCTGTAGAAGTCTTCTACTTGCTCATTCATGTCCATTTTAAGACAATCTTTTATTGGCGAGAATTTATTTTCTCATCTTGTATGATGAGTTTTGCCAGCTCCTGTGGCCCGTATGAGAATACTGAGCAGTTGTATGCCTTCTAACTTTATTGACATCTATTTTTGAACTGCAAAAAAAATGTTTACAATAATAATACAAATTTTTACAATAATAAAAGAACTAATTCACCTTGAAAAGTATCAGCAAATAGGTTAGCCCATGTCAGACCACTCCATCAATTCAAATTCAGATTGAAAAAACTGCTATAAACATATTTCTCCTAAGGCTATCACGGCATATGTATTTGCGTAGATGTTTGCCTACCAGCTGTTTACTACGACGATATACATATATACGGAAGCATATATATATATATATATATCTCACCACTGGGCACCGCTGGCGCTCGCTCGCTTGTATATCTATATATCACTTTATCATATATGATATATTGTCACGGGCACATTATATAATGAATGATTGATTAACAGTGCCCTGTGAGATCTCTCTACCCCAAGTACAATCATAAAGATTTCATGTAAAAGTTATGTTTCAGCGTCAACACCGGAGCGTGAGACAGCTGAGTCAAAGGTAAGAGAGAGAGAGAGCCGCGGTTCGCGCGACGGATAGTAGCGCGTGACGTCATGCAGGATCGACGCGGGAACGTGTGCGCGCGACAACAGTCTATATGCAGAGCAGCCCGCACAAACACGTGTTTTTCCCAAGCGCCGACCTTTTCGTATTTCGCGATTCCACATTTTCGCAACCCTCGTCTTCGACGTGCAGCTAGTGTGCAGTGCACCTACATCGTCCCCGGGCGTGCAGCAATTTGTAGCGAGCGACCACCGATAAATCGAGAAGCCGGAGCATATTCGTTGCCGAGTAAGTACCGCGCCGACTATTCTCTCTCTCTCTCCCGGCTTGTTTACGTCCTGCTCGCTGCTTCCCGCTCCGGCCCGCGGCACGCGCCCCGGACTCGTAAGTCCAATTTTGTAACCTCATTCTCTATTCTGAATAAACGTTGCTTTTTGTGTTAAACTTATATGTTGTATTTAACTTGCCACGCTTCCAGCCCAAGAACCCACTCCCACGCAAGTGAGATTCACCACCTCACTTGCGCACTATAAATAAATTTTGTCTCTTGCTCTGGCAAACTCGCATAATTTATAAGATATATTTATTCATTTGTTTATTTACGCTGGCGGTGACAATATGTATATAAATATATATATATATACCTCTTCATCACTATCATTCGAGGGTACGAGACTGGACGTAATATACGTTTACGTTACGTTGAGAACCACGCTCGCAATAGGCCTCGAACCGCTCTCACGTAATATACGTCAGTGGTGGGAAAAATTTTCTGTGCGAGATTATGCGAGAGGTTCAGAGGGTCTGTCGTCTGCTCGTCGACTTATACCTCCTATACCCCAAATAACCAGGTCCATTTTCATAAATCTTTCCTGACGTAATTAAACTCAACTGAATGCAGTTTTTGCTGGTAACCATTGCAAAACTGCAGGACAGAGGTTGGAAGAAAAATATTTCCAGGCGCGAGGTTAAACCGCAAACGAGCTGTATATAATGGCTTATCGCGTCCCCTCGCTTGCTGCGCATTCTTGTCGTCGGTGGCGCTGACGCGCCACCTGATAATGGTTTCTTAAGTATATTTGTACGTTAAGGGGATTGAATTTTTCGATGCATTGTTGCAAAAGACTATTGTTAAGTTTTCTGTAAGTTTGGGGGTTTTTTAGCACTTTTTAAAATTGTTGAACTGTTTCGTGTACACCAAGTTGTTTGTTTGAATGTACTTCGAGCAAGTAATTGTGACATAGGTATTTGCATCGTTCTTGTATTGTTAGTAATTTAGATTCTGCGAGTAGGATATTCGTAGGCGTACTCGTTCTATAACCGTAACATAATCTTATTGCTAGATATTGGATTTTTTCTAGTTTTTCGGAAAGGCACGATTGTGTAGGGAAGTATACAAAGTTGCCATACTTTATGATGGATCTCACTAGACTTTTGTATCATATTAACAAAGTTTCAGGGTCTGCACCACACCATGTTCCTCTTACAAATTTTATAATGTTCATTGCTTTTTGACATTTTATGTGAATCTCATCAATTTGTTTTGCGAATGTTAGTCTGTAGTCAAATGTTACGCCGAGAAATCGTACAGATTCACTAGATTCGATTGTTAGATTTTTTATTTTAATCTTTGTTTGGCCTGGTTTCATGTTTTTTCTGTTGAAGTGAATGAATATGGTTTTATGCGGTGCTAATTCTAATCCTATTTCTATTAGATTGTCGTAGATCAGGTCAATTGACTTTTCTAACAATTTTTTGCTAGTATCGCTAGAGCCTCTTTCACAGTGTATACCTATATCATCTGCAAATTGTGAAACAGTTACGGTCTTGGGTAAGTTTTTTGTTATGCATAAGGTATAGATATTGTACAAGTCAGGGCTCAATACTCCACCTTGATGTAGGCCTTTGTACACTACACAACACACTACACAACACTACACACTAGTCTTATGTATTGGCCCATGATATCAGTATAGATTATTCTCTCGTATGTAAGAAATTTAACAAATCTGACTAACTAGGAGAGGTTGTCATCTTCGGGTGCTCAATCTTGACCGAACTGCCAGAACTTGTTCCTGGGTATATTATGAGATACCCGGTGCAGCCATTCAGTCTAACGCTCCCAATAACTTGACTTATGGCTCTATGCGAGCCTGGCTAGAACACTATTTTCACCATTATTGGCACGAAAAAGCTATTTTGGTTTTCCACTCCTTCCACAGCATATCTATCTTCACGCATCACTTCATATACCCTGAAAACACTGGAAACAACATAATCCATGTGATTAAGATTGATCCACACCAGTATGATTTATTAAGAGTACCCAAAAGTGATTAAAATAACCAAAAAAATGACAATATGTCATTGAGACGTATTTCTTTCACTGCTCTGTACTTTCTCTGTACTCACTAAATACCACATCACATTTTATTCTAAAATATATACAGAAGGAGTAAATTACGTATATACTCAACGAATCTCATTTTCATGTCTTACTCACATAGAGTAAAACATCAAATATATTGAATTGAAGTTTTCATGAGTGAAAATCAATTCTGCTACTGAATTGTCGTCCAATGATACTACATTTGTTGTCTTTGTGCTTGGGTACATGTTGTTATTGCTTCAGTATCCAAGCACAGAGTGAAAAGTCGATTATCGTTGATTTTTCCATATATTTGATGTTTTACTCTATGTGAGTAAGACATGAAAATAAGATTCGTTGAGTATATACGTAATTTACTCCTTCTGTATATATTTTAGAATAAAATGTGATGTGGTGTTTAGTGAGAACAGAGAAAGTACAGAGCAGTGAAAGAAATACGTCTCAATGACATATTGTCATTTTTTTGGTTATTTTAATCACTTTTGGGTACTCTTAATAAATCATACTGGTGTGGATCAATCTTAATCACATGGATTATGTTGTTTCCAGTGTTTTCAGGGTATATGAAGTGATGCGTGAAGATAGATATGCTGTGGAAGGAGTGGAAAACCAAAATAGCTTTTTCGTGCCAATAATGGTGAAAATAGTGTTCTAGCCAGGCTCGCATAGAGCCATAAGTCAAGTTATTGGGAGCGTTAGACTGAATGGCTGCACCGGGTATCTCATAATATACCCAGGAACAAGTTCTGGCAGTTTGGTCAAGATTGGGCACCCGAAGATGGCAACCTCTCCTAGTAAGTTACATGGGCATCCGATATTTGCCAATTTTTCCAAGAGAATGCTTGTGTTTACATCATCAAACGCACTGCTTACATCGAGAAACGCTGCCATGACGTCTTTCTTTTTACCGAAAGCTTCATTTATATTCAGAGTCAGATTTGTTAGGTTGTCTGTGATACATTGCCCTTTTCTGAAACCAGTTTGACTTTCTGGAAGGATGCTGTTATGCTCTAGCCACTTGTAGTTTGTTCTTGAGTATGGTTTCAAAAATCTTACATGGACATGAGGTTAAAGAAATGACGTTATAAGCCATCTTAAGAACAGGTTGATACCGACAACGACGGCTGTGTACAACGCGAACAGAGAGGATGAACGTGGCGAGCAAGCTCAAATTGAAGTTGGATGCGTATGAGACAATCTAAACAATGAAAGTGTTCGCCGCGTATAACCTCGAATACGACGTGAATATCGGGGAGGATTTTGTAAAACTATTCAAATTCAAAGAGGACGACGCAACTGAATCGTGGAAGGTCGGTCAGAGGAAATGAAGGAAATTTTTGAACGCCTCGACCCGAGTGAACAAGGACAGTCATTTGTATGCAGAGTGCGCAGGAATTTCGGCCGTGAACGGTGAGGATCGAGAGAAAATCGAAAGACTGATCAAGAAACACTTGCCGGAAGAGGTGGGAAGAGGTGGATAAACCACGATGACGGAACACCACATCGATGTACAGGGATCCCCACCGATCAGGTGGAAATTGCGGAGAATGTCACCAGCGGTCCGAGAAATTGCGAAAGCCATAATACAGAAAATGTTGGAGCAAGGAGTAATTGAACGATCGGGCAGTGACGGGTGCAGCATGCCAGTTATTGTTAAGAAGAAAGATAGGTCGTCATGGTTTTGCATAAACTATCAAGATTTGAATAGAGTAACGAAACGAGATGCGTATCCAATTCCAAGTATTGATATTATATCTGATATTTTGTGGAGGGCGTGATTTATTACTGAAATCGATTCGAAATCGACGTACTACCATATGAAATTGGAAAAAAACAGTCGCAAATATATGTACAAGATGTCGCAGAAGCCGCCTCAAAGCCTGGTGGGCAAGCGAAGCGTTGATACAGTATGGAACAAGGTCACGGCCGATACGGTGGAATTGCCCAGGAGCAAATGCCAATATAAATAGATAATAATTCTATGGATCTATTCTCATAATACATAGCAATCAAACCAGTGCGCAAAATCAGCAGAAATGCAGTATGGCAATAACCCAGTTGGTCTTGGATAAATGGGGAACGCACGAGTATTTCTTGAGCGACAACGAGAAAGCATACGAAAATCGAAATGTTAATGAAAATTTAGATCAATTTAACATCACGCCCATTACTACGGTACCCTACCATACTCAGTCTCACCCAGTGGAGCGTTGTAATAGAACTATCAACACTATGCGAGCTCCGGTATGGGTATAACACGGCGAGGAACGATTCGACGAGAGTGTCACCAGCGTTTTTAATTTTTGGGCTGCACCCGACACTAATCAACGGCGTGAGACGAGAAGCGAAGGAATGCTTAACAATCGCTGAAATTCCCAACAAAACACATTAAGAACGAGCACAGCAATTGGAGGCACTGCGCAAGTATGTCATCAAGGGCGTTTTTAAAGCCAAAGAACAGCATGGGAAACAAAATTTGTACTAGTTCCTATGTTTGAAGGCCAACGTGATATGGAGTTCGAATGAATACTCCATATACGTTAAAATTTAGCGACGTATCAGTCTATTTATTATCACGAGACAAAACAATAAACATTACAAACACAATTTACATGTGGGCAATTCTCTGTGGGATCGAACATGAAAAAATTTGATTTGGCTCAAGATTTTTTTTTTAATTCTAGGGCATCATGCCGAATTCCCAGAATTTTTTCAGATTTTTCCGAGCACTTTAACCCTGTTTAATAAATAGGCAAAGTTGCTGATTTTGCTGTTTCTGCATTTTCAGAGGCATTTTCAACCTTAATTTACACCCTGAAAATTACCTCTGAGGCAAAAAATGAATGGGACACTTTTGTCTGCAAATTGCCTGAATTTTATAGAAAAATTATCTCCAAGATCATTGGAGCTCATTAAGTACTCCACATTACCAATTGGAGCCTCTAATTTTGAACCCTGGGAGTTCGCTCGTCAAGAGCCCTACCCCATGGGTACTGAAAGTTGTCCCAACTTATACCACTTACAGCCTATATAGTGAAAAAATGGGCCTGGACTCTGGAAGCTCCCAAAAAATTAATGTATTAACTTAAATAGGGGTAAAAATAGGCTAAAATGACTATTCAAGGGGAGCCTTGTACCACCAATACTTCCAAAGTTTGCAAACACTTGTCTGTGGTATTATTTTGCCCACCCGCCCCTCTAAATAACGGTCGGGCCTTAACAAGACCACATCCCTTCGCTAATATGGTATCAGTCTGTGTAAGATTGTTATCATGATAGTCCTTATCTAGCAGTTAAATATTGTTCAGATCAGAAAAAACGTTGTGGACTTTAGATTGTAACATTCTAAGTGGGTTACGTTTCACAATTTTATACGTCTCACTTTCGTTAGTACTATATTAAAAGCCAAACCGCTGCCGCCATCAGATTTTTTCACCCCTTTTTTCCACCCCTTTCTCCTTTTTTCCACTCATTTTTACCCTCTTTTTACCCCTTTTTTCCACTCTATTTTTTCTACCCCCTTTCTCCACCCCTCTTCGCCTCCCCCTTTTTCCACCTCTGTCTTCGAATAGATTATTTATTTCCATCAATTATTCGCCCACGATAACTCTCGGAGGAATGGTCCGATTTTCTTGGAATTTTGCGTTAGTGCGTTTCTAACGTGTCTTCTCACGAATTCTCATAAGTGCTCATTGGGACTATGAGAGTCAATGAGAATCAATGAGAATCGATGAGAATCGAAGAAAATCGATAAGATATTTCCCATAGCAACCACTGTAGATATTCTTGGTAACCGTTCGCTTACATCCCTAGCGACCATTGTTTCGGGAGCTGGAAAATCAGTATTAAGTCACACTCGATGGCCAAGGACACTGAATTGATATATTTTTTCGATAGCAACCGATACAAAGGTTGGAATTGATCAATTTATGACCCATTTCTATCATTTTTGATGGCAAAGGACACAAAAGCTCCTCAGCAATCTTTGTTTACCGCCCTAGCAACCGTTGCTAAGGGGAAGAAAAATTCACGTAAGTTTCGTTTCCAGTATTTCCAATTATTTGAAAATCAATATTTTCAATGTACCAACAATTTAATAAAAATTACATTTGAAATGATAAAACTTAAAACTTCGATCGAAAAGCTTAATTCTAGCTCAATTCTAGCTATGTTCATGTTAAACGTTTGTTTATTCTATTTCAGGTTAATACTGACATGTGTTAGATCATATTTTTTCGGTTCAGGTTTTTCACGTGTTTCATTTCAGATTTTTGACAGCAGATTTCGAAAAAAATTGCAACGGTTGCTAGACACGTGAACAATGGTTGCTATGGATAAAACGGAGATTTTGTATCCTGTGCAGTTGGGAATTAACTGAGGGTTAACTGAAAATTAACACACCGGGGGCACACCGGGGGGCTGGCGAGCGGAGCGACAGGGGGGTTCCCCCCTAGTGTTAGTAGAAACTGTCAAATTCCATCACATTACAAACACCATCTACCACCGTCAAATTTGGAAGTCAGTTCCTTCCATTCCTTAATTTTGAGAATGTATTGATTCATTTTACACTGGTGAGGAAAATTGTTTGCTCTCCATTGAATATATAGGCAATTGTCTGTTGGATCGAACATGAAAAAATTTGATTTGGCTCAAGTACTCCACATTACCATTTGAAACCTCTATTTTTGAACCCTGGGAGTTCGCTCGTCAAGAGCCCCACCCCATGGGTACTGAAAGTGGTCCCATCTTATACCACATACAGCCTTTATAGTGAAAAAATGAGCCTGGGCTCTGGAAGCTCCCAAAAAATTAATGTATTAACTTAAATAGGGGTAAAAAAAGGCTAAAATTACTATTCAAGGGAAGCCTTGTACCGCCAACACTTCCAAGTTTGCAAACACTTGTCTGTGGTATTATTACAATTATCCATTGTAAAAACTCACATTCTATCATGCTAATACATATCCTCAGTTATCAATATCATATTTATATAGATCAAGCATTACTAATACTTGACACCACCGAACTTTCAGTAGTTACATGTATTGATGGTCAATATATTGTCTCTATTGTGCTAAAATTTACAAAAAACTATTAATGAAGTACATGTGTCATGGATTGCATTCACTCGATAAGAAAAATTAATCCAAAAAGTATATTAAAAGCTGTGCATTACACGTACACCTTATAACACACTAGGCAGTGCATAGATATCATATGATTTTTTTAATGTCAACAAAAAAATTATGAAGTTCATGCGTTTCTCATCGGACTAGAATTTCAAAAAAATGGGCGGAGCAAGGTTGGGCCATAACAGTTTTCCAAAAATTCACAAAGTAGACAACCCATTGAGACCAATCATTTCTCTAATGAATAGCCCCACTCATTTTCTGGCAGAAATTATATATAGAGAACTAAAAAAATTACACAGCCACACAAAAAAAAAAATTTTCGACGCAGGGGGTTTGACTATTTTTACTATATGTTTTCGGGGTCGCTGAATCCGAATCCGAGGTCGGTTTGAACCCTGCAGGTCGAGGTTTGGCCATAACCTCAAAAAACCTAGTGAATTAGAATTTCCAGGACATTTTAATTTCTATAACTGTATAACTTGTACAGTAAACGTCTAAAACCTCTAAACCCATAACCGAATAAAACCATAAGCCCATAACACCATAAGCTCTGGACGTTGTTTGGCCATAACCTCAAAAAGCCTAGTAAATTAGAATTTCCAGGACATTTTAATTTCTATAACTGTATAAATTGTACAGTAAACGTCTAAAACCTCTAAACCCATAACCGAATGAAACCATAAGCCCATAACACCATAATCTCTGGACGTTGTTTGGCCATAACCTCAAAAAACGTAGTAAATTAGAATTTCCAGATTATTTTAATTTCTATATAACTGTATGACTTGTACAGTAAACGTCAAAAACCTCTAAACCCATAACCAAATAACACCATAAGCTCATAACACCATAAACTGTGGACGTTGTTTAGCCATAACCTCAAAAAAACCTAGTAAATTTGAATTTTCAGAACTATGCATTGTATATAACTATATAACTTGAACAGTTAACGTCTAAAACCTCTAACTCTATAAGCACATAACTCCACAACCCCATGACATCATAACCCCATAACACCATAACCCATAACATCATAACCGCATAACCTCACAATCCCGTTATACTATATTAT
The DNA here is from genome assembly GCA_020882685.1 of Aphelinus atriplicis. Classification (NCBI taxonomy): domain Eukaryota; kingdom Metazoa; phylum Arthropoda; class Insecta; order Hymenoptera; family Aphelinidae; genus Aphelinus; species Aphelinus atriplicis. The sequence continues at coordinate 2,124,919 of JAJGQD010000006.1, forward strand.
ATAATCACCTAGGCTTATAATCAAATAATTCAAACTGTATAAAATCCTTTGGGTTTATGGGGTTCGACAAAGTTAACCTTCAAACTTATCAATATATTACCTTATAACCTAATAACAACATGCCCATATAACCCTGTAACCCCAGATTTTCGAGCCGTAGTATCCTATAACAATATAACTCGAACTACGCTGTCACAAGAAGAGGTTTTAGACGTTTACTGTACAAGTTATACAGTTATAGAAATTAAAATGTCCTGGAAATTCTAATTTACTACGTTTTTTGAGGTTATGGCCAAACAACGTCCAGAGTTTATGGTGTTATGGGCTTATGGTTCCATTCGGTTATGGGATTAGAGGTTCTAGACGTTTACTGTACAATTTATACAGTTATAGAAATTAAAATGTCCTGGAAATTCTAATTTACTACGTTTTTTGAGGTTATGGCCAAACAACGTCCAGAGTTTATGGTGTTATGGGCTTATGGTGTTATTCGGTTATGGGATTAGAGGTTTTAGACGTTTACTGTACAATTTATACAGTTATAGAAATTAAAATGTCCTGGAAATTCTAATTTACTACGTTTTTTGAGGTTATGGCCAAACAACGTCCAGAGTTTATGGTGTTATGGGCTTATGGTGTTATTCGGTTATGGGATTAGAGGTTTTAGACGTTTACTGTACAAGTTATACAGTTATAGAAATTAAAATGTCCTGGGAATTCTAATTTACTACGTTTTTTGAGGTTATGGCCAAACAACGTCCAGAGATTATGGTGTTATGTGCTTATGGTTCCATTCGGTTATGGGTTTAGAGGTTTTAGACGTTTACTGTACAATTTATACAGTTATAGAAATTAAAATGTCCCGGAAATTCTAATTTACTAGGCTTTTTGAGGTTATGGCCAAACAACGTCCAGAGCTTATGGTGTTATGGGCTTATGGTGTTATTCGGTTATGGGATTAGAGGTTTTAGACGTTTACTGTACAATTTATACAGTTATAGAAATTAAAATGTCCTGGAAATTCTAATTTACTACGTTTTTTGAGGTTATGGCCAAACAACGTCCAGAGTTTATGGTGTTATGGGCTTATGGTGTTATTCGGTTATGGGATTAGAGGTTTTAGACGTTTACTGTACAAGTTATACAGTTATAGAAATTAAAATGTCCTGGGAATTCTAATTTACTACGTTTTTTGAGGTTATGGCCAAACAACGTCCAGAGATTATGGTGTTATGTGCTTATGGTTCCATTCGGTTATGGGTTAGAGGTTTTAGACGTTTACTGTACAATTTATACAGTTATAGAAATTAAAATGTCCCGGAAATTCTAATTTACTAGGCTTTTTGAGGTTATGGCCAAACAACGTCCAGAGCTTATGGTGTTATAGGCTTATGGTGTTATTCGGTTATGGGTTTAGAGGTTTTAGACGTTTACTGTACAATTTATACAGTTATAGAAATTAAAATGTCCTGGAAATTCTAATTCACTAGGTTTTTTGAGGTTATGGCCAAACCTCGACCTGCAGGGTTCAAACCGACCTCGGATTCGGATTCAGCAACCCCGAAAACATATAGTAGACATAGTCAAACCCCCTGCGTCGAAAACTTTTTTTTTTTTGTGTGGCTGTGTTATCAAACCACCGACTTCACGCGTCAATAACAGTTTTGAGTTTAAAGTGACAATCTCAGGACTATAGTACCGCCTGGCTTTATTTTGGCCTCACTGGATGTCAGCTCTTTGTTTACTAATATACCTTGTGACTTAGTATTCAAGAGTTTAGAAATAAGACTGGGAAGGCCCTGGGAATTGCATATAATTTCCATAATATTTCCCAGGTTGCTCTTATAAATAAAAAGCCAGGTACAACAGAAACGCACATAAGAAGCGTGCTCTATTGCGTCGGGCCAAATTAGGAGAGAAAAAGTGGAAAGCGGCCTTATTCCTTTGTAGCTCTGATTTCTCCACTCCCGCATGGTTTCGAGTCAATTGGAATATTGAATGAAAAAGTGCTCTGCACTTGGCGTGCATTTGGACTCTTGACCAAACATAGTAAATTGGAATGCGCTCGTTTCTAATCAACTCAATACTTGCTTTTAATTATACATGGAGCGAGTCGCAGAGCATTTTTTTATTAATTTAAACCATCTTTGTAAATTATAATTCAAATAATCGGATCTGATCTTTAAAACTTACCAGATCTACGATTGTTTGTCGACAGGTACCTTATTTATTTTTCACTATTAAATTCACCATTATAAATTCATCAATTTTGTACAGTACTTCATGAGAAAAATGGCGTAGTTTGATTCAGTTATCTGTAATTTAATAGTGTTCCAAAGAAATCATTTTGACCAATAAAAGAAAATATATCTATTTTCTCATATATTATATTCATAAAAACACAACGGAAATTAAATATGTAGCTGTTCAATCACAAAAGAATATCCATTTGTATTCAATTTGAGATCTTTATCGTAGCTCAGTACAAAAAAATGGACGCGACTTATAAACGTTACATTCGCGCAGGGGACGAGAATCTGCTCGCTGAATTTCAGAGGTTGCGCGATCTTTCCGACAGCAAAATAACTCTCGATTAAACTGTCTGAAGCACTCGACAATAACCCGGTTTGGAAGGAACTGTGTAACCTCGATCTTCTGCCTAAGCAAAAGGAGGACTTGAACGGGATCTCGCCGGAGGAACTGAACACTCATTTTGCTAAGGTGTCCATCTCACACAATGAGAATGCTTCGATTTATCAGAATATCATATCTTCCGCTTCTGAGGAAGATGGCTTCTGTTCCCAGGAAATCAATTAATGATGTCATCCTGAGCATTTCTCATTTCACTTCTCAATCAGTTGGCGATGATGGCATACCGCAGAGTATCATCCATCCTTGATGCTCTGCCTGTGATTGGTGATAAAATCGTGAACTTGTTCAACCCCTCCCTGCGCTAAGGAATTTTCCCGTCTTCCTGGAAAAAGGCTCATGTTCTTCCTCTAAAGAAGAGTGCTCTTCCGTCGTCGCCGTCTGATTTTCGTCCTATTGCCCTTCTAAGTTTCCTGTCTAAGGTACTTGAGAAGATAGTTCATGACCAAGTCATGAGTTACCTCACAACCAACAACATCCTTGACCCTAGACAGGCAGGTTTTCGTCCTAGCCACTCCACGCAGACAGCACTACTGAGACTAACAGAAGACATAAGAAAAGACATGGACAAGAAGAAACTGATGCTACTTCTATTTTTCGACTTCAGCAAAGCCTTCGACAGAATTTCTCATTCTAGAATGTTGAAGTGGCTCAAGGACATTGGCTTTGCGAGGGCTACTCTCTCGTGGTTCGAGTCATATCTTACGAATAGACAGCAGATTATTATAACGAATAGTTTCGGCAAGTCATCGCGGCTTACCACGAATCTTGGGGTGCCACAGGGGTCAGTCCTCGGACCGCTTCTCTTCTGCATTTACATTAATGACCTACGAGACGTACTTGACATTGAGGGCATTGAGCGTGTGCTTTATGCAGATGACTCATAAATATATACTCAAGTTACACTTGACAGACTGGCTGAGAGTATAGCATTGCTGGAGAAGGCGGCTGCGGCCGTGTCGGGGTGGGCCGGCGCTGCTAAGCTGGTGCTCAATGCCGGAAAAACTTAGGCCATCGCATTTGGATCTGGATACTATATCGGTCTTCTGTACAAAGAAGCACTCTACGCATCTGGCATTGTGATCGGTGGAGTTCGCGTGCCATTCTCTGGCACGGTCAAGGATCTCGGCGTGGTGCTTGATGAAACCCTATCTTGGCGTCAAAACACTGATGCAGTCACAAAAAAGTTCAATAGAATCATGTACAGTTTGCGATATTTTCGTAAATACACGACTGAGTACTGCGCACACGCCTATCGATGGCTCTGCTGTTCCCTCATCTTGATGACTGTACAGCGGTATACCTCGACGCATCTCAAGAACAAAAACAAAGAATACGAGTGTTACAAGTTTCCAGTGTAAGAATTCAGAATCTAGAATAGGTTCATCCTAGTTTTAACCACTCACGCAAGTCTCTTGCATCAGAATACGCGAACGGATAGAAAGTGGTGCGATTAGTCCAATCGGATCGAATATCCACATGATTATACTTGGGAATTCTCTCTAAATGGGCTTTCTAGGATAATCTAGAATATCACTTGCTATTTTATTTTTATTCACATCAAATGCTAACTCATCCAAAGACTTTAACCATTTTAAACAAGAACTTTTTCACTAACTGTGTCCCTTGTATTTGATTTGATTGGATGAGGAGAATTGTTATCGAGATTCAAGTTTTTCAAAACCAATGGAGAATTACTGGCCCAGCCATGCATCTCCGAGTTCGTGTGTTTGATTATTTCTATCGACTCCTGAACTCGATTTGTGGCTTCTTCGATTGATTCACAACTCTCTAACCAGTCGTCCATATAAGTATTTCGTTTAATGCTATTGACGGTAGCCGGATGTTTATCTAAAAATAGTAATGCATTTTATCTTTGATGAAGAGTACTTCACTTGGTGAGCATTTAGCTCCAAATAACATAGAAACCATTAGGTATCCAACAGGTTTAAATAACCTATCCTTTCCCCTCCAAAAAAATTGATGTGCATCACGATCTTCTTCGCAAATTTTGATTTTTAAGAACATATCACGTAAATCTGCTTCGATAGCGTAGGCAAACTGACAAAATCTCATTATTACTCCTAGTAATGATCTGAATAAATCTGTGCCCGTAAGCAAAAGCTCATTAAAGCTCGTACCAGCTGTTTTTGCTGCTGCGTCAAAAACTAAACGAACTTTACCGGGCTTATTTATGTTTAGAACGCCAAAATGAGGTAAATACCATATTCTGTGACCTACTGGATTTTCTGGAGCTTTTATTGCAAACCCATTTGAAATTAGACAATCCATCTCCCGGTAGTACATTGTGGCGAATTCTGCATCATAATCAAATTTCTTTTCTAATGATGTTAATCTTTAACGTGCCGTAGAATGTCCATTCTTATCGTTTATATTGTCGCTTTTTCAAAGTAACCCTACTTCCTACGCGTTTTCAACGTATCGACTTGTAGATTCAAGAATTTTGAACGCTCGTTCATCTTCAGGTTTGATTTTTAGGATACTGCTGACTCCCAAAACATAAATATCAAAATAACTTTTGACCAGTTCATTCAAATCTTTATTTGAACATGAAATTGGTTGAACTCCAATTATTATTAACAGAATGAATCGTATTAATATTTAAGACAATTTTGAATCGAAATTACCGTGAATGGGCCAGCCTAATGCACAGTGAGAAACGAAAAGTATATCAGGTTCTACTTCGTGAAAATTGTGAGTAACCATCAAAGAACTTTTTTCTTGACCAATTAACATTTTAGGAACTGCTTCAAAAGATTTGACTGGGATACCCGTTTTTTTGAAACAGAAATCTGTTAATGGTTTACTGATACGTTTACTAGGAAGTTCGAAATCATTTACGGCTAAAACATTGTGAAACTAGATTTTTCGCTTTCTAAATCCAACTTTACTTTTTCACTGCAATAGGTAATCGCATTCTCAAGTACTCGAGCTAAACGTGAAAATGAATCTTCTGTTTTGTAAGGGCAACCCATGCTCTTAGCATGGAATAATAATGATAAATTATGATAAATAATTATTAGTTGGAAATAGCATGGAAGTATAAGAATGCGTACGTATATGTGCCACACGCGCGTAACGCGGTACACATGAATCGTCTGGTGAATTCGAAATGTACGTATATAGATACATATAACCGTATGCGAAAACATGAAAAAGTCCATGATACCGAAATGTTGGATGGAAAAACGAGAAGCCGAATTATGCGAACATACGGTCAGAGACGCCGTTGTTACGTGATCAGTAGAAAAAGAGCGACCTACCCAGACAAGCTAGATAAGCTGCAATATAAGTCAACAAATCAAGCGATTTGTTAACAGCGTTGGTAACATAATTCATCGAGCCAAATCATGATTCAAGCTCATTTCGAGTCTGCCTAAGTAAGACCAAGAACCCTATGTGGAGATACATGTACGAATCGTAACACATCGCATAATAACGCTAATTGTTTATTGATAATTATTTTTATATGATATTTTTTGCAAAAACGCCTCAATAGACATTCGTACGTGATCTCCAGAATCGAATACAAATCGAAAGATCAGAATCGAATCATTACATTGTGAATAAACAATGTCAACAGCTTATTGATTAATTATGTTAACACGAATTGTAACGTTGATTTATTATGGAATTTGAAACTGTTTGCGAATACATTACGAAAACTCATGCCTCGATCGTCTAAGGTTGAGTTTTTGGTAAACATGGATAAAGACACCGAGATGTTATAAACAATTAGTTGATTGTTATAAATTATTGAACTGAATAAAAGGAACTCGACATTAGGCAATCGGCGAATACGCGTATGTAGCGACAATAGTTTATGTTTAATTAGTGTCAACAAATTATCAAAATTAGCGAACTCCGTAAAAAATGAACTATGAGAGCGAATGTAAATATCTCGATTATAGGCAAATGAGAAACCAGCGTATGAGTTCACACTGTGACGTTTATCGGCATTTAGCAAATAAGTAAGCGAAAAAACGAGTCAACGCGATACCATGCGATGGTGCGTTAGACTATATAAAGGATCGCCCGTCCTCAACAGGAGTCATTCTTTCGCGAGCAAACTACATCTCAATGAAAAACCATTGAAAGGATGGACAAAATGGATTACTTCGGGAGTCAATGAGGGAGAAGCATCGCATGAGGAAAAACTGTTCTTAGCTTCAGAGAGAATAAAAAAACCGCTGCCAAGTGCCTCAGCAGTATGCTTTCTCAAAGTATTGCAATTGAACCTCAATTTGCATTAATCACCACTCTTTGAGAAAGCAAAATGAACCTCTAACTTATTTCCTCCACTCCATAGTAACGGTTGCTATGGTAAATATCCGAGCTTCGGTGTTCTTACTTCTTAGTCGTCAACAGTTCCGAAAATGGACCTCTAACTGACTTTTCCCACTCCATAGTAACGGTTGCTAAGGACGTAAACAACGGTTGCTATGGTAAATATCGGAGCTTCGACGTTATTACTTCTTAGTCATCAACAGTTCCGAAAATGGACCTCCAACTGACTTTTCCCACTCCATAGTAACGGTTGCTAAGGACGTAAACAATGGTTGCTATGGTAAATGTCGGAGCTTCGATGTTCTTACTTCTTAGTCATCAACAGTTCCGAGAATGGACCTCCAACTGACTTTTCCCACTCCATAGTAACGGTTGCTAAGGACGTAAACAATGGTTGCTATGGTAAATGTCGGAGCTTCGACGTTATTACTTCTTAGTCATCAACAGTTCCGAAAATGGACCTCCAACTGACTTTTCCCACTCCATAGTAACGGTTGCTAAGGACGTAAACAATGGTTGCTATGGTAAATGTCGGAGCTTCGATGTTCTTACTTCTTAGTCATCAACAGTTCCAAAAATGAACCTCCAACTGACTTTTCCCATTCCCTAGTTACGGTTGCAAGGGATATAAACAACGGTTGCTAAAGACATCAACAATGGTTTCTACGGAAAATCTCTCTTTGATTCTTATAGAATCCCATAAATATACGAACCCAAATGATCATTTATCATGAATTATATGGGAACTTATCAAAAACACGATAGCAACGGTTGCCATGGAAATAAACAACGGATGCTGCTAAACACGTTTACATCTTTCGGAGACCGACCTGTGTGCAAAATTTCAGGACGATCGGACTATTCCTTCCAAAGTCATCGTACGACAAAAAAAAAGTCAGTCTGAAGCTGAATTTTGTATCTCCATAGCAACGGTTGCTAGGAGAATAAACAATGGTTGTTCCAAAATGAATGTCTTATCGATTCTCATCGATCGTCGAAAAAATTGGAGACCCATCGTGCATTGATGATGATTTTTGGAGCTTTTATCAAAAACACGTTAGCAACGGTTGCTAGAGAAATAAACAACGGATTTGGCTGAAAATTGAACTCGACCGAGATTTTGTAGCGACTAACCTGTGTGCAAAATTTCAGGACGATCGGACGATTCCTTCGAGAGTTATCGTACGACAAAAAAGCGCACGTACGTACGTACGTACGTACGTACATACATACAGACATTTTTGGTTTTCCATGTTTTTCGACCCGTAGATTACGAAAATCGAGGTCCCGAAGTCCGATTCGGAGGGTCGATTTTTACTCCGTTACAAAGCTTTCTCTTTGAGAAAGCAAAAGATAAGGCTCGTGCAATGAAATCCGATGATGAAAATCTCAAATGTTTTCAAAATTTGAGATAGGAGACGAAGTATTCTTACGAGCGAAGTGTTTCGAATTTGGATCAAAGAGGAATAGTCAAATTCTTATCCATTTTTGAACGGCCATATATGATCAATAGAAAAATTGACCGCATTCCGCGGTCCAATAATTCATTATAAGTTTGGGAATTATACTCGCCGCGTGAATATAATGTATTACTACTATTCCGACCGATCAGTTCCTATCTACAAAATCCGCCGACTGCAAGGAAATCATTGATTTACTGAACCGTTAACTTACACACTGCGGGATCAGGCAACTGTGAAATAAAAATCTAAACACACAATAATTGACTTTATCAATCTTCATTTTCACTGAACATTACATCAATTACCTTTCCCAACTACTCTGTCTCAATGTCTCACCATCTCACACTCGCACACTCGCACCCTCCCACACGCATACTCATACACTCACCCGTTCATAACCAATCCGCCCGCCACCATGTGCCGCAACGCATAGTCACCGGCCGCTAAGGTCACTCTGCTACTATAAATAAGAGCGATTCTCCCAAACTTTCCATCCATGTCCGAGAAAAATTTCTGTTATTAATTTCAAAGCACACAATCTTCCATAATTTTTTTTGTGTTTACTACTCCTGTGAAAGAGTGATGTTGGGGTGTAGTCGTGTGCTCACGCACACATGCTGCCCGCCGGTAGCCGAGTCCACTCGATGGCGTGATCAATCACGCGTCGCCCTCTAATTGGTTCGAAATTTTGAATAGTGGACTCGGCCGCTGTCGGACAATAGACTGCGCGGCGCCGAGTCGGCAGTTATCGCCAGTCCGCGAGTGAGCCACAACACCCGGCCGCTCCTCGTGTCCAATTTGCGCCATGTCCCTCCCCTCAACTTTTTTCTTACTTTTAATTAATTCATTCGCGTCCGCGACACTTCTGTACCACCTGTATTCTTACACACGAATACAAGCATATATTATTTAGAACATTCACTCGTCACTCACTCAATTAACCATTCACGCTCCCACATACATAAAAACAATCAACCGAACACCGAGAAGTTTTTTCCTGCGGGCTCCGGGGTTCCAAACAGAACACCCCGTCCCCACATTTGGTTGCAAGAGCGTGGTTCTTGTGGTGTTCGCGAGTGACAGTGTCGCGAAGTGTCCGGGCAAGGTGAGAGCGGAAAAACGTGCGGCGGCCATATTGCTGAAGCCGGCCGACACACAGCAACACTTGTTGAGCCAAGCGGCTCAAAGGACATCGGCAGCAGACACGAGAGGCTCGCCAGGAGGCGAGCAGCGGACCAAGAGAGCGGCAACTCGGCGGCACGTGGGCCATCGAGACGATCCCCTGCAGGTCATCGCGCCATCGGACGCCTCAGGGGATCAGCCGCTCATTCGACGCCCGGGGTCGGCGCTGAAGCATCATCGGGCGGATCGAGCAGGGGAAGGAAAAAGCCGCGACAATCGGTCGCGGCGGGTGAGTCCTTAATACGTTTGGGCGCGCGGCGCAATTTCTTTGTTTACAAGCGCGCGCGCCGTCGCGTGACTCAGCGCGCTCCCCCTTCCCTCTCCCCGCCGGCCCTACCGCGGGCAGGCTCGCTGTTGCGCGGAGAGTTGTCCCGCGCGCAGGCGAGTGCCCCTCTCTCGGCCCGCGGCTCGTATTCGGTGAGCCGCAGCATTGTTGCGCGGAGAATTGTCCCACGAGCAGGCCAGTGCCCCTCTTTCCTCCCGCGGCTCGTATTCGGCGAGTCGCGGTATCGTTGCGCGTGTCGCGCCCGGCCAGAGTCGTCGCGCACGCACTAGGCAAGCTGACTCGCGCCCCCCGCGAGCCCCGTCACCGCCTACAAGTCGACTCGCACTTGGCGAGTCGATCAGCGCCTTGCGCTATATCAGCGTTGCTTCCCCCCACCGCGCCGCGGCTCACACTCGGCGAGTCGCGCAGTGCCTCAGGTGCGAAGCACGCTGGTTGACATTTTTCGTTGAATTTTTACGTCGGAAAATTGAATTTTTTTTTTTTTCGGCGATCCAATAATTGCTCCAAGATTCCTCGATATATTTTTGCTCGTTGGTTTGCTGTTTCATTGTGCCGCGTTGTTTTGATTGATCCATCCACGTTTCGAAAAGAACGTAGTCGTGCGTTCTTGTCTCCATCACGTTGGATTTTTGAATTTCTTCATTGAGTTTTGCTTTTCTGCTTTTTTTCGAGAACACAGTCAATTTAGTGTGTTTATTTTGCAGCCATTAACAATCAGACCAACATGAGTCAAGCCGAGAAACATCTCCTCGACGCTTATGAGCGGCAGCTCCGGCACAGAAATATATTCGCGATTACATCGGGAATACAAAAAAGTCAGTCGCTGCGGAAGATCGCACACCAGAGTACATCAATCGCAAATTGAAAACTCTCAACGATTACTGGCGCCAGTTCTCGGAGCGTCACGAAATGCTTTGGTCAGGGGAGGAGACCATTATGAAGTTGGTCCCAGCGTGCGAATACTTCAAAAAAGATCCATTCCTGGATATTGATGATAAGTTCGCGCAAGCAAAAGCTGAACTCACGTCTTGGCTTCCGCCGCCCAACGTTGAGGAACGTGAACCGACCCAACATAATAACGGGTTACTTGCGCAATAGGCATTTCAAATTCAGCACATTTTGCGTGCTGCTACTGAAATGCAAGCGATTCCAGCGCTCCAAATTCCAACCTTCTCTGGGAAGTTCGATGAGTGGGAGTCTTTCGAATATCGTTTTGAAGCCTCCGTCATCAACAAACAAACAAACAAACATATTCGGACAGTCTCAAATTGCATCATTTGCTTGATGCAATGCGCAGCTCCGCAGCCGAAATGTTAAAGGGTGTCAAGCCGGAAGCTTCGAATTTTCTGCCGTCTTGGGCGAAACTTTGTTGTCGTTTCGATAACCCCAAATGCAGACTAACACACCATACGTTGGCGTTGATCAATCTCAAGCCTATTTCTGAGAAATCTGCCACAAAGCTGAACGAGTTACTTGACAAAGCTGAAGAATCCATTCAGGGATTCAAGGATCTCGAATGCCCAATCGAACATTGGGATAATTGGTTTGTGCATTGCATTGTAAACAAGCTAGATCATGGTACTCGTGAAGCCTGGGAAATGAGTCAGCTGACTCATGAAGGTTTTTCAAAATACTCAGATCTTCGCAGTTTCATCGAAAATCGAATTTCCGCTCTTGACACTTCGTCAGCTCACCTCGCATCGCAAAATCCCACAGGTTCAACGTCGCAGAACCAAAATGGTAAAAGCAAAAACCATTCGAATTTGTCGAATGGCAAATCGATATCAGCAAATGTGGCAAATGTTGCTGCGTCGAATTCAAGCACGAATTGTTCGTGCTGTTCGAAACAACAACACGCACTTCATGCGTGTCCCACGTTCACAGGGTGGACGCAAAAGGTTCGTATTGACTTTGTCAAAAAGCACAAGTTGTGCTTGAATTGTTTCCGCAGCAATCATATAGCTGACAAGTGCCTGTCAAAATTCCGGTGCAAATTTTGCAAAAGGCGGCACCATAGCTTGCTGCATTTCGATACGCCGGAGAACCAGTCGAATCCCGATTCGTCACAGCCAGTTCCCATAGACAACGCGGAGTCACACCAAGGCAAATCAGCCGTCGGTTTGCACACATCGTTAGTCGTAAGCTCCGGATTATTGGCCACTGCAAAAATAATCCTTCAGTCGCCATCGAGCGAAAAACTTGAAGTTCGAGCGCTCATCGATCCTTGCGCTGAGCGCTCCTTTGTTTCTGAGCGTGTTGTTAAACTTTTAAATTTGAACAGTTGGAAAATCAGCCAAGACGTGTGCTTCCTGGGAAGAAAATCTCGTTTAACTGTAAAATCTGAAGCACGTCTCACCATCTGCTCGAAAATTAGTCCCGATTTTCGCATAATTTGTCATGCTCTCGTTTCGTCAGAGCTCACTCGAGTACTTCCAGCGCATAGGATTGATAATTGCAATTGGCCTCATATTGCGAAGCTTAACTTGGCGGATCCTGAATTTGCCACTCCGCAAAAGGTCGACTGCGTGATCGCAGCCGACATTTATTCTGAAATAATTTTGCCAGGCTTAACAAAGGACCCTCCGCAAACGCCATTCGCTCAACAAACAGTTTTCGGTTGGATACTGACTGGCGTGACTGAAAACACATCGACGGGTAATGCTACATCTGGTGCATTCCATGTCACAGTCGACACTTCTCTTTCACAACAACTTCAAAAATTTTGGGAAGTTGAAGAAGTGCCGTGTGACTCGCAAGCGCTATCTCCCGACGAGCAGTATTGTGAAGACTACTTCAATTCTACCGTGTTTCAGACACTCGAAGGTCGCCTGATCGTGCGTCTGCCCTTTGTTCAATCGACTGATATACCTGCATTCCATGATTCTAGAGACATCGCAGTCGCTTGCTTGCTGCGTTCGGAGCGTCGGCGGTTGCGAGACCACAGCATGGATGAAGCTTACAAAAAATTTATGCACGAATATGAAGACTTGGGACACATGGAGAGAGTCGACACATCGAAGCTGTCATCGCCAGCGGTGTACATGCCACATCATGCTGTTTTCAGGCCAGGGAGCAGCAAAATCAGAGTAGTTTTCAACGCATCGCAACGTAATGGTAACGGATATTGTTTAAATGATTTTCTATTAGCTGGACCAAAACTGCAAACGGACATAGCCGTTATTTTGACTCGATGGCGATCGTTCAAATTTGTTTTTACATCGGGTATAGTCAAAAGGTATCGCCAATTTTTGGTTCACGAGGACGATTGCAGTTGGCAGGCCATCGTTTGGCGTGACGATGCGTCTGACCAGATTCTTGATTTTTTGCTGCGTACGATCACTTATGGTACCAAGTGCGCTCCGTTTTTGGCAATTCGTTGTCTGAGTTATTTGGCTGAGCGGTATGAACAGCGATTTCCTTTGGCTGCAATTTTTCTACTAAAATTGATGTATGTTGATGACGCATTTGGTGGAGCAGACACTATTGAGGAGGCTCGTCACGCTCGTGATCAGCTGAGCGCACTTCTTCAATGTGCACAAATGTCTCTCGACAAATGGGCGTCGAATTGCAACGAATTATTGCGAGGTGTTTCTTTAACCGATCAACCAGATGTCGACGTCGAAATGGATGACGTTGTGTCCACTCTAGGCATAAAATGGATGCCGCAAGTTGATCAGTTTACATTCAAGGTTAGTTTGCCAATTGCACCACACGTGGTAACCAAACGGTCAATTTTGTCCGAAGTTGCCAGATTGTTTGATCCAATGGGATGGCTCTCGCCATTTTTAGTTCAAGGTAAGATTGTTTTGAGAAAGGCTTGGATTCAGAAGCTTGATTGGGATACGCCAGTTCACGGCGATTTGTTGAATGAATGGGAAAGTCTACGCTCACAAATGCCAGAGCTTGCGAACATTCGCATACCACGATGGACTCAGTTGTCGTCTTCAGTCGAGTGGACCATTCACGGGTTCGGTGACGCATCTGAAAGGGCGTTTGCTGTCGCAGTTTATTTGGTAATTTCCGGTCGTGCTTCGTTTCTTTCGATGTCGAAAAACAAGGTGGCTCCAGCTAAGACGCTGACGATCCTACGACTTGAATTGTGCGCTGCAGTGTTGCTCGTCCGCCTCATAAAGTATTTGGCAACTAATTTATTGCACAAACCGACTAAAATTTATTGTTGGTCGCAAGTTCACCAGCTTGTTGGCAAACCTTTGTCGCCAACCGAGTAAGCCAAATCATTCGCTCTCTCCCAGAGGCAAGTTGGTCACACACTCCAACACAGGACAACCCGGCGGATCTCGTAACCTGGGGGATGACTGTTGAAGAGTTACGAGATTCGCAATTGTGGTGGCATGGGCCACAGTGGATAATATGCGACGAATCTCAGTGGCCAGCACAGATTGATTTACAACCATCCGAGCCATTGAAAGTTGGAGCTTTCGTGGTCATGCAACAGGACGAAGAGTATTGTATGAGGGAATTTGAAAAGTTTTTGTCGTTCCATAAATTGGTCAGAGTTTTTGCATTTATGTTACGATGGAAAAATAATGTACGCCTCCCGAAAGATGAACGGCATGACTAGTATCTCAGTGCAGTTGAGTACCGAACAGTGAAATTTGTTCTGTTCAAACTCATCCAGCGTTCGCGCTACGAGGTGGAAATTGAAAAGTTATCGAGTGGTAAAATGTTGCCTCACAAAAGTCAATTAAAGCGCCTGTCACCATTTATTTGTACAAATGGATTGCTCAGAGTTGGAGGCAGATTGCACAATGCCCCAATATCCTATGACGAAGCACACCCAATAATTTTGTCGGTTCACAGCCTTATAGTGAAGCGCATGATTGAGCATCTCCACCAGGAGTTGCTGCACGGAGGGCCACAGTTGATGTTGAGCAAACTGTATGGGCAATTTTGGATTCCACGAGTCACTCGTTTGGTGCAAGGAATTTTCCGCAAATGCACTCGTTGCGTGCGCTTCGCCGCACGAAATCTCACTCAACAAATGGCTCCTCTGCCTTCTGTGAGAGTCACGCCCAACATGGCTTTTCAGGCCACTGGTGTTGATTATGCTGGTCCAATTCCGGTCCTTGCATGTAGAGCCAGAGGCTCTAGATCCGTAAAAGGATATTTTGCCATCTTCATCTGCATGGTCTCTCGAGCCGTCCACATTGAAGTTGTGTCCGATCTAACAACTGAGGCATTTCTGGCTGCGTTTCGCAGATTCGTTTCTCGACGTGGTCGCTGTTCGCACGTTTACAGTGGCACCGGGCGAATTCAGTATTTAGTTATAGTTTGTATTTGATACATTTATAATCTAGATTTATCCATTTTGCATAGTTATGCCCCTTACGATCGCGACATTTCGCATGTGAAGGGCGAGTCGTGTCCACTGTGTACGGGCGCCCGCCGCCATGAACTTTCGAGTCTCGGGTCCGCGAGGGGCTCACCCGTCAACACAGCTGGCTCCACGCCTCCCTCTCGCGTGTCGAATTGCGCAGAAAGTAACGTAACAGTTTCTAGTTCAAATTGTGATTCAATAAATTAATTAAGTTTAACGGCCATGAGCCAAGTCATTTAGTTGTATCAAATGTTATTATTAATTAGCATGACGTTTGTCACGAATTTTTGTTTTGTTTTTCAAATTTTAACTCAAGGTCTTGGTTGAAATGATTGAGTTACCGACAACTCTCTCGCATATCGTCCCCCTGTTACCTCATTGCTTGAATTGATTGGATTGTTAGTTGTTGCTTGCCTGGAAGCAAGAAAAGGGGGCGGTATGTTGGGGTGTAGTCGTGTGCTCACGCACACATGCTGCCCGCCGGTGGCCGAGTCCACTCGATGACGTGATCAATCACGCGTCGCCCTTTAATTGGTTCAAAATTTTGGATAGTGGACTCGGCCGCCGTCGGACAATAGACTGCGCTGCGCCGAGTCGGCAGTTATCGCCAGTCCGCAAGCGAGTCACAACACCCGGCCGCTCCTCGTGTCCGATTCGCGCCGTGTCCCTCCCCTCAACTTTTTTCTCAGTTTTAATTAATTCATTCGCGCCCGCGACACTTCTGTACCACCCGTATTCACACAACAAATACAAGCATATATTATTTAGAACATTCACTCGTCACTCACTCAATTTACGATTCACGCTTCCACATACATACAAACAATCAACCGAACACCGAACAGTTTTTCCCTGCGGGCTCCTGGGTTTTAAACAGTTACACCCCGTCCCCACAAGTGAGAAAAAGTCGCGTTACTCGCATTCAAGCATAGGTATCTGTAAGAGCAATAGGTGTGTATTTTAGTGTTGGCAATAGCTAATATATTGAGAAAGAAGGCAGTCTTAAAAATGTCTTCTACATCAGAATTGAAAAGTAGGATCATGATATAGTTACTCGGGGATAATCTTGAACTTGACCTTGAGATCAATCCTCAGGACGTTCGTGGTTAATTTTCTTTCTCACAAAATATTCTTCTGGGTCCCATATTTACGAAGATCAAAAAATTTCACGCTCAAAAAATCACTGGGAATAACTATCTATTATTTTTCCATCATCCATATAAGAGGTAGTACATCCATCAAAATAACACAGCTCCACAAAAAATAAAAAAAAATTGAACCAGAGACTGGACCACTCTACTCATATTTATTTTTGGCTGCTGAATCCGAATCTGAGGTCTGTTTAGCTCCATCACCTCTGCGTTTAGACTTAACCTCAAAAATATGGCGGACAACATATCGATAAAATCAATATTTTGCAAAAAAAAAAATTTATTTCATTCTACATAAGAAAATAAGAGAAAATTATCCCTAGCAATTTTTCGATTCGTCGCATAAATTTTGAGTAAAAAATTCAGAAAGTTTGACGGCAAGTGGGCCGGATTGAACATTTATGATTTATGATTTTATGAAATCAAAAAAACACCAGAAACAGTTTCTATCTAATTTTTTACATAAAATTTGAGAAAAAATTTTGTTCTGCAAAATGATGATTTTTAAAAACTTTTTTGAGGTTATGTCTAAACGCAGAGGTGATGGAGCTAAACGGACCTCGAATTAGGATTCAGCGGCTAACAATACATGTAAGTAGGGTGGTCCAGTTTCTGGTTCAATTTTTTTTTTATTTTTTGTGGAGCTGTGTAATCAATTCAATTAATGGATTTCGCGATAATAATAACAATAACAGAAAAGTAATGTGACGAGGTCCAGCCTCATCAACGATTACGCGGAGTGGCAGGGCGGCCGCCGAAGGACCGCAGGGCCGATACTTAACAAAGCAGGTGTTCAGGAGGGTGGAGCCAAACACAAAGTCGCGGTGCTACAATTACGATCGAGCAGTCACGCTTGACTAACGCGATTAGCCCGTGACCTCAACCCGCGTTCTGACACCCGTCGTCGCTGACCCGCGAGTGCGTATGCCCTGGGAGGAAAGCTCTTTTCCTCCAGCATTGAGCCAGTAACAGGAGAGCGCCGTTTATCACCGCCAAGCCGATCTAGTGGGACGCCACTGGGACGAGCTACAGCCCCGTTTACCGCCGCCAGTCAAGCCGGCCTTTTCGCGGCAGCGTGGACGGCATCGAACCTACGGAAGAGGCATCCTTAAATACGCACCTGCGTGTGCGTTGATTTTATTGTTGCAAGCGATAGCGATACACGTTGGTACTCGCAGCCGATGTTCGGCCCTCAGCGTTAACGCGAAG
Source organism: Aphelinus atriplicis (assembly GCA_020882685.1). NCBI lineage: Eukaryota > Metazoa > Arthropoda > Insecta > Hymenoptera > Aphelinidae > Aphelinus > Aphelinus atriplicis. Next base: position 2,142,505 of record JAJGQD010000006.1, read on the forward strand.
CGATACGTTAGAAGCCTGCGGTGGCCCTTCCAGCATTCGTGGCACGTGTACTCGAAATAGCGTAGTAAACACGCATTATCTTTTCCTTCGAACGGAATACTTTTGCGCCCTAGCTTTCCGTTTTCCACCCTGGACGAGAACGTGGCACTGCACCACGCCGTACCCATAAACGGGCCGTTCAACGGATCGGTCTGTTACAGCTAGCCCGGGCGTGCACGGAATTCCCCAATTCAAGCCTCCCAGAGCAAAGCATTAACGGGGCTCAATTCTGCATCGAGGGACTTATCGAGCAGCAGCTGACACGGGCATTCCACGCCCAGGACGGCGGTCAAGGTATCCCCGTTTCCCCCCTTATTAACCCATTAAGTCCGGGATGGCGTCGAATTTCACTAACAAGGGGACACCACAGTCTCCAGGTCCTGTATTTTTACCAAACCTGTTTTAATGTGCTCTATACCACATACGTATAGACCCATTTCAGGGATTTTGACTAATGGGGCCTCCTGATGGAGTTATGGATACATCAAGTTTCAGAAAATACTGATATCTCTAGGTTTTTTCAGATTTATGACATTGCTCGCTGACTCATCGAGTGAACTTGTCTAAGCTTCTATACGCATTGTTCACACTAGAATCATGAATTTTACATGCTCCCCTACTATTGATAGTATTTTCACTCTTTATCATCATCTAATTTGTCACTAGTTCACATGTTATCTGAAATTCAGTAGTATACGATAAATAGATTATTCAGCTACAGCTGTCTGAAACTCATCATCAACATGTGTCACTCATTTTACAGTACTCTCAATTGATATGTTTTATCAGGGCCCACTTCTCAACATTACAAATAATGATGTTTGATCACACGCATTACTGAATGAACTTCCAAGCCCTTAAATCAGTTGACGAACAATTATTTATTACTGTTTTCAGAATATTCAACATTAAAATTGATCTATTTCCTTATATTACTTAGGACATAACAAATTGTGTATACAAAGTAGAGGAGTATATATCAGTTCTAGAAATTTATATTAATTTTAGATTAGAATCAATACATATTTCTCCACTATGTATACACAATTTGTTATGTCCTAAGTAATATAAGGAAATAGATCAATTTTAATGTTGAATATTCTGAAAACAGTAATAAATGTTTGTTCGTCAACTGATTTAAGGGCTTGGAAGTTCATTCAGTAATGCGTGTGATCAAACACCATTATTTGTTACGGATGAAACATATCCATTGAGAGTACTGTACAATGAGTGAGACATGTTAATGATGAGTTTCAGACAGCTGTAGCTGAATAATCTATTTATCGAATACTACTGAATTTCAGATAACATGTGAACTAGTGACAAATTAGATGATGATAAAGAGTGAAAATACTATCGATAGTAGGGAAGCATGTAAAATTCATGATTCTAGTGTGAACAATGCGTATAGAAGCTTAGACAAGTTAACTCAATGTGTCAGCGAGCAATGTCATAAATGTGAAAAAACCTAGAGATATCAGTATTTTCTGAAACTTGATGTATCCATAACTCCAACAGGAGACCCCATTAGTCAAAATCCCTGAAATGGGTCTATACGTATGTGGTATAGAGCACATTAAAACAGGTTTGGTAAAGATACAGGACCCGGAGACTGTGGTGTCCCCTTGTAAGTTTTCAACCTCATTTTTTTTATGTTATTCGGATGGGTAAAAATTTTTCATATATCATCTCTGACGTGAAATTTTATGATCTTTCGAAATATGCTTTCGATTTTCATCTAACGTTGATACAGAAAAAAGCTATAAGCAATCTTTTGCAAAAAAATGAGATTTTCAAGATTGTCACTGGCTCATGCCCATTAATAATAATAATAATAATAATTATTAATAACAAAAGAGGACACGAGACAGTGCAATCTCGCCCGGCGCTGATGCTGGGCGAGTTCTCAGAGTCGTGTTTCGGGAATATAGGTGGTGAATCGGGGCCACAGAAACGCACACACGTAGAAAGAATGGTGCTTTATTGCAATGTTGGGGTACAAGTAATGGGGGAATGCGGCGCGGTCGATTGAGAGAGAGAGAGAGAGAGAGAGAGAGAGAGAGAGAGAGAGAGAGAGAGAGAGAGAGAGAGAGAGAGAGAGAGAGAGAGAGAGAGAGAGAGAGAGAGAGAGAGAGAAGGAAGAGAGAGGAGAGAGAGAGAGAGAGAGAGAGAGAGAGAGAGAGAGAGAGAGAGAGAGAGAGAGAGAGAGCAACACGTGGAGACCAACCTTGACGTTGCTCGCGGTGTGGAAGCTGGCGGCGTAGAAAGCCGGTACGGCGATGTCGGCGCTCGGAAGCCAGGGAAGCTGGCACTGAGCACGTGGGCCTCGGCTCGGCCGTAGCGTGGAAGAGCTGCTCGGGGTGTCGGCGCTGACACCGGACACGGGGGCACGCGTGCACAAGCACTGGCACAGCACGTGGCACGGGGCACAAGGCACAGAACCGGAGAAAGTCGCAAAGGGATCAAGGGCTGAATTGCTGCTCTCGCGCTCGCGCTTGGGCACACACTGACCGCTTCCGCCCGGCACCTGTAGCTGCCGCGGCGCGGCGGTGATGTCGCGCTGCTGTTGTCTCTCTCTCGCGCTCTCTCTGTTTCTCTCTTACCTTGAATGTCGGCCGCTATACAAATAGGGATGTTTGCTAGGACAGGGAGACCTCACGGTACAAAGTACCCGTGACAAGATGTAACATTTTTAATTATCAAAAATTTCCATATGAAAGCGTAAAGATGCACATCTTTTCATGGACTAAAACGTGGCTTCGAGTCCTGCACTAAAAGATAAGTGAGGTGCGGAATGATTGATTCAACATTAAGGTCCTTAAAATGGCGTCCGAACCAACATTTTTTTTCAACTCTCTTTCAAACCTCAGTAGTTGGGCTATATTTCATGATACAGATAAACCACATGCACATTTCATAGTTTGAGACATTGCTGAATTCGAATTTGTTATTATTTTTGCCAAATAATTTTGTTTGAACAATTTGTTTAAACAAATTATTGCAAAATGAAGTTTTTTGGCAAAATTTATACCAGAATCTGATTCCTTAGACGAAAATACATCTGGTACGTTAATTTAAGTAATAATCCATCACCCCTGCGTTTAGCCATAACCTCAAAAATATGGCGGACGACATATCGATGAAATCGATATTTTGCAAAACAAAAATTCTATTCTATTCTACATAAAAAATAAAAGAAGACTGTCTCTAGCAATTTTTTAATTCGTCGAAAGTTTTTGAGTAAAATATTCAAAAAGATTGACGACTAGTGGGCCGGATTCAAAATTCATAATTTTATGAATTTTTCACTCGTAAACTATGCGACGAATTGAAAAAATACCAGGAACAGTTTCTATCTAATTTTTCATATGAAATCTGAAAAAAAATTCTGTTCTGCAAAATGATGATTTTAAAATTTTTTTTGAGGTTATATCTAAACGCAGGAGTGATGGAGCTTAACGGACCTCGGATTCGGATTCAGCAGCCAAAAATACATATAAGTAGGGTGGTCCAGTCTCTGGTTCAATTTTGAATTTCTTCCTGTGGGACTGTGTAATTTGTTGATAACAATATGTTTATGATGATTATTACTGAAATTAGCATACCAGATGTATTTTTGTCTGAGGAATCAGATTCTGGTTTTGCCAAAAACTTCATTTTGCAATAATTTATTCAAACAAATTGTTTGAACAAAATTACTAGCAAAAATAATAACAAATTCGAATTCAGCGATGTCTCAAACTATGAAATGTGCATGTGGTTTATCTGTATCACGAAATATAGCCGAACTACTGAGGTTTGAAAAAGAGTTGAAAAAAATGTTGGTTCGGACGCCATTTTAAAGACCTTAGTGTTGAATCAATCATTTCGCACTTCACCTATCTTTTAGTGCAGGACTCGAAGCCACGTTTTAGTCCATGAAAAGATGTGCACCTTCACGCTTTCATATGGAAATTTTCGATAACTAAAAATTTTACATCTTGAAAATCTCGTTTTTTTGCAAAAAATTGTTTATAACTTTTTCTGTATTAACGTTAGATAAAAATCAATAGTATATTTTGAAAGATCATAAAATTTCACGTCAGAGATGATGTATGAAAAATTTTTCCCCATCCGAATAACATAAAAAAAATTAGGTTGAAAACTTAGTCAAATTCGATTCCATCCCAGATTTAATGGATTAAACTCCAAATCCCGTTACATGGCGCCTAACTTATAGGAATTAGGCCGCGTTTGTAAAAGAATTATCCACGGAAATATTCGTGAAAAAAAATTTCACGGTGGAAACATCCGTAGTCGTCCGGAGAGTCAGGCGAATTTGCTTCGAATTCGTGGAACACGCAAAGGCCGGCGCGAACAGTAAACACGGTGCAGCGCTTACAGTGGTGAGCGGCCGAGTCAGCACCGATCAGCACAGTGGGAGCGAGAAGGAGCCAGCACAAAGGAGCGCTATATCCTAAACTTTCGAGATACGTGCGGTGGTGCTCAATCAATCGAGTGCGTCACATTATCGGCCAGTTGAGAGTGCAATGGTGCTTCGGTACGCATGCAGGGCGAGAACGCGGATGCAGCACCGTATTCTCGTAACTCGCCAATTACTAATTTCATAGTGATGCGAACACTCGTTGGGTTGAGTACTCATTCGATTTTGCTTTCTCAAAGAGAAAGCTTTGTAATGGGGCAAAAATCGACCCACCGAATCAGACCTCGGGACCTCGATTTTCGCGATCTACGGGTCGAAAAACATGGAAATCCAAAAGTGTCTGTATGTATGTATGTATGTGTGTGTGTGTGTGTGTGTGTGTGTGTGTGTGTGTGTGTGTGTGTGTGTGTGTGTGTGTGTGTGTGTGTGTGTGTGTGTGTGTGTGTGTGTGCGTCCCGTTTTTTTTGCTTTCTCAAAGAGAAAGCTTTGTAATGGAGCAAAAATCGACCCAACGAATCAGACCTCGGGACCTCGATTTTCGTGATCTACGGGTCGAAAAACATGGAAATTCAAAAGTGTCTGTATGTATGTATGTGTGTGTGTGTGTGTGTGTGTGTGTGTGTGTGTGTGTGTGTGTGTGTGTGTGTGTGTGTGTGTGTGTGTGTGTGTGTGCGTCCCGTTTTTTTTTCGTCCACGATAACTCTCGAAGGAATGGTCCGATCGTCTTGAAATTTTGCACACAGGTTAATCGCGGCAAAATCTCGGGCGAGTTCAATTTTCAGCGAAATCCGTTGTATATTTCCTTAGCAACCGTTGTTAAGGTGTCTATTTTTTCGTTTCTTTCGTCCACGATAACTCCCGAAGGAATGATCCGAACGTCTTGAAATTTTGCACACCGGTTAGTTGTGACAAGATCTAGTCCAAGTTACATTTTCAGCAAAATCCGTTGGTTATTTCCCTAGCAACCGTTCCTAACGTGTTTTCTCACAAATCCTTATGAGTGCTCATTGGGGCAAGCCGGAAAATCAGTTTTAAGTCACACTCGATGGCCAAGGACACTGAATTGTTGTATTTGCTCCATAGCAACGGTTGTTTACCTCCCTAGCAACAGTTACGAAGGTTGGAAATCATTAATTTATGACCCATTCCCATCATTTTCGACGGCAAAGGATACAAAATCTTCCCAATTAGCTCCTTAGCAACCGTTGTTCACCGCCCTAGCAACCGTTGCTAAGGGGGAAAAAAATTGATGTAAGTTTCGTTTCCAGTATTTTCAACGTACTATAGAGAAGGTTGGGAAAATTTTGTGTCTTTTGCCGTCGAAAATGATCAAAATGAGTCTTCAAGAGTGCTAAATACGGACTTGAGGGCAGTGCGGATCGATTTTGACCGCCATTTAACCGTATGACAGTCACAAGATGAACTGATCGAAAAATTATGCAGGTCCAAATGTCTCGCATCGTGTAGAACCTAGAACAGTTTGCTTTGTTGCATTTGATCAAATAATAAGAGAGCCCGGTCAGACATCAACACTCGCAACATAGTTTGGTCAATTGAAAAAGAACGACACTTTACACAGTCACAAAGATACGAATTGAATTGATTAAATAATTTTTTTGTAATTTTTGAAAAATAGATGATAGTATCTACGCTAGTGGAAAGGTGAAAATACAGGTTTGGGACGCGTTTGTGGGTGATGTTGAAGCCTCTTTGAGAAAGCATACTGCTAAGGCACTTGGCAGCGGTTTTTCGTCCACGATAACTCTCGAAGGAATGGTCCGATCGTCTTGAAATTTTGCACACAGGTTAATCGCTGCAAAATCTCGGGCGAGTTCAATTTTCAGCGAAATCCGTTGTTTATTTCCTTAGCAACCGTTGTTAAGGTGTCTATTTTTTCGTTTCTTTCGTCCACGATAACTCCCGAAGGAATGATCCGATCGTCTTGGAATTTTGCACACAGGTTAATCGCGGCAAGATCTAGTCCGAGTTGAATTTTCAGCAAAATCCGTTGGTTATTTCCCTAGCAACCGTTCCTAACGTGTTTTCTCACAAATCCTTATGAGTGCTCATTGGGGCAAGCCGGAAAATCAGTTTTAAGTCACACTCGATGGCCAAGGACACTGAATTGTTGTATTTGCTCCATAGCAACGGTTGTTTACCTCCCTAGCAACAGTTACGAAGGTTGGAAATCATTAATTTATGACCCATTCCCATCATTTTCGACGGCAAAGGATACAAAATCTTCCCAATTAGCTCCTTAGCAACCGTTGTTCACCGCCCTAGCAACCGTTGCTAAGGGGGAAAAAAATTGATGTAAGTTTCGTTTCCAGTATTTTCAACGTACTATAGAGAAGGTTGGGAAAATTTTGTGTCTTTTGCCGTCGAAAATGATCAAAATGAGTCTTCAAGAGTGCTAAATACGGACTTGAGGGCAGTGCGGATCGATTTTGACCGCCATTTAACCGTATGACAGTCACAAGATGAACTGATCGAAAAATTATGCAGGTCCAAATGTCTCGCATCGTGTAGAACCTAGAACAGTTTGCTTTGTTGCATTTGATCAAATAATAAGAGAGCCCGGTCAGACATCAACACTCGCAACATAGTTTGGTCAATTGAAAAAGAACGACACTTTACACAGTCACAAAGATACGAATTGAATTGATTAAATAATTTTTTTGTAATTTTTGAAAAATAGATGATAGTATCTACGCTAGTGGAAAGGTGAAAATACAGGTTTGGGACGCGTTTGTGGGTGATGTTGAAGCCTCTTTGAGAAAGCATACTGCTAAGGCACTTGGCAGCGGTTTTTCGTCCACGATAACTCTCGAAGGAATGGTCCGATCGTCTTGAAATTTTGCACACAGGTTAATCGCGGCAAAATCTCGGGCGAGTTCAATTTTCAGCGAAATCCGTTGTATATTTCCTTAGCAACCGTTGTTAAGGTGTCTATTTTTTCGTTTCTTTCGTCCACGATAACTCCCGAAGGAATGATCCGAACGTCTTGAAATTTTGCACACCGGTTAGTTGTGACAAGATCTAGTCCAAGTTACATTTTCAGCAAAATCCGTTGGTTATTTCCCTAGCAACCGTTCCTAACGTGTTTTCTCACAAATCCTTATGAGTGCTCATTGGGGCAAGCCGGAAAATCAGTTTTAAGTCACACTCGATGGCCAAGGACACTGAATTGTTGTATTTGCTCCATAGCAACGGTTGTTTACCTCCCTAGCAACAGTTACGAAGGTTGGAAATCATTAATTTATGACCCATTCCCATCATTTTCGACGGCAAAGGATACAAAATCTTCCCAATTAGCTCCTTAGCAACCGTTGTTCACCGCCCTAGCAACCGTTGCTAAGGGGGAAAAAAATTGATGTAAGTTTCGTTTCCAGTATTTTCAACGTACTATAGAGAAGGTTGGGAAAATTTTGTGTCTTTTGCCGTCGAAAATGATCAAAATGAGTCTTCAAGAGTGCTAAATACGGACTTGAGGGCAGTGCGGATCGATTTTGACCGCCATTTAACCGTATGACAGTCACAAGATGAACTGATCGAAAAATTATGCAGGTCCAAATGTCTCGCATCGTGTAGAACCTAGAACAGTTTGCTTTGTTGCATTTGATCAAATAATAAGAGAGCCCGGTCAGACATCAACACTCGCAACATAGTTTGGTCAATTGAAAAAGAACGACACTTTACACAGTCACAAAGATACGAATTGAATTGATTAAATAATTTTTTTGTAATTTTTGAAAAATAGATGATAGTATCTACGCTAGTGGAAAGGTGAAAATACAGGTTTGGGACGCGTTTGTGGGTGATGTTGAAGCCTCTTTGAGAAAGCATACTGCTAAGGCACTTGGCAGCGGTTTTTCGTCCACGATAACTCTCGAAGGAATGGTCCGATCGTCTTGAAATTTTGCACACAGGTTAATCGCTGCAAAATCTCGGGCGAGTTCAATTTTCAGCGAAATCCGTTGTTTATTTCCTTAGCAACCGTTGTTAAGGTGTCTATTTTTTCGTTTCTTTCGTCCACGATAACTCCCGAAGGAATGATCCGATCGTCTTGGAATTTTGCACACAGGTTAATCGCGGCAAGATCTAGTCCGAGTTGAATTTTCAGCAAAATCCGTTGGTTATTTCCCTAGCAACCGTTCCTAACGTGTTTTCTCACAAATCCTTATGAGTGCTCATTGGGGCAAGCCGGAAAATCAGTTTTAAGTCACACTCGATGGCCAAGGACACTGAATTGTTGTATTTGCTCCATAGCAACGGTTGTTTACCTCCCTAGCAACAGTTACGAAGGTTGGAAATCATTAATTTATGACCCATTCCCATCATTTTCGACGGCAAAGGATACAAAATCTTCCCAATTAGCTCCTTAGCAACCGTTGTTCACCGCCCTAGCAACCGTTGCTAAGGGGGAAAAAAATTGATGTAAGTTTCGTTTCCAGTATTTTCAACGTACTATAGAGAAGGTTGGGAAAATTTTGTGTCTTTTGCCGTCGAAAATGATCAAAATGAGTCTTCAAGAGTGCTAAATACGGACTTGAGGGCAGTGCGGATCGATTTTGACCGCCATTTAACCGTATGACAGTCACAAGATGAACTGATCGAAAAATTATGCAGGTCCAAATGTCTCGCATCGTGTAGAACCTAGAACAGTTTGCTTTGTTGCATTTGATCAAATAATAAGAGAGCCCGGTCAGACATCAACACTCGCAACATAGTTTGGTCAATTGAAAAAGAACGACACTTTACACAGTCACAAAGATACGAATTGAATTGATTAAATAATTTTTTTGTAATTTTTGAAAAATAGATGATAGTATCTACGCTAGTGGAAAGGTGAAAATACAGGTTTGGGACGCGTTTGTGGGTGATGTTGAAGCCTCTTTGAGAAAGCATACTGCTAAGGCACTTGGCAGCGGTTTTTCGTCCACGATAACTCTCGAAGGAATGGTCCGATCGTCTTGAAATTTTGCACACAGGTTAATCGCGGCAAAATCTCGGGCGAGTTCAATTTTCAGCGAAATCCGTTGTATATTTCCTTAGCAACCGTTGTTAAGGTGTCTATTTTTTCGTTTCTTTCGTCCACGATAACTCCCGAAGGAATGATCCGAACGTCTTGAAATTTTGCACACCGGTTAGTTGTGACAAGATCTAGTCCAAGTTACATTTTCAGCAAAATCCGTTGGTTATTTCCCTAGCAACCGTTCCTAACGTGTTTTCTCACAAATCCTTATGAGTGCTCATTGGGGCAAGCCGGAAAATCAGTTTTAAGTCACACTCGATGGCCAAGGACACTGAATTGTTGTATTTGCTCCATAGCAACGGTTGTTTACCTCCCTAGCAACAGTTACGAAGGTTGGAAATCATTAATTTATGACCCATTCCCATCATTTTCGACGGCAAAGGATACAAAATCTTCCCAATTAGCTCCTTAGCAACCGTTGTTCACCGCCCTAGCAACCGTTGCTAAGGGGGAAAAAAATTGATGTAAGTTTCGTTTCCAGTATTTTCAACGTACTATAGAGAAGGTTGGGAAAATTTTGTGTCTTTTGCCGTCGAAAATGATCAAAATGAGTCTTCAAGAGTGCTAAATACGGACTTGAGGGCAGTGCGGATCGATTTTGACCGCCATTTAACCGTATGACAGTCACAAGATGAACTGATCGAAAAATTATGCAGGTCCAAATGTCTCGCATCGTGTAGAACCTAGAACAGTTTGCTTTGTTGCATTTGATCAAATAATAAGAGAGCCCGGTCAGACATCAACACTCGCAAAATAGTTTGGTCAATTGAAAAAGAACGACACTTTACACAGTCACAAAGATACGAATTGAACTGATTGAATAATATTTTTGTAATTTTTGAAAAATAAATGATAGTATCTACGCTAGTGGAATGGTGAAAATACAGGTTTGGGATGCGTTTGTGGGTGATGTTGAAGCCTCTTTGAGAAAGCATACTGCTAAGGCACTTGGCAGCGGTTTTTGGACAGCTGTGATTAAATAACACGAGCACGTATTGGCTAAGTCGAGGTGGTCAAAGTAAATATAGAATAGAAAATTTGAGCCGAATATTAACGTGAATACAGGCGAACTCAGCCAACTGTGAAATTAATGTAAACTGACACTCTCTATCGGCCCCACAGTATTCGTATTGGCACAGTATTCGTATTCGCAAGGCCTACGAAAAGCAAAATTGAAAAACAATTCCAGTCGGGAAATTGCGGCGACAGCGGAGTTCAATAGAAGTATAATTTAAAAAGAAAAAGCATCGAGCAAGCGCCGAATTATTTTTTGAATTTTTTTTTGTCGCGGAAGTACCAACGCAAATACATTGCGAGCAAAACTTGGGTACAGAAGAGAAGAATGACTACGGCCACGATGGCAATACGAAAGATCGAAGATTAGATCTTCAACATGGATGCAAGAGAGTTAGAGGAGACACTGCACAGCTTGCAACTAAGGCAAGACGGCAGAGAAATGGCGCGTCGAGTTAGACTCGAAAATTACTCGAAAAACCTTATTCCCGATCGGACGACATGATCCCCTCTTGGTCTCGCCCCGACGTTCCATTCTTCCACCCTTGGCGGTTGCTCGGGGTCGAGCGCCACCGACTGTCCAGCCGTCGTCCTTTTTGGGGGAGGCCAAACACTGGGCCCCCGTGGTGGGTGAAGCAATCTCGGCGGAGTCGGGCCGCCCACGTAATCGTTAATCGTTAGCTGCCGATTTGGACTGTACGGCTTGGCCTTCTTTTTTCGGGGCTGGCTTCCAGCCGCTACTCTGCTATCACACCTACGCTTATCGATCTCCGTCTCCCACGATGCCGCTCAGGCTGGACAGCGTTCGGAGCATCGTCGTCCCAATTCTCCTCGCTCGTCCATAGGGTCACCATCGGAAAAATGCCAGGATGTAGGTCCGCCGGACTCTTGGACTCGAGGGCATCTTGAACATTGTCCGGTCGGCTGGCCGGGCTGCAAGTTTTCCATGCGATCGGGGTTGAGGATCCCTGATCGCTCTCCACACCACCCACCGCCGCTTAGAAACTGCATATCAGTCATATCAGAACAACCGAGTGAAAAATCCAGAACTGTCTCAATCTGTATACTTTTCTATAAACGTATATTTGTTCATTTCAGTTACAGGAATGATTTCAATCCTATTCGTAAATCTTGCTCATGCTTAACTTATAAGAACCGCACAAGACCATCGATTCAGCATCTTATGCAAACCAAAGAGTTATTAACTCAGATAATTCTTATAATGTTAGTATATATGGGGCATTCCACGTCAAGTGAGCACCGTCACATATTCGTTTGTGATTCTGTTCGGACAAATTCATCCCATCACTAGAATACTCACAATTTTCTTCATATTTTCACATGCATATGTGTGAAAGTTGTACATGCACTCAAAATCTAAATTTTTTGAAAATTTCACTTCTTTCTCCATTTTTGAAGACCAGAAAATCTTGTTAAATATTTGAAAATGATGAATATTATGGGAACAATAGATCTGCTGAATATTACGAAGACTATGAAGAGAAATTGTTTGATACCAAAATCTCCCATCTTAATTGGCTACTCTATCAAAGAAACATGTTTTAGCCAATTTAGCTCTGTTCGACCACTTTTTTTTGACTTATCACGGTGTACTGACATATCCCAGTTCGATACCTTGAGAATGGTCACGTTTCTATTTTGAAGCTATTCCAATATCTTTTGCAATTAATTTTCCCAGTCTGAAATATCATAATTCGATCTTTATTAGTTCCAACATGTAAGGTTCACGTTGAAACTTTTTTTTACTTCTTACATTTATTCAAAAGTTTAAACATCATAAAAAGATGTATTATGTAATGCATCTTTAGTGTTCAGGCATACATTTATTTTTCATTGTTGCACTTCCCTTTTCAAAAAAAAAATATATGTTTATGAGAAATAATACATGTATATATGTAAGCTTGCTGAATAAATAAGGCAGCCCGTGTAAAAAAATAAATCTGGCATATGTCTGGCATATGTCTGGTGGAAGTCTGGGTGGAAATCTGGCATATATCTGGCATAGTGAACTAATGCCAGAGTTATGCCAGACTTAAGTATTGTTTATTTAGGAAATCTCACATAGAAAGTCTAGCCTAACACAATCAATTGATTATTTCTGTGATTCAGTTGTATTGTATTTTAACTTGGAGGACCTGACCCTGGACCCGATCGATGTCCAGGTAGTCAGGGTACCCGATGCGGGTGTTCCAAGGGTGCGCTCCTGGTATTTTTGATTGGTGAAGCTCATCCTGGACCCAAACGATGTCCAGGTAGTTAGAGTCGCCGATGACGGTGTTCCAAGGGTGCGCTCCTGGTATTTTTCGTTGGAGGACCTGACCCTGGACCCGATCGATGTCTAGGTAGTCAGGGTACCCGATGCGGGTGTTCCAAGGGTGCGCTCCTGGTATTTTTGATTGGTGAAGCTCATCCTGGACCCAAACGATGTCCAGGTAGTTAGAGTCGCCGATGACGGTGTTCCAAGGGTGCGCTCCTGGGATTTTTGATTGGTGAAGCTCATCCTGGACTCAAACGATGTCCAGGTAGTTAGAGTTGCCGATGACGGTGATCCAAGGGTGCGCTCCTGGTATTTTTGGTTGGAGTAGCCGACCCTGCACCCGAACGATGTCCAGGTAGTCAGGGTACCCGATGACGCTGTTCCAAGGGTGCGCATCTGGTATTTTCGATCGAGGAGGCTGATCTTAACTACCTGGACAATATTTGGGTCCAGGGTCAGCTTTTCGAAACAAAAATACCGGGAGCAAACCCTCGGAACACCGCGAACGGTGACCCTGATAACCAGGATATCGTTCGGGTCTAGGGCAAGGTACTCCAACCAAAAATACCAGGAGCGCACCCTTGAAACACCGTCATCGGCGACTCTAACTACCTGGACACCGTTTGGGTCCAGGGTCAGGTCCTCGAACGAAAAATACCAGGAGCGCACCCTTGTACACCGTCATCGGATACCCTGGCTACCTGGACATCGTTAGGGTCAAGGGTCAGCTGCTTCAAGCGAAAATACCAGGAGCGCACCCATGGAACTCCGTGATCGGCGACTCTAACTACCTGGACATCGTTCGGGTCCAGGGTCAGCTGCTCTAAGCGAAAATACCAGGAGCGCACCCATGGAACTCCGTCATCGGCGACTCTAACTACCTGGACATCGTTTGGGTCCAGGGTCGGCTACTCCAACAAAAAATACCAGGAGCGCACTCTTGGATCACCGTCATCGGTAACTCTAACTACCTGGACATCGTTTGGGTCCAGGATGAGCTTCACCAATCAAAAATCCCAGGAGTGCACCCTTGGAACACCGTCATCGTGTACCCTGACTACCTGGACCTCGTTCGAGTCCAGGGTAAGCTTCACTAACCAAAAACCCAGGAGCGCACCCTTGGAACATTTTCATCGGGTACCCTGACTACCTGGACATCGTTCGGATCCAGGGTCAGGTCCTCCAACGAAAAATCCCAGGAGCGCACCCTTGGAACACCATCATCGGGTACCCTGACTACCTGGACATCGTTCGGGTCCAGGGTCAGGTCCTCCAACGAAAAATACCAGGAGCGCACCCTTGGAACACCGTCATCGGGTACCCTGACTACCTGGACATCGATCAGGTCCAGGGTCAGGTCCGCCAACGAAAAATACCAGGAGAGCACCCTTGGAACACCATCATCGGCTACCCTGACTACCTGGACATCGTTCGGGTCCAGGGTCAGGTCCTCCAAAGGAAAATACCAGGAGCGCACCCTTGGAACACCATCATCGGGTACCCTGACTACCTGGACATCGTTCGGGTCCAGGGTCAGGTCCTCCAAAGGAAAATACCAGGAGCGCACCCTTGGAACACCGTCATCGGGTACCCTGACTACCTGGACATCGATCGGGTCCAGGGTCAGGTCCGCCAACGAAAAATACCAGGGGCGTACCCTTGGAACACCATCATCGGGTACCCTGACTACCTGGACATCGTTCGGGTCCAGGGTCAGGTCCTCCAACGGAAAATACCAGGAGCGCACCCTTGGAACACCATCATCGGCTACCCTGACTACCTGGACATCGTTCGGGTCCAGGGTCAGGTCCTCCAAAGGAAAATACCAGGAGCGCACCCTTGGAACACCGTCATCGGGTACCCTGACTACCTGGACATTGATCGGGTCCAGGGTCAGGTCCTCCAACGGAAAATACCAGGAGCGCACCCTTGGAACACCATCATCGGGTACCCTGACTACCTGGACATTGATCGGGTCCAGGGTCAGGTCCTCCAACGGAAAATACCAGGAGCGCACCCTTGGAACACCATCATCGGGTACCCTGACTACCTGGACATCGTTCGGGTCAAGGGTCAGGTACTCCAAATTAAAATATAATACAAAATTGTAATCACAGAAATAATTAATTGATTGTGTTAGGCTAGACTCTCTATGGTAGATTTTCTAAATAAACAATACTTAAGTCTGGCATAACTCTGGCATTAGTTCACTATGCCAGATATATGCCAGATTTCCACCCAGACTTCCACCAGTCATATGCCAGATATATGCCAGATTTATTTTTTTACACCGGAGACGAGTTTATATTAAGAAGATTTTATCAGTGATCGCCCAATGAATACACCTACGCTGGATATGTCCGCTGTTGAATGAGTCGACCGATCGTTTCGGTGGGCAGATTCTAACTGTTCCCGTTCCTCCGACAGGTCCCGATGCATTCTTCGCTAGGCCGGAGAGGGGTCGCGGCTAGTCAACTTCTGGATGGAAAAACTCTCGAATGGTGCGTGGGCCATAAACTGCGCGCATCTGGCAGAGCCGCGTTTGGCCGCATTTATGGTGCTAGGTACTCTCGTATCCCACCGCATATATTATTATATCCTCAAAAAATCCTTTTTTAGAAAAAGTAAAAATGTTGCGTCAAGCATGTGGCAGAACTAGTTTGTCTCTTATATTGCTTAAAAAAAATGAAATCCATAATAGACACATGAGTCAATTTATTATTTCATCAGTATTCATTCTGATTAATTCTCATATAATTGGAGTATTACGTATTCTTATTACAGTTTACATACTATAGGAGACGTTGTCAACTTTAACTAACCAATTATGAAAAAACTTACCAGAATGCTCATAGGTACCTCATCAATTATTTGAAGAACTAATGACGAAACAAATTGACGCCACTTGGTAGGCATTTTTAACGTCTTAAGAATAATAATATTTCACTAAATCACTGGATGTAAAAATTATCTTAGAAATATTATAGAAATATTTATAATTTACTGAGACATATGATCAATAGTTTGAATTATTAATATTTGTCTCTTTGAAAGACAATGAAAGTATTGATAATAGAAGAATATATAAAGTCTATCTGAATTATAGGATTAACAATATTGCAATTACGATACAAAAATATATTTGAAATAAATCAAACGATTTAGGAGAGGTTGTAAAACCGTTTAACTAGAAATAAATGGGTAATGAAATGAATAGGTAATGAAAAATATTATATGTCAGTTTAATAAGGCATTCAAAGATATTCGATCCTACCAAGTGGCGTCAATTTGGTTCGTCATTAGTTCTTCAAATAATTGATGAGGTACCTAAGAGCATTCTGGTAAGTTTTTTCGTAATTGGTTAGTTAAAGTTGACAACGTCTCCTATAGTATGTAAACTGTAATAAGAATACGTAATACTCCAACTATATGAGAATTAATCAGAATGAATACTGATGAAATAATAAATTGACTCATGTGTCTATTATGGATTTCATTTTTTTTAAGCAATATAAGAGATAAACTAGTTCTGCCACATGCTTGACGCAACATTTTACTTTTTCTAAAAAAGGTTTTTTTGAGGATTTCAATTCTCTTTGCGGAGTATAATATATTATAAAAATAATAATCAATAAAATGTATTTGCATTAGCGTCAGTAATAAAATTAAATAGATATTTTCCAAAAATGCAAATATTTATATGGATGAGCGATACACAAAAAAAATATATGTAATCAATAGAAAATAATTAATCTATTATCTGAATTTAAGACAAGACATCAAAATTTATCCCATGATTTTTTATAACTATTTTTACATAGGCAAATGGTGGTTTAGGATGACGATGTCGGCGTGTCGACTGAATATTTGAATAAGGATATGACCTGATACCCGATAATGTCCAGGTGGCTAGGGTCGCTGATGACAGTGTCCTGAAAATGCGCTTCTGGTATTTTTGTTCGAGGAAGCTGACTACTTTGACTACCTGGACATCATTAACCCATTAACGCCCAGGATTGCAGTTTTTCATGATCATGTTAGATTGGTTGCCAACAACGCTAGGTTGATAGGAATCTAGCAAAACACCGTACCCTACTATTTTCGGGTATGCTCTTTCAGATTTTGATACTTAAGAAGCTTGAAAAATCGATCTTCACGGAAATTTTCCCAATTTTTCCAAAATTCCACAAAATTTTAGGGTACATTTTCTGAAAAAGTAATTTTTTCCGAAATCTTATGTCACTCGGATCTACTCGTTTCCATGAAAAGTCGTGCAATTTTTATATGTACTTTGAAACCCTGTATTTGCAGAAAACCGATTTTTGAAAATACTTCCAAAATGGCGGCTACAAAATTTTGAAATTTGGAATAACAACGCATCGCGTGTGCAATTCTCAGAGAATCCACCGATTTGGACTAAACTGAGTGTTCTCACGTTTTTGAGGTCGCTGATTCCGAATCTGAGGTCCGATTCCCAAAAGTCAAGATGGCGGATGCAATATGTCGGACAAATTTTTCTTTTCTCAACCGATTTAGACTAAATTGTGTGCAAGTACGTTTTCAGGGTCGCTGATCACGAATCTAGAGTCAGATTCTCAAAATTCAAAATGGCGGATCCAATACGGCGGACGGAATTTTCTTTTCAACCGATTTGGACCAAATCATGTGTTCATACGTTTTCAGGGTCGCTGATTACAAATCTGGAGTCACAAATCTGGAGTAGATCGCTTGACACGGTACTCCAAACTCATTATTGCGAACGCGTTTTTGAGTATTTCTTTTTGTCGATCGCTCAATTGGGATGCTAGAAGAGCATTCAATCCTGTTTCGCATCCAAAAAAGTTGTTTTGACTAAATTAATGCCAATGTAAAAATCGAGCGTGCGATCTCAAACATTATATTGTTGCGGTGTCTTCTGCTTGACGCATAGAACACTACCGCGTTCCGTGATGGCGGATAGGTTTACTTTGTACGCAAGTGGAGTTGTACGCTAACTCATATGGGGTGTTTTACGTAATCTCTGTAAAGCCGGCGCGCGGGCGCTAGAACCTCACGTTTCCGACGCTGTTCTTTGACCCTATAAGGCATTCAATATCTACATAATATCGAATATAATATCGATGTAATTTCTTCTCAGTTTTCCGATCGTGAATTTAGTTATTCCAAAATTTTCACGTTTTCACAAGAATAAAATATAAAACAGGTTATATCTCAAAAAGCTATTAAGGAGGAAGCAGCGTCCTTTAGGTGGAGGCAGAGTCACGCGGCCCTGCGTGGCGCATTTCCTCATATTCGCTACTCACTTCTTCGAATTTACCGAAAAAGTCCTATTTTTTCAAAGGCTATATGGACGTGACAAAACGTCAGCATTCGATCTAGACTATTTAAAAAATAAATAAATATCTTCTTGAGATATAACCTGTTTTCTGTTTTGTGTAACGTGAAAATAGTGGAGAACTAATTCCACCATCGGAAAGCTGAGGAAAGATTGCAGTGATATATTCCATATTATTCAGATATCCGTCAAATAGAGTCGAAAATAAGCGTCGGAAACGCGAGGTTTTAGCATCGATGCGCAGGCTCTGGAGAGCTGGCAGGAAACGCCCCATATATGCTTTCAACACCCACCGTAGTCCAGTTTTTATCATACTTCAAGACTAGTTCTTATAATTTATATTTAATTACATATCCTAACCCAAGATCCCAAAATGGAATGAACTAGCTAGGTTTATTGGAGTTGATTTTCTTCTCTAAGGATTGGTAAATTGAAACCGAAAAATGAAATTCTATTTTGTTTATTCCCGGCATATCTATATTCGTATCATATGATGACATAAAGTTTGTATCAATGCCCAGTATGAAATACAAGTATTAGAAACACGTTACTTATAGTGACGTGTACTACTCAACATCACAAAGTGGAATAAACTATAACTCATTCATTATAATCGAACTTTCGCTGATAACTGGCTCCATTTGAACTCGATCACTGTTTAGACCCCTCTTTAAAAAATGAGGGTCTAGGAACAATTCAATTCATGAGGTTATTTGAGTCACTTTATCTTGATAATGTCACTTATTCAGGATATAAAGAATACTGTTCTTGAACTTACTCGACATCAGAGTATAAAGGATAGGATTAATAGCAGAATTCAAATAAAACATTATTCTTGAAAAGTACAGCAAACAAAAATATCTTTCCATGCCAAGATTGATAATAACTTCAAGATCACTTAGCATTATCCATGTTATCATAGCTCGAAATGGAAGTGTACAGATGAAAAAAGTAAGTATCACAGAACATAGAATTTGAATAACTTGATTTCGGCATCTTAATGAAGATTCCCTCGAATTATATTCTATGTTCGATATTTGGACTAATTCATGCACGATTGCAGAATACAGCATTACTAGAATCATGATTGGCAAGATGAAAAAGATCATCATGATTGACCATACGTAAACTCGACTCCATCGAGATCTTATTTCTGTAGAACATAAATTCGTGGATATTCCGTGTTCGACTATATCCGTGTCATAAGTTGTCATCATCAGAAAAGGGCTGTAAGAAGATAGAAATTTGATAAGTTCTCACTCAATGGTTCAAAAATTAATCATTGAATCGCAATTTGCAACATGAAACTGTTGTCTCATTTTATCATAGAATATAGTAATTGAAAAGTGCAAGTAATTTTTTTAATATCTGGCTAGTGACACTGAAGCCTTCATGAATACAGTCTTGCAATACGGAGTTCGAACTAGTGGTCATGGCTCATTTGTACGGTACTCTTGTACGGAAGTGAACTTCAAACTTGATAAATAACATACTGTGCACATAATTGTATTGATTCCTTTTCAAAATATAGCTTCCTTTGTTCCACATCTTGTAGACTCAGATGAGTCCTCGGGGTTTGTTGGTATAGTGGTAAAAGGTTCTCACTGAATTGTCCTTTAAAAAATGATACAAAAACATTATAGCTACGAGAGTTTTGAAGCAGTCTCTGTCTCGAATACGGCTTGGATGCGATATTCCTGCTCTCTACGATATTGTCCCACCCTCACGAAATTCATTCACGTTTGCAGAATTCGAATCTGAGGATGAAGAGCTGGATATTTGCATATTCCTACTTGAAAATCATGAGTATTCGATAGGCTCAGGATATGTTATGGTAGTAGAGTTGCGAGGAATTTGATCAACAATCATTTGGAAAGTTTTGTGAGGGCCAAGACAGATTTACCAATTAATATCTTCAATAGTAGATATTATAGTTTTTATTAATGAAAGTCGTTATAATGAGATACTAGAACAAACGATCAGTACTACGAAGGGAGTGCATTCAAATCGTACGCCTACAGTCGACGAGCACTAAAATTATGATCTTTCAGACTAGTTCAGTACGTTCAACGATTAGAATGGAAACTCATCCACATATAACTATATACCCGGAAAATCTCCCAAAATCTACCCTTTTGATTTTGTGCAATCGCATTTGGCTGATAACGATGCAAATCCTGTATATGAAAAACCCTGTGATCAAAGTCATGACCAGATTTCTCGTTCGAGTGAAAAATATAGTGAGTTTCTCGACTAGGATGTTTCCCGGTCAATCAGCGGTGTTTCTCAGTCGATTGATGTCGAATCATCGACGTTCTCGACGTTGAGTGAAGAATTTTCAACAGGTAAGTGGCAAGTCTGCCTAAATATGATCAGTTCAATTTAGCGAAGAATACCCGTTCAAGTGAAGAATCTGTCATTGTCTTATATGTTTTACTGCAAGATCCACAAGACATCTTACGATTGAGGAAGGTAGAGGTGAATTCAGAGACATAAATAAGGAAATGAATGTTTCTAATTGATCAGAACAGCTTTTATCGACATAAATTTGAATATTCTCAAATTTAATGGCACGCTGGTACCACCGCCTGGCAAGTAAAGACAGCTGGTGGCAGTGTGACACTATATACATTAAGGTTATCCATGCATACCTTCGAAACTTCAAAATGGAAGTTGGCAAATTTCAATTGTAATTTTTTTTTCCTCGAGCTACGTATTGGAGATAGAGAATTTTTGGAAAGATAACCGATTTTCTTATTTTAAAAAGAACAGATAAGTATTGATTAATTTTGCAAAAATTTGTTATTTTAAAAGTATGTCAATTATACTGGTAACGCCTTCTCGAAGTATAAAGCGTGTATTTGTCTAGCTAGTGGGATGTATGTTAGCGGTCATACCGTGCTGAGCCCGTTCGGGTTTCTTCCCTGCGGTCAGGCACAACACATGTTGGCCAGCCGATAGAGATTGGGAAGGGTCGAGCCTCATGCTCTGGCTCGCTCACCGAGCTGGCCATTTGGAGACTTAGACTCATTTAGATGTACCTAGTAGCTCAATTTCACAGCCTGGACGAAGGGTCGAGCATCCCTTTTATTGCGGTCGTATAGCTTTCACCAAAATTTTAAAATGCTGCAATTTTTTTCAATCGTTATCTGAAATTCTTATTCTTATTTGGAACATTATTATTCAGTGATAATAGCCAATTTTGAACAATGAAAATCGAATGATATTAATTTTTATAAACATGTGATGCGCGTTTCTTGTCTATATTCCAAAGATTCGAATTGTGTAGACAAGCGCACTCAAAATGGTTCGATTTTTATGAATCGAAATTCACTATTATCAGAATTCGTATGAAGTAAACATTTTTTGTCAATTTTGTCAAATTTCACTATTGCAACGCACACGTTATGCGCTGCCTGTGCGTATGTAACCCACAACACGTAGGATCACACGTATACCCACACCGGTCTAGCCGCGCCTTCCCCCACGCGCCCACACGGACACACACAGCCGCGCATCAGGACTTCTCTCACCCGCGGAAACTAGAGCGGAGTAGGATTGCGCCGGCCGCCTAGATCAACTCGCCGCACCGGTCTAAGTGGGGACTCGAGCCGCCGCGCAGCCTAGGCCGCAGCTGCTAATGCTGCGGAGCGTGGAGCGGCAGATTACTACGAACCATTCAACTAAAAACAACTCTCTTCTTCCTCCTACGGAGCACATCACCCCGCGGTGCTCCCCCCGCGCATCACCGAACGAGAGGAAGCAACAAGGATCGTCAACGCAGCCGAGCCGTCTCAAGTAATCAGGTAAGTGGCTCACATAGGTGATAGCTTCGGGCGATATCTGTGTGAGAATCCCTACGCTGGCTGGGCACAAGGCCTTATCCTCCTTGCAGGGACATTGAGCGATGCTGTATAGGCTAGCTCAATGTCTTAACCTGCATTGTCAGTGCGGGCAGCCCAGCCTTATCCCCATTACACAAACACACACACACACTGTTCGCTGGGTGATTGTACATTGGCTTCCCCCTTTGTGATCAAATTTTAATTAAATTATTCATTTTATATAAATTAATCGAACCCACTTGTACGTCGCGCTCGTTATTTTTGTTTACGACCGTCACATGTTTATTCCCTTACGCGCCGACACCGCGCAGTGACGATCGTCAATTCTGATCGACTCACCTACGGTGTCCCTCGTGAGGTCGAGTACTGACGCTACCGTGAGAAGAAAAGCGTACTAAGACGATCCGGTTCGACTGCTTATGCGTTCACGTTTCTCCCTTTCTCAACTCGACGTGTAACCACGAATAATACTCCCAGTTTCTGGTGTGAGTGTGGCTACACGTCTGACACTGAGGAAATGCACGTGAATTAAATGGTGGTGGTCTTTCTGATCCCCAGAGAAGATGCAGAGTATCCTTTTCACCTTGGTTTTCTCATTCCGTTTCTCCTTTACTCTAACCCTGCCGTCCAACTAACCGAGACTAACAGCAACTAACCTACCACTAAAGAGCTCTCCAGTCATTATTCTGCATTTCTTTTCACTATTCGGTTCTTATTCAACAATAGATTTTTACTTAATTATTTTTCATTCGGTAACTTGCTTCCGGTTAACCTTTGGAGATCAAATGCTCATAGCTTCTTCCCTAATTCGCTATGATGACGTATCCTGGCTGAGGCTTGTATGCCAGTGAAGCAGGCAATATTCTGAGCGAATCCCGAATAACAAAACTACTGCTTAAGTCTTGTCACTGAACGATAATGTTTCGCGCCCCAAGTTTTTCTTTTTCATTCAATATTTTAGTGTTGAACGACCCTGAATCCCACATCCATTTTTCATTCCGTTATACAATGAGCATTGATGCTCCTCCTATCCAAACTAATAACTAACGAAAAAAAGTCGTCGCACTATGACTCTAAAAAAAAGAACAGCGCTTTCTTGACCCTCCAAGCGGCAGATTTTGTTAATACGTGTGCCTACCTGCGGTTCACGTCTTTGGGCTCTGTCCGGGAAAAGCGCCG
This sequence comes from Aphelinus atriplicis, assembly GCA_020882685.1. Taxonomy (NCBI): domain Eukaryota; kingdom Metazoa; phylum Arthropoda; class Insecta; order Hymenoptera; family Aphelinidae; genus Aphelinus; species Aphelinus atriplicis. The sequence continues at coordinate 2,165,653 of JAJGQD010000006.1, forward strand.
GTCTCCCCCTTTCCTGCTGGTTTTTCCATACTCCTTTCTCCAATTTTCAGCTCTTTGCTCTGTTCTATACTTCATTTTATTAAGAAAATTCTAAAATTGATGCTTAGCATCTTTCGTTGCTGTTACATTAATTTTGAAGGGAACTTTGTTGCATTGTTGCAATTTTGTTCCTAGAGTAACATATAATATGCGATAACAGTCAAAAGTCACTTGAACGAAATCATACTCTTCCTGTGGACGAAAAACATGGTATTTGCAGTTGGCGCTGGAATCGCAGCGCGAGCAAAAAAATCGTGAACTATAATTCAAAATGTTTTTTGACTATGTGGACATTTTTTCAACATCCCACATTCAAGACCTCCTTGGCATACATCCCTCAAAATTTATATCGAAAAATTTTCAAAACTTTTGAACTGGTAACGAAAGAACAAAATCCAAGGTCATAGCATATGACGAGATCCCCTTGAAATGGAGTCATGGATTCTTTAATGTGACCAAATAATCCAAATAGACTTAATCCGGTCTGATAATCTTGTAGATTGCGCATGAGAATTGAATTTTCTTCACCTTATAGCTTAACTTATGTATATATACTCATATCGTGAAAAACGAAATCGGGACATGAATGTGGTGTGTACACTGTATAGTGAAGCTAATGAGGTGGACGTTGCCTGAGCTGTTTCAGTAGATGTTATTGAGTTTTGGAGTTGATTGAAATAGGCTAACCCTTTCTTCAATTCATCAATTCAAGGCAAATCCGTTGATTCTTAACTATTCATCCAGTGTTGGGCTCGTTTAGATTTCTAGGGATATTGTAGCCAACTTTAGAACGATCTTGCGACCACCGGTCGCCCGCTCGCTCATTTGTAAATGGCATAACCATTTGGAAGCTTTCTTTAGAATGATTAAGCTCCGCGGACCACGTTCGAAAGGTGATTTTTATTGTAACACTAATTCTAGACTAATTCTTTTTTATTCGTCTGTGACGAAGTCGATTTTATTACAAATCAATGACTTGTATTCGAAAGATGTTTTGCATGAATTATTTTGATTGTGATTATTAATATACTGTCAAGTAATCTGTTATGGCCCAGCCTTGCCCCGCTCATTTTTCTTGAAATTTTAGATTGACACGAGTCGCATCGCACGATCGCGATGCGCATTTGTCCACATGCTACCCGAGTTGCGCCAAGAAGCGACATTAGGATTAAGCATACATGTGTGAGTGTAAGAATGCGCTGATTGATGACGCATCCTTGCAACGGATGGCGAGTTGCACGTAGTGCATGAAAATCATGAGGACAGCTTGCATTTTTGTGCAGCTGCCCAACATTGAAACGGATGGATGTCGGCTATAAGATATTCTCTTATCAGTCCGTGCGAAGCCACGAGCAGCCAGCGGGTGCTCGTGTGGGAATGTTATTTTGTAAATGCGAATTGCACACGGCAACTGTACAGCTCCGAATTAGTTAGAAACGGCCATAGGAGATCTTCTTATCGGCACGTATAAGTTGACGAGTAGCCAGCGGGCACTCGAGCCAGAACGAAAGAATAAATGTATGGACGAATGTATGAAAACACGCATGCAATGCAACTGTAATTGTTCGCTAGGAAATGAGAATTGATCTGGCCAGATCAGAATGTATTTATGTTTATATATTCTTATCAGAGACAGGCCAATGTGCCATGAGCGTATGGAATCTCTTATTAACGTCGTTTTGCCAGGTTAGTAAGTGCTATGTAAAATAATTTAATGACATGTATAAGTAAACCCGATGCGTATTGCAGCGCATGAACAGATTTGTAACGAAGCAAGCGTGCTTCGAAGTCATAAGGATTCGCGCGTGCGAACGGAGGAAAGACGCTGAGCCACGCGCGCTTGTTATCACTCCATGAGGGAGAGGTAATTCTCTCGAAGTGCAACTGCGCTTCCCAACCGTTACGTGCCCTGCGAGCGCATCTTGACGTGACGTCTCGACGCTTATAAAAAAACCGCTGCCAAGTGCCTCAGCAGTATGCTTTCTCAAAGTATTGCAATTGAACCTCAACTTGCATTAATCACCACTCTTTGAGAAAGCAAAATGAACCTCTAACTCATTTCCTCCACTCTATAGTAACGGTTGCTATGATAAATATCCGAGCTTCGGTGTTCTTACTTCTTAGTCGTCAACAGTTCCGAAAATAGACCTCTAACTGACTTTTCCCACTCCATAGTAACGGTTGCTAAGGACGTAAACAATGGTTGCTATGGTAAATGTCGGAGCTTCGATGTTCTTACTTCTTAGTCACCAATAGTTCCAAAAATGGACTTCAAACTGACTTTTCCCACTCCATAGTAACGGTTGCTAAGGACGTAAACAACGGCTGCTATGGTAAATGTCGGAGCTTCGACGTTATTACTTCTTAGTCATCAATAGTTCCGAAAATGGACCTCCAACTGACTTTTCACACTCCATAGTAACGGTTGCTAAGGACGTAAACAACGGTTGCTATGGTAAATGTCGGAGCTTCGATGTTCTTACTTCTTAGTCATCAACAGTTCCAAAAATGAACCTCCAACTGACTTTTCCCATTCCCTAGTTACGGTTGCAACCGATATAAACACCGGTTGCTAGAGACATCAACAATGGTTTATACGGGAAAGGTCTCTTTGATTGTTATAGAATCCCATAAATATACAAACCCAAATGATCATTTATCATGAATTATATGGGAACTTATCGAAAACACGCTAGCAACGGTTGCCATGGAATCAAACAACGGATGTTGCTGAAGACCGAACTCGGTTCACATCTGCCGGTGACCGACCTGTGTGCAAAATTTCAGGACGATCGGACCATTCCTTCGAAAATTAACGTACGACAAAAAAAAAGTCAGTCTGAAGCTGAATTTTGTATCTCCATAGCAACGGTTGCTAGGAGAATAAACAATGGTTGTTCCAAAATGAATGTCTTATCGATTCTCATCGATCGTCGAAAGAATTCGAGACCCATCGTGCATTGATGATGATTTTTGGAGCTTTTATCAAAAACACGTTAGCAACGGTTGCTAGAGAAATAAACAACGGATTTGGCTGAAAATTGAACTCGACCGAGATTTTGTAGCGACTAACCTGTGTGCAAAATTTCAGGACGATCGGACAATTCCTTCGAGAGTTATCGTACGACAAAAAAAAGTGCACGTACGTACGTACATACGTACGTACGTACATACATACAGACATTTTCGGATTTCCATGTTTTTCGACCCGTAGATTACGAAAATCGAGGTCCCGAAGTCCGATTCGGTGGGTCGATTTTTACCCCGTTACAAAGCTTTCTCTTTGAGAAAGCAAAAGCAGCCGCGGCGGAGTTGACCCGTGATAATCACGGATGCCACACGGGTGGCCGGACATGGAACACGCGAGCGGTGAAGCTCCCCCGCGAATGCGTAGCATACTTACATCTATCATCGAAGAACAGATTTTTATGTAACGATCCAACCACGTGGGATCTAGTAGTGAATATAGAGTTTAAGTAACGTAATAAAGGTCTAGTGCTGGTGCACTTGAAGTGGGTTTATTGACAACACCCCCCCCCACACACCACACATCCGTCCGGAACCAACACGAATATATGGCCCAGCGCACCACGGACTACTCGGCTGCCACGCTGCCAAGCTCCAGCCAAGGACAACCAGGCGTTGGACGGATTAGGAATATGTAAGTGACCGAGCGGTCTTACATACGGGTTACGGATCGCGACACTTTCGTTTAACAAACATTCCCACCAATGGAGGGGTATTTTACCCAACCACCTCTCTAAAGAACGGTCGGGCTTTTACAACAAGAAATAACTTTCCCCAGGAATTTCGCACTCCACATAATCGTGAGTACCTTAACAGGTACTCGTCTGTAGAGGACTAAACCCCCAAGTAACAATGATATTCCGATGAATAATATTGTTTCATGTTGGAAATTATGACCCATACCCCCACCCCTCATTCCACATAAACATTTTCAACAATTATTTCAACAACATGATTATCACTTAGCAAATTTAGGAATTGTTTTTTGGCTCCACGTCATATTTGTTCACAAAGAATATACCCTCGCATCAATATTTATAAATTTTCCGACTCGAATTATGAAGGCATCTCGGCTTCTCCATCGATCTGGCTAAACAAATTTTCGAAAAATCACGCCTTTGTATGTTTTCAAAGGGTAGTGCCACCCGAATATGGGTAAGACATTTTTTAATTTCTCCATACGCCCACTACTACTTGAATTTTTCAAAATTTTTTTGAATCGTACTAAGGATACCTCTAAACTGTATAATTATGGTTCTTCATCATTAAGAAAATGGACGGAAATTCTTTTTTGTCACCACACCATTTTCGTTCACAGAGAATATGCCCACGCATCAATATTTTAAAAGTTTTCAACATGAACTATGAAAATGCTCGTGCTCCTCTAACGATCTGCTCGAACGAATTTCCGAAAAATCATGTCTTTGTACGATTTTGAAAGGGGTCTCACCCGGACATGGGAGAAAACTTTTCAATTCCTCCATATGCCCACTACAATCATGATTTTTCGAAAATCCATATTATTATAATGTAGATGTAGATATTGACTATTATTGTCGGACTGTGAGCTTCCTCCACCCAAATTGGTATATTAAATTGTTTTATTCAAATGTAGCTACTGAATTCCATGCAAAAAAACTCGTCCTTCGATTGGTCATATCAGTTCCCCTCGAACTATTTTTTGACACTGTCAATATGATTGGTTTTAATGAAACTCAATCAAGCTCAAGGTAGTTCCTCTCAGTAGAAAATCGATATTACCATTTAGTGTTCCAATTATAAATGAAAATGATGCTTTTAGTAGGAACTGGCTTTTTGCTATATAGTTCTCCTATAATAGTAGTTTTATAATACTGTTATATATATATATATATATATATATATATATATATATATATATATATATATATATATATATATACTATATCATAACAGTATACAGTATATGTATATGTTATATAGTATACTATTCATTTCGAGTGATTTAATCCATCTCAATATGTGATACAGAACTGAAAGACTGAGTTGAATGAATCAATATTTAAGAAATAAACAGTGCGTTCGTAACCCCAAGACATGTGGATATATGTCGGCAATACTAAATAATGAAGAAAGAGAACATTTTCACCGATCGGGAGACCTTATACCAACTTGTTAGAGCTCGTTTTCTCCATTTTTTCACCAATTTTGATTCTCGATCTGATTTTGCTCAGGTAAGTGCGAATTTTTTTAATACCCTTTAACTGGGCCAAAAAAATCGAGCGACATATCTTTCGATTCCTTGTCCTCGATTCCTTGACGCCCTTTTTATCAACCGTTTCAATAGCTCTTTGTTATTTTTATCAAATGTACCCAATATGCGCCACCCCTATTTTCTTGTTCTAGCTGCTACAATCATCCCATTGATGGTAAAAATCCGCCAAACATGGTCGAAAGAAAATTTTGTTCAAGCTCTGGAGCAGGTCTAAAAAGGTGAGATATCGAAGAGGATGGCTTCGACTATATATAAGATACCTCGTCGAATATTTCAACGATATGTCAAATAAAACATATATCCGAAAAAAGGAAAATGAGTCGTCCGTATGCGTTAACGACAGTACAGAACGAAGGATTGTGTAGTCGAATTAAACGCTTAGCAGATATTGGCTATCCTATAACGAGAAAAATGTTGAGGTTATGCGTTTATAAATACTGTCTAGGAAAAAACATCAGATAGAATTTTTCTACCATCAAGACAATAGGTTGTCCCAAATTGGCTTGGACATTTTTAAAATTGAACTCTTCTATTCCAGTGAGAACATCTCAATTATATTTAAAATTATAGTAAAAAGAATGTTCATTAATTTGAGAGACCAATATTGGAATTAAATATTGCATAAATTAATTTTGCTTATTCAAAAACAACGTTTTTTCATGAATTGTAACTGAAAACTTGATTTGATTTAGGTTGTTAGAAGTTCATATAGTCTTTGTAATATGGTTTAATCAAAGACAAAATGTAGTTTTCAATAAAATTATATCAGAAATATACTCTTATTTGTATTTTATCCATTTCAGACACGCTTTATGATTCAAATAGGATGAAAAGAAGTATTTTCAAGGTGGCGCCATATTGGGTACACTAAAAATTTTTTCCCGAAATTTTTTTTTTTCAAAACGTAGTATCTCAACGTAAAACTGTTCAAATTGGATAAAACTCAGCTCGTTTTGAAGGTATTGAGTAGATCTTTCGTTTGACATGAATTATGTTGGAAAATTTTCATTTGACTCGGTGTAGTGACCTTTCTCGCTTAGGTGGCGTATATTGGGTACAGGTACCTTATATCTTGATAAACTGAGACCGATAGAACATTGATCGGAGCTTTGGTCTGTGAATAAAACGCCGAACCAGAATTCAATTTAGCGCAATTATATGGCGTGATATATGTACGATTGATTATATGTACGATTAATGAAATATATTGCAACAAGTGTCAAGCCGGTTAAAATAGTTCTTTAGGCAAAATACGCCCGAGCGAGGTTAGGCAATTACGGATTAAATTCATAATAATTTGAAATCAAATAGAATACTCCATGATCAAAATATTCTTTCTCATAGTAAAACTAACTTTATTTTACTAGTATCTCAAATCCCAATGACAACTACATAAATGAAACTTTTACATCACAATTTATAACGTTTGAATGTTACAATTCTACATCATGATATTATTTTCATTCTTCAATTGAAATATATCTATTTTGTTTCCAGTGAATGGAATCAACAAATACAAGCTTGCCACGGGCCCATTGTTTCACAGTTTCCGATTCTTACATACGAAATCATTCCATGCAAAAGAAAACTAGCCACTATGCTTACGAGAGGATTCAGGGAATAATAAAGAACGCGAGTGTCGTTCATCAAGTCTGTCTATTTATTAATATTAATCAAAGGAAAACACTGTCTAATCAACGATCGAGTTAACTCGGACACGACTGTTCAGCCGGCTGTCAGAACAGGGAATGGGCTTCGCGCGAAGTCCGCTTGGCGCTACTTGCAGCACCACCGAATATCGGTTGTTTTGATGGGGCAGTTTGTCTCTCTCTTAACAGTTTGTAATATACAAAATGCTGATTAAAAACGGGAAAAAAACCATGAAAATTTTGGATAACATTCAATGTTCAATGTTTTTTGAATCTTCATTTCTGCAAGTAACAAAAAGGAATAAAAAAAATTACAATCCTTCAAACATGTCTTAAACGTCCCTCGGTAAAATCTTTAGTTTTGTGTTCATCGTTCACATCAAGTATTCTCTCTTTTATGGAAGAACGTCTAGAACACATTCAAGTAGTTTACCAGTAATTTGCGAAATAGTGTATTCTAGCTATTAACATACTTATGTCTGATTTGCAAGAACATTCACCGAGAGATCGCTATTCATTATATATTATTTTTATATTACAACCTCATGGAAACCCAAATCTTACTATTACTAGGGGGGGTACCCCCCTGCCCGCTTCGCTCGCCAACCCCCCCCCCCCCGGGTGTTCTTTGAAAGTCAATAATTTCAATGATAAGTGTAGTAATGATTAAATAAAAATTACATTGAAATCAATAAAACTTGAAACTTGAAACTTCGATTTTGATCAATTGAAAAGAATACTAAACGAACGATTCGAATCAAAGTACAAGCTTAATTTCATCTATGTTCATGTTAAACGTTTGTTTATTCAGTTTCAGGTTAAAAGTGTGATGTGTCAGATCTCGTCAGAATTCGTTTGAAAAAAATACTTGATATTTGAAAGAAATGAAGAATTTTGGAAAAATCGATGCGTGTGCGAGAAATATGTGAAAACTGACTTTTAGCAAGTTGAGCAACATAAATCGTTAAAAAATCTACGAATCAGCGTCGTGACGGAAATTCTGATCTGACGAATAGATATAGCTGATTGAGCGTTCCCCGTTTCCATCGTGAAAAATGGAAAAATGTCGATGCGTGGGCGTTAATTTTATGAGAAATTTGCATGTTTTCATGGCGAAAGTTATTAAGTTGCAATATAGTAATAAGATGCAATATAGTAGAAATTTCCATCAAAAATGATGGAAACGGGTCATAAATTGTTCATTTCCAACCTTCGTAACGGTTGTTATGGAGCAAATATAACAATTCAGTGTCCTTGGCCATCGAGTGTGACTTAACCCATTAACGTCCAAAATGTCAAAATTTCTTGCACGTTTTCAGAGTGATTATTTCCTATGTAATTGGCGTTGAAAAAATTTTTGAACCACATATTCTGATGTAAAATTTCTTGCTCTTTCAGAATCTGTTGCTAGAATTTAGAGGTTAAAACAGATTTTCCAGCTTCCGAAGCAACGGTTGCTAGGGATGTAAACAAACGGTTGTTTCGATAAATAAGTGGATTAAAAAGACTTATGCAAAAAAATTATTAGCCCTTTTCTTCTTCTGCAGCAACGGTTGCTAGACACGTAAACAATGGTTGCTATGAGTAAAACGGAGATTTTCTATCCTGTGCAGTTGAAAATACTGGGAACGAAACTACGTGAATTTATCTTCCCTTTAGCAACGGTTGCTAGGGGTAAAAAAAGGTTGCTGAGGAGCTACCTTTGCCATCGAAAATAATGGAAACGGGACATAAATGGATCATTTCCAACCTTCGTAACGGTTGGTAAGGAAGTAAACAACGGTTGCTATGGAGCAAATACAACAATTCAGTGTCCTCAGCCATCGAGTGTGACTTAAAACTGATTTTCCGGCTTCCAAAGCAACGGTTGCTAGGGATGTAAACAAACGGTTGTTTCGATGAATAAGTAGATTGAAAAGACTCATGCAAAGTGATATTTAGCCCTTTTCTTCTTCTGCAGCAACGGTTGCTAGACACGTAAACAATGGTTGCTATGAGTAAAACCGAGATTTTCTATCTTGTGCAGTTGAAAATACTGGAAACGAAACTACGTGAATTTATCTTTCCCTTAGCAACGATTGCTAGGGCGGTAAAAAAAAGTTGCTGAGGAGTTACCTTTGCCATCGAAAATGATGGAAACGGGTCATAAATTGATCATTTCCAAATTTCGTAACGGTTGCTAAGGAGGTAAACAACGGTTGCCATGAAGCAAATACAACAATTCAGTGTCCTTCGCCATAGAGTGTGACTTAAAATCGATATTCCGGCTTCCGAAGCAACGGTTGCTAGGGGAGTAAACCATGGTTGCTATGGGTAGAACGGAGATTTTCTATCCTGTGCAGTTGAAAATACTGGAAACGAAACTACGTGAATTTTTCTTTCCCCTACCAACGGTTGCTAAGGAGGTAAAACTTCGGTTGCTATGGAGCAAATACAACAATTCAGTGTCCTTGGCCATCGAGTGTGACTTAAAACTGATTTCCCGGCTTCCGAAGCAACGGTTGCTAGGGATGTAGAGAAACGGTTGCCAACGATATCAACAGTGGTTGCTATGGGAGATGTCTTATCGATTCTCATCTCAGGGGTGCAAGAAAGGGGTGCAAGAAAGGGGTGCAAAAAAGGGGTGCAGAAAAGGGGTGCAGAAAAGGGGTGCAAAAAAGGGGTGCAAAAAAGGGGTGCAAAAAAGGGGTGCAGAAAAGGGGTGCAAAAAAGGGGTGCAAAAAAGGGGTGCAAAAAAGGGGTGCAGAAAAGGGGTGCAAAAAAGGGGTGCAAAAAAGGGGTGCAAAAAAGGGGTGGAGAAATTTGACGGCGGCGGCGGCGGCGGCGGCGGCAGCGGCGGCGGTCTGGCTTTTAGTATAGAGAGATATAAAGAGGAAACGTTTATTTGTATGTTCGCAAACATCTCAAAAACTACTGAACCAATCGCCTCCAAATTTTGATAGTAGCTTTACTATGTACCCTAAAGTGTCATAGGCTATTAAGATTAATTATTAATTAATTAGGAACGTTTTTATGCGAAATGTGGAAATAACATGCAAATCAGCTCCGGCTTCTCTCGTTGGCCACTAGGTGGCGAGACACTGTTTTAGCCGTCCACGTGGCTGTAGTGGTGCGATCTGGCTTACAAGTATAAGGCAATCAGTGTTGAAGTCCTCGACTTTCTCATGGAAAACTTTAAATTCGTCGTCCTATTGTGACTCCCAATATTATAGCGGTGTAATTGATTTCTTAAATAATCAAATACGCATATATTTTCTCAAGAAATTATATTTAACAGCTGATATATGCCTTAATTTGGAGCTCCGGCTTCTCTCTTTGGCCACTAGGCACCGAACCGCTGTACGAGCCCTTTACGTGGTTTCTTTCGCTATAACAATTAACAAGGTTCAAGGTCGGACGTTTAGGATATGTCGGAATTGATTTACACTCAGATTGTTTTTCACACGGGCAGTTGTATGTTGCACTTTCTCAGGACGGGCAAATCGGAAAACCAATTCCGATTCCAATTACAAGACCAAAAATGTTGTTCATTCTGAAATATTTTGGAGATTTGAAACTTCAAACACTTGAATGTTATTGTTTCATTCCAATGCCCAGTTAATAATTACCATTCAAATTCTATCAACTCGGAGAGCGGGCGAAGCTGCGATGAGGGATGCTAGTATTGTATAAATGGTTAATCTTCGAGGGCCAATCTAGTGTAAAGTGGAAGAAGAAACTCAGAAAAATCCACCACATAATTAGTTGTTGCGACGTTTCGCGAGTAAGGTTCACTGGTCTCATCAGGCAGTTTTTGATAAATTCATAGTATCAAATTCATTAGTTGAAGCGGCAGTTGAAGATTTTTCATATATTGTGGATTTATAGATACAAAATAGCATTTTCAGGATAGAGGGTCAACTTTCGTAGGTATGTAAAGTGAAAATGAAATATGAATACATTGCCCATCGAGAAACTGTGAAACAACGGGCCAGTGGCAAGTATGTCTCTCTATATTAAAAGCCAGACCGCCGCCGCCGCCGCCGCCGCCGCCGTGGGAAATTCTGTCCCCCAAGTTGCTCCCCCAAGTTGCTCCCCCAAGTTGCTCCCCCAAGTTGCTCCCCAAGTTGCTCCCCCAAGTTGCTCCCCCAAGTTGCTCCCCCAAGTTTCTCCCCCAAGTTGCTCCCCCAAGTTGCTTCCCCCAAGTTGCTCCCCCAATTTCCCAATTGCTCCCCAAGTTGCTCCCCCAAGTTTCTCCCCCAAGTTTCTCCCCCAAGTTGCCCCCCCCATTTTTCACCCTTTTTTCCACCCTCTTTTCACCCCATTTTTCACCCTCTTTTTCCACCCATTTCTTCACTTTTTTTTCACCCTTTTTTCCATCTTTTTTTTTCACCCATTCTCCACCCGCGTCTTCGAATAAATTATCTATTTCCAATAAATATGTAATGGTCCGATCTCCTGGAAATTTTGCACATAGGTTAGTCGCGGCAAAATCTAGGCCGAGTTCAATAAAATCCGTTGTTTATTTGCCTAGCAACCGTCCCTAACGTGTTATCTCACGAATCTTCATTAGTGCTCATTGGGACTATGAGAGTTGAATCAATGAGAATCGAAGAGAATCGATGAGATATTTCCCATAGCAACCACTGTTGATATTCTTAGCAACCGTTGCTTCGAAAGTTTGAAAATCAATTTTAAGTTACACTCAATGACCAAGAAAATCGAATTGTTATATTTGCTCCATAGCAACCGTTGTTTATCTCCTTAGCAACCATTGCGAAGGTTGGAAATGATCAATCTATGACCCATGTCCATAATTTTCGATTGCAATTGACACAAACTCTTCCCACTTAGCTCCTCAGTAACCGTTGTTAAACGCCCTAGAATCAATGAGAATCGAAGAGAATCGATTTTTTACCCTCTTTTTCCACCCATTTTTTCACCTTTTTTTCACCCCATTTTTCACCCTCTTTTTCCACCCATTTTTTACCTTTTTTCACTCTCTTTTCCCACCCTTTTTTTCACCTTTTTTTCACCCCATTTTCACCCTCTTTTTCCACCCATTTTTTCACCTTTTTTTCACCTCTTTTTCCTCTCTCTTTTTTTCACCCCCCTTTTTTCACCCTTTTCTTATCCCTCTTTCCACCCCTTTTTTCCACCCTTTTTTCCACCTTTTTTCCACCTCTTTTTTCACCCCTTTTTTCACCTCTTTTTTCACCCTTCAATGAGAATCGAAGAGAATCGATGAGATATTTCCCATAGCAACCACTGTTGATATCCTTAGCAACCGTTGCTTCGAAAGTTGGAAACTCAATTTTAAGTTACACTCGATGACCAAGAAAACTGAATTGTTATATTTGCTCCATAGCAACCGTTGTTTACCTCCCTAGCAACCATTGCGAAGGTTGGAAATGATCAATCTATGACCCATGTCCATAATTTTCGATTGCAAAGGACACAAAATTTTCCCACTTAGCTCCTCAGTAACCGTTGTTAAACGCCCTAGCAACCGTTGCCAAGGGAAAGAAAAAGTAAGTTTCGTTTCCAGTGTTTTCAACTGCACAGGATACAAACACTCCGTTTTACCCATAGCAAACATTGTTTACGTGTCTAGAAACCGTTGCTGCAGTAGAAGGAAAGGACTAAATATTATTTTGAACAAGTTTTTTCCAATATAAATCCACTTATTCGTCGAAATTACCGTTTATTTACATCCCTAGCAACCGTTGTTTTGGAAGCTGGAAAAACAGTTTTAAGTCACACTCGATGACCAGAGGCACTAAATTATTATATTTGTTCCATAGCAATCGTTTTTTACCTCCCTAGCAACCATTTCGAAGGTTGGAAATTATTAATTTATGACCTATTTCCATTATTCTCTACGGCAAAGGACACAAAATCTTCCCAATTAGCTTTTCAGTAACCGTTGTTTACCGCCCTAGCAACCGTTGCTAAGGGAAAGAAAAATTCACGTAAGTTTCGTTTCCAGTATTTTCAACTGCACAGGATACAAAATCTCCATTTTACCCATAGCAACTATTGTTTACGTGTCTAGCAACCATTGCAATCTTACTCAAAATCTGCTGCTGAAAATCTGAAATGGAACACGCGGAATACCCAAACCAAAAAATATGATCTAGCACATATCACTATTAACCTAAAGTTAAACCCACTATTAATCTGAAAACCGCTGCCAAGTGCCTTAGCAGTATGCTTTCTCAAAGAGGCTTCAACATCACCCACAAACGCGTCCCAAACCTGTATTTTCACCTTTCCACTAGCGTAGATACTATCATCTATCTTTCAAAAATTACAAAAAAATTATTTAATCAATTCAATTCGTATCTTTGTGACTGTGTAAAGTGTCGTTCTTTTTCAATTGACCAAACTATGTTGCGAGTGTTGATGTCTGACCGGGCTCTCTTATTATTTGATCAAATGCAACAAAGCAAACTGTTCTAGGTTCTACACGATGCGAGACATTTGGACCTGCATAATTTTTCGATCAGTTCATCTTGTGACTGTCATACGGTTAAATGGCGGTCAAAATCGATCCGCACTGCCCTTAAGTCCGTATTTAGCACACTTGAAGACTCATTTTGATCATTTTCGACGTTTAACATGAATATAGCTGACATTAATCTTTTATTTTGATTCGAATCGTTCATTCAGTATTCTTTTCAATCGAACAAAATCGAAAGTTCAAGTTTAAAGTTTTATTGTTTTGAATGTAATTTTCTTTTAATTATTACTACACTTATTATTGAAATTATTGATTTCTAAAGAACACACGGGGGGTTGGCGAGCGAAGCGAGCAGGGGGGTACCCCCCTAGTATTTGTAAATTCCATTGACTGGAAATAATGAAAAATGAAGTTAAACAAAATAAATGCTTTCCAATTGAAGAATGGAAATAATATCATGATGTGGAATTGTAACTCTCGAACGGTAAAAATTGTAATGTAAAAGATTCATTCGTGTAGTAATCATTGGAATTTGAGATTCTAGTAAAATAACGTTAGTTATTGTTATGGTCAAACCAGCAGTCAAGGGTGTGAGGCTTGACTTTCACGCGGTGACTATTTTCATCTTATCCGGGTTCAAAAACACGATCGCGCATTTCCCGATTCAGCATGAGCCAGGATGGGGCGGTAATTTCGGAGATACGAATTTGTGAATGAACGAAAGGTGCGTAGCGCCGTGCAGGGGTATCGGAGAATAATAGCGCCTGCTGAATGGAAATGTAAATGTCTACTTACGTTGCGGTGTCGAGAATAGCGGCGGCTGGCTGGTTGGGCGGTGTCTCTCCTCGTCGCAGGTACGGTCGCAACGGGCGGTCAGTTTTCTCTTACCGCGGCGCGGATTTTTGAGCAGTGAATGCGTATGGCTTTACTCTAGCTGACTACAGGAGTTCGGGTGTACTCGAGTAATAACGTTAAGATTCTTTTAACTGAGTTCTTTTATTCGAGCAAACTTTATAACTAATAAAAAGTGTTACAAACTTTTCTTTTCCAAAACCGAGTGACAAATTAACGGCGCGCAATTTTTAAACACAAGTTTGACTCACGCGAGGAGCAGTGGTTCGGCCTCAAATCATGCCCTCTTGTTGTAGCTGGCGCTTTTTATAGAGGAAACTTGCAGGAGTTTTGGGAGGGAAGGCTGGTCTCGGTCGGGGCTGGCTCCAGGTGCGGGGGGGTCCTCGTTATGCTGCTCTCGCACTATGACAGGAGCGGTTCTCCGGAATCAAATCCCCAGCTCGCGGTCCACCTCGTCAATGAGATGCACCTGACTGCTAAGTTCTTCGCACCGGTTGGGTCCTCATAGTAGAACGATTTCCTGCTCGACGAGTCTTGTCCACTCGTCGCGCTGCGTATCGTATCCCAGCTCGTACCCGTCTCGCACGCACCGTAAGACCAATGCATGCTGCGAGAAGGAGAGTCCGCTTCTGTAGATATACATGGTGCATGTGGCCGGGAATTCCCTGTAGGCCCCTTTTTATATGAGTACCGCGGGTAGTCCCGAAAATAGAGAAAGGAGAGGAAATATCCAGATGATATGATGAGGCAATTTGAAACTGGAAGTGTCCCTCGCTTGTGTATTTCGCTGTATCTACTTAACGTGCGCTATTGATGCGCCTCGCCGTCGTTTTCTATCTTGGTTCTCGCATGTGTTTATTCTTACAGGCTAAAAAGGCATTGTAAGGGCCTTCCTTATTTGATATTCTTTGGTGTCACTAACTGCATGTGGGGCTACGTGCAAGCCGGTTAATATTTCGTAAGCACTACTCGGCGTAGCAAGTGGGTAAATAGTATACACCCTACGGCATTTTTCTGTATATGCACTAGCCTATTTCCTAACTTAATTAGTAGTGTAGAGCAACAAGGAAAAAGGTAACGAGTTTCATCTCTCATGCACTCATGCAGTACGTTTTAGTGCTTAATCCGAAAAAAAAATTAATAGTTTGATGGATTTCGTTCTTTTTTTCTGGCGCTTGGAAAATATAAAACAATAATTTGTAAGTGAATTTTGTATATTCGCGAGATTGGTTAACAGATAGCTTACTGTAATTCCAACGGAATCTGTTTGTTTTTTTTGTATGAACGGCGGGCAATAAATCCGGCGCGAAAGGAAATTTGTAAGAAAGCGAAACAAATGTTTAATTAACCAAACCTAATTTTGGACTTGCCTCACGGCTTGTATCACTACTCTTTCTTAGTTTGCTTAACAAAACCTGCAGTGAAAGTTCCCATGCATTCCTGATAGCTGGGCGGGTCGTCAGTGGGGCCTTGAAGTTTGCCGCGCTTGACGAATGGGCAGTTGGAAAACCATTTGACATGTAGCTCTCAAGGATCGTCTTGCGGGCACCAGTTGCTGATGCCACCTCCGCAGTAGTAGCAGAAGGTTTGCCTGCCGGCGTTGAAGAATCCTGCTCTGGTGAGGTCCTCGCCGGTCACATGTGCGTAGGTTTGCCAGGTGGCAAACGTGCTTAGCTTTGTTTCATAGTTGGCAAAAGTAGGGTAATCCGTCAGCCACACGCGTGCCATGGTCTGTCCCCGTCGGGTTTTCATCAGCTGCATCGAGTTAAGAAAACGGATCATTTGTTGCTTACGGTAAATGATTATATTTTCCCTTGATGCGCTCAGGAAAAACGGAAGGGAGAGAAGATGGAAGGAAAAAAAAAGAATTTCGAAGGGAGGGGGCTCTCACGGCGGCTGTTCGGCGCTTTCTCTGTCTCCCCCCTCTCTCTCTCTCTCTCCATCTCCTTTTCTCTCCTCTTTCCTCTCACTCTCTCTTTTCTTTCGATCTTTCTTACTCCCATTCACTCTTTCTCATGTACATACTGCAGTTGCGTGACCATGTTTTGCTCGAATGCGGTTTATCGTTTTGTTTCTTTTTTCTTTTCCAGCGGAACAGCGTACTACTGATGCTAAAGTGCATTATTACATATCAATGAGTCTTGAAGTTAATGTATTTCCACTCGAAAAATATATGTTGGTAAAGGGTCTTTATTCGTAGAAACCACGGGCGTAGTGACCCTTACTGGAGGGGTTTTCGGCACATAAAAAAAGTTGGGATCAACAGGTGCCATAGGGACGTACGTGTTTTCTTCGCTCGCATTTCTAGCGCGTGCGCGTTCTTTCTCTAGTTTGCACAATAGGCATATGGCCGTCATTAGTATGCATACTACCCCGTTGATTGCTATGATCATCGCGAGGCTCATCAAGACTTCGAATAAACTATTTCCCGATTGAGACACATGCGTAGTGTGATCAATTTGGTTTTCCTCCAATAGAAGTCATTTTAATTCTAAATTAATTGTAGGTAAATAATAATTTTCATCTCTGAACATCGGGGTCCCCCCTCCTCGGAGCAGTTGGTTGTTTAATATTAGTCTGCAGTGTTTAGGTATTTTGATTATGCCCGAATCTGTGAGAGTAATGTGCTTCTTCCATCCTCCGCATATTTGCAGTCCAGTGATGCTTCTCTGGGTCATATAGATATACTCCGACGGGTCGGATGTTTTGAAAACGTGATAACCGGCTTCCTTTGTTACCACGAGCGTACAGCTATTCAGCAGTCAATACGTACCTTTATGTAGTAGTTCGCTCTCGCACTCTGTTGAGGTGATGAGTGCTTTTGCTTGCTGGCATATTCTAATCGATTCAAATTCACTACAGGCCTGAAACTCGCTCTCTGTGAGAAAGAAATGCGTGTTTGATAGTGGCAATATTTAAAGTGGCTAAATTTTAATCTTCTGTATTTTCCTGCTGCTTGAAAGGCTGGTATTGGCTACATACGGTACGTTCTGTAGGTTTCGCTGCCAATTAATTGTACTTCTACACTCATATACGTACTCCCGTTCAGCTGGAAAATTTCTATCTCTGCGATCTTTTTGAAATTTTCTGGATCCAATTCGTCCTGACTGATAGGAGTACTCTCTTTGATGTCTTTGACTAGTAAGTGTAACACCTCGAAAATATCGGGCAATAAGATTCTTATGTCCTTGTGGGTCAGTATCTCATTTACCTGATTGGCCAGGCCTATATTATTCTGGACCACTAGCGTGATGTTTTTTGACTTTGATCGTGAGTCTGAATCAACGAGCGGCGTGGTTGTTATTTTCCTCAGATTTTTCAAGAGTCGGAATTCAACATTTCTCGTCGGAAATGACATTCTCGGAGTATACGGCATTCGTTTCTGTGCCGAAGTGTATTCTGCTTCTGTGCTCCGTCTTCAATTCCTCCATTTCTGTTTTAATACTCTCCCTCTCGATAACCGACTCGGCTCTCGCCGAGTAGAGCTTCATTAGCATTCCAAACTGTTTTCTCGCTGCCTCCAAGGTGCGGAGCCCCATTTCTGTTGTGAGGGCCTGGCTGTCCGTCTTGATGTCTTTTTCTTTGGTAATGTTTTGTGATCCAGTGGTGTTATCGATAATCGCTGCGTAGTAGTTGATGTTTTCGAATAGTTCCTCCGAGCGTAACGACGTGTAAATTTAAATCTTCTCCCTGGCGTGTGTTAGATCCTCGACTCTATTGAATAGAATTCCCAGATTATCCTCTGATGATTTCATGTGTGAATGTGACTTAAAACTGATTTTCCAGCTTCCGAAACAACGGTTGCTAGGGATGTAAACAAACGGTTGCCAAGGATATCAACAGAGGTTGCTATGGGAAATATCTTATCGATTCTCATTGACTCTCATAGTCCTAGTGAGCACTTATGGATTTGTGAGAAAACAAGTTAGAAACAGTTACTAAGGAAATAAACAACGGATTTAGTTGAAAATTGCCGCGAGTAACCTGAGTGCAAAATTTCAAGACGATCGGACCATTCCTTCGAGAGTTATCGTGGACGATAAAAGACGGGACGCACACATATACATACATACATACATTTATACATACAGAAACCTTTGGATTTCCATGTTTTTCGACCCGTAGATGACGAAAATCGAGGACCCGAGGTCTGATTCGGTGGGTCGATTTTTGCCCTATTACAAAGCTTTCTCTTTAAGAAAGCAAAAAGTTCGACCTTATTTCACGATTTTTCGACTAAGAACTGACGGGTCAAAGTAAAAAAGTGATCATTTTTCTAAAATAATTTTTCTAAAACAATCATTCTTTGAAATTGTTATTACACTTGAAACGAAAACAAATCAGATACCCTAACTGAATTTGTAAAATATCTGCGTCTGAATGAGACGAATACGATAGTCTTCATTTATGTTCAATTTTTGAATTTCGTGTAACCATTTTGAAAATATTTCTACTTCCTGATGCCACATTTGCGTTTGAGTGTATTGCGAGTCATTCGAAACAATCCGCCGATTAACACATTATGAATAATTATGTATAGATTTCGCATAGAAAATTATGTGGGAAAAGTTGATTCAATATTCTTGGCAAAGAATTTGTGAATCACATCTCAGATAAATAACACTATCATAATCACCTAAGTTATGGAGATAGAAACAAATTTATGCTTCGGTATTTTTTTGCTGTTTGAACATTGCATATAATTCTTTCTGATAAATTTCGAGAAATTTTGTGCAGAAGTAGCCTCGTTACAACATTAAATGAAAAAACTGAATGTCTCTCAATACAAACATTGTACCAGCATATTGAAACGGCAAGCCTTATTGTATTGGAATTACGTACTAAGATCACTGTATCCAATTCATAAACCCCTAAGAGTTTTTCACAAATTTGACTATTATTATATTGGAATTTTGTGATAGCGAATATCATGTGGAAGAGTAATTTAAAACTTTTCAGAAACCATCGATAATCATTATTCAACCATTTTAATTTATTCAAAATGTAAATTAATCAAAGTAACTTTAATTGTTTATCGTTTAATTTGTGTAATCAAATTGTTTTCTTTTTTATAATTCTACCGTCTCAACGTGTCCCTGGCACTGCTCACTTTCACCAATTCATACGTTCTCATCACCTGAGGCGGGGAAAGTGGAATCAAATTGATATTTCAAATTTTCATCTAAATATGATTAATCGAGTATGATCTAAATCTAACTCTACGCTGGATTCCGTAGTTATGAGGATATAATGGAGATAGGATAGTGAATAGGTTAAATGAGAAGACACGATATTAGGGTCGTAATATATAAGTATACGGCTTTGCAACGACGTGATATTCTACTTCATTATATTTACGATTACTAGCAATTCACAGCGCGCTCGCGCGTGCATTGAGTTTATTGGTTGGCTGAATACGTGGATGATAAATACTTTTCGTTCATCAACAATATTCCAAGAAAAGACTTGGAATATTGTTGATTTCAAATGCTTTTGTAATCTCCGCACAACGAAATACTGACAGCATAGTTAACATTAAGGATAATCCCTGTGGATGAAAAAAAAGCATAATTCAAAATCGCAACTCACTTCACTCACTCGTGTTTTCATTCACTCCGGCTCCCGACCAATCCAAATTGAGCCCGTTTGGAATCGACCAATCCGAAAAAGTTCCTCAAGATGGCCGCCGCCATCGGAACTTCCTTCAATTCATGAATTGATTTTATGAACAGACCGTATGAGGCACATTGGCAACTCACTCTTATTGCATGCAAAAAGAGAATTTTAAGCAAGATAGAGAATAGTTTCAGGAAAAGAGTCGTGACCAATCATAAGATAACATATCTCAAAATAAGATAATAAATTGGAATAATAATGATTACACTATTTCATTGTAATTTTGTTAACAGAGTGAAATAAGAAAAAGAGGGAAAAAGTAGAGAGTAATAATTGAAAATGATGTAGAGATGTGGTTTTGAGTGCAAAATGACCGGTGGAGCGAAGTGCGAAGTGCCACTGGTGCCCAGAAAGCTCCTCCGGGAATAAAAAATATTAGAGGAATGCGACATTGCCTTCAGTGTCACATTGGCTGCACCCATCTGACTCACCTGGTAATAAAATAGTCTCAAAAATATTTACTAAGACAAATATCTCTCTATATTAAAAGCCAGACCGCCCCCGCCGCCGCCGCCGTGGGAAATTTTGACCCCCAAGTTGCCCCCCCAAGTTGCCCCCTTGATTGCCCCCCAAGTTGCCCCCCAAGTTGCCCCCTTAGTTGCCCCCCATTTTCACCCTCTTTTTCCACCCTTTTTTCACCCCATTTTTCACCCTCTTTTTCCACCCATTTTTTCACCTGTTTTTCACCCCATTTTTCACCCTCTTTTTCCACCCATTTTTCCACCTTTTTTTCACCCATTTTTTCACCTTTTTTTCACCCTATTTTTCACCCTCTTTTTCCACCCATTTTTCCACCTTTTTTTCACCCTTTTTGTCACCTTTTTTCACCCCATTTTTCACCCTCTTTTTCCACCCATTTTTCTACCTTTTTTTCACCTCCTTTTCCCCTCCCTTTTTTTCACCCCCCTTTTTTCACCCTTTCTTTCACCCCCCTTTTTTCACCCTTTTTTATCCCTCTTTCCAACCCTTTTTTCCACCCTTTATTCCACCTTTTTTTCCATCTTTTTTTTCACCCCTTTTTTCACCTCTTTTTTCCCCCTCTTCTCCACCTTTTTTTCCACCTTTTTTTCCACCTCTTTTTTCACCCCTTTTTTCACCTCTTTTTTCACCTTTCAATGAGAATCGAAGAGAATCGATGAGATATTTCCCATAGCAACCACTGTTGATATCCTTAGCAACCGTTGCTTCGAAAGTTGGAAACTCAATTTTAAGTTACACTCGATGACCAAGAAAACTGAATTGTTATATTTGCTCCATAGCAACCGTTGTTTACCTCCCTAGCAACCATTGCGAAGGTTGGAAATGATCAATCTATGACCCATGTCCATAATTTTCGATTGCAAAGGACACAAAATTTTCCCACTTAGCTCCTCAGTAACCGTTGTTAAACGCCCTAGCAACCGTTGCCAAGGGAAAGAAAAAGTAAGTTTCGTTTCCAGTATTTTCAACTGCACAGGATACAAAATCTCCGTATTACCCATAGCAACCATTGTTTACGTGTCTAGAAACCGTTGCTGCAGTAGAAGGAAAGGACTAAATATTATTTTGGACAAGTTTTTTTCAATATAAATCCACTTATTCGTCGAAATTACCGTTTATTTACATCCCTAGCAACCGTTGTTTTGGAAGCTGGAAAAACAGTTTTAAGTCACACTCGATGGCCAGAGGCACTAAATTGTTATATTTGTTCCATAGCAATCGTTTTTTACCTCCCTAGCAACCATTACGAAGGTTGGAAATTATCAATTCATGACCTATTGCTTTCTCAAAGAGAAAGCTTTGTAACGGGGTAAAAACCGCTGCCAAGTGCCTCAGCAGTATGCTTTCTCAAAGTATTGCAATTGAACCTCAATTTGCATTAATCACCACTCTTATTATCCTCACATGAAGATGTACTTATCATTTTTTGCTTTCTCAAAGAGAAAGCTTTGTAACGGGGTAAAAATCGACCCACCGAATCGGACTTCGGGACCTCGATTTTCGTAATCTACGGGTCGAAAAACATGGAAATCCGAAAATGTCTGTATGTATGTACGTACGTACGTACGTGCACTTTTTTGTCGTACGATAACTCTCGAAGGAATTGATCGTCCTGAAATTGTGCACACAGGTTAGTCGCCGCAAAATCTCGGTCGAGTTCAATTTTCAGCCAATTCCGTTGTTTATTTCTCTAGCAACCGTTGCTAACGTGTTTTTGATAAAAGCTCCGAAAATCATCATCAATGCACGATGGGTCTCCAATTCTTTCGACGACGATCGATGAGAATCGATAAGACATTCATTTTGGAACAACCATTGTTTATTCTCCTAGCAACCGTTGCTATGGAGATACAAAATTCAGCTTCAGACTGACTTTTTTTGTCGTACGTTAATTTTCGAAGGAATGGTCCGATCGTCCTGAAATTTTGCACACAGGTCGGTCTCCGGCAGATGTGAACCGAGTTCGGTGTTCAGCAACATCCGTTGTTTGATTCCATGGCAACCGTTGCTAGCGTGTTTTCGATAAGTTCCCATATAATTCATGATAAATGATCATTTGGGTTTGTATATTTATGGGATTCTATAACAATCAAAGAGACCTCATCGCTTGCAACCGTAACTAGGGAATGGGAAAAGTCAGTTGGAGGTTCATTTTTGGAACTGTTGATGACTAAGAAGTAAGAACATCGAAGCTCCGACATTTACCATAGCAACCATTGTTTACGTCCTTAGCAACCGTTACTATGGAGTGGGAAAAGTCAGTTGGAGGTCCATTTTCGGAACTGTTGATGACTAAGAAGTAATAACGTCGAAGCTCCGACATTTACCATAGCAACCGTTGTTTACGTCCTTAGCAACCGTTACTATGGAGTGGGAAAAGTCAGTTAGAGGTCCATTTTCGGAACTGTTGACGACTAAGAAGTAAGAACACCGAAGCTCGGATATTTACCATAGCAACCGTTAAACCGTTACTATGGAGTGGAGGAAATAAGTTAGAGGTTCATTTTGCTTTCTCAAAGAGTGGTGATTAATGCAGATTGAGGTTCAATTGCAATACTTTGAGAAAGCATACTTGTTCGGGCCGATTGCCTGAGCGTCCGTCGCTCGCCTGACTCGCGTATTTTCATTACACGCGGCTGTTCGCGACCGCACCGCTTGAGTCACTCTCGTCCGAGCCACACAGCGGAGCGCATCGATTTCGTTGTGCTGTGTCGGCGAATTTATTTTCTCATCTTCTTTTGTATCCGCAGCGCTAGAGTATATTTTTCCTTCCGTGTCCGCGACCCGCGCATGGTGTATAAGTTAGTGATAATTTAGTAAAGTGTTGTTTGAAAGAGTTCTTCTGGCGTTTTCTCTCTCACCACTCCTCCCCTTCCGTTGTACGACCGCCCCCTATTCCTACATCGCATACGGCTATTCTACAGCGCGTACATTTTTGGTCCTTCGAGCCGGACGTACGAACGAGGAGGTGGTGCTTCGCGGAGAGGAGCGCCCGACTCTCGCAACAGACATGCGCGGCGCGGCACGGCGTGCATAAGCGAATCAGTGAGGTGCAGTGCATATCACCGAACAAGTGTCGGGAGGAGCATTAAACGGCCATCCAGCGGGCATAAAGCGTGTGGGCATCAGGCCACCCAAGCGGAGCTTGAACATCATCGTCGGCGAATTCAAGGCCGGCAGTGACGGTCAAGATGGCGTCGCGCTGAAACGCCGACTCATGCTACATGGTGGGGACTCACTCCCGTTCAACAGCGGTCTTCACCTAGAGCCTCTCGCCGCCGCCAGTGAGGGCGCCGCGCCCACCTTCAATACAAGCCGCCTGAGCGCACCCACTGAGGGCGCGGCCAGCAACATCGCACTCAGCCGCGGCAGTGGCAGCGCATCACTCACGCATACACATGCCCAACGTAAACAAGGTGAACAGCTGACTCCCTTTAACTTGCACACTCTGCCCACTTGCACGTTCGCTTACACGCTAATCAATCTGCCCTAGCTACAACTCTGCGCAATTTCAGCTCGGACTCAACATTGGCGAGAAGTTTATTTGTTTTTATTTATTTTCTGTGTAGTCTTGAGTGTTATGCATGTGGTCATCTCACGCAATATTAGGCGATTTTTATCAATCATCCATACAGTTTCTAGTAATTTCTGATGCTTGACACGTTCGTCAATGCATATTTTCTGATTCCCGGCATTTTTGCCCATGAATGGAGTCACACATCTAGAAACAATCTGTCACTCAACACACCGGTCATCGCATTTGTGTAACCCTCCATCCTTCTTCGATTTCAAAATCGGTCGCTCGAGTGCGTCAACACTCATACCATTTCATTTTATCCATTTGATTGATTATGGACTCAGTAGAGCTTGAGGGCGTGCTCAAAGAGTAGAAAGCCACAATTAACAATATTGAATCTCTCGCAGCCATACCACAAACTGGAGGAACCGAGCAGTTCAGTGCACAGGATTTCGAGGTGCGGATTGACCTGCTGGATAACTACTGGCGGGAGTTTCTCACAAGAGACAGGTTTCTCCAACGGTATGCTGAGCAACTGAAGACCACCTCGTACTTCACCAACAAGGTGTTTGGTGCCTGCCAAATTTACTACCTCACCACAAAATCATGGATGTCTGGAGAACTGCGAAGATGACTGACACACGTCGCCCCCCCACCAAGAACCAACGCGAATACAGGTGGAGCTCCGGTATTGTCAACACAGAACGCTCTCGAATCGGTCAAACTCCCCACGTTCAACGGCTCTCAACGAGACTGGGAGTCTTTTAAAGAGAAATTTGTGTCCCTTGTGTTCGATGATAGCACAATGCCTGGCGTTATAAAATTCCAGCGTCTGCTGAACGCGCTGGAGGGTGAGGCTGCTGACACGCTACATGGCATCAAAGTCGTCGCTGCCAACTTTCAATCAGCATGGACCACGTTATGCGAGAGGTATGACAATAAGCTCCTCAGGTTCTCGCTGCAAATGAAGACACTCATCTCCATGCCTTCTTCAACGAGAGAGTCAGCAAGCCACATCAACCAACTTCTGAACACCACAAACGAGACCATCAACAACTTTCGAGAGTTGGGACGACCAATCGAGCAGTGGGACGATATCCTGATCCACTTCCTGGAGAGTAAGCTGCCTCCGAGGACACGTATGGATTGGGTCAAAACCATCGAGAGGGAGAGGCTTGGAGATTTCCCCAAGTTCGATCAGCTGAAGAAGTTTCTGCAGGACCGTGTCCGCTCCTTGGAACTTGTCGACGCAAAAACGGATCACAATGGTCAAGAAAAGTCCAAGTCATCATGTCAGCCCAACAACAAACAAGCTGACAAGCCACCGAAGAAAGCCCAAGTGCTAACCACCACAAAAACGGACAAACGTGACAAGACGCGGCCACCAACCCAGTGCTCCTTCTGCGAGGGTTCTCATTTTCTTGCATACTGCTTCAAGTTTGCAAATCTGCCGCTAGACAGGAGAAAGGCACACATCGATTCACACAAACTGTGCTTAAATTGCCTCAACCTACACAAATTGGAAGCTTGTACGTCAAAAAAGCGCTGCTTCGTCTGCGGTGCTAAGCATCACACCAAGATTCACCAAGATCACCAACCTTCTGACACTGAGAATCATGACCGAGCCCACTGTTCAGGAGCTACGACCATGATGGTCTCCTGCGATGCGCGGGCATTGGCCATGACCTCTGGAAATTCGGTAATGTTGTCCACTGCCTGCGTCACGTTGGAAAGCCCAGTTGGAAGGCGCGTCAAACTCCGAGCGCTTCTCGACAGCTGCTCTGAGGAATCCTTCATAACATCTCACGCTGCACAGATGTTGCAGCTACCCTCGAATAAAGCTGAGTTGTCTTGTTCGGGACTCGGTGACACCAGGGTCACAGTGGCAAAACGACAAGCAAATGTCGTGCTCAGATCGGACTCGCATCCAGAGTTTGCCCTCGAGTTTTCACCATATATACTGCCCAAGCTGACGTCATCATTGCCACGAAAAAAGATCGACATAAGCAGCTGTAAGCATCTGGACAACATCAAGCTTGCTGATCCCGATTTTGCTGCACCTGGACGCATCGATTGCCTGTTGGGCTCTGCCATTTTCTCGGCGGTCTTACTAGATCGCATCCGCAGAGGTTCGTCAAATCAACCTGTCGC
Source organism: Aphelinus atriplicis (assembly GCA_020882685.1). Classification (NCBI taxonomy): domain Eukaryota; kingdom Metazoa; phylum Arthropoda; class Insecta; order Hymenoptera; family Aphelinidae; genus Aphelinus; species Aphelinus atriplicis. Next base: position 2,191,740 of record JAJGQD010000006.1, read on the forward strand.
CCTGCAATCGATCTTTGGATGGATCATCCTCGGCGCTGAAGGGACCCAATCGGCATCAAGATCGGCAAAGGTTCTGCACACCGTAACACATACTGAGGCGGCCCAGTTGAATGAAACCCTGACAAAATTCTGGGAGTTTGAGGAAGTCCCAAAAGCACCGAGCATGAGCCCTGAAGAAAAGGCTTGCTACGCCCATTTCAAGAAAACACACTATCGAAACAAGGAAGGCCGTTTCGTCTTAAGGCTGCCTTTCCGTCAGCTTCCTGTTCTGCCCGATACACTCAAACCTGCCACTGCCTGTATGACGAGGCATCTAAAAAAGTTCGAGCGCCAACCAGAGCTTGCCAAGGCATACGCGGACTTTATGAACGAATATATCCAGCTGAAACACATGAAGGTAGTCCCGGACCAAGAGGTAAACGCCGAGCATGTTTGTTACATTCCGCATCATCCCGTATTCAGGAAAGACAGCGGCAAAATCCGAGTTGTATTCAATGCGTCTCAGCATTATTCTAACGGCCAGTCTTTGAATTCTTTTCTCCACGTGGGCCCGAAGCTTCAAGAGGACATGTTAATTATTATTCTCCGTTGGTCGTTCTTTCAATTTGTTTTCTCATGCGACGTCGTCAAGATGTTCCGCCAGTTTCTGATTGACCCAGCTGATCAAGATTGGCAACGGGTCGTATGGAAGGCTTCGTCAGCTGCACCGCTGCAGCATTTTCGTTTGGTTACAGTTTCTTACGGCGAAGGATGTGCTCCCTTTCAGAGCAACGCGGCGATGCTGCAGCTTGCCGACGACGAGCAGGAGACCTACCCACGTGGAGCTGAGGTATTGCGAAAGAGCCGTTACGCTGACGACTTCTACGTCGGTGAAGACACGGTGGCTGAGGTGCAGTCTACTCTTGCCCAGGTCGTAAACATCCTGGCGTCTGCAGGCATGGAAGTAGGAAAGTGGGCTGCAAATCACTCTGAAATTCTACAGAGCGTTCGACAAGACGATGGTTCACACGTGACTAAGGTTGCCCACGAGCAAGAAGAAATTTCTACACTCGGTCTGCGTTGGAATCCCACAAAGGATTGCTTCTTTTTCCGTATTTCAGAGCCTGATTCTAAGGAGTGTATCTCAAAACGCTCTATTCTGTCGGAGATCTCCAGGTTGTTCGATCCAATCGGCTTCGTTTCTGCAGTCACGATTCGAGCGAAAATTCTGTTACAAAATCTGTGGCTGTTGAAGATTGGTTGGGACGAGCCGGTACCATCAGAGGTTGCTGAGGCTTGGGTTGTTTTTCGAAATCAATTATTGGACCTCGAATGGATTGAAATTCCGCGATGGATTGGTACTTTCAGCGGATCTGAGTGGCACATTCACGGCTTCTGCGATGCCTCCGAACGAGTGTACGCAGCGGTCATCTTCATCGTTGTCTACAATCAAGGACAAATATCATCAAAATTTATCACAGCAAAATCAAAAGTTGCTCCAGTGAAGGCAGTTAGTTTACCTCGTCTCGAGCTGTGTGGAGCCCATCTTCTGAGTCGCTTAGTTTCATACGTGTTGGAGGGTATTGACCGCACACCAACGCAGATTCATTGTTGGTCGGATTCGAAAATAGTTCTCGCTTGGCTACAGACGCACTCTTCACGCTGGAAGGCATTTATCGCAAATCGAGTAAGCGAAATTACTTCTGCCGTTCCTGCAGCGGTGTGGAGGCATGTGCCTTCGGCAGACAACCCAGCCGACCTTGCCTCGAGAGGAGTCTCGCCGACTCAGCTGAAGGAGAGTCGCCTATGGTGGTCAGGTCCCAACTGGCTGCTGCGACCGCAATCCGAGTGGCCCACTACACCCGAGAAGTTTCACACAGACCTCGAAGCGAGATCCAAGGAGGCTCACGTTTTTGTGTCTCAAACCCTTTCAGAATTCGAGCAGTGGTGTGCTCGCCACTCCTCCATCGAGAAAATCATTCGCATTTTGGCGCTTATCCATCGTTGGCGTACGAGAGCAAAAACAACACTCGATGGGCGCAGAGATTCATGGCTATCAGTCGAGGAATTGGCTGCAGGTAGAACCCTGATGTTCAAGGGGCTGCAAAGGATCATTTTTTCCCGAGAAATCCAGTCTCTCACAGGCAGTAAACAACTTCATCAAACAAGCTCCATTCGGCGCCTAGCGCCATTCTTAGATCCATCAGGTGTACTGAGAGTTGGTGGCCGTCTGCATAACTCCTTCCTCACGGAAGAGGAGAAGCACCCAATCATCGTCCCAGCAAACCATCACATCGTCGAGCTGCTGATTCGTCGTGCTCATCTTGACACGCTTCATGGTGGTCCTTCATTGGTCCAAAGTCAGCTGGCCAGACAAGTATGGATAGTTAGAGGGCGAAACTTCATCCGATCAGTCGTGCGTAAATGCACAACTTGCGTGCGGGATAAGAGTGTTACAATGCAGCAGCAAATGGGCACTTTACCAGATGTACGCATTCGACCGGCTCGTCCATTTACGTACACCGGTGTGGACTATGCGGGACCCTTCGGTCTGAAATTCTCTCCTGGACGTGGTTCAAAGGTCACAAAGTCATATGTCGCAATCTTCGTGTGCATGGTGGTGAAAGCAGTTCACATCGAAGTTGTTTCCGACCTCTCGTCGGCCGCTTTCTTGGCAGCATTCAATCGCTTCACCGCGAGACGTGGACTGCCCCACACTATGTACTCCGACAATGGCACTACCTTTCAAGGAGCAGACTCTGAGTTGCGTCGACTGTTTGACCAAACGTCTTGTGTTAGTCAGGAGATTTCGGAGAGATTGGCCCGTGATCAGGTTAAGTGGTCGTTTATTCCTCCTCGTGCTCCAAACTTTGGCGGCCTCTGGGAAGCGAATGTGTGCTCGTTTAAAAAGCACCTTCGGCGTGTCATCGGAGACAGCAGGCTCACTTTTGAAGAATTTTCCACTGTCGCTGCAATGATCGAAGCCTGTCTCAATTCACGCCCTCTAAGTAGTATTAGTACTCATGAATCGGACCTAGTCGCGTTGACACCTGGTCATTTTCTGATTGGTGCGGCTCTCGTTTCTCACCCTGAACCATTTCACGAAACTAATGAGAATTGTACAATTCGCTCTAGGTGGCATCAGCTCAACCTAATGAGAAACCACTTCTGGACTCGTTGGAAACGAGAGTGCTTGAATCAGCTGCAGCAGAGGTCCAAATGGCTATATCCGAATCGTGAATTCAAAATTGGGGACCTCGTGCTATTCAAGGACGAATTGCTGCCTGCGTCCAAGTGGCCACTGGCTCGAATCACCGAGCTCCATCCAGGTGCGGATGGTCTCTGCAGAGTCGTCACCATCAAATCAGGCTCCAGCGTCTTCAAGAGGCCAGTCAACAAACTGATTTTGTTGCCGGTCAACGAGCTAGCTGAAAATCATCATCAAGACTTCATGGCGGGCGGTTCAGACCGTTCGTCCTCACCAGCGGCATCCTGACATCCTCCAAAAGTGGCCATTGTGCCGAAATTGTTGTAAATTCGGTTATGAGCGTGTCTCGCGCTCTCAATTTTGCGCTAATTGTATTATATTGAGTCAGATAGAAGTTTCATTTCGCGACTTTTCAAGTAATTGTATTATATTCAGTAGTTTTTATTTCTTAGTTAGAATCTTGTTCGACGCTAATTATTTCGTTATCACACGCATAATCCTGTTTGCATTACGTTGTATATTTACGTGATTCACAAGTAACTTTTAATTTGTCAGTTTATATGAAATTCACCTATTTTGCGCAAAACTTATTTTTCGAACCATGTATTGTTAAAGTCGAATTAATGTGAATTGATATGTCCAAATTTTAGTTTTTCATTTAATTTTAATGTAACTTCATTCGTGCGTTACATGGCGGGCGGTATGTTCGCGCCGATTGCCTGAGCGTCCGTCGCTCGCCTGACTCGCGTATTTTCATTACACGCGGCTGTTCGCGACCGCACCGCTTGAGTCACTCTCGTCCGAGCCACACAGCGGAGCGCTTCGATTTCGTTGTGCTGTGTCGGCGAATTTATTTTCTCATCTTCTTTTGTATCCGCAGCGCTAGAGTATATTTTTCCTTCCGTGTCCGCGACCCGTGCATGGTGTATAAGTTAGTGATAATTTAGTAAAGTGTTGTTTGAAAGAGTTCTTCTGGCGTTTTCTCTCTCACCACTCCTCCCGTTCCGTTGTACGACCGCCCCCTATTCCTACATCGCATACGGCTATTCTACAGCGCGTACAATACTGCTGAGGCACTTGGCAGCGGTTTTTCCATCATTCTGTACGGCAAAGGACACAAAATCTTCCCAATTAGCTTTTCAGTAACCGTTGTTTACCGCCCTAGCAACCGATGCTAAGGGAAAGAAAAATTCACGTAAGTTTCGTTTCCAGTATATTCAACTGCACAGGATACAAAATCTCCATTTTACCCATAGCAACTATTGTTTACGTGTCTAGCAACCATTGCAATCTTACTCAAAATCTGCTGCTGAAAATCTGAAATGGAACACGCGGAATACCCAAACCAAAAAATATGATCTAGCACATGTCACTATTAACCTAAAGTTAAACCCACTATTAATCTGAAAACCGCTGCCAAGTGCCTTAGCAGTATGCTTTCTCAAAGAGGCTTCAACATCACCCACAAACGCGTCCCAAACCTGTATTTTCACCTTTCCACTAGCGTAGATACTATCATCTATTTTTCAAAAATTACAAAAAAATTATTTAATCAATTCAATTCGTATCTTTGTGACTGTGTAAAGTGTCGTTCTTTTTCAATTGACCAAACTATGTTGCAAGTGTTGATATCTGACCGGGCTCTCTTATTATTTGATCAAATGCAACAAAGCAAACTGTTCTAGGTTCTACACGATGCGAGACATTTGGACCTGCATAATTTTTCGAATGGCCGTTATTTGAATTACCTTGATAAATATATTCAGACGGAACTTTTTTGTTGACGGAGAAATATAAAAAATCATCCGCACTCTAGACTGATAGTATATTTCGTAAATTTCGTCCGATTTTGAACAGCTCCTTGACCATTTTCGCTCGCGGCGAGAAATTCATATTTCTATATGAATTATCCAATAACTTAGATTGGCTGGTCCGATTCCGGTCAACCGAAGCTCCTTCGCTTCTACCGAACCACAGAAAGTGAAAAAAAGTGCGAAATGATGTAAAATCTCTATCGATTGTACTGCGACACCCCAAAAACGGAGGTGATCGAAGTTAATTCCGTTGAGTTTTCCCCATTTTTTTTACTATATTTCGCAAGATATTGGGAATAAATGAGCAGGAAGACAGGAAATGAGTATGAAATACTCTCAGATTCAAGAATTGCCTACACTTGATCGGGAGAACCGAGAAGTGTCTTTTTGGTCCGAGATGAAACCGAGCGCCGACACGATTCGCGCGCGCTCGTGAATTAAATTTTTCATTATGATTTTTGCCAATAACTTTTGATTGGCAGGTTCGATTGTGAACAACCGAAGCTCCTTTGCTTCTGCTGAACCAGAGAGAGTGAAAAAAGTGCGAAATAATGTACGATCGCAATCGATCGCACTGCGACACCCCAAAAACGAAGGTGATCGGAAGTTAATTCCGTTGAGTTTTCCCCATTTTTTTACTATATTACATAGGATATTGGAAATAAATGCCCGGAAAAACAGGAATTGAGTATGAAATACTCTGAGATTTATAAATTGTCTACGCTTAATCGGGAGAACCGAGAAATGTCTTTTTGGTCCGTGATAAACCCAAGCGCCGACACGATTCGCGCGCGCTCGTAAATTAAATTTTTCATTATAATTTTTGCCAATAACTCTTGATTGGCTGGTCCGATTGCGGTCAACCGAAGCTCATTTTCTTCTGCTGAACCATAGACAATAAGAAAAGTGCGAATTTATGTAAAATCTTAATCGATCGCACTGCGACACCCAAAAAACGAACGTGATCTAATGATAATTTCATGATTTTCCCCATCTTTTTACTATATTTCGTAAGATCTGGGAAACGAAGGCGCGAAAAGAATAAAATCCAGTATAAAATACTTTCAGTTTAGGGAATTGCCTACCCTTAATCGGGAGAACCAAGAAATGTCTTTTTGGTCCGTGATAAACCCAAGCGCCGACACGATTCGCGCGCGCTCGTGAATTAAATTTTTCATTATGATTTTTGCCAATAACTTTTGATTGGCTGGTCCGATTGTGAACAACCCAAGCTCCTTTGCTTCTGCTGAACTAGAGTAAGTGTAAAAAGTGCGAATTCATGTAAAATCTTAATCGATCGCACTGCGACACCCAAAAAACGAACGTGATCTAATGATAATTTCGATGATTTACCTAATTTTTTTACTATATTTTGTACGATCTTGGAAACAAAGGCTCGAAAAGAATAAAATTCAGTATGAAATACTTTCAGTTTAGAGAATTGCCAACGCTTAATCGGGAGAACCGAGGAATGTCTTTTTGGTCCGTGATAAACCCGACCGCCGACACGATTCGCGGGGGCTCGTGAATTTAATCTTTCATTATGATTTTTGCCAATAACTTTTGATTGGCTGGTCCGATTGTGAACAACCGAAGCTCCTCTGCTTCTGCTGAACCAGAAAAAGTGAAAAAATTGCGAAATGATGTACGATCGCAATCGATCGCACGGCGACACCCCAAAAACGAAGGTGATCGGAAGTTAATTCCGTTGATTTTTCCCCATTTTTTTACTATATTACATAGGATATTGGAAATAAATGCCCGGAAAAACAGGAATTGAGTATAAAATACTCTGAGATTCATAAGTTGTCTACGCTTAATCGGGAGAACCGAGAAATGTCTTTTTGGTCCGTGATAAACCCGAGCGCCGACACGATTCGCGCGCGCTCGTGAATTAAATTTTTCACTATGACTTTTGCCAATAACTTTTGATTGGCTGGTCCGATTTTGGTCAACCGAAGCTCCTCTGCTTCTGCTGAACCAGAAAAAGTGAAAAAATTGGGAAATAATGTACGATCGCAATTGATCGCACTGCGACACCCCAAAAACGAAGGTGATCGGAAGTTAATTCCGTTGATTTTTCCCCATTTTTTTACTATATTACATAGGATATTGGAAATAAATGCCCGGAAAAACAGGAATTGAGTATAAAATACTCTGAGATTCATAAGTTGTCTACGCTTAATCGGGAGAACCGAGAAATGTCTTTTTGGTCCGTGATAAACCCGAGCGCCGACACGATTCGCGCGCGCTCGTGAATTAAATTTTTCACTATGACTTTTGCCAATAACTTTTGATTGGCTGGTCCGATTGTGAACAACCGAAGCTCCTCTGCTTCTGCTGAACCAGAAAAAGTGAAAAAATTGGGAAATAATGTACGATCGCAATCGATCGCACTGCGACACCCCAAAAACGAAGGTGATCGGAAGTTAATTCCGTTGATTTTTCCCCATTTTTTTACTATATTACATAGGATATTGGAAATAAATGCCCGGAAAGAACAGGAATTGAGTATAAAATACTCTGAGATTCATAAATTGTCTACGCTTAATCGGGAGAACCGAGAAATGTCTTTTTGGTCCGTGATAAACCCAAGCGCCGACACGATTCGCGCGCGCTCGTGAATTAAATTTTTCATTATGACTTTTGCCAATAACTTTTGATTGGCTGGTCCGATTTTGGTCAACCGAAGCTCCTCTGCTTCTGCTGAACCAGAAAAAGTGAAAAAATTGCGAAATAATGTACGAATCGCAATCGATCGCACTGCGACACCCAAAAAACGAAGGTGATCGGAAGATAATTCCGTTGATTTTCCCCATTTTTTTACTATATTACATAGGATATTGGAAACAAATGCCCGGAAAAACAGGAATTGAGTATAAAATACTCTGAGATTCATAAGTTGTCTACGCTTAATCGGGAGAACCGAGAAATGTCTTTTTGGTCCGTGATAAACCCGAGCGCCGACACGATTCGCGCGCGCTCGTGAATTAAATTTTTCACTTATGACTTTTGCCAATAACTTTTGATTGGCTGGTCCGATTTGGTCAACCGAAGCTCCTCTGCTTCTGCTGAACCAGAAAAAGTGAAAAAAAATGCGAAATATGTACGATCGCAATCGATCGCACTGCGACACCCAAAAACGAAGGTTATCGAAGTGATAATTTCCGTTGATTTTTCCCCATTTTTTTACAGAATATTCGACATAGGATATTGGAAATAAATGCCCGGAAAAAATAGGAATTGAGTATGAAATACTCTTCAGATTCATAAGTTGTCTACGCTTAATCGGGAGAACCGAGAAATGTCTTTTTGGTCCGTGATAAACCCGAGCGCCGACACGATTCGCGGGGGCTCGTGAATTAAATTTTCATTATGACTTTTGCCAATAACTTTTGATTGGCTGGTCCGATTGTGGTCAACCGAAGCTCCTCTGCTTCTGCTGAACCAGAAAAAGTGAAAAAATTGGGAAATAATGTACGATCGCAATTGATCGCACTGCGACACCCCAAAAACGAAGGTGATCGGAAGTTAATTCCGTTGATTTTTCCCCATTTTTTTACTATATTACATAGGATATTGGAAATAAATGCCCGGAAAAACAGGAATTGAGTATAAAATACTCTGAGATTCATAAGTTGTCTACGCTTAATCGGGAGAACCGAGAAATGTCTTTTTGGTCCGTGATAAACCCGAGCGCCGACACGATTCGCGCGCGCTCGTGAATTAAATTTTTCACTATGACTTTTGCCAATAACTTTTGATTGGCTGGTCCGATTTTGGTCAACCGAAGCTCCTCTGCTTCTGCTGAACCAGAAAAAGTGAAAAAATTGGGAAATAATGTACGATCGCAATTGATCGCACTGCGACACCCCAAAAACGAAGGTGATCGGAAGTTAATTCCGTTGATTTTTCCCCATTTTTTTACTATATTACATAGGATATTGGAAATAAATGCCCGGAAAAACAGGAATTGAGTATAAAATACTCTGAGATTCATAAGTTGTCTACGCTTAATCGGGAGAACCGAGAAATGTCTTTTTGGTCCGTGATAAACTGAAGCGCCGACACGATTCGCGCGCGCTCGTGAATTAAATTTTTCATTATGATTTTTGCCAATAACTTTTGATTGGCTGGTCGATTGTGGTCAACCCGAAGCTCCTTTGCTTCTGCTGAACCAGAAAAAGTGAAAAAATTGCGAAATAATGTACGATCTTGCAATCGATCGCACTGCGACACCCAAAAAACGAAGGTGATCGGAAGATAATTCCGTTGATTTTTCCCCATTTTTTTACTATATTACGTAGATATTGGAAACAAATGCCGCGAAAAAGAATAGGAATCCAGTATAAAAATACTTTCAGTTTAGGAATTGTCTACGCTTAATCGGGAGAACCGAGAAATGTCTTTTTGGTCCGTGATAAACCCGAGCGCCGACACGATTCGCGCGCGCTCGTGAATTAAATTTTTCATTATGAATTTTTGCCAATAACTTTTGATTGGCTGGTCCGATTTTGGTCAACCGAAGCTCCTCTGCTTCTGCTGAACCAGAAAAAGTGAAAAAAATTGCGGAAATAATGTACGATCGCAATCGATCGCACTGCGACACCCCAAAAACGAAGGTGATCGGAATGATAATTCCGTTGATTTTTCCCCATTTTTTTACTATATTTCATAGGATATTGGAAATAAATGCGCGGAAAAAACAGGAATCAGTATAAAATACTTTCAGTTTCATAAGTTGCCTACGCTTAATCGGGAGAACCGAGAAATGTCTTTTTGGTCCGTGATAAACTGAAGCGCCGACACGATTCGCGCGCGCTCGTGAATTAAATTTTTCATTATGATTTTTGCCAATAACTCTTGATTGGCTGGTCCGATTTTGGTCAACCGAAGCTCCTTTGCTTCTGCTGAACCAGAGAAAGTGAAAAAATTGCGAATTTATGTAATATCTAAATCGATCGCACTGCGACACCCAAAAAACGAAGGTTATCTAATGATAATTTCGTTGATTTTCCCCATTTTTTTACAGAATTTCGAAAAATCTTGGAAACAAAGGCGCGAAAAGAATAAAATCCAGTATGAAATACTTTCAGTTTAGGGAATTGCCTACCCTTAATCGGGAGAACCGAGGAATGTCTTTTTGATCCGAGATGAACCCGACCGCCGACACGATTCGCGGGGGCTCGTGAATTTAATCTTTCATTATGATTTTTGCCAATAACTTTTGATTGGCTGGTCCGATTGTGAACAACCGAAGCTCCTTTGCTTCTGCTGAACGAGAGAAAGTGAAAAAAATGCGAAATAATGTACGATCGCAATCGATCGCACTGCGACACCCCAAAAACGAAGGTGATGGAAGGTAATTCCGTTGATTTTTCCCCATTTTTTTACTATATTACATAGGGTATTGGAAATAAATGCCCGGAAAGACAGTAATTCAGAATAAAATACTCTGAGATTCATAAATCGTCTACGCTTAATCGGGAGAACCGAGAAATGTCTTTTTGGTCCGTGATAAACCCAAGCGCCGACACGATTCGCGCGCGCTCGTGAATTAAATTTTTCACTATGACTTTTTGCCAATAACTTTTGATTGGCTGGTTTCGATTGTGAACAACCGAAGCTCCTTGCTTCTGCTGAACCAGAGAGAGTGAAAAAATTGGGAAATAATGTACGATCGCAATTGATCGCACTGCGACACCCCAAAAACGAAGGTGAATGGAAGGTAATTCCGTTGATTTTCCCCCATTTTTTTACTATATTACATAGGGTATTGGAAATAAATGCCCGGAAAAACAGGAATTGAGTATAAAATACTCTGAGATTCATAAGTTGTCTACGCTTAATCGGGAGAACCGAGATATGTCTTTTTGGTCCGTGATAAACTGAAGCGCCGACACGATTCGCGCGCGCTCGTGAATTAAATTTTTCATTATGATTTTTGCCAATAACTCTTGATTGGCTGGTTCGATTGCGGTCAACCGGAACTCATTTTCTTCTGCTGGAGCACAGAAAATGGAAAAAAACTGCGAAATAATGTACGATCGCAATCGATCGCACTGCGACACCCCAAAAACGAAGGTGATCGGAAGTTAATTCCCTTGATTTCTCTCCATTTTTTTACTATATTACATAGGGTATTGGAAATAAATGCCCGGAAAGACAGGAATTCAGTATAAAATACTGTGAGATTCATAAATTGTCTACGCTTCATCGGGAGAACCGAGAAATGTCTTTTTGGTCCGTGATAAACCCAAGCGCCGACACGATTCGCGCGCGCTCGTGATTTAAATTTTTCATTATGATTTTTGCCAATAACTCTTGATTGGCTGGTCCGATTGTGAACAACTGAAGCTCCTTTGCTTCTGCTGAACTAGAGTAAGTGTAAAAAGTGCGAATTTATGTAAAATCTTAATCGATCGCACTGCGACACTCAAAAAACGAAGGCGATCTTATGATAATTTCGTTGTTTTTTCACATTTTTTTACTATATTTTGTAGGATCTTGGAAACAAAGACGCGAAAAGAATAAAATCAAGTATGAAATTCTTTCAGTTTCGAGAATTGCCTACGCTTAATCGGGAGAACCGAGAAATGTCTCTTTGGTCCGTGATAAACTCTAGCGCCGCGACCATTGGCGCTCGCTCGGAAGTGGAAAAAGTGCGGTATAATGTAAAATCGCAATTGATCGCACTGCAAAACCCCAAACACGATGGTGATTGACAGGTATAATAAGCGAGCGTGCGGTTGTAAATATAAGTGTCCGCCTGGCTTCGCGCCTGGCTCAAGCGGAGAGCGCGTATATATAGAGAGTCTCGTATATAGAGAGACTCTCGCGTATATACTACGTCACTAGCAATGTGCATTTCCGTGAATTGCAGGTACGTGTTGTTTGAGACATTGGTTTTTTCGTTCTCCCACTGTATTTGTTACTCAGTCTTTCGTGTGCTCTCTCATGAGACACATCTTGTTTGTAGCATCGCGTATGTCCATTGTTTGTGTGTCTTGCTATTAACTTTTCGGCTTCAATATGGATGAGAATGATGATCTAAACGACATCTCCTATTGTAATGGAAAATTGCGAATCCGTAATTATGGATACAGCAGATCACTTGAAAGAGAAAATGTGATGTTAGTGTTAAAATACTCTTGAATTTAATTCATAACGTATTAGTTTTTTTCACAATATATTGTAATTTTCTTTTTAAATCGTACTTGCTACGAAATGTTTTTTTTACTCCGCAGTTATTACACATGTAATATGCATAAGATTTGCAAAGCGAGAGCGCAATTCAATAAGTGAACTGGTACCATCACTGAAACTTGCAAAGTGCATACATGTCATCAGGAAGCAAATTTTCCAAAGAAAGAATGTCTTTCAAAAGCCAAGGCCGTAGCAAAAGTTACGTATGGGGTACTGCAGAATAACAAAGAAATATTAAACCAAATCATAAACGAGTAAGTTGATTTAAATCTATCTTCTTATACGAATCATCAACCACGTTAGTAGAGAAAACCATCAATTATGAAGATTTTAGTGCGTAAAAATTCGCTGACATTAATTTTAGATCATGAAATGGTGCAATTCTAATTATATTCACATATGATACACCCCATATCGATAGAAAAATTTTTGCTTTCTATAAAAATCATACAACTCAGTGGTTTATGAAGTTGTATGGCTGCTCTTTGCATAAAAATTCTTTATTTCATGTTCTCTAAGTTTGCTGTAAAGTGAAAGGCGTGTTTTCATTATTGGTTTTGTCACAATACCAATATCCATTTTTTTACGTCCACTCAATACGTGATATATCGTCTTTTATACTCATTTCGCGCTACAGTAGTGTAGAATATATTATATTTCTTCCCTTTTAAATATATTATATGTACTCCCTTATATTTTTATGTATTATAAATATACGGTCTTTATTGTAGCGTACGTGGAGCAAGTGATGTGGTAAGTGCGGAAAAGATTAGCCGGACATTTCGCCGGTATAAAGAGGAAATTAAGATTCGAATCCCTATCAGCGAAATCCTCCCTAAAAACACCAACCTCAGCGATATCGCCACCAAATTAGGAGAAGAGGGAGGGTTTCAGTTTGATGTGGATGGTGCCAGCCACACTCTTGAAACAGTGAACGTCAAAGCAGATGATGGTTTGATGACGCTTCTCATTTTTGATCCACAAGTAGTATTCGAATGTTGCAAAGATCAAGAACAGCGTTGGCATGGAGATGGGACGTTTGACTCACGTCCACACATTAATGGTTGCGCTCAAATGTTCACAATCCACGTGAAGAAGAATGGGAGGGTAAGTGAATGAATTTAAATGTAAGGTGACTGCAGCTTATGTGCCACTCTATATCATATTTTTCTTATAAAGAAAATAGTATAATTTTTCTTTGTTCTTCAATCTTCATCCGCAAAAGCTCAGAATTTTCTGGCACTCTTGGAGTCGCACAGCGCTCAGGCCTATCGCCGACCAAAACTTAATTTATCGTTAAATCAGTTTAAGGTAACTGTACCCAATGTGCCCCCCCCCCTAAGGGTTATTTGCGAATTTGACTATGATAGACTTTTAAAATTCTCCGAACGGCATCTCAAAGCTTAGCTCAATACCTATTAGAAACCATCTTTATCATCATCATTCGACTACTTTAACCCATTGAAAATTGCAATTTAAAAAAAAACGTAAAAATTGCAGTCAATTTGGCACAGTTTCTTAATCATTTGTTACAGCCTATATAGGCCGACAACGATTTCACTCAGTCTTTCCATTCAAGAACGCATAAAGGGCCAAATTGGCTTGACTTTTTTTGGATGCGAAAAGGAGCAATTTGAGTAGCTTAAAAAATAATTTTGGGAAAACTGATAAGACCAATTGAAAGCTGAGATGTTTTTACACAATAAAGGGTAATGACACTTTCAGAGATAAAAATTATTTACTCCTGTTCTTTTAGGTTGAGTGTGAAAAGGGAAATAAGAAAATGGTGAAAAAATCAGTTAGTGAAACTTCAAAGTGTTGTAGGAGAGTGGTTTTAAGGGCTAAGTGGGCGGGGAAGGTACCGTAAATTTTCTTTTAATTCTCCCAACATAACCCAAGAGCGACTGATGCTCAGAGGGCACTGGAAATACGAAATCTGATGAATGTGCCAAATTGACTACAGTGCCAAATTGGTTACAGTTACCTTAGATGCAAACCAGCCTGTCAACACACAGTCTATCGTACTCGAACTCATCGCTTACGTGGAGTTATTTGCAAAAACCAATGAAATATTTTATGAAAATTAGGAAAATCTACAAAATTACTTTTTAATCGTACTCGTTATTTACGTCGCGCAATGCGATCTAACACGTTTTTTTCTTTTTGATCCAATATTCTGTTAGGGGTAGATAAACAGCAGTAAACGAGCTTCGATTCATGAAAATCGCGTGTACCAATCGAAATATATCGTTATTTTCCATCGGCTCGAAACAAATTTGTAAGGTAGTAGAGCATTCGGCTGAACTTCATTCGGTTTTTCCAGTTGTTTCAAATGATTTGATTGGAATGATTCGAACATAAATTCTATTCCATAATTGACGCAATCTCAATTCGAGCGCAATTGCTATTTATATTGTGCAATGCGATTTATCACTTTTTTCTCTACATTCGCCCAATATCCTGTTAGGAGATGACTAACAGGAGCAAATATGGCACTTTATTGTACATTTCTTCTTTTTCCAGTTCATACCCATGATTTATGCACTGACGCCGAATCGGACGAAACAAACGTACGTTTACATCTGGGAATATTTGAAACAAAGATTCCCACAAATGCGCCCCACAGCATTCATGAGCGATTTTTGAAGTCGCTCTATATAAATCAATAGAATCATGTTTCCCAGGCACCGAAGCTCATGGATGTTGGTTCCACCACGAGCAAGTAATTATGATTATTTACATAATATTGATGCCTCTTACGAAGGAAGACATGTATTATTAGTTTCCCGGGAAGAAAGACGTTGAACCGCAATCAGACGGTATAAAAGGAATATTAAAATTTGTAGACGACATACTCATTGCATTTGTCTTTTTTCGTAAGAGGCATCGAATTGGTGGAATGATATAATCGATGCCGTGCCATTTTATCGATATGATGAATTATAACACAATTAATTGCAGGCTGTATTTAGAAAAACAAAGAAGCTGTCAGTCTCGGATGGAGCCAGCGACAAGCTATTTAACAGCAGAAGCTATAAGCAATTAAAGAAGTTTGCTTCGCTTCCATTGTTGCCGCCGTCACTAATAAAAATAGGTTTCGACTTTTTAGTCGACGAAACAAGACAATTGTATCCAAATAATCAGATGCTTGAAAAATTTTATGAGTACTATTTAAAACAATGGTTGAGCAACGGATCGATTGAACATGTCTCAGTCTATAAATTGGACGAGCGGACAAACAATGGAAGTGAGAGGTACCACAAGAATTTGCCTGGTAAAACAGGAAAGAAATCAAATTTCTCCAATTTTTTAAGTAAGAAAGGAAAATTATTTTAATAGATTTTTGTGGATTCTGCGCATTCATTATTATTCATTGGGTAATTTTGAATTAATTACAGGAGGACTTAGTGCTAGTGCCAGGGAGGCTTGGATGGATCTGAAAAAAACCCTTTCATGAGCCGAAAAAATCTCCTTTACAGAAACAAAGAGATACTAGAATTAACATAGCTTATGAGAAATTGGAGAGGGGCGAAATTAACGTTCGTCAATTTTTGAATGAAGTTGCTTACTTCCCAGAGGAGAACAACGAACCTTACGTACCGATGCCAATAGGTAATTGATTTTATTTACGATATTCTTTCAAGGCCAGAACTTGGATAATTAAAGCTGAATCAATTTAAACTCGAAATTAATTTGGTACATTTCACTAACTATGAACTTATCTTTATAATGGTGAATTAAAAGAATGACAATTTGAATTAATGAATCTTTTGTTGATAGGTTCATAAATGAGTGAATCGGAACATGTAAATTTTTCATTAAATGAAAAAGTAAACAACTCTAATTTGTTTCAGAGAAATATTTCGTTACGAAAGGGAATTATCAGAAGAGGATGTACGAAGTCCAATGCGTAGGGAGCTTGGCGAAGAAGAGAAAAACTGAGCACAGTAAGTATGAAATAATGAATGTTGTAGAACATTTATGATTTCCGACGTTCTGGAAAAAGCCAAAATGTGAACAATCCTTAACTATCGCTCATGAATGATATCAGTTACAGGAGAAATGATCTACAATGCTACGTGCATCCATTATGAGGACTGCCCGTATGATTGGAGAGAGAAAATAATCGATGCCGACGACATAATCGAACGAGCGTCGGAAAATATTGTGATCATGCCTTTTGAGGAAACAAATTGAAGAAAAATCTTAATCATGATGCTTTGGTCTGAATATTTACTTAATATCACATAATAAACTCTAGAAAGATAAAGAAATCTGAATAATATTTCGGTTATTATTTTCCAATAATGAGAAAAAAATAAAATGAAGTTTTAAAATGAAAGATTTGCAGCATGTCTCATTATTTTCCATATCGAAATATGATGGTTAGAAATATTAATATACATTCATTAACGTTACCATTGCACTACCTGTAAACGTTCTGCGATACTCAAAATAAAATATTCCAGATAAACTCTCGAATATTCCGTGGGAAAATAATCACTGGAAGCCAACAATTTTCACATCAGTTCACCGACACTCTATATTCTTGTGGCGCAGTACGGTCCATCCAGTTTTCCAATGAATGTGCGCGTATTCAAATACGAGTAGTTCAAAAGGAGCGGATGACCTTCCGTTGAACGGGATCAGACGGGCCAATCGAAAGTTATTGACAAAATCAAAATGAAAAATCCAATTCTCGAGCGCGCGCGAATCGTGTCGGCGGTCGGGTTCATCTCGGATCAAAT
Organism: Aphelinus atriplicis; assembly: GCA_020882685.1. NCBI lineage: Eukaryota > Metazoa > Arthropoda > Insecta > Hymenoptera > Aphelinidae > Aphelinus > Aphelinus atriplicis. The sequence continues at coordinate 2,208,695 of JAJGQD010000006.1, forward strand.
AGACATTTCTCGGTTCTCGCGATTAAGCGTAGGCAATTCTCTAAACTGAAAGTATTTCATACTGGATTTTATTCTTTTCGCGCCTTCGATTCCAAGATCTTACAAAATATAAAAAAAAAATTATCATTAGATCACTTTCGTTTTTTGGGTGTCGCAGTGCGAGCGATACAGATGTCACATAAATTCGCACTTTTTTCACTTTCTGTGGTTCAGCAGAAGAAAATGAGCTTCGGTTGACCGCAATCGGACCAGCCAATCAAGAGTTATTGGCAAAGATTATAATGAAAAATTTAATTCACGAGCGCGCGCGAATCGTGTCGGCGCTCGGGTTTATCACGGACCAAAAAGACATTTCTCGGTTCTCCCGATTAAGCGTAGACAACTTATGAATCTCAGAGTATTTTATACTCAATTCCTGTTTTTCCGGGCATTTATTTCCAATATCCTATGTAATATAGTAAAAAAATGGGGAAAAATCAACGGAATTAACTTCCGATCACCTTCGTTTTTGGGGTGTCGCCGTGCGATCGATTGCGATCGTACATCATTTCGCAATTTTTTCACTTTCTCTGGTTCAGCAGAAGCAAAGGAGCTTCGGTTGTTCACAATCGGACCAGCCAATCAAATGTTATTGGCAAAAATCATAATGAAAGATTAAATTCACGAGCCCCCGCGAATCGTGTCGGCGGTCGGGTTCATCTCGGATCAAAAAGACATTCCTCGGTTCTCCCGATTAAGGGTAGGCAATTCCCTAAACTGAAAGTATTTCATACTGGATTTTATTCTTTTCGCGCCTTTGTTTCCAAGATTTTTCGAAATTCTGTAAAAAAATGGGGAAAATCAACGAAATTATCATTAGATAACCTTCGTTTTTGGGTGTCGCAGTGCGATCGATTAAGACATTACATAAATTCGCACTTTTTCTTATTGTCTATGGTTCAGCAGAAGAAAATGAGCTTCGGTTGACCGCAATCGGACCAGCCAATCAAAAGTTATTGGCAAAAATCATAATGAAAAATTTAATTTACGAGCGCGCGCGAATCGTGTCGGCGCTCGGGTTTATCACGGACCAAAAAGACATTTCTCGGTTCTCCCGATTAAGCGTAGACAACTTATGAATCTCAGAGTATTTTATACTCAATTCCTGTTTTTCCGGGCATTTATTTCCAATATCCTATGTAATATAGTAAAAAATGGGGAAAAATCAACGGAATTACCTTCCGATGTTTTGGGTGTCGCAGTGCGATCAATTGCGATTACATTATTTCCCAATTTTTTCACTTTTTCTGGTTCAGCAGAAGCAGAGGAGCTTCGGTTGACCAAAATCGGACCAGCCAATCAAAAGTTATTGGCAAAAGTCATAGTGAAAAATTTAATTCACGAGCGCGCGCGAATCGTGTCGGCGCTCGGGTTTATCACGGACCAAAAAGACATTTCTCGGTTCTCCCGATTAAGCGTAGACAACTTATGAATCTCAGAGTATTTTATACTCAATTCCTGTTTTTCCGGGCATTTATTTCCAATATCCTATGTAATATAGTAAAAAAATGGGGAAAAATCAACGGAATTACCTTCCGATCACCTTCGTTTTTGGGGTGTCGCAGTGCGATCAATTGCGATCGTACATTATTTCCCAATTTTTTCACTTTTTCTGGTTCAGCAGAAGCAGAGGAGCTTCGGTTGACCAAAATCGGACCAGCCAATCAAAAGTTATTGGCAAAAGTCATAGTGAAAAATTTAATTCACGAACGCGCGCGAATCGTGTCGGCGCTCGGGTTTATCACGGACCAAAAAGACATTTCTCGGTTCTCCCGATTAAGCGTAGACAACTTATGAATCTCAGAGTATTTTATACTCAATTCCTGTTTTTCCGGGCATTTATTTCCAATATCCTATGTAATATAGTAAAAAAATGGGGAAAAATCAACGGAATTACCTTCCGATCACCTTCGTTTTTGGGGTGTCGCAGTGCGATCAATCGCGATCGTACATTATTTCCCAATTTTTTCACTTTTTCTGGTTCAGCAGAAGCAGAGGAGCTTCGGTTGACCAAAATCGGACCAGCCAATCAAAAGTTATTGGCAAAAGTCATAGTGAAAAATTTAATTCACGAGCGCGCGCGAATCGTGTCGGCGCTCGGGTTTATCACGGACCAAAAAGACATTCCTCGGTTCTCCCGATTAAGGGTAGGCAATTCCCTAAACTGGAAGTATTTCATACTGGATTTTAATCTTTTCGCGCCTTTGTTTCCCAGATCTTACGAAATATAGTAAAAAAATGGGAAAATCATGAAATTATCATTAGATCACGTTCGTTTTTGGGTGTCGCAGTGCGATCGATTAAGATTTTACATAAATTCGCACTTTTCTTATTGTCTATGGTTCAGCAGAAGAAAATGAGCTTCGGTTGACCGCAATCGGACCAGCCAATCAAAAGTTATTGGCAAAAAATCATAATGAAAAATTTAATTCACGAGCGCGCGCGAATCGTGTCGGCGCTCGGTTTCATCTCGGACCAAAAAGACACTTCTCGGTTCTCCCGATCAAGTGTAGGCAATTCTTGAATCTGAGAGTATTTCATACTCATTTCCTGTCTTCCTGCTCATTTATTCCCAATATCTTGCGAAATATAGTAAAAAAAATGGGGAAAACTCAACGGAATTAACTTCGATCACCTCCGTTTTTGGGGTGTCGCAGTACAATCGATAGAGATTTTACATCATTTCGCACTTTTTTTCACTTTCTGTGGTTCGGTAGAAGCGAAGGAGCTTCGGTTGACCGGAATCGGACCAGCCAATCATAAGTTATTGGTATAATTCATATAGAAATATGAATTTCTCGAGCGAGCGCGAATGGTAGGAGCTGTTCAAAATCGGACGAAATTTACGAAAATATACTATCAGTCTAGAGTTCGAACATTGATTATTAATTTTTCGCATGATTTTTATATATTCTCCATGTCAACAAAAAAGTTCCGGTCTGAATATATTTATCAAGGTAATTCAAATAACGGCCATTCATTTGAGTTTAAAATTTGTCCGGTTTTTAGTTCTGCTGCAATGCTCTATTAATATTGAGCTGTAACTGATTTGAATTTCGCGCTAGTTTTCAGACCGTCACCGGTCTGCCACTACAGCTTGCCCCCACTCTTCTGTAGGGGTAAATGTCCGCCTCTCTTATTTCCACATTTTGTATAGGAACGTTCCTAATTGATTAATGATTAATCTTAATAGCCTATGACACTTCAGGGTACATAGTAAAGCTACTGTCAAAATTTGCAGGCGATTCGTTTAGTCGTTTCTGGGAGTAAGATAGGAAAATATAAATCGAAAATATTTTTGGATTGATATAAAAAATATTATAAAGTTATTGAATTTTTAATCAACAGATGAAAGATATGTACTTATTGTAAAAAAAAGAATTTAATAATTTTGAAAGAAGAAGATCCAATGGACTAACAAAAATTATTGCTCGAAAATATTTCTAGTACATGTTTCTTGTATCAAACTATTGATCAATATATGTTCTTACATGACAATAATGTCAATCAACTGTTTCTTCAAATAACATGATCAAGATAATGAAGCGGATACTTCATAATAAAATTCGGAGTAGGTCATATACAACATTAATTTCATGTATAAAAATTATCAAGTACGTTATCTCTGTACATTATTAGGAAAATCTAAATTTATCTTGAATATCAAAATCTATACTGTATTATTTTCAGAATATATATTTAGAAATAAAAATTATGAAATGTGTATCGTTTCATTTAATGATCAATTTTTCATTTGTTGTTATTACATAAGTGATCGTATTTATTGTTTTCAAAGATATGGGTGAAGTAGGCCTGTATTGTATACGACATATGGGGCGTTTCGCCTCAATCCTCCCAGCGCTGCGCGCGAGCGCCGAAACATGCCGTTTTCAACTCGTGTTTACGATGCCAAAATGTCTCTAAGAAAATGATTCGATAGGTCATTTCTATGTAGTTTTTTCTCAACTTTCCAACGGTGTAATTAGTTTTCCGGAAATTTTCCATTTTCATCCCCAAAAAATATAAAACATCGCATATCTCAAAAAGTATATTTTTAATATTTTTTTTAATGGTCTCAATCGAAAGCTGAGGATTTTTCACGTAGGAAAATATGTTTTCCAAGGAGTGCACGAATGATTTTCTCTGAGAAATAGAACGTCGAAAAGTAGACGTAGCGCTACTCCGGCGCACGGAGCGCGTGAGCGCCAATCATGCTGTTTTCAACTCTCCCCAACGATACCAAAATGCATCTGAGAAAATTATATTATGAGTCGATCCCATGTTATTTTTCCTCAGCTTTCCAATGGTGTTGTCAGTTTTCCGAAAATTTTCCATTTTCATCTCCAAAAAGATCTTTCTTAGAGAATAATTCAATTATTTTCTTTGGAAAATAGAACGCGCAAGAAAAGTTCCGATGCTTTCACTTTAGTAAAGGCCTACTGTTTCATTTTTTATCCGATAGGTGGCTTTCATGGTATTTTCAATAATACACAAGAAGAATTTTCATCTGCTGTATATAAATTGAATCATTTTTTCATCGTATTATTTTCAAGGCGTTTTTATAAGTCCTCCGAGCACCCACAACTTCGAGCATATTCATTTTTCCATAAAGTCGTTAATTGTATTGGCTTGGTTATTTATTTGAATCCTTGTACAAACTACAATGGATTCATCCTGGAAATTGAAATGCATAAATCCTTTAGATAAAAAAAATCATCCGTCATCTAAAGAATTGTACGACTTTCCAATGCCATTGAGAAGTGCATATCCCTTGATACCAGAGAAAGCAAAGATCTGTTACACTTGTCGACGTGAAATGTACAGACAGAAATCAGATTCACCTTCATCTGAATGTAAAAAAGCAAGATTCGAGTGTAACGATGAATATCATAAAGCAAGTTTGACAGTCCTCGAACAAATAAAAAATAAATTCTCAAAATCAACGACGAAGCAAGATAGAATTCAGTTGTTAACTCTTGCCCCTGATTATTGGTCTCGTAGGGACTTGATGAGAGAATTCAATTGCAGTGAATGGGAAGCTCGAGAAGCAAAAAATTTAGTAGCTAAGAGCGGGATTTTTTCAATACCGGAAAATAAAAATGGCAAAGTATTTCCAGATGAAACTGTCAAGTTGGTGGAAGGTTTCTATGGAAGAGATGATATTAGCCGAATTATGCCAGGCTTAAAAGATTATGTATCTGTCAAGCAAAGTAATGGCAAAAGAGAACACGTTCAAAAACGATTACTGCTTGGTAACTCGAATGAAATTCATTGTTTATTCAAACAAGAATATAAACATGTTAAAATTGGATTTACGAAATTCACTGAGTTAAGGCCCCCACATTGTGTTCTCGCTGGAAGCAGTGGTACACATAATGTATGCGTATGTGTTCATCATGAAAATGTCAAGCTCTTGCTCAATGCTATTGATATAGGAAGTTTGACAAAAAACACTGAATTGCACCTTGAAAACTATCATGATTGTATCCAAGCAATTGTATGTGGTAATGCACGTGATGAATGTTATTTTGGTGACTGCTTAGATTGTCCCAACATGTCTATATTACGACAACATTTGCTTGAATCTTTTGATAAAAATAATATTTTTGAAGTGCAATATGATTCATGGTTTCAAACAGATCGGTGTACAATAGGTTCAAAAGTTGTAAATGTTAATGAATTTGTGGATATACTGGGCCAAAAATTGTTAAAATTAAAGACACACGATTTTTTCGCTAAAAAGCAGTCACATTTTGTAAATGATTTGAAACTAAACCTCAAAGAAAGAGAATTTCTTGTGTGTTGCGATTTTTCAGAAAACTATGCATTTGTGATACAAAATTCTGCGCAATCATTCCACTGGAATAATAATCAAGCCACAGTTTTTACTGTCGTGGTCTATTACAAAATAAATAATGAGCTTGAACATCTGAGTATTGCTATAATTTCTGACAATCTCAACCATGATTCTGTTGCAGTTTATGAGTATCAGAAAATTATCATGTTGCATCTGAAAAATAATTTTGTAGTGGAAAAAGTGTATTATCTAACTGATGGAGCAGCTCAACATTTTAAAAATAAGACACATTTCCAAAATCTTCTTTTTCATGAAGAAGATTTTGGAATTCCAGCTGAATGGCACTTCTATGCCACTGCACATGGCAAAGGTGCATGTGATGGCATAGGCGCAAACATAAAAAGAGGTGCGAAACGAGCAAGTCTGCAACTTACATCTGGCAATCGAATTTTAACACCTGTAGATCTTTACAATTGGACGAAAGATCATTGCAAAGGTACCAACATTTTTTATAGTAGTAAAGAGTCTTACGACCAAACTGTTTTGGAATTAAAACCAAGGCTGGATAGAGCTAAATCTATACCGGGAACTTTGCAATATCATGCAATTATTCCAGCAGGTGGGAAAACATTGAAGCTCAAAAAAACTTCATTGAGTTCTAAATATAACATCTTCCCGAAAAAAAGTGCTATACAGAGCAAAGAAAAAGTTCCTATACGAATGCGTTTAACGAAAACTTCAAAAAAGCAAAGAAAGCTGAGAAAGAGAGCAAAAATAACATGAAGTACGTGAACTATACTCTTTTTGAGATATGCGATGTTTCTTATTTTTTGGGGATGAGAATGGAAAATTTTCGGAAAACTGATAACACCAATGGAAAGCTGAGGAAAAAAGCTGAGGGATCGACTCATAATACAATTTTCTCAGATGCATTTGAGTATCGTTCAGAAGAGTAGAAAACAGCATGATTGGCGCTCACGCGCTCCGTGCGCCGGAGTAGCGCTACGTCTACTTTTCGACGTTCTATTTCTCAGAGAAAATCATTCGTGCACTCCTTGGAAAACATATTTTCCTACGTGAAAAATCCTCAGCTTTCGATTGAGACCATTAAAAAAAATATTAAAAATATACTTTTTGAGATATGCGATGTTTTATATTTTTTGGGGATGAAAATGGAAAATTTCCGGAAAACTAATTACACCGTTGGAAAGCTGAGAAAAAACTACATGGAAATGACCTATCGAATCATTTTCTCAGGGACATTTTGGCATCGTAAACACGAGTTGAAAACGGCATGTTTCGGCGCTCGCGCGCAGCGCTGGGAGGATTGAGGCGAAACGCCCCATATGTATTGTCACTATTAGCATTAATGAATAAACTAGCCAAAATCACTCACTCGCTATCGCTCGCTCGTGTCTTTCATTTGCTCTATCAAGAATAAAGGAAAATAATGAAATTTTTATTGGAATTATTGGTGAATAATTCAAAGTATCTACGGACGCTTTTACATCAACATGTATCTCACCTCTAGGCTATCAAAAATAAGGTCCCGATGTCTAATTTGAGATGTCAATTTTTACCTCATTCTAAAGCTTTGTCTTTGAGGAAGTAAAATAACATAATCAGAAATAGATTTTGTTATGATCATGAATTTTCGTCAAACCTCGAGAAATATCAATGGAAATAAATATAATTTCTACTATATTGCATCTTATTACTATATTGCAACTTAATAAGTTTTGCCATGAGAACATGCAAATTTCTCATAAAATTAACGCCCACGCATCGACATTCTTCCATTTTTCACGATGGAAACAGGGAGCGCTCAATCAGCTATATCTATTCGTCAGATCAGAATTTCCGTCACGACGCTGATTCGTAGATTTTTTAACGATTTATGTTGCTCAACTTGCTAGAAGTCAGTTTTCACATATTTCTCGCACACGCATCGATTTTTCCAAAATTCTTCATTTCTTTCAAATATCAAGTATTTTTTTCAAACGAATTCTAACTTTTTACAAATTGAAACACCGAATTTTAAGTACATACTTCACGCCCATGCATCAATATTTTCAATTTTTTCACGATGAAAAATTAAAGCGCTCAATGAGCTCTAACGATCCCTCTAATCAATATTTTCATCAAGACGCTGTTTCATAAAATTTTTAACGGATTATGCGGTACAACTTGAAAAAAGTCAGTTTTTTTCATATTTCATGCCCACGCATGAATTTCTCTAAAATTCTCGCCATGGATATGAAAGCCCATTCCATGTTCTTTCGATGAAACATACTCAAAATCGAACCAGACTTTAATCTCACGTATTTTTCTGAATGCATGAAAATTACATAGTAAACCACCAATTTTCAATGACATACTCCACGCCCACGCATCGACATTTTTAGATTTTTCACGAAAAATAATTGAAGCGCTCAATGAGCTCTATCGATACCTCTGATCAGAATTTTCATCACGACGCTGTTTCATACATTTTTCTAACGGTTTATGCAGCACAACTTGACAAAAGTCAGTTTTTTCCATATTTCACGCCCACGCATCGATTTCTCCGAAATTCCCCCCATGGATATTCAAGCCCATTCTATGTTCTTTCGATCAAACATACCCTTAATTGCACCAGATCATAATCTCATGTATTCATCTGAAAGCATAAAAATCGCGAAGTAAACTACCAATTTTCCTACGCATCAATATTCTTGAATTTTTCACGATGAATAATTGGAGCGCTCAATGAGCTCTATCGATACCTCTAATCAGAATTTTCATCACGACGCTGTTTCATATATTTTTTTAATGGTTTATGCGGCACAAGTTGACAAAAGTCAGTTTTTTCCATATTTCACGCCCACGCATCATTTCTTCCTAAATTCTCACCATAGAATAGGAAAGATCTTCGATTGATCTATACATCAGTGAAACCCAAATTTGCACCATACAACTATTTTACAGTTTTTTCCAATGGTTTAACGGATACCAAAAAAAACGCAACTTGATTTTTACCATTTTTGACGCCCACGCATCGTTTTTTTCGTAAATTTCAATGTGGAACATGATACCGCAGGCAATTTCCTTTTGATCCGTTTCATTTGTTTCCATGGAAGTCAACTCCTTTATTGAAAAATCTTTCCATGAAATTTCCGAGAGGATTAACTTTATAGTATTAGTAAATCAATAGTCAATTAATCAACGCAAGCTTGCCAGAGCAAGAGACAAAAATTATTTATACTCGGAAAGTGAGGTGGTGAATCTCACTTGCACGGGAGTGGGTTCTCGGGCTGGAAGTGTGGCAAGTTAAACACAAGATTTAGTTTAACAACAAAAACATCTATTCAATACTTGGGATGAGGTTACACATAGGACTTACGAGTCCGGGGCGCATCCTGCGGGCCGGAGCGAGAAGAGGTAGGTCAATAACAAAGCCGGGAGAGTGAGAGAGAGAATTATATTCGGCGTGGTACTCACTCGGCGGCGGATAAGCTCCAGCTCCTCGATATTCCGGCGGTCGCTTGCTACAATTTGCTGTACGCTCGGGGACGATGTGGGTGCACTACACTCAAACTGCACGTCGGAGACGATCAGGATCGCGAAGATACATAATTGCGGGTAAACAAAAGATCGGCGTTGGTAAAAACACGTGTTCGCGCGGTCTGCTCTGCATAGAAACTGTTCTCCCGCGCGCACGCTTTTTCGTCGATCCTTCATGACGTCACGCGCTACTAGCTATAGGAGAGGCGGACAACGTGGCCTAGAAAAGAGTGGGGATTCAGCGGAGTGGCTGAGAGATGACTGTCTCGTTACTGGCGCGCTATTCAAATTTTCAAATTCATGATCGTCGTAGGATGCGGAATATATCGCAGACTAATCAGCTCCAGCGTGGGCACACTATACTTAGTGCAATCTATTACTTATCTATATATGAATAACGCAGCGTAATCGCGCGTCTCTCTCTGACAGATCCCATGCCCTCATGTACCGCTTGCATAAATTCCGGAGGAAAACTAATTATCAGCTCAAACGTCACCTCGTCAAGTCGTTCCTTTTCCCCATCATTGACTACTGCTCTGCAGTGTACTGCTATTTATCTGAGGAACAAAACCTAGTCCTCCAACGGCTTGTTAACACTGGCATAAGATATGTCTATGGGGTGTGACGTACCTATCGGTTTTTAGATACGTTTGGGCAGTTTTTTCACGGTCACCAGATATACTCGCGGTACATCAAATATTTTAATTTACTTTATCATGAAAAGTTATCTTTTAAAGAAATTGCCATGTATCGTATTCATCAAATTGAAGTTGCAGGATTCGTACAGGACACTCACTTACATAGATTGTGTGTGTCTATTATGATTTGTAAGTGTAAAATGAGTGAGTTTGGCATGAAAACACCGGCATTGGGCAATGAACTACAACGTTTGGTTTAACAGCCGTGTCACCTAGCATGGCCCCTTCCAACATGTGGTTTGGCCAGCCGGCTAATGTGCATGTGTAATGCACTTAAATGCAGCATCACTTCCTATGAGAGGTTAGATGCTTCGCAAGTGAGTGATTGTAAAACGCTACTGCCAACATGTGGTCAAGCGTTTGTGATTGAATATGGTTCGGACTCGGTAAAAATTACGAAGAAATTGATTAAAAAGAAAGTTACTGATTTATTATGTACTAAGAAAATTAAATACAAAGATGTTACAATCGCACAAGTATAGAATTTGCGGTCGCTCGCAATACATGATGTTATATGCGCGGAGACGATCGTATTCCGATACGCGCTCTACCGATGCTCGCGAAAGAATGACCCCGTTTGAGGACGGGCGGCCCTTTATATAGTCTAACGCACCATCGCAGGGTATCGCGTTGACTCTTTTTTAGCTTACTTATTTGATAAATGCCGATAAACGTCACAGTGTGAAGTCGCACACTGGTTCCTTATGTGTCTATAATCGGGATATTTACAGTTGCTCTCATAGTTCGTTTTTTACGGAGTTCACTAATTTTGATAATTTGTTAACTCTAATTATGCAACAACTATTGTCGCTACATACGCATATCCGCCGTCTATCAAACCCTGAGAATAATGCCAATTGCCTAATGTCGAGATATTTTTGTTAAGTTCAATAATTTATAACAATCAACTAATTGTTTATAACATCTTGGTGTCTTCATCTATATTTACCAAAAACTCAACATTAGACAATCGAGACATTAGTTCTCATTATGTTTTCGCAACCGTTTTGGATTCCATAATGAATCAACGTCACAATTCGTGTTAACATAATTAATCAATAAGCTGTTGACATTGTTTATTCGCAATGTAATAATTCGACTTTCATATTTCAACTTGCATTCGATTCTGGAGATCACGTACGATTGTCTATTGTAACGTTTTTGTGGAAAATATAATGTAAAACTAATTAACAATAAACAAATTGCGTTATTACATAATAAGTTACGATTCGTTCGCATATCTCCACATAAGGATCTTAGCGTCACTTAGGCAGTCTCGAATTTAGCTTGAATCATATTTTTGCATAATAAACTACGCCAGAAATGTAGTTAACAGATCGCGTAATTTGTTGACTTGTATTGCAGTGTATCTAGTCTGTTTGGATAGTTCGCTCTTTTTCTACTGATCCCGTAATAATGGCGTCTCCAGCCGTATGTCCGCATAATTCGATTTTTCATAGTTCTACGCATCATTTCAGTATCATTCAGATTTTCATATTTTTCACATATATATATATATATATATATATATATATATATATATATATATACATTTTGAATCTACCCGGCGATTCATGTATACCGCGTCACGCGCGTGCAGGCGCATATGGGGCGTTCTTTGTCAGCTCTCCGAAGCCGGCGCGCGGACGCTAAAACCTCACGTTTTCGACGCTTGTTTTCGACTCTATATGACCCATATCTAAATAATGTTGGATATGCTATCAATGTAGTTTTTTCTCAGCTTTCCGATGGTGAATTTAGTTTTCCGAATTTTTTACATTTTCACAGAAAAAAAATATAAAACAGGCCATATCTCAAAAACCTATTTTTTTTAATTTTTTTAACTAGTCTAGATCGAAAGCTGAGGTTTTTTTACGTTGATATGGACCTTTTGGATACCTAATCTCTTTTTGTATTCGTGTAATTGAGTAGCGAACATGAGAAAATGCGCCGTGACGCGCCGCGCCGCGCTGACTCCACGCGCTCCAGCTCAAGTCTTCTGCTTACAAGAGTGCCGAAATCGGAATATATTTAATATCCATACAAGTCTCTATCTGTTGGATAAACTACTATCTAGCGTAGATCATGTACTCATTTGGGTTATGGACTGAGATATGCGGACATTATTTCATTTCACATTCTTTGACCTCCGTTTTGGCTTTGATATTGAAGACTTTGCCATACTATGTTTCAACTGAACTACTTTTTCAATTTGTTTTGATCTAGGAAAAATTTTATATTCCTCAGCAGATGAAATTTTTTTGACCATCAGTCTGTCATCGGAAGTTGGTATGAACGCATGAAATTGCAGAGTACCTTGTATAGCAAAACAGTTATCAAATCTTTTTTTCAATAATGTAATATTTCAGAAATCTTCCATGAAAGTTCCTTCGGGGCTTGATGAATAGCAATTGGAATATTTCAAATACCTTGCAGAAATCTTCCAATGAAATATTTCAATAATCTTCCATGAAGGATTCTTCGGTTCTTGATAAATAATGATTGAAATAGTCCAAAAATATTTCAAAAATCTTTCAATAAAATATTTCCAACTATAATTCTGAAATATTTCGAACTATATTGCTGAAATATTTCAGAAATCTTTCATAAAAGATTTATCGGTTCTCAATGAACGGTCATTGGAATATTCCAAAAATATTTTAGAAATCTTTCAATGAAATATTTTCAAACTATATTGCGGAAATATTTCAGAAATCTCTCATGAAAGATTCTTTGATTCCCGATGAATGGTCATTCAAATATTTCAAGAATATTTCAGAAACCTTCCAATGAAATATTCCAAATTATATTGCAAAAATATTTCAAAAATCTTTCATTGAAATATTTTTTGCAGCCTTTTCGCGGACATATAAATATTTCTCACATATAATTCTGAAATATTTCAGAAATATTTCATGCTCTGTGGGACAAGGCTGAGTTACTAGCATCGTCGAACACCACTGGACCAGATGAACCTGGCATACCTGAGTACCTTTTTTGCTCACTGCAGCGCGGAAATTCCCACCCAATTCTTGCTGCGGTCATCTACAGGCCTCCTTACATTGCCTTCACCAAGAATCTTTCACTGATTAATGACATGAAAGCACACTGCTTTGACTTCAACCACACATTTATGATGGGAGATCTGAACTCCGATCTTCTTTCAGACAGTGATGATTGAAAATTTGTTCGCAAATTAACAGATGAACTGTCGTTGCGTCTGATCCAGCATGGGGCTACGCATGGGGCTACGCATATGATCTCTACGTCTCCCACATAGATTGACGTCATGCTAGTGGACGACAATGACATAATCACAGTCGAACGCAACTTCCCAGCTCCCTTCCGCAGTAAACATCACATTATTGATGTTGAACTCAACATTCAACAGCCCAAGAAGAGGCCGGGCTCCTTCGAATACAGAAATTTCAAAGGTATTCGACAGGAAGACCTGGTCTCTACCTGGAAAACTATGTGATTGGGGGCTGCTTGACCATGAAGACGTGAATGACATCAACTCTGCACTTGACTGTCTCAGCCGCAATCTCACGAATTCGCATAGGGGACGAGAATCTGCTCGCTGAATTTCAGAAGTTGCGCGATCTTTCCGACAGCAAAACAACTCAGGCCCGTACTGAATTTTTCTCGAGTAAACTGTCTGGAGCATTTGACACTTACACGGCTTAGAAAGAACTACGTAATCTAGATCTTCTGCCTGAGCAAAAGGAGGACTTGAACGGGATCTCGCCGGAGGAGCTGAACACTCATATTGCTGAGGTTTCCATCTCACACAATGAGAATGCTTCGATTTTTCAGGATATTATATCTTCCGCTTCTAAGGAGAATGGCTTTTGTCTCCAGAAAATCAATATTAATGATGTCATCCTGAGAATTTCTCATTTCACTTCTCAATCAGTTGGTGATGATGGCATACCGCAGAGTACCATCCTTCATGCTCTGCCTGTGATTGGTGATAAAATCGTGAACTTGTTCAACCCCTCCCTGCGCTAAGGAATTTTAATTGGGGGCCCCTTTCCGGTCAAGCCAAACGATTACTTCCCAAAAATAGGGTATCTTTTTTCGTAAAAATGACAGACAGAATAAGGGACGCGACCGGTATTTTACTTAAACACGCGCTCAAAGCGGATCCTTCGTTTTTGCAAAACCAGGAAAGTACTAGTTTTTCGGAAATAATAAATTTTTTCAATATAAGACACAAAAAGGGTGAAGGGAATATCCCACCTACGCAAAAAGAAGTGATAAAAAGTTTACAGAACACTCTGTACGGAATAGTTGATCCCGATACAATAGAAGAAATATGCGAAGACCGTTTCTTCGCAAGCTGCTTGGAAGAATTAATCGAAGGTAACATAGACCCATCATTGATAATAAAAGGAATTTCTAGCGGTGGAAATATAGGAGAAGACATCAAATTTTCTCATAAAATTATAAAATTAACGCCCACGCATTCGACATTCTTCCATTTTTCACGATGGAAACAGGGAGCGCTCAATCAGCTTATATCTATTCGTCAGATCAGAATTTCCGTCACGGACGCTGATTCGTAGATTTTTTAACGATTTATGTTGCTCAACTTGCTAGAAGTCAGTTTTTCACATATTTTTCTCGCACACGCATCGATTTTTCCAAAATTCTTCATTTCTTTCAAAATATCAAGTATTTTTTTCAAACGAATTCTAACTTTTTACAAATTGAAACACCGAATTTTAAGTACATACTTCACGCCCATGCATCAATATTTTCAATTTTTTCACGATGAAAAATTAAAGCGCTCAATGAGCTCTAACGATCCCTCTAATCAATATTTTCATCAAGACGCTGTTTCATAAAATTTTTAAACGGATTATGCGGTACAACTTGAAAAAAGTCAGTTTTTTTCATATTTCATGCCCACGCATGAATTTCTCTAAATTCTCGCCATGGATATGAAAAAGCCCATTCCATGTTCTTTCGATGAAACATACTCAAAATCGAACCAGACTTTAATCTCACGTATTTTTCTGAATGCATGAAAATTACATAGTAAACCACCAATTTTCAATGACATACTCCACGCCCACGCATCGACATTTTTAGATTTTTCACGAAAAATAATTGAAGCGCTCAATGAGCTCTATCGATACCTCTGATCAGAATTTTCATCACGACGCTGTTTCATACATTTTTCTAACGGTTTATGCAGCACAACTTGACAAAAGTCAGTTTTTTCCATATTTCACGCCCACGCATCGATTTTCTCCGAAATTCCCCCATGGATATTCAAGCCCATTCTATGTCTTTTCGATCAAACATACCCTTAATTGCACCAGATCATAATCTCATGTATTCATCTGAAAGCATAAAAATCGCGAAGTAAACTACCAATTTTCCTACGCATCAATATTCTTGAATTTTTCACGATGAATAATTGGAGCGCTCAATGAGCTCTATCGATACCTCTAATCAGAATTTTCATCACGACGCTGTTTCATATATTTTTTTAATGGTTTATGCGGCACAAGTTGACAAAAGTCAGTTTTTTCCATATTTCACGCCCACGCATCATTTCTTCCTAAATTCTCACCATAGAATAGGAAAGATCTTCGATTGATCTATACATCAGTGAAACCCAAATTTGCACCATACAACTATTTTACAGTTTTTTCCAATGGTTTAACGGATACCAAAAAAAACGCAACTTGATTTTTACCATTTTTGACGCCCACGCATCGTTTTTTTCGTAAATTTCAATGTGGAACATGATACCGCAGGCAATTTCCTTTTGATCCGTTTCATTTGTTTCCATGGAAGTCAACTCCTTTATTGAAAAATCTTTCCATGAAATTTCCGAGAGGATTAACTTTATAGTATTAGTAAATCAATAGTCAATTAATCAACGCAAGCTTGCCAGAGCAAGAGACAAAAATTATTTATACTCGGAAAGTGAGGTGGTGAATCTCACTTGCACGGGAGTGGGTTCTCGGGCTGGAAGTGTGGCAAGTTAAACACAAGATTTAGTTTAACAACAAAAACATCTATTCAATACTTGGGATGAGGTTACACATAGGACTTACGAGTCCGGGGCGCA
This sequence comes from Aphelinus atriplicis, assembly GCA_020882685.1. Lineage (NCBI taxonomy): Eukaryota > Metazoa > Arthropoda > Insecta > Hymenoptera > Aphelinidae > Aphelinus > Aphelinus atriplicis. The sequence continues at coordinate 2,224,860 of JAJGQD010000006.1, forward strand.
TCCTGCGGGCCGGAGCGAGAAGAGGTAGGTCAATAACAAAGCCGGGAGAGTGAGAGAGAGAATTATATTCGGCGTGGTACTCACTCGGCGGCGGATAAGCTCCAGCTCCTCGATATTCCGGCGGTCGCTTGCTACAATTTGCTGTACGCTCGGGGACGATGTGGGTGCACTACACTCAAACTGCACGTCGGAGACGATCAGGATCGCGAAGATACATAATTGCGGGTAACAAAAGATCGGCGTTGGTAAAAACACGTGTTCGCGCGGTCTGCTCTGCATAGAAACTGTTCTCCCGCGCGCACGCTTTTTCGTCGATCCTTCATGACGTCACGCGCTACTAGCTATAGGAGAGGCGGACAACGTGGCCTAGAAAAGAGTGGGGATTCAGCGGAGTGGCTGAGAGATGACTGTCTCGTTACTGGCGCGCTATTCAAATTTTCAAATTCATGATCGTCGTAGGATGCGGAATATATCGCAGACTAATCAGCTCCAGCGTGGGCACACTATACTTAGTGCAATCTATTACTTATCTATATATGAATAACGCAGCGTAATCGCGCGTCTCTCTCTGACAGATCCCATGCCCTCATGTACCGCTTGCATAAATTCCGGAGGAAAACTAATTATCAGCTCAAACGTCACCTCGTCAAGTCGTTCCTTTTCCCCATCATTGACTACTGCTCTGCAGTGTACTGCTATTTATCTGAGGAACAAAACCTAGTCCTCCAACGGCTTGTTAACACTGGCATAAGATATGTCTATGGGGTGTGACGTACCTATCGGTTTTTAGATACGTTTGGGCAGTTTTTTCACGGTCACCAGATATACTCGCGGTACATCAAATATTTTTTAATTTACTTTATCATGAAAAGTTATCTTTTAAAGAAATTGCCATGTATCGTATTCATCAAATTGAAGTTGCAGGATTCGTACAGGACACTCACTTACATAGATTGTGTGTGTCTATTATGATTTGTAAGTGTAAAATGAGTGAGTTTGGCATGAAAACACCGGCATTGGGCAATGAACTACAACGTTTGGTTTAACAGCCGTGTCACCTAGCATGGCCCCTTCCAACATGTGGTTTGGCCAGCCGGCTAATGTGCATGTGTAATGCACTTAAATGCAGCATCACTTCCTATGAGAGGTTAGATGCTTCGCAAGTGAGTGATTGTAAAAACGCTACTGCCAACATGTGGTCAAGCGTTTGTGATTGAATATGGTTCGGACTCGGTAAAAATTACGAAGAAATTGATTAAAAAGAAAGTTACTGATTTATTATGTACTAAGAAAATTAAATACAAAGATGTTACAATCGCACAAGTATAGAATTTGCGGTCGCTCGCAATACATGATGTTATATGCGCGGAGACGATCGTATTCCGATACGCGCTCTACCGATGCTCGCGAAAGAATGACCCCGTTTGAGGACGGGCGGCCCTTTATATAGTCTAACGCACCATCGCAGGGTATCGCGTTGACTCTTTTTTAGCTTACTTATTTGATAAATGCCGATAAACGTCACAGTGTGAAGTCGCACACTGGTTCCTTATGTGTCTATAATCGGGATATTTACAGTTGCTCTCATAGTTCGTTTTTTACGGAGTTCACTAATTTTGATAATTTGTTAACTCTAATTATGCAACAACTATTGTCGCTACATACGCATATCCGCCGTCTATCAAACCCTGAGAATAATGCCAATTGCCTAATGTCGAGATATTTTTGTTAAGTTCAATAATTTATAACAATCAACTAATTGTTTATAACATCTTGGTGTCTTCATCTATATTTACCAAAAACTCAACATTAGACAATCGAGACATTAGTTCTCATTATGTTTTCGCAACCGTTTTGGATTCCATAATGAATCAACGTCACAATTCGTGTTAACATAATTAATCAATAAGCTGTTGACATTGTTTATTCGCAATGTAATAATTCGACTTTCATATTTCAACTTGCATTCGATTCTGGAGATCACGTACGATTGTCTATTGTAACGTTTTTGTGGAAAATATAATGTAAAACTAATTAACAATAAACAAATTGCGTTATTACATAATAAGTTACGATTCGTTCGCATATCTCCACATAAGGATCTTAGTGTTACTTAGGCAGTCTCGAATTTAGCTTGAATCATATTTTTGCATAATAAACTACGCCAGAAATGTAGTTAACAGATCGCGTAATTTGTTGACTTGTATTGCAGTGTATCTAGTCTGTTTGGATAGTTCGCTCTTTTTCTACTGATCCCGTAATAATGGCGTCTCCAGCCGTATGTCCGCATAATTCGATTTTTCATAGTTCTACGCATCATTTCAGTATCATTCAGATTTTCATATTTTTCACATATATATATATATATATATATATATATATATATATATATATACATTTTGAATCTACCCGACGATTCGTGTATATCGCGTCACGCGCGTGCAGGCGCATATGGGGCGTTCTTTGTCAGCTCTCCGAAGCCGGCGCGCGGACGCTAAAACCTCACGTTTTCGACGCTTGTTTTCGACTCTATATGACCCATATCTAAATAATGTTGGATATACTATCAATGTAGTTTTTTCTCAGCTTTCCGATGGTGAATTTAGTTTTCCAAATTTTTCACATTTTCACAGAAGAAAAATATAAAACAGGCCATATCTCAAAAACCTATTTTTGTTAATTTTTTTAACTAATCTAGATCGAAAGCTGAGGTTTTTTTACGTTGATATGGATCTTTTGGATACCTAATCTCTTTTTGTATTCGTGTAATTGAGTAGCGAACATGAGAAAATGCGCCGTGACGCGCCGCGCCGCGCTGACTCCACGCGCTCCAGCTCAAGTCTTCTGCTTACAAGAGTGCCGAAATCGGAATATATTTAATATCCATACAAGTCTCTATCTGTTGGATAAACTACTATCTAGCGTAGATCATGTACTCATTTGGGTTATGGACTGAGATATGCGGACATTATTTCATTTCACATTCTTTGACCTCCGTTTTGGCTTTGATATTGAAGACTTTGCCATACTATGTTTCAACTGAACTACTTTTTCAATTTGTTTTGATCTAGGAAAAATTTTATATTCCTCAGCAGATGAAATTTTTTTGACCATCAGTCTGTCATCGGAAGTTGGTATGAACGCATGAAATTGCAGAGTACCTTGTATAGCAAAAACAGTTATCAAATCTTTTTTTCAATAATGTAATATTTCAGAAATCTTCCATGAAAGTTCCTTCGGGGCTTGATGAATAGCAATTGGAATATTTCAAATACCTTGCAGAAATCTTCCAATGAAATATTTCAATAATCTTCCATGAAGGATTCTTCGGTTCTTGATAAATAATGATTGAAATAGTCCAAAAATATTTCAAAAATCTTTCAATAAAATATTTCCAACTATAATTCTGAAATATTTCGAACTATATTGCTGAAATATTTCAGAAATCTTTCATAAAAGATTTATCGGTTCTCAATGAACGGTCATTGGAATATTCCAAAAATATTTTAGAAATCTTTCAATGAAATATTTCAAACTATATTGCGGAAATATTTCAGAAATCTCTCATGAAAGATTCTTTGATTCCCGATGAATGGTCATTCAAATATTTCAAGAATATTTCAGAAACCTTCCAATGAAATATTCCAAATTATATTGCAAAAATATTTCAAAAATCTTTCATTGAAATATTTTTTGCAGCCTTTTCGCGGACATATAAATATTTCTCACATATAATTCTGAAATATTTCAGAAATATTTCATGCTCTGTGGGACAAGGCTGAGTTACTAGCATCGTCGAACACCACTGGACCAGATGAACCTGGCATACCTGAGTACCTTTTTTGCTCACTGCAGCGCGGAAATTCCCACCCAATTCTTGCTGCGGTCATCTACAGGCCTCCTTACATTGCCTTCACCAAGAATCTTTCACTGATTAATGACATGAAAGCACACTGCTTTGACTTCAACCACACATTTATGATGGGAGATCTGAACTCCGATCTTCTTTCAGACAGTGATGATTGAAAATTTGTTCGCAAATTAACAGATGAACTGTCGTTGCGTCTGATCCAGCATGGGGCTACGCATGGGGCTACGCATATGATCTCTACGTCTCCCACATAGATTGACGTCATGCTAGTGGACGACAATGACATAATCACAGTCGAACGCAACTTCCCAGCTCCCTTCCGCAGTAAACATCACATTATTGATGTTGAACTCAACATTCAACAGCCCAAGAAGAGGCCGGGCTCCTTCGAATACAGAAATTTCAAAGGTATTCGACAGGAAGACCTGGTCTCTACCTGGAAACTATGTGATTGGGGGCTGCTTGACCATGAAGACGTGAATGACATCAACTCTGCACTTGACTGTCTCAGCCGCAATCTCACGAATTCGCATAGGGGACGAGAATCTGCTCGCTGAATTTCAGAAGTTGCGCGATCTTTCCGACAGCAAAACAACTCAGGCCCGTACTGAATTTTTCTCGAGTAAACTGTCTGGAGCATTTGACACTTACACGGCTTAGAAAGAACTACGTAATCTAGATCTTCTGCCTGAGCAAAAGGAGGACTTGAACGGGATCTCGCCGGAGGAGCTGAACACTCATATTGCTGAGGTTTCCATCTCACACAATGAGAATGCTTCGATTTTTCAGGATATTATATCTTCCGCTTCTAAGGAGAATGGCTTTTGTCTCCAGAAAATCAATATTAATGATGTCATCCTGAGAATTTCTCATTTCACTTCTCAATCAGTTGGTGATGATGGCATACCGCAGAGTACCATCCTTCATGCTCTGCCTGTGATTGGTGATAAAATCGTGAACTTGTTCAACCCCTCCCTGCGCTAAGGAATTTTAATTGGGGGCCCCTTTCCGGTCAAGCCAAACGATTACTTCCCAAAAATAGGGTATCTTTTTTCGTAAAAATGACAGACAGAATAAGGGACGCGACCGGTATTTTACTTAAACACGCGCTCAAAGCGGATCCTTCGTTTTTGCAAAACCAGGAAAGTACTAGTTTTTCGGAAATAATAAATTTTTTCAATATAAGACACAAAAAGGGTGAAGGGAATATCCCACCTACGCAAAAAGAAGTGATAAAAAGTTTACAGAACACTCTGTACGGAATAGTTGATCCCGATACAATAGAAGAAATATGCGAAGACCGTTTCTTCGCAAGCTGCTTGGAAGAATTAATCGAAGGTAACATAGACCCATCATTGATAATAAAAGGAATTTCTAGCGGTGGAAATATAGGAGAAGACATTGTAATAAAAAACTTAGTCCCAGGTGTAGATATCGCAGGAAACGGAACTATCCCGAAAATCAAAAATAGAGATATAGAGAACGATAACGAAACGCCACACATACAAAACATTTCAGCAGCTGTGGGGAAATTGAATTTTGAAACATCAGGCGCTATCAGTGATAAAATGGAATCTATTATCCAACAACCTAGAAAAGATTTTTTAAACATAGATGACATTCACGATATAAAAAATACAATCAAAAAATATGACTCGCTAGCGCCTTATCTCAAAGCAGCCCACGAACTCGCGGCAAAACGTATTAATTGGGGGGGGGGGTATGCCAGTATTACCAAAAATTGATGAAACTCAAAGTACATTCGAATTCCCACCATATAAAGAGATACCCAAATTAAGCACGAGTGAATCGGGAAAAATTCTTGCATTAGAAGAACAAATAAAAAGTTATGAAGAAATAATATCACAATACCAAATGAAGATCGAAAATAGTTTTACACCGGGAAACGGTATTAAAGCAAGTTCTACCGCGTTTGAGACCGCATCAAATACTTTTCCGTGGACGGACAAAAATTTGTTTAACAATCATGATACCGAAAATACGCGCAAAGTACCAGGCGGGACGAGTTATTTTACTCCACCGACCAATGAACCACGCTCAACCGCCAGAGACAATTTTCCACAGCACCTCCAAGGAACCTCTACTACACTAGGTAATAAAAGACACAATCCGTATTTTAATCCATACAGCGATAAAAATAAAACCACGGAAAAAATTCAAACGAACCCATATATATTCAGTACGGCCGCCCCGCAAACCTCAGCAATGCGAAGCTCGTTCCTAAATTCATCAGCGGGACAAGTTACACCTTTATCAATAAAGGATGCGCTTGAGCTCATACCCAGATTTAATGGTGACAATATTCCTTTGACGCAATTTTTAGACGGATGCCGTAAAGCGTGTAGCCTTATCCCACCGACCTATGAACAAGATTTAGCCAAACTCGTGAAATTACGATTAAGCGGCGAAGCTTTAAAATGCGCGAGTAAAATCAATTTTTCAACTATCTCCAGTATAGAGCGATATTTTGAACGGTTATTCGGATCATCCAAAACTTTACACGAACATTACGGGGAACTCTGAAAAACGAAACAGGAGAGAGACGAAAATGTAATCTCTTACTCAAACAAAGTAAAGGCCATCGGCGACGAGCTCATAGCTGCGGCAAAACGAGAAGGCCGCGATTCAACGGAATTCTACAACAATTTAGAATACGATGTGATGAAATATTTTGTGAGAGGTCTAAAATGGGTGATAAAGGCGAGACTAGGAAAATCGGACTCTTTAAACGATGCAATAACCGAAACAATCGAAATTGAGAGGGATTTCGCATGCTACGGTTCGGATGAGTTCAAAAATTCTAAAATTATGTCAGGCCAAAAGAACGAACCTAGATAAAAAATTCTCACTATCGAAAGAAAGGAAATGGAAACATGCCAGTGGTGTAATAGAGTGAGTCACGCAGCTCAGCGCTGCTGGGAGATAATAGGCAAGCCGCAGAGAGAGAGAGAGAGAGAGCAGAGACGCCCGGCCGCGACAAGAGTGGGCGGAGCCTCCGCGCAATACGAATCAATGGCCATGCTCACAGGGAAACACAAATTCAAATGACTTAGGAAATACGCAGGATACACGAAATAGATACGTGGATAGGCAAAACACAACTTTCCCAAAGATTATAAAATGTTTCTATTGCGGACAGCCAGGTCACGTAATAACAAACTGCCAAAAACGAATTGCCGATAATCAGGGAAACGCCAACGGTTCCCAAACGCAGGGCGCTCAGATGGGAACTGGACAAGGGGAGCGTCAACATTTTCAGCTACGCGACGCGAAATCAGATTAGAAATAACAGGAAATTCCCCAGTCGTTGAGTTAAGAAATTGCCTAAATGAAAAGATTCAATTCATTCTCGACTCAGGAGCAGGCCCGAATTTATTAAAATTAAGAAACGTCATTCACAAAGAAACAATAAACAGAGAAAAAATATTGGAATTAAGCGGGATCACTAACCATAGTATATTCACTATAGGAAAAATTAGATTATATTTCGATAACTTTGAGATAGATTTTCATATCGTTGATAACGACTTCCCAATTAAAGAAGAAGGACTGCTAGGATGTGATTTCTTCGAGAAAGAGAAGGTAAAAATCGACTACGAGAGGAACGCCTTAATAATTGAATCATCCAGAATACCCTTTATACCGAGTAAACCAATAAAAATTAGCAATGAAATCTTCTTGAGTAAAGTCAAAACGGACAAATATTGTGAAAAAGCTAATTCCCTAGGAGATATTAAAAAAATTAATGACCATCATACGGGTAGGAAAACTTTTTCTGTGGCAAAGAAGCCGATATGTGTCGAAATGGCCGATGTGCCTGTGGAAAATTTGTTGGCTAAAAAGCCAAAATGTAATGAAACGGCCGATGCGCCGGATGATAGTTTTTTTGCGGCAAAGGAGCCGATATGTGTCGAAATGGCCGATGTGCCTGTGGAAAATTTGTTGGCTAAAAAGCCAAAATGTAATGAAATAGCTGATGCGCTGACTAGAAATATCTTCACGATCAATGAATCCAAAGAGAAAATATCATCGGAAAAACCATACGACTATTGGCCGATTGATGAAACATGTGGAGACCATAGAAAAGAAAAGCAACTATACACAATATTAAATATCAAAAAAGAGAACATAACGGACGAGAAAAATTCACTTCCAGACATGGACAACAGGGCCCACGGAGAAACAGCACCGCGGAGCGAAAGAAGCAAGGCGATGCGAGACATCTTAATAAAGAGAATAGATAAGCTGATGTGGATACTACACGGAGGCAGCGGGCTATGCGTAAATCTATCGGACGAAATAGAAGAGCATATAAATGAAATTCTGAATGAAATAAATGAAGATGATTTATTCATCGAAATACGCAACGAAACCGACTATGCCCTGAAAGAATTGCGCAAGGAACTACAAGCAAAGAAAAGTGGCGAACTCACAACATTATCATCAATACTGCGCGCATACGAAGTTCTACTGAAAGTGAAACACACTATCGAGACTAAGAAGAATCAAAACAGACTAGAAAAAATTAAGAAAATTCTAGAACTCGATCATTTTGAAAACAAAAGGACTATAACAGAACTAATAGAAAATTATAGCGATATTTTCCATTTGGAAGGAGAAAGGCTTTCATACACTAATGTACTAAAACTAACGATTCCAACAAAAGACGATGTACCCGTAACGAGTAAACTCTTTAGACTGCCGCCCACGCATAAAGAAGAAATAGCGAAGCAAATACACGAACTTCTACAGAATGGAATTATCGAACACTCAACTTCAAGCTACTGTTCCCCGTGCTTTTTAGTACCCAAAAAAGAAGATACGCACGGAAACAAGCAATATCGCATGGTGATTGACTACAGAAAGTTAAACGACAAAACACTAGACGATCAATTTCCGCTGCCCAATATAAACGATATCCTCGACCAATTAGGAGAGGCGAAATACTTTTCAGTGTTTGATCTAGCAGCCGGTTTTCACCAGTTGGAAATCGACGAGCGAGACCGTCACAAAACAGCATTCGCAACCCACGATGGCTTATTCCAATTTAATAGAGCTGCATTTGGCCTAAAACCAATGCCAGCAACATTTTGTAGATTGCAATCAATAGTATTGGCAGGATTAATAAACAAAATTTTGTTTTTCTTCATCGATGACATCGTAGTGTTTTCAAAAACATTGGAGGAACATATTACAAGATTAGAAATGCTATTTATAAGATTACGAAAAGCAAATTTGAAATTAAAACCAGAGAAATGCGAGTTTTTCAAAAAGGAGGTATTATACCTCGGACATGTAATTAGTGCTGATGGAGTAAAACCAGATCCAAGAAAATTAATAGCAGTGAAGGAATTCCCTATACCCAAATCACCCAAAAATATCAAACAATTTTTGGGATTAGCCGGGTACTACAGAAGATTCATCCACGAATTCGCTAAAATTGCAAGGCCCCTCACAGAGCTATTGAAGAAAGAAATAGAATTTGAATGGACCGAAGAAACACAAAAGGCATTTGAAACTCTCAGAGATAAATTATGTGAGCAGCCACTTCTAAGTTTTCCTAATTTTAAGGAATGCTTCAATCTATAAACAGACGCATCTGGTTATGCAGTCGGGGGAGTATTAGGACAAGGAAGAATAGGAGCAGATAAAGCCGTAGCATACGTATCAAGAATATTGAATGACTATGAGAGGAAATATGACACATACGAAAAAGAAGCCTTAGCAATATTATACTGCATAAACCACTTCAGACCATATCTATTTGGAAGAAAATTCAAACTTATTACGGATAATAAGCCTCTCGTTTGGATGCAAACGAGCAAAGATCCTAATGCACGCGTAACAAGGTGGAGATTGGCATTGGCGGAATTTGACTTCGAAGTGATTTATAGACCAGGTAAAACAAACGTCGCTGATGCGTTGAGCAGAAATCCGATTTGCGAAATAAAAGAACTACCAAATGAAGTAAGCCAGATCAGAATGATTACACGGGGTAAACGGGGCACGAAGCCAGCCAGAAATATAAAGAGGCCATACAAGCCTTGGCGCCTCGAAAGCGACAGGTAAAAGAAAACAAGGAGAGCCAGGCAATGGGGCAGCCAGTCTCGGAAAGTACCACCGCGCTACAAACATCGGGCGGAGCAACCGATGTCTCGCCTACGGGGGGAGGGGGTATGCGCCGAGCCGACGATCTAGAGCGAGACACTCAACGAGGAGTATGAATTACCAGAAAGAAAGCAAGCAAGTGTGGAAGACGAAGTGGGTTCAAGCCCCCAGATTTACGAGGGGCAAGAAAACGATATATCGTCAGGCCAAGACGAACCAAATCAAGAACAATTTGATAAAGCACACGAAACTCATGCATTAGGCACGGTGTACTGCCGAGAAGCAATATTCATGAGGAAGGATAATTATATGTATTTCATGTCAACAAACGGGGACCCATGCGATGAAGGGGCGAGGCAATTGGAGGTTCAAAATAAATTGCCAAAGCTCGAAGATCTGCATGAAACTGAACCAAGAATTATGAAAGTAAACAACAAAATCCACATAATCATGCCTGTTAGGCAAGGGGAACGAATCTCGCTTTCAAAAATAAATTCAAACTTGGATATGTTAACAAACAAATTATCACAATGGATCGAAGAAAACCCTCTATCCACTATTAGTGTCGCAAAATCAAATGACATTGAGGGTTTGCAATGGAGCAACGTACACGAAAAAATTGAGAAACCCTTCTCAAACAGCCCAACCAAACTAATCATATGCCAGGGGCTGATACGTTTACCACAAATTGAAGACAGAGAAAAAATTATTAATGAGGCACATTGTTCAGGAGTAGGCGGACATCGTGGCGTGAGTAAAACCGTAAAAAGGATTAAACAATACTTTTATTGGAACAATATGAAAGAAGACGCTTTAAATTTTATCCGCAGGTGCTTAACTTGCCAACTAAAAAAATTAACGAGAATCAAAACTAAGGCTCCCATGATAATAACACAATATCCACAAGTTGCCTGGGATACAGTTGCAATGGATATAGTCGGGCCCATCCCAGTGACACCACGCGGAAATAATCACATATTAACTTTTCAAGATATTTTTACAAAATTCACAGTGGCGGAACCACTGGCTTCAACCACCGCAACAGCCGTAGCGGAAGGTTTGATAAGAAGGGTTATCTGTGTCTTCGGAGCTCCGCGAGTAATCCTTACTGACCAAGCTACAAATTTCCTATCGAGTCTAATGAAAAAAGTGTGCCGTAGGTTTAAGATTAAGCAAATAAAGACCACCGCCTTTCACCCGCAATCCAATGGCTCTTTGGAGCAATCACACGCAAGTTTAGCCGAATACATAAAATGTTTTATAAATAATAGTAAAAATGACTGGGATGAATACACTGACCTTGCAACTCTCAACTGTAACACTGGAGTAAGTGAATCAACGGGCGTCACCCCGTTCGAGCTGGTTTTCGGCAGACTGGCACGCACGCCAACTAATATATTATCGGAAGCAGGGGATACAAACCCTACATATGATAACTACATCAAGGAACTCGCAACAAGATTGAATCGACTACACGAGATCGCGCAAGTCAATTTATTAAAAACTAAGGAAAAATCAAAGAAATATTATGACAAAAAAGTGAATGAAACGACCTAAAAATTGGAAACTACGTATGGTTACAAAAAGGGGCCTAAGCCGCATAAATTTGATAATCGATACTCAGGACCCTTCTTGGTACTTGATGTAATGGAAAACGGAAACGTATTGATACAGTTAAATAAAAAACACTCGAAAATGGTTCATATAAATCGACTGCGCCTCTCGTATGTGGAAGGTGAAAATTGCGAGTTTCACGATATCCATGAATAAATAAATCTGAACATTCGCTTAACTAATCACGCTAACGCAAGTCACGCAATCTACACGCAATTATTTACTAACAAAGGGAATCCGGGTATGAATAAATATCGCGAACTATAATATAATTAACTGTTACAGATGAATTCATTAAAAATGCTGATACTCATATCAGTTGGGTTATCTATCGTCCAAAACTGCCAGGGAATTATAGCGTTTGATTGCTCGCAAAAGGTCACGAATATGTCAACCTTCTCATTACTCAACGTAGGAGAATGTAATATCAAGGAGCCGATGGTAAAAGAGACTAAAGTTTATGCGAGACTACTACAAAGCAACGAGTTCGTAGGTACGCAGGTGCGCTACTGCAAGGTTCAAGTAAAAAGAAGTGTGAAATACTGTGGCATGTGGGACAAAACGTCAGAAATTTCCAGGGGAGAAATAAAATTCCTTCAGGAAATTACAAGGGAAGAATGCAGGAGAATGCACGATTTCAAGCAGTATAAAATTCGTGACGAATTAATCACGAATTTAAAAATAAACAATACCATCGTGCATCCCATGACTTTCGCAGGGATGATCAAAACCAACGGAGAATGCAAAAATGGAGCCAGTTACTCTGATCCCTACGGAATATTCGAAGACGTGATAGTACAAGGATACGTCGAGATATCATTAAAGAAAACTAGCGCTACGGTCGTGTTGAACGCAAACGAGATCATCCTACCTTCCGGGACAAGATGCGAATTCAACAAAGACCAATGCATCGATGTCGAATCAGGATACATATTTTGGGAACCAATACCCGCTGCAAATTGCGGAGAGCACAGTTACGCCAAATTATATGAAGGAGACGTCAAGAAAATTACGGAAGAAGGAAAACAACCCGTATACATCGTAGAAAAGGATGATATAAGTTTCGCCTTCTCGACAATAGGCAAAGTCACGGTTTGCACGTTCGAATTACTAAGAACAGAGCACCCTAAACTATTTTTTATTGAGGGACCGGACAGTTACAGATTCAAAAACTTTTTGCAACCACCAATTCAAGCATTGAATTTATTTACGTATGTAAACTCTAAATTCGTATATGTCGAAAGACACATAAAAGGGGAAATGAAGCGTTTGTATCACGATCTATTATTGAAAAAGTGCGAACTAGAACGACGCGTTATAGCCAATGCACTGAGCACGGCCGTATCGGCACCAGATATGTTTGCATATCAAATAACAAAGGAATTCGGGTACATGGCCATTACAGCAGGAGAAGTAGTACATATTATGAAATGCGTACAGGTCGACGTAAAAAGACGCGAAACCAAGACGTGTTACCTTGAATTGCCTGTCACGAAGGACGATAAAAATCAATTCCTAGCACCAAGAACGCATATTTTAAAGCAATTCGGGACCGAGACAGCTTGCAATCCCCTCATTCCGCCAATGTTTCTACTTGGGGACAATTGGTTTACAGTAATGCCGGGTGCAGCAACAAAAGGGACGGTTCCCCACATGTTATCACCGGACACCCAGGTGACCTGGAACTATACTGATCCGGCCGAGCTAGCAAATAGCGGTATATATTCGCCAGAGGAGATATCGGCAATGCAAAGACATTTGATGTTCCCGGTCGAGAGACCATCAATGCTAAATACAATAGCTATGGGAATGTCAGGACGATCTATAAATAACAACGGATTGTCACTACTAAAGATGCTCGACGAAGAAGAACTTGAGAAATCGGCAGTAAATAGTTGGAAAAGGATGTGGGGAAATTTTATAACATTCGGGTCAGCTAGCGCGGGAATACTGGGCATTTTTGTCATCTTTCGAATCATAAAACTAATCATAGACTCAGCTATTCACGGTTATGCATTATACTCCCTTCACGGTTGGTCCGTGAATCTTTTAGGGTGCCTATGGAACTCGGCCACTCAGCTATTGCTCCACGCCGGCAGGCATAGAGAGTCGTACACAGAGCTGAAGAAAAGGAAGAAGAGGGAGGAGGAACGAGAAGCAGCGGCGACGGACGACTCACCGAGCGCCCCACCAACCGAGGCAGACACCGAATTGAAACCGCTCAAACCGCAAGAAACTAAATTTCAGATCGCTCAGCTTTATCCATTCGTACCAAGAGAGCAATAGATATAATTCCCTCCCAAATTAAAATTTTGTTTTCTCCGCGAAACTACAATGAACGACCGCCCCTTTAACGAGAAGGTAGAAATATTTTCCAAATTATTATTACTCGGGAAAAACATAAAAGCAACTCGTAAAGCGAACGACGAATCCATAGACGACTACGGGGACAGACTTGAGAAATGGCTCTCATACTACAAACGACTAGGTCAAATTATTAGAACCGAAGTTAGAGAAATATCCGATATAAACATAATCAGGGAACAATTAGCCGTAGTTGCGTTCTTTAGAGACTTAAATAAAGAAATCCTCAGATACATGTGCAGGCCTAGTTACTACGCAACACTAACCCAAGCTAGACAACACGCCCGTTGCATCAAATCTCAATTAGAAGATTTAAGACAGATGGGAAGACGAAGCATACAAGTTACATCATTATGACAACCTCTGATTTCAGCAAACAATAATGGAACAAGGGAAATCCAGGAGAAAATATTACAAACTAGGAAGGGGCTGTATTTGCGAAAACTGCTACGAAAAAGAAACCAAATGTAGACAACGGTGGGCGAACGAAATCATCGAAACTTGGATAGATAAGAAAGAAAATTATAAACTAACCTTGAGGTGCAGATTGTGCTCAGAACGGATCAAGATTTTTGAAATAAAAACGCCTAAACGCCGTGTAAAGAAAACAAAGATCCCACCGCCAAAAGTTACTTGGTACACCCCCGAGAATAAACTCACGGCACCGGACGAAAAGACTCTAGACGAAATCATAAAATTTTTAGACGGTGAAATAGACACAAAGGATACTGTCCCCGAATTACTCATCGAAGATATCGAAGAAGTACTTGGACTTTAAAACGAAAAACCGACGCTATACAACTCCTCCTTCCTTCATACTCTATATATATGTATATATGTATATATACATATATATAAACTATATACGCCACATGCGCTCGTTTAATTTTTTTTTTATTTTATCTAGTTTCCAGACGAGCAAAATGACCATGAAACGGGTAGCAGCCGCAACAATACTCCTCGGGAGCCTAATCCTGGCCGAACGAGTGCAAATCAAGCAGATAGAAAAGGTACCAGGAATCATTTTTAACAAGATAGAGGACACGATGCTCGTCGATGAAACCTACAACATCTACTCGACAATTGCACTCGATGAAGTTTTCAACACCAGGAGGTATGACTCTATCATGAAAAACATATCCTCGTTGAAACCATTCGACAAGCAAACCCAAGAAACTATTTCTGCAATTCGATCTAGACTAAACGCACTCGAGGAATACAGGGCAAAATTTTTCTCACTTGAAATGCCTTCGCCGGGAGTCGAAGTTCTAAAAAGGGCGGAGAGGGCTATAAAAACTTTAAACGAAATCAGGAGCAAAAATCTGGAAGTATCCCTTAACTCAGAATTACGGGAGGTTTACATAGACAACGATTGGAACCAGGAAGCTATCAACCTATTAGAAAAAATAAATACTATGACCCAAGCATTTTCAAAAATAAACGAAACCCTGCCGCGTACAGCTATAAAATTCGCTTCCCAAGCACTACATGGTAACGCAGTCTTGGCTGCCAGAAGAATAGCTAACATAGAGGAAACAAACCTGAACGGATGGATATGGCCCATAACGCAAGCGATAGAGATTATTACATTGAGAACAAACACACACGCCCCAAAGGGCGCAAGTAAACCAAACACAATCATGCTAAGAGAATGGGCAACAATTTCTGAGGTCATATTAAACGGACACTACATCATCATTTTTTCCCTGCCATTCACAAAAAGGGAAGTTTGGTCAACTTATGAGCTTCTGCCGGTCCCAGCTTTCACAACAAGGGAACATTTAAATACAATAAAAATCCAACCAAGGAGACCATTTATGGCCATCACACCAGGAACAAAAGAACACTTCTTCATATCCCAAACAGAAATGGAGGAATGCACGAAAATTTCAAAATTAAGCATATGCCAAGCACCCGCAAGAATAATCACCGAACTAGATTGTGAAAGCGGCCTACTACAAGCCCCATCATACAGTTATCTGCATATTTGCAACAGAACTATTAGCAAACCACAAAAAATCGACATTATCGAAACAGCAAGACCAGATTTATGGATTATTTCCGCCCCAGAAACAACAAAAATTGCAACTTTCTGTACGAACCAATACGAAGAGCTCCAAGTAAATGGAACACAATACTTAACAGTCCCCGGCCGCTGCATCACGAGTATTCACAATATAACCCTCGAAGGCGGGAGACAGCTAAAGGGACCATATTTTGTTATGCCAACACTAGACATCACGTCAGAACAAGCCGAACCCCATTTTCTGGATAACATAGGAGTCCTCACTAAAACCAGCATAATAGTAATATGCCTATTTAACATTTGTGCAGCTATATACATGTTTATTAGCTGTACGAGACGTACGACACACGTCATTACGGATAGTCACTATTATGAATCAGTGGAATTAGTAGATGTCGGAATCTCGTTTACAGGACCGAAACCACAATACAACGTTCCACCGACGAGCTGCAAACAGCGCCAGCTCAACGACCCAGGGTATAGATGCCCGATTCCTGAATGCAGCCCAAATACACCAAGTCAGGCCAATGATACCTCCATTGTAATGCCAAGAAATGAAGATACACACGCTAACCGCGAGACCTCAGATCAGAAAGATTAGACATACCAAGCATCACTCCATGCGATAATACGGAAGGACAGGAAATCATTATACAACAGACGACAACGGAGACCACACAAACGAGACAGATAAAAGCAAGAAGCAACGAACCATTGACGGCAGCTATCCGGAAAATCAATGAATTGAGTATGCACCTGTAGGAAAGATAAACTGGATGATGGACCATTAGAAGACACCACACCTCAAGCTGCCGGAATTACACCTCTCCAGGGCAAGTCAGTTTTCGATAGACTAGTGCCAAGCTACGTGAGTGAGTGATCCGTGCGTGACAACCAGGGAAGAAAAAAAATGAACCCGATCCCACAGCAATTTTTCGCCTACAGAAGCGTTACCAGGGACCCTCATTTATACGCCCGGACTGGGCAATAAATACTTCAATAAATACTTCAACCAAGGAACTCTGCAGGATTTATTCCGGACGCTCCTCCAAAACCAAGGTACATAAGTATTCCTACATTTAATATTACAGAACATATTTTCAAACCCTCACCCTCATTTCTGGAAAGTGATCGGCCAATTTGGCAAACGACCCGACTCTCCCAATGCTGGTGGGTCATTGAGAGAGATTACTTTAGCCATTTAATTCTTACAACTTTAAAAATCCCGCCGTAACAATACTCTCCTTAACTCAGATCTTCAAGTTCCAGTTCATGGTGTGTAACCTGTTATAATAGATTTAAATAACCCTAGATTGACTGTATCACAGAAGTCTATGAACGAACTCAATAAAATTGACCCCAATTTAGTGCTTCGTGATGAAAATGATGCTTTACAAGATTCTTTAGATCTATTAAGACAAGAAGTTGCAAAGTTGAGAGAAGAAATTTCCAAGAGAAAATCATCAAGTTAAAAGAAAAAGCACTCAAAGTAAAAACAGCAGCTTTTCATTCGTCTCAAGTTGAATCACATCACGAAATTGATAAATTACAGAAAAAAGTTAAAGTATTTTCTAAGACAGTAAATCATTCGAAGAAAAAAATAGATAAACAAACTGAAAATAGAAAATTAATGAAAAAGATCAAAAAATCAATTAAATGTTTTCCAAAATGCAAGCATATTACACTAGTAAAACAGAATGAACTGATCAAAAGAGAAGATTTGCAATTAGTTTGTTCCTATAGTAGCCTTTGACTTTCAATAATCTGACAGGCAAATTTTTCAGAAATATTTCAGTGAAACAGTTGTTGAAATATTTCTGAAATATTCCATCGTAACCTTTGCCTTTCTATAATCTTACAAGAAAATCTTCCAGAAATCTTTCAGAAATATTTAAAAAAATGTTCCATTGGAATATTTCTGAAATATTTCTGGAATATTCCATCGTAGCCTTTGCCTTCCAATAATCTTACAAAGAAATCTTCGGGAAATCTTTTAGAAATATTTCAAGAAATGTTTCACTATAATATGTTGGCAATGTTGCATCAATATTCCATGGAATATTTCAAGGAATTGTGGCAGAAATCTTTCAGTGAATCTTTCATGAAATATTTCTGAAATATTACAGAAATATTTCAATGCGAGACTGGAAAATCCGTTTTTGATGACTACATAGAAATATTACAGAAATATTTCAGAAATCTTACATTGAAAGATTTCAGTGAAATATTCTTTAATATTTCATTGCAATATTTTATGCTGTGTGGGGTAAAAATCCCGGACGTACAGTGCAACCCCACCGCCAATCATGTTACGGTCATTTCTAATCAATTTGTAATTTGGGATCTGAACAACTTCATCCGGAACGTTGGGACCCAGCCAGAACTCCGCAATACCATAGAAATGGTAGGACGGATTCTCACTCAGAAACTGGCGAACTTGATCAATGTGAGATCTAAGAGAGTTAACATTGTGGAAGCCCGCTCTCAATTTCCCCGAGGCGACGACAGGATCCCGCTCTTCATTCGAAGTCAATTTTCAGTCGTGCGAGAGCCTCTATCCAGGGTTGTTTCGGCAACAACTCTGAGGTCTGCCTCATTCTCAACTTGAAACACTTCGTCTCCCACCGCTCGTCTTGCCAGAAACCTGCCGTTCCTGTACCACACAAACTTAATACCTAGGGGCTTAGCAATTCTACGGAGACTAGATAATCTTTGGTATGTGACTGATGATAAAGATTCATTGATGAAGACAGCAGAATTGATAATATACTTGGACTTGCTCGCATCAAGCAGTGACAAGTCCAAGTCGCTGGAGTTTTAGCCTGCTCTTTTGTGTTCCTCAAGTGGAATTTTCCTCTTGAGGTCAGAGCTTTTTAAATGGACAAT
The DNA here is from genome assembly GCA_020882685.1 of Aphelinus atriplicis. Classification (NCBI taxonomy): domain Eukaryota; kingdom Metazoa; phylum Arthropoda; class Insecta; order Hymenoptera; family Aphelinidae; genus Aphelinus; species Aphelinus atriplicis. The sequence goes on from JAJGQD010000006.1 coordinate 2,243,750, forward strand.
AATGGCCGGCATTCTGTATTTATTATTACTCTTATAACTATTATGACTAGAATTATTTATTTCTTTGGTTTGGTTTGACTGACTAGCATCGATATTATCACAGTTTACATTACTACTACTACTAGATTTGATCTGGTGGGCTCTCACGATATCACCCTCGCACAGGTCAGGACAAACGGCGCTAAGAACGACTAATGCGAGGAACGACGAAGAACGAGGAACGAAGAACGACTGCGCAGGAGTAGTAGCGCAGCTCACCAAACCATCGCCGTCATTGCTGTTGTCACTGTCATTGTCATTGTCATTGTCGTTGTCGGCCATTGTCAGCCCGGGGTTGGTGGGTTTACTATATGTAGAGCTAGTGACTGTGTGTTGTGTATGGGATTCTATGTTTTCTATTTTTTGAGAGAGAGAGAGAGAGAGAGAGAGAGAGAGAAACTTGTTTTGAATATATCAATATATCAACTAGGAAAAATAGTTTTAAGGATCTTTCAATGAGACAGACTTGGGGAAACTTGAAAAATATCAACGATTTTTCGTTAATTTGACTACGACGAAATCAGAATTTCATAATTTTGCGAGTGGGATGTTGAATGATACTTCAAGAGCTATAATAAACCGTCACTAACAATTAACTCATTCCTGTCAAGGTGTCGCACCATACCAGGCACTCTGCAGTTTCATGCATTCATACCAACTTGCGATGAGAGGCTGATTGTCAAAAGCATTTCGTCAGCTTCGGAGTATACAATTTTCCCGAAGTTGAAAAAAAAATGCACAGATAAAACACAATATTTCAAAGTTTGAATAACAAAGCAAAAACGTTACTCAAAGGAAGTGTAACAAAATACTCACGAATCGAACAAGTAATGAACGTGAGACTTCATTCAATATATAGGAACAAGTATGGATATCGAATGTACTCTGAATTCGGCACTCACGTGTACAGAAGACTCGAGCCCGAGCGCGTGGAAGCAGCGCGGCGCAACCTCTCATGTTCAGTACTCAATTCCTCGAGAATAACGAAATAGTCCTATTTTTTAGAGGCTATATCAATGTGAAAAAAGGTCAGCTTTCGATCTAGACTATTAAAAAAAATCTAAAAAAACAGGGTTTTAAGATATGGCATGTTTTCTGTTTTTTTCTGGGAAAACGTGAAAATTTTGGAAAACCAAATTCACTATCAGAAAGCTGACAAAAAACTACATTGATGTCATATCCAACATCGTTTAGGTATTGGTCTAATAGAGTCGAAAACAAGCGTCGAAAACGCGAGGTTTTAGCGTCCGCGCGCAGGATCTGGAGAGTTGACATGGAACGCTCCATTTATAGTATTTATTCATCGATTGAAGGTGGATATGAGGCTTCCTCTGAGTTGCATGCGAAAATCAGCGTTCCTAGCTAGTTGAAGAATGGTTTGAGAAAAAGTGACGCGATGCAGCGAAAGATGAGATGATGATAATAATGTTTAAGCTTATGTTTTGTAATCCAGCAGAGTGAGAGAAAATAGGAACAAAACGCAGGCAGAAATACGTGAAAGTGTTGTAGAACAGTTTCTTCTAAAACTATCGACATGAACCGAGCACTTTTTTACATATCGATGCCTCCTACGGAGACAATCAAATGTCAAAATCACTGGAAGTAGAAAATATACATTCTAAAATTTCCCTGGGAAGAAAATTACCATCGAAGAGAAGCAATTTTCTGGGGAGAAAATTGCCGTTGAATAATGGTATGTATCTGTAATTAGTTTTAAATAACATTCACGAGTATCAAATTGTATACCAAGTTTCAAAGTGCCAAACTCACAATTACCATTCGATTGTAGCTGTATGATTGTTTACAGAATTGGTTGGTAACTACGATCTAAATAACGATCTCCAACTCTGTAGTACGTTAGAGGTAAACCGTAAAAATAGGCAAAATCTCTTCATACGAAGTAAATAACTCAGATTCGCACTAGAAATACAAAAGAAAATAAATTAATGGAAATACTTGCATAACATTCTCGTATTCATGAAAATACACGGGTCGGAGAGTAAGTTGAATGTTATGAAGTTATAAGAAATATTGAACAATAAAGAAGCTAATCGAGTTATCGACGAATGAGCTATATATATATATATATATATATATATATAAATGGGCTGTTTTACGTCAATTCAGCATGACGAAAATTATTTTGAAAAATCTTTTCAGCCAATCTTTTTATCTTGATCCCCATAGTGCAATAGAATTATCTCAGAATTTTAGATGTATTTTTGAGACAGTTCTCTTGTAGCTTGATTTTGGAGATTTCAAATTTTTCATCAACCTTGTGGCCTGCTTTCATCTTGATTTTGATGAATACGCTTAGATCGGCAATTTTTAGCAAGATGACCTGGCTTCGTACAACGGTAGCATACGATTTTCGAGCTATCAAACGATTTTGGCATCGTACTACGACTCTGATCATTAGCCTTGTGTGTGTTCGATTTTTTGTCTCGACTAGAAACAGAAAGTACATTTGTTTATCCCTCTTTAGAAAAAATCCGACGTTCTTCTTTGATTAGTCGCTCCAACAAAATGTCAACCTTTTGTCTTTCATCATCAACGTTATCCCATGAAGAACAGAAAGAGTCGTATTTACTCGGTAATCCATCGATTATTCGAGCGATTGATGCTTGTTCCGAGATTTTTCTGTTTATATCATTCAATGCTCGAGACATGTTTTGCATTTTTATAACATATTGAATAATAGTTTCACCTGAATCAATTTTTGCTGAGAAAAACTTTTGTAGTAACAAACTTTGATTTGCGGTCGATTTTTGTTCAAACATTGAGTTCAGTTTGGTCAACATTTCGGCAGCTGTCTCATAAGTTATCAGAGCTTCAGCCTGATTCAGAACCATCGCCATTGATAAAAGATACGCTGCTTTCGAATCTTCTTTAATCCAATTCTCGCCAGCAGCTGAGGTTAAGTCATTCGGTTTGACTTTAGTCCCATCAACGATACCCATAATATCATTGGCTTTCAAAATCGCTCGAATTTGAAACTTCTAAAGTTGCCAGCTGGTTCCATCAAATTTATGCATGCTATTCGGCAGAAGATCTGCCATTTTCGATATTGTACACCTTCCAGTAATCAATCCGGAACTTCGTGTATTACAACACGGATGAACTTCGTAATTTTACGACTCGACTTTATAAGCCTTCCTCGCAGCGGAATCGTCCTGAGCCCATAACCTATTATGGTTAACAATAAAGAGCAAGAATAAATTGAGTATTTATTCATAAAGTTCGATGTACATATTAATGGTCAAAGATCAACTGAACTTGGTTAAGAAGAACAGACGTATATAACAATAGAACAATAGCTGTGGACTTTCTTTTTCAGATATCAAATATTAAACAAAACTAGGGGGTACCCCCCCCCTACTCGCTTCGCTCGCCAACCCCCCGTGTGTTCTTTAGAAATCAATAATTTCAATAATAAGAAAAATTGGCATTTTTCCAGTAAAAAAGTTTTCTTGCGTTTTTGCTCTAAAACATCTCTAGATAGCTCAAAATTGAGGTCGAAGGTCCTGAAAAAATGTCTAATATTGCAAACTCCACCATTTTGAGCCTCTGTCAGGATGGGACATATGGTCTAAAAAATTCTGGAAAAAATTCAGGGGACATGATGGAGTCTTCTAGAATTCATAAAAAAATTTTCAGAATTTTTTTTCATTTTCACTCTCTCACTTGACAGAGAACCACCCATATATATATATAATATATATAATATATGTTGCCCCCTAGTTTCCCCCCCCCCTTAGTACCCTCTTTTTCCACCCTTTTTTCACCCCATTTTTCACCCTTTTTTTCCACATATTTTTTCACCTTTTTTCACCCATTTTTTTCACCTCTTTTTCCACCCCCTTTTTTTCACCCTCCTTTTTTCACCCTTTTTTCATCCCCCTTTTTTCACCCTTTTTTTATCCCTCTTTCCACCCCTTTTTCCACCCTTTTTCCACCCTTTTTTCCACCTCTTTTTTCACCCCTTTTTTCACCTCTTTTTTCACCCCTTTCTTCACCTCTTTTTTCACCCCTTTTTTCACCTCTTTTTTCACCCCTTTCTCCACCTCTTTTTTCCATCCTCTTTTTCCACCCGTGTCTTCGAATAAATTATTTATTTCCAATAAATATGCAATGGTCCGATCTCCTGGAAATTTTGCACACAGGTTAGTCCCGGCAAAATCTAGGCCGAGTTTAATTTTCAATAAAATCCGTTGTTTATTTGCCTAGCAACCGTTCCTAACGTGTTATCTCACGAATCTTCATAAGTGCTCATTGGGACTATGAGAGTTGATGAGAATCAATGAGAATCGAAGAGAATCGATGAGATATTTCCCATAGCAACCACTGTTGATATCTTTAGCAACCGTTGCTTCGAAAGTTGGGAACTCAATTTTAAGTTACACTTGATGACCAAGAAAACTGAATTGTTATATTTGCTCCATAGCAACCATTGTTTACCTCCCTAGCAACCATTGCGAAGGTTGGAAATGATCAATCTATGACCCATGTCCATAATTTTCGATGGCAAAGGACACAAAATCTTCCCAATTAGCTTTTCAGTAACCGTTGTTAAACGCCCTAGCAACCGTTGCCAAGGGAAAGAAAAAGTAAGTTTCGTTTCCAGTATTTTCAACTGCACAGGATACAAAATCTCCGTTTTACCCATAGCAATCATTGTTTACGTGTCTAGAAACCGTTGCTGCAGTAGAAGGGAAGGACTAAATATTATTTTGGACAATTTTTTTTCAATATAAATCCACTTATTCGTCGAAACTACCGTTTATTCACATCCCTAGCAACCGTTGTTTTGGAAGCTGGAAAAACAGTTTCAAGTCACACTCGATGGCCAGAGGCGCTAAATTGTTATATTTGTCCCATAGCAATCGTTTTTTACCTCCCTAGCAACCATTACGAAGGTTGGAAATTATCAATTTATGACCCATTTCCATCATTCTCTACAGCAAAGGACACAAAATCTTCCCAATTAGCTTTTCAGTAACCGTTGTTTACCGCCCTAGCAACCGTTGCTAAGGGAAAGGAAAATTCACGTAAGTTTCGTTTCCAGTATTTTCAACTGCACAGGATACAAAATCTCCGTTCTACCCATAGCAACTATTGTTTACGTGTCTAGCAGCCATTGCAATTTTACTCAAAATCTGCTGCTGAAAATCTGAAATGGAACACGCGGAATACACAAACCAAAAAATATGATCTAGCACATGTCACTATTAACCTAAAGTTAAACCCACTATTAATCTAAAAAACAAACGTTTAACATGAATATAGATAACATTAATCTTTTATTTTGATTCGAATCGTTCCTTCAGTATTCTTTTCAATCGAACAAAATCGAAATTTCAAGTTTAAAGTTTTATTGTTTTGAATGTAATTTTCTTTTAATTATTACTATACTTATGATTGAAATTATTGATTTCTAAAGAACACACGGGGGTTGGCGAGCGAAGCGAGCAGGGGGGGTACCCCCCTAGTTGCTCTAAAACATCTCTAGATAGCTCAAAATTGAGGTCAAAGGTCCTGAAAAAATGTCTAATATTGCAAACTCCATCACTTTGAGCCTCTGTCAGGATGGGACATATGGTCTAAAAAATTCAGAAAAAATTCAGGGGACATGATGGAGTCTTCTAGAATAATCACGCTATAAGACTGATAACTATAGTGACGAATAATTCCGTCCAGTATCAAAGTATAGTCAGGAATATACTCGTCTTATAGTAAAGATTATAAAAGGTACTATATTCAGGTATAATACGAAGACGAATGGGGAGTATAGTAGTCGTATAGTAAAACTATAGTAATCCTATAATCTGCTATAGTTCGAACGGAAATCGTAACTATAGTCACGGACTATAATCACGCTATAAGACTGATATAACTATTGTGACGAATAATTCCGTCCAGTATCAAAGTATAGTCAGGAATATACTCGTCTTATAGTATAGATTATAGTAGGTACTATATTCAGGTATAATACGAAGACGAATGAGGAGTATAGTAGTCGTATAGTAAAACTATAGTAATCCTATAATCTGCTATAGTTCGAACGGAAATCGTAACTATAGTCACGGACTATAATCACGCTATAAGACTGATGACTATAGTGACGAATAATTCCGTCCAGTATTAAAGTATAATCAGGAATATACTCGTCTTATTGTATAGATTGTAGTAGGTACTGAATTCTGGTATAATACGAAGACGAATGGGGAGTATAGTAGTCGTATAGTAAAACTATGGTTATCCTATAATCTGCTATAGCTCTCACTTAAGCCGGAACTATAGTTCCGGCTTAAGTGAGAGGTCGTTAGTGAGGTCGTTACGGACTGTAATCACGCTACTCGATTGATAACTATAGTGATGTATAATTTTATATTGTATAGAACTAGAGTCGATACTATATTCACACATCATATATGGGGCGTTCTTTGTCAGCTCTCCGAAGCCGGCGCGCGGACGCTAAAACCTCACGTTTTTGACGCTTGTTTTCGACTCTATATGACCCATATCTAAATAATGTTGGATATGCTATCAATGTAGTTTTTTCTCAGCTTTCCGATGGTAAATTTAGTTTTCCGAATTTTTCACATTTTTACAGAAAAAAAATATAAAACAGGCCATATCTCAAAAACCTATTTTTTTTAATTTTTTTAACTAGTCTAGATTGAAAGCTGAGGTTTTTTTACGTTGATATGGACCTTTTGGATACCTAATTTTTTTTTGTATTCGAGTAATTGAGTAGCGAACATGAGAAAATGCGCCGCGTCGGGCCGGGCCGCGCCGTGCCGCGCCGCGCCGTGCCGCGCCGCGCTGACTCCACGCGCTCCAGCTCAAGTCTTCTGCTTATAAGAGTGCCGAAATCGGAATATATTTAATATCCATACAAGTCTCTACCTGTTGGATAAACTACTATCTAGCGTAGATCATGTACTCATTTGGGTTATGGACTGAGATATGCGGACATTATTTCATTTCACATTCTTTGACCTCCGTTTTGGCTTTGATATTGAAGACTTTGCCATACTATGTTTCAACTGAACTACTTTTTCAGTTCGTTTTGATCTAGGAAAAATTTTATATTCCTCAACAGATGAAATTTTTTTGACCATCAGTCTGTCAACGGAAGTTGGTATGAACGCATGAAATTGCAGAGTACCTTGTATACCAAACCAATTATCAAATCTTTCTTTTAATTTCAGTTTAGCTTGCTCATAATCATAAATAATAATAATAATAATAATAATAATAATAATAATAATAATGATAATAGATTTTCATTTTCCATTGCGATTCCAATTAGAAGTATTGTTGCCTGGGCAGCCAGCTCAAGAAACATTCATGGTGTGGAAGTTCGCTTGGCACTAAAATTTCAATTATCAGCATCGTTGGCACGTGGTATCGGGCCCCGGGATAAGTAGCTTAGAAATTCACGGAATACTCAATTTTCGAATGTTAAAATTATAAATCTTTGAGCTATTCCTTGAGCTATTTCTAACCCTGAAAAAGGTAAGCGCCTAGATCGTAGGCGCTCGAAGCATTCAGGGAATGGAAATTTGCTCGATACTGGATTTTCAAACATTAGGATTATCGGCACGTAGACCGCGGACGACCAGAGCAATCGAGGTCTGGGGATACATTTTTCGAGCTATTTCCAACCCCGATGAGTGTGAGCGCCTGGATCGTCGGCACCTAAGGCATTCAGGGGTTGGAAATTTTTTCGATACTGAATTTCCAAACATAAGTACCATCGGCATGTAGACCGCGGGTCCCCAGAGCATTCAAGGTTTGGGGCATCATGTTTCGAGCAATTTCCATTTTCGAAAAGAGTGAGTACATGAGTATCATCGGCATGTGGACCGTGGTGCGACCATGGTGCGGAATATCGATTTTCGGGCGATTTACAAACGTGACAATAGGCGCCTGGATAATCGGTGCCCAAGGCGATTAGGGTTCAGAAATTAGCTCAATACTTAAGTTCCAATCATTAATATCATCGGCACGTGGACGGCGGGCCCCCAGTGCATTTAGGTTTTGGGAATCCGATAGATACCAATTTTCCAATCATATGTTTTATGGGTATGGGTACCGCGGGCCACCAGCGCATTCAGGGTTCGGAAAATCCGTTCTTGTGCGATTTTCGAACGTGAAAAGTATAGGCACTTGGATCATCGGCGCTCGAGGCATTTAGGGTTTGGAATTTTGCTCCACGCTTGATCTCTGTAATTATATTATGGATTCGTTCATGAAGAGTATCAACATATAGTTCACCGGGTCATTTCGGATCCTCAATTCCGTTTTTGGGGTTAATAATGGGTTGCATCTTGATCGCAGACGTCCTCAGTGTCCTGTGTTTATGGAGTGAGGGTGGATCTATTGTTCCTGACACATAGCTTTGGGGGTAAGAAAGCTCTGGTCGCCCTTCGCCCGCCTGACGTGCGGCCGCTCGATGACATTCGGGTCTATCTGCTCGCTCAGCGGATCGCCGGAGCGATGTGAAGTTGCACAAATGATATCTTTTTTTCAATGTCGCACCATCGAAACCAACGTTTTTTGGTGCCCAAGTCGGAACTCACAGAAGTCATCGTTGGCCCATTCTGTTAAAGTGTTGGCAAAGAAGGCACAAAAGGTTGCAGAGGTGATCGATATCGAAAAACGACCATCCATGATTTTTAAAAATTTCTACGGATTTCTACAAAGTCTTCCCGAACTTGACAAAGTTTCCATTTCCTACATTTGAACAACCATTGGAAATGTTTTAGAATTCATACATAAATGTACTTCATAATTAGTTATTACTGACAAGCGGTTTTTCTTGATATCAGAAATCCAATAATAGCATGAATTAGAGGACGAATAAGCGCTCATTTCAGGCCCCTACCTATAAAAACCTGATAATTGGTATCCGATATATATAAATATATATGTATATGGGTGATTCTCTGTCAAGTAAGTGAGAAAAAAGAATCTCAAACACTGAACATTTTTTTGGAGACTCTTTTGGATCTCACGTCGTCACAAGAATTTTCTCAGATTTTTTTGAGCCCTATAACCCTTGCTGCCAGGGACCCAAAGTTGTTATTTTTCTAATATTTTCCATATTATAGATGTCTTTGAACATTATTTACACCCATTAAATTACCTCAGGGCAAGAAAGTCATGATGATTTTTCCATGGTACTTATTTGAAGTTTTCGGAAACAAATATGTCTAAGATCGTAGGTGGTCGTATGACCATCACGATAGTCACTTTAGTACTCTAAATTATGCGAAAGTTGTTTTCAATCACCCGGATCAGGATCTCATACCCACCAAAAGTTAGCTTATCATTCTAACAAAGTATCCAGAGTAGTTCCAGAGTGGGCAGATTCCTTGATTGTCCATAGTAAACCAAAATATGCAAGAAAATTAGTAAATATCAAGATTTATCAGTTACACACACAGTAGATGATAAATCAATTTCCCATCATTTTTGTAATATTAACAAGAAAATGTTATGGTTCACTCCATTCAGTATTATTCATGAATATTTACTCATGAAATCAACTTATATTATAAAACTGCAAAGCTAAGTTCCGAACAGCATCGACCGGTAGGCTCAAATTCCAACTTCAAATTATTTTCTGATGAATAGAGGTGTGCGGGGGCCCAAAAACTCGGGCCGGGCCATGTCGGGCTTTTCCATCGGGCTTTCTTCGGAGGGGGGTTGGGTTTGGGTTCAGATGCCTCACCCCACCGCGCGTGTGCGCGTGTTCATAGCGCCGGCTCACTACACCGAGTCGCAAACTTCTCTCTCTCTCTCTCTCTCTCATAAATTCCGGAGGAGCACGACTCATCAGCTCAGGTGCCACCTCATCAAGACGCTCCTTTTTCCCATCATTGATTATTGCTCTCTTGTGTACTGCGATCTCTGTGAGGAGCGAAATCTGGTTCTTCAACGGCTTATTAATACTGGCATAAGATATGTCTATGGGGTGAGAAGGAGCGACTATATCTCTTCCTACAGGGAGGAACTAAACTGGCTTATGACATCTACTCGGAGAAGCTATTTCATGGCCTGTATGGTATATAAGATTCTCAAGTATGGCAGCCCGTCGTATCTTGCGGAGTGATTTCTCATGAATACTAGTACTCGTCCCTGTAGGGGTGGCTATCGGCTGCAGCTTGTTGTTCCCAGCTTCCGCAATGATTTCTTCTGTAGGTCGTTCCATGTCAGTGCAATTTATCTTTGGAATTCACTCCCTTCTGTAATAACTAACGCTTCATCTCTTCCTGTTTTCAAAAAACTTTTATTTCTCCACCTTCTTGCCTGCGACCGTGGTGAGAGCTTGCTCTATTCTTAGACTTTCCTTCTTACTCTTGATTCAAGTAAACGAGATCAAATAATTCTGAACTAAATTAAGCTAAATTTATACTGTTCATCTAGATATTAGTAACTGTATGTATAACTATGATCACATTGTACAACATACTGTACAGGTAGTAAATCAATCTAATCTAATCTCTCTCTCTCTCTCTCTCTCTCTCTCTCTCTCTCTCTCTCTTTCCTCTCTGCGAGACTGTGCAGACGCGCCGCCTCTTGCTCCTCGCTTTTTGCCTGTTTTTTTGGCCAGTGTGCCGCCCAGGGCGTGCTCTTTTCGTGCTGGTGAGTTTGGACGCTCGTCGACTCCTGCTGGTTCCGATAGTTGGACCTGCTCGTGCATCCTGAGCCGGAGTACACCAGATCTTGCCGGTTTGAGGTTACGTCGCCCTGTAGTCTCCGCTTTTTTTTGCTCCACGTCGCTGCTTGCTGTGCCTACTGTTGCCTTATTGACTCACAGTGACTTTGTTGTTGTGCTGTCTGAATTTGTGTGTATCGCATTGCTGTTTTGTTGTTACAGCGATTGTAGTTACACACTCAAGTAAACTCTTGACTGCTGTAAGTGAAGTGTTGGTGACCAGTTATTGTGCTTTTCGTGTCAACAAATTTTGCTTTTTGCATAATTTGTTGCTAGCAGTCGTGTGTCAGTGAGTGTTTATATTTATTTATATTCACTGCAACACGTGGTCTCCAGCCTTCCTTACCAGCTGTTGGGCTCAATCGATAATTTATCGACAGCCTATAGCGGGAGCACTCATCACGTCGTCGGCCGCCTTGGCTCCGTCCCGCTCTGCTCCCACCACAGTCTCACTGCGCTCGCCCTCCTCACTCCCCGCTTGGCCCACCGAGCGACTTTAGGCCTACTCTGCATCGCAGACTCTGGTCGTTTCATCATCAATTTTTTTTCTTCCTTCTGTTGGTCAACTTAGACTGCTCGCTGCACCGGATATGGCTCCTCCACTGAAATCGACTGCGAAACCAGCCGATAAGGCGAATCAATCTGCCAATGGTACTAGGCGCAAGGTGAGACAGGAGGATCTGTTGCTCTGTGCTAAGTGCAGCAAGCCTTCGCGCAGCAACATGCTTGTCAACCCGTGCGCGTCTTGTGCCAAGTGCTGGCATAAATGCTGCATGGCATTTATTACAGTGAAGTCTGGTGACAAGCCTGTCCGCTGATGCACTTACTGTGCTCCTGTTTATGCAGCTGCCTCATCCTCAGCTGGTCAACGCTCTGGTGGTGTTCAGCATGGCGCTCCTGATTCTGGACACCCCACACCATCCACCACTGTCTCTCCGCTTGACGACGTGTCTCTTGCTGGCTCCACTGGCGGTCGCTCAAGGTCTAGCTCCTTTTCATCTTGCAGGAATGACCAGCAAGATGATATCCTTTGCCGCATTCTCGCCAAGATGGACAAAATGGAAAAGCTTGACTCCATGGAGGCTTCAATTGCCAAAATTCAGTGTGATCTTCAATCCCTTTCTGATCTTGTCAGCCGTGTCGAGGTGACGGAGACCAGGGTGGAGTCCCAGGAGTCGCGCTTGCAAGCCATTGAGTCTAAAATGGCTGAACTCCGTCAGGGACAGAAGCGTGTTTGCTCCCTCATCACTTCTGGCGGTGCTTCTCTTAAATCCGGAGAACTTGCTGCGACTCTTGCTTCGGAGACTGATACCAGAATCCGCAATCTTGAGCGCATTAACAACTCGCTTCGCAACAAGCTAAATGAGATCATCCGCCAGCACAGAGAGCTTTCCGCGGACGTCGTCGTCACTGGGCTCGACGTGGAAACCGGGGCCGATCTTCGGAAACTCGCTTTTGCCGCTCTTGCCACTATTCACAGTGGTCTGCTGCCATCGGACGTGGTAACTGCTCGTTACATTCGTCCTCGTCAGGTCGCTTCTAGCGACCCTCCTACTTCAACAACTTCGGAAATGCAGCAGTCCACCTCGGCGCCACCATCGTACCGCAGGCCTTTGCTGGTGGTCACCCTTACCTCCCCCGCACATGTCACTAACATCATTCGAGCCAAAATCAGGAAAGGTAAGGTATTGACCTCTAGCATCAGCAATGATCTGCTCGAGGCGGCGGGAGTGCCTCTTCCTATAGAAATTCTCCCAATCAATGCCAATGAGTTTCTTCCTAAAGAAACTCATGCATTTCATCGTGCCGTCCGTACTAACTAGGAGACGGCTTGGGATACGGGTCACCAAGTTTGACCAAAATTTTTTTGGTGTTTTTTGGTAACAAAAATAGAGAGTATGCAGAGTTTTAGGGTCCAACGCTCCCACGCTTCCAAGATATTAATTTATGTATCCTGGGATGGAGCCGTTGTTCTCGTCCCAAATGACAATATGTCATTTGATACGTATTTCCGCACTGCTCTTTCACTGTTCTCACTTGAACACCACATTACATTTTATCCTAGAAACATACACAAAAAGTAAATTACACGTATACTCAACAAATCTTACTTCCATGCCTTACTCATATAGAGTAAAACACGAAATATATTGAAAAATCAACGATTATCGACTTTTCACTCTGTGTTTGGATATTGAAGCAATAATAACATATACCCAAGCACAAAGACAACAAATGCAGTATAATTGGACGACAATTCAGTGTCAGAATTGATTTTCACTCATGAAAACTTCAATTCTGAGCATGTGTCGACCAATGTCATTCTATATCCAATAATATTAAAACTTATCTATTCACAGTTTTCTTCTCACTTCAATGCAGTTTCTGGCTCTGTACAGCATACCTGGAACACAAAAATTATCACAAAGGAACATCTTTCAAACATATATGAAGAAAGGCAACCATATGCGTCGTTTGTAAACACAGTCAGTTAGACATGTGATGCATACTCAGGTAGACATTCCTCACTCACAAGAGTTTGAGTAATTATAATGGAAGTTTATGGATCATTTTCCGTCACAGTGTTCTCCAGCAAGTTTGGAGCTTGATCATGTGCAGCTGATGAGGATAATTTTCATTCAAGACGCAAGGGAATTTAAATAAGTAAACTTAACCTTTGCCTTTCTTCATATATTTTTGAAAGATGTTTCTTTGTGATAATTTTTGTGTTCCAGGTATGCTGTACAGAGCCAGGAGAGGCAATCCGATCTTTACTGGTGTGGTATATCGTCCACCTCATGCCCCACTTGTGCAGGGAACTAATCTCTTCCAGGACCTCGCGATGTATATGCACGACTACAGCTCCGAGGTCATACTTGGCGATTTCAATGCAGATCCATTATCGTCTAGCACTGATGCAAATATCATACGTGGGTTTTTGGACGAGAACTCCCTTGCACTCATTCCTTACGGTGTCACTCATCATACACCGACCTCTGACACCTGGCTTGATCTCTGCATCATTGACGAACTCGACACTGTCCTTGACTTCCACAAATCTGACACCCCCTTCATCGCAGGGCATGACTGGATCAGTGCCACTCTTGATATCTCTATTCCCAAGGTTATCCAGTCTGACTACACGTATCGGGATTTCAAATCAATTGAACCGATAGCCCTTAATGAATATCTTGCTGGCTGTGATTGGTCAGCCCTCGATGACTCCAACTGCTCACTCTCGAACGGTTTTCACTGCCTCTACACTCACATCCATTCTGCACTTGACGCTTTTGCGCCATTAAAAACAGTCAGACATAGAAAGAAACGCAGACATCCTTGGTTTACCAACGTGCACTCCCAGCTTATTAAGAAACGCAACAGACTCTACAGACGCTACAAACGTACCAAGCTCTACTTAGACTTGCTCCACTACAAACGTTTACGTGACGAGACTCATCGACTCGTAGAATCTGCACGTCTTGACTACTACTATGACCGGATCATAGGCCTATCTGACCCCAAGGAAGTCTGGAAAGAACTCAGGCATTTGGGAATCTGCCCGGATCAAGAGAGCAACATGTCGCACTTCTCTGTGGATGAACTCAATGCTCACTTTGCCTCGACTTCTTATGACGCTCAAGCACCCTCGCTTGCTCACTACCTGTCTGAGCTTCCTGAGCACTCGGCCGACTTCAACTTTACTGAAATCATGCTTCAGTCGCTTGAGGGCCATCGTCAAACAGAAGTCACAGGCGGTGGGCGTTGATGAGATTTTCCAGAGGTTCGTCCATGCGGCTCTCCTTACCCTCGGACCGCATCTTGTCAACATTTTCAATCTTTCGCTATCCCAGTCCGTTTTTCCCTGCAGCTGGAAACAATCTTTTGTACTTGCTCTTAACAAAGTGCCCTCTCCCACATGCCTGGGCGACTTCCGTCCTATCTCTTTGCTCAGCTTCCTGTCAAAAACACTAGAAAGAACTGCCTCAGATCAAATCACTGCTTACGTTGAAGCAAATAATCTCCCTGATGAGTTCCAGCCTGACTTTCGAACCGGGCATAGTACACAGACAGCCTTACTCAAACTTACTGATGACATCCGCTGCGGCAGGGACAGAAGGTCGGTGACTGCGATGCTCCTGTTTGACTTCAGCAAGGCCTTCGATACGGTCTGTCACGTCATGCTCTTGCGCAAACTCTCCGATATGGGTTTTTCGTCTGGCGCGCTTAGGTGGCTTCGGTCCTACCTTGGCGCTAGGAGGCAGGCAGTGACGGGCCGGAACGGTGACCACTCTAGTTTTCGCGACGTCAATTTTGGTGTCCCCCCAAGGCTCAGTTCTTGGCCCTCTGCTGTTTGCCCTTTATATAAGTAATGTGGCTAGACACTTCCCTGCTGATGTCAAGTATATTGTCTATGCTGATGATCTTCGGGTGTATCTCGAGTGCAACCTGTCTGACCTCGACGCGGCGCTTGCTGTTCTGAGCAGAGTTGGTTCTCGCATCGCTGAGTGGGCCACTCTTAATCATCTCAAACTCAATGTTGAAAAAACCAAAGCAATTGTTTTTGGCACCGGCTACTACGTCAATCAATTCTCTAAATTGGCACAAAACCACTCCATAGTGATAAATGGCACCCCGGTCCCAATTGAATCTTCTGTACGCAGCCTTGGTGTGGTGTTTGACGCCAAACTGGATTGGAGGCTGCATGTTCTCTCCATCTGCAAAAAAGCCAACTCGCTTATGTACCGCCTCCACCATTTCAGGCGCAGCACCACCCTTGCGCTCAGAGAGCACCTTATTCAGGCGCTTTTGTTTCCCGTGATAGACTACTGCTCTCTAGTGCTCTCTGACCTTTCCGATGAACAGGGCCTCCTTATTCAGCGTATCCTCAATACGGGAATCAAATACATCTATGGTGTAAAGAGGAGTGAGCGCATCACTCCCTATAAGCGTCAGCTTGGCTGGCTCACTTGCTCTGGTCGCAGAGAGTACTTTTCGGCTTGTACTCTCTACAAAATCCTAGCTAGCGGTAGGCCTTCTTACCTTGCGAATCGCTATCAGCTAAACACTAGCCAGAGGCCTGTAAGGGGTGAGTGTCAAAGGCCTCTTGTCGTTCCCCCGTTCAGACTGGAGTCGACCAGGAACTCATTCTACATTAGTTCGACCTACATTTGGAACAATCTCCCCACTCATATTCGCGCCATCAACTCATTCGCCATGTTTAAGCACCACATCTTCAAATTTATTTTTGACCGCGAAGGTATGTCTCTTATTACTTAAGTCATTCCATCTACCTCATTTTTCACTGTTATTCATGCATCCTCGCTGCACCCGTTCATACTAACACACTTACCTCCACCACTCCACCTACTTTTAGACAAACTCTGTATCTTATATTTGTTTTTGTTTTTTTTACCATATGTATACTTTATTCTACTATTATTTTATTGTACAACATGATGTACATTAATAAAAATTCTCTCTCTCTCTCTCTCTCTCTCTCTCTCTCTCTCTCTCTCTCTCTCTCCCCTGCCTGGAGCTTAGCGAGTAGTCGCGAGTGCACGCTTACGGGAATTCGGGCCAAGGTCAAGGTGCACGGATCGCTTGCCGGCCCGCGTGCCATGGCGGAGTGCTAGCTGCCCCCACTCTAGACCTCCGGAGGGAAAATCGTCACTGTCGCGGCTCCCCAGAGTCCTGGGGATTTGACCGTCAGTATGTAGTCCAGTGTTCATGGTGTTCGTAGTGATTTGTGTTGTGTTGCAGGAAGAGCAGGTAACAGCCACCACCATTCTCTTTTCTGGACACCTGTCGTGGCTACTCTATCTAGGAAATCCGCAGCACCACCGGGATGGGGCAGAACAGAGATTAGTGGTCTGCTCTAGAGCTGAAGCAGACTTTCAGCCAATTTCTAGCTTTGGGGGGTAATATTCAGCTCTAGGTAGATGGATAGTTGAAGGGATAGATGCCAGCTCCACCAGAAGTTGAACCTGACAACTACTCCGTCACAAAAGAAGCTATAACTGGACATTTTAAAAGTCGGAATTCTCCCTCATTCTCTACAATTAAAGATACTTCATCTACTGTTTATACTAAGAAAGTTAAATGCATTCCAAAAAAATGCTTATGCATTTCTCTTTCTACGCGAGGTTCTTGAGCTCTATAATTGACGATCCATTTTTTCTCACCCAGACGACGCAGCCGGTGGTATCAGTTACTCACCTCCGATTATGGAATTGATTATTTGAACAGGGTTCAAAATTGTGTTGGATGAAGTATCCACAAAATTTTGGATTATGTATTTGATAAAATACATGATAATAACAATGCACGGACGACCAGTATAAGCTAATATCATTTACATTGATATTTGAAAGATTTAATCGGCAATGATTCGGACATTCTCAGCCATGATACTTTTCACAAATTGAAAGAAATAGATTTTAATGTCATAAAGCTATTGAAAAAAGGTCATGCGAGAATTTCTAGCATCATATTAGGTCGACATCAGACACATTGTAAATTGTTAATTGATGGGTTTATAAAAACAAGATGATGAATAAATAGAGAAAATTTGACCCATTCACCAACTGACACCTCACCAAGAGAGAAACAACCTTGTTCCTCACATTCATTTCAATTGTTTCGATACTAATGAATTTTGATAGAATTATGTAATTTTCTATATGAATTTGAATGAAATTTTTTTCAGTCGATCTGATTGATTTCAACGCATATATTCCTCATATACTGTCAGTGAGTCCACTTATATTAACAGGTTGAAGAATTAATGTTAATGAGATTTGGATAAAGAATGATTCTCCTAGATGGATAAAATTTGGCGAGCGAATTTGTAAAAGTAATAAACTCAAGGCCTTAGAAGGATAATGTAAGAGGACTCGGAAAACTGGACACTATGGACTGACCAGGGGGTCATTTGTTCTGATGCCAAATTTGCTCATGATACTTTATAAGAAATATGACGCTGAGTCATCTCCCTCTGCTTCATCGTGAAAGTTTTCAGAGAACGAGGTATTATGTCCTCGACACGATCAGACATGGTGTCATATTTCCCATAATACCCCTCGTGAGGAATATAACACTTGATCATTGTCAGATGGAGGTAATAGACCTTCAAATTGATTGCCGTTGCGTTGAGTCTCAAACGTTGGCATGAAATTCACTTCCAGAATTAGTTTTGTACCAATGAAAGTCATATCGTATTTCTTTCGAAATATTGAGGAAATGTTATATAACGGGTCCTATTTTTTCAAAGTTTTTATCGACGTGAAAAATTGTCAGCGTTAGATTTAGACTATTAAGAAAAAAACAAATAACTTCTCGGGATATAACCTGTTCCATGCTTTTTTCTTTGGAAACGTGAAAATTTTAAAAAATTAAATCCTCCTCCGGAGAACTGAAGAAAAACTACATTTATACCATATTCGACATTATTCAGATATTAGCCTCATAGAAGCAAAAACAAGCATCGAAAACGCTTTAGGCGGTTTTAGCGTCCCTGCGCCGGGGGCCCGATTCTGTAACTTAGCGCGAGCGTAAAATCGACTTTAGCGCCCGCAGTGCGTGCGAAAAAGCGGTTTTGCGCTCGAAGTTAACAGTTAACGCGAGCGTTAATGTACAACGACGGCGGAAAGTCCAATAACGCTCGCGTTACGGTGACTTTACGCTTATCTTTGAAGCCTAGCTCCTCACCCGGCTTTAAAGAAATGACGCTCATTATGTCACTTGTTTTTTCCGAACGTATTGTCCGATCTCCCTAAAATTTTGCAGACGTGTTATTGATGTCAAGGTGTGTGCCGAGTTGAATTTTCAGCAACATTCCTTCTTTATTTCCGTTGCAAGCGATTCAACTTCAATGTGTTCTAAAAACGGCTGGTTGGAGTACAAAATGACCTGTACTCTAACGCCTCAGACCAATCATCTTATTTTAATACTAAAACGTGATCCGAGTATCTTTATGCGCCGCTAAAACGGTTAAAACGCTCAAAATAGGAAATATCAAAAATCGTGCCAAATTGGCTTAACTTCGTTTTGATACGAAAAGGAGCATTTTGAGTAAGATACAAAACAGTTTTAGCAAAACTGATGTGACCAATCGAAAGATGAGATGCTTTTTACATAAAAATGAGTAATGACGTTGGAATTTGAGCCAACCAGTCGATAGCTGTTCGAACCTTAGCTATGCAGTTTCACAATATAAATGGATGTCATAAGTAAATATTCATAAATAATACTCAAGGAAAAAAACCATTACATTTTCTTGTGAATATTACAAAAATAATGGAAAATTCATTTACCGTCTACTGTGTGTGTGTAACTGGTAAATCTTAATATTTACCAATATTCTTGCATATATTGGTTTACTATGGACAATCAGGGAATCTGCCCAATCTGGGCAGCATTATGAAAGAGGTCAATGTAAACAGAATTTGTCAAACTAAGTCCTAGAAAGGTTTCTGTATTTATTTATTATGTATTTTGTACATTATTGAATACATTATCATTATGATAATTATTATTAAGATCATTAGGCGTAAGACAAGCATCATCTTGAACTTTTAACGATCTATAAGGTGTATAAGGTGTCTAACGATGTAGAAGGTGTTCAAGACAAGAACATGATGGTTATTCTTAGCTAGGGTCACAATATAGCCTTCTGAAGTGATTTTCAACCCCCAGCATCTTGATACCTGAATTTAAACATTTTATCTTTTTTATTTTTATTATTAAAAAAAAATTCTTTACTATCTTATGCTTCTTTAACTGTAAACTTGAAATCCATTACATCAACATTACAACATTACAGTGACAGCCAAGCCAACTACAATGTCAATGTATCAGTAGATAGGCTATGCCGGTTCTACCCCACTGCCGGTTCTACTCCACTGCCGGTTCTACTCCACTGCCGGTTCTACTCCACCACCGATTCTAATCCACCGCCGATTCTACCCCAGTGTCGATTCTAGACCCCTGGTTTATAAGCGGCATGTCAATTTCATAGTGAATTCTGTGCGAGCTCGACGCCGCGAGGATATAGCACGCTGCCCGCAGTGGGAAGCTGCGAGTTTTAGCTCGAGGGGAGGGTCTACAACTTATGAACAATCCATGGGTTCGGTATATGTATATTTGGACGTTGCGATGATGAAGTGTTTGAAGAGTCTAACATTGTGGAGAGCACAACTAGCTTTGTATGCTCCGTTGTGATGAGGACAAACCGTTGCAAGTTTGATTCTGTTCAGTGGTGGATAACCCATTTCTGCCAGATCGTGAACATTGAATCTGAAGCGCTCCAACCAGTTCTTCTGAATTGAACCTGCCACATATATTTTCTTGGCATCGCACAAGTTTTCTCTGAGGATGGGTCCAATAGCGGTGTAAGGACGATCTCCTGCACTCCAGGGTGTTCCGTGGTGATGTTCAAGCCAAGTATTCATTTTCTTGTATTTATCGGTGAGTCGGTTCCAAGGAAATGGATTCTCAAATAAGAATACAAAAGGCTCGGCATTTTCGCTGAGCGGAAGGATGGCTAGCTCCTTGAGAACGTAATCGTTGCCTGGCTGTTTGAAGCCCTGCATGTCAACAACGTACTCCATCTCGAGAGTGAATGAGCTCTAGGATTGATGCAGGTGTGCTTTTATAATCCTAAACGACTTTCCTGACATCCCCACTCATTGGATTATACTCAACGATTCTGTCGTGTATGATCAAGCAATAAGCGGAGGTGTTTTCAGGGAAATTATCTTTAGCTTCAAATTCCAAACGAACATCCACTGGAGCGTTCTTGAGAGATTCGTTTTGCTTCGAACAATCTAGCACAATCAATGGTATTTTCTTGATGAATTGTTCTCTACTCAAGATTGGTTCTGAATCTTTGCTATAATATGAATTCTGGAAATTTGTGTACATATCGTAGAGGATGGCATATTGATTACGATCAATGTCTAAATTGAGATTACCATACGGATAATACTGAGAATTCAAAAATAGCTTCACATTTCTAATTTGACAATGATCGAAATGACTAGCATTGACATTTCTGAGGTTTTTTCGTTTGGTTTGAAAACCAAGAATGATGAAGCGTGGTTTTTCCAACTGATTCGAAGTTTTCACTGTCCAAACATGATTTCTGGCAGCAGGAAGAGCTGGGTACTCGTGAAGCTCCCACGATCGGAAACTCATAGCAATAGGCTTACCTCTTTGCAACTGACCCAACAAGCGAATTTTATACTCGTTGGAAAGTAGCACATATGGCATGAGCCATTCAATTTTTATCAACACAATTTTTCCATCTTCCCATTTATCCACGTCACCATGTTTGTAAGAGGATTGTATGATTGCGTTGTTATCAGCGTTCGATCTTCGAAGCACCAACTCATGTTTGGTGTTGACTACAATCTTGCGATAATCTTCAGCAAATCCAAGTATCATGCTGAGTGGGATGTATAGATCAAATTAGCCTTGATCATTGACGATACTCTTATCTTCCTCGACGTCTAGCCAACCAGCGTTTTCTGTACTCTGTCTGGTATTGAAAGAAATCCATCCTTTCATGAGACTGGTTAGACCGACATTTTTGCAACGATCAATCTCTATAGCGTTCATTTCATATCGAATTTCTTCGAATAAATGACAGATGCCGTTGTTGACTATCTTCGTATGTGCTAAAGCTGTATTGTCGGGCTTGCTTATTCGACCACAAATATGTAGTGAGCTCCTCGATGGTAGGAGACACAAATCCTGATGTTGTATTGATATACGTATCTCATCGTTGTTGTTGAAGTTGGATCCAGTATATGGTTGATGAGCGTGCACCTCATAGTGTGAGATACTCTCATCAAATGCGATTGGAGCTTGAATGTTTAGAATGTCTTCCATCTTTCTTGAAACAACAAAAGAATATGCAAGTTATTTTCCACCAGGGCTGATTTTGAAGCCGAGACTTTTTAGGAACTGAATGTTTTGACGTGTTAACGCTTCGAGAGCTCGTTGACGACTGATGCTCGGAAGTTATTTTCCACCAGAGGGCTGATTTTGAAGCCGAGACTTTTTAGGAACTGAATGTTTTGACGTGTTAACGCTTCGAGAGCTCGTTGACGACTGATGCTCGGCAGACATGATGCGCTGCTTTTATACCCTCGTCCGTGGTAGATGATCCCCATTATCCAACAGATTTTATATGCAATCTGACTGTTATAATTTCTCCACGAAAATTGACAAGACGTCCGTCCTGGTCGACTATCCGCAGCTGAATGTGATCTATGTAGTTGACGCTGATTGGTAAGTATATGACTGGTGATGGAACTCCAATAATCTTGTATCCTGGCTCTACAGCGGGGAAGAATTCGTGAATAGTGTGAGCTCGCTGTCCGTTTATATATGCACCAGCAGTGATGTTACATTCGATTCTCAATGAATTGATGTGGAGAATTTTCACTGGTAAATCTGAGTGGTGAATTTGATCAGGTTTCCATGTGCGTTGAATGAATCCTAGCAATCGTTCGATAGAATCTTTTGGTTTGAAATTGATTCTCTTATTACACTTGATCTCACTACGGAGTGTATTATTGTTAGCTTTCAGACTGAAGGATTTATCACTACCAGCAAGTTTTTCTTGTAGAAGTCTATCGATATCCTCTATCTCATAACTTCCTGGTGGTATAGTTATTTTTTTCTCATCGATGTGAAGTTTATTGTTATGCTCATCGACGTTTGGAATAGAACTCAATGTTAAGAATTGTATCAAACCTACAGCATAATTTTTATCCGGTGAGAGTTCGATTGATGGATAAAACTGTGCTTCAAGAACGGATGAAGTGTCCGATAGAGTTACAGTTATTGAGTCCATGACTGCTCAAAGTATAATGAAATTGTGTTATGATGACTGCTATTTATATACCTTTCTTACCACTCAAAAATTGTAAACACAAGTGACCGCAATTGTATGTCCCAAAGTTTTGGTATCTTTGTGGATTATACTTTACTTGATCAACACCCAGGTAAAGCAGCAAGTCTAGTGGAGGCTGTAGATCACCAAAACTGTCGAAATAAACGACATCATCTCCTCGCTTTCGATAAGCTACCCAGTGAGTTCCAGGTCCACTTGCATCATCTAAATTCACTATTGCTGATTCTCTATATCGCGGACCGCTGGATGGTAGAGTATTTCTCATAAATACACCACGGAAATATGGAATCTTCATTTTCTGGGCATACTCTAGGATATGAAAGTTAGACAATGCTCTGTCAGGTAGAATTACGTCGGGCTTTTTTTTTAAACCCTAGACGGGTTTTTTTTACCTCTAGACGGTTTCAAATAGAGACCGGAACCTTTTCTGTATGGCTTCAAGTAGAGTCCTTTACCCAGAGCAATAGCCTCCATCGTTTTATTGTGTCTCTGACTCTCATTCAGCTGATGTTTAGCTGGTTTTGCTTCGTTGATTGTTTTCATGATTCCAGCTGCTCCACTTGCCAATGCACCAGTCGCGCTTAAACCTGCGAATATTGGAATGAGGGGTAAGACTCCACCAATTTTTGAAGAAACTGGTAAAATCCGTGGGACTTTTACGTGGTTCTTACCCCCTACTTTCTTGATAGCCGCTCGAGCACCTTTGAGAGCTGAACTGATAACTGTTTTTGCACATCTACCTGGAACTACAGATTTTGAAGCAGCCTTGATGATGATGTTCAATGTAGTAGATACTCTCTTATTTTTCTTAGTAACCCTCTTCTTCTTCTTCTTTCTATTTGACAACTTTTTCTTGATACCCATTCCAAACAGTCTTTTCAATGCAGTGGGTGCTCTCTTCTTTTTCTCAGTAACTCTTTTCTTAGTAATTTTCTTCTTCTTTCTGGATATCAACTTTCTCTTGATACCCATTCCGAATTTACTTTCCAACTTCATTGCGTTCGTAACTACCCAAGCTGCTGTCTTCTCGCCACATCCTGCGTCGTCAGAACGAACTCTTCCCCAAGCCTTGTCAGCAAGAGCTTTGTCGGCTAAATTTCTAGCCCCAATATTTTTACGGTTCTGTGAATAAGCTATATCGTGTTCCTTGCAAGCTGCGTCCAGAGGATTGATTCCTGAATCTCCACGAGCTAAACGTTAAGCTAGTTTTGTTCCAGGTCCACAATACTGATATCCTGTTATGTGAAGCTCGAAAGGAAGTTTATTAATAGCTTTATTCAACAGACCTCGACCTTGCTTTTTTTTCTTTCTTCTGTAGACGATCATCACTCGGTGACGGCCTGCATACAACTGAGCTCGAGACTATAAAAGCGTGCTATTTATACCCTCACCGCCAGTCTTGTTCGAGATTGCGAGCAGCAAACATGGATTTCGCTCAGCATTCCACGAAACTTCCAGTAATTAATTTCTATGGTATTGTTGAGGATGAGAAAAAGATCAAGAGACATGGAGAACTGCTTCCAGATAGTATAAGAGCAGTATTTTGTGGACCATCAAATTGTGGTAAAACCAATAGTTTGCTGTCACTTATAACTGATCCTAATGGATTGAGATTTGAGAATGTTTATCTGTATTCAAAATCTCTCAATCAACCAAAATATAAATTTCTCAAAGAACTATTGGATGAGATAGATGGTATACAATATTTTCCATTCAGTGAGCATGAGGAAGTGATAGCACCAAACAATGCACTACCCAATTCAATGATGATATTCGATGATGTAGCTTGTGAAAAGCAAGACAACGTTAGAGCTCTCTTCTGTATGGGCCGACATAAAAATGTGGATTGTTTCTATCTTTGTCAGTCATATGCCCAAGTACCAAAACATCTCGTTTGAGATAATGTCAATCTACTCGTATTATTTCGACAAGATGATGTGAATTTGAAACACGTGTATGATGATCATGTAAACACAGATATGGCTTACACAAACTTCAGAGATTTGTATTCGACATGTTGGAAAGATAGATATGGTTTTGTTGTGATCGAAAGGACAAACCAATCAACAATGGTCGTTATCGTAAAGGGTTTGACAGTTTTGCTATAAATATAGCACGTTAACAATTATCATCATCAGTTTATCTTTGGACGTTGAAGCATCAACATGTCTGATTTAGCAAGAGAGAAAAATACGCTTGAGCAACTCGTCAAAGCACGAGAAGCTGTCAAACGTAAATATAACTTATTGAAGTTCGAGAAAGCTGAAGTTGAAAAGACACTGGGTGATGCATTCAAACCCATCATTGAACCACTGGAGAAAATTATCACGCAGAATGAGCAGAAAACCACACCTCAGTATGGAGAAAAAATTATTCCCAAGAAAGAAATTCAATACACTTCTTCTCTGACACCTCCTCGGAGATAGAGAGCGAGAGCAGCGTCACCAATATCTATGCTAAATAATACAATAGAATCTCGAACAAACAACATCAATGAAAAGACACCCTTGAAGAAAGACAAATCAGATGCAGGAGATAAATTATATGGAATACGACAAGAATATTCTGGTGCATATAAGCTTGGTAATAGTCGAATTATCTTTGAGGATGATAAAATAGTTGTAAATGGTTTGGTGTATGTTGCTACACCAGGGTTGTTGGAATTAATACGCAAAAAACATCCTAGTCATGAGTTGTATAATCAAAAAGACTTACGGACTTATCGTGAAATTCTAGAAGTCACGAGTGCTCACAGAAAAGGTTATGATCCGAATGCATCACTTCGAGTTTCTAATAGTATTAAATTTAGAAAAATCATTGGTCCTATGTTCAATTCATCTACTGGATCTGGACTTTTACCAAAATATAAGTATGCTCGACCTGGTATGAGAATGAACTACGTTTACTGGGATGATCCGAACGAGCTAGTCGATCGACTTCGTCTTCTGATTGCCGAACGATCGGCGGGTAATCTGAATCACGAGAATGAGATTCATTCGATTATTGAAGAGCTCAGAGAAGCAGGCTATATATTGAACTGATTGTGATAATTTGCTTCAGTATCAAAATGAGTGTCGACGTGTTCGGACGTACTTTGAAGAGGAAGTCGGAAGGAGCCCCCGGCCCTCCGGGTGTTGGATATAAATTCACTCTCGATGGTCAGTTCGATGCTGAGCAGAGAAGATTGTGCAATCTTGCCGCACCTGTTGAACCAGATGATGCAGTCAATTTCAGTACCCTCAAACAATTCGTTGAATCGGAAGTTGCAAATAGATTGAAAAGTGAGATTGCTCAACTAGAAATCCGTTTCAGCACACTCGAAGCACAGATCAGCTCTAAATTTGTACGAGATATTGAAGAATTGATTGATATTGAGGACAGTCACAAAGAGGAGGTTGACAAGCTGATCTTGGATTTCAACACCAAAGTTAAACAGTTAAGAGAAAAATTGGACTTCTTACACGGTGCACCTGTGTATGAGTAAAAATGGAGCAAAAGCAGGTGGTAGTCGAAGAGTTGCACAAACCTGCCCGACGCAATTATCCACGCAGAAAGTTTGATATTCGTGGATTGGATGAAACATGGCAAGCCGATCTAGTTGAAATGCAACCTTATTCTCGACAGAATAAAGGTTATCGTTATATGCTCACAGCCATTGATGTTTTCTCCAAATATGCTTGGGCCATTCCAGCAAAGTCAAAAAGCGGTGAAGATGTTACTGATGCTATGAAGTCTATTCTCCATCAAGGACGAGTACCAAAACATCTCCATGTCGACATGGGCAAAGAATTTTACAATAAAAACTTCCAAGCACTCATGAAAAAGTATAAAATTAATATGTATTCGACGTACAGTAATTTAAAAGCAGCTATATGTGAGCGATTTAATCGGACTTTAAAAAACAAAATGTGGAAGCAATTTAGTCTGCGAGGTAATTATAAATGGCTTGACATCTTATCAGATCTAATAAAAAGTTACAACAACACGAAACACAGAACGATCAATATGAAACCACAAGATGTTACTTCTATCAATGAAGCTCGAGTTTTGAAAAAATTCTCTTCGAAGAATATTGCTGTAAAAGCCCCAAAATTCAAGCTGAATGATAAAGTTCAAGTAAGTAAAGTGAAACAAGTTTTTGAGAAAGGTTATACACAAAATTGGTCAACAGAGATTTTTACTATTCAAAAAGTATGTAAAACAAATCCTGTTACCTTTCATTTGAAAGATTATCAAGATCAACCGGTTTCTGGTGGTTTTTATGAACGAGAGCTTTTGAGAGTTAAATATCCAGATGTCTATTTGATCGAGAAAGTTATAAAAAAGCGAGGAAATGACGTGTATGTAAAATGGTTAGGATTTGATAAATCTCATAATAGTTGGATAAATAAATCAGAACTATAGAATATAGTTTATCTCTTTTTTCTTTCTCAAAGAGAAAGCTTTGTAACGGGGTAAAAATCGACCCACCGAATCGGACTTCGGGACCTCGATTTTCGTAATCTACGGGTCGAAAAACATGGAAATCCGAAAATGTCTGTATGTATGTATGTGTGTGTGTGTGTGTGTGCGTCCCGTTTTTTTTTCGTCCACGATAACTCTCGAAGGAATGGTCCGATCGTCTTGAAATTTTGCACACCGGTTAGTTGTGACAAGATCTAGTCCGAGTTAAATTTTCAGCAAAATCCGTTGGTTATTTCCCTAGCAACCGTTCCTAACGTGTTTTCTCACAAATCCTTATGAGTGGTCATTGGGACAAGCCGGAAAATCAGTTTTAAGTCACACTCGATGGCCAATGACACTGAATTGTTGTATTTGCTCCATAGCAACGGTTGTTAACCTCCTTACCAACCGTTACGAAGGTTGGAAATCATTAATTTATGACCAATTTCCATCATTTTCGACGGCAAAGGACACAAAATCTTCCCAATTAGCTCCTTAGCAACCGTTGTTTACCGCCCTAGCAACCGTTGCTAAGGGAAAGAAAAATTCATGTAAGTTTCGTTTCCAGTATTTTCAACTTGCTATAGAGAAAATTGGGAAAATTTGGTGTCTTTTGCCGTCGAAAATGATCAAAATAGATTTTGAATTGATCATTTCCAACCTCAGCCGTCGAAAATGATCAAAATGAGTCTTCGAGTTTGCTAAATACGGACTTAAGGGCAGGACGGATCGATTTTAACCACCATTAAACCGTATGACAGTCACAAGATGAATTGATCGAAAAATCAAGCAGGTCCAAATGTCTGGCATCGTGTAGAACCTAGAACCGTTTGCTTTGTTGCATTTGATCAAATAATAAGAGAGCCCGGGCAGACATCAACAGTCGCGACAAAGTTTGGTCAATTGAAAAAGAACGACACTTTACACAGTCACAAAGATACGAATTGAACTGATTAAATAATATTTTTGTAATTTTTGAAAAATAAATGATAGTATCTACGCTAGTGGAATGGTGAAAATACAGGTTTGGGATGCGTTTGTGGGTGATGTTGAAGCCTCTTTGAGTAAGCATACTGCTAAGGCACTTGGCAGCGGTTTTTTTATTTATTAAATCTATAAATTACAAATATGAAATATTAAGATGAGTAAACGTGAACTGACTAACTGATAACTTTACGACAAATAATACATTTTGGATCATCATCATCATCACTCATCAATCTACATATAACATGATGTCCGCATGGTAAAAATACAATACTACGCTCTTGATCGTAACAAATTCTACACAACCATTCATCTTTAATTTCTGAATTTGACTCTTGTTGAACTGAGTTGTTATTTCTGTTACCGCGTGGGACTTGTAGTCGTGATGCCAGCTCACCCAATAGTCCTTCAGATGGATAGTGTGAATCAGGTATAGCATTTGGATGATAATCTAGTCCATAATTGTCTCTAACTGTTCGATTGGTGATGGTGGTTGGGTCGGCTCCAATTCGTACGTTACCGCATAGTAAATTACGAATAAAGCGACATCGAGCACCCCAGCGTTGATGTTCTACCATCGGATCATCACCCCTCTTCCCAACCACATATCTCAGTTCCACCTTGTCAATCTGGCTGGTGTAATAAAAACCAGCAGCAGCAAGTTGCGTGGGATACACATGAATCGATAACCAACCAGCAAAACTCTGCAATCTGGTCTCTTCGAATCTGTTGATAAAACATTTTATTCTTGAATATTAAATAAGATTCTTGAAAATGACTGAAAGAAAATGGATTATTACCGATAAATATCGTGGTTGGAAGATGATGATGATGCCATAGCTGTAGAAGACGATCCTTGCAAGAGAGAGGTACTTGATTCGACAAGCGCTCGTTGCAAACTGAGTCAGACAGTTTAGAGCAAGAACTATTATATAATACGTTAAGTCTAATTTTTAGAGAGAAAGGGATGAGAGCCCCACCTTCGCTCTCTTCCAGTAAGGAACAACCAATCTTCGTCACTCATGAACCTTATACTTCAAACGAATTAAAAGTATAGGATGCAATTGTGACTCGTTTTCCCCTCCTTTTTCTTTCCCTTTTTTCTTCAATTTATTTACAACTACTTACGGGCCAAATTCAAATTTATTCTCTCCTAAATGAAAAATAAATAATTCATTTCTTTCAACTCTGCTCGACATATCATTGAATAATATTGTATTCTCGTATAACGCATTCGAAATTCGAGCAGGAGCGAAAATTTGAAATTCTTGATCCATGTAGAAGACAATTTTCTTTCCATATCTCGTATCTACTTTCTTGATGTCTGTGACGCTGTATCTCTGGTTGATGACCAAATCCCTCCAATTCCTTCTTGGAAGGAAAACACTGGCAGCAACCTCATTCAGTGCAGCTAAGTCCATTTTAGCTAATAACGAAAAGTCTTGTTAGCTTGAAAGTGTGTGTGTGTGTGTGTGTGTATGTGTGTGTGTGTGTGTGTGTGTGTGTGTGTGTGTGTGTGTGTGTGTGTGGTGTGTGTGTGTGTGTGTGTGTGTGGTGTGGTGTGTGTGTGTGTGTGTGTGTGTGTGTGTGTGTGTGTGTGTAAAACTTACATTGAGTAGTTCTGTTGTTCGGTTGAAGCTAAATCTGATGAGTGCTGACACCAACCTCGAATTGGAACTCCTGAACTAGCTGCTCGTCTTGAAGCAATAGAAGTTCTTCGTCAAGTAGACTGCTGCTGCTGCTGACTGCTCTCTAGCTCGTCTTCTGATCGAATGAGCTCTGAGAGTGGCTCGCGCTCCTTATATACCTCCTGCGGCAGCTGCTCAAATAGTTTTGGAATATTCTGCAGTGACTGTTGCTGCTGCTGCTGCTGACTGCTCTCTAGCTCGTCTGCTGATCGAATGAGCTCTGAGAGCGGCTCGCGCTCCTTATGTACCTCTTCCTCAGCCAACTGTTCCAATAGTTTCGGGATGTCCTTATGACCCCATGGAAAGGTATCCGTTTGGTTGGGCATTAGAAATCGTTTATCGTCGCAATAACTAAGAGCCACCTTCTTTTGTTTCTCTTTGCAAACGTTGTGCCTTCGGGAGCGAATGACATTCTGATGACATCGTACTATTTTCCCATCAAACAAACATTCTCTGTAATGCTCTGGAGTGATGGCTCTTTTCACCACGTGAGTCTTTACTCCTTTTGCTTTCTTTATTGGAAGCTCATTCTCGATAATGATGATATACATCTTGGATCGTAGGCCAAAGAACTCAGTTATTATCTTACCATTGCATTCATCTTTGAACAAACCCAGCTCCTTCTTGTTCTTCAGTTCAAAGTTGAATCGATTGTTGGGTGGATAATCTGATGTATCGAACATTTCAGAGTGCTCATGCATGACTTTATAGATATCTACATCTCTTATCTCGTAGATGAAGCTATCTGTGTCAGTGTACAATAGCTTACACTTGTCACCCAACCATTTGCGCATTTTCATATAGTGAAAGTCATACATGTATACTTTCGATAAGTCGAGAACCGAAAGTCCAATGTGAATCGGTTTTCGAATGGTGATTTCCGATTGATTTAGCTGTATTACACATACATTCTCACCTAGAACTGAGCAGCTGTGGAAGTGGGGGCTTGCGATGTAAGTAGATGCACCATATCGTCCAGTCCAATGGGATACGATCTTGATATTCAGGTACTTTCGCTCGTTCTCCATCGTCTTTCCGAAAACAGCATTATTCATCAATTTGGAAAAGTTCTTTTCAAATTCGTTTACTGATTCTTTCCTCTTTTGACTGTTGTAATCGATGTATGATTTCAGCCACGGAGTTTGTTTGAATTTCAGAACTCTATGTATCTGCTTCACTTTCAATCCTAGTTGAACTGCTTGCTTAAAAAATTGATAGTGCAAAACGTATCGATCCTTGTCATTGAAGGTAGTTAGCAGCTTCTTCTGCTTTGAACCTGGAGGGGCTTTGTGTTCTGGAAGATGAGGTATGTCTCGATGCTCATCATGCAGACTTTCAGGATATTCAAAGCTTTCCTCCAGAAGATAGCCAGTAACCCCATCGTCTGGAGTGTTCATAATGAATTCAACTGATGGCATGTGACTAATCCATTCAAAACCTCCACGTGGAAGATACTGATTCATAGCGAGTCCATAAAGATTATTTGCATCTAAATATATCAAGTATTTTTTCTCAGCATCAGGATTGTAGTGAGCCTCCATGTATTCGTTATTTGCTGCTCCATAACGATTAGCGCACATGCTAATACCACCCCGGATACCTCTCTGAATAAATAGAATCATATTAATGTCTCTTAAAAGCTGTAGCTCAATGTCTGTGTAAGATAACATAGCATCCCAAGCTAGACCTGGCGTGGTGAAGTAGTGTGATGGATCTAGCCCATAAGCTGCCAGACACGTTGAGCGAAAATTCTCGAAAATATCTGCCTGCAGCAGCACATCAACTTCGAGATACATGTCGCTGTATTCACCTAAGGTATTGATATTGAATGTATTCCACACTTTTTTACCGTGAGCGTAGTCCTTATCACTAATGTCACATTCAATTGGAATATCATCTTCCCACAGTGAATCGATGTTATCAACGCTGACTTGACACTCGTTGAGTTTGCTGCGGAATTCTTCTTTCGATGGGAAAATCGTTGCTTCCAATTTTTCTAACGAGTCAACGTAATCATAAGGAAATACTCCTTTCCTCGTTAGCAGCTGAATCTGATCGAAAGAGTAGCCATCTTTTTGAAATACCTTTGTTGTGATCGTGTGTTCATCGAGGTATGATGCCAGCTTTTCCAAGGAAGACGGCATAAATCTAAATGAATCAATAAACCTAAAGTTGATGCAGCTACCTTCAATGTGCTTCGTAAACGAAATGTATCGATCCTTGTTTTCAGCAATCACACTGATTCGTCCATTGAAATTTTCAGCATTTGCTATTTCCTTTATGATAAAATGCGCATCGTAGCCTGAAAGGTTGTGGAATACTATTGGGATGACTCTTGATTCATGATAATTTATGTTGCACCCTTGATGTGCTGCACCTCTATATCTGAGAAAAAAGCAATGAGAATTTATTCTCTATATCTGCAGTGAAGGAAAAAGTTATACTTACTTGCCAGTCAAGTGACAGTGATCGGCAACTCGCTTCTGTCCCTTCTTCAGCTATTTCCGACAAATATGGCAGAGTGTAGCTTCACCAAATCTTTTCTTTTCGTCGTTACTGAGATTCATAGGTACGGGGTTCTTATACAACGCTTCTAATTGTTGAGCGATTCATTTCAGCTCCAAGATGAACCATTCAGCTGGTGTCATTGCATCTTCTTTATTCCGCCTATAACTCTTTTAAACAGATTTCGAATCATCATAACTGCATTTAAAATAGTAACCAATACTAAATGCAGTTTGCTGTTGAAATGCTCTCTCATCTTCTATTGGTTTTAAGACACTTTCAAAATCTGCATAAATAATGAAAGGAACTTTCTCCTTATTTTTAAAGTTTTTGAATTTGAGTGTATCCACTCCTTCAGCTGGCAAGTTCACTTTGCACTTATTTAACTGCAAGCAGTCTAGCATATGCTCATTCAGTTGATCTTGCATGTGAAAATAATGCAAACATCGATCACAAATATATGATTTATGCTCATTTTTGTTTGATTGTGAAGCAATCAATCGGGACAAATCTTTTATCCATACATAATGAAATCTGGGTAGCGGTGCATCTGAATTTACATCATTCTCATTGTCTTTTTCATCAATGTAATGATCCTGGATGAGAAGTAGATTAACATGCATTTCATGCTTATATGATGAACTCAAATGAGCAGTAGAGACTGTATATTTTTCTCCATACTTTTTCAAAACAAATACATTGATGGACATCTCATTCTGCTTCTCAAATTTTACAATTTGTTTGAATGTTATAGGAAAACTGATACCGCTGAAATTGAGTTCACTGTCATATTTTTTATAGCTACTCACACGTTCTGGATGCTGTTCTGAATGTAGAGCAGACAATATTGCCCACTTGAAATATTCGTTATCATTTTTGTTCATTACATTCACACAAGCACGTTTACTTTTAATGAATGTGGGTAATGGGATGTACGAACTGCCTCGAATTGGTTCAAACTGGTTGATATTTATAATCAAACTCAGAATTTGTTGCAGACTCCATCCTGATCCTCTCTCTTCGAATTCATCCATTTGTTGTAGAATAGGTTCTCTCACATAACTATCAAACCACTCTTCTAAATTTGTAGATTGAAAGATTGCTTCACTCGCTGTATTGAAATACTTCACAGCCGAAGTTTCTAAATCACTTTTCTCGATGATAAATTCAGCTTGAAGTTCAGCATGAACTTTCAATGCATTAAATTTCTTGAGAGCAGAGCGAATTTTCTCTTCAAACAGATTTTGAGAATCGTCTAAGAAAAGTGTAATATTCTTATGTCCAAGATTACTTATTACCCCCGATTGAATTCTTTTTCGAAATGCAGATGTCATGTCATCCCAGCTAACTTTAGGTTTTTTAGAATTCGCGGGCGTCTGATGGAGCTCTCCACCAACTCTTAGAGAAGGTTCTGTCAAAGTCTCTTCCGGGATCATCTCATCAAGTCTCAGTATATATTCTTGCAGCTGATTTTTTACCCTAAACAAATGAGCCATATATGTCTGACATGTTTGTCGCTCATACCTGCTCAATTTTGTTGATTTAATTAACTCTTCTAAAACAGTGCTGAACTCTGTAGCTATATTGAAAAATTGTTGCAAATCCTCAAAGTTAGCTGATTCAGCATTGAGATGAATGGTTTCAAGCAACTGCTCAATATTCCTCCGAATATGATCCATTATCCTGAAACAAATGTTTCAGCCAAGCGTAATACGAGATTGAATACGTTTCTATATAATATCATGATATTCGTTATAACATAGAGATTTATCAAATATGTATATAGAATAATTTATATAATTATCAGTGTAATATATGAATGATATTGTGATAAATTCAATGAAAGTATAGATGTCAGTTTAATGAATATATAAATTTCAGTTTAGTGTATATAAATATCATTTCAATGAATATATGTACATAGAAAATATGATTTTAAAATCCATCAAGCGTAATATGAATATCAGTTCAATGAATATATATAAAAGCCAGTTTAGTATGTATAAATGAATAGAAATATAATACTACTTTAGTCAAGTATTATATTGTGCACCCTCCATAATTCCAAATGTGTGTAAATTGTCGATCTTTGAGGGCCATTCCAGGGTGAAGTTGACAAAGGAAAATTCACAAAATCCACCACATATTTATTTTATGCGACGTTTCGCCAGTTAGGTTTACTGGCCTCATCAGGCTAAAAATTTATTACACAAAAAACACGTAATAAATAATACAGTTTAGGTACAAAACAATCGACGAAGTAACAATAAAATATTCTTTCTCACCAGTTTTGAATGAAAATATAATATTACGTTCGGCAGTGGAAGCGGCTGCTTCCACTGCCATTGTCAAACTATTGTGTATAAAGCTAGCGTCAGAGGTCTTATATACCATCAGATACATTGGTGTGTTTGTTTTGAAAAATCTTGCTAAGCTTCCTATACGTGTGACTGAGTTGTTGTGTGTCTTCCTTCCTATTAAGTGTGTGTTGGTACATATTGATGTGGAGCATTTCCGAAATAAGTCATTTCTTATAATTCGCTTCGCGGTCTAAAATTTTAACGTTATTCCAATCAAATGTGTGTGTACTATTTTCTATTAAATGCAAAGGGACCGGAAGTGGTTTATCAGTAATTTTTTGATGTTCTGTAATACTATCTTTTAATTTTCTCTTCGTCTCGCCAATATAACATGCCGAACAGTCGTTGCAATTAAATTTATAAACTACCTCAGTTTGATCTAAAATATCTGTTTTATCTTTGCCTAATTTTATTATGTTTGTAAGATTATGATTGACTAAAGGAACTGTTCTAATGTTTAATTTTTTAAGGGGTCCGGATACTTTATTATAAAATGTATCTTGAAAAGGTATTGCCAAAGTACAAAGGGGACTTTTTTTATCTGGACTATTTTTCTTTTTAGAGAATCTAATTGAACGAAGTCGGTCATTTACACATGATTCTATGAATTTCTGTGGGTAATCGTTCTCCAATAATATTCTTTTAACTTTATTAATATTGTCGTTATGGAATCTTTTATCTGAGAGTAAAACTGATCTATCTATTAAATTGGAAATGATGTTACGTTTTTGTTGAATTGTATGATTTGAATTGAAGTTTAATAATCTACCAAAGCATGTTGGTTTTTGATACCAGTTAGTGATTAATTTATTGTTGGTTCTAGTAATTGTTGTATCTAAGTAATTTATAGAATTATTTTCTTCTAATTCATGAGTGAATTTTAAATTTTTATTGTATTCATTGAAAACTTTAATAACTATTTCAACGTGTTCTTTTTTTACACATAAAAAGGTGTCATCAACATATCTCTTGTAAATTAGCGGTTCACAGTTATATTCTAATTTTAATTTGTTTAAACATTCTATTTCTAAATCGTCCAGGACAAGGTCTGCAAACAATGGGGAAATAGGAGAGCCCATGGGTGTGCCAAAAATTTGTTTATAATATTTATTGTCAAAGGCAAAAAATGTATTATCAAAAAGAAATTTGGTGATTTTAATAATTTCCTCAAACGGTATTTTACTTCTACTGTGAATATGTGAGAATTTTTTATCTAAGCTGTTCAAAACCAAATCACACGGTATGTTTGTAAACAACGAGCTGACGTCAAGTGAAAGTAATACGTAATCAGCTGGGACATGTATATTTGAAATTTGCTCTTTAAATTCGAAACTATTATTCACGCGAGAGATTGGTGGTTTTATACACTTTTTTAAATCGTCATATAAGGTTTTTGCTAAAAAATGTGTAGGTGAGTTTACTAAAGAGATGATGGGTCTCAGTGGGACATCGGGTTTATGTATCTTAGGCAAACCATATGCTTTAGCTAGAACAGTATTCGTTTGTGTCAATTGAATGTTGTGGAAGCGCTTATTCAGGAAGTCTTGGTCATTTAAACTGGATAATATTTTATGAACTTTAGTTTGTAATGATTTCAGTGGGTTTCTTTTAACTATTTTATAAGTATGTTTATCTTCTAAAAGTGAGTTCATTTTTTCTCTATATTCACTAGTATTCATACACACAGTCAAGTTACCTTTGTCTGCACGAGTGAAAAAAATATTGCTATTATTTTTTAAAAAATTCTTAGTTTCTGAAAGTTTTTTTGCAAATTCTCTGTCTTGGGATGAAATGTGGCTAACTTTATTAAAATTGTTGATTAAGGCATTAGTGACAGTTTCTCTAACGTTATTTTTAATAGTGTGGCTTACGTCAATTTTGTCTAAAGAGTGTTCAATATTTTTAACTGTTAATACTATGTCATCTTTTGTGAAATTTTCTTTTACATTATAATTCGGACCCAATGAAGCTACTTCAAGGACATTCTCCGGTATGTTGCCAAAACCTCTTCTATCGCTCTAACGCCGAACAGTCGCGATATTTATTTAAACTAGAGATCAAGGACATTCATATACATAAATCGTATTTATACAAAAGTTTAAATTCACTTAGAAAAAAACTTGATAAGTTGAAAATTGATAATATCACTAGAGATAATTTTTTAACAAAAACAGAATTAAAGAGCCAAAAAATTTTCGATAATCAAACAAAAAAACTCAATAGTAAATATGAAATTTTAAGAAAAAAATACAACAATTCCAATTCTCATAAAATAAATAGTGGCAGATGGGTAAAAAACCTCTCAGATGTTAACATACCGGAGAATGTCCTTGAAGTAGCTTCATTGGGTCCGAATTATAATGTAAAAGAAAATTTCACAAAAGATGACATAGTATTAACAGTTAAAAATATTGAACACTCTTTAGACAAAATTGACGTAAGCCACACTATTAAAAATAACGTTAGAGAAACTGTCACTAATGCCTTAATCAACAATTTCAATAAAGTTAGCCACATTTCATCCCAAGACAGAGAATTTGCAAAAAAACTTTCAGAAACTAAGAATTTTTTAAAAAATAATAGCAATATTTTTTTCACTCGTGCAGACAAAGGTAACTTGACTGTGTGTATGAATACTAGTGAATATAGAGAAAAAATGAACTCACTTTTAGAAGATAAACATACTTATAAAATAGTTAAAAGAAACCCACTGAAATCATTACAAACTAAAGTTCATAAAATATTATCCAGTTTAAATGACCAAGACTTCCTAAATAAGCGCTTCCACAACATTCAATTGACACAAACGAATACTGTTCTAGCTAAAGCATATGGTTTGCCTAAGATACATAAACCCGATGTCCCACTGAGACCCATCATCTCTTTAGTAAACTCACCTACACATTTTTTAGCAAAAACCTTATATGACGATTTAAAAAAGTGTATAAAACCACCAATCTCTCGCGTGAATAATAGTTTCGAATTTAAAGAGCAAATTTCAAATATACATGTCCCAGCTGATTACGTATTACTTTCACTTGACGTCAGCTCGTTGTTTACAAACATACCGTGTGATTTGGTTTTGAACAGCTTAGATAAAAGATTCTCACATATTCACAGTAGAAGTAAAATACCGTTTGAGGAAATTATTAAAATCACCCAATTTCTTTTTGATAATACATTTTTTGCCTTTGACAATAAATATTATAAACAAATTTTTGGCACACCCATGGGCTCTCCTATTTCCCCATTGTTTGCAGACCTTGTCCTGGACGATTTAGAAATAGAATGTTTAAACAAATTAAAATTAGAATATAACTGTGAACCGCTAATTTACAAGAGATATGTTGATGACACCTTTTTATGTGTAAAAAAAGAACACGTTGAAATAGTTATTAAAGTTTTCAATGAATACAATAAAAATTTAAAATTCACTCATGAATTAGAAGAAAATAATTCTATAAATTTCTTAGATACAACAATTACTAGAACCAACAATAAATTAATCACTAACTGGTATCAAAAACCAACATGCTCTGGTAGATTATTAAATTTCAATTCAAATCATACAATTCAACAAAAACGTAACATCATTTCCAATTTAATAGATAGATCAGTTTTACTCTCAGATAAAAGATTCCATAACGACAATATTAATAAAGTTAAAAGAATATTATTGGAGAACGATTACCCACAGAAATTCATAGAATCATGTGTAAATGACCGACTTCGTTCAATTAGATTCTCTAAAAAGAAAAATAGTCCAGATAAAAAAAGTCCCCTTTGTACTTTGGCAATACCTTTTCAAGATACATTTTATAATAAAGTATCCGGCCCCCTTAAAAAATTAAACATTAGAACAGTTCCTTTAGTCAATCATAATCTTACAAACATAATAAAATTAGGCAAAGATAAAACAGATATTTTAGATCAAACTGAGGTAGTTTATAAATTTAATTGCAACGACTGTTCGGCATGTTATATTGGCGAGACGAAGAGAAAATTAAAAGATAGTATTACAGAACATCAAAAAAATTACTGATAAACCACTTCCGGTCCCTTTGCATTTAATAGAAAATAGTACACACACATTTGATTGGAATAACGTTAAAATTTTAGACCGCGAAGCGAATTATAAGAGAATGACTTATTTCGGAAATGCTCCACATCAATATGTACCAACACACACTTAATAGGAAGGAAGACACACAACAACTCAGTCACACGTATAGGAAGCTTAGCAAGATTTTTCAAAACAAACACACCAATGTATCTGATGGTATATAAGACCTCTGACGCTAGCTTTATACACAATAGTTTGACAATGGCAGTGGAAGCAGCCGCTTCCACTGCCGAACGTAATATTATATTTTCATTCAAAACTGGTGAGAAAGAATATTTTATTGTTACTTCGTCGATTGTTTTGTACCTAAACTGTATTATTTATTACGTGTTTTTTGTGTAATAAATTTTTAGCCTGATGAGGCCAGTAAACCTAACTGGCGAAACGTCGCATAAAATAAATATGTGGTGGATTTTTTGAATTTTCCTTTGTCCACTTCACTCTGGAATGGCCCTCAAAGATCGACAATTTACACACATTTACTTTAGTCAAGTATGGAAGTCAATTCAATAAATATGTAAAATCGGTTTAATATGCATAAATACCAATTAATTGAATATATATATATATATATATTCAATTAATTGCATGCATATTAAACCGATTTTACATATTTTATATAAAATAGAGATTCTCGATCAAGCATGTCCTTGTAATAAATATCAGTTTCATGATCATGTAGATGTCATTTTATTGAATATATACATATATATGTAAACAGAAATCCCTCAAGCATGATATGAATATATAAATGTTGGTTCAATATATAAATCTCATTGTAATGAATATCAGATTTGTGAATTATATGAATGTCAGTTCAAGGAATATATGTTAATTTCAATTTGAAAATAAAGATTCATCGAGATATATATATATATATATATATATATATATATATATTGTAACGAGTAGCGCTCATACTCGTTATGAGCCTCGCGCCGAAAACCATATTTAGCCGGCGATAGCGCCAAGCCCGGCATAAGCCACGCAAGCACCCGAGCCCCGCATATCGAGAGCGAGTGAGCGGGGCCCGCGCGATACTTGATACGCCGTGCGCGACTCGCGGTCGCGCACAGGCCGGCCGACACGCGCCAGGCCGAGACAATTCGAACGCTACCGGCTAGCGAGCAACACGCGACACGCGCCACGTACGACCACGTTTTCCCTCGGACTTGCAACCCCGCGCCTTTTCCGGACGAGATCATCATCCGCGATCATCGCGACGCCGCACCCGTAACCCCGACGGCCGTGACGACTCGTCTCGGAGAGCTCCGAGAAACGTGCGTGCTCTTCGTGTAGTGCCTTGTGCGAGTCCGCTGGCCAGCGACCCGCCGCGACGACCGAGCTTTTCCGAGAGAAGCAAGCGTGCGCCCGCCGCCTATACACGAGGAAGCCACCGCAACCCAGCCGCCATCCACGTGAACAGGACAGCAGGACAGCGCCGTAGCCGCATTGCAGCACCCGTAAGTCCTACCTGTACGCCCAAGCTTTCGCGGGCAAGGACACAGCGCGCCTTTGTTAAGCGGTCGCCACGCGGGCGACGTACGCGAAACCGGCCCTCAGCTCACGCGAGCGCGCGAAAGCCCTGGCAGCTTTCACCCTGCCAGGC
This sequence comes from Aphelinus atriplicis, assembly GCA_020882685.1. Taxonomy (NCBI): domain Eukaryota; kingdom Metazoa; phylum Arthropoda; class Insecta; order Hymenoptera; family Aphelinidae; genus Aphelinus; species Aphelinus atriplicis. The sequence goes on from JAJGQD010000006.1 coordinate 2,284,153, forward strand.
ACTGTAAACTAGCATTTTCTTCCGTTAATAAACCCTATTACTTTTTATCGAGCCTTTCGTTATTTCCGCATATCGAGACTAGCTTTTCCCCGATCAAACCCATCCCCTCTCCGCGGTCTCGGTGAGCCTTCAGCTCGCCGAGAAGAACTGAACTACCTGGACGAGCATCGCCGGGAGGAACCCGCAGCGGCGAGCGCCAGCTGGCTGGCCAAGGGGCGCGCATTGCACGGCATAAGGTCCGGCCGCCCCCAACGAGCACACCAATTCGCCATCAAATCATCGCACGTTTTCCCCGACGATAATCCCCAATACTCGCACGCGCCTTGTAACGAAGCGCCCCGTTACAATATATGAATGAAATATGCTTACTGTGATGAATGTCAAGCCGCTGCTCTGGAGATCCTTCTTGCTCGAAGCCAACTCTTGAACTTACGAAGAACTAATAAGTCTCACTCTCATATACTCAATGTACGTTGAAAACAAATGATGTCTAGAACGGGAGTTTCGTCAAAGAAAGTTAAAATGCTAAAGTGTTGGTCCTTTCTGCTTCTGTGAAACAAGAAAAATCCCAATCTACTACAGCAGTTTTTTTCTGAAGGTTGAGAAGTACATTGGAAACAATTGAAAATCTAGAACTGCACGAGTTTCAATTTTTTCTGTGGGAGATTGACTATAAAAGTAGGCTCTCCACGATCCATCAGCACAGTTCCAAATCGTCACTCAAACGAGAAGGGTCACTCTTCTGAAATGGAATACATTGTGGATCTACAAGGTTTCAGGAGATCATCGAATCTCTTGATAGCCAAGGAGTTAGCAGTTATTCCAATCGAGGAGAAGGAAATAAGATTGCCAACAATCTGTCTGTTTCAACCACCTTGCAAGTGGGTTCGTCTGCTCAACGAAGAACGCAAAACAAATCGTTGGCTTGAATCGAACTATCACGGAATTCCTTGGGATCCAGGCTCTGTTCCTTACAGTTGTATGATCAGGGTTATCCAAGACAGTTTGAAAGATGCAGCACGGATTTATGTTAAGGGTGTGGAAAAGAAGAGATGGTTGGAAGAGCTTTAACCTGGAAAGTAAATATTGAAATTCATTCGTGATAGTGTGTCAATTATACTTACCAATTCTGCTTTTACAGGTTCGTTATCAATATGGATGATTTGCGCTGCCCCTCACTGAAAAGTTTGCAGAAAATCAAAAAATTCGGCTGTTTGCATCACCCTCTACTTCGGCATGCAGTTTGCGCCGTAACGAATGCATACTCCCTGAAAAATTGGCTCTCAACACGTCGAAAGGAGCAGCTTGCGGTGAGTCAAGAAGGAATCGATGAAGTGGATCAAGTGCTCTACACCGAACCATCGTTTTCATTCCGGGATCCGGCAGAAGTTGACGAGAAGATTCTTTCTATGTTCAGTTAATTTATTCATATCTCTCTGTATTTTTAATTATAAAAATAAATTGATGGATGAAAAGAGAGCTAACGGAAGAGACAATGAATCATTTATTGGTTTTATACACTGAATATATTCATAGTATAAAGCTTACAAGAGATTCTGTCGGTTGGTCTCTACAGGTATGAAGCGAAGGTATTTGGGCTTTCTCCCTCTCTTTTCGATAAAAGCTGATTATTTTCATAAATTTATTCTTGATGATAGAAATGAATTGAATTCTGTATTGATTGATTAAATTCAATAGAATAAAATATTACAGCATCAAAAATAAATTCCATAGATTTCATTTGAAATATCGTATGCACATCATAATAATAATATCATCAAATTATGGTTTAAACAATAGTTCAAAGAAATAGAATCATTTTAGCTATATATGTATATATAGATATATATCAAATGTAAAAAAAAATAAAACTTCATGAAAAGATATTTATATGAATTGCATTGAAATAGATATGTATTGATGAAGAATTTTCAAAAATGCTCATCAAACTATTATATTTATCATAATAAACTATCAAATTAGGGTATAACACCATAAGCCCATAAAAACATAAACTCTGGACGTTGTTTGGCCATAACCTCAAAAAACCTAGTAAATTAGAATTTCCAGGACATTTTCATTTCTATAACTGTATGTCTTGTACAGTAAACGTCTAAAACCTCTAAACCCATAACCAAATAACACCATAAGCCCATAACACCATAATCTCTGGACGTTGTTTGGCCATAACCTCAAAAAACCTAGTAATATAGAATTTCCAGGACATTTTAATTTCTATAACTGTATAACTTGTACAGTAAACGTCTAAAACCTCTAAACCCATAACCGACTAAAACCATAAGCCCATAACACCATAATTTCTGGACGTTGTTTGGACATAACCTTGAAAAACCTAGTAAATTAGAATTTCCAGGACATTTTCATTTCTATAACTGTATAACTTGTACAGTAAACGTCTAAAACCTCTAAACCCATAACCGAATGAAACCATAAGTCCATAATACCATAAACTCTGGACGTTGTTTAGCCATAACCTCAAAAACCTAGTAAATTTGAATTTTCAGAACTATGCATTGTATATAACTATATAACTTGAACAGTTAACGTCTAAAACCTCTAACTCTATAAGCACATAACTCCACAACCCCATAACATCATAACCCCATAACACCATAACCCCATAACATCATAACCGCATAACCTCACAATCCCGTTACACTGTATTATATAATCACCTAGGCTTATAATCAAATAATTCAAACTGTATGAAATCGTTTGGGTTTATGAGGTTCGACAAAGTTTACCTTCAAACTTATCAATATGTTACCTTATAACCCAATAACAACATGCCCAGATAACCCTGTAACCCCAGATTTTCGAGCCGTATTATCCTATAACAATATAACTCAAACTACGCAGTCACAAAAAGAGGTTTTAGACGTTTACTGTACAAGTTATACAGTTATAGAAATGAAAATGTCCTGGAAATTCTAATTTACTAGGTTTTTCAAGGTTATGTCCAAACAACGTCCAGAAATTATGGTGTTATGGGCTTATGGTTTTAGTCGGTTATGGGTTTAGAGGTTTTAGACGTTTACTGTACAAGTTATACAGTTATAGAAATTAAAATGTCCTGGAAATTCTATATTACTAGGTTTTTTGAGGTTATGGCCAAACAACGTCCAGAGATTATGGTGTTATGGGCTTATGGTGTTATTTGGTTATGGGTTTAGAGGTTTTAGACGTTTACTGTACAAGACATACAGTTATAGAAATGAAAATGTCCTGGAAATTCTAATTTACTAGGTTTTTTGAGGTTATGGCCAAACCTCGACCTGCAGGGTTGAAACCGACCTCGGGTTCGGATTCAGCGACTCCGAAAACATATAGTAAACATAGTCAAACCCCCTGCGTCGAAATTTTTTTTTTTGTGTGGCTGTGTTATAGTTCAAACAATAGTTTAAAGAAATAGTTTTAAGAAAAAATAAAACTTCATGGAAAATATTCATATGAATTGCAATGAAATAGGTATGTATTGATGAAGAATTTTCAAAATACTCATCAAACTATTCTATTCATCATAATAAGTAATCAAATTAGGGTAAAGATTCAAATAATGTAATATATTCAAACATTTTATTCCAACAAGCAAAAAAAAAAAACATCATAAATAATTCTCCATTGAAGATACAAAAAATATTTATGTCAGTATCAATTATACATCATTTTACATCAGATTACAAATTTATGCCATAAGAACTTTTATTGAAATGATCGTTCAAGAAAAACTTACCAGTATGAAATGGAAAAGGAAAAAAAAATGTTTCATCATCTATCATGCGTACAAAATATTTATATTACTAACCATAATTTGCTGAAATAGTTGAGGACCTGATATAAAATCTCATTAATTTCCATTTGTGTGCAAAAATATTCATATAAAAATAATTGATGATTGTGAAATGAGATTTTTGATTGAACTGATTGTTCAAGAATTCTAAACTTATCAGATATGTCAATAGAAGAATACAAAAATACCTCAAGATTTGCTTATATCTAAATTATACTGCAATAAGAATTCAAAATATAAAAGTACTAAAAAAATTACTATAAAAATGCTAGAAAGATGCCCTTCATTTTAAAGAGTAGGAGGTGGTGGGAAGCTTTTTACAAGGATCTCGCTGTAGAGTTGAAATTCTTCATAGGTGAGGTCCGAAAGAGATGGCATAGTGAAATTTGCTTGTTCCACTTTAGGTGGGGGTATGATTTTCTTGACACTCATATTTACTGGTTGATCTATCGTAGCAGAGTAAACAGTTATGTTTCCAGAAGATTTACTCAAATCCCACGGTTGATCAGCACAAACAGCAGCAGTTGAAGTATTATTTATCGAAGAAATGTTTTTCAGAGGTTGATCAACAAAGAGTTTTGGTTTTATGTCGATTTTTTGCTTAGATGAAGAGACTGCGTTTTCTAAAAATTTATTATTATTACTCAAATCCAATACTTGATGTACTTCATTTGATGAGGAAACTTTTTTAAAATCCAAAGGTTGAGTGATTGGTGGTGGTAGAAAACAATCAACTGCTTGAACACCAATACTCCTCACATCTTTTGGTTGTTCAGATACGAGAGAATTCTTTACAGCTTTTGAAGTTCTTTTTTTCTTCGGCTCTTGAGGCTCTGAAGAATTTTTTGCAGATTTGGTATATTTTCTTTTTGGTACTTTACAGTCTGGATCTTGTGCAGCTTTGGAATTTTTTCTTTTTCTGAAGAGTTTCATATCCGGCGATACTACAGATGGATCCTGAATAATTTGGAGTTTTTCTGTATCTACAAGAGATTTAATACTCTTAATCTTTGGTTTAACACCATTTGATTTTCTCGCAAAAGCATTCTGAGATTCAGCAACATTTGTAGTTAGTTTTCGGAGAGGTACAGCAGACTCCTCCTTTTCCTCCTCATCTGTTGTTTCGGAATTTTCATCAAAATCTTCCAAGAGCTTTTCTCTTTCTTCTTCAGTTAACATGCTTCCCTTACCCTTTGATTTGTGTGTCGGATGTGGGATGTTTTCTTGATTAACGATTGAAACTATATCATCCAAAACTTCATCACCACATTCAGACTCTAGAGATGGTTCAACATATGGTTCTGGAATAGGGTTGACCTCAATTATAATATTTGATTGTGGAATTACTCCTGGTGACTGATGTTGGATATCTTCTAGAGGTGCACGTATGTAATGAACGGCATAATTGCCTTCAGATGTGCTGATAGTTATGTCTCGCTGCAAACTTTCAGCCTCCTCATAAGTCATATTTGCATATATCTCATTGTAAATCCTCTTAGGTGGTTCGATTTCGTCACAAAAATTGTTTATCATACTCTGGAATTCATTTGTTTCCATTTTCTTGCAACATAAAAAATTATTAATTAAATATAGTTAGTATTGACATTTAAAAGTATATGTAAGGGATTCTTAGTCACTCACCAAGTAACTAATACCGTCTACGATGACGATAACAATGATAGCAGCACCTGCAACAACAGCAACTCTTGCAACAACAGCACCTACAGTGACGATGTGAGCTGCGACGTGAACCCGAGCTGCGACGTGAGTTGGAGCTACGACGTGAGCTGGAACTGTGACGTGAATCCGAGCTGCGATGTGAGCGAACGCTGCGTTGAGATGCTCGAGAACTAGATCTAGCAACTCTTGCAGCTGAGTTGGAGCTTCGAGCCGGTGATCCGAATCTATGCGGTTCTGGTGATGGTGTGCGTTGCGGTGAACGCACTGGTGATGGGGTGCGTGGCGACGAACGCACTGGTGATGGGGTGCGTGGTGGCGAACGCACTGGTGAATAATCAGGTGTTGGAGATCTAGCTTCTTGAACAGGAGACTCCGGACTGTCGGGTATTCTTGGTAGAATTCTCAATAATAGACGGTCTGGTATGCGAGTTTGGAACCCCGTAGCCAGTAAATCTCTGAGTTCTTTTACTGTAAGCCTCTAGATTCTTTTCATCCTAGAATCAGAAAGATTTATTAATATATATATATATATATATATCCACTTAAGTAAATTAGGTTGTAATGAGAATTATTAATACAAAAATAATATCATTGTGTGTGTGTGTGTGTGTGTGTGTGTGTGTGTGTGTGGGTGTGTGTGCATTACAGAGATGCATAATATCAGTCAAATATTCCATGGATATAAGTATACGTCTAGTCGATGATGAAGAAGTTCAATAAATCTGTATTAAAATGTATGGAATATAATGAGATTCAATTATAAAACAGATCAGTAACATTGTTATTGTATGCAGTAGGATAACATTCAAATACATGTGAAAATTCTTGAAATTCTTAAAGAATATGTATATAAATTTTCAGCGATGAATATCAACAATAGAGATTCTCAATAAATTCATATTAAAATGCATGATATGTGTAATTAGTATCAATGATAAATCAAATCTGCAATAATGTCATTGTATTTACTAACCATATTTTGGATAAGTCTGATAAAATTTCAAATATCCATAAAATTTTGTGACGAGCATCAATAAATGAAGAAATTCATATAGAAATACATAATATTATAGTCAACATGATAATATTTCATAGATATAAGTATGCGTCAAGTTAATAATAGATAAATTCAATGAATTCATGTTAAATATGATATGGCAGTCGGACATGTTTCAAATCAAATCATTAAATTCATATATATATATATGACAAGTTCAAAGACCTGTATGTAAAGCAGTTGAAAAGAGAGTATATAAGAAACTCTCAAGTGTTGGAAGTGAACTATGTATAGTCACTCATCAGAATTCATATATATGTATGTATATAAATTTTCAAAAATACCTACACTAAAATTATGTCGATAACAACTCCAAGGTATGGAGCGACTTAAGCTGGTTGCTGCAGTCAAGACCTGCTCACTGCTGGCGACGAACACAGAATGAATGAATATCTACCCTCCAGGGTAAGAAAACACAACTCCTTGCTGCAGCTCAATGAATTCACTGTCGAGTGGACTAACCAACAATGATCCCTCCTAAATATGCAGTTTGACGTATACAATTGTAGAAACTGTTGAGGGTGGTATCGTCCAAGGAGTACCAAGTGCAGTCGACCGAACTTCTAAATCAGCTCCAGGGTAGGAAGCACTGTCTCCACAGTAGGAAGCACTGACTCCAGACTGTAGCTCAATCACCTGCTTATAACAGAGGATGAAAAAATAATGATTCCACTCTATCCTGCAGTCATCACTTATATCAGTTATAAATAACTGAAAAACAAGCGAGTATGATAGCTAGTGCAGGGAGAGCTATGCGCATCTACCCAAAAGTTTCACTTACATTGACACAAATTCAATTCACTTACATTGACTCACAGACTCTTGGAAAAAAAAAAATATATCTGCTCCAAGGTAAGCGGCTACAGCTCCTCGATGCAGCTCCTTGATCAGGTTTAACGATCTGCACACTGCTGAGGACGAACGGACAATGAGCCCCTGATCCCGAAGCTCGACTTATATATGGTCCAAAAAAGTGATTATCGGCAGCAGAAAATCGCCACCCCACATTACCAGCACTTGTTTTGCGCTAGAAACATGCGCATGGCGCCTGCTCGCACGCCGAGCTGGGCGCAGCCGTTTGCACGATCGCACACCTTGCCCGATGTTGTGGTGGGTAGGGGAGCATCCCCAGCAGCAGCTCACGTCGCGGTCGGCGGCGCCGAGCACACAAGGTGCCCCCCAGCCATGCTGCCCGACTGGCAGTCCACGAGACTCGAGTGTGAGTCGAGCTGACAGGGGAGATGCTCCAACGCCATGTTGACAGCTGCACAAAGCCGAAGCAAAACACTTCGAACTTGCGCACGACCAGAGCACTGCAGCTCACCACATTCGCGCGACGCAATTTTGTTGGAGCGTCGACGTCGGCGGGACGTCGACCTACTCCCCGCGGAAGACGTGATGGCTAAATACGCGCGGGTGTCAGCGTCGCGCCAACGCCGACGCTCCACGAGATCGGCCCTCTTCAGGGCCTCCACGCGACAATGGCTCCGCAGAGTCGCGCGGTGGCTCTCTCTCTCTCTCTCTCTCGAGCGACTTATCAACACTGGGATAAGATACGTCTATAGTGTTAGGAGGAGTGAGCATATCTCCCCCTACAGGGAGGAGCTTGGCTGGCTTAGGACAGCTACTCGGCGTGACTACTTCAGAGCCTGCTTAGTGTTTAAAATACTTAGATACGGCTGCCCAGAGTATCTCGCTGAGTATTTTCTTATCAACACTAGCACTCGCCCCTGCAGGGGGGGTTATCGCCCGCAGCTGGTTGTCCCCTTTTGCCGTAGGGATTTCCTCCGAAAGTCGTTTCATGTCAGTGCATCGTATCTCTGGAACTCCCTTCCCTATATTATCACAAATGCCTCCTTAATTACTGTTTTTAAAAAGCTCCTTTTCATTCATCTCCTTGCTTGCGACCGTGGGGAGAGCTAGCACTGCTCTTAATGACTCAAGTACTGACCTTAATGTAACGCGCTAGTTATATATACATTAAAGTTACTTATTTTTACTTATTTTTGCTATTTTTTTTTTTTACTGTTATATTACTATTAGATATTACTATTAGAAAATTGTACAACATAATGTACAGGAAAATAAACAAATCTAAATCTAAATCTAAATCTCTCTCTTGCGCGCGCGATCGACTCGCAGCAACGTTCACACCAGTCGCACTCGAGCTAAAACTTGCAGCTTCCCCGCGCGCGATCGACTCGCAGCAATGTTTACGTCAGTCTCACTGCGGGCAGCGTGCTATATCCTCGCGGCGTCGAGCTCGCACAGAATTCACTATGAAATTGACATGCCGCTTCTAAACCAGGGGTCTAGAATCGACACTGGGGTAGAATCGGCGGTGGATTAGAATCGGTGGTGGAGTAGAACCGGCAGTGGAGTAGAACCGGCAGTGGAGTAGAACCGGCAGTGGAGTAGAACCGGTGGTGGGGTAGAACCGGCAGTGGGGTAGAACCGGCATAGCCTATCTACTTGTATCGAATGGCAATCTTCTTGATGAAATGTCCATTCTTTGTAAAAATTTTCATTTTTGACCTTTCATTTCCTCTATCACATACAACAAACTTCCCACTATTTCTCATAACTGCCACTTTTCGTGGATACCATAACTGACCTTCTTCTTTTCCAGGGATCACAAATTGGAACTTGTACATACCAGTTTTTTCGAACACCTATTTTTTTTTAGATCAAAAAGAAAAGTTGCGACTTTAATTTATTGTATGAACTCATTACTAGCTATGATCGAATAATTTCACCTGAATACGATGATTATTTGTATCGGCAACAATTATATCTTCATCAGTACTCAAACAAAAGCCGTGAGGGGAATTGAACTGACTTTTGCTAGATCCTAATTGACCAAATTTGCAACGAATTTGCATTGGTGTTATTGGTGTTAATCAGGTGTAATTAATTTTTATCTCTCAAAGTGTCATTACTCTTTTTTATGTAAAAACATCTCATCTTTCGATTGGTCACATCAGTTTTCCCAGAATTATTTTCTATCCTACTCAAAATGCTCCTTTTCGCATAAAAAAAAATGAAGCCAATTTGGCACGATTTGAGATATTTCCTATTTTGAGCGTTTAACCATTCTAGCAACGCATAAAGACGCTTGGATCACGTTTTAGTATTGAAACAAGATGATTGGCCCCAGGCGTTAGAGTACCGGTCATTTTGCACTCCAACCAGCCATTTTTAGTTAACCACCTTGAAGTTGAACACCGTTGAATTATCTATTTCATCTTGCAATTTATATTGCCGAGCTGTCAGTTTCTTCTACCAAATTAGTATATTAAGTTCTTATTTTTGAAATAAGGTTACTCAATTTCATGTAAAAAAAGCTCATCTTTCGATTGGTCACATCATTTTTCTTTCAACTAATTTTCCACACTGTCAATACGATTGGTTTTAATGAAACTCAAGGAAGCTCAAGACGGTTCCTCTGTGCAGAAATTCTAAATTATCATTTATTGTTTCTATTATGGATTACAATTTTTCTAGTAGTTGAAACTGGCATTTTTCTATATGGTACTCCTATAATACTAGAATTACCGTCTATTTCAAGTGATTTAATCGATCTCAATATGTGATTATGAACTAAAAGACTGAGAAAAATGGTTGAATATTTAAGAAATAAATGTCAAGTTTTCATAGACATGTTACGATGATTTAGATATGTATTTTTGAGTTGAACGTCAAAAGTTTTGAATAAATGTCAATGGAAACATGATTGAGAGTTATTTGGATGCCAATTTGATCGTCTCTATAGGCTTATATAGGCTGAAACAAATGATTGAGAAACCGTGCCAAATTGACTGCACGTGTAGCCAACTTGGCCCTTATGCGTTTTTTTTTAAATTGACATTTTTAACAAGTCAAAATGGCCGGATGATAACTATAGAGATAGTTTCTGATAGGTATTGAGCCAGCCTTCAAGATGCCGTTCACAGAATTCGAAAATTCCAAGTTTATCATAGTCAAATTTGCGAAAAACCCTTAGGGGGTGGCGCATTGGCTTCAGTTACCTTATACTAATAAATACCTATTTATTCGAATTTTTTAGATTTTGCCAGATTTTTCCTATTTTTTATATTCAGATGATTTTTATATTCAGATAATTTTTATATTCAGATTATTTTGATGAGGGATAAATCGGTTCTTTACATAAGAGCCAAAATAAGAAATGTAATTTCTATTATGGCTGTCATAAGGAAATGAAGCGATTTCTTCATCGGAATATTCTAAGAAAATCGTTGATCAACTAGTATTTGGGTTATTTGGTTATTCACAAAATAGCCGTCATATTAAAACTACATTAAAGAAGATTTAAGGTTGCTTTAAGGAAGCAATGAAGAGTTTTCCTCACGTGACAAGAGTAGAGCGTTAAAACTATGCATGGAGCGCGCGCAGCGTGTTCAGGTAATCTGAATAAAGCTGTATAGTAGAGGAGACTTAACGCGTAACGCTAGCGGAGCGTCCCTTGAAAAGTTAACAGTTAACGCTTGCACTACGTTATCCCTCACGGTTACGTGCGCTAAGTTACTGAATTGGGCCCCGGCTCTAGAGAGTTGACGGGAAGCACCGCAAATATTTCCTAATTGTTCATGAAATTACGCATGTAGTGATTATATTTCTGTATAAATTAGTTTAAATTAGCCAATTTTATGAGTATATAATTTGGAATTGCAATTTGTGCGTGTAAATGGTAAATCTAAATATTCATCAATTTTGTTGCATATATTAGTTTACCATAGACACTCAAGGAATTTCTTCAATCTGGGTTTAGTCTGGATATTTTGGTAACTTAATAAGCTAACTTTTGGTGGGTATGAGATCCTGATTCGGGTGATTGAAATCAGAGTTTGCTTAATCCATAGTTAGTAAATGAGTATCATGATGGTTATATGAGCAGCTACCATCATGATCATATTTTTTTTAGAAAACTTAAGATGATTCCCAGAAAAAAATCGTCATTATCATTTTTTGTGCCCAGAGGTCATTTAATAATGGGTGTGAATGGAGATCAAAAATAGCTATAATATGGTCAATATTGAGAAATAAGTAACTTTAAACTTCTGGCAGCATGAGCTATAAGGCCCAAAATATTCTGAAAAATTCAGGTGATATTGTGGGACCCCATAGAATTTCAGAAATTTTTTTTAGAGTTTTGCATTGCTTTTCCTTACTCATTCGACATAGAATCACCCATGGATATATAACCGACATAGAACCACAATTAGCTGTGCCCCGTATCTGGTGGCAAAACTGCTGAGAGTAATTTAATTTCAGTTCATAAATTCAATGTTCATGTATCCGAATGGAGTTAAAGACCACGGTTTCATTTAGTTAACATTCTAAGGATCATTTTTCATCCATAGTTTGATGGAGATATCTGCTTCCAAGAAAACGTGTGCATTTCCGGCTCGGTCTCTTCTACACACAGACAATTTTGGGATCTCATAGTTTTTCATGTGAAGATTAGAGAAATACAGATTTTGAAATCAAAATTGGCAGGTCTAGAACTATTGATGTAGCTCTACTAAACTTTTGTAATCTGAATAACTATCGATTAGTAGCAAAACTTGTACTTGATGTGTTGTACTCGACATTTTCAAGTGTTCCATTGTTTTGAGAAAAAATATGCTACGACCACCAAGTTTCTGGGAAAGAGGTCAAAGTTCAAGTATGTTTCCTAAGTATGTATTTAATGAAACTTATAACTTTCCTTGAATCCGTATTTTTTGATCCAAAATCCAAGTCAAGATTCGAGGCGATGAGTTATTTCACGCAGAAGTTCTACGGTTGATAGACGGTAAATTATCTATTATGCTACTGCGTGGTGTTGTTTGAAGGTGGATCGGTGGCAGTACAAAGGTTCAGATTCAGTGGTTTTCTAATCTAGGCAACACGTTATCTTGGGGAGGCAGCTTAGGATAATGATATATCGATACACAATATTCAAGACAGAATTCAGAAGTATGAAATTCACTTGCGATGAAATAAAGAGCTCTAGTTTTGAAAGAAAAAATGCAGGCTGGGTCTTACTTTTGCAATGGTTTGCAAATGACGTAATATCTCTCGAAACTAATTGCTAGGATAGTCAATACTGATGCGTGCGCAACTGTTGATTCGATGAAAGGAAGTGCTCTACCTGGAAATGAATTAAAATAGTATACTAAACCATTCTATCGCACAATTTTGCAATTTCAGTTCATAAGCTCAATGGGGCATTTCACGTCAACTCTTCAGAGCCAGCGCATGGACGCTAAAACCTCACGTTTCCAATGTATGTTTTTGACTCTATAAGATCAACTCGGAGAGAAGTTGGTGCTATAGGATCAAGCAATCGGGATATGTTTCTTTGTACTGCCGGAATGATCACACTACCCGAGCGACATCAGTTAGTAAAGTATGGGTACTTAATTTCAAGACCCTATATGAGATGCATCGTTCCGTGATCCATGATGCAACGTTTGACGCAGCCGGGTACATATTTTATGTACCAATAGTCCAAATTTGTTGCTGCTCGGATAGCTGCTCTGCTAGGGTACATCGATTGATGGCGCTCGCTTCTCTCCGTGAATATCTTAATAATGTGGGATACCATATCAGTGTAGTTTTTCCTCAGTTATTCGAAATTGGATTTAGTTTTCCAGAATTTTCACGTTTTCAGAGTAAAAATATATAAAACAGTTTATATATCTGAAGCTATTTTTTTCCTAATAGATAAGAATCTAAGATTAAAAGTTTACATTTCTTACGTCAACTCATTAGAACCCATGGCCAAATAAGCGGTTCTTTTATGGAACTGATAACGACGTCATGTGCTTCTTTGAAAAAAAATTACCCGTGATTTCTCTTTTTTTGATCCAATTATTTTTAAACAAATTGCACCCAAGGTCGTGTTATTGAATAAATAATGTTGCGCATCGATTCTAGAAGAAGAAATAATAAGAACACATTGTATATATTTTTTCCATATGATATATATATATATATATATATGGGTGATTCTCTGTCAAGTGAGAGAGTGAAAATAAAAAAAAATTCTGAAATATATATATATATATATATATATATATATATATATATATATATATATATATATATATATATATATAAGATAAATTCATATCAGAGGTGGTGGTCCAGAGCAGACTTCTCCACCACGTTGTCTAGTCGGCCTATTCGTTTCTTTTCCTACGAAATAATAAAATTATTAGAAGAAATAGTTTTTAAAAAACCAGGTCTCCCCTAGAACAATTGATGCTTATCAAAAATTAATAATATTTAATTCTGAATGAAAGACTTTTCCTAATAAATAATGATTGAATAATTGAATAATTAAATAATTGCTTGATCCAGACGCAAGGTCGATGTGATTTCCACTCAAAAGCTGATCCAAGAGATGGGAGAATCCTTGACAGCAAGTATCCCAGAAAATGAGAATAGAAATTTATATAAATTACCGTGTCTTAGGTTATATCGTGCTTTGGTATACGATCTAATGATTATTGGAAAATTGAATTATCTGATAGAATAGTGTAGCGTTGCGATCAGCTTCGTCTTCATATTTCCTGCACGACGATTTCTTGACGTTATCTTACTGCCTTGAAAAAAATTCAGCAGGCTATTTGTTATTGATACTGCGAGGACGACCATTCAACGTGAAGCTGGCTTCTACGCTGAACTTCGGAATTTTATGGAGTCGGATTGGCTAGCTTCACGTTGAAATTACATCGACCTCCCGTCTGGGTCAGTTTGGCTAGCTCCACGTTAAAATTATATTGACCTCGCGTCTGGTGCAATTATTTAAAGTATTTCATATCATTTTCTATTAGGAAAAGTCTTTCATTCCAAATTAAACATTATTAATTTTTGCTAAGCATCAATTGTTCTAGGGGAGACCTGGTTTTTGAAAACTATGTCTTATAATAATTTAATTATTTCGTAGGACAAGAAACGAATAGGCCGACTGGACAACGCGGTGGAGAAGTCTGCTCTGGACCACCTCCTCTAACATATATATACTGCAAACATATATAATTTTCTTACTCTGACGCACTTTTAATGTGCCTATTTTTGACACATTAAACTTTGAAAAACCGCTGTCAAGTGCCTTAGCAGTATGCTTTCTCAAAGAGGCTTCAACACCACCCACAAACGCGTCTCAAACCTGTATTTTTACCATTCCACTAACGTAGATACTATCATTTATTTTTCAAAGATTACAAAAAAGTTATTTAATCAGTTCAAATCTTTGTGACTGTGTAAAGTGTCGTTCTTTTTCAATTGACCAAACTGTGTCGCGAGTGTTAATGTCTGCCCGGGCTCTCTTATTATTTGATCAAATGCAACAAAGCAAACGGTTCTAGGTTCTACACGATGCGAGACATTTGGACCTGCATAATTTTTCGATCAATTCATCTTGTGACTGTCATACGGTTTAATGGCGGTCAAAATCGATCCGGTCCGTATTTAGCACACTTAAAGACTCATTTTGATCATTTTCGACGGCTAAGGTTAGAAATGATCAATTCAAAATCTATTTTAATCATTTTCGAGGGCAAAAGACACCAAATTTTCCCAATTTTCTCTATAGCACGTTGAAAATACTGGAAACAAAACTTACATGAATTTTTTTTCCCCTTAGCAACGGTTGCTAGGGCGGTGAACAACGGTTGCTAAGGAGCTAATTGGGAAGATTTTGTGTCCTTTGCCGTCAAAAATGATGGAAATAGGTCATAAATTAATAATTTCTAGCCTTCGTAACGGTTGCTAGGGAGGTAAACAACGGTTGCTATGGAGAAAATAGAACAATTCAGTGTCCTTGGCCATCGAGTGTGACTTAAACTGATTTTCCGGCTTGTCCCAATGAGCACTCATAAGGATTTGTGAGAAAACACGTTAAAAACGGTTGCTAAGGAAATAACCAACGGATTTGCTGAAAATTGATCTCGGGCTAGATCTCGCCACAACTAACCGGTGTGCAAAATTTCAGCAAGATCGGGCCATTCCTCCGAAAGTTATCATGGACGGAAGAAACGAAAAAATACACACCTTAGCAACGGTTGCTAAGGAAATAACCAACGAATTTTGCTGAAAAATGAACTCGGCCGAGATTTTGCCGCGACTAACCGGTGTGCAAAATTTCAAAAAGATCGGACCATTTCTTCGAGAGTTATCGTGGACGAAAAAATCGTTGCCAAGTGTCTCAGCAGTATGCTTTCTCAAAGTATTGCAATTGAACCTCAACTTGCATTAATCACCACTCTTTGAGAAAGCAAAATGAACCTCTAACTCATTTCCTCCACTCCATAGTAACGGTTGCTAAGAACGTAAACAACGGTTGCTATGGCAAATATCCGAGCTTCGGTGTTCTTACTTCTTAGTCGTCAACAGTTCCGAAAATGGACCTCTAACTGACTTTTCTTATTCCATAGTAACGATTAATATGGACGTAAACAACAGCTGCTATGGTAATGTCTGAGCTTCGATGTTCTTACTTCTTAGTCATCAACAGTTCTAAAAATGGACCTCCAACTGACTTTTCCCATTCCCTACTTACGGTTGCAAGGGATATAAACAACGGTTACTAGAGACATCAGCAATGGTTTCTACGGGAAATATCTCTTTGATTCTTATAGAATCCCATGAATATACAAACCCAAATGATCATTTATCATGAATTATATGGGAACTTATCAAAAACACGCTAGGAGCGGTTGCCATGGAAATAAACAACGGATGTTGCTGAACACCGAACTCAGTTTACATCTTCCGTAGACCGACCTGTGTGCAAAATTTCAAGACGATTGGACTATTCCTTCGAAAGTTATCGTACGACAAAAAAAGTCAGTCTGAAGCTGAATTTAGTATCTCCATAGCAACGGTTGCTAGAGGAATGAACAATGGTTGTTCCAAAATGAATGTCTCATCGATTCTCATCGATCGTCGAAAGAATTGGAGACCCATCGTGCATTGATGATGATTTTTGGAGCTTTTATCAAAAACACGTTAGCAACGGTTGCTACAGAAATAAACAACGGATTCGGCTGAAAATTGAACTCGGCCGAGAGTTTGCGGCGACTAACCTGTGTGCAAAATTTCAGGACGATCGGACAATTCCTTCGAAAGTTATCGTACGACAAAAAGTGCACGTACGTACGTACATACATACAGACATTTTCGGATTTCCATGTTTTTCGACCCGTAGATTACGAAAATCGAGGTCCCGAAGTCCGATTCGATGGGTCGATTTTTACCTCATTACAAAGCTTTCTTTTTGAGAAAGCATAAAACGTTACACACACACACACACACACACACACACACACACACACACACACACACACACACGCACGCACGCACGCACGCACGCACGCACGCACGCACGCACACACACACACACATACAGACACTTTTGGATTTCCATGTTTTTCGACCCGTAAATTACGAAAATCGAAGTCCCGAGGTCTGATTCAGAGGGTCGATTTTTGCCGCATTAAAAGCTATTTCTCTTTGAGAAAGCAAAAACGATTCTCTGTGGATTCCAGAAAAAACTCCTTCACAAACTGATCAAGATGATTGATGCTAACCCAGAACAGTCCATTCCTAAAGATTTGTGTCTCTCTCTCTCTCTCTCTCTCTCTCTATTTTCTTGAAATTTAATCTAATCATGGCTGACGATAAACAGTTGTTGAAATGAATTGGCTTGAGTGATCAGAAAATTGTAGAAAGACTAAAGAATTCACAGCTGACGAGTGTATTAAAGGAGGTTATAAATAAAGTGGAGAAATATAAAAAAATTGAATTGGTGAATGGAACACTAGTGTATCACCTTGGATGCGAAATCATAAATCAAATCAAGCATCACATCCCATTCGTCACTCGCTACATAGCTGAAGAAACGTTGGACTTGACTGAAAAATTGGCCTGTGCTTTGGAATACTTATTGCATCATGTACACGACAAATTCAATATCATGGAATATTGCATGTTGGACATGCTAAAGCTATAAACGTTAATTTTGAGTATGCCACTGTTCATAATGGCATTTGTTATCTGTGTTATGATGATACCAATCCTGAAAAAGAGGAAGAGAAATTTGTGACTGGAATTTTAAATATGGTTACTTGGCTTGTTGACAAACCATCTGAAATTACTTATTCATCTGATAATTTTCAAATCTTGTATGACTGGGTGGCTAAGCTCATTAAAAAGGTTCAGCCTATGTTTGTCATCAAGACGTCAGTGAGATGAGAGGATTCAATCCAATTCCTAGTCCATGGAGAGATAGGCCTATTGCTGAAAGCTTATAAATTCTCCAAGACATGAAAGATGGGCTGTGGAATGTAAGAGAATCTACTTTACGAATGAAATTGACCCTCGAAGAAGATAAACAAGATCCTGTTGCTTATCGTATCGAATTTTCTCAGCATCACAAAACAAAAGACAAGTGGTGCATTTATCCTACATATGATTATACTCATTGTCTGTGTGATAGTATTGAAAACATCACACATTCTCTTTATACTAAAGAATGTCAATCAAGAAGGTCTTTCTATTATTGGCTTTGTAATGCTCTTGTCATTTATTGTCCAGTACAATGGGAATATGGAAGGTTAAATGTGAATTACAAAACAAAATTGTATCGACTGTTACTAATATCCGTAAACGTGATGTAATATTTTCTTATGAATATTAATACTGAGAATGTTCTAACAGGGCAGCCGATCTAGCCCATATAGGACCGGGCAGGAGCAAGTATGAGGGTGATTCAGTTCTGAACAGAGAGTCAAACTGAGCGGACGTTCCCTCCTCGTCGGCTGTCGTCCTTTGGGGTCGCGATAGCACCTCCGGCGGTCTCGTACTTCGAGGGCACGTGCTATCGCGCGCGAGGGCCGGCAATAAACTGATGAGCTTCCGCCGCGCGCTGGGCCGGCCGAGCTTACTTCGGCCGTCTTCGACGGCTGACGTCACGCGGCGCGATGCTCGAATCTCGTTCGCGACGCGGTCTCTCCCTCTCGTACCTTCTCCCCCTCCTCCTACTGCGATCTCTCTGACGAGCGAAATCTGGTTCTCCAACGGCTTATTAATACTGGCATAAGATACGTCTATGGGGTGAGACGGAGCGAGCATATCTCTCCCTATAGGGAGGAACTAAACTGGCTTATGACATCTACTCGGCGAAACTATTTCATGGCTTGAATGGTATATAAGATTCTCAAGTGCGGCAGCCCGTCGTATCTCGCGGAGTATTTTTTTATGAATACCAGTACTTGCCCTTATAGGGGGGGGGGCATCGGCCGCAGCTTGTTGTCCCCAGTTTCCGCACGGGCTTCCTCCAAAGGTCGTTCCATGTCAGTGCAACTTATCTTTGGAATTCACTCCCAACTGTAATTACTAATGCTTCATCTCTTCCTGTTTTCAAAAAACTTTTATTCCTCCACCTTCTTGCCTGCGACCGTGGTGAGAGCTTGCACTGTTCTTAGACTTTCCTTTTTACTCCGATTTTTAAATAAACTGAATCAAACCACTCTAAATTAAACTAAGCTAAATTTATACTGTTTATCTAGATATAAGTAACCATATGTACAGCTATGATCACATTGTACAACATAATGTACAGGCAATAAATTAAATCTAATCTAATCTAATCTAATCTTACCTTTGTCGGCAGCGCTGTCTCTCTCGCTGGACTTAATAACATTAACATAAGGTGTATTATATTGCCTGATGAGGAGAGATTTCACAGGGCCTGATATAACGAATAGCTATAATTAATCGCCCGTGATATATATATATATATATATATATATATATGGGGCGTTCTTTGTCAGCTCTCCGAAGCCGGCGCGCGGACGCTAAAACCTTACGTTTTCGACGCTTGTTTTCGACTCTATATGACCCATATCTGAATAATGTTGGATATGCTATCAATGTAGTTTTTTCTCAGCTTTCCGATGGTGAATTTAGTTTTCCGAATTTTTCACATTTTCACAGAAAAAAAATAAAAAACAGGCCATATCTCAGAAACCTATTTTTTTTCATTTTTTTAACTAGTCCAGATCGAAAGCTGAGGTTTTTCTACGTTGATATGGACCTTCTGGATACCTAAACTTTTTTTGTATTCGAGTAATTGAGTAGCGAACATGAGAAAATGCGCCGCGTCGGGCCGGACCGCGCCGTGCCGCGCCGCGCTGACTCCACGCGCTCCAGCTCAAGTCTTCTGCTTACAAGAGTGCCGAAATCGGAATATATTTAATATCCATACAAGTCTCTATCTGTTGGATAAACTACTATCTAGCGTAGATCATGTACTCATTTGGGTTATGGACTGAGATATGCGGACATTATTTCATTTCACATTCTCTGACCTCCGTTTTGGCTTTGATATTGAAGACTTTGCCATGCTATGTTTCAACTGAACTACTTTTTCAGTTCGTTTTGATCTAGGAAAAATTTTATATTCCTCAGCAGATGAAATTTTTTTGACCATCAGTCTGTCATCGGAAGTTGTTATGAACGCATGAAATTGCAGAGTACCTTGTATACCAAACCAATTATCAAATCTTTCTTTCAATTCCAGTTTAGCTTGCTCATAATCATAAATTACCTGAAGAAAGAATACAAACCTAAGAAAATTTATTATAGTACCGATGGAGTGGGTCAACACTTCAAAAATCAGAAAAGTTTCTCTAATCTTATTAATCATAAGAAAGATTTTGGCATTTCCGCGGAATGGCATTTTTGTGCGACCGCACATGGGAAGGGAGCATGCGATGGAATTGGAGCTAATGTGAAACGAGGTGCTAAACGAGCAAGTTTACAACGCTCTGCAAATAATCATATTTTAATCGCAGAAGGTTTATTTGAATGGGCAAGAAATTACTGTAAAGAAACCATGGTATTTTATAGTAAAAAAGAAGATTATGAGCAAGCTAAACTGAAATTGAAAGGAAGATTTTATAAGTGTTTTGCTATACAAGGTACTCTGCAATTTCATGCGTTCATACCAACTTCCGATGACAGACTGATGGTCAAAAAAATTTCATCTGCTGAGGAATATAAAATTTTTCCTAGATCAAAACGAACTGAAAAAGTAGTTCAGTTGAAACATAGTATGGCAAAGTCTTCAATATCAAAGCCAAAACGGTGGTCAAAGAATGTGAAATGAAATAATGTCCGCATATCTCAGTCCATAACCAAAATGAGTACATGATCTACGCTAGATAGTAGTTTATCCAACAGATAGAGACTTGTATGGATATTAAATATATTCCGATTTCGGCACTCTTGTAAGCAGAAGACTTGAGCTGGAGCGCGTGGAGTCAGCGCGGCGCGGCACGGCGCAGTCCGGCCCGACGCGGCGCATTTTCTCAAGTTCGCTACTCAATTACTCGAATACAAAAAAAGTTTAGGTATCCAGAAGGTCCATATCAACGTAGAAAAACCTCCGCTTTCGATCTAGACTAGTTAAGAAAATGAAAAAAAATAGGTTTCTGAGATATGGCCTGTTTTTTATTTTTTTTCGGTGAAAATGTGAAAAATTCGGAAAACTAAATTCACCATCGGAAAGCTGAGAAAAATCTACATTGATAGCATATCCAACATTATTTAGATATTGGTCATATAGAGTCGAAAACAAGCGTCGAAAACCTGAGGTTTTAGCGTCCGCGCGCCGGCTTCGGAGAGCTGACAAAGAACGCCCCATATATATATATATATATATATATACTATTCACACATAAATACTAGCATATACATGCAACTAATGAACAATAATGAGACAGAAACAATTTTTCAAGCTACAATCCGTTTAATGTTTTTTGTGAAAAATTGAAAATTTCAAAAACTAAAGTTCCCATCGAAAAGCTGAGGAAAATATAAATCGATATCATATTTCACAACATTCCGATATTCAGTCGACGATAGAGTCAAAAGCGATTGACGAAAGCGGACAGTTCCAGTGTGTCCGCGCACCGGGCGTGGAAAGTTGACTTGGAACGCCCCATGTATGAGAAATATAACTGAAACATCACTAGGCATCTTAATCAGAACCTGAACGAAGAATTCAAGCGATTTTGTTTGATTTCAATATTATTTCTATTTAATTCATTCCCCCTTGCTAGTTAACTTTCAATGAATATATTTTATAATATTGAATCACATTGATTGTGGTTGAAAAACATTGAAGGATCCCCATTTATTTTTTAAAATGCTTACCACTGGTGTTATCCAATTCTACGATCTGTGCATGAATAGAGCGTAGATCACAACCGCCAAAATCAGTTGATTAATTTATCGAAGCTCTGATTATTTTGGCACACAACTACGATGAATTTCCTTATCAAGCTTCGAAGATTTTTGTGGAATCCAGCCTCAGATTTAAAAATTTCAAATTAGATCAAGCTTCTAAGATCACCTGACAAAAATTTGGAAAAAAATTGAATTTTATTGAAAATTGGTAAACATGGGTTTTTGAGGTCACTGATCACGAATCCTACCTCAGATTTCAAAAATTCAAATCAGATCAAGCTTCTAAGATCACCTGACAAAAATTTGGAAAAAAATTGAATTTTGTTGAAAATTGGTATGTATGGGTTTTTGAGGTCAGTGATCACAAATCCGGCCTCAGATTTCGAAAATTCAAATTAGAGCATCTAAGATCACTTGACAAAAATTTGGAAAAAATTGAATTTTGTCGAAAATTGGTGGGCAATTCTCTGTGGGATCGAACATGAAAATATTTGATTCGGCTCAAAATTTTTTGTGAGTTCTAGGGCATCATGCCGAATTCCCTGAATTTTTTCAGATTTTCCCGAGCACGTCAACCCTGTTAAATGAATAGGCAAAGTTGCTGATTTTGCTGTTTTTGCATTTTCAGAGGCATTTTCAACCTTAATTTACACCCTGAAAATGACCTGTGAGGCAAAAAATGAATGGGACACTTTTATCTGCAAACTGCCTGAATTGTATAGAAAAATTATCTCCAAGGTCATTGGAGCACATTAAGTACTCCATATTACTAATTTGAGCCTCTATTTTTGAACCCTGGGAGCTCGCTCGTCAAGCCCCACACCACATGGGTACTAAAAGTTGTCCTAACTCATACCACATACAGCCCATATATTGAAAAAATGGGCCTGGGCTCTGGAAGCTCCCAATAAATAAATATATTAACTAAAATAGAGGTAAAAATAGGCTTAAATGACTATTCAAGGGGAGCGTTGTACCGCCAACACTTGTCTGTGGTATCATTACAATTATCCACTGTAAAAACTTACATTCTATCATGCTTATACATATCCTGAGTTATCAATATCATATTTATATAGATCAAGCATTACTAATACTTGACGCCACCTAACTTCCAGTAGTTACATGTATTGATGGTCAATAGATTGTCTCTATTGTGCTAAAATTTACAAGAAACTATCAATAAAGTACATGTGTCATGGATTGCATTCACTCGATAAGAAAGATTAATCCAAAAAGTAAATTATGAGCTGTGCATTACACGTACACCTTATAACACACTAGGCAGTGCATAGATATCATATGATTTTTTTAACATCAATTAGAAAATGTTGAAGTTCACTAAACATGGGTAATATTCATGAATATTGGACTCATGAAATCCACTCATATTGTATAAACTGCATAGCTAAGGTCCAAGCAGCTATTGCAGAATGGGCTCAAACTACAACCTCAAGTTATTTACTTATGGAATTAGCTGATGTAAATCAATCCACTTGAGAGTATGATCACTAGATGCGCAATTTGATAAGGGATTTAAATATATATAGTTTGCCAGTCCGGAAATGAGTTTGGAGCTTCCACTGGAAGATTCCGTGGAATATTTCTGGAAGCTTCTTGAGAGATTTTTTTGGAAAGTTTCTAAATGCCCGAGGCTGCGTTGAAATATTCCAGAAATCTTCCGTGGAATATTTCTGGAAGCTTTCTGGAAGATTTCGCCGGAAGGTTTCTAAATGTCCAAGACCGCGTTGGAATATTCCAGATATCTTCCACTGGAGGATTCCTTGGAATATTTCTGGAAGCTTTCTGGAAAATTTCTTTGGAAGGTTTCTAAATGTCCGAGACCGCGTTGAATTATTTCAGAAATCTTCCACTGGAAGATTCCGTGGATTATTTCTGGAAGCTTCTTGGGAGATTTCTTTGGAAGGTTTCTAAATGCCCGAGGCCGCGTTGGAATTGTAACGACGGATTTTTGAAGTGAAAAGATACTGACGCGAATACCGTCGGGTTCGCGACGTAGGGGTTCTATTGCCAAACTATCGGTTATTTTTCCAAGAGAGGAGGAAGGAAGAGTATAAGTATATTGTAATCTAAGAGCACAAACCTTTTGCTGAGATCGGGATCAAATGATGAAGAACAGAGATTACGGAAATTAAATCTTTATTTATAACTCAAAAAGAAAAATATGGTACAATCCCAGTATTTGAATGACTTAACACACACTTATACAAATTGAGAACAGAGATGGTGCTTGGACCACGACCTATAGTGAACTGCTTATTCCAACAAAATCTCTCCGCGTTCATCGTCTCTGTATCGGAATCTTCCGTCCCTATTGCCTGGCAAGGCGTTTTTATAGTAATTTTGGAAGAGGAAGGGATTGGTTGCATGTCGGTTGTAGTTCGGACTCGGAGGTGATCGGTCCGAGTTTTCGGGGAATCGGCGTTATCGGGCAATAAAATTGTAGTTTTATAGCCCCGCCTAAGACACTGAATTTAGAGTATAGCTATACTTCCCAATACTATTGGAGAAGTGCGGGAGGACCGAGCGAGATTGACTGCTCACGCGATAAGCGTATTCTTCGCCTTCGTTAGCGATAAGTTGTATCGCTTGAAATTCGGAGGCGAATTTCGGTGTCGGTGGAATCGGCCTGCCCTGATAACAAGCGGCTTCTTCGAACTGATTTCGCGGGCGAGTGATGCTCAAAAAAATTTGCTCACGACAATTTGCCGTGGGAAAGTAGATATCCCAAGATTGGCGATGACATAACCAGTCGAAACAGTAGGTCGGATTGTAACCGACTGCGAAGTCACTGACGTGACATCCGCCCACCTGAGAAAACGACGTCCTCGTCGGAAAGGTAGTATAGTATAGGAATTGGCCAGGTTACTATCGGAAGGTAAAGGTAGTGTAGTGCAAGGATTTGCCAGGCCGTGATTAAAAAGGAAGAAAAGAAAAAAAAATGTAATGATATGAATTTATATATGCTAGTCCTAGTCCAAGCATCATGGTTTAACTTAAATGATTACTTATATCTTAGGAACAAATAGAATTGAATTTGTGAGTTATTTGTGAAAAACCGTCATGTTAGTTAGGAGATATGAAAATAGGAACCTGTTTGCGGAGTATGCAGAGCGCGGAACAATTTTTCATCGAAAATAATCATTGATTACAATTCAAACATTTTATGACGTAATGATTCTTTTTTATGTTATACCTTGCAAATATTCTATTATTACATGTAAATGAGAATAGTGGTTTTGCATATGGATCGGCGCAATTCTCACATAACATAATGTTCCGGGGGTCTAGAAACAGACGTTCGAGTCGGGGTTTTATGCATGGGCGTGAAAATCTTTGAGCCAGGTTGTACAAGTTTTCGATGTCG
This sequence comes from Aphelinus atriplicis, assembly GCA_020882685.1. Classification (NCBI taxonomy): domain Eukaryota; kingdom Metazoa; phylum Arthropoda; class Insecta; order Hymenoptera; family Aphelinidae; genus Aphelinus; species Aphelinus atriplicis. The sequence continues at coordinate 2,309,353 of JAJGQD010000006.1, forward strand.
TCTGGCTGGTTACTTTTTGAATGCTTCGTGCCCATCTAAAAAGTGTTTTTTTTGTCTAAGACTTTTGGAAAATTATAACTTACATCTATCTGAGAAATATGTATAAAAAAAATTAGTAATTAAATTAATAGAGGCAGAAAATATACTTTTAGTGTTAGTATAAATGGCAGAAAAGAGAGATGTAACCGAATTCTTTCGTTATCTGGTATGCGAACATATCGGGTGCAGATACTGCGGTGCTCAGTGCGTTTGCTATTACACGTCTTTCTAGTTCGCATTTCTGTAATAGTAGATCGTGGTATAGCCTCTTCATTTCGCCTTTGATGTGTCTTTCTACGTAAACAAATTTTGAGTTCACATATGTGAATAGATTTAATGATTGTATTGGAGGTTTAGATAAAGTCTTGAATCTGTAGTTATCTGGTCCCTCTAATAAAAATAGCTTGGGGTGTTCAGTTCTTAATAGTTCGAATGTACATACTGAAATTTTTGCGATTACTGAGAATGCGAAACTTATATCATCCTTTTCAACGATATATACGGGGCGCTTTCCTTCTTCTGATATCCTTTTAACATTACCGTCGTACAGTTGTGCGTAATTCTGTTCTTCGCATGCAGATATTGGTAATGGTTCCCAAAAGGAATATCCGGCCTCGATGTCAATGCAATGGTCTTTGTTAAATTCGCACCGTGTTCCTGAGGGTAGGATGATCTCGTTGGCGTTTAGAACAACGGTGGCGCTTGTCTCTTTGAGCGAGATTTCCACATACCCATGCACTATTACATCTTTAAAAATGCCGTACGGATCCGAGTAACTGGCACCATTGCTGCAGTCTCCGTTCGCCTTGATTTTTCCTGCAAATGTCATAGGGTGGACAATGCTATTATTGATTTGTAAGTTTGTTATTAGTTCGTCTCGTATTTTGTATTGTTTGAACTCGTGCATTCTTTTGCATTCCTCCCTTGTAATTTCTTGCAAGAATTTTATCTCTCCTCTAGCAATCTCAGAGGTTTTATCCCACATTCCACAATACTTGACGCTTCGCTTGACTTGTACTTTGCAGTATCGTACTCGGGTGGTGACAAATTCGTTACTTTGCAATAATCTGATGAATGTGGTTGTTTCGTTCACAATGGGCTCTTTTATGTTGCATTCTCCAATGTTGAGCAGTGAAAATGTTGTCATGTTTGTCACCTTTTGTGAACAGTCATATGCTATAATGGCTTCTCCCAGTTGGTTGAAAAAGAATCCTACTGACAAAATTGCCAGTAAATAAAATGAGTTCATCTGTAACATTAAATTCTATTATACTTCGTGTCGATTTTGTTTTTGAACCATGCTTCCCTGAATCAGAATATATTTCATTCATTAATTGGAGCAAGCGAATGTTGAGTTTAAGCGTTGTTATTCATTGATGTTGCAAAATTCTTGAGCTTCTCCTTTAATATACGAGAAGCGCAATCTATTCATGTGTACAATTTTGGAACTTTTTTTGTTTAATTGTATCAGAACATTTCCATTTTCAAGTATATCGAGTACTAGAAAAGGTCCTGAATATTGATCACCAAATTTGTGAGGTTTGGGACCCTTTTGTAACCAAACGTAATTTCCAATTTGTAAACATTTTTCATTTGATTTTTTGTCATAATAGAATTTTGATTTTTCCTTTGATTTTAATAAATTTACTTGCGCAATCTCGTGTAATTTGCTCAATCTTCTTGCAAGTTCCTTAATATAATCATTATATGTTGGATTTTGATCGCTTTCCTCTGTTAGTATATTCGCTAGAGTACGTGCAAGCCTTCCAAACACCAATTCGAATGGAGTTACACCCGTGGATTCACTCACCCCAGTGTTAAAATTGAATGTTGCTAAATCTAAATATTCATCCCAATCATTCTTATTTTCGTTAATAAAGCACTTAATGTATTCGGCTAAGTTAGCGTGTCATCTTTCTAAAGAGCCGTTTGTTTGAGGGTGAAACGCGGTTGTTTCAATTTGCTTGATTTTAAATCTGCGGCATACTCTTTTCATTAGACTAGAAAGGAAGTTTGTCCCCTGATCCGTCAGGATTACTCTTGGTGCTCCAAAAACACAAATTATTCGTTTGATAAGACCATCTGCAATGGCTGTCGCGGTGGTGGATACGAGAGGCTCTGCTACTGTGAATTTAGTAAAAATATCTTGGAATGTTAATATATGGGAGTGGCCGTGTGGTGTTTCGAGAATTGGTCCAACTATATCCATAGCTACAGTATCCCATGCTATTTGCGGGTAATGTGTTATGACCATAGGTGCCCTTGTTTTTACTCTTGTTAATTTTTTTAATTGGCACGTGAGACATCTGCGAATGAAATTTTGTACGTCTTCTTTAATGTTGCTCCAGTAAAAATAATGTTTGATTCGTTTTGTTGTTTTTCCTATTCCACGATGGCCTCCTACACCTGAGCTTCATGCATGATTCTTTCTCTATCTTTGATTTCTGGTAATCGTATTAGCCCTTGGCATATTATTAATTTAGTCGAGCTACCTAGAAGGCAATTTTTTATTTTTTTGAGTATATCAGTCCATGGCAAGCCTTCTATGTCATTGGATTTTGCAATATTGATAGTAGATAATGTATTTTGGCTAATCCATTGCGAGAGTTTATCTGTTAGTTGGTCCAAATTTGAGTTTATTTTAGATAGTGAGACTCGTTTATCGTCTCTGATTGGAAAAACTATGTGTACTTTGTTGCTTACTCTTACGATTCTTGGTTCGGCTTCATGGAGATTTTCGAGTTTGGGTAATTTGTTCTGTATCTTCAGGTGTCGTGCGCCCTCATCACATGGTTCGCCATTCGTTGATACGAAGTATAAATAATCATCTTTTTTCATAAAAGCCGCTGCCAAGTGCCTCAGCAGTATGCTTTCTCAAAGTATTGCAATTGAACCTCAATTTGCATTAATCACCACTCTTTGAGAAAGCAAAATGAACCTCTAACTTATTTCCTCCACTCCATAGTAACGGTTGGTAAATATCCGAGCTTCGGTGTTCTTACTTCTTAGTCGTCAACAGTTCCGAAAATGGACCTCTAACTGACTTTTCCCACTCCATAGTAACGGTTGCTAAGGACGTAAACAACGGTTGCTATGGTAAATGTCGGAGCTTCGACGTTATTACTTCTTAGTCATCAACAGTTCCGAAAATGGACCTCCAACTGACTTTTCCCACTCCATAGTAACGGTTGCTAAGGACGTAAACAATGGTTGCTATGGTAAATGTCGGAGCTTCGATGTTCTTACTTCTTAGTCATCAACAGTTCCAAAAATGAACCTCCAACAGACTTTTCCCACTCCATAGTAACGGTTGCTAAGGACGTAAACAATGGTTGCTATGGTAAATGTCGGAGCTTCGACGTTATTACTTCTTAGTCATCAACAGTTCCGAAAATGGACCTCCAACTGACTTTTCCCACTCCATAGTAACGGTTGCTAAGGACGTAAACAATGGTTGCTATGGTAAATGTCGGAGCTTCGATGTTCTTACTTCTTAGTCATCAACAGTTCCAAAAATGAACCTCCAACTGACTTTTCCCATTCCCTAGTTACGGTTGCAAGGGATATAAACAACGGTTGCTAAAGACATCAACAATGGTTTCTACGGGAAATCTCTCTTTGATTCTTATAGAATCCCATAAATATACGAACCCAAATGATCATTTATCATGAATTATATGGGAACTTATCAAAAACACGATAGCAACGGTTGCCATGGAAATAAACAACGGATGCTGCTAAACACGTTTACATCTTTCGGAGACCGACCTGTGTGCAAAATTTCAGGACGATCGGACTATTCCTTCCAAAGTCATCGTACGACAAAAAAAAGTCAGTCTGAAGCTGAATTTTGTATCTCCATAGCAGCGGTTGCTAGGAGAATAAACAATGGTTGTTCCAAAATGGATGTCTTATCGATTCTCATCGATCGTCGAAAAAATTGGAGACCCATCGGGCATTGATGATGATTTTTGGAGCTTTTATCAAAAACACGTTAGCAACGGTTGCTAGAGAAATAAACAATGGAATTGGCTGAAAATTGAACTCGACCGAGATTTTGCGGCGACTAACCTGTGTGCAAAATTTCAGGATGATCGGACAATTCCTTCGAGAGTTATCGTACGACAAAAAAGTGCACGTACGTACGTACGTACATACATACAGACATTTTCGGATTTCCATGTTTTTCGACCCGTAGATTACGAAAATCGAGGTCCCGAAGTCCGATTCGGTGGGTCGATTTTTACCCCGTTACAAAGCTTTCTCTTTGAGAAAGCAATAATGCTTCTCTGCAATACACGATATTACTTCTCATTTCGTCTCCTATGTCGATTTCGGCTGTATTTTCGTATTGCTCCAGTTGGTCATTGCCATCGAAAAAATCGTCTGTTTCATACTTTTCATGGCTCGAATCTAATTTCCATTGGGTGTTGGTTGGTTTATCATTGTTGGGTGCCTGATTTTCACTATCTGCTCTTCACAAGCCCCCTCCTCCGCCGGAAAATTTTCGGGCGCCTCGCTCGAAACTAGTTGTGAAATATCCATGTTTGGGGTTGGTTGCTCAGTTTTTTCCTTTATTTGTCGTTTTCGTGGTGCCAGAGCTTGTATGGCGTCTTGATATTTCTGGCTAGCTTCGCGGCCTATTTTACCTCGTGTAATTATTTTCACATCTCTCTTTTCTTCGACCGGGTTTCTACTTAATGCGTCAGCAACGTTGGTTTTTCCGGGTCTGTATATGACTTCGAATTCATATTCCGCTAATGCCAATCTCCATCTTGTTACTCGAGCATTTGGGTCTTTACTTGTTTGCATCCAAACCAGTGGTTTGTTATCTGTGATGAGCTTGAATTTTCTTCCGAAGAGATATGGTCTAAAATGAGTTATGCAGTATAAAATTGCCAGGGCCTCTTTTTCGTAGGTGTCGTATTTTCTTTCGTATTCATTTAATATTCTCGATACGTATGCTATTGCTCCGTCTGAACCTATTTTTCCTTGCCCTAACACACCACTGATTCCATAACCAGATGCATCCGTGTAAAGGTTGAAACATTCCTTAAAATTGGGAAAGCGTAATAGCGGTTGTTCACATAATTTGTCTCTAAGTGTTTCAAATGCTTTTTGGGTTTCGTCGTTCCATTCAAATTCTATCTCTTTTTTCAATAATTCCGTGAGAGGTTTTGCTATTTTTGCGAATTCATGGATGAATCTTCTATAATATCCGGCTAAACCTAAAAATTGCTTGATATTCTTTGGTGTTTTAGGTATGGGAAATTTTCTCACTGCTTCCAATTTCTTAGGATCTGGTTTTACGCCGTCGGCACTGATTACGTGACCCAAGTATAATACTTCTTTTTTTAAAAATTCGCACTTTTCTGGTTTTAGTTTTAAATTTGCTTGTCTCAATTTTGTGAATAACATTTCTAATCTATCAATATGCTCTTCCAAAGTCTTTGAGAATATGACAATGTCATCTATGAAAAAGAATAAAATTGTATTAATCAAGCCTCTATTGATATAAGTCTGCAGAATGTTGCTGGCATTGTTTTCAAACCAAATCCTGCTCGGTTAAATTGGAACAGTCTATCATGGGTTGCAAAAGCTGTTTTGTGTCGATCTCGTACGTCAATTTTAAGTTGATGAAAGCCTGAAGCGAAATCAAAAACCGAAAAATATTTTGCCTCACCTAATTGGTCTAGAATATCGTTTATGTTTGGTAAGGGAAATTGATCGTCTAATGTTTTCTCGTTTAATTTTCTATAGTCGATTACCATCCTATATTGTTTGGTACCGTATATGTCTTCTTTCTTAGGAACTAAAAAACAAGGTGAACAATATCGTGATGTTGAATGTTCGATAATTCCGGCGTCCAAAAGTTCTTTAACCTGTCTAGTTATTTCTTCCTTATGTACCGGTGGTAATCCAAATAATTTGCTTGTTACAGGTACTTCGTCTTTAGTTGGAATAGTCAATTTCAGAATATTGGTGCATGACAATTTTTCTCCTTCTAGGTGAAATATATCACTAAAAGATTTAATTATTTTATTTATCTTGTGAGTCTCTTCTTCGTTTAAGTGGTCTAAGTTTAAGATATTTGTGATTTCTATTTCTCTGAATGTTCTCTTGGTAATTAATTTGATTCTGGTTAGTATATCGTAAGCGTATGGGATAGATGATAGTGATGATAAATCTCCTTTTTCTTGTTTTAACTCGTCGCATAATTTTTCTAAAGCGTATTTTGCATCTGTCCGAATTTCGTCGAATGAAGTATTTTTCTCCATACAGTTTAGTATTAATTGAGTTTGTTCGGTTGTTTCCTTCGTGAATCTAGTACACAAGCCACTACCTCCCTGTAGTATCCATAATAGTTTGTTCACTGCTAGTTCCAGACTGGATGATACTTGTTTTTCCATCGAAGTAGTTGGGGTATTTGTTTTTTCTGCAAAAAATATTTGTTCTTTGTCCATTGTTGTCGTAATTTTTGGAGAATAATTTGTTGAATTATTGACGTTTGTAACTTCGGGTGAGTAAGTTTTAATTCTTTGTTTGTTAATGATCGATTCGTGCGTGATCATAAAAATTTTCTCTGAAATATCAGTTGCTTTATTCATTGAACTGTCTTTGGTTTATTTATTAAATAATTGCTCAGTAACAATTTGACTGTTTTGTGGTATAATTGCCACTTTATCGATTTTGCTATTCTTACCTTCATTTTCTATCTCATTAATAAATGGGAAATTTTCACTCGAGTCTTTGGTCAAAATCTTACTTATGGACTTTTTAGCCTCATTTTCATATACTGGTTCGCTGACCATTTGGGAATTTTTTTCTGACTCTCTGGTCAATATTTCACTTATGGACTTTTGAGCCTTATTTTCAAACACTTGTTCGCTGACCATTTGGGAATTTTTTTCTGACTCTCTAGTCAATATTTCACTTATGGACTTTTGAGCCTTATTTTCAAACACTGGTTCGCTGATTTCGATGCGTGTTTCTTCATTAATTACTAATTTTTTGGGGGAAATATAGTTAGTCACTACCTCCGTTAGTGCTAATAAATTTTCATTTTTCTTATGAAGGAACGGTATCTCCCGCGATTCAGTTATCAAGGCATTTTGTTTATAATCTATCTTTGCTTTTTCGTTTAGGAAGAAATCGCATCCTAACAGGCCTTCCTCTTTAATTGGAAAATCGTTGTTCACAACGTGAAAATCTATTTCAAAATCCTCAAATTCTAAACTAGCTTTCCCTAGTGTAAATAAACTATGATTTGTAATGCCACATAACTCTAAAATTTCATTTGGGTTTATTGAACTATTGTTTGGTACACTTTCTAATTTTAATAGGTTAGGGCCTGCACCAGTGTCTAGAAGGGAGGTTGTATTTTCACCTAATTCATTCCGTAACTGTATTACTGGTGTTTTTCCGCTAATTTCAAATTTTATTTCTCGCTTGGAAATTGGAGAGTTGGGCGCGTATCGCCTTGTGTCTCCCCATGCGCGCCCTGCGTTTGGAGACCATTGAAGTTTCCCTGATTTTCGAAAACTTTATTATTTTGATTGCGTAGCGGGCAGCTGTTTGCTAAGTGACCCGGTTGCTGACAAGCATAACACGTCACATTTCTAGGGAAGATGGTATTTTGTCGCTCGACATATTTTTGCCGTGAATCTTGGCTATCATTACTAAGTTTTTTAGTGTTTGGGGGATTATTTCGGTGATGGTACGCGAGTTCCGGCTGTCTCGTGTCTCTTGGCGCGCGAGGCCATTGATTCGGGCTATGAGGTTGCTCCGCCCACTCTTGCCGTCGGCGGCCGTCTCTGTTATCTCCCGGCGGCCGGCCCACTAGTGCCCAGCATTTCTGTGCGTTATGGCCTCTTCTATTACACCATTGGCATAATTCTATATCTATCAGGTGGATTTTTGATCTCTGATCATTTTTAGTTTCTGTTATTGTCTTGAAACTTTCATTTAGTTCGTCAGAGTCGTGACACGCGAAATCTCTCTCAATTTCTACCGCTTCTATTATGGCCTGATCTAAAGAAAATACTTTTTCCATTCTGGCCTTTATGACCCATTTCAAACCTCTAATAAAATATTTTACTAAGTCTTTTGCCAAATTTTCAAAGAACTCTCTTGAATCACGATTTTCGCGTTTTGCTGCCGAAATTAATTCATCCCCGATTGCGCGGACTTTATTGGAATATGAAATTACGTTCTCATTTCTTTCGTGTTTTACTCTTGAAAGATCGCCATAATATTCATGGAGGGTTTTAGTTGAACCGAAAAGACGCTCGAAATATACTTCTATTTCATATATTGATGAAAAATTTCTTTTATTTGCGCATTTTAAGGCCTCGCCTGCTAATCTTAATTTTATTAGTTTAGCTAATTCTTGTTCATAGGAAGGCGGTACTAAGTTTCTGGCTTCGTAACAGCCATCGATGAATTGCCTAAGTGGAATATATGCCCCGTTGAATTTCGGAATTAGATCTAATGCGTCCTTTATTGATAGGGGCCTAACTAGCCCGACCGTTGAATTCAGAAGCGAATTATTTGGTGGATTTTCTCTAGATGAGTTTTGTTCGTAGAATCGCTGCGTGTGGGGATGAATATTTATAGAGTTCCTATCCTTAAGTTTGTTTTCGTGTACTGTCTCGTAAAATGATATTAATTCGTCTTGTACTTTAATTTTTTCAATAAGTTCCTGAATTTCTATTGGATTATTAATTTCTTCTTTTTTATTTGCATGCTCATTATTGCTGAATGTATTGTCGAAAGAATATTTATTTTCTGTGGGCTGAAAAATTGGTCTGTTATATGTGGGCAGGTTGAAAGCGGTCGAACTGGCCTTAATTTCACTCATGGTATTATAATCGTACCCGTATTGCGATTTTCTAAAAAGGGTGTCTTGTTCTTGTATTTTTTGTTCTAGCGCTCTTAATTCTTCGATATAAGATATGTATTGCTTAGATTTTTGTGTAATTAAATTATTTGTTTTGTCGTATGAGTCGTGAAAGTCTATTTTACTTCGTAAGTCCCCGTTCGATTTTATTTTAGGTGTGGTTTCCAAGTCGCTTGTTATTTCAATATTTGTTACTAAGCTCTCAATTTTCTTTACTTCTGTTCTATCATTTCCTAAAATTTTTTTTATTATAATTGATGGATTGATTCTACTGTTGGTTAGTTCTATTAAACATTCTAAAAATATACTATCTTCGCAAATTTCTTCTATATCGTCACTTGAATCTATATTAAATAAAATTTCCTGGAGGCTTTTTATAATTTCTGTACGAGGGGAACTTACAATTCCTTCTTTTTTTGAATATCTTGAGTAAAAGAGGTTTATTAGGTCAGAGAAACTAGGATTTTCTTTATTATTAGATAAAGCAGGATTTGCCCTAAGCGCATATTTAAGCAGAATGCCTGTTGCATCATGTAATCTATTTTCTGCCATTTGTGATATATGTGTACTCTCTTTTGAAAAAATACCCGTTGGCAAAACCGGAAAAGGGGCCCCCAATTGTAACGACGGATTTTTGAAGTGAAAAGATACTGACGCGAATACCGTCGGGTTCGCGACGTAGGGTTTCTATTGCCAAACTATCGGTTATTTTTCCAAGAGAGGAGGAAGGAAGAGTATAAGTATATTATAATATAAGAGCACAAACCTTTTGCTGAGATCGGGATCAAATGATGAAGAACAGAGATTACGGAAATTAAATCTTTATTTATAACTCAAAAAGAAAAATATGGTACAATCCCAGTATTTGAATGACTTAACACACACTTATACAAATTGAGAACAGAGATGGTGCTTGGACCACGACCTATAGTGAACTACTTATTTCAACAAAATCTCTCCGCGTTCATCGTCTCTGTATCGGAATCTTCCGTCCCTATTGCCTGGCAAGGCGTTTTTATAGTAATTTTGGAAGAGGAAGGGATTGGTTGCATGTCGGTTGTAGTTCGGACTCGGAGGTTATCGGTCCGAGTTTTCGGGGAATCGGCGTTATCGGGCAATAAAATTGTAGTTTTATAGCCCCTAAGACACTGAATTTAGAGTATAGCTATACTTCCCAATACTATTGGAGAAGTGCGGGAGGACCGAGCGAGATTGACTGCTCACGCGATAAGCGTATTCTTCGCCTTCGTTAGCGATAAGTTGTATCGCTTGAAATTCGGAGGCGAATTTCGGTGTCAGTGGAATCGGCCTGCCCTGATAACAAGCGGCTTCTTCGAACTGATTTCGCGGGCGAGTGATGCTCAAAAAAATTGAGACAATTTGCCGTGGGAAAGTAGATATCCCGAGATTGGCGATGACATAACCAGTCGAAACAGTAGGTCGGATTGTAACCGACTGCGAAGTCACTGACGTGACAGAATATTCCAGAAATCTTCCACTGGAAGATTCCGTGAAATATTTCTGGAAGCTTTTTGGGAAATTTCTTTGGAAGGTTTCTTAATGTCCGAGGGCACGTTGAAATATTCCAGAAATCTTCCACTGGAAGATTCCGTGGAATATTTCTGGAAGCTTTCTGGAAAATTTCTTTGGAAGGTTTCTAAATGTCCGAGACCGCGTTGGAATATTTCAGAAATCTTCCACTGGAAGAATCCGTGAAATATTTCTGGAAGCTTTTCGGGAGATTTCTTTGGAAGGTTTCTACGGCGAGTTAGCCCCTTTTTACACGGACTGCGAGTTGGCCCCTTTTTGCACGAACGGCGAGTTGGCCTTTTTTTGCCCGGCCAGCGAGTTGGCCCCTTCTTGCTCGGAGGCGACGATATGTAGTACGCGTGAGAAACAATTTTGTTTATAATTTCATACTGTCAGTATTCTACAATTATAATTATTACAATTACAATTGTAATACAAATTATAATTTCGTAAACAACTTATATAAGCATCCCACACAGCATGCAATATTGCTGCAATATTGCTGCAATATTGGCAAGAAAGATTTGAAATATTGCAGCAATCTTGCACTTCAATGTTTCTGCAATATTGATATGTCCGGCTTGCAAGAAAGCAATGAAATATTTCTGCAAGATTTCAACAATATGATTATGAATATTGCATTGAAAGATTACTGCAAGATTGTTGCAATATTTCACTGCAGATTCGTCGACACCCTTGAAATCTTTCATACAATATTTCTGCAAGATTACAGAAATATAACTTTCGAATATTGCATTGAAAGATTGCTGCAAGATTGCTGCAATATTTCTCGGCCGATTCGATGAGACCCTTGAAATCTTTCATGCAATATTTCTGTGATATTCCAGCAATATAAATTTGAAATATTGCATTGAAAGATTGCTGCAAGATTGTTGCAATATTTCATTGCCGATTCATCGACATTCGTTGAATCTTTCATGCAATATTTCTGCAAGATTTTAACAATATTATAATGATTATTACATTGAAAGATTACTGCAATATTTCACTGCCGATTCATCGACAGCCTCCGAATCTTTCAAGCAACATTTCAGCAATATCTGTTTGCAATATTGCATTTAGAGATTGATACTAGATATTGCAGTATTGGCTAGGAAAATTTGAAATATTGCAGAAATCTTGCACTGCAATATTTCTGCAAGATTTTACTAACATGATTGAACATATTGCGTTGAAAGATTGCTGCAAGATTGCTACAATATTCCAGTGCTGACAAACCTGTGAATAATTTTAGATTATCGGGAACTCTTCAATGACTCTCTAGTTTGAGAATGCGGTAGAGACTCCCACAAAAATAGTTTTTCCAGTTTGACTCAGAAATAAGAGTTGGAATCGAGTTTGGTACCCATCATTGTGGATGCTGGTATATAGACAGAGGCATACAGTTTTACTTGCGAGAAGCGAGTCGCCACCTATCGGTAGTGCAAGGAGCAATGCAATATTTCTGCAAGATTCTAGAAATACAACTTTGAAATATTGCATGGAAAGATTGCTGCAAGATTGCTGCAATATTTGAGAGCCGATTTTTTGAAACCCTTTAAATCTCTTAATCAATATTTCTGCAAGGTTGGTGCAATATTATAGTTCCTTTCGGAAGATCAGAATTTGAATACAGCATTGACGGAATTATGTATTATAAAAGTGTGTGCTGGTCTGGCGGCAAGAATTTTGCGCCGCGTCCAAAGAATCACGGGTTCGCGCCTGGTCTCATAGTGAGAATTCGCATACATTTTCCCACATTGAATTCGATGTAAGCGACCAGAATCTTTCAGAAATCTTGCAGCAATATTGCATGAAATCTTCCATCGAAATATTTGTGCAATATTTCAATGTAGCCTTCGACTTTACATGAGCTTGCAGAAGAATCTTGCAGAAATCTTGCAGCAATATTGCATGAAATGTTTCAATGCAATATTTCTGCAATATTTCAATGCAGCTTTCGACTTCTCAGGATCTTGCAGCAACGAAGTGATATGGCGATGACGAGGTCTGTTGGCGGGGGACGAGCGCGACACCTATTGGCTCTGCCGCGGCGGCCGCGACGCGCCCGGCGAACGGTTTGGCGATTATGCCGCGCGTTCACAACACAACGAGCACGTGTCGAACACAGTATTTTTGTTGAAATTATGATTAGGTGGGTGGGTGAGGGTTGTCTAATGAGCACCCAGTACTCATTTTCAATAGTTCCGGCACCGCACTACACAGCCGATAAATAAGTAAATTCCCCTCAGGACTCACAACTTAAATATAACATCTGAAATTTATATTGTAAGAGTGCGCGGTGGTCCCGGGGCAAAGCTTTTGCTTCGCGACCCAAGGATCGGTGGTTCGCGCCCGACCCCCCGACTTTATTTTTTTTTTATTTAGTTGAATCAGATAGAATCATCCGATTTTTAGGTTTTCATTCCAAGTATTAACTCAACGGACCAAAATAAAAAACTTTTATATTAGAAAATAATTTTCGAAATTTATTGAACGTTTTGACCTCAGGGCACATGGGATATTATAACCCTCACCCACCCACCTAATCATAATTTCAACAAAAATATTGTGTGCCACTCGTGCTCGTTATGTTGTGGACGCGCGGCACAATCACCAAACCGCTCGGCGGGCAACGGCGCGGCAGAGCCAATAGGCGTCGCACTTGTCCCCCGCCACCGGACCTCGTCATTGCCATATCGCTTCGTTTTCTTGCAGTCCAATCTTGCAGAAAGCTTGCAGCAATATTGCATGAAATGTTACAATGCAATATTTCTGCAATATTTTAATGCAGCTGTTGACTGTCCTCAATCTAGCAGCAGAATCTTGCAGAAATCTTGCAGCAATATTGCATGAAATGTTTCAATGCAATATTTCTGCAATATTTCAATACAGCTTCTGACTGTCCTCAATCTTGCAGCAGAATCTTGCAAAAATCTTGCAGCAATATTGCATGAAATCTTGCAATGCAATATATCTGCAATATTTTACTGCAGTCGTTGACTTCTCAGCGTCTTTCAGTTGAATCTTGCAGAAATCTTGCAGTAATATTGCATAAAATCTTGCAATGCAATATTTCTGCAATATTCCAATGTAGCCTTTGACTTTGAATGAGCTTGCAGAAGAATCTTGCAGAAATCTTGCAGCAATATTGCATGAAATCTTGCAATGCAATATTTCTGCAATATTTCAATGCAGCTTTTGACTGTCCTCAATCTTGCAGTCAAATCTTGCAGGAATCTTGCAGCAATGTTGCATAGAATATTTCAGGAAAATATTTCAGAAATCTTGCAGTAATCTTGCACTGCAATATTTTATTGTAATATTGTGAAATATTTCGTTGAATCTTTCATGAAATGTTGCTGCAATATTTTTGAAATATTTCATTGAAAGATACCAAATCCGCTTCCGAAAGCTGCATTGAAATATTGCAGCAATCTTGCTGAAATCTTGCACTGAAATATTTCAGTGAAATATTTCAACGCAATGTTGCATGCTATGTGGGATATCTGTTTTCGTTCATTTTCTTTCAAAATAATCGAGTCAGTATTGGTAATCATTCATCTCACAAGAAATAGACATGAATATAAATCTGAAAATAATATTTTTTTTATTAGATTCTCAGCAATCATTGCTAAGTCGATTTTTCTGGTTTGATACGCATAAATTCAACGTTTATTGAAATGTTTTACAGTAATTTTCTATTGATCTTCAGAAAATCAATCCGGATAAGAATTCTCTCGAGATTCCGCTAAGAGACATTGATTACTGGACTCAATCACCAGCTGGACATAGATAACAAAGCAACGATAAATATATAGGCATTATATGTTGGTTATTTTTTTAATATGACTCTTGACTCTATGAGAGTCGAGATATTCCATTAAATATAAGCTTAGGTTGAAAAAGTGATAAACCTGAATTAAAATATGCGAAAATATTTGTGACAAGTACAATCTTCAACACTCGTACCTGAGTGTATGCTGTTACGCAAATAGAGTTTTACGGTGTTTCACTCAAAATTCTGTATGGAAATTTTCTAGTTTTAATTTTCTCTATTGGTCTCTTATGATGGAATAAGTAAGAGACGACTGATAGAAACTACGGATTAGTCCGTCAGATGACTCAACAAAAATGGTAATTATTCAAATTCAACATGTTCTACAAAAGAACTTCATACATATGAATATAATTATGTATACGAACACACACATGCATGGATGTAGCACATCAACTACGAACGCGAAAAAACTACACGAAATACAAATACTCTTGAAACGGATGCTTCCTTCTTCCAGTCAACCGTGTTGAAGGTTAAGGCTGATTTCAATCTGAGGCCGGATTCGTGATTAGCGATCTCAAAAACCCATGTACACCAATTCTCATTGAAATTAAGTATCTTTTCAAATTTTCGGGCGGCAACCTTAGAGGCTCTAAATTGAAATTTGAAAATCTGAGACCGGATTCGTGGCCTCAAAAACCTATGTATACCAATCTTCTTCAAAATACAGTGAATGACTCAGCATGCAACTGAGCATGGCAAAAAAAAAACAACAATGACATGTGTCCTTCTCTTTCCCACTGGAGATTGGCAGCCATTGGTTGGCTCTCGAGCGCGCGCGAACCGATAACGGCGGTCCGTTACGACTTTGTGGAATCGGCTTGTTCACGATATCTTAAGTTTTTCATCTACCAGGTTAAACAACTCCTCGCGATCATCTCCAATCAAATCAACACCAGTCTCCGTATCCTGATCCAGCAAGAAAATTCGTGTAGTTTTGTTGAATGGCATTTTCGGTTCAGTAAGTGAAGTCTTCTCGCCACTCGCAGATGTCGGTGCTGTCGGTCAACGAATTACCGAGCCATCATTGCCAGCTCCTGGTGTTGAAGCTTCCTTCCTCTGCTTCTTCTGAACCAGCTTCTCATACTTCTCTTGTTCGTTCGTTCTTCTTCTTCCTCATTGTTGAAAATTACACCCTAAACTAACCCATAGAAAATCGCGGGAAATGGACTAGTAACCCGTGTGTCGCGTTTCGCACACAAAAGATAATTGAAGGTAGGAGTGCATGAGTGGGGTGGGGATAGCGGTCCAGAGGTCACTTCACTAGTAATGTAGAAGAGAGAGGACGTGAATAATTACTAATGATTGAGTACAGTTTGGCCTTATCGATCGCTTGATCGTGAGGGAAACTTCTTATTCTGAAATCTATACATCTATTTTTCCCATGGGTCAGGTGGCGAAACTTCTGGAGCCCTTATCTCCGAATTTGCTTATGTACTAGAGAATTCTATGCAATTATAACAATGTTATATACGACACTAGTCATATCTATCTTTGCTTGGAATAAAACATAACTAGAATAGAAATGTCAGAAGGTGTAACTGTTATTGATATTTTTCTCAATCATACGTCATAAGTTTGGCTTGCGGATGAAAATTTAATACTTACATAATAATTCACCCAGAATCCATACTTGTGGACTAGAGTTCAACTCCACAACATTGGATGGGAAACAGACTGATAAAATACACAAATCAGCAATGCTCAAATTGACAAGAAATATATCTGCGCTATTACACGAATCTCTCTCTCGTATTGCAACAATGAGTACCTGTTGTGAAACGGAAAGAGGAGATTACAATATGATTGATTGAATTCGAGAACATGTTATGAATTGCAGAGTTGTGAGAGAAGAAGACATCGATTTCCGGCTCAAATAAATAGTAGTGACAGTGATCCAATTCTGATGCTAATGTATTTTGGGCTCATACTTTCTGCCTCCTTGAAACTTCGAGAGAGCTTCCCCTCAGAATTGACGAGTTTTTTGACTTCACGTCAAAATGACTCAGTTGTAGAATACAAAGTAAGGCTTCCAAACTTATATGTTTGTTCGGAGGATAATTCTAACAGTGTTGTTACACAGATGAGGCGGAACTTAGAGTAGGACTCTATATCGTAGAAAATATCGGTTGAGAAATACTATGACGAAAACAAATTTCACTGTCTTGGACGTGAATGAGATAAATCTCTTCCAAAATAGTTCGACATACCAAAATCAGTTTATTCCCAGTCTCATATTTGCAAATCTAAGAATTGCACGTACTCAACTAGCTTTTGTACATAGAGTTGATAGTTCGTGTTAGTCGAAAAAGTCGAATTCTATTCATAATATATAGGTCTTTGAATTCAGATCAACAATATTTCAGAGATGATTGGAGTCTGAATTGACGTCCTGTTCAATGTTTGCTATACACAATGGTATTAAGATTCTGTTTTTTCCATCGTCGCAAGTTATAAGAATGCAACAGTTCCTAGAGAGGTAGACAACGGTTACTATGAGAACAGACAGTAATTGCTGAGGGAAAATACCAAAACAGTTTGTCTTTCGTCATGAGATGAAAGTCATGTACGTCCACTGAACTTTCTTTGTTCAGCAACAGTTGCTGGGAACGTGAACAATTGAAACAATGGAGAATCATAGAGTTTTCGCACCTTTTGTTATACCTATGTCATTAAAGTAGAGAATGGAGCTGACGTGATCTTTTCTCCTTTTGAGCAACGACTAGAGGAAATGTAAATAATCATCGCTATGTAATATGGAGAAAAAGTTTTGTTTCGTTTGTCAGCGACAGATGGACCTTAAACTAATTTTCCAGATTTCGTAACAATAGTTGATAAAAATATCGACAATAATTTCCATGGAAAATAGAGAGATTTTTTTGTCATTTGTCCTGAAGAATACTCAAAATGTACTGAGAATTGGACCCTGATTTAATTCATTTTACTCCCTTAGCAATGATTACTGAGAGAATAAACAACTGTCGCTATAGACAATTAAAGGTTCAGTGTCATTGATCATCTAAGCGACAGATCGATCTTGAACTCATTCTCCACATTCCGTAACAACGGATGCTAGGGAAATAATTCACGAATGGTATGGAAGATATTTCGTAGATTTTTGTTTATCCTTATCAGTATTCAAGGCCTAGTGAGCATCCATGAGAAATTATAAGAACTTTTCTAAAAGCACCTCAGCAACGGTTAATATGGAAATGAACAACAAATGCTGCTGACTATTGAAGTCGGTTTACAACTCACCGAGACTTCCGGACTTCCTTGTGTGCGCGAAATGTCAGGTAGATCAAAGAATTCCTTCGAGAGTTGTTGCGTGACAGAGAAGCGGAACATACCTACGCGTGCACATACAAACTTTTTTGTGATTCAACCTCATTTGATCCATGGATTACGGAGATGAAGGTCCAAAAGTTTGATTCAAAAGTTTTATTTCTGCCCCTCCGCGAGAAAGACAGAGAGAGAGAGAGAGAGAGAGAGAGAGAGAAATGTACAACATAATCTATCCTGTACATTATGTTATACAATTTTGCAAGTTTTGTATGATACGTTGTATATGTTTTAGAGCTAATCAAGTTAACTTATAGACTGAGCTAAAAATTGTAGTAAAGATAGATTCTTACGATCAGTAACGCTATTCTCATTATCACTAGGATTATTAAAAGCAGAGCAGTCTTTCATCACGGTCGCAAGCAAGTAGATGGGAGGATAATAGTTTTTTGAGAATCGGAACAATCCGCGAGATACGCAGGGCAGCTATATCTAAGGATCTTAAATACCATACAGGCCATGAAGTAGCTACGCCAAGTAGATGTTTTAAGCCAATTTAGCTCCTCCCTATAGAGAGAGAGAGATATGTTCACTCCTTCTCATACATAGACATATTTTATCCCAATATTAATAAGCCATTGGAGGACGAGATTTTGCTCCTTAGAGAGATCGCAGCACATAACAGAGCAGCAGTCAATGATAGGAAAGAAAAGTGACTTGATTAGATAAAATCTGAGCTGGTGATTAGTAATCCTCCGGAATCTGTGTAAACGGTCCATGAGGGCGTGAGATTTGCGAGCAATCGAGACAACATGCTTCCTCCAGAAAGTGGGGTCGAGGATCACCCCAGGCTCATAATCGAGGCCCCAGTCCAATAGGCGAGCTGGCCAAGAATGATAGCTTTAGTCTTGGAAGCCCATTCTACAATCCTGGCTGCAACCTCGCTCAGAATGTCAAGCGTGAGACGGTGCGAATCGTCGTGAAATTCTCAATGCCAGCCAAAGTAAGTGAAGTTTATTTACTAGAACTAATACGAAGTTTGTGAGTATATTATATAATTCATGAATGTGAGTGGCGACTTCCAAATTCCCGCGGCGGAGATTCTCAACTGTAGGCAGCAGCGGTAGTAGCAGAGAAAGAGCGTCGACGGCGGCGAATAATATTTGAGTGATTGTGAAGCAGTGTGAATTATTGCAAAAGCGAGATTGGAATAGATGAATGAAATTGGGGTAATCAAAAAAGGTCAGTCAACGTTAAATTTCGAGATTGAAACGCGTTAGGAAAGTGCAAGCGGCAGTGTTTCAAGGGTGCGCATTTCTCGTCGCGACGGAGCGCGTCCGTTGGCGCGCGAGAGTGGAGGCGCGTGGGCAGGCTCGAGTCGCCGAGCGCGCAGAACTTACGCTCTTCTGCGTGGGACGCCGTTGGTGGACAAGTGGAGAGCGGAGTCGTCGAGCGGTGTTGTAGAGCTTTAGAGAGGAGCGTTGGCAGCGTGGTTGAGAATTGTCGAGGTGGAGAGCAGCGAAGCAGTGCAGAACAGCCGGAAGCAAGGCCGAGTCCAAAAAGGTATGCTATAGCAAAGGAATTTGTCGGAGTTTGCGTGGAGTGTTGCGGATCGAGGTAGCGACAGCGGGCTTTTGTTCTGGTCGTGGTAGGACGCGGGGGGGAAAAGTGTTTGTCGACGAAGTGAGTGTGCGAAAGAAGTTGAGGAAGCTGTATCGAGTCTCGCTGGGCAAAGCCACAAGTTCACGACGCCGCGATCGCAGTTTGGCAGCGGGTGTGTAATAATCGCGTTGTTCACGCTAGGCGCGACGCTTCGCCAATCGCCATCGCAATTAGATGCGTAGAAGCAGTCACGGTGATTATTCCGTAATATTGAGAGAGATATGTGTGAGCGTGGCGCGGCGGAAAAGGACCACGGAGGCGACTTGTGAAAGTTGTACGAATGCATAGACCGGCCCAGCACTGTGAGAGCTCGTGTTAGTGGCGTTGGAGAGAAGGTGTGATTGCGCGAGTACGAGTGTTGTGTGTAAGTACATGAGACGCGATTGAGATTTCCTAGTTACACGGGAATCGTGCGGAAATTTGGCGGTTGGACAAGCGACAGCTTGCTCAGCAGTGTGGAGTGACAGACCATATCAAATGTCTTGTTAAAATCAAACAGGAGTAGGGCAGTCAGCCTCTGCACATTTTTGGCCCGACGGAGTTCGTCCGTAAGTCTGAGTAATGCAGTCTGACGAGGCGACACTACAGTTTCCGGGAGACTAATCACAATAAAACTTCGTGAGATTTTGGGTACCTGAAAAGCTCATATCTTCAGTCATTCGGGCCAATGCCTTGATTTCTCGGAAATATTCTGTGAATGATTCTTAATTTTGGGCAAGTGCAGTATATCTATATTTATGGGTTTCCGCATATCCTGATATACTGGACATGCTTGAAATCGAGAATCATTCACAGAATATCTCCTTTAAATCGAGACATTGGCCTGAATGACTGGAGATATGAGCTTGTTGGGTACCCAAAAGCTATCTCACAAAGTTTTATTGTGATTGGTTACCCGGAGTGTACTGTAGTGACTCTAGTGTTCCCTTGTGAGTGTTGTGTCCACGTCTGAAATCCGTCTAACGCCCCTTCAGTGAACGTTCTGATTCGACGTAGGCACTAGTTTTGTTGAATACGAGTCTCTCGAGGACTTTGGAGAGAAAGTTGAGCAGAGAGATAGGGCGAAAATGACTCAGAGACCTTGAAGAGAGGATCTTATTAAGGGAGAGACCTACAGGTTTTTTCCAGGAGCAGGAAAAATGTGATTGATCTAGGGAAGAGGGATAGCGGGGAGTACCTTGGAGATGGAGTTCTGAGGCAGACCATCAACTCCCACAGCCTGCGAATGGGACTGACCAATGGCAAGCTTCACCCCGTTTGCTGTGACGCTCACAAAGTGGAACCTGGGATCACGTGTCAGTTCACTGCGCAGGAGGTCAAGTGTGTCTTTCAGATTAGGGGCCAAGGGATCATTAGCGATTCGAGCAAAGTGAGAGTTAATCTTCTCCTCATTACATCTCCAAACGATGTTAGTGGACTCAGGAACTAATCCAAGATGTCTGAGCTCCCTTCGTATCTCCTTGCTATCAGTCAG
This sequence comes from Aphelinus atriplicis, assembly GCA_020882685.1. Classification (NCBI taxonomy): domain Eukaryota; kingdom Metazoa; phylum Arthropoda; class Insecta; order Hymenoptera; family Aphelinidae; genus Aphelinus; species Aphelinus atriplicis. The sequence continues at coordinate 2,330,080 of JAJGQD010000006.1, forward strand.
GCCAACAAGTCTGCACTTGTTGATTTTCTCATACAGAAGGTCACGAGTAGTTCTGTAAGCATGCAGGACAGTATCGAGTCTCGTTCTTTTGAATCTTCTATAGAGTCTAGTCTTGTTGTGTTCAAGGCTATCAATGCATCTGTCAAAATATGGCTGTTTTTTTCTATTGACCTTGAGGGTTCTAAGTGGGGCAAATCTGTCAAAAGCTGTACAGAGACGTGAGGTGAGTTTGTTAACGTTAGTTTCAGTAGTTTGGTCAAAGCTCTCAAGCAACGTCCAGTTGCACCTAGCGGGAAAGTCGCAGAGGTCATCAGGCTTGATTGCTTTAAAGTTTTTATGGGTGAAGGTTCGTTCCCCTAACCTTCCCACCTTCATATCAATAGTTGCAATAATAAGGTTATGGCCACCACAGTGAAACTCACAGTGAGGATATAGTGCCTTCGGGTCATCAATCTCGGCCAAACTCTACAGATATGGTTCCTGACACTGGATCAAGCTACCGGTAGCGTTTGGAAGTTCCAGCGCTGCCTTGTTATAGAGCTTTTTATGACTTTAGACTGAGACAGCTATATATATTTGCCTTGATTTGTCTGAAATTCACATAATTTCTATAATATCATCAAGAAAATTATGTATTTCACTTTGGTGAAATACATAATTTTCATTCTAAGGAGGTAAACAACGGTTGTTATGGAGCAAATACAATAATTCAGTGTCCTTGGCCATCGATTGTGACTCAAAACTGATTTTCCGGCTTCCGAAGCAACGGTTGCTAGGGATGTAAACAAACGGTTCCCAAGGATATCAACAGTGGTTGCTATGAGAAATGTCTCATCGATTCTCATCAATTCTCATTGACTTTTATGGTCCCAATGAGCTCTTATGAGGATTCGTGAGAAAACACGTTAGTAACGGTTGCTAGGGAAATAACTAAGAAATTTCGCTAAAAATTGATCTCAGACTAGATTTCGCCGCGACTAACCTGTGTGCAAAATTTCAAGGAAATCGGACCAATCCTTCGAGAGTTGGGGTGGCAAAAGGGGGTGGAAAAAAACGGTGCAAGGAAGAGATGTAAGAAAGGGATGTAAGAAAGGGGTACAAGAAAGGGGTGCAGAAAAGGGGTGCAAGAAAGGGGTACAAGAAAGGGGTGCAAAAAAGGGGGAGAAAAAGTTTGACGGCGGCGGTGGCGGCGGTCTGGCTCTTAATATAGAGAGATATTATTCACCCGAGCGAGGTTAGACAATTTTGACACGAAAAACGTTTGCGATTCGAGCGCAGCAAGCGAAAGCCCTGTTCCGCTGAATGCCTGCAAACCAAGATTAAGGGCATGCCAAAAATCCAGCGACGCGACTCCGTCCCTTACGCCGACAAAATCTAGTGTCTCCGTGCATCGCGCGAATTCATCGCGGAACATATCGAGAACGTCTTTGATAGACAAGCGAAGTATTATGATTGCTGGGGTCGTAACGTTTTGTTCCACATTGGGCAAGCCATGTGGGAAAGCACTCACGGCCAATCCTCAGTAAACAAGCTTCACATTGCGGGTCTGGTAACCCCCAAAGAGAGTGTAGTTATATTCAAGGTCCTCTCGCCCGTGGTATTGGAAGTGCGAGATAAAACGACCGGGAATGTGACCGTGGTACCCATCAGCGACCTTCAGTCCGCGGAAAAACTACGTGGCACACGACGGCAACCCACCAGCGAGACCAAGCGAGAGTGCCGATGATGCTTGGCGGAATGATCATGAAGGGTATTTCCTCCACCCTTGAGCGCATCCTGAAGGGCCCGCCCATGACCGGAGGGGAATGAGGTCAGGCCTGTACGTGCCGGTGAGCCTGAGGCAGCCACTCGTGTTACTATGTTTACGCTGCGACAGCTCGGTCCATGGGTTTCACGACTGTGAGGTAAAGCTCAAAAAGTCACGTAACTTCTACCTTTTTTGTGGAGAACGGGGCTCCAGCTGTTGCAGCTGCCCGTGCAAGCTGGCGTGGAAGTCAGAGTTACCCAGCGATCAGGAGATGCTGCCGACTACGGTTGCACGTGCAGCTCGAGGTAGCAATAACCCTTTTCCTCCAAACCCAACACCAGGGTGTATTTCCAGTCGCAGTCCAAAGGTTGGAGAAAGTTCGGTCTTGACCTTCACGCTGCAGCAGCACCAAACGAGCCAGCATGGGTCCACGCCGGTTGGTAGTAGCCAACCTCCCAGCCCTGCTCTGCGCCACTACCACCAGCGTGGATGAGCCTCTGCCGGAGGTCAAGAACCCGGTGATGACTGCGTGATAGAGGCGCCGTAAACATAGAAGGGAGGCCTTGATGAGCGCCGTAGCAGGATTGTTTCCGTGCCTTCCATACAGCGCACGATCAAGCTAGATCCGGATAATGCTACTGAGCCTCAGGTAAAACGTTGAGTCCTCGAGATTCAACGTGAGTCTGCGAGGGAGGTAGCCGACAACAGGCATCAAAATAAGCTACTGAAATCAACGTGGAGCCATTGGTATGCAGTATGAGATCGTGTGTGCACCTGCCGAGAAGATCCAGCTGAACCAGTTGCAGATAGGTCTTCAAGGGTCAAGCTAAACCAGACGGCTAACATCGACTGCCACGGAGTACTGGATTGTTTGTACGTGCTCTCCTTCTCGTCTTTCTTTTGTTTTCTTTCCTTGTCCAACCTGCATCCTAGAATAACTCTTACGTACACAATTTTAGCTTGACTTAAAGTCCTCCCTCAACACAGTCCTGTGGGTTTGCTCACTGCTATCAATCTTTTCAGACCCAACCTTATTTTAATTTTGACCTAGAATCACTTGGCCTAATACCGCTGGCTTCGGCCTCACCACAACTCGATAGGATTCGTTCTAGCGGTAGAAAGTAAGGCGAAGAATTCCTCTTCTTTCGACAATGTCGCATAGCCTCTTAGGTAGATCGACATACAAGTGTGTGTGACCTGCGTGCTTGCCCGCGATCGCGATCGTGTCTGCGTCCACGTCCTCACGGTATTTGTAGCCCTTCGGGGAATTATAATTATCTCTCAGCGGAGAGTACTCCACGGCTTGTGGTTTGACACCGCTTGGGATTAGTATATTATTCTCAGAATTGATTAAGCTTCAGTTCTTAGAAAATATTTCCCCCTCAGGCGTTGTTATTGTGGTTGTGTCGCGATTCCCCTCGTCCCAAGTTTCCCACTTATGATAAGAATCTCAGCTTGGCTCACCAGGATTACTCAGTTCATGGTTTGCCGTGTTTCCCGAGTAATCACCCGCGCCTACGACTCGGCTTGACGGACGCCGTCTGTAGACTATGTGAGTCGTAACCCCCGAGTGACCCGGTACGCGCTCACAACATGGCCCCGGTACGGCCACCTCACAACATCACATATTTTTTGCATGACAAAAACTTCGAGAAGTCACTGGATTTTGTCTACATTTTGCATACACACGGTTTCTGGTAATGACACATAATCAGAGCTTTTCTATCGACGTTTTGTAAGGGATCATACGGACAATAATTGTTTTTATAATCCGTACACTTCCGCAAAATTACTTTTTTCCAACACATATCTAGTTCATATTGTAGCCCTGATCATCTTTTTCTATCTGTCAGATCACCTATCCTTTGAAGCACTATTTTCGAGGTTCTATATTACGTTGAATCTTTAAGAACCTTTTTTTCGGCAACGCACGTTGTTCTTTGACGTAGATTACGTCCTCTTTTGAACAATTTGTTGAAACAAAGTTTTTTGGCAAAATTAATACCAGAATCCGATTCTTCAGATTAAAATACATCTAGTACGCTGATTTCAGTAATAATCATCATAGACATATTGTTATCAACAAATTACACAGCTCCACAAAAAAAATAAAAAATTGAACCAGAGACTGGACCACCCTACTTATATTTATTTTTGGCTGCTGAATCCGAATCCGAGGTCCGTTGAGCTCCATCACCCCTGCGTTTAGACATAACCTCAAAAACATGGCGGACAACATATCGATGAAATCGATATCTTGCAAAAAAAAATCCTATTCTATTCTACATAAAAAAATAAAAGGAAACTGTTCTTAGTGATTTTTCGATTCGTCGCATAGCTTTTGAGTAAAAAATTCAGAATGTTTGACGGCTAGTGGGCCGAATTCAAAATTCATAATTTTATGAATTTTTCACTCGTAAACTATGCGACGAATTGAAAAAACATCGAAAATTTAACCCTGTATGCTTTTTCGAAGAGACTTTATGCGAAAAACAAAGATTTCGTATGATTTAAAATATTTCACGACTGGATTTCAGATAAAATAGCGTCCGAATAATTGGCTTCGACGCGTGCCGGCAAACTGGTTGATTCGGAGTGTCCTTCGGTTCTCGAATTTCTTAACGCTTGAATTTTATGAAAGATAAGATGGTAGATCGATTTTCTTAATCCGAACAATTTGATAACGCAATAATCGTTGAGTTCTTCCTTTGATCTAAAATCTTCTTCGATAGTCGTCAATCTATCAGACACTTCTCGGAGCTCGGATCGCAATCGACTTATTTTCGCTGAAGCTTTATTCAATTTAGTCTCCGCAGATTCAATTCTCTTTTCAATAATACCCGAGTTAATACCATTTGACATAACCTTTGAATGATCGTCCGATCTGGTTCTCGTAGACCCGCAATTACCCGGTGAAGATGATAATACAGGTCGCTATGTGTCGATACAATGACACCCTGTTTTACCGGTCGGTATCGTTACCGATCTTCCCACTCACGGTAATTCAGATTTCACACGATCCCAAAATCCATGTGTCGCGATATATCACTCCATGCATAATTTTCCCTTTTGCATATGAGTAATTCTAGTTATACAGAATTTCATGAAGCAAAAATCAGACAGTATCCCACCGTTACGCTGTCACCATTGTTAAGGCCCGATCTCTAGGAAGGGACTTATATATAAATATATATATGTATATGTTTGGGTGGGAAACTGCTGGGTTTTGCTATCTTGAAATTCGGTTGTGTTTCCGTGCGGGACGTGAGTTACTATAATACGCGCTCGTGGAGCGTGGGTGCTCGGAGTTTGTGCGGCCCTGGCAACGTGCGTCGCCAAGCGAGGCGCGTGGACCGTTGGTGTGCGCGTGCTCACGCTGTAGCGCGTCGGAGAGAGATAGCGAGCGCCGCGGTAACGTGAGGCGCTCCGTCGATGGTGGGAGGGGAGGGGCCGCTGCATCTCCTCGGCTTGCTCCCCAAACCGTTGGTGTCCGGTTACGGCCCACCAGTTACTCCTTGGCTGCAGGCGCGTCTCCTTCGGCTCCGCAGTTCTTTCGGGGCGGCCACGCCTTGCGTGGTCGTTCGGATAATAGGAGGTGCGGGTGAATAAACTACACACTCTTCCTTCAATTTTTTGATTTAAAGGAAGAGTTCCTTTCATTTTTAAATTTCCAGCTTCGAATTTATTCTCAGCTTCACTAGTTAATACACTGCTAAACTATATTTCACGTCACGCCCGAGAATTCCGCGGGATACTTGTGGATACTTGTGGATACTTGTACGTTAAGGACGTGCGCTGTAAACGTGTGTCGCAATCGGTGGCGGCCGGTGGAATTCTGCCGCGGCCGGCCGCAGCTCGCTCTCTTATCCTCTCCGTGACGTCACAGAGATAGGGTCGCGGAACGCTCCTCGAAGGTGCCGCGACACTATCCGAGTCGTCGAATAGCTCCTCATATGGTCGTGGCTTTGGATGAGGCGCGGAGTAACACCGTGGCGTCGGGAACTACATTTCTTAATTCTACTGCGCAATAAAATCCTCGTGCATATATAGATATATACTTATGTATAACTCAGCATTACATAATTCACTCAATTCTACTAATGATTAACAAGCATGCATATATGATTGTTCCTGATAAATTTGTATGATGAAGGGTTGTTCTGCTTTATTATTGTAACGTTCTATTATTTAGGAATATACAAATCATCGGTTACAATGATCTCGAGTCATGAGCTCTCGATCGATGGTGTATGATGCCTGATCACAGGCCGGTTTCATTGGTAATACAATAATACGCTACGTGTAATATGGATGAATTGGTTATTTCTAAATTCTATATACTAAAAGAAAATCGATATGAAAAGGAATAAGCCACGTGAACATGCTGCATTGATCATGGTTACACGTTAAGTTCGGAATATCGTTCCGATTGGAATTTGAAAATGTTTTATTCGCGTATGTATTGCATTGACTTGATTGCTTGAAAGATTTGATAAAGACCCGTGCAAAATGTTCGTGCAGCTACCTATGCCAGTGGCTAATTTATTGTTATATTTCTTATCAGCTAGGCTAGCCTGCTCATTGTAAAAAAAGAACTATGATAAAACATGAATTGGAACTCATTATATAATATGCCACGCCTTGGCCATTCTTCACTTACGAGATGCACGACGGAGGGTAATGCAATCATCGCCAGCAGATGATAACGCAGCGCGTCTTGATTACCGTGCGCCGTATCTCTCTCACTCATTCTTTCTACACTATCGAACAGCTGAGCTATTCGCATCGTTGTTGGACTCGCGTGTGGGGCGGAGGGCACGTCGGAGGCTGAGCCGTAACAATAGAATTCGACATTATGTCAAAATTGCATAATAAATAATACGAAATATTGATGAATATTAATATAATAAAATTAATTGTATTTGAAAGCACATTGATAGTAAGCATATAAGAATAAAAAGACTCAAAGTCAAGAAATATGTATCGACTGTCATCGTAATGCGATGGAAGCAATACAGTAGTCAGATTATGAATGTATGTATGAATGTATGTATATGTGCGCAATTCAATGGTTTGATTTCGACATTTATAGTACAACTACTTTCAGTAGCGATTTTCTTAGGAATTATTGTGCCATAACATCTATCCTCACAATCAAACAACATCCTTACAATATATCACTGGAGCTTTGCTGTATTCACACCTGAATGCATTAACTACTTGTGTGCTTGGCGCTTGGCAGTGTTCCATACTTTTATACAAATTAATAAGATGAAAAGTAAAGTCATTTTTATTCAAGGTTACATATGAGTTGCAGAGAAGGAAATTCCTTCAGGTTATTATGCATCACTTGTATATCACACGTAATAATTATGCGAAATCTTATCGTAAAATTGGTAACCCACGATATAGTTTTGTTAGCTTTCGTGTACATCGAAAAGTATTCAGCGATTTTGATACATGTACTCACTTGCACAACCCGAGAAAGTACATTTTGTACGGAATATGAAGCTCAAAATCTAATTTTGTTCTCCGTAGTGAGGTAGATATACCCAAGACGCGCCACTTGTTCGTTATTTTTGTCAAGTCTACCCAATATGTGCCACCTCCCAAATCATGGATTATATATTGATTTTTCTCTCGATTTTACGCGTCTAATGAAAGAAAAAGAACAATTTTTAGGAATGATGCTGTTCAGCGTACAAAAGTCTGAGCAAGATGCAGCTTGGCTCATTTTGAAGGTATATGATATACCTTTTTGGTTAATGCTCATTTAATCGTATTTGTAGCACAGAACTACAAAGAGACCGTATGAAATTCTCTGGGTGACTTATATTGGATACCCTCGAATTTTTGTTCCTCAAAATATTTTTTATTGGAAGTTATATATTTCAGTGTAGAGAAGTTGAAAATATATACGGTTTGGCTCATTTTGAAGGTATTAAGCAGACCTTCGATTTATCGCCAGCCGCGATGTAAAACTAAAATTTGACGCGGTGCAGTGATCTTTCTCGCTTAGATATCGCGTATTGGGTACATGTACCTTAACTATCATCCGAGTGTTAGTATGTCGCCATGGCAAAGCAACGCTAACATGTTCATAGCACGAGTTGAAAATTATTTTTTGCATTTGTATTGATCAAAAGTGGATCTTAATCGGATTCTTTGTACGTTAATATGTACCATATTATGACTTTATGCACTGAGCTTGGAAAGCTATTCACGACTCGGACGTTGAATTGAATGCCCTCGATCATACTTCAGCCGGCAACTCTGATAGGCAATAATAATTTCTCACAACATGAAGTTTCATCGTATGAATTACATTAGAATATAGGAAAATATTGAAGTCGCATTGCTTTTCATTCAAATTCATTTTTGAGGAAATTCGAATATTGAACGATCCAGCGTTTTGAATATATACAGATATATTTAAAATATGAATGACGTGGCATCGTTGCGACGTCAGACGGAGTTTATCCCTATTAGCTTGAATTTTGATTGAATCAAAAAAAATGTCATAATTATTTTTGCACGTACTATTGTTTTCTAAAATTTTTAATCATTGCATTCTTCCTAATCAATCAAAATTTCCATTTTAAGGTCAAGTTTATGCAATCCAAAGGGGGAGCGAATCACCATGATTTAGTTTATAACATTTCATCAGCAATCATCAAAGACGAAATGGCGAAAGAGTTCAGCTTTTTCGGCCAGAAGAAAAAGGAGAAATTCACTGATCTAAAAGTGAACACAGCCGTTTTTTGTGAGTTAACTTAATAACATTATATGAAATTAGCTGTTAAAGGGGGATATACAGTTAGAACGAGAAAAAAAACTCATTTTTGAAAATCGTTTTTCAAGGGTTGTTTTTAATCAAATCAATCGAAACTTTTCCACAATTATAAGTGTGTCCGTGTAGTATATTTAAATATATTTTTTAATTTTTTTCAACAAAATGGCGGCCGTTAGATAGCGTTGAAAAAGTACTTCTATTTTGCTTGTGCCGGCTCTCCTGGTCACAATTTTGATCGGAAATCAAAAAATCAAAAAAATTTACATTAATTACATTCACAGTTAGTAGATGACTTACAAAAAAAGTGAAAAGAAAATTTGCACTTTTGGTGTAACTTTTTTGAGAAACTCATTTTTTTCCCGCCATTTTATCACATTTTTCCATATTTAATAATGAAATATTACATTAATTCATCTGATAGGTAATACTGTAATAAAGAAATCCTATAAGTTTCAGCTCAATCGGATAATTAGTTTTCGAGTTATCACCGGCATAAACTCCAAAAATGCAGTTTTGAGAAAAACGCGTTGAAAGTTTCAAATTATTGATAAATCGTACTTACACTTCAATCAGCAATCCCTTGGAAAAAACACTTGGAGTTCAAATTTTGAAAGAAGGGTTTCAGGAGCGTATTCTACGGGAAATTTCCTAACTTTTTATGAAAAAAAAAATCGAATTTTTTTGTCATTCTAACTGTATATCCCCTCTTAACCCTCCGCAAAATAGTGAAAAGCTCAGTATACCACCTTTATATTCATAACTTTGTAACGGGTCAGATTCTGCACGTTATAATTATCAAGTTCTTTTCCTTCCAATGGTTGCAAATATGAGTAGATAGAATTGTTTCCAAGAAGTGTACTACGACCCAGACAACAAATTCTATCTATGACAGTCGTTACCAAGAAGCGCACTGCGACCCGGTCTCAGACTTGAATGAGTATAATGAGTTTTGGTTATTGAGAATGATACTCCAAAAGTGCACTACAATCAGAGCTATCAATCTCGGTTAGTAACGTAGGAATCCAACGATGCGATTATCGAAAAGTACAATACAGTTCAATCTCTCACAGTCATTGGTCCGGATGATAATGAGCATATGTTGATGCTATGAGTAGATCTCAGTAATCTTCCAAGAAGCGCACTGCAACCCAGACAGATACTTTGAATCTATGATATCTTTACCAAGAAGCGCAATGCGACCCAGTCTCAGATTAAGTGAATGTTTGTAATGTGTGATGGTTTGTGTAATATTGAATTGTCTTAATTTTATGTATAGAAAATTAAGATGAAATTCAAATATTAAGAGTTTTTGTGAGTTTACTTTAAAACTTGTTTAAGAGAGAATTTATAAGTATAATAAATCTCTGAGTTGCTTGGTATTGATCATTAATTAATATAATCAGATGAAGTGAAATATTCTTTTCTTATTGTATTTACTTTAATTTGAATTATTTCTAAGTTCAGCTATGAAGAGATTCTTAGGCACTTTTAAGTGTATTAAAAGTCACTACAAATATATTCAAATGGAAATACAATTTCAATGAAAAGAGATTGATTTCAAATTCTAAGTGGCATTTATTAGGTTATATACATAGATATACCCATGCCAATCCCAGTTCGGGCAGAGCTTTCGCTCGTCTGATCGCTACCAGTGTAATGATAAAAGTTGCTCGCTCGCAGGGCTATTTATACTGGAGATTGGCATAGGGTGACAATGAGTTGGAGAGAGAGGTATCTCTTCTCTCACTCGCACTTATTAGCTATATACAAAAGCGCGCGAATCCTGTGCTGGCGCGCGGGAAGTTTTCCCGCATAAACTCTCGTTTTGGCGCGGAACCCTTTTTCTGTATTCTGCTGGTCGTCGACGTCGTGATACAGGATGCGCGCGTTGATCCATGGCGCGATTATTCAAATATACTTATACCTCTACGCTACATATGTTGATCCTCGATCGATACGATGTACCACCCAGTCGGTAACCCAATCTGCTTTATATGCAGAAATTCGGTTACCCTGACCTGGCCCTCACAGAGCCCCCCCTATTGATGTTGGTAATGGTCCAAAAAAATCTATTGATAATAAATCCCCTGGTTTCTCTACTATTATTGGTCTCATTAATGCATTTAATTTCGTAGTACTATATTTATTTACTTGGCATGTATGGCATGTATGTAATAACTTTTTTGCAACTTTTCTCAAATTATATACATAAAATTCTTCTATTATTAAGTTATATATTTTCTTAGTCCCAATATGCCCATATATCTCGTGTAATTCTATTATGAATTGTTCTGCCATGTTTTTTGGTAGCATAATCTTCCATTGATTTTTCCTATCTTTCTTATATATTATATTATTAATAATTGTAAAATCCTTATTATTACTATTTACACTTATTAACTCATTAATTCTTTTTATTTTCTCATCTTGCATTTGCATTTTACTTAAATCTTTAAATTTCTTTATTAGTTCTTTCGAAGGTTTTGTTGCTGTTATTGACGCTATAATTATATCATTATCATTATCTTTATTTTCAACAATGTATCTACTTAAATAATCCGCTACTACATTTTTATTCCCTTTAATATACTGTAAATCTAAATTGTAGTCTTGTATTGCCAGATTCCATCTACGTAATCGTGAATTTGTGAATTTACAATTATTTAAAAATGTTAATGCTTCATGATCTGTCTTAACTATTATTTTCTTAGCCCCCCTTAAATAGCTTTGTAACTTGTGTAATGCCCATACTATTGCCAACATTTCTTTCTCTGTTGTAAAATAATTTAATTCTGCATTTTTTAATGTACGTGAGATGAATGTTATTACTTCTTCATCTTTTTCTAAGTTTAACTGTACTAAAGCCGCTCCAATCGCAACATCACTCGCATCAGTATATAAGATATACTCCTGACTGGGATCAGGGAATCTCAACATCATCCTTTGCGCTAAAATGTCTTTGATTGTTATAAACGCTTTATTTAATTGTTCATCCCATATAAACTTGTGTCCTTTTTTCAATAATTCATAAAATGGTGCTGAATTTTTGCGAAATTTGGGATAAATTTACTTTGAAAATTTACTACTCCTAAAAAACTTTGCAATTCTTTAACGTTTAATGGTGCTTTAGCATTTCGAATAATTTTAACTTTATCTTCATCTGGCTTTATTCCTTCTGCTGAAATTATAAATCCTAAAAATTTTACCTCATTCGGCACAAAATTTGATTTTTTAAAACTTAATTTTAAATTGTGTTTCAATAATTTCTCAAAAAATAATGTTAAATGTTCGATATGTTCTTCAAAACTACTTGACATAACTAACAAATCATCTACAAATCTCAATATAAAACTGTATTCTCCCATAGCTAAATCCAAACCTCGAATCAATGCAGCACTACTCGTTGCAATTCCAAATGGTACAACATTAAATTCATAGACTCTATTATCAACTATAAAAGCTGTATACTTTTTACTATTCTCATGTAATGGAATCTGCCAAAAACTACTGGTTAAATCAAAATTTGACATATATTTCATTCCCGCACATTGTTTAAAAATTTCTTCCACCCCTGGTGGACATTCATGATCTTCTTCTAAATATTTATTCAAATTTCTCGCATCTAGACACAGTCTTACCGATCCATCTTTTTTAATCACGACTCTTACTGGATTTATGTACGGACTATTTGATCGTCTTATTATTCCCATGTCTAACATTTTTTCAACCTCTAATCTCACTTTTTCTCTATAATTTATCGGAATTGGATATGGTCTATTAAAATATGGTTTATCTGTTGTTAAGTTTAATTCATGTACATAAATATCTAGATATCCAGGTTTTTTATCAAACACTTTTCTAAATTTCTTTATCAATCCTATTAGTTTATTTCTTTGTTCATCATTAATATTTTTACATTTACTTATTGTTTCAATTATTTCTTCATTAGTTATTTCAATATTTTCATCATAAACTTTTGTGTCTTCTTCATAGATAATTCTCATGCATGAATCTATTATCTCATTTTTACTCTCAACATATGGTATACTTATTTGTTTATCATTTACTGTTATAGAAATTTCATCTAAATTTGAATCTAATTTTGCTTTTAAATTTTTTAGTGTATCATACCCAATTATACAATCTCTGATTAATTTTGGTACTACTATAAATATTAATTTCAATTTCTGCCCCCCCATATCTACTTCTAGCATTATTTGTACTTTCAAACGCGCTGATTTTCCCCCTGTTGCTCCTTTGATCATCCGCCCAGCTATCGGTAAAGTCGGTTTCGATTTTAACATTTCCAAATTTCTCATGTACCACTCTTCTGATATACACGTTATTTCACTACCAGAATCTATTAGCGCATCAATTTCGCTATTTTCAATATTTATTTTTATCTCTGGACACCTACTGGATGGTACATTTACAATTTCTGGATCTATGTCATATAATAACTCTTCTCGTGGATTCTCAAATATAGAACATATTTTTTCTATTCGCAAATTTTGAACATTACTTATATCGGATTTTTCAATGTAATCGTTGAACTTTTTTATAGTCCATTTTTCATTTGGCATATTTTTTGTTTCAGATTTTTGAATTACATATTCATTCTCGCATAATAATTTTCTCAATAATTCTAAACTTTCAAAATCATGTTTTTTCTTTACTTTACTTTGTAAATATTCCTCTGTGAACCATGCATACATCCATGAGTTCTTAATCCAATCTACCAATTTATTTTCACATAATTTTTCCTTTTTTTCTCTACAATAACTTTCGAACATTTTTGAAGCTAATTCGAATTTTTTATCCATATATCTTAATTTTTCAAATTCCGAAATTTCTTTCGTTGCACATTTATTATTTACATGATTACTATTATTTACTGGAACATGTGCAACGTTTATTCGTTTCCCAAATTTTCTACAGCTGCTGCTTGACTATTTATTTCATCATCAATTTCTATCGCATTGATTTCTGTTCGCTGTCTATTTTGCCATGGTTTTGGTCCATTTCGCTGTTCCTGATTCTTATCCAGAATTTTCGGTACATTCATATCATAATTATTTCTAGTGTTGTTATTTACATTTTGTCTGTTTTGACTGACATTCGATCTATTTTGATTTTGATAACTATTCACAACATTAGTATTTTGCGTTTTTTCTCTCATTTGCGTCTTTTTTTCATCGCCATCAAAATCTGCTAATATTTGAAATAACTTAGTTTTTGTAGATACCGCCTGTATCATTAATGTATGTCTAATTTCTCGCTCGAAATGATGACTCACTCTTTCAATTATTTCACTTTCATTTTCTTTCTCATATAATTCTTGCGCTATCCCATATATTTCTATTGCGTAATTAACTCTATTTAATTTATTTTGATTCGTATATAATCCAAATTCAACTCTTCTCTTTAATTGTTTTTGAACTACAATGTTCCAATATTGATCTTTAAATTTCTCAAGAAAATCTTCATATGATTTTACTTCATTTTCAACAATATACCACCAATCTTTTGCAGCTCCTTGCAAAGATTGTGCAATAATATAAATCAATTCTGCTTCATTCGGATTCGTAACTTTTAAGTATCTTTCCAATTCTACCAAGTATTTTCTCGGCCTTTCATACTCCACGCCACTAAACTTAGGCATTGTTACTTTGATACTACTATTAATCATATTTGTATTTACTTCTCTCGGTCTGTTCTCCGATGACTCTATTTTTTGACTAACTTCAAAAATATCTTTCTGCAATGAATTTCTTATTTCCAACATCAATTGTTCATTTTCCTTGTTATTTCCGTCTAATCCATCCTGACGTTTTATTAATAAATCAATATTCTTCGATTGTTCATTAATAATATTTTGCAACAATTCTACTGATTCATTTAACTTATTTACTTTTGTTACTAATGTACTTTTTTCTTTTTCCAAAGTTACATTTTTTTGTATTAACCTTTCGCATTTACTTTTGTATTCCTCTTGCGCAACAAATAATTCAATTAATTCATCATTAACCGCTGTTTTCCACGCTAAATTTTGTTTCTCATTTTCCGATAATTTATCTACATTGATTTTCTCCGTGAGTTTTTTTAACTGTTCATGCGCATCCGATTTCCTTGTCGGTGCCATTTTAAATTTTACTCAAATTGTCTTTATTGAAGGAGTGTCACGGTCGCCAGTTGTAACGACTGTCAGATTCTGCACGTTATAATTATCAAGTTCTTTTTCCTTCCAATGGTTGCAAATATGAGTAGATAGAATTGTTTCCAAGAAGTGTACTACGACCCAGACAACAAATTCTATCTATGACAGTCGTTACCAAGAAGCGCACTGCGACCCGGTCTCAGACTTGAATGAGTATAATGAGTTTTGGTTATTGAGAATGATACTCCAAAAGTGCACTACAATCAGAGCTATCAATCTCGGTTAGTAAAGTAGGAATCCAATGATGCGATTATCGAAAAGTACAATACAGTTCAATCTCTCACAGTCATTGGTCCGGATGATAATGAGCGTATGTCGATGCTATGAGTAGATCTCAGTAATCTTCCAAGAAGCGCACTGCAACCCAGACAGATACTTTGAATCTATGATATCTTTACCAAGAAGCGCAATGCGACCCAGTCTCAGATTAAGTGAATGTTTGCAATGTGTGATGGTTTGTGTAATATTGAATTGTCTTAATTTTATGTATAGAAAATTAAGATGAAATTCAAATATTAAGAGTTTTTGTGAGTTTACTTTAAAACTTGTTTAAGAGAGAATTTATAAGTATAATAAATCTCTGAGTTGCTTGGTATTGATCATTAATTAATATAATCAGATGAAGTGAAATATTCTTTTCTTATTGTATTTACTTTAATTTGAATTATTTCTAAGTTCAGCTATGAAGAGATTCTTAGGCACTTTTAAGTGTATTAAAAGTCACTACAAATATATTCAAATGGAAATACAATTTCAATGAAAAGAGATTGATTTCAAATTCTAAGTGGCATTTATTAGGTTATATACATAGATATACCCATGCCAATCCCAGTTCGGGCAGAGCTTTCGCTCGTCTGATCGCTACCAGTGTAATGATAAAAGTTGCTCGCTCGCAGGGCTATTTATACTGGAGATTGGCATAGGGTGACAATGAGTTGGAGAGAGAGGTATCTCTTCTCTCACTCGCACTTATTAGCTATATACAAAAGCGCGCGAATCCTGTGCTGGCGCGCGGGAAGTTTTCCCGCATAAACTCTCGTTTTGGCGCGGAACCCTTTTTCTGTATTCTGCTGGTCGTCGACGTCGTGATACAGGATGCGCGCGTTGATCCATGGCGCGATTATTCAAATATACTTATACCTCTACGCTACATATGTTGATCCTCGATCGATACGATGTACCACCCAGTCGGTAACCCAATCTGCTTTATATGCAGAAATTCGGTTACCCTGACCTGGCCCTCACAACTTTTCTATAAAAAATCTATGTTTTTAAAGTAAAATCGATAAACTCTATTCACAATACTTGAGAATATAGCTAGAAATGAATAAATTGCATGAAATTATAAAAAGTTCAGAAAAACAAATTTCAAAGTTAACTATTTCACGAGAAAGTTCATTTTTGAATGAAGTATTGGGCCATTTTTCACAGGGTTTATCAATTGGTGGTTATGTGAATCTAAAAATATGAAATTATGTTATTCAAATTACTTTGTTGCTCAAATTTTACGATTTCTTTCTAAATCATATCGTTCAAATATTTTTACAGTTGCTGTGCGTACTGTTTTCAAGGATATCACGCTGATACGCTGATACAAAAAAAACCGCTGCCAAGTGCCTCAGCAGTATGCTTTCTCAAAGTTTTGCAATTGAACATCAACTTGCATTAATCACCACTCTTTGAGAAAGCAAAATGAACCTCTAACTCATTTCCTCCACTCCATAGTAACGGTTGCTAAGGACGTAAACAACAGCTGCTATGGTGAATGTCTGAGCTTCGATGTTCTTACTTCTTAGTCATCAACAGTTCCAAGAATGGAGCTCCAACTGACTTTTTCCATTCCCTAGTTATGGTTGCAAGGGATATAAACAACGGTTGCTAGAGACATCAACAATGGTTTCTACGGGAAATATCTCTTTGATTCTTGTAGAATCCCATAAATATACAAACCCAAATGATCATTTATCATAAATTATATGGGAACTTATCAAAAACACGATAGCAACGGTTGCCATGGAAATGAACAACGGATGTTGCTAAACACCGAGCTCAGCTCACATCTTCCGGAGACCAACCTGTGTGCAAAATTTCAGGACGATCGGACTATTCCTTCGAAAGTCATCGTACGACAAAAAAAAGTCAGTCTGAAGCTGAATTTTGTATCTCCATAGTAACGGTTGCTAAGGGAATAAACAATGGTTGTTCCAATATGGATGTCTTATCGATTCTCATAGATCGTCGAAAGAATTGGAGACCCATCGTGCATTAATGATGATTTTTGGAGCTTTTATCGAAAACACGTTAGCAACGGTTGCTAGAGAAATAAACAACGGATTTGGCTGAAAATTGAACTCGACCGAGATTTTACGGCGACTAACCTGTGTGCAAAATTTCAGGACAATTCCTTCGAAAGTTATCGTACGACAAAAAAGTGCACATACGTACATACGTACGTACGTACATACATACAGACATTTTCGGATTTCCATGTTTTTCGACCCGTAGATTACGAAAATCGAGGTCCCGAAGTCCGATTCGATGGGTCGATTTTTACCCCATTACAAAGCTTTCTCTTTGAGAAAGCAATAGCGTTAAATCGTGGTTGGATGCTGCTTCTACTCGATTCGATAAATCTCTACGGTGAGTATCACATCCTCTTGAAATAATTATGATAAGCCAGGCTTGCGGTGATTTTATAAATTTAGACCTACGATGTCAATTGACAAGTGCGTGTAGTTAATAGATACTTAGAAAGAGGGCTGGTTAGAGAGAAACATGGAGCATTAAGCGAGCGTGTGAACATAGGCCGTGCGCAGCGCGTCTGAATGCAGCTATTATATAATATTTTAGAAAAAGAGTAGCGTTGTATAGAAAAATAACTCAGTCACAAAAAAATTGTTACTCCTGATGTGGGGGTCTGATTATAGAGACTTGATAGATATATATGTAGCGGATTGAGCTATAGTAGTGAGTTGTTTGGACAATGTAGTAATGATGTACTATTCTTACTATTTCAGAGCTGCAGGGCGAAAGAAACAGTGCTACGTTCCTGTATTACCTCTTGAATGAGTGAAAAAAGATGTAAAGTGGAGGATTTATAATAATCGGAGTTTTGTATTTGACAGTATTTTCTAATAAATTAATTTCTTGCTCTTCACCTATAATATTGGTTTTCATAAGAATAAGATGAGTGTTCCATCCACATGTTCAACAATTCCAGTTCATGACATCTAGTAAAAGTATGTATTGAAAGGAATGATAATCGATGATGAAATATTATATTTATATGGTTCTAAATTTCCAGTCAATAGAATGATCTTACTATTATAAAAATTGTTTATATATGGAATGAGTAAATTGTTATTCCAACATACTATACATGGCATGGATCTACATTCGAAAAATGATAGGTGAAGTATGAATTCTGTTCAAGGCATATTCAGAGAATAATTTGATGAATAATTCGGGACTGAAATATATCAGGAAATATTCCATTGTCCTATTGTAAAAAAAATTCAAAAATCTTTCATAAAAGATTTTGCGAATGGTCACTGAAATATTTGGGAAATCTTACAGCAATATTTCAATGTAATATTCTGAAGTTATATTGCTGAAAGCTTTCAAAACTCTTTCATGAAAGATTTTGGAGGTAGCGATGAATCGTGACTGAAATATTTAGAAAATCTTACAGAAATATTTCAATGTAATATTTCAAAGTTATATTGCTGAAAGCTTTTAGAAATCTTTCATGAAAGATTTTGGAGGTATCGATGAATCGTTACTGAAATATTTCAAAAATACTTCAGAAATATTTTGACGTAATATTTCAAAGTTAGATTGCTGAAATATTCCAGAAATCTTTCGTGGAAGATTATTTGGTTCTCGAAGAATGGCCATTGAAATATTTCAAAAATATTTCAGAAATCATTAATTGAAATATTTCAGAGTTATATTGCTGAAATATTTCAGAAATCTTTCGTGAAAGATTATTTGGTTCTCGATGAATGGCCATTGAAATATTTCAAAAATATTTCAGAACTCTTTAAATGAAATATTTCAAAGTTATATTGCTGAAATATTTCAGAAATCTTTCGTGAAAGATTATTTGGTTCTCGATGAATGGTCATTGAAATATTTCAGAAATATTTCAGAAATCTTTCAATGAAATATTTCAAACTATATTGATGACATATTCCAAAAATCTTCCATCGAAATATTTCTTTGCAGTCTTTTCGCGGACATATAAATATTTCAGGAATATTCAATGAAAGATTTCTGAAATATTTCAAATTTTTCAAAAAAATATTTCTAAAATATTTCAGGAATATTTCATGCTCTGTGGGTTACCTTATATGGAGTAACTACCTTGTCATTTATTAAAATAATTGGTTAAATAGAATTCTCATGATTCTCCGGTCAGCACGCAACCTGACTGGAGATCAGAAGGACGCTGCTTCAAATCCAGCCCGGGGAGCATGGAATTTTTTTTTCGTAATATCACTTTGGGATAGTCCACTAAGCCCGATTAAAATGAATTTATTCGTCGTTTGAAACATGTGGACTTTGAAAATAATTATTTGTAAATAGAATTCTGTTGACCTAATGTCAATTCAGTTTGATATCCTTGATCCACTTTACTTCCTTCTACTGCCATAACTACCGTATTCTCATTATCAACCAGTTTTATCTCAGAGCTAGGCTTATCCTTGTTTTCCATCAAGGTTGAAGAACCATCTGGCATTTATTTTTTCAGGAGATCATCTTCATTCGCTATCTCTGAGATTTCCTTGTCATCGACCTTATCCTCGTAATCCATTCCCGCAGGCCTCAGTAAGGTTTTGTTGGGATATCCCAACCATATGGTTCATCCTTACTAATTCCAACACTGACGTGATCATTTTCTAGGGTATATTTGTCTATATAACAACAATGTAATTAATCACTCATTTTTCCAGGATTTCAATATTTATAATCAATACTCGATTCAATGTCATGACATACGACACACAGTTTCGAATGTCACAATAAGACTCAAGTTATTGTTGTTTGAAAAATTCAGTTCTATGACGCCTGGCACACAGCGTCCGACATCACAATCAGAATTCGTTTATTCTGTGTTGGAAGAATTGAATTTCAGTTAAGAATTTTTAACAGTTTTGTTTGATTTATTTCTAGTCGCTTTTCCGAAATGACCTTAGTTTATTTACTTCGGTTCTTAATTAATTTGCTACCGTTCCTCTATATTTCCTTCCATAGCTATGTACCCGTTAACTTATCAAGTTACTGTACATCCGTTCATCCGTAGTTGACGTCAACCCCTCCTTTCAACCGTTGTTTATTAATTTTCAAATTCAAATTCAAATTCAGTTCTCCCGAACACAATTCAAATAAATTCAGCAGATTTTACGTTTGTGAGCTAGATTTGATTATTACGACTTCAATAAACTACTTGTGAGTATTGAATGGCCAATTCAATTTTACTCGAGTTTTACCTGCAACATATGTTTTGCCAGACTCAGTTACATATTCAAACTCCGTATCCTCAATTGAGAAGTAGCCATTTTCATTAGGATGACTTTCATCCAAGTTCCAGAATTCTTGGGAACATTTTTCATAAAAATCCCTCAGAGTCCGTTTCTCTTCCCGAGACAGTTTGAGATTCTCCAAAGCTATGACAAAAATTCAAAATTGTTCCTTTTGTATTCATGATCATTTAAACATTCCATATTCAATTTTATTTTCAATCGTGTCATTATACTTGGCATACAACGTCAAACATCATAACACGAACCAGCATGCTACAAACTTAACCTAGAAACCACCATTCTTATATATAAATCGATACATCATTCGTACGTCCGAGAATGATATTGCGGCTACTGACAGTCTGTCAGGCGGGCTCACCTGACCGACTGTCCCACGTCCCAGTCAATCCTTTGTATATATGGGCAGTTCTCTGTGGAATCGAACATCGAAAAATTTGATTTGGCTCAAGTTTTTTTTTGATTTCTGGGGCATCATATCATATTTTAGAATTTTTCCAGATTTTTCCGAGCACTTTAAGGGGGTTGCCTACCTAATTTTTAACATGGTTAAAAAATAATCGTACGAGGTTGTAAATTTATATTCTAATTCATTTTTTTACGGCGGTTTCGATGACGTATCGACCACCCCGGAAAAAAATTTTTTTCACTGTAAAAAATTTTTTTCAATTTTTTAGTTCGTACTTGGGATTTTTTTTCTCGGCTCCTAGAAGTCCAATCGCAAAACCGATACGTACGTTTGTGGAAATTGTATTGAGGAATCCTCAAAAAAATTTTCAGCCCAAACCACTGGAAATAAGTCTCAATTATTCACCTCCTCCTGCATCACGTTTCCACCTTCATTCTGCAACGCATGGAAACATCCATTTGATTCAGACTGAGCATTCAGTACATATGCGATGTATAGTGGAAGGATGTGTGCGTGCGTGCGCGTGTGTGTGTTTGTGCGTGTGTGTGTGTGTGTGTGTGTGTGTGTGTGTGTGTGTGGGTGTGTGTGTGGGTGGGTGGGTGTGGGTGTATGTGTGTGTGGGTGTATGTGTGTGTGTGTGTGTGTGTGTGTGTGTGTGTGTGTGTGTGTGTGTGTGTGTGTGTGTGTGTGTGTGTGTGTGTGTGTGTGTGTGTGTGTGTGTGTGTGTGTGTGTGTGTGTGTGTGTGTGTGTGTGTGTGTGTGTGTGTGTGTGTGTGTGTGTGTGTTTTTGTGCGCATACACACACACACACACATACACATCCTCCCACGCATACATCGCACGTATGCTAATTACTTCATGTGAATCAAATGGATATCTTTATGACGTTGCAAGAATGAAGGTGGAAACGTGATGCAGGAGGAGGTGAATAATTGTGACTTATTTTCAGTGGTTTGGGCTGAAAATTTTTTTGAGGGTTCCTCAATACAATGTCCACAAACGTACGTATCGGTTTTACGATTTAGTACTGCAACTTCAGGCCGAAAACGTGTCTTTTTATCGAATGACCGAGCGATGACGGTATAACACGCTGGTTTTGGGCTCATTCGATAGGTTTTACCTTCAATATTAAATCCCAAGTGGAATTTTTGTTGTAAAATTGGGGGACCATATAAATAAACAATAAAAACATGCAAAATTCGACGATTTTTCCCGTTTTCCTCAATTATCTCGGAAAATTCGCACTAAATCGTATCGACACCTCTGTACTTTTTTGTAGATCTTTGCATGTTCTCCAAATTCGATCTCTACAAATTTTTCGAGAAAACGTTCCTATTCCGAGTGATAAGCAGAAAAGAAAGTGAAAAAAGATTTTTATTTGTTTTATCCATTTTTTTGCAAAAATCAGACAAAAATTACTCCACTTCATTGTAGATCATGATAAAATCTATAAATTATGTCTGTATAAATTTTTTATCATAACCCCCCTATTCCGAGAAATAAGCAAAAAAGGGAGAAAAAAATGATTTTTTATTAAAAGCCACTAAAACTCAAGTAGAATCTAGAGCAGATAACACCAAAGTAACTATCGGATTTATGAGTAAATCAAAAAAGAAATCACCCACGTTGTGTCTTTTGTCAATTGCAATTGTTCATGCGGAATTATTTAAACAAAATCGTCGAACTTTGCATGTTTTTATTGTTCATTTATATCGCCCCCCAAATTTACATCAAAAATTCCACTTGGGATTAAATATTGATGGTAGAACCTATCGAATGAGTCCAAAACCAGCGTGTTATATCGTCATCGCTCGGTCATTTACGAATTCGGGTCTGAAGTTGCAGTACTAATTGGACTTCTAGGAGCCGAGAAAAAAAATCCCAAGTACGTTCTAAAAAATTGAAAAAATTTTTTTACGGATTTTTTTATGAATTACAATATAAATTTTTAGCCTCGTACGATTTTTTTAACCATGTTAAAAATTAGGTAGGCTACCCCCCTTGAACCTGTTTAATAAACAGGCAAAGTTGCTGATTTTGCTGTTTTCACATTTCCAGAGGCATTTTCAACCTTAATTTACACCCTAAAAATGACCTCTGTGGCAAAAAATGAATAAAATACTTTTGTCATCAAATTACCTGAATTTTATAGAAAAAAATATCTCCAAGGTCATTGGAGCACATTATGTACTCCACATTACCAATTGCGACCTCTATTTTTGCACCCTGCGGGAGTTAGCTCGTCAAGCCCCACCACATGGGTACTAAAAGTTGTCCCAACTCATACCACATACAGCCTATATAGTGAAAAAATGAGCCTGGGCTCTGGAAGCTCTCAAAGAATTAATACATTAACTGAAATAGGGGAGAAAATAGGCTAAAATGACTATTAAGGGGAGCCTTGTACCGCCAACACTTCTAAATTTTGTGAACACTTGTCTGTGGTATTATTACAATTATTCGCTGTAAAAACTCACATTCTATCATGCTACTACATATCATGAGTTATCAATATCATATTGATATAGATCAAGCATTACTAATACTTTACGCAACCTATCTTTCAGTAGTTAAATGTATTGATGGTTAAAGCATTGTCTCTATTGTGCTAAAATTTACAAGAAACTATGAATAAAGTATATGTGTCATAAATTGCATCCATTCGTATAAAGATCAATCCAAAAAAATAAATTATAAGCTGTGCATTACTCACACCTTATAACACACTAGGCAGTATATGGATTTCATATAATTTTTTTAATATCAAAAAGAAAATGTTGAAGCTCTTTTCCTAGGGTGATGTTCATGAACATTGGACACATGAAATCCACTCATATTGTATAAACTGCATAGCTAAGGTCCAAGCGGCTATTGCCGGGTGGGCTCAAATTACAACTTCAAGTTATTTAATGAAATTAGCTAATATGAGTCAATCCACTGAAAAATATAATCACTAGATGCGCGATTTGATAACGGTTTCAAATATATATGGTTTGCCTGTCCTTTAATGACTTTATAAACCACTTTGAAAACGTTATACTTGCCTATACTGGAGACTTGTATAACCCATATATGGCACTGGTTAGGTTAATGACCATAGACTTTCAATTTTTCATAGCCACTTTGGAAGCTCTAAACTCATTTACGGACAGACAAACTATGTATATTCGAATTCGTTATCGAATTACGCATCTAGTGATTATATTAAATAACTTGAAATTGTAATTTGAGCCCACCTGGCAATAGCTGCTTGGACCTTAGCTATGCAGTGTATACAATATGAGTAGATTTCATGAGTACAATATTCATAAATATTACCCGAGAAAATGAGCTTCAACATTCTCTTGTTGCTATTAAAAAAATTCTATGAAATCCATATATAGTGTGTTATAAGGTGTGAGTAATGCGCTGACAGCTTATGATTTATAGTTTTGGATTGATCTTTTTTATCGAGTGGATGCAGTTCATGACACATATAATTTATTCATAGTTCCTTGTGAAGTTTAGCGCAAGAGAAACAATGCTTCGACCATCAATACATGTAACTACTGAAAGTTAGGTTGCGTCAAGTATTAATAATGCTTGATCTATATCAATATGATATTGATAACTCAGGATATGTATTAGCATGATAGAATGTGAATTTTCACAGTAAATAATTGTAATAATACCACAGACAAGTTACAAAATTTAGAAGTGTTGGCGGTACAAGGCTCCCTTAGATAGTCATTTTAGCCTATTTTCTCGCCTATTTGAGTTAATGCATCAATTTTTTGAGAGCTTCCAGAGCCCAGGCTCATTTTGCTTTCTCAAAGAGAAAGCTTTGTAATGGGGCAAAAATCGACCCACCGAATCAGACCTCGGGACCTCGATTTTCGTGATTTACGGGTCAAAAAACATGGAAATCCAAAAGTGTCTGTATGTATGTATGTATGTGTGTGTGTGTGTGTGTGTGTGTGTGTGTGTGTGTGTGTGTGTGTGTGTGTGTGTGTGTGTGTGTGTGTGTGTGTGTGTGTGTGTGTGTGTGTGTGTGTGTGTGTGTGTGTGTGTGTGTGTGTGTGTGTGTGTGTGTGTGTGTGTGTGTGTGTGTGTGTGTGTGTGTGTGTGTGTGTGTGTGTGTGTGTGGTGTGTGTGTGTGTGTGTGCGTGTGTGTGTGTGTGTGTGTGTGTGTGGTCCCGTTTTTTTTCGTCCACGATAACTCTCGAAGGAATGGTCCGATCGTCTTGAAATTTTGCACACAGGTTAATCGCGGCAAAATCTCGGGCGAGTTCAATTTTCAGCGAAATCCGTTGTTTATTTCCTTAGCAACCGTTGTTAAGGTGTCTATTTTTTCGTTTCTTTCGTCCACGATAACTCCCGAAGGAATGATCCGATAGTCTTGAAATTTTGCACACCGGTTGGTTGTGACTAGATCTAGCCCGAATTGAATTTTCAGCGAAATCCGTTGGTTATTTCCCTAGCAACCGTTCCTAACGTGTTTTCTCGCAAATCCTTATGAGTGCTCATTGGGACAAGCCGGAAAATCGGTTTTAAGTCACACTCGATGGCCAAGGACACTGAATTGTTGTATTTGCTCCATAGCAATGGTTGTTTACCTCCTTACCAACCGTTACGAAGGTTGGAAATAATTAATTTATGACCTATTTCCATCATTTTCGACGGCAAAGGACACAAAATCTTCCCAATTAGCTCCTTAGCAACCGTTGTTTACCACCCTAGCAACCGTTGGTAAGGGGAAGAAAAATTCATGTAAGTTTCGTTTCCAATATTTTCAACATGCTATAGAGAAAATTGGAAAAATTTGGTGTCTTTTGCCCTCGAAAATGATCAAAATGAGCCTTCAAGTGTGCTAAATACGGACCGGATCGATTTTGACCACCATTAAAACGTATGACAGTCACAAGATGAATTGATCGAAAAATTATGCAGGTCCAAATATCTCGCATCATGTAGAACCTAGAACCGTTTGCTTTGTTGCATTTGATGAAATCATAAGAGAGCCCGGGCAGACATCAACCCTCGCGACAAAGTTTGGTCAATTGAAAAAGAACACTTTACACAATCACAAAATACGAATTGAACTGATTAAATAATTTTTTTGTAATCTTTGAAAAATGAATGATAGTATCTACGCTAGTGGAATGGTGAAAATACAGGTTTGAGACGCGTTTGTGGGTGATGTTGAAGCTTCTTTGAGAAAGCATACTGCTAAGGCACTTGGCAGCGGTTTTTTCACTATATAGGCTGTATGTGGTTTGAGTTGGGACAACTTTTAGTGCCCATGTGGTGGGGCTCTTGACGAGCGAACTCCCAGGGTTCAAAAATAGAGGTTTCAATTGGTAATGTGGAGTACTTAATGAGTTCCAGTGACCTTGGAGATCATTTTCCTATAGAATTCAGGTAATTTGCAGATAAAAGTTTCCTATTCGTTTTTTGTCTCAGAGGTCAATTTCAGGGTGTAAATTAAGGTTGAAAATGCCTCTGAAAATGTAAAAACGGCAAAATGAGCAACTTTGCCTATTTATTGAACAGGGTTAAAGTGCTCGGGATAATCTGGAAAAATTCTGGGAATATGATATGATGCCCTAGAATCCAAAAAAAATCTGATTTCAGCCAAATCAAATTCTGTGATGTTTGATTCCACAGAGAATTGCCCATGCATGTATATGGATGTATATATGGGGCGTTCTTTGTCAGCTCTCCGAAGCCGGCGCGCGGACGCTAAAACCTCACGTTTTTGACGCTTGTTTTCGACTCTAGATGGCCCATATCTAAATAATGTTGGATATGCTATCAATGTAGTTTTTTCTCAGCTTTCCGATGGTAAATTTAGTTTTCCGAATTTTTCACATTTTCACAGAAAAAAAATATAAAACAGGCCATATTTTAAAAACCTATTTTTTTAAATTTTTTTAACTAGTCTAGATCGAAAGCTGAGGTTTTTTTACGTTGATATGGACCTTTTGGATACCTAATTTTTTTTTGTATTCGAGTAATTGCGTAGCGAACATGAGAAAATGCGCCGCGCCGCGCTGACTCCACGCGCTCCAGCTCAAGTCTTCTGCTTACAAGAGTGCCGAAATCGGAATATATTTAATATCCATACAAGTCTCTATCTGTTGGATAAACTACTATCTAGCGTGGATCATGTACTCATTTGGGTTATGGACGGAGATATGCGGACATTATTTCATTTCACATTCTTTGACCTCCGTTTTGGCTTTGATATTGAAGACTTTGCCATACTATGTTTCAACTGAACTACTTTTTCAGTTCGTTTTGATCTAGGAAAAATTTTATATTCCTCAGCAGATGAAATTTTTTTGACCATCAGTCTGTCATCGGAAGTTGGTATGAACGCATGAAATTGCAGAGTACCTTTTATAGCAAAACACTTATCAAATCTTCCTTTCAATTTCAGTTTAGCTTGCTCATAATCTTCTTTTTTACTATAAAATACCATGGTTTCTTTACAGTAATTTCTTGCCCATTCAAATAAACCTTCTGCGGTTAAAATATGATTATTTGCAGAGCGTTGTAAACTTGCTCGTTTAGCACCTCGTTTCACATTAGCTCCAATTCCATCGTATGCTCCCTTCCCATGTGCGGTCGCACAAAAGTGCCATTCCGCGGAAATGCCAAAATGTTTCTTATGATTAATAAGATTAGAGAAACTTTTCTGATTTTTGAAGTGTTGACCCACTCCATCGGTACTATAATCAATTTTCTTTGGTATGTATTCTTTCTTCAGGTAATTTATGATTATGAGCAAGCTAAACTGAAATTGAAAGAGAGATTTGATAAGTGTTTTGCTATACAAGGTACTCTGCAATTTCATGCGTTCATACCAACTTCCGATGACAGACTGATGGTCAAAAAAATTCCATCTGCTGAGGAATATAAAATTTTTCCTAGATCAAAACGAACTGAAAAAGTAGTTCAGTTGAAACATAGTATGGCAAAGTCTTCAATATCAAAGCCAAAACGGAGGTCAAAGAATGTGAAATGAAATAATGTCCGCATATCTCAGTCCATACCCCAAATGAGTACATGATCTACGCTAGATAGTAGTTTATCGAACAGATAGAGACTTGTATGGATATTAAATATATTCCGATTTCGGCACTCTTGTAAGCAGAAGACTTGAGCTGGAGCGCGTGGAGTCAGCGCGGCGCGGCGCGGCACGGCGCGACGCGGCGCATTTTCTCATGTTCGCTACGCAATTACTCGAATACAAAAAAAAAATTAGGTATCCAAAAGGTCCATATCAACGTAAGAAAACCTCAGCTTTCGATCTAGACTAGTTAAAAAAATTAAAAAAAATAGGTATTGAGATATGGCCTGTTTTATATTTTTTTTTTGTGAAAATGTGAAAAATTCGGAAAACTAAATTCATCATCGGAAAGCTGAGAAAAAACTACATTGATAGCATATTCAACATTATTTAGATATGGGTCATATAGAGTCGAAAACAAGCGTCGAAAACGTGAGGTTTTAGCGTCCGCGCGCCGGCTTCGGAGAGCTGACAATGAACGCCCCATATATGCGCACACTCTCAGTAAGGTTGATGTGTGTTTTTGCGCCCTCCGCCATTGTCCAACTATCCATTTTCGTCAACGCGAGCACGTGCGTGCTTGCCTGGCACGGGCCACACACCTTACATACAACCTTATTATATTGTGACGTTGCATCGGCCTGCAACGGCCACTGGGGGGAAACGTCCCGACACAAACGTGGTTAGGAAAAGGGGTTGGGCGCCAGGCAAATAATTGCCAGATTAGGGTAATTCTGCATTTGCGTAGCTAGACCGATCACAAGGGAAATAGGCGAAACTATCAATATTGGCCCGCATGAGACTCGCTGCAAGGGGGGGGATGTACCGGGAGAGGCGGCCGAGCCTCAACAATCGTATGACAGGGGGGTGGGATGGTCAGGCGTGCCCGACTCTACCTGGGGAGCCTCTTCTGGGAGGGCCGCCCCCTACCCCTCGCGTCCGTGAGCCATAACGGTTACCCGTCGGCCCACTAGTCGAACTTACGACAATTTCTTGGAAATGATGCTGCTGCTGCTGCTGCTCCAAGTCAAGCAGGATAATTATGGCCAGTATATATGGGGCGTTTCGCCTCAATCCTCCCAGCGCTGCGCGCGAGCGCCGAAACATGCCGTTTTCAACTCGTGTTTACGATGCCAAAATGTCTCTAAGAAAATGATTCGATAGGTCATTTCTATGTAGTTTTTTCTCAGCTTTCCAATGGTGTAATTAGTTTTCCGGAAATTTTCCATTTTCATCCCCAAAAAATATAAAACATCGCATATCTCAAAAAGTATATTTTTAATATTTTTTTTAATGGTCTCAATCGAAAGCTGAGGATTTTTCACGTAGGAAAATATGTTTTCCAAGGAGTGCACGAATGATTTCCTCTGAGAAATAGAACGTCGAAAAGTAGACGTAGCGCTACTCCGGCGCACGGAGCGCGTGAGCGCCAATCATGCTGTTTTCAACTCTCCCCAACGATACCAAAATGCATCTGAGAAAATTATATTATGAGTCGATCCCATGTTATTTTTCCTCAGCTTTCCAATGGTGTTGTCAGTTTTCCGAAAATTTTCCATTTTCATCTCCAAAAAGATCTTTCTTAGAGAATAATTCAATTATTTTCTTTGGAAAATAGAACGCGCAAGAAAAGTTCCGATGCTTTCACTTTAGTAAAGGCCTACTGTTTCATTTTTTATCCGATAGGTGGCTTTCATGGTATTTTCAATAATACACAAGAAGAATTTTCATCTGCTGTATATAAATTGAATCATTTTTTCATCGTATTATTTTCAAGGCGTTTTTATAAGTCCTTCGAGCACCCACAACTTCGAGCATATTCATTTTTCCATAAAGTCGTTAATTGTATTGGCTTGGTTATTTATTTGACTCCTTGTACAAACTACAATGGATTCATCCTGGAAATTGAAATGCATAAATCCTTTAGATAAAAAAAATCATCCGTCATCTAAAGAATTGTACGACTTTCCAATGCCATTGAGAAGTGCATATCCCTTGATACCAGAGAAAGCAAAGATCTGTTACACTTGTCGACGTGAAATGTACAGACAGAAATCAGATTCACCTTCATCTGAATGTAAAAAAGCAAGATTCGAGTGTAACGATGAATATCATAAAGCAGGTTTGACAGTCCTCGAACAAATAAAAAATAAATTCTCAAAATCAACGACGAAGCAAGATAGAATTCAGTTGTTAACTCTTGCCCCTGATTATTGGTCTCGTAGGGACTTGATGAGAGAATTCAATTGCAGTGAATGGGAAGCTCGAGAAGCAAAAAATTTAGTAGCTAAGAGCGGGATTTTTTCAATACCGGAAAATAAAAATGGCAAAGTATTTCCAGATGAAACTGTCAAGTTGGTGGAAGGTTTCTATGGAAGAGATGATATTAGCCGAATTATGCCAGGCTTAAAAGATTATGTATCTGTCAAGCAAAGTAATGGCAAAAGAGAACACGTTCAAAAACGATTACTGCTTGGTAACTTGAATGAAATTCATTGTTTATTTAAACAAGAATATAAACATGTTAAAATTGGATTTACGAAATTCACTGAGTTAAGGCCCCCACATTGTGTTCTCGCTGGAAGCAGTGGTACACATAATGTATGCGTATGTGTTCATCATGAAAATGTCAAGCTCTTGCTCAATGCTATTGATATAGGAAGTTTGACAAAAAACACTGAATTGCGACTTGAAAACTATCATGATTGTATCCAAGCAATTGTATGTGGTAATGCACGTGATGAATGTTATTTTGGTGACTGCTTAGATTGTCCCAACATGTCTATATTACGACAACATTTGCTTGAATCTTTTGATAAAAATAATATTTTTGAAGTGCAATATGATTCATGGTTTCAAACAGATCGGTGTACAATAGGTTCAAAAGTTGTAAATGTTAAGGAATTTGTGGATATACTGGGCCAAAAATTGTTAAAATTAAAGACACACGATTTTTTCGCTAAAAAGCAGTCACATTTTGTAAATGATTTGAAACTAAACTTCAAAGAAAGAGAATTTCTTGTGTGTTGCGATTTTTCAGAAAACTATGCATTTGTGATACAAAATTCTGCGCAATCATTCCACTGGAATAATAATCAAGCCACAGTTTTTACTGTCGTGATCTATTACAAAATAAATAATGAGCTTGAACATCTGAGTATTGCTATAATTTCTGACAATCTCAACCATGATTCTGTTGCAGTTTATGAGTATCAGAAAATTATCATGTTGCATCTGAAAAATAATTTTGTAGTGGAAAAAGTGTATTATCTAACTGATGGAGCAGCTCAACATTTTAAAAATAAGACACATTTCCAAAATCTTCTTTTTCATGAAGAAGATTTTGGAATTCCAGCTGAATGGCACTTCTATGCCACTGCACATGGCAAAGGTGCATGTGATGGCATAGGCGCAAACATAAAAAGAGGTGCGAAACGAGCAAGTCTGCAACTTACATCTGGCAATCGAATTTTAACACCTGAAGATCTTTACAATTGGGCGAAAGATCATTGCAAAGGTACCAACATTTTTTATAGTAGTAAAGAGTCTTACGACCAAACTGTTTTGGAATTAAAACCAAGGCTGGATAGAGCTAAATCTATACCGGGAACTTTGCAATATCATGCAATTATTCCAGCAGGTGGGAAAACATTGAAGCTCAAAAAAACTTCATTGAGTTCTAAATATAACATCTTCCCGAAAAAAAGTGCTATACAGAGCAAAGAAAAAGTCCCTATACGAATGCGTTTAACGAAAACTTCAAAAAAGCAAAGAAAGCTGAAAAAGAGAGCAAAAATAACATGAAGTACGTGAACTATACTCTTTTTGAGATATGCGATGTTTCTTATTTTTTGGGGATGAGAATGGAAAATTCTCGGAAAACTGATAACACCATTGGAAAGCTGAGGAAAAAAGCTGAGGGATCGACTCATAATACAATTTTCTCAGATGCATTTGAGTATCGTTCAGAAGAGTAGAAAACAGCATGATTGGCGCTCACGCGCTCCGTGCGCCGGAGTAGCGCTACGTCTACTTTTCGACGTTCTATTTCTCAGAGAAAATCATTCGTGCACTCCTTGGAAAACATATTTTCCCACGTAAAAAATCCTCAGCTTTCGATTGAGACCATTAAAAAAAATATTAAAAATATACTTTTTGAGATATGCGATGTTTTATATTTTTTGGGGATGAAAATGGAAAACTTCCGGAAAACTAATTACACCGTTGGAAAGCTGAGAAAAAACTACATGGAAATGACCTATCGAATCATTTTCTCAGGGACATTTTGGCATCGTAAACACGAGTTGAAAACGGCATGTTTCGGCGCTCTCGCGCAGCGCTGGGAGGATTGAGGCGAAACGCCCCATATATTAAATAAATAATAATATTAAGATCATAGGGGGGGAAACAGGAGGAACACCAGTACAGGGAAGTAAGTACTAATTCAATGTATTCATATTCAACAACGAATTTATTCCATTACTTGACAAAATAAAATGTCGGCTTTACTCAACAATTACTACGTTAGCAATAAATAATTACTACGCGGACCCGACGCCGGTTCGATCCCTGAGCGTCAGCTCGCCCGCCATTATTTGACGAGCGTTGCTTCGCCCGAGGAGAAGTCTCGGCGCGACCGATTACCGCGTTCCCGACGCGACCGATTAATCCGCACGCGTCCCGGAGGCCTTCCCGAGCGAGAACATCGGCCTAATAAGTGTTCATATTACCGTTATTCGATGAATAATCTGCACTCAATACTGTGAGGAAAAATGCTAAGTCGACTATCGACACTGTACAATCTAACGAAATATACGGAAACTCTGAACTGCTCTGTACAACTACTGCTGCAAGAATGGCGGGGGAATCGCCTCGCGGCGCCTTCCTCCCGGCCCTTTTCCCTCGAAAATCCGCGGAAGCCAATTAACATAATCCGCGAACCGCCAAAATGCTCGCGGGACCAATGAGGAAAATTCCTGGAACCGCGCAATTATGTAAATTTTCCCATTGGTCGACCGCACTCACACGCTCCCTATTACTACCGGCCGCGCGGGACCATTCAAATAATCTCGCTTAATTATATATATACAATAACTCAACAATCCATCTAATGTCGTTAAGTCTACGTTAACTCGGGCTAGTTACAATAAATAATCGTTTACAGTGAATAATTAACCAGGCGTACGCAACTGCGTACGCCTCAGGTCCCTGCGCATGTACAATTCCTATATAATCATTTTAAACTTCGCGCGGCCCCGCGCCTGCGCGCCTTAGTCCACGCGCCGCATATAGACGCTGCGCGCTCGCCTTTATCCTCTCCGCGCCTCGTTCCCCCGCCGCCGCCGCGCGCGCGCCAGTCCCACCGAGCCGCCTCTCTTCTGCTGCGACCGTATGGCCAGTAATAAAGATGGCCGCTCGCTCGATTCGCTCGCGCTCGTCTCAGATCCGGCGCCCGCGTGAGCCCGCGCATCCTCGACCTCGAAGCTCCTCGCCTGGAGCTTCAGAGAGTAACCGCGAGTGCCCGTGAATGTGTTTTGGGGCCGGAGTCGGGGCGCTCGGGTCGCCCTCCGGCCCACAACATCATGGCGGCTCGCAGGCTGCCCCCTCTCCAGAGCCATCTGGGGAACATCGTCACCGGGACGACTCCCCAGGGCCCTGGGGTGGCTGCCTGCTGCTTGCCCTTGATGGTGAAGTGCCTCTGCTGATTGTGTGTGTGTTTTCAGGGTTGCCGCCAAGGACTGCTGCCAGCACCGCCATTCCACCTCCTCCAGGACAGTCCAGCAGCAACCAGGGTCCAGCCGTCACCGGAGCACCTCAACAAAAGGAGGAAAGGGTTAGTGGTCAGCTTAGGGGCTCGAGCTGACCACCAAGGACCGATAACCCCAACAGCGAGTCCCCCAGAAGGTCTGGACGATGGGGCGAGCCCCATCGTCCACAGGTAAACACTATCACATTATACCTTGGGAGTGTTCTTTTATTAATTAATATATTTATGTTGCAGGGCTGGGCGGAGGAGGACCTGCTGACCACAGAGTCCTCCTCCAGAGCGTCAAGAGCTCTGCCCACAACATTCTGGGGGGTAAATTAGTGAGTAGGCGGGTAGGTAGGATAGAGGGGAGAACTCAGGCTTTCGTCAACAGAGCCTGGGCTCTCCCCGTCACAATATTCATCCGTAAAACAGCCGTGTGCGCGCTTCTGATCACGCTTTCGCCACTGTGTGTAAACGTTTAATGAGCAGCGTCCCACCATCTACGCGCGCTATAGCGCATTAATCGCTATAGCGCGTAGATGGCGCACTCTAGTATTCACCGCGAGCGCAGTCCGCTCTCCCGCCGTTCATGCGTGTGCGAGTGTGTACCGCAAGCGCCGTCCGTTCTCCCGTTATCAATGTGCATGTGCGCGCGAGCATCCTCTCGCGCTCGGCAGCGCCTTTTCCCCGCCGCGCGCCCTCCTTGTGCTTGCGCCCGAGCGCGACGTTGCACCAAAACATGCGCCGGTCGACCGATTCCAAGAATCGTGCCGCTTCGCCGATCTGCCCGGCTCTTGTTTCGACCCACGCGACAATTCTTTCTTTTTCGCGCGGCCCAACTTTCACGTATCGACATTTTTACGTACAGTCGTTTTATTAATAGAGCGATTGACACTCTTGCATTGTCGGCTCTACCTTTCGGCACAAGCACTCGCAATTCACGCTTAAAAATGAGTTCTTACTGATGCCGTTTTCTAGTCCCTCCGTGACTTCCGTAGCCTCCTTGAAGTCTGCCATGTCGTTGACCACCATTTAAGATCCTTCTTGTACACTTGTGGCAGTTATTGTTCACTTACACGACACACGGTACAACTCACAGTAAGGGTATCATGCCTACGGGTCATCAATCTCAGCCAAACTGTACAGATATGTTCCCTGACACTGGATCAAGCTACCGGTACAGTTTCGAGTTCCAGCGCTGCCTTGTTAGAGTTTTTTATGACTTTAGACTAAAGCAGCTATATATAGATATACATATCTGCCTTGATTCGTCTGGAATTCCTATGATTTTCATAATATCATCAAGAAAATGATGTATTCCACTTTCTTCGGTACCATGAATGAATATTAACTCATGGTTCCACTTATATTGTGTAAACAGCTGTTTACGGGTGGTCTCAGATCATATTGCAAGTTATTTACACAAGCTAACATTAACAAGGAGTTTGATTTAAGACAACCCGTCAATAGCTTTCCCTGTTGAAAAAAATACATGGATATCCTAGTGGAAAATCCACGTGGATGGTACTAGGAGCCTACATGGATTGAACTATGATCGATCCTAGCTCAATCCAAGAAGATTTGCTTGCAATTCCACGTGGATTCTGGGACAATCCACATAGATTTTCAAATTATCCACGTGGATTTATTTAAATTTCTTGAAGTGAATCCACCTGAATCTCAGACGAATCAACGTGGATTTTGGGCCAATCAGCGTGGATTTGGGGTGAATCCACGTGGATTATTTGACTTTTATTCAAGCGTATCCACGTGAATTTTGGACATAACTACGTGGATTTTTGGCCAATCCACGTGGATTTAGGATGAATCCATGTGTATTTGATATGAATCCACGTGGATTATCTGACTTTCCATTCAAGCGTATCCACGTAGATTGTACCCCACTGAAAATTCTCAGGTGTTGATTACCAAGTGATGTTATAATTCGTCAATTCATCAAAATTGTATGTAGATCTTAATTTCCACATGTTGCCAATATTCAATGTTAGTCCTGTACATTCTGAGGAAAAAAAATTAAGAAGAAAAAATGATCCCTGAACTCTCACCTGAGATCTCACCTGAGATGTCACCTTACATGAACCTAAAAATTTTCAGTAGTGTTGATACCAAGTGATGATATAATTCGTCAATTCGTCCAAATTCTATATCGACCCTAATTTTCACATGTTGCCAACAATTAATGTTAGTCCTGTACATTCTGAAAAAAAAAATTTAAGAAAAAAATCTCACCTGAGAAATTGGCATGAGAATTCAACTGAGATCTCACCTGAGAATTTTCAGTAGGGTAGATCAATCCACATGATGAATCCATGTGGATTTGGCATAATTCCACGTAGATTTTGGGCCTATCCACGTGGATTTAGGATAAATCCATGTGGATTTGGAATGAATCCACGTGGATCAGCTAGCATAAATTCTGGAAAATCCACGTGGATTGACGACAAATTTCGTGGATTCGCTAGGATAAAATGTGGAAAATCCACGTGGATTCACCCCAAATCCACGTGAATTGGCCCAAAATCCACATGGATACGCTCAAACTAAAGTCGAATAATCCACGTCGATTCATTCTAAATCCACGTGGATTGGCCCAAAATCTATGTGGATTGATCTACAATCCACGTAGATACGCTTGAAATAATAGTAAAATAATCCACGTGGATTTATTCCAAATCCACATGGATTCATCCTAAATTCACGTGGATTGGCCCAAAGTCCACGTAGATATTCTCAAAATCCACGTGGATACGCTTGAATGAAAGTCCAATAATCCACGTACATTCACCTTAAATCCACGCAGATTGGCCCAAAATCCACGTTGATTGGTCTGAGAGTCACGTGGATTTACTTCAAAAAATTTTAATGAATCCTCGTGGATAATTTGGAAATCCATGTGGATTGTTCCAGAATCCACGTGGATTTGCAAGCAAATCTTCTTGGATTGAGCTAGGAGGGACCCTAGTTCAATCCATGTAGGATCCTAGTACCATCCACGTGGATTTTTTACTAGGATATCCATGTATTTTTTTTTTTCAACAGGGTTCCGAAACTTAGCCTTACAGTTCACACAATAGAAGTCAATTTCATGAATTTATATATTCATTCATAGTGCTAAGGAACATGAAATACATCATTTTCCTGATGAAATTATGAAAATTATGTGAATTTCAGGAAAATCAGGCAAATTGGTTCGTCATTAGTCCTTCAAATAATTGATGAGGTACCCAAAAAGCATTCCGGTAAGTTTTTTCATAATTGGTTACTCAAAGTTGACGTCTCCTATAGTAAGTAAACCGTTATAAGAATACATAATACTCCAACAATATGAGAACTATTCAGAATGAATACTGATGCAATAATAACTTGACTCATGTGTCTATTATAGATTGAAGTTTTATCCGACATGCTTGATGCAACATTTTTACTTTTATTTAAAAAAGGTATTTTTGAGGATCTTATATACTGGCATATATTCCAGCCCCATTATTCTTTCCAGCAGAATGGACCTGACGAACGACTTGGATTCGTCTACTACTAATTGTATACCGACAGTATTTCTGGGTCAAGGCATTTGTTCAGAAAAGTATGCTACAGTATTGAATAACCAAATAGAATACTGGGATACTAACAATCCCCTAATGTGACTTTTCCAATTCCCAAGCTCTCTTCTATAACCGATAGAATGTCGACTCTCTTGCGAGTGAGTGCTGCGCTATACCTTATACACGTGCGACTCAGCGCCTCGCCATCTACAGGCGCGCTATAGTACTTGGTCGGTGACCCAAACCACAGGAAAATGCATCGCCTATTTCTCGATTGTTACAGGAAAGCTGAAGATGCCGCAAATCCATAAACATGCCTAGGGTGGACAACAACTAACTATCAAAATTTAATGGAAATCGGTTGAGTAGTTTTTGAGATTAGCGACCACAAAAAACAGCCTATCCTCTTATAAAGTAGGATAGATTGTTAGCTTATTCAAAATCTATATTGGAAAATATTTGTTACTTTATAAGATTTCCATAGTTATTTTCAGAGTAGATTGTTGATTATAGTTTATGATACTCTCATGAGTTTTTATGTAGATATAATTATTAGCTCATTCCAATATTCTAGTGTTTATTTTAATATAATTCATCTAAAGAGAGTGATATACATAGAGATATTTGTTACTTTTATGAGTTATTCATAATTATTTCTAGAGTGAAACAAAAAATTGTCCTTATATGTGATCCAAACAAAAAGATATATTATCATCATTATTGAATGAATCAAAACTTTTTTTGATATTAAATTCTCTCTTGACTATTCCTCCCTCAGAATCATTCTATGTTAATATGACTATTTATCTTTCAGATAGATTCCATTCAAAACTCAATAATCATAAATTCAAAGTCTTCTTCATTTCTTTGAAAGTTGATGATCAAAAATGCATGTACGTTGAAAACCAATAAAAATTCTTCAATATTTCTCCTGAAAAGAGGAAACGTTTGCTTGTATGTTCGCAAAAATCTCAAAATTTACTGAACCAATCGCCTCCAAATTTTGACAGTAGCTTTACTATGTACTATTAAGATTAATCATTAATTGATTAGGAACGTTTCTATGCAAAATGTATAAATAACATGCAAGCTGTTTTAGCCGTTCACGTGGCTAAAGTGGCGCAGTTTGGCCTATAAGTATAAGGCAATCAGTGTTGAAGTCCTCGATTTTCTCATGGATAACTTTGAATTGGTCGTCCTATTGTGACTCCCGATATTATAGCGGTGTAATCGATTGCCTAAATAATTGAACTCGCATATATTTTCTCAAGGAATTATTTTAAATGACTGAAATATGTCTCAATTTGTAGTTCCGGTTTCTCTCTTCAGCCACTAGGTGCCGAACCGCTGTATGAGCCGTTCACGCGATTTCTTTTGCTAGCACAATAAACAAGGTTCAAGGTTGGACATTTAAATATGTCGGAATTGATTCACGCTCAGATTGTTCTTCATACGGGCAGTTGTATGTTGAACTTTCTAGGACGGGAAAATCGGAAAACTAATTCCGATTTCAATTCTAAGACCAAAAATGTTGTTTATTCTGAAGTACTTCGGGGATTTCAAACTTCAAGCTTCTGTGAGCGGGAATGGGAACTTTGGCTCGAAGTGGTTTGACGAATAAATAATACTTGGTTCTGACGAACACTATATTTATTAATCACTAAAGGTATTAATTTACACAGAAGAGGCGACGAACCTCGGGTCACGTCTCGCGGGCCGGAGCGCGAGAGAGCACGTAACGCGTGTTGGCTGGGAGAGAGAGAGAGAGAGAGAGAGAGAGAGAGAGAGAGAGACAGACAGAGATGGCGGTCGGAAGCGGTACTCACTCGGCAACGGGTATCTATCTACTCCGGCAACTCCGCCCCGCTCATGCGCTGGATGGTCTTGGTACGTAAGGGCGGTGGACTCGACTACGCTGCCCTACTGAAAATTCTCAGGTGAGATCTCAGGTGAGAGTAGTTTTCAGGGATCATTTTTTTTTTCAAAAATGCATCAGATTGTACATTAGAAAATACAAGACTAACATTGAAATTTGGTAAAATATACAAATTGGAGTCGATATAGAATTTCGATGAATTGACGAATTATATCATCACTTGGTATCAACACTACTAGAAATTTTTAGGTTCATCTCAGGTGAGAATTCAGGTGAGTTCTAGAGATTATATTTTTCCTCAAAAACATCAGATTGTATATTAGAATGTACAGGGCTAACATTGAAGTTTGGTAACATATACAAATTGGGATCGATATAGAATTTGGATGAATTGACGAATTATATCATCACAATTGGTATCAACACCATTAAAAATTTTTAGGTTTATTTCAGGTGAGATCTCAGGTGATACTTTTACAGTGCTACGTTGCGGTCGTCAGTAGCAGGTCCATAACGTTATGCTCGTCCATGATTGACTTTCAATATGAACATGAAAGTCACGCATATGCGACGGCGGTTCATGCATCGATGCGCAGGACTAAGTTATGCATCGCGGTGGACGCATGTAGCGCTATCCGCAATACCGTGTAACCTCCTTCCGAAGACTTACACTCTAACGGTTACGGTGAAAGGTTTTCAATGCTAGCACTTGGTGGGCTTCGATCCAAAGCCGTATTCACTTGAACCTGAAAATCACTTGGCTTAACCCATTGAGTCCCAAATTACAGAAATTTTATTGGTACTTTCGAGCTCAAATATTTTGATGAATAAGACAGAAGGTTTATTGCAAAATGGTCCTCCCTTATTTTCGGGTATGCTCTACACGGTACAATGGTTAAAAAGACTGAAAAAATTGATTTTCAATAAATAACTAACAATTTAAAATAAAAAATGCGATTATTTGGAGCACTTTTTTTTCAATCCAAAATCAGAGGAAGAAGGAATTTTATTTTTACCGTCGAAAATATGCACAAAAGTGCACAGAATATTTGAACTTTCCAAATTCGTTGAGTTTTTTCGACTATGATTTTTTTTCAGCCAAATGGCGACCATAAAACAGGAATCAATATTTTGGATTTTCATTTTATCAATATTTTAAGTATACATTGTCATATTCGATATATTCCTTTGAAATTCCGTATACAGGGGTATTCAATGTCGCTGATAATGATTCTGACATCAAATTCTCAAAACTCTGGATCCAAGATGACGGTTTCAAGATGGCGGCTGACGATTTTCCACATTTTTAGTTGGAGAATCGTGAAAATTTGGAATAATGAGTTTTCGGGGGTGCTGATGATAAATCTGACATCAGATTTTCGAAATTCCATATCCAAGATGGCGGTTTCAAGATGGCGGCTCATGATTTTGTACATTTTTAGTTGGAGGTTCGTGAAAATGTAAATAAAAGGGTTTCTAAATCTTTACTGCTGAAATAGATTGTTGAGTTTTTCCATCTATGATTTTTTTTAGCATTATAGTGACTGAAATCAGGAACTGAAATATTGAATCTTCATTTTTACTATATTTCGTCAATGTCGTTCATGGATGAAAACGACGGCTAAAAGATGAAAATAACGAGATTTTGAAAATATAGAAAATTGTCCACCGCCATCTTGGATACAGAATTTCGAAAATCTGATGTCAGATTCATCAGCAGCGCCCCCGAAAACCCATCATTTCAAATTTTCACGAATCTCCAACTAAAAATGTACAAAATCATGAGCCGCCATCGTGGATACAGAATTTCGAAAATCTGATGTCAGATTTATCATCAGCGCTCCCAAGAACCCATTAGTCCGAATTTTCACGATTCTCCGACTAAAAATGTACAAAATAATGACCCGCCATCTTGAAACCGCCATCTTGGATATGGAATTTCGGAAATCTGATGCCAGATTTATCATCAGCGCCCCCGAAAACCCATTAACCCAAATTTTCACGATTCCCCGACTAAAAATGTGGAAAATCATGAGCCGCCATCTTGAAACCGTCATCTTTGATCCAGAGTTTTGAGAATTTGATGTCAGAATCGTTATCAGCGACATTGAAAACCCCTGTATACGGAATTTTAAAGGAATATATCGACTATGAAAATGTATGCTTTAAAATATTGATATGATGAAAATCCAAAATATTGATTCCCGTTTTATGGTCGCCATTTTGCTGAAAAAAATCATAGTCGAAAAAACTCAACGAATTTGGAAAGTTCAATTATTTTGTGCACTTTGGTACATATTTTCGACGATAAAAAAAAATTTCTTCTTCCTCTGATTTTGGAATGAAAAAAATAGGTGCTCCAAAAAATCGCATTTTTTATTTTAGTTTGTTAATTTCTTATTGAAAATCAATTTTTTCAGTCTCTTTAACCATTGTACCGTGTGGAGCATACCTGAAAATAGTAGGAATGACTATTTTGTAATAAACTTTCTGTCTTATTTATCAAATTATTTGAGCTCGAAAGTTCCAATAAAATTTCTGCAATTTGGGACTCAATGGGTTAAGGGGGGATATATAGTTAGAATGAAAAAAAAATTCGATTTTTTTTTCTTCATAAGAAGTTAGTAAATTTCCCGTAGAATATGCTCCTAAAACCCTTTTTTCGAAATTCGAACTCTAAGTGTTTTTTCCAAGGGATTGCCGATTGAAGTGTAAGTACGATTTAACGGTAATTTAAAACTTTCAACGCATTTTTCTCAAAACTGCATTTTTGAAGTTTATGCCGGTGATAACTCGAATACTAATTATCCGATTGAGCTGAAACTTACAGGATTTCCTTATTATAGTATTACCTATCAGATGAATCAAAAATTATTGTAATATTTTATCATTAATCATGGAAAATGTGAGAAAATGGCGGGAAAAAAATTGAAAAAAATTGAGTTTTTCGAAAAAGATACGCCAAAAGTGCAAATTTTTTTTTTCACTTTTTTTTTCGTAATTCATCTACTAACTGTGAATGTAATTAATGTAAATTTTTTTGATTTTTCGATTTCCGATCAAAATTGCGACCAGGAGAGCCGGCACAAGCAAAATAGAAGTACTATTTCAACGCTTTCTAACGACCGCCATTTTGTTAAAAAAAGTAAAAAAAAATATTTATGTATACTATATGAATACACTTATAATTGTAAAAAAGTTTCGATTGATTTGATTAAAAACTACCTTTGAAAAACGATTTTCAAAAATGAGTTTTTTTTCTCGTTCTAACTGTATATCCCCCCTTAAAGCATTTGTGTCACTATTTTTCATTCTTATATCAATCTCATCCAAATTGATTGTATAAATTTTTATAGTTGCAAACGAACCGCACGAGTGGTATCAGGTCATAGACAATAAGGTTATTGATAATTCTTGAATAAAACGGAGCCCTGGTTTGATAAATATCAATGATTATATCATTTTCATTCAGATAAACCTGGGGTGTTCCGTTCTCGTCGAAAAAAGAACATGGGAACTGACGAAACGGAGAAAACACGGATTATTTTTGCGAGACTTGGCAAAAATTATGTGGATCAGGAGGGTTTTAGCGAGAAGTTGCCTAGACACGAAAAAAGTAAAAACCAGCTTGGCTAATGACGAGCCTCTCCAGTTAATTGATCCTCAAAAACTAGAGATGTTTCTGGGTAAGCTCACGCTGCATCTGATGTAATGAACTGAGAAATGTACATTGACATGAAAATGAATTGCAGTTCTGTACAAAGATTATCTGGAGATGCGTATAACGATATATAACGATCTTGATGACACGAGGAGAAATGAGCTAATATCACTAGCAACGGAGAATCTTAGTATCCATATCAGGGATTTGCGGAGAGAGCTGTTAGACTAGATGATCATAATTTCATATACCTGTTTGTTCATTGTTTTCACAATTTTTTCTCGAGTCGTTTCCTCTCGAGTATCATTTTCAAAATCTGGACTACGTAAATCAATTTTTTTTCAGATTGGCAAGTGAGTTGTAATGATCTGTTATGAAAACCCATTCGAAATCAAAGAATTACAAAACTGAAATCATGTCTAGTGATTTTCAGAACTTATAAATGCGTATCTCCTGGAAGAGAGTATTTATTCACGAAGTGTCTGCCGCAAAATGATGATATTTCAAACATCATAATAATGTCTACTTTCCATCTACGCTGTCTGAAGAAACTGAAAGAGTTTCTGTCAAATAACG
This sequence comes from Aphelinus atriplicis, assembly GCA_020882685.1. Classification (NCBI taxonomy): domain Eukaryota; kingdom Metazoa; phylum Arthropoda; class Insecta; order Hymenoptera; family Aphelinidae; genus Aphelinus; species Aphelinus atriplicis. The sequence goes on from JAJGQD010000006.1 coordinate 2,373,268, forward strand.
GTATACTGAAAAGCATTATTAAAAGCAAATCTATTCTTTTTCGGAGGCTACATTGTCTTCCTCACTTTGAAAGTCTTAAATGAAGATGACGGTGGAGTAACCTGGAAATCGAGGTGAATTGGCTTAAGGAGGGATATACAGTTAGAATGACAAAAAAATTCGAACTTTTTTTTTCATAGAAAGTTAGTAAATTTCCCGTAGAATACGCTCCTGAAACCCTTTTTTCGAAATTCGAACTCCCAAGTGTTTTTTCCAAGGAATTGATGATTGGAGTGTAAATACGATTTGACAATTATTTAAAACTTTCAACGTGTTTTTCTCAAAACTGCATTTTTGCCGATGATAACTCGAAAACTAATTACCCGATTGAGCTGAAACTTATAGGATTCCTTTATTATAGTATTACCTATTAGATGAATTAAAAATTATTGTAATATTTTATCATTACATATGGAAAAATGTGATAAAACGGCGGGGAAAAAATTGAGTTTTTCGAAAAAGTTACGCCAAAAGTGCAAATTTTTTTTTCACTTTTTTGCTTTCTCAAAGAGAAAGCTTTGTAATGGGGCAAAAATCGACCCAACGAATCGGATCTCGGGACCTCGATTTTCGTAATCTACAGGTCGAAAAACATGGAAATCCAAAAGTGATTGTATGTATGTGTGTGTGTATGTATGTATGTATGTATGTATGAATGTATGTATGTGTGTAACGTTTTTTTTCGTCCACGATAACTCTCGAAGAAATGATCCGATCTTCTTGAAATTTTGCACACAGGTTAGTCGCGTTCAATTGGCCGAGTTCAATTTTCAGCAAAATCCGTTGTTTATTTCACTAGCAACCGTTGCTCAGGTGTAAAATTTTTCGTTTCTTTTGTCTAGGATAACTTTCGAAGAAATCGTCCGATCTTGCTGAAATTTCGCACACCGGTTAGTTGTGGCAAGATCTATCACGAGTTCAATTTTCAGCAGAATCCGTTGGTTATTTCCTTAGCAACCGTTTCTAACGTGTTTTCTCACAAATCCTCATGAGTGCTCATTGGAGCAAGCCGGAAAATCAGTTTTAAGTCACACTCGATTGCCAAGGACACTGAATTGTTCTATTTTCTTCATAGCAACCGTTGTTTACTTCCCTGGCAACCGTTATGAAGGTTGGAAATTAATAATTTAAGACCTTTTTCCATCATTTTCGACGGCAAAGAACTAAATCTTCCCAATTAGCTCCTTAGCAACCGTTGTTCACCGCCCTAGCAACCGTTGCTAATGGGGAAAAAATTGATGTAAGTTTCGTTTCCAGTATTTTCAACGTACTATAGAGAAAATTGGGAAAATTTGGTGTCTTTTGCCGTCGAAAATGATCAAAATGAGTCTTCAAGTGTGCTAAATACGGACTTAAGGGCAGTGCGGATCGATTTTGACCGCCATTTAACCGTATGACAGTCACAAGATAAACTGATCGAAAAATTATACAGGTCCAAATGTCTCGCATCGTGTAGAACCTAGAACAGTTTGCTTTGTTGCATTTGATCAAATAATAAGAGAGCCCGGGCAGACATCAACACTCGCAACATAGTTTGGTCAATTGAAAAAGAACGACACTTTACACAGTCACAAAGATACGAATTGAATTGATTAAATAATTTTTTTGTAATTTTTGAAAAATAGATGATAGTATCTACGCTAGTGGAAAGGTGAAAATACAGGTTTGGGACGCGTTTGTGGGTGATGTTGAAGCCTCTTTGAGAAAGCATACTGCTAAGGCACTTGGCAGCGGTTTTTCGTAATTCATCTACTAACTGTGAATGTAATTAATGTAAATTTCTTTGATTTTTCGATTTCCGATCAAAATTGCGACCAGGAGAGCTGGCACAAGCAAAATAGAAGTACTTTTTCAATGATATCTAACGGCCGCCATTTTGTTGAAAAAAATTAAAAAATATATTCAAATATACTACATGGACACACTTATAATTGTGGAAAAGTTTCGATTGATTTGATTAAAAACAACCCTTAAAAAACGATTTTCAAAAATGAGTTTTTTTTCTCGTTCTAACTGTATATCGCCCCTTAAAAAACAAAAGTGGATGGTCCTAGTAATCCAGGTGAATGTACCTGAAAATGTATGTGGATTGACCGATTGGGATATCAGATTGATCGATTTGAAAGTCTGGATTAATTTAGGAATTCATCCCAATCAATCTTGAAGTGCAGATATGAATCCTTCTAAATTGACTCAAATGTCTAGTTCCGAATTTGCATGACTTGACCTATGGGCATCGAGATAAATATACCTGAGAATCAGCGTAGGTATAACTGATATTCCAGGTAGATACACTTATGATTCTAGGTGGCGATACTTTGATACTTAGATTGCCAAGGAATTCAATCAAAAGAACTCCTGAAAATCAAAGTAAAAACGAGATGAAAATACAGTTAATAATGCACGTAAATCAAAGTTAAAAATCCTGGTTCATTGATCTGGTAATTCAAATGGAAAAGCTAAACTTTCATGTGGAAGTCCATGTAGACTTACCCCATCATTCGTAGTAAAATACGTGTAGTGATCCAGGTAAATGACTTGTCAGTTGAGAAAAAATAACCTGGAAATCTAGGTTGATTAACTCATGAATCAATATGACTGGACTTTGAAGTCAAAGTGAATTACTCTGAATAATCAGGTAATGATTTGAGAGAATCGGGTCGTAGTTTCACGTGGATTGACTTCAATATCCAGATCGACATACAGATTGATTGACCGGAAACGCAAGGTGGAGTTTCAGGTCGAACGCATAATATGAATCCTGATGATTCAACATTGACCCGAAAATCTGTTCCATCGACCAGAAAATCCAGTCAAATTTACCTGAAAATCAGTTTGATCAACCAGTGAATCCGGTCCAATTTCTGAAAATTCGTTGAATCAACTAGAAATTCCTTCAAAATTCACCTGAAAATCCGTTCGATCGGCCAAAAAATCTGTTTGAATCGTTCCGGGAATCCGTTCGATTGACCATCAAATCCAGTCAAATTCACCAGAAAATGCGGTCAAATTCTGTAGAAAATCGATCCGAATTGACTCGGAAATCTGTTCAATCGACCAGAAAATCCGGTCAAATCTAATATAAAATCCGTTGAATCGACTAGAAATTCCGTTCAAATTCACCTGAAAATCCGACCCGAGAATCCATCAAAATTGACCCGAGAATTCGTTCAAATTAACCGAGAATCTATCCGATGGACCAGAATTTCCGGTCTAATTTAACTGGAAATCCGTTCCAAACAACCAGGAAATCCGTGCGATCGACCGGAAAATTCGTTTGAAATCACCAGAATATCCAGTCAAATTTACCCGAAAATCCGTCTAATCGACCAAGGAATACGGTCTAATTCTCCTAAAAATCCGTTCGATCGACCGGATTTTCAGTTATAAATGACCTCAAAACCATACGGAGCTACCGGTAATTCCGTTCGAAGCTACTCAAAATTCCGGTCAATATGACCTGAAAGTCCGTTCGGAGCTCCCTGAATTTCCGTTCGAGATGACTTGGAAATCCGTTCGAAGCTGCCTAAAACTCCTATCGAACTGACCGGAAAATTAGAAGAATATCAAGTCAAACGACTATAAATCAGGCGCCTTTTTCGGCTGAAAATCAGACAAATTTCTGTCCGATTTCTGTAAGAATTACAGAAGGTGGTGCATTAGCTGCACCACGCCCTGAGGATTTCTTGCGGAATTGACTATGATAAACTTGTAATTTTGGAATTCCGCGAAGAGAATCTTAGAACCTAGCTTAATACTAATCAGAAACCATCCGGATAGTTATCACCAGACCATTTTAATTTTGATAGAATATGTGTTTGATAAAATATGTGTGAATGGTCTTTTAGATTGATATGAATGAACCTGGAAATATAGGCATATCAACCTAAGAAAACTATATGGAATAACCTGACAATCGGTGTGGATTGATCTGGAAATTCATTGAATACTTCAAAATCCGCAATAGTTGCTTCAGTGATATCACTCCTGTACCTTCGCAAGTACGATCAGATGAATTTGAAACTGACCTCTGAAAACACACCCGAGATCTCACCTAAAAACTCACCTGAGAACTCACCTGAGATCTCACCTGAGAACTCACCTAAGATCTTATCTGAAAACACCTGAGATCGGACCTAGGATCTCACCCGAACATACCTAGATGTTCAGATGGCCGGAAAATCTGATTAAAAGTATTGGTGGGAACTGAGGCTACATCAAGAGAGGAATCCGGTTGAAAAAAAGTCAAAGGAAAATCCCTACGGAATTCCAGACTGCAGAGAGTAAACGCTTAAGGATTGTCCTTTCATTTGACGGGATGTTCTTTTGATTTTGAAAGGATTTTCCCGACGTTTGCATGGATTTTGCCTTTATTTTAGGAGGATTTCCCCTGCATTTTGGCAAAATTTTCCCGTCATTTTTCCGTCGGTTGCCAGGATATTCCCGTCATTTGTCGGGATTTTCTCGTCGTGTGCTGGGACTTTCCTGGCAAACGACGGGAAAATCTCGGTTAACGACGGGGAAACTCCGCCAAGCGATGGAAAAATCCCGGCAAACGACGGGGGAATCCCGGCTTCCGACAGAAGATTCCCGGCCAACGACGAGAAAATCCCGGCAAACGACGGGAAAATCCCGACAACCAACGGGAGAATCCCGGAAAATATCGGGAGAATCCCGTCGATTGCAGGGAAAGTCCTCCCAGAATGAAAGGAAAATTCTACAAACATGAAGGGAAAATCCCGGCGAGGGAGTCATACTACTTTGACGGTCAGAAAAATGTTATTCCAGTAATACGTTTTATTTCCGCGATTATTGTAAATGATCAAGGTATCCCTGGAATCTTCAGTTCCATAGCGAGTCGCGAATAGTCCTACTTTTGAAGTGCGTAGCTCTGTTTCGCCACAATTGAGCAGAATGTGTCGGGTAGTGTCGCGGGAGGACGGTCAGCAGAACGAGCCATAGCTGCACTCATTTCTCGTAGCATTTTGTGAATACTCAAATTTCTTACAAAAATGAAGTTCCAGTCGATAGATATCTATCATAGGCAGCCGCGAATACTCGAATCATATTCGATATGTAAATACATTTTTTTGTATAATGCAAAATACATCCAACGTCATCTGACGTCAAAGTAGATATGACCCTTCTTAAGGATTTTCCTCTACAGCCTGGAATCCCATCGGGATTTCCCCTAATGCCAATGGAAGAACCTGAACATTCATGTGGATATCCTCGCGAATTGACCTCATTATCCAAGGATAAGTACAGGTAGTGATCCAGGTGGATTGATCTGTAAATAAGTATGGAGTGACATAGAAATTCAGTTGGTGTAACGTGGAAATCTAGTTTGAATTACTCGTCAAGCAATGTAATGGGAACTTAGAGTTAAGATGGATTGCTCTGGATATTCAGGTAGATATTTCAGTTGATCAGCGAGGAAATACATGAGAATCTTCTTGAATACCCAGGCATTCAGATGGATTAATGGGGTAAATCCAGGTAAAACGCATGTTATAAATCCTGATGATTTAACATAAGGTTTCACGTGTACGTACTTGACAATATTTGACTGGTCGACCCGAAAATTGATGCAGATGATTGTTTGGATCCATCTGAATGAACCTAGACATCTAGGCATACTAACCTGAAAAACTGTATGGATTGACTTGAGTATCGATGTGGATTGATCTAGAAATTTGCTTAAGACCTTGAATCCACCTAAATATACATACTCATTCAAGGTAGTTCCATGTCAAGTGTATTTCAGAATCCACATGGGAATCCATATTACTTTTATCGACAGAAATAATAATAGTAGCTTCAGTGATACTTCTTCTGTATCCTCGGAAGTACGATCAGATGGATTCGAACCTGACCTCTGGAAACACACCTGAGATCTCACCTGAGATCTCACCTGAGATTTCACCTGACATGAACCTAAAAATTTTTAGTAGTGCTAATACAAAGTGATGATATAATTCGTCAATCCATCCAAATTCTATATCGACACCAATGTTAGTCCTGTACATTTTACAATCTGATGCATTTAAGAAAAAAAATGATTCCTGAAAACTCACCTGAATTCTCACCTGAGATCTCACCTGAGATCTCACCTGATTTTTAGTAGGGTTGGGGCCGGTTGTCGTTGTCGAGGGCTGCGGGTACACCAAGTAGAGAGATCGATATAGGAGATGGCGGGGTACAAATTTGCGTGTGCGATTTTATTTGATAAATACCTCGGGAATGTTATGAGAAACAGGCAACTTCACGAATAGCATGCTTTTTGAGTTACAATGGTTTTAGTGAAAAATTTGACATTTTTTTCATAAATCCTGGAATAACTCTGTAAAAAAAAAACGAAAAATGTTAACACAGTGTTCCGGGAAAGCTGTAGGGGATAAAATTATCCACAAAATTAGCCAAAGTTTGTCAAAATAGAATTAACTCAAAAGTTGCGAATTAGCGATGAAGTCAGAATATTGATTTTTCGAAATTTCTCGATAATTCCTCAAAAAATGGAGATAGTTCCATAAATTTTGTGTTTTTTGGGAATCTATCAACATCTACAGTTAAGATCCCAAACAGCAGTTCGAGACCAGATGGACTTTAAAATATTGTGGCGTGACTGAGCACTTTGGAAATCGGGAAAATCTAATTTTTTCAAATTTTAGGAATTCTAAACCCGGAAGCGGCCCATTTTCGTGGAAAATGTATAGAAACCTTTTTTGTGCGAAATTTCAAGGAGAATTTGAATATATTTTTTTTCTCGCAAAAAAACTTATTTTCCGATTGCTATCGGAAAATCTTCGTTGAAAATTTTCCTGACCATTTTCCGGTGGTCCACCCTGAAAATTCGTGTTCAACAGCTCAAACTACATAAAGGAAATCTCGATGGAGCTCGGTCCGTCCCATTGGCATCAGAAATCGGCCCTGCGCCCCTACTAATCAATGAAAATCTACTTTAAATTGTTGATCATTGGATTTTTGATGACGCCATAGTCACTCTTGTACTCTAAATTAAGCAAAAGTTGTTTCCGATCACCCGGATCATCTCAGCCTATTATGTTACCAAAGTACTGAAGACTGTACAAGTCCGAAGTTAAAAAGTAATTTCCCATGGAACTGTTAATGCCCAACCTTGGGGAAAAACTAATTTATAAATTTGGGACGGTATACTGGAAAATTCTTGCATCATGCGTCGCCAAGCGAAGTGCGTGGATCGTTGGTATGCGCGTGCTCACGCTGGATCGCGACGAGAGCAGAGGGCGTTGCGCGGTTGTGAGGTGCCACGTCAACCATGGGACCGAAGGGGTCTTCTCACCTTGCTCCAAAATCATCGATATCCGATTACAGCTCACCAGTTACTAATTGGCTGCAAGCATGGCTCCATTGGCTCTGCAGTTGGATCAGTACGGCCCCGGTTCCGATTGAAGAGTGAGTCCTCTAGTTGGAATAGGCTCTCCTATTTATTTGTTGATTTCTATGACAAAGGCTTTCTTATCGGGGAATTTCTATGAATTGTAGTGAGTCAAGACATGTGCTTCCGTACAAAAAACTCAGAGTTATAATCCACCTCTCGCTAACCTAATAGAGGAGGCGTGTCCTTAAATATTGATTTTTCGGATGATTTATCCAATTCATCGAATGAATCCATTGCTAGATGGAATGACGCATGCTATTCGGAGATTAAAAAAAATGATAGAACAGCATACTTACCATACAGTTTCCTGATACTCCTATAGCAAAGACTATCATTAGGATTGTGATGGAAATAATTTTAACATGAATAGGCAACTCATAAAGAAAATTGTCCGGATGAGTAGATTGTATTGATGTTACTGAAATCAAAATACAGACAAAAATGAGAGAAATGTTCAATCTATGCCATGATATTCAAGAATAAACACAGCAGGAACAATATTATCATATATAATCACATTATTTATTACTATTGGATTGGTATGGAAAATATGAGATTCTGTAGATGGAAAGGGGATCTCTCTTGGATTTGGATTAATCAGCCATTACGAGTTTCTAAATTCCTATTTTATTATTTTGAAATCCAGGATAAGAATTAGTGTTGATGGAGCTTGTTTCCGCTTGCTAGAGGCTACTGATCTCGGGTTCGAGCAGGGACCATTTCGTTCACGATCACTGCTTCAGTCTTTTAGCTGGCCATCCTTCATCTCCTATCATCTGATGGTTCACTGCGTCCGCCACTAGGCTGGATTACATCATACCCTTCGCTTGGGACTTAAGAAGGATCGTATCTACACCTGCTCGAGTTCCACCCCTCTGGTGTTATTCACCCTTTTTCCCCATCTCTTTCATCTATGACTTCTTAACCCCGTTTTATAGCCCCTTTTCTAGCCTTTATTTAAGTTCCTTCTGTCACGCGCTGCTCAGGGGCGAGTCACACGAGGCCGCCTCGCAAGCAAGTTCCGATGTGGGGGATACCTGTACCGTTCGCCTCGCAAGCCCGCAGCGTTCATGGCTATGTGTTATGGCCGCCACGTGCCCCATTCAATAGCACCGAGAGTCACTTCCCCGGCGTAGCTCAAACCCTTGGCTAAACATTGAGGTGCTTGTAGAATCAAACGTAGTAAAGAGCCAAGAGGTAGCGAGAGAGATGTCGGCGGATATAACCAGAAGGAACAAAAAACGCTCAGTTTCTTGCAAAAAGACGTCTGCACGTACAACATCTAATCCATGGGAGCAAAGAGGTTTTATGCACCCTCACGAAACGTTGACGATTTTGAAACAGCGACCGAATGGAAAGTCCACCTATGATAATACGGATCAAGGAGATACCTGTCGCAGCAGCATGAGATGCATGATTGGAAAAATCCATAAACGAAGGCACGGATCACGGAGGTATCGTGCTTTAGGATCTACATACTACAATAAAAATATGTGTCCTGTCCTAGGAAAAGTGCCTATAGAATGAATAATCGACTAACGAATTGAAAAATCAAGGTGATGCCACTGCTCGATTTCGTGGAAATACATCGTAAAAAGTAAGCAATGGACTGAAATAAACCAAGTTATTGCAGCGGATTCGGGGTTTGGTTTCTGGCTCATAACCACCCTCTGCGATACCTCCTCAGGATCGAACAAGAACTCGCTCTATAAAAGCCAGAGGTACGACAAGAGGATGATCGCTCACCACCGAACCTTTGCCAGTCGTAGTTCTGATTTTCTACGTTCCGAAGATAGCGCGTTACTCTGTCGGTCAGTATTCTAAGAATTCTGTATTTGAATGTATTAACATCATAAGTTTGATAAATAAAGAGTTTCAGTTACAGAGTATTCCAATCACTTCTGTTACTGAGTATTACTCACTTATACAGTAATTTGAGAATTGCATTTCATTTTGAGTAACGGCGAATTATTTCCATTCCAAGTATCCATTTCGAATATAAGCGCGAGCGCATGTTAACATCATAGTATGTAACACTATTTTAGTATTTCGTCTTGAGAAGAATCAAATTCACCACAAAAGCACAAGAGGAAGCAAGCCTGGCTGCCTGCTTTGACAAGGGACTACGACTGTAAGCTGACCGCAGAGGCACCGAGCCCCAAGCAGCCATCAGCCACCAAACATAAGTACCCTCTCTATTGTCTCGGCATAGTGACTACTGTCTCTTGTCCCTTACATTGCTCAGCTCTCCCGCACTTGCTTCTATACAAGAGATCATGGCCCTATCCTGGCTCATGCCGAATCGAGAAATGCGAGGTTATTTCGAATCCGGTAGCTGTTTGAAAAGGAAACCTTCCACGCGCCATTCAGGACATAACACTATTTTAGTATTTCTTATAATGTACTTATAATGATTCTCTAAAGTCGATTAGTTTATCATTTTCAAAATTTTTTAATTCCATTTATCTTCTTTGACTCATTATCATTGATGGATCTGGATCTGGTTCACGGCTAGTCTTTGTAAACGGAACAAAAAGTTATTTTTTGTTTCAAATTTTATTACAGCTAGAATTTGTTGGAAATTTTCTCGAGCAGTCATAAATTCATCTTCAAAACATTTCTAAGGAATCATAACAGCTTTACATAGAAGCAAATAAAAACATTGCCATTGTGGGGATTTGGCAAGGTGTTGCTGAACTCCTGCAAACTCTGCGTGTTGGGCTAAGAGTTGGTCCAAGAAGTAGACGTGGTTAACTGCAAAAGCCGTTTATTAATCAGTTTTTTTTCCTTCTTCATCAATCAATTAGATTGGCTGCCTCAGCTACACTGGCAAGCATTGCGCGCTCCGCTGCCTGCTTCACACCACTAAGCTTCGCCTTCTGCGCCTACGTCACGCATCAAACGAGTTGGAGCTGGGCTGGTTTCCAACACATAGTTGCCACAGTGCCCCCCCCCCCCAAAGACAATCCTGGGATGAACAATACAAAAATGCGCTGATTTATTTACAGGATTGTTATTCCTTATGATAAGTGGCGCTGAAGAGTGTGAGCAGTATATTGGTCGCTCAATCGACTTAAAATTAAAGCAAAAGTTTTACGCAATAAAAGCTTCACGCAAAGTCACAGTTGTCGCATTAAATCACATTATTCGCTGAATACTTGATTACTTGAACAATACTTCAAGTTAAGGTATGAAAATATCATGAATATGAATATAATCTAGACAGATTTAAGCGTTTTTTAGCAGTTAAAACTCATGGCACGTCATCGGCAAGAACAAATGATCAAAATGCACAGTGAAGTGAAAACATAATGAAATGTTAACTTGGCGAGATAATCTATATTTTGATCCTCTGTACCATAGAACGTAAGGGCCAAAAGTTTTACACTATGAAGATGATGCTTAAGCTAACGCTCAGAGCATACTTCTCAGCGATTAACAATCATAGCAACGTTCAATCCCGAATAAAGTTTTGAATTACAAAACTAGTTAACGTTCGGTTTGTAATTAATCTTGTACATCTCATGAATCTTATACTAGATACGCTTCTCTCTAGAGAAAAAATCGATCGGACAAATCTTTATTGAGGATAGATTGACCATAGAATTTGTTATAATCACATGAACTTGCTACGTTTGTGCGATGCACATAGTTCTGTTTAAGTTTTCACAGTAATGCTTACACTGCTTATCTTAACATTAAGTAACATAACTCACAATATTCAGTTACAAACCATTGAAAATGTTTCTCAAACAAGATGAATCTGAATTGCGCAAACAATCAAGTAGTGCAGAATAAGGCACTTTTTTGGCGCAAAAAAAAATATGTAACTTTGTCATAAAGATTTGTGCTCAAGCTACTAAAATTACTACTAAAATTCGAGTGAGATATGATTTTGTAAGAGCTTTCTCTGGTCAAGCATCAATATGAAGCTCAGGTAAAATCCAGAGATGACTAGAATATTATGTAATAAATCCTTTCTGGAGGAGAAAGAACAAAATTTATTCTATACTATTAGCAGTCAAAAAATATCAACCGAATAATAGTATGTGAGTCAAAATATTTTAATTGCTAGAAAGAAATATTATGTGTGATATAGTCGGCTCGAGAACTAGCACTTTCGTACCAACCGAGAATCGAAGAGAATCAATGAGATATTTCCCATAGCAATCACTGTTGATATCCGTTTGTTTACATCCCTAGCAACCGTTGCTTTGGAAGTCGGAAATAGAGTCCGAGAGAGGAAATCAGTTTTAAGTCACACTCGATGGCCAAAGACACTGAATTGTTGTATTTGCTCCAGAGAAACCGTTGTTTGCCTCCTTAGCAACCGTTACGAAGGTTGAAAATTATCAATTTATGACCCATTTCCATCAGTTTCGACGGCAAAGGACACAAAATCGTTGTTTACCGCCCTAGTAACCGTTGTTAAATTTAACCCAGATTGCAGAAATTTTATTGGTACTTTCGAGCTCAAATATTTTGATGAATAAGACGGAAGATTTATTGAAAAATAGTCATTCCGACTATTTTCGGGTATGCTCTATACGATACAATGGTTAAAAAGACTGAAAAAATTTATTTTCAATAAATGATAAACAAATTAAAATAAAAAATGCAATTTTTTGGAGCACTTTTTTCTCGATCCAAAATCAGAGGAAGAAGGAATTTTATTTTTCTGGTCGGAAATATACACAAAAGTGCACAAAATATTTGAACTTTCCAAATTCGTCGAGTTTTTTTGACTATGATTTTTTTCAGCAAAATGGCGGCCAAAAAACGGGCATCAATATTTTGGATTTTCATTTTATCAATATTTTGAAGCATACATTTTCACATTCGATATATTCCTTTGAAATTCGTATACAGTGGTTTTCAATGTCGCTTAAATCGATTCTGACATCAAATTCTCAAAATTCTGGTTCCAAGATGGCGGTTAAAGATGGCGGCTGACGATTTCCCACATTTTTAGTCGGAGAATCGTGTAAATTTGGAATAATGGGTTTTCCGGGGCGCTGATGATAAATCTGACATCAGATTTTCGAAATACGTATCCAAGATGGCGGTTTCAAGATGGCGGCTCATGATTTTGTACATTTTTAGTCGGAGAATCGTGAAAATTTGGACTAATGGGTTCTTGGGGGCGCTGATGATAAATCTGACATCAGATTTTCGAAATTCTGTATCCAAGATGGCGGCTCATGATTTTGTACATTTTTAGTTGGAGGTTCATGAAAATGTGAATAAAAGGGTTTTTGAATTTTTACTGCTGAAATAGATTTTTGAGTTTTTCCATCTATGATTTTTTTTAGCATAATAGTGACTAAAATCTGAAACTAAAAATTTGAATCTTCATTTTATCTGTTTTTGATGTTTTCTTGGCTCAAATCATATAAATATGTAATAATTCTCGTAAAATTGTGCTAGGGCAATTCCGATTATTCTTCTACATATACTTTTTATGAATGGCATCGAAACGTAGCAGATTATTATTTGATTCGGAATCTGATTGCGAACATTTCTCACCAGATGATGAAGATGGATCTTCATTTTTACCTAACCCCAATGATTCAGGTGCTGATGACACTGACGACTCTGAATCAGAATTCATAGAAGAAATCACCAATGAAAAAACTTATTTCCAAGCTTCAAATGAATATAGGGAGAACCAATCTGTCCTAGAAGAGAAATATATTTTTGAGTTGCTAGAAGGAGAAAAATGTTATTCACAGAATATTGAAAAATCGTGTCTGATGACTGATAATGTAAAGATAAAACTTCATAATATGGACTATGTTAAGTTATTTGAGACTTTTTTTTGTAATGATATGAAAACTTATATAATCGAGCCTACAAAACAAAATGATTATAATATAAATTTTGAAGATTTGAATATTTTCATTGGAATTCTCATTGCATCTGTATTCAATTCTAGAAAGTCCTACAAACGTTATTGGTCAACTGATCCTTATTTATCCTTTGAACCCATCAAAAAAGCTATGACTCGGAATAAATTTCAAAAAATTAAGTCCAAACTCAAATATTCCAAGCCAGAAGATGAGAATGTCAATGACAGAGCTTGGCGTGTACGAGAACTCATTAATTTATTCCAAAGAAACATACAGCAGTTTGGATATTTTCAAGCAGCAATGTCAACAGACGAAATGATGGCCAAATTTTTTGGCCATCCTAGAGTAGGGGATCCGGGGCTGGTTGGCGCTCTTTTTACAATCATGCTCATAGCTTCCACTCACACGATAGGAATAAAAATCTAACTAAATGAACTGATAGTACTTCAGTCGCAGATTATGTTAAAATTAAGTTTACTGACATCTGATGAGTAGTTCTTCTAGAATAATTCATTATTCATGGAGTAATAGATGGTTACACGAGTTCATGGAATTGTATTTCACGAGTTGCATACAATATTTTATGGTATAGTGATCAAACGCGAATTTTACGCATCGATTTGAGTGCCTGAAATCGCATTTCAGGCACTAGTACTATGATGATTGGGCAAAAGCACTAGTGCGTTTATGATCACGTATACCATGAAATTACTTTGAGTTGATAGTGGAGTATCTATGTTGTGTTGCTATGTATATGATGGATTACAAGATACAGCCATTGCGCAAACTTGCCCCTGTAGCCAACTAACCCCGGTCTCCTCTCCGTTTAGACAGGCGAAATCTTTAATAAATAGTAAATAATATTGTTCTATATGTATTGAAGCAGATCTTCCAAATTTAAAGCAGAGTAAAGCAACATTCCAAAAAAATGTCGAATTATTGGATAAAGTCAATTCGAGCACAGATAGTCAAGAAATTGAAGAACCTGGGAATAACAACAAAATTCCTGTGGTTATAAAAATACATCCACATACGTATATGAGCGATTCTCTGTAAAATCTTCAGCAAAAATCTTTTTGGTTCGAGAACTTCAAAAAATATTAAAAAATTCGGAGGCCCACAGTTAGAAATAATGTCTAACAAAAATATTACCAGCACAAATTTTGCTGTCGATTTCATGGATGTGAGTTCTATTGTAACATATTCAAGTTCTACATTATATAATTTGCTATAGTGTCCATATGTACTACGTACTAAGAAATTTTCAAATTTATTTTTCTAACAAATTCTGACATAAACTTTTGCTAAAACGAGATCAAGATGATGGATCTCACAGAACTAAATGGAAAAAATCATATTTTGTAAACTTCCAGAAAACTGAACAACAACATCACCATTGTCGACGCCATAGGAAAGATAAGGTAAGTAATAAAAAAGTGACAGAACCCAATATGGCACTATAACCAATGTGCCACTTTTTCAGACTTCGTATTTCCGATGCTCTTTGTGCATCAGTCGCTGATGAGTTATGTTGAAAGCATTGAAACAAAATTTTCTGTCACTTCCTCACTCACTTAGCCCATGAAACTAATCTTTCACAACAGTTTAAAGCAAAGGGGCTTCTCACTCTGGTACTCTTCTCACTTCCTGGGGTACGTTGCGACTAGTTTCCATATTCTACAGTTGACAAAAAAAAAATTGACTCGAAATTTCATGTTTCGTTGCAATTAATTGTTAACAATTAAGGCGTTTATTTATTCGAAGAAAAATCAACGGGATCTGATAGCTGACAAAATTGAAAATGCATATGAATTCTTTTGGCAATCCACATAAATCGACCTGGATATCCAGTTGGCGGGACCTGGACATCCACATGAATTGACCTGGAAATCCATATGGAAATCTATAGTCTGGACCTGTCAATCCACATTGATTCTCCATATAGAAATCCACATCGAAATTCCATATGTGAATCCAGTTATTTTTTTTGCGCCAGGGCTATCATATGTGGAAACATCTCAGCATTAAGCTAGCTTTCAATATACCTGTTGCGAAATTTTACATACCGTGTCTCACATACTATTTTTTATCATGATAATCCTAGACATTAGTGAAAAAAATGGAGAAGCTAGGCGATTCAGATTATGAAGTACCTGCACATTTGCTTGAAACGTCGTCAGTCACAGTGCTCTCAAAAAATCTGATGACCAATCTATTTACAACTGAAGAATTAGCAGAATCATCATTAACGGGGACGCCGTCAAATACGGATAGACTAGAATAAAAATGAAGAGGTCACAACAAAACCAGCCCTGAACCCACAAAAAGTTGCAGCGATACGAAGTAAGTGTATGAGTAACACTTAACCCGATTTTCATAATGGAATTTGATTTCTCTGTCTATTTACAACTATAATAGTAAATTAGGCAACTAGTGCGTAGAAATTCAAAAACACGCGTGGACGCATCCATAAGTAGTCGGCGAAACTGGCAAAGAATGTTCAAGCTTTAACACACCAGTTGGATGAAATCTTTTGGGCTTTGAGTTCTCGTTTACGCATTGTATGGATATAATATCACATTTAATTCAAAATACATTTTTTTCTCAACCTGACGAATTCATCAGATAGTGCAGAAAAAAGTGCGTCATATTTCCTGTAATATTCACTGTAATGATCTATGGAATATTCTATGTGATATTTCCTGTGATACTTCCTGTAATGTTTCCTGTTCCGTGTATACTTGAAAATTGGAAACAATAACACAGCTCCACTGACTGATATTTCATGTAATATCTTATGTCGTCGCCTCCGAGCAAAAACGGGCCAACTCAGCGTCCCGAAGAAGAAGGGGCCAACTCGCTGGCCGGGCAAAAAGGGGTCAGCTCGCCGTTCGTGCAAAAAGGGGCCAACTCGCAGTCCGTGTAAAAAGGGGCCAACTCGCCGTCCGTGCAAGAAGGGGCCAACTCGCCGTTCGTGCAAAAAGGGGCCAACTCGCTGGCCGGGCAAAAAGGGGCCAACTCGCCGTTCGTACAAAAAGGGGCCAACTCGCAGTCCGTGTAAAAAGGGGCCAACTCGCCGTCTGTGCAAGAAGAGGCCAACTCACCGTCCGTGCAAAAAGGGGCCAACTCAGGCGAGTTTTGAATTTCACATAAAATTCAGTTCACGAATCTCTTGAGAAGTCTTATGCACGCTATGTGATAGCCGTAGTGCGTCTCTTTCAATGATTAGGTGATTTTCACGTAATTTACATGTCATCAGAATGTAACATGTCAAGTTAACTATTTACGTTAAACGGCTTTTGCTCGATGGTTTCTTTTAGAAATTGGTATACATATGTTTTTGAGGTCGCTCATAGTGGATCCGGTCTGAAATTCTAAAAATTCAAATTAGAGCCTCTAAGATTACCTGATAAAAATTTGGAAAAAAATTGGATTTTGTTGGAAATTGGTATACATGGGTTTTTGAGGACGCTGATTACAAATCCGGCCTCAGATTTTGAAAATTCGAATTAGATCAAGCCTCTAAGATCACCTGACAAAAATTTGGAAAAAAATTGAATTTTGTCGAAAATTGGTATACATGGGTTTTTGAGGTCGCTGATCACGAATCCGGCCTCAGATTTTGAAAATTAAGATTAGAGCCTCTAAGATCACCTGACAACAATTTGGAAAAAAATTGAATTTTGTCGAAATTTGGTAAACATGGGTTTTTGAGGTCACTGATTACGAATCCGGCCTCAGATTTAAAATATTAGAATCATAGCCTCTAAGATTGGTGACCGAAAATTTGAAAAGATACTGGATTTGAATAAAACTTGGTATACATGGATTGACTGCAATTCAACCTGGATCCACCGAGAATATTAGCTGGAAATCCATCTGACAAGCCACCTGGGAATCCATCAAGGAATCCACCTTGAAGACCACCTTGAAGTCCACTTGGGAATTCAAAGTGGAGATCCAACTGAAAATCCACCGTACAAATTGGCTGAAATCCACCTGAAAATACACCTAGAATTCCACCTGGGAACCCACCTAGATCGACCTAGGATTCAACCTGATAATCCACCGTAAATATTAAATGGAAATCCACCTGAGAATCCACTTGGAAATCCACCTGGATCGTCCTAGAAGTCCACACGTAAACCCAGCTTGATTGACCTGGGAATGCGCCTGGTAATCCACCTGGATATCCACGACGAAATCTACCTGGAAATGCCAGGTGTAGATCAAACTGGAAATCCACCTAGATTGACCTGGATATTCACCTAGAAATCCACCTGGATTGTCCCGAAAATCTACCTGGAGATCCACCTGGAATCCCTCCTAGATTGACTTAAGAATCCACCTAGGAATTCACCTGGATTGACTTTGGAATCAGCCTGGATTGGCCCGGAAATCCACCTGACAAACCACCTGGAAATACAACCAGATTGACTTATTAACCCACCTACAATTCGAACTGGAAATCCATCTTGATTGACCTGGAATTCTACTAAGGAATTCACCGGGAATATTAGCTGGGAATCCACCTGGAATTCCACCTAGATTGACCCAAGTATCTATCTAGAATTCCACCTGGATTGACTTGAAATGCAACTGCAATTCCACCTGATAATCTACCTGGGAATCCATGTGAGATTTCACCTGGATTGAGCGGGAATCCTATCTGGAAATCAATCTGGAAATCCCCCTGAGAATCCACCTGGATATCCACCTGGAAATCCATCTAGGAACTCACCTGGATTGACAGGGAACCTGCAAATCCACCTGGGAATCCACCTGAGAATCCACCTGGAAATTAACCTGGGAACCCACCTTGATTGAACTGGAATGCACCGAGTAATTCACCTGGAGATCCACCTGGAAGGGACTGACCACCAGGACTGACTTGAATTTTCACTTAGAAATATGCCTGGAAATATGCCTGGAAATCCATCTGGAAATCCACCTGGAATTCTACTTGGATTGACCTGGAAATCAACCTAGATTGACCTGGGAATCGTCCTGGAAATTCACTTCGGAATCCACCGATGAATCCACCTGAAATTCCACCTAGAAATCGACCGGTTAATCCACCTGGAAATCCACCCGGAAAATTCACTTGCAGATCCACCTCGGAATCCATCAGGATTGACCTGGAATTCAACCTGGGAATCCGCTTATGAATCCACCTGGAATTTCACCTGGATTGACCTGAAAATCCTCTTGGGGATCCATCTGGAATTCCACCTGGATTGACTCGGAAACCAGCATAGGCCCACCGTCGTCGCCACTTTCAGCTTTGGCTCGGAAGTTAGGAGGTTATGTGTGAACGTGTGAGTGTGCGTGACCCACGTGCTTGCCTTCGATCGCGTTCGTGTCCGCGTCCACGCCGCACTCGCATCCTCGTGACCCCTGTAGCCTTTCGGGGAATTATTGTTGTTAGCGTCCTCTCAGCGTAGAGTATTCCGCGGCGCGTGGCTTGACACCGCCGGTGGATTGTGTATTATTTGAGATTAATGAAACTTCGGTGCTGAAAGTAAATTCCCTCCTGATCACGCGTTATTACTGCGGCTGGAGCGCGATTCCCCTCGTCCCAAGTGCCCCCATAGTAAAGCGAGCCTCAGCCGGGCGAACCAGGATTTCCCCGGGTTGTGGTTTGACACGACCCCAAGCATTCTCCCTTCCGCCTACGACTTGACTTGATGAGCGCCGTCTTCACGGTGGCTGGCGCGCGAGTCCCCCTCGCAGAGCTCGTCGAGCCGAGGAAGCGTGATCGTGAACCCCCGACTATCCAGATCGCCCCGGTACGCGGGGGCCACCTCACAGATGGCGCAATCAACGCGGTAGGTCGGGTCGAGAAATTCGCTCGCCGTTCGACATCGCGTGATCATTTCGTTCAACCTTGGTAAATTCCAAAGCTTGCTCCCGCCAATGTTTACATTGGGCAAGGTGATTCTGTCCCTCGAATTGATCAAATTCGAAATAATCTCGATCTCGGTCGGATTAGTCTAATTCGTTGAACCCAACATAACTCGAGAAATATTAGCTTGGGATAAAATTCCACGAAGGGAAATTCCGAGCATAATAAATCTTTCATGATTTTGGGGTAATAGAATTTCTTTTTCTCTTCCTTATACTAAGTTGATTATTCTAAAATTCCTATGTTGAAAATAAATTAATTCCAATAACTTCAAATTAACCAAATTTTTTTTTTGATATATTTGTTGCTCGGGCCCTCCTAAAGTGCTTGGAATAGCACAATAAAAATATGTTATAAATTTTTGTTTTAGTCACCACATAAGTGTATCAAACAATAAATTATAAATGTAGTATTATACATGTAACAATGTGTCATTGATAATGAGGTTGGTGACCAGAGTAAACTAAAATTGCATTCAGAGGTGAGAGCAATTGTGTGAGAATGAGTGTATATCATCCAAACTGTGTTGTCTCTCATGACGATACGTATCACTCATAATCATATCACAGTACATCTTTTCCAGCGACCCACAACTCTCAGATGTGTTGATACAGTTAGATTAAGCACTCGAAAATGGAGAAATGCGAGTATGGAACCTACATGTGTCACCCGTAAAAAGACCATAAAAATATCAATTATGTTGAAAAGTAAGAACGTAAACAGTTTGAAATTACTCGTTTTCCTCGTGGCACACTCAGAAACAATGTTGCAATCAAACAAAAAGCGTTGTGAATCCTTATTCAGGTTCTTATGAAGATGTCTAGTGAATGCTGAAGTTATATTTTGTCTATATGGGGCGTTTCACGTCAATTCTTTTCCGGCCGGTGTGAGGACACTAAATCTTCCCATTTTCTTCACTCGTTTTGGACTGTATGAAATGAATATCAAAATAATGTGGAATATGTTATCAATGTATATTTTCCTCAGCTTTTCGATGGCAAAGTTAGTTTTTAAAAATTTTTATTTTCCATAAAAAAAACCTTAAACGGATTGTATCTTAAAAAACTGTTTGTGTCTCATTTTTTCCCATTAGTTGCATATATTTGCTGATATATATGTGTGAAGAGTACATATACGTATTGTTCAATAAATAAAAATAGATTTTTTTCTGGCCAAAGAATATTCTTTTAGTTTTCACGCATAACTTTTTTAGCAGTATGTGAAAGTCGTGCACACACTTGGAATACTCATTCTCAGGGTATCCTCTACCACATATAAAATTTTCAAGAACGTGCTCACGAATTTATTTTCATTTTTTTTCCAACAAAATCGCCCTAGTCGGTAGAATTGCCCATATATGCCAGTTTTTCCTATTACTAAAATCACATGTTTTGGTCGAGTGCCACCTTTGCCAATAACAATCAACTCCAATTATATCTTGTAAAATAATATGTGCACCGTGGAGAGGAATATTTATTGACCTGGGATAATTAAACCAGCACTGCACTGGTAGTGGTACTGACACGTATAGCCAAGAAGCAAGCAAGCTGTGGCATCTGCTATCCACAGGCTGGTATCCACACTTGGATTTCCTGACAGAAAATCCATCAGGATTTGACATTGATCAACGTGGATTTGCATAATTCTAGGATTTGTTCTAGCCAATCCACGGGGATTTCTGGTCAATCCACGTGTATTTTTTAGGAATCCACGTGTATTTTTCCGGAATCCACATAGATTTTCCAGATTTTATCGTAGCATATCCACGTAGACTTTCGATAAATACACGTGGATTCTTTAGGAATCTACGTGGATTTCTCAGGAATCCAAGTAGGATCCTAGTTGAATCCACGTGGATTTCCTACTTAGATATCCATGTATTTTCTTTCAACAGGGTAGTTTTGATCCGATCGACCTGCAATTTGGTGTGCAAACTCTTCGAACTCAAATCACAACTTTGTCCCAAGAAGTTTTCTGTCGCTCGACTTTCCTCGCACACTTTTTTTCTTCAAAGTTGAAAAATCAGTTGCTTTGATTGCCGATTTTTTTGTATCGCTCGATTGAATTTTTTGGTCAACGCTATAACATTATCAGCACTGCTGGGATTTTCCGCGTATGCTCAAAAATTTTCAATCGATCCCGAGCAATGGCAGCTGAGATATCGTGATTTTCATTTTTGAAAACTGCGTAGTCGCCCTGCTCTGGCCGCGTACCGTTCTCCGAGAAGCAACGAATTTGGACTTCTGGGTACATGAAATATGTACCTGGCTGCTTCAAACGTTGCACCCGGGGTATATAAACGATGTCGCTCGGGTAGTATGTTTTGTGTTTGGCGCTGGGGCTTCATTTCATAGCACCAACTTCTTTCCGTGTATGCGCGCGAGGGTTATGTCATAGCCATGCGGCCACGTGCATAAATTTTCTTCTTCCACTACTATAGTATAGATATAATATCCAAATTGTTTGTTTTTTTTTACTTATTTATCATACAGCTAAGAATATTTCATGGCATTATTTTGAGATTGTTTTCAATTGCTTAAATTCATAGCATCATTTATACATTCAATTAACTCTTATAGTATTATTTATGCATTTTACATCTTATAGTAATGATTTGAAATTCTCAGTACTTACTTTTTCTACTAGTTTCTGCAGAGTGCAGAGTAAATTTTTTTTGTTATTCCTCTTTCACCTTAAAGTGACTCAAAGTTTTCCCATTAACATTAACATTCAACTGTGAATAATTTTGCATATATTATCAATAAAATAAAATTTAGATATTTTACATTAAGATACAAGCCTCTTTGAACTCTCGTTTTTTTTGCCGATAATGATAAAAGATCTTATGGCAGTTTGAACCACAGCTGCAAGTGCAAATGAATAATTGCACTCAACTGGGAATATATACAGCTTCACGGCATAAGTGCGATAACTTTAGTCACCATAATAAAAAATGGATAAGCCCATAAAATAAAAAGGTGATAATTACAAATAAACAATTGTGACTTATATCACAAAGTACAGTGCGTTTTTCACTACAAATGATGTTTCTTTTTCTTCTTCTTTTTTTTACATAAAGTGAACTTAAAAACTCTTTTCTCTTTAGTTTTTTTTCGCTTCACGCTCATTTATCTTTTCGGTTTTAGATGAATCACAAAGAATAACTTGGGGAAACATGGTATTCTCAGTAATCACCAATATACGTGGAGCATTCCAAATATTATTCAGTGCCATTAACTATTTGTGTATTGATGGAACGCTTTTCTTGATTTTCTGTATTAGTTTCTTTGAATATTATTAATTTTTATTACGTAAATTTCTTTTATATTATTTTTTACATTACAATGGATAGAAGGAGACTTCCAACTGAATTTCTTTTCGTATTCTTGGTTTTGCCTAATGATCACGTTAAGAGTCAATTGAAGTTATAGTCATTCCATTGTTAATTATATTTATTTTCCCAAGTTTCTCTTTGGATTTGAGCAAAATTATGACTTCTTCTTTACCCTTTTTTCTCTCTTTCTTTTTGCGGGTTTGTCCCTCGTTTACCCCCAGAATATTTAGGAGGTGAAATAGCTCACATAGGAGACATACTCTGATTATTCCGATGAACCATCAGATGCGATATGTCGCAGACGAGAGCGCACTGAGACAAGCAGCCGCGGCCGAGCGCGAATAAAGAAATTCACTGCGACAAGTACAGGTGCACGAATTATTGGTACGCCTACAGCAACATGGGCTCAGTGATGGAGGTGAAATTAACACACTAAAGGACAGGTGGACAAGATTCATGCTTCGACAAAAGTTTGGTCCCCATACACGAGAGTGGGACCCGCAAGTCGACGAGATTCGTCCAGACGGAAGGAATGTGGTAAACCACAAAACACACAGAATTTTCCCCCCACAATGGCAAGTCTGACACAAGGATCGCAATCTCTTGCACTTCCGCGAATACCACCATCGCCAAGAGAACAAGAGCTGACACCAGCGGCACTCAGTCAACAGCAACCACGGTATAATAGAATGAACGTGGCAGGGCCAGTCCATCAACCACTGGACTGTCGGATTCGGTGATTTTGCACAGAAGTATCACGAATGTGGAATTTCAGTTAGCTCAACAACTGCGGAACACAATTCTGGCACAGCTACAACAGCTAGTTGGTGAGATTGATTCAAATACAATGGGAACAAGTGCTACTCTGAGAGATAAGTACGTGCGCTTTTTTCTACGTCAACAGTTTAAGCCAGAGTACGTTGCATGGGATTCGGTCATCGATGAATGAAACTGACCGGCGGAGCCGGTACAATCGGAACAACAGCCGTACCAATTCGCAAATACAATTCAAGCTCCGACCGAAAACGTATAACAGTTCGACGTGTCAGGAGGGAACCAAATGGACTTGACGCCAACTATTGCAGGAAGGTTCCAGTCAGCGACAGCCACACTGCCCGTAACGGAAGCAAATGTCCGAGCCCACACGAACGCACATTGAGCAACACATAATCCACCGTCGCCCGGAGCAGCCAGCTCAACACCCGCCCCTGTACGACAACAAGGATATGGGGAGCATCCCAGCGGACTGCACATTCGACAGGCAGCAACGACTCAACGGTTCGTTAGATTCCACCCGCAAGTTCGAAAACAACCAGTAGTGGCCACCGCCAGTATATTTTGACTCTCTGAGCAATAATTACGACGACTCCACCCCGTACGCACAAGATGCTTACGTCGAACGAAAAGTCCCATGGGAAGGCAGGGAACAACCAACTTACATTATCCCAGCTTTCAACCCAGTGGTCCAAAGTATTTGTGCAACAATGCCACAATACCGACCGGCACCTCCTGTACTTGTTTACCACGGTGTGGTTCGGCCACAAGTGGCTCCACCCCGGAACATTCATCGCAACAAGCCCCGTCGCGTGACTTAAGAGAGGGGAGAAGGGTATCAGGCTGCGTCTGATTGTTCGTGCTGGCAGAGGAGTCCACAGATGACGTGAACCTCGAGATTTGCGGCACCCATATAAGGAGGATCGTTGAACGGCGTTAAAACACCGAGGTACCTAGACACGTTCAAGAAGTGGGGCCTGAAGTTTGAAAACAAACCGCTGGAAGATCTGGAGGACTTGTCTAAACTGGAGACTTGGATAAACTAGAGGACTGTGTCACAGCGGCGGACATGGCCTATAACGAGGCCTTGCGAGCACTTCTAGCCACGTTCAACGGGATGACGGCTATGTGGTTTTGCAAGCATCGATCCATGTTTCAAGATTGGGATGACTTTCTCCGAGCTTTTCGCCGCGTATACGGATGCGAGGATATCCAGGCGAAACTACATACTGAAGCCCGAGCCTGCACGCAAGGCGACGACGAGGATGAAAGATCCCCTTCCGACCAAACAACGGCTGGATATTGCCTATGACAACCTCCTCCCAGCCCTTAACGAAAGGTTTACGAGAAATCAGTTTGCCTCGTTCGATGAGTTGTTGGACCTAGCCAAGCAAGAGGAGTCTCGAATTAGGAGGCAGAGAATGTTCAGAGCCCACCACCTTCGAAATTTTTGGTGTTGAGAGGGGCGGCGTAAGTGCCGATGCAGAAACCGCGTCATTTCCAAGCCGCAGACGCGGAAGAGGAGCACGAGCCAAGGGCACAAGAGGAAGAGGCAGACTTCAAGAAGCTGTAGGAAGATGCGCGAGAGAAACTGGCTGCCTTGAATCATCGTGGTGCCAAGATTCCTCAAAAAGCCCCGTAGAGAGGCGTAATCCGGCAGCCAAACCACACAAGCCAGGCCGATCCCACACCTGCCGCGGCGGCTATGAGCGGGGTAACCACCACCACCCGCCCCAACAACACCGTCGACCGAATCAGCAGCGCGGTCAGCCACGGAGCCATCCCAGAGCGGCCATCGACAAACCAGGACAAGTCCACCGAACACTACACTTTGGTGCACACAAGCGCGGGCCTGTACGTGCCCGAGGGCTTGTGCACCAGCCTCCGGAGTTCGACTGCTTCAGGTGCAACAAACACGGCCACGGTTTTGAGGCCTGTGAAAGGGAGGTCAAGAAAACCAGGACCTTCTGTTATTCCTGCGGACAGCGCGGAGATACCTACCGCCACTGCCGCTGTGACTTGGTTCAGCGAGAACACGCGCTGCCTAGCGCATCAGAAATGCTGAAGGCCACAGCAGAACGACTGTCCCGCAACATCCAAGATGCTTTGGAGGAACAGCACGACTGCCGAGCTACGCTAACCCCAGGCCGACCCAGATCTGCGCGGAGGAGCCCCAAGAAGGTGGCGCCCGCTCCGGCCGTAAGGGTGGAAACCGCACTCCCCAGACAGCCAACCAGCCAAGACTGGCCTAGCCCGCACTCCGAGCCCCGTGAAGGGGATCCCCCGCACCAAGAGAGAGAAGAAGGGAGACTGGATTGAGGCAGTAAAGAGCCTACTCCCCCTCCTTCCGAATGGAGCTCATCCACGTGAGGCCCGCGTGATGTTGCCAGGCTTGAGCTGGCCCACAACGGTGCCGCTGTTGGACCCAGTTCGAATTCGCCGAATGGCATCGTAACGCTGCTTTGAGGTCGCGATGGAAGCGCTACCATGCCGTTGGCACAGGGATGGTAAGCTGTTGTTCTGATGCGTTTGCAACCAAGTAGTTCAAGCAGCTCTTTAAATAATCGCGATTCGAATTGGACGCCCTGATCCGATGTTAAATAAAGCGGCGTACCGAATCGCGAAATCCACGTGTCATAAAACGCGCGCGCTACTGTTTCAGCGGAAATATCCCTTACCGGTACTGCTTCGGGCCAACGCGAATACCTATCGACGATTGTGAGCAGATAACGGTAACCTTCACTCTCTTGCAGCGGACCCACTAAGTCGATGTGAACATGTGAAAATCGTCCGTCTGGTGAGGTAAATTGCATTGGTAAAAACTTGTTTTGTCGCGTAATTTTGGACTGTTGGCATTTCGTACAGTGTTTCACCCATTTATGGATGTCTCGTCCCATTCGCGGCCATACGTATTGTTGTCTAATCTGTCTGTCTGTCGCTTTCGCATTCGGATGAGGAGGGTCGTGGAATATGCGAAAAATTTCTTTTCGAAGCGATGCTGGAATATACGGTCTCATCACGCTCTCGTGCGGATCACAGTAGAACGGTGTATGGTTCTCTCCCCAAACTAGTCTTTTGAGCTTGAACGGGTGATTCGGATTTTCTAAAATTTCTTTAAGTTGGGCATCGTTGGCCTGTTCATTGGACAATGTATTTATATCGAAAAGGGTTGGAAGTCTAATTGCATTGATTTGGGCTAAAACTTTATCTCTAAATTCGTCCGAATCACACTTGCTCCAGTCAAAAGCTGTGGGGGCTGTGAATCCGTCGATTCTCGATAGCGCGTCTGCTACTACATTGTCTTTACCCGCGACGTGAACTATTTGTGCGTTGAATTGTGAAATGTATTGTAATTGTCTAACGCGGCGCGGATCTGACTTTTCCGGATTTTGGAATATGGCTGCTAATTCGCGATCGTATTTCTGCGTTTTCGTCCGGAAAAGCCATCACCGTCGCGTTTAATATTTGCTCTTCACACGTTTCGAACGCCTGCTCAGCCTCTGCTGTCCAGTTGACTGGTCGGCTGTCTTTTTTCTTTGCGTTTTTTAGATATACTGTCAGATGTCTTTGGGTATCCGCTGCTCGAGGTAAAAATAACCGGTAGTAATTTACGATTCCCAAAAATCTACGTAAATCGTACGTTTGTACCCGTCGCGACTGATATGATTTCCAAGAAAGGTGAGTTCTTCGACGCCAAACTCGCATTTGTCAGTGTTTAAACGGAGATAAAATTCATCTAAACGCTTCATTACTATTTCGATGTGTCTCACGTGTTCTTCACATGAATTTGACGCAATTAATATATCATCTATAAAAATAAATACAAAATCTAAATCTCCAAGAGCTGCATTCAAATAGCGCTGAAAAGTTGCACTCGCGTTTCTAAAACCGAAAGTCATTGCACAATATTCAAACAATCCAAAAGGCGTGATAAGCGCTGTTTTTGGAATGTCATCGGGATGGATAGGAATTTGATGGAATGCTTTGGCTAAATCTAATTTTGAAAAACATTTTTTTCCGTGCAAAAATATGGGAAAATCACGCGAGTTTGGTACGGGATATCGATCGGGAACCGTGATTTGATTTAACCGTCGATAATCTCCACATAAACGCCACTCTCCTGTTTTTTTCTTGGTCATGTGAGTCGGACTTGCCCACGGGCTTGATGAAGGGCGGCAAATTCCAGCTTCACATAACCTCTTAAATTCTGCTTTCGCGGCTTCTAATTTCTCCGGCGTTAGACGTCGCGCGCGTTGGTAAACCGGTGGCCCTTTTGTTTCAATGTGATGAAACACTCCGCGTCTTTCTAGTGGGACGTGTTATTCGGCCCCCAAAACCCGCGGATATTTCTCAAGGATATGCGCGTACTTATTTGGGGTCGACTACGCTAATGCCGATGTCGACAACACCTTTACCTATGCCGTTCACGTATTTTCCGGTATCCGCGTTGATAAGACGTCAAAGTTTTAAGTCCGGCAGGAGGTGGTGGAATTTTAACGCGTCTCCGCCTAGGATCGCGTGTGGTACGTCCGCTATCAGGAACGTCCATTCAAATTTTTTCGCGAACCCGATGTCGATTTCGCGCCTGACAAATCCGTAAGATTTTATGCGCGAACCGTTGGCTGCAAACACGGCGAATTCGGTGGGTTTCCCAGGGTAATTCGCGGGTTTTGGCCAAATAGAAAGGTCTGCACCCGAGTCGCAGAGCAAATTGATGCCCGTAATTCTCTCTTTAACGTGGAGACGAACCGATGATGCCGCGCAATCGGCCTCCGCGATTACGGGCACCTCTAGTTTTCTGCATCTTTCTGCTTTTTCTCTGGGCTTTTTGCCCTTTCTGCGCTGGAGTCTGGGTTTTTACCTTTGCGGTCGCCCCAAGCACATGGTTCATGACTGCACGTGTAGGCCTTTTCGCGGTACTTGAAGTGGTTGTAACACCACGAACCGTTTTTGTTGTACGCGCGTGAACGCGACCTACCCCGCGGTTGCTGTTCATCCCTTTCCTGGGCCCGCCCGCGAGTCTGCGATTCACGTTTGCGCGACGTTCTGCGGCATTTGAAAGCTCTGCGCTGCTGCGTTGAGCACCGAAATAGACTGGTCGGCGGGTGGGGATGGGGGTGGGCGTTAAGCGCTGGAGGACTGCCTCTATGCGGCCGACTAGCGCGTCTTGCAGCTTGGCAAACTCCTGCCTCATCTCTGCGCGCGTCTGCTCTCTCAGCTGATCGAATGCCTCGTTGGCGTTGCTTCCCCCCGCCCCTTGCTGTTCGGGGACTTCACCCGGCTGCGAACTGTTTTCAGCTTTGTCGCCTTGCGCGTCGGTGTCCGGCATTTTTGCGGTATATAATTTCCCGTTTCTAAGTCTACTTACTACGCTATTATCATTTAATGAAAGAAAGAATGCTTCCGATTTTTTATTACTCGTCATGTGTTTACCTTTTTCCTGTCAAACGCTAAACAATGCGCATTTGGCAGAGAAAAATCTTGTAAACACAGACTGATCTTATTACAATTCTAATTTTACCAAAAATGAATACGCAAGAAGTAAACGTTATTCTTAATTCAAAAAAAATTTTTACTTCAATAAAAAAATCGAAAAAAAGAGGTTACTTCTAATATGCGCGTTAATAATAATATATTTATAGTTTAAATTTTAATAATAATCGGAAGCACTGTTTGCATCTACGCTAACTTATTTACTAACGCCTGTACCTGCGTCGCACGCATCGCTGTTGCGGAGAAGTTGCGGGTGGACGCTGCGCTGCTGCATTGATGGTCCTGGTGATGCTCTCCGCATCACTCCCGGCCGCTCACCAGCTCTGCTCTCGATCCTCAAGGCGCCGGTGACGGTGGCTTCACGCAATCCATCGACGACTGCGTGCGTGCTGGGTGGCTCAGATGAGCGTACACGGTGCGGCTATCCCAGCCTGCACAGTGTTTGACGTAGCCGCTCTCGCCATTTGAAGGCGACTTGTTGCGCGCCGCAAGCTGCAGTGGCGGGCCCGCTTGGCGTCAGTGACGCTCGGCGGCTGCAGGCGCTCTTGGCTGAGGAGCGCCCGGCGGCTGGTGCGCTTGGCGTCCTTGGCGCTTTCCAGCTTCACTGGACTTACTTGCAATTTCTCAGCTTTCCATTTTGTGCTGCTGCGCCTGGTGCTCCCTCGTCCTTGCTCTGCTGCTGCTCCATTTTGATCTGACTCCACGATGATTCAAATGTCGGGGTCACCACTATGGCCTTTGGGGCCGTCACTATAGGCTCTGTGACGGTCTCTCGTAGTTGGTGTGGAAGGTGGTGACTGGGGTTGACCAGGAGGCCATGTCCTGGTAGCAGGACGAATGAAGAATGCACGCGTCGAGTAAACTAAGTCTGTTTATTGCGCGTGGCTTGATGTGCCCGGAAGGCAAGTTACAGGTGTGCGCTCAGCCTGGCGGTCTGGCACGGATTGATGCTATGCGTCGTTGCACGTGGGTGCTTGGCGCTGGTATGCCGCTGCATACTTACATGCGCACGCACCTTACGCCTGGGGCATAGCCCACAAACTAAATTTATCAAAAAAAACACGGTTCACGACTTCTCACTCGGGGCTTGGATAATAAAGTAGTAACAACTTGTATCCAAGTACAAGTGCCACGAAACAATCCAATTCTATGAGAAAACCAGAGTAACAAGCATACTTATAAGTGGCGTATGCGGTCACCCATTCTTAGAATATTTTCGTTAATTCTCATAATGTATTGGTTGATCACAAAAAATAGATCAAATGCAGCACTCTGCGACTAGTCAGGACATTTTGGTAATAAAATAAGCTTCCTTCTGGTATGTATCACATTATGCTGCGGGTGATCAAAACCACTTTTTGATCAGTTTTAAGCCTGGAAATAAGATAAGTGATAGCTATATGTCTACCAATGACCCTGGAACCAATTTTTCTAAAAAAATTGGCATTTTCCAAAAGTAAAAAGAGTAAAAAAAATCTCTTGAGTTTTTGCTCTAAAACATCTCTAGATAGCTCAAAATTGAGGTCAAAGGTCCTGAAAAAATGTCTAATATTGCAAACTCCACCACTTTGAGCCTCTGTCAGGATGGGACATATGGTCTAAAAAATTCTGGAAAAATTCAAGGGACATGATGGAGTCTTCTAGAATTCATAAAAAAATTTTCAGAATTTTTTTTCATCTTCACTCTCTCACTTGAGAGAGAATCACATATATATATATATATATATAACATGAAATGACACTAATCTACTCGTCAGTCTTGAGAAATTTTCACGAAATCTCTTTATAAATTTGTTGTTGGCCTCTTGAGTTTCTTCAGATAGCATGCCAATTGTTAATAAGATGTGCTCTAACACTTGATGCGTATGGATCAAAATAATGTGCATCAGTAATGGAGGCATGTAATACCATGGATACAACTGAACATATCTCATGGCAGTTTCTCTGCAGAATTCCCGGAAAGCAACGACGTTGATGCACTGGCTTGAAGAGATTACTGCTAATATTACTTTCAGCCTTACTAACAATGCTTCGTCGAATCCTGCGTGCAATCAATTAATTGTATATACATAGCTATAGTATGCTTATTCCATCTTCTTGATTGAATGCGTTTATTATCCCTTAACTCTTCCAGGAGCACACTTTTTTAGCACTTACACTTTTAATGAGAGTGACTGTCAGAGTTGGTTGCTTACGTATCAGAAGTTAGGTTTCTGAAATTGAAGATGATGGGGCCAATACGGGGGCTAACATTGAATTGTCCAAAATTACGAAAAATTATTTGAAAAAACCAAGAACGGAATAATTTTAAAAAATATATATTATATCCGTACATATAGAGAATATGTGGAAAAAGTTCAGAGCTTCAGATATTTGTATTATCGAAAAACATGAATTTTTTTGTAAAAAAAATGCATTTTATAACGTTAATTGTTCATCACAAATGATTACATGAATAAATCATTGCAATTTTACCGAAGAATTTTCATAAATTAGATACCCATCAGTCCAAAATTCATGTATGTGCCTATAGATCATGCGAAACGTATCGAACATATGAAATGAAAAGACAAAGTAGGTAGGATATTTATGTCCTAATGCCTCTCAAGGAGTTAAAGAGTAATGTTACTATTTGGTAAAATCCTTACCTGTGACTGAAGAAATGATACCAATATTTGCAAAAAATGTTCGAGCAGTATTACCATCGTCAGTATTGCCTGGACCTTGGATAGGCACGTCAACCAATATCCCTAATTTAGCTTTGAGTTCATTTTGTATGTTTTCTTACTGCTACATCATTTTTTTTATCCTTTTCCGTTACTTGCCCAAAGAAAAAGAATACATAATTTTGCAAAGCGTAGTTTCATAGTTTTCTTAAAGCACTGCTATGAGTCATTTACCGATGTTAACTCATTTAAATTCATAAATAACCGAAGTAACTCAAGTCCGCTACATTGGGGACGTGGGTACCCATTGCAATTCCCTTTATAATTCAACCATCTTAACTGTCACAGCATGTCACTTTTATGAATTCATATACTATCGTCGTTAATACGCAGAGAATTGAAAAATTGATATTTTTATCTATATCCATTAATTATTTATTCCAAGTAAATGTTTGAATGTCTGAGGTTTTTCCGAGTATTTCTTTGATGATTAGTCGGATGGACTACACTTGGTTCTCTTGAAACAACTATTTTTAGTGAGATAGGAAATAGTTTGAGGGAAACTGCCACAACTAAACGACAGATGAGATGGTTTTACATAAGATAGGCTATTGGCCTATATGGGCTCGCGGGGCCCATTGGGTGCCTCACAATCTAATACTACATCAATACAGCTCAATAATGAAACACTTACCCTCTATGTTTGTATACTCAAACGCTAAGATATATGAAGGACACACTCCATAAATCGTATCTTCGCATGTAAAATTGAAATTCCATATTGCAAGGAATCTGGATTAAGAGGAGCTTGAATTATCTTATCGATGTTATTGAGCTGGGATATGGATTCCTTGCAGATGAAGCACCGTTGACTTGAACAATCGTTCAGAGCATTACAAACCTGTTACATTAAATAATCAGATTGATATTATTTTAGGAAAAGTAGTTTATTTATCAACTGGTAAATGAAAAAAGATTAGACGAAAAGACGATCTTTGAGGGCCAATCCAGTGTAATGTGGAGAATGAAAGTTGATCGCGGTAACCTCTGCGCCAGGTAAGTAATTCTTTTCGTCAAAAAGATCATCTTTTCGTCTAATCTTTGAACTATGGAGAGTGTTCTCAAAAATATGGTACATGCACATATTTAATGAAATGTTAATTATAATTTTTATATGGTTAACTTTATAAGTTGTGTCAATTAAACTCCAATTACATGTAATTTGAATGTTAATTGATAGGTGCTAGAGATGTAAATAGTGGTTGCGATGGGAATTCTGTCCAAATTCAAGGAACATCGTACGATTCCTCTTAAAGTTATCACTTCCTAAAAAAGCACGATGTTACGTCCTACGTACGGAGTAGCGGTAAATTTAAATGGAATTCCACCGGGTTCAAAATACGGTCGCGTTTCCCGATTCGGCGTAAGCCAGGATGGGGCGATGACTTTTCGGCCGAGAAAACTGGTGCAAGAGAGCGGAGCAGTGCAGGGGCCTAACAACACTTACAATAGCGGGCAGTTTTTAAACTAAGAAGAAAAATAGTGTTAAACGTTGAAGTATAAATTTCATCGAACACTGCCAGATTAAATAATAATTGTAACGTTATTCATACATATTTCTACCAATCAGTTGGCGAGTAATATAATTCATTGTTGATTTTAGCGAACGTTGACTGCATTGACAAATTAAATGTGCAAGCAATTTGCAACTGTATTTTTCCGAATAAGAACGGAAAGTATTGTATGAATATTACCTTATAATAAGGAGGATACATATTATGTCCACAATGACGAGCCATATTTCTATGTAGTTGATATTTACTCCTGCTCAAATTCTCATCGACCAGTAAATTAAGAGCTTCATACAGCGTCATTGCTCTACTCATGTTCTTATGGATGTGGTTATGTTGTATTTCAACGGCAACATCGGCATTCGTTATTAAATCCATTAATTTTGACTCCACTGAGGAATAACGATAGAAAAATTGATAAAAATAACAACATAAGGTGGATACTCTATATTGTTTGTACACAATTACAAAAAATTAAGGATTAATGCTGGGCCATAACAATACCAATTTTCATCAAAATCCAGTACCTTTTCAAAAATTTTTTAGGTGATCTCAGAGGCTCTAATTCGAATTTTCAAAATCTGAGGCCGGATTCGTAATCAGCAACCTCAAAAACCTATATCCCACACAGCATGCAATATTGCTGCAATATTGCTGCAATATTGCTGCAATATTGCTGCAATATTGGCAAGAAAGATATGAAATATTGCAGCAATCTTGCACTGCAATGTTTCTGCAATATTGATATGTCCGGCTTGCAAGAAAGCAATGAAATATTTCTGCAAGATTTCAACAATATGATTATGAATATTGCATTGAAAGATTACTGCAAGATTGTTGCAATATTTCACTGCAGATTCGTCGACACCCTTGAAATCTTTCATACAATATTTCTGCAAGATTACAGAAATATAACTTTCGAATATTGCATTGAAAGATTGCTGCAAGATTGCTGCAATATTTCTCGGCCGATTCGATGAGACCCTTGAAATCTTTCATGCAATATTTCTGTGATATTCCAGCAATATAAATTTGAAATATTGCATTGAAAGATTGCTGCAAGATTGTTGCAATATTTCATTGCCGATTCATCGACATTCGTTGAATCTTTCATGCAATATTTCTGCAAGATTTTAACAATATTATAATGATTATTACATTGAAAGATTACTGCAATATTTCACTGCCGATTCATCGACAGCCTCCGAATCTTTCAAGCAACATTTCAGCAATATCTGTTTGCAATATTGCATTTAGAGATTGATACTAGATATTGCAGTATTGGCTAGGAAAATTTGAAATATTGCAGAAATCTTGCACTGCAATATTTCTGCAAGATTTTACTAACATGATTGAGCATATTGCGTTGAAAGATTGCTGCAAGATTGCTACAATATTCCAGTGCTGACAAACCTGTGAATAATTTTAGATTATCGGGAACTCTTCAATGACTCTCTAGTTTGAGAATGCGGTAGAGACTCCCACAAAAATAGTTTTTCCAGTTTGACTCAGAAATAAGAGTTGGAATCGAGTTTGGTACCCATCATTGTGGATGCTGGTATATAGACAGAGGCATACAGTTTTACTTGCGAGAAGCGAGTCGCCACCTATCGGTAGTGCAAGGAGCAATGCAATATTTCTGCAAGATTCTAGAAATACAACTTTGAAATATTGCATGGAAAGATTGCTGCAAGATTGCTGCAATATTTGAGAGCCGATTTTTTGAAACCCTTTAAATCTCTTAATCAATATTTCTGCAAGGTTGGTGCAATATTATAGTTCCTTTCGGAAGATCAGAATTTGAATACAGCATTGACGGAATTATGTATTATAAAAGTGTGTGCCGGTCTGGCGGCAAGAATTTTGCGCCGCGTCCAAAGAATCACGGGTTCGCGCCTGGTCTCATAGTGAGAATTCGTATACATTTTCCCAGATTGAATTCGATGTAAGCGACCAGAATCTTTCAGAAATCTTGCAGCAATATTGCATGAAATCTTCCATCGAAATATTTGTGCAATATTTCAATGTAGCCTTCGACTTTACATGAGCTTGCAGAAGAATCTTGCAAAAATCTTGCAGCAATATTGCATGAAATGTTTCAATGCAATATTTCTGCAATATTTCAATGCAGCTTTCGACTTCTCAGGATCTTGCAGCAACGAAGTGATATGGCGATGACGAGGTCTGTTGGCGGGGGACGAGCGCGACACCTATTGGCTCTGCCGCGGTGGCCGCGCCGCGCCCGGCGAACGGTTTGGCGATTATGCCGCGCGTTCACAACACAACGAGCACGTGTCGAACACAGTATTTTTGTTGAAATCATGATTAGGTGGGTGGGTGAGGGTTGTCTAATGAGCACCCAGTACTCATTTTCAATAGTTCCGGCACCGCACTACACAGCCGATAAATAAGTAAATTCCCCTCAGGACTCACAACTTAAATATAACATCTGAAATTTATATTGTAAGAGTGCGCGGTGGTCCCGGGGCAAAGCTTTTGCTTCGCGACCCAAGGATCGGTGGTTCGCGCCCGACCCCCCGACTTTATTTTTTTTTTATTTAGTTGAATCAGATAGAATCATCCGATTTTTAGGTTTTCATTCCAAGTATTAACTCAACGGACCAAAATAAAAAACTTTTATATTAGAAAATAATTTTCGAAATTTATTGAACGTTTTGACCTCAGGGCACATGGGATATTATAACCCTCACCCACCCACCTAATCATAATTTCAACAAAAATATTGTGTGCCACTCGTGCTCGTTATGTTGTGGACGCGCGGCACAATCACCAAACCGCTCCGCGGGCAACGGCGCGGCAGAGCCAATAGGTGTCGCACTTGTCCCCCGCCACCGGACCTCGTCATTGCCATATCGCTTCGTTTTCTTGCAGTCCAATCTTGCAGAAAGCTTGCAGCAATATTGCATGAAATGTTACAATGCAATATTTCTGCAATATTTTAATGCAGCTGTTGACTGTCCTCAATCTAGCAGCAGAATCTTGCAGAAATCTTGCAGCAATATTGCATGAAATGTTTCAATGCAATATTTCTGCAATATTTCAATACAGCTTCTGACTGTCCTCAATCTTGCAGCAGAATCTTGCAAAAATCTTGCAGCAATATTGCATGAAATCTTGCAATGCAATATATCTGCAATATTTTACTGCAGTCGTTGACTTCTCAGCGTCTTTCAGTTGAATCTTGCAGAAATCTTGCAGTAATATTGCATGAAATCTTGCAATGCAATATTTCTGCAATATTCCAATGTAGCCTTTGACTTTACATGAGCTTGCAGAAGAATCTTGCAGAAATCTTGCAGCAATATTGCATGAAATCTTGCAATGCAATATTTCTGCAATATTTCAATGCAGCTTTTGACTGTCCTCAATCTTGCAGTCAAATCTTGCAGGAATCTTGCAGCAATGTTGCATAGAATATTTCAGGAAAATATTTCAGAAATCTTGCAGTAATCTTGCACTGCAATATTTTATTGTAATATTGTGAAATATTTCGTTGAATCTTTCATGAAATGTTGCTGCAATATTTTTGAAATATTTCATTGAAAGATACCAAATCCGCTTCCGAAAGCTGCATTGAAATATTGCAGCAATCTTGCTGAAATCTTGCACTGAAATATTTCAGTGAAATATTTCAACGCAATGTTGCATGCTATGTGGGTAGATACCAATTTTCATCAAAATCCATCGATGAAGAAAATATGTAATGTAAATAGAGTATCACGTCTCGACGTGGGATCAAGCTGTCATTTTCAGACGTGCACACACACATACACACATGTACATACAGACACATGCATACGACATCATCCCCGAAGTCGGAAAAACTCAGAGGGAAAAAATTTCTCCTGAAATGTCACTTTTTATAGAAATTGTCCGAAATGGCACTTTATATAGAAATTTTCTAAAATGGCACTTTTTATAATTGTCAATCTGAAACGGCACTGTTTATAGAAAGTTTCTGAAATGGAACTTTTTATAGCAAGTTTCTGAAATGGAACGTTCTTCCTCCCAAGCGACGACATATTGACATCGATTTGTTCGTTTACAATTAAGAATAAGCATATTAATACAGAATAAAACGTTACTCGATTCCCAATATGGTCCGCCAAGCGCATACCGCGAGAAATACGAAATATCAAGGAAAAATTTACTTTGGCTGCCCTTGAGTTGCATGTGTTTCCTATTTAAAAAACAACATTTTCAATAAGATAATTTTTTTTTTTGGAAAGCATCTCATACCAAATGAAAGATGATATGATTTTGCAATTTAGTTACTGCAGCGAAATATCATCGAAAAGAAAAACGTATGAAAAACGTTGAAACTGGTATGAAACAGTGGTTTTATGGAAAATATGATCGGGGAAGATTTTCAAAGAACTTCTCTAATTCAGACAATATTATTTTAACGCAACTGGTGCCAAAAAAGCACCGAAAATACAAAATTTTGAGAGAGTGCCACATGAGATACCGGGCCGCATTAGATACACTTACGTTACAACATTATTTGATGAGGAATTGAACCTCTTTATCTCGAAAATAGATCTGTATAAACGTACGATGACAGAAAAAAACATACCTGATATTTTGATGTTTTCCACTTCTTTTGAGTCGGTGAGGCTGTACGGAACAATTTTCTCTAAACAATCCTTATTTTCTTTTTCAAACCTTTCAAAATTTCTAGCATTTTTTGGCAACTCCTTCCACTTTCGTGCCATAAAGCTAAAAAAAAACACTTGCCAATCTGGCAATTATTACACACCGCACACTTTCATCTAGATTCGATTTTGTCATTATATAGTGAACTATATCTTTCCGTTTGGATAAATCCATTCGACCATTTTCATCTATTATAAGATGTACCAATTCATAATTATGAATTATGATAGCCGAATTACCACTAGAGTTACTTTCCATCGCACGAGATCTTTCCACTACACGATCTATTATTCGACTGTTAAATAAATGTCTAAGCTGCACGGCCAAGGCCTGCACGGTGCAAACAAGACGTCCGGAAGGTCGTGTGTTCGAGCTCTGCCGCGAGAACTGTTTTTCCACGGAAATTCGACTCAAGACCAAACAAATGTTCACATACTGAGTGAATAATCGGAATATGGATGTATTGTTCCAATATTTAAACTGTGAATCTCAAAATTCACAAAATAAATTTAAATACATACATCCACACTTACCTTTCCCAAAAATGTTTCGATATACACTCCATCCATTTTCGTGATACCACAATATGATGTTTTTCACAAAAATCAATTCTCGCATTATTTTTTAAACGTATGAATAATGAACTATCAAATGAAAAAATCAGACTTGGGAAGGAAGGAAGGAGATGCAGATGTCTGTGGAATTCAAGCCACAGTATTCGACGAATTTATTGAATTGACGAGTAATTTAGATTTTCGTAATGCGATTGCAAAAAAACGAAGCCTCAAATAAAAAAAAATTATTCCTCCTTTTCTTATTCTTTTTTGCTCTAGAATCGATTGGCCTTATTAATTTTTGGATACGACGACTTTCAGGGCAATTGGTTCAAATAATTATTGTTCAAACATTGAATTTTGAAAAAAGGAAAAGCAGAGGGATTTCTTTTTTCAACAAAGCACGCGATCCCGCAATCAGTTTTCATCCCATTGCAATAGCGTAGGCGTGGGCCGAAGTCACTTTTCATCGGTTTTACTGCATTTCATTTATTTATAACGCAATTGCAAAATAAAAGCCTCAAATCAAAAAAATTTATTCTCTATTTTCTTCTTGCTGTTTACTCTGAAATTGATTGGCTGCACTATGTTATTCAATTTTACCACTTTACGTGCAATTTGTTTAAATAATTATTGTTCATCTACATTATTAGGTGAGAAAAAATTTTCCCATAAACTATCAATCATACTTACTATACTTGTTTTTTTTCAGAATTTTTTTACTCTCCGTAAGTGAACAAAAATATTATTCCATACAAATTTCCACAAGTTTTCAGCATCGCGTTCAGATTAGGTAGCTGAATATTCATGGTGCATATCCGCGGGACTCGGATATCCAAAGCTGAGTTCATTAGTAACAATTTCCAAAAAGAATCAGCTATATTCCATAAAAAATCCACGGACATTAAGATTTTTGTCCATTTTCATATAATTTTGAACCACTGTGCCACGATCCTTGGACGTTGTTTGGCGTCAGAAGGGCCATTCTCCAAACCACAAATCAGTTGTTACCACAATCAGTGGATATGTTTTTTCTTCCTTCTTTCCTCCTTCGTTTCTGTGGATGCCCAAAATCACGATTAATCACAATCAATGGATTTTTTTTTGTTTTTTTTTTCCAGTTGATCATTTTATGATTTCTTTCTATAGTTATCTTTTATTTCTTTACGGAGCGTACGGCTCACCCCCGGGGAAACCACCCCAAAGCCCACAATTGGTGGATATTGTTTTTTTATTTTTCAGTTTTTATTTTAGTTGATCAATAGTTTTTGCTCTTTCTTCGTTTATAGTTTATTGTAATGATAACTTTTATAATTTTCTTCTTTAGTATTTTTGTTGTTTTCTGATGGAGCGTACGGCTCACCACCGGGGAAAACCATCCCGAAGTCCACAATCAGGGCCACAGTATTTAACGCAGAATGAGGAAGTGATAGGCCAAAATTAGGCCAGTGAGATTACCCTACGGGCATACCAAGCCACAAAATGGCTAGTGAGTTTTTTTCAATTCTTATAAATTTTGTACCAGTTGTAAGGATCTAATCGAAAATTTTTTGTTCATTCTGCTACTATACTTCCTTTATTTTTTACTGTGTTAAACATTATTGTTATAATTATGATCATTTCAATAAATGACATTTTGCCGTGGATATTAATCATCAATAACCCTTCATTCGTCTATAAACTATCAACTAACCCTTACGCATGCTACATTTCCATTGAATGAATGCAGGTACTACCTGCCAAGCCAATGGAGTTCTACAAGCGGCGACGACGGTGTGTACGATGGTCATTATAAACGGACAGCTGGTGCACTCCCATTGGATCTTGCGATGAAGGTCATAACGGCCGATGCGGGATCAGGAGTGGCACGGGCATCATTGCATACCCAAGTAAAATCTTGCGGTGACCCACGATGGGTTATCCCCCTTTTAAGTTTTGGGCCACTAAGGAAAACAACTCATATGCGGGGACGCACCCTTTGACCACGCGTTGATATAGCTCGCGTTCCGTTTATAATTAACTATTGATGGGCTGAAATGCACGCCAAAAATTAAGTATTAAGCTAGGGAAAATGATATCCTTTATTTTGGATTGTTATTTTGTTAATTTTTCTTTCTTTCTTTCGCACTTTAATTAGATAGGAATACTAATGTTAAACTCAAACAACACATAGATTTGGCTGCAAGACTTGCCACTGTTACGTAGGTACACTGTGACCGAACATTCAGTGTTTTGAAGCAATCTTGCAAGACTGCGTTTTCCTTTTACCAGTAGGCCACGCCCATACGTTTGAGTTGGTATCGTGAGTTCGAAATTTTATGATAATGTGGTTTTCCACGAAATAATACGTAAGGAAACACCTCGTGATTTGACACGTAGACTGTGAATATTGAAATTCCGTTTTGATTCATTTTTCTTTGATAGTAATTTGTTACGTTTTCGTTTCTTGATTCATTTAGTTTACGCCGAACGGTTTTGTTCAATCCATTCCGCTCCACACACCAGTCAAATTACCGGTAGAGAATGGCGATAAAAAGTTGTCGATCGGTAAAATATGCAGTTCCCCGCCCGGAGCTTCCGCCACCACTTCGAGTCCTCGAGATCCGACGTGGGTCCGCTAGAGAGGTCGCCTTTGACAGGCGCCGAAACCAGTTACCAGAGTTAACGTAAAGCCATCGGTATGAAATATGAATGTGTGTATGTGTGTGTATCTGTCGAGTGGTTCCAGCTCAAACAGTTGAAAATAAGTCTCCATGGGTCAATGGACCAGACATCCAACAGCAACTCACAAGGGGTACCCAGCGTCGGCAGGACGGAGTGAAGGACACTCCCAACCACATCCAGTAGGACACGAACTCCTTTCTGAATTATTGGACGTGTTCACCATTTCGTCTTTTTCTTTGTTCCTTTTCTTGCCCATCCTGTATCCTAAAGTAATCATTAAGGACATGAGTTAGACATGGCGAAAGTTCCTTCTCACGACAGCACTGTGGGTTCGCCTACTGCTGTGGATTTGGACCCTACTTTATTTTGGTTTCGACCTAGTGCCACTTTGCCCTACATCGCCGGCTCCGGCCACACCATAATTCAATAGGATTCGTTCAATCGGTGGTAGTCAAGGCAGAGTCATTCTAGCAATAGCAGCGTCGCAACAGCTTTCAGAGCTCAACTGCAAACCTGGTAGCTTCGGCGTACCAGGATTTAAAGAAGGGGGAAAGGACAGGACCTTTGATGGGCCCTATACCTTGTTTTTATCCGCATTCTTTCCACGGTGCTATTGGAAATCTCTAGAGGAGGCCAGCACACCAATTTTTATTTTTCCGGTGTTTGTCGCATAGCGTTCTAGGTGGCTCGACACACCACGTACCTAGAGCGTTGCTCGCAAGCACCTAGTAGTGTCATCTGGTGTAGCACCACCCCATCTTACGTGGGACTAGCTTTGACCACTCCCACAGCCCTGTTGAACTCCACGGCGCCTACGATGCCAACCTGGTTCTCACGCGAAATAACCAGAGTTTGAGGGAGAGGGAATTAGTGATGGGGCATTTTGCCCGTCACAAGGGAATTTTGCATTAGAGAAAATTCCCGGTGCTCAGCCGCCTGAAGTTGGCGCCTGGAGTCCGCATACGTGCAATAGATCGCTGTATCGACCACGATCGGACTCACGCGCGGCCGGCGTGTGGAGCGACTTATTGCGCCTTCACGCCGGCAGTTGAATTTCCAGCGTGGCCTGGACAGCATGGATTCGACCGTGCTCGTGACCTGGAATTTAACAGGAAATCCGCCTGCGAATCCACCTGGATTGACCTGGAAATCCACCTGAGAAACTACCTGGGAATGCAACCGTAAATTCACCTGGAATTCAACCTGGGAACCCACTTGGGGATCCACTTGGAAATCCACCTAGAAATCCACCTAGGAATTCACCGAAAATTCCACCTGGGTCGACCTGGAAATCCACGTGGGAACCCACCTGGATTGACCCGGAAACCTACCTGAATCGACCTGGAATTCCACGATGGGAATCCAACTGGATTGACCTGGAAATCACCCTGGAAATCCACCTAGAAACCCACCTCCACCACCAGACCTGGGAATCCACCTGGAAATCCTCTTCAAAATCCACGGGGAATCTACCTGGAAGACCACTTGGTGATCTACCTGTATTTATCCAAAAATTTACTTGCAAATCTACGTGAAAATCAACGGATGTGGCTGAACACCGTACTCGGTTCATATCTTCTGGAGACCGAATGAACAATGGTTCTCCCAAAATAAATGTGTTATCGTTTCTCATCGATTGTAGAAAGAATTGGAGAGCCAACGTGCATTGATTTGATTTCCGGAGCTTTTTTCAAAAACACGTTAGCAACGGTTGCCAAGAAAATAAACAACCGATGGTGCTAAACACCGAATTTCGTTTACATCTTCCAGAATG
The DNA here is from genome assembly GCA_020882685.1 of Aphelinus atriplicis. Classification (NCBI taxonomy): domain Eukaryota; kingdom Metazoa; phylum Arthropoda; class Insecta; order Hymenoptera; family Aphelinidae; genus Aphelinus; species Aphelinus atriplicis. The sequence continues at coordinate 2,415,988 of JAJGQD010000006.1, forward strand.
GGTCACTCACTCACGTACATACATACATTTTTGGATTTCCATGTTTTCCGACCTGTAGATCAAGATAATCGAGGTCTCGAAGTCCGATTCGATGGGTCGATTTTTACCCCATTACAAAGCTTTCTCTTTAAGAAAGCAAAAACAGCAATATCACGAGTTTGGTCACTCGCTTAGGAGGTCAGAATTAGTTGGATCTTGGTGGCTGAGGTTCTGAAGATAGGTATTGATGTTAGAAACATAAACCACTTTGAAAAAGTTGTCTACGACAACTTCAACTATTGGGATCTTACTGGCAGTGGTAGGACTTTGGTCAAAATCAGTTTTCTAAGTAGAACACTTTCAAAAATTAAATCGAGCATGGAGGAAGGATGCTTCCATTCGACTATACGCTGTACAGATTCTGGTCGTATGCTTTTCGGCAGCGCAGAAGCTAGCATTTATACCAGGAACAATGTCTGATGCACTCATCATATAAAGAATAACACTGGCACCATCATTGGAAATTGGCACAGCCATATAAACACCAATTTTGGACACTGTTGCACCACCAAATGACTTTTTTGCAACATACTTCTAAATTACACTATTCAAAGTCCTTTGAATGCATCAGGACATTTTGTCATCAGTTCATCCTTCAATAAATTTTTATACACTGTTCTTATGGCTTCCATCACAGCATCCGGTAGACTGCTTTCATAATGAATGAAAGTATTTAAATTATTCATACAACTGATTCTATCAGCCTTTCCAGTGTAATGCATTTCTAGTTGATTCTCATAATCTAACTAGCTTGCATAAGCGTCTCGTACACTTGGTTTTAAGACGAAGTCAAGATTTGCAAAATATTTTATACCTTCTTTGAGAATATGTGTAATGAACGTTTTGTGAGTTAAGAATTGTAGGTATGTATAATGATTTATAAGAGAATTTTATGATTAACGCTCTCTTTATGATTAACTCACTATCGCTCGCTTGTGTCTTTCATTTGCTCTATCATGAATATAGATAAATATTGGAATTTCTTTCGGAATTATTGTTGAATAGTTCAAACACATATGGACGCTTTTACATTACCATGTACTTCATCCGTAGACTACCGAAATTAAGGTCCCGATGTCTAATTCAAGATGTAGCTTTTGCCTTATAGGAAAGCTTCCTCTTGAAGAAAACAAAATGACAACATAATCGGAAATAGATTTTGTTTTGATGATAAATTTCCGTCAATTCTTGAGTGATATCCATTAGAACAAATATATTTAATCTTGATATTATATTGCAAATCAAGGGCTTTCGCCAAAAATCACGCATTTATTTTCCCAAAATTCTCACCATGGATGTGAAAGCCCATTCGATGTTCTTTCAATCGGACATACTAGATGTAATCAAACTCTTTGAATCAATCTTTTGAATATCTTTTCTAGTTTCATTTACTTTTTATGAATATTTTTTGTACATATTAATTCAATCTGACAAAGTTGTTCGTTTCGTTTGACAGCTGAAACGCTCCTGCCCTTTTTTCTAACCGAGACACGTTCATTTTTTTTCTCTTACCTGAATATAGTCAAACTCTCGTTCTTTCCCTTTCGAACATGTAAATAATCGTAACTCCTCATCTCCAATGGCACAATGTTCACGGCTTTGCCTCTATGCTTACCGTGTCATGGTCGCTCCTTTTATTGATCTATATTGATCGGCGAAACGATAAGATGCAGCCCCAGCTTCACTCCACTGTACTGACACCCCACAGATTTTGACTTATTCAAATTCGGCGGAGATGATTAGATTATATATTTTTTATTGGCGGAATTTTATATTCTATTCAATTGTCAAACGAACATATAATATAAACTCATATTTTTCAGGAACACTCTCCATCCCGTACAAAATATATTGCTTGTACTCAAAAAAATTTAATGAGCTCATGTCTAGGTTGATCAAATATCCCAATGCTGTTTTAACAACTACAACTCGTACTCTTCCTTTAAAATCTGGGTATATCTTATCAACTACGCCTTTCTCCCATTCGTTTCTTTTGACGTTAAAATCGATGATAAGTACAAGATCGCTTACTTTTAACCCTTGAGGATCGGATACACGCCACGTTTCACGCGGTAACAATGTGGGAAGATATTTCCTAATCCTGCATTTCCAAAACGTTCCCGATAAATATTGCGCTTGCTGCCACTGCTTCCTTACACACATAGTCTGAGCATCAAATTGACCTAATCGAACTGTTCCAGAAGAAGTACCTATCAAAAAATAATCAGGAGTCAAAGCTTCCTGATCATGCGGATTGCAGGAGACATGAGTGAGAGGTCTCGAATTTATCATGTGTTCGATTTCAGCGATAACTAGCTGTAAAGAGTGTTTTTTTTCCAGGAGCGTGTTCTCTTAATATACACGATGTACATTCCTTCATCAAACGAATCAATCTTTCCGAAGCGCCTCTCACGTAAGAAGCGGTAGGTGGATTAAATTTCCATGTGAAATTATTTTTAAGTGCGAATTTATTTTGTTTATCATACGGTTTCATTGATGCTGATGCTTCTCTCAACTCAATGTTCGCTCCTTTAAACTTTGTCCTATTATCCGAGTATATCATTTGAGGAAATCCTCTTGTTTTGTCCCCATCGTTTTTCGACTCTTTGACCAATTTTCACCAGCACTGGTCCGAAATAATCGATTCCACAATGATAGAAAGATCTCATACGATAACCCAAACGAACGGCGGGAATAGCAGCCATTTGTGGGATGTACTGATTCTCGCCTCAAATTCTACACACACCACATTCATTCACAATAGTGCGTAAAGTCTTTCTCAACTCAATTACCCAATATGACTATTGAATTTCATTTATCACTGTCTCGTGGTTCTTGTGATAGTATATCTCGTGATAGTATTGTATAAGTAATTTAGTAGCAGCGTATTTCGCAGCTAGAATCAAAGTTTGGAATATCTTTCAATTCATTGGTGAATATTCAATACGGCCTCTAGCACATATTAGTTCGTGTTTATCTAGGAATAGTGATAGTGCCAGTGAACGGTTGTTTTTATCATTCTTTTTCGATTTTTCCAAAATGGCTGATTCTTGTGAAAATGAACATAATAGAATCTCCTGATTCAATGAATTTCCTGCACGAATTTTACGTTCAATCGAAGTATTCGCTGTATTTTTACGCATTATGTCAACCGATCTTGGTAAACGGAACGTTATGTTTATTAAGGGGGGATATACAGGTGGAACGACAAAAAAATTCGATTTTTTTTTCTTTCATGAAAAGTTAGTAAATTTTCCGTAGAATACGCTCCTGAAACCCTTTCTTCGAAATTCGAACTCCAAGTGTTTTTTTCAAGGGATTGCTGATTGAAGTGTAAGTACGATTTAACGGTAATTTAAAACTTTCAACGCGTTTTTCTCAAAACTGCATTTTTGGAGTTTATGCCGATGATAACTCGAAAACTAATTATCCGATTGAGCTGAAACTTATAGGGTTTCTTTATTATAGTATTACCTATCAGATGAATTAAAAATTATTGTAATATTTTATTATTAAATATGAAAAAATGTGAGAAAATGGCGGGAAAAAAATTGAAAAAATTGAGTTTTTCGAAAAAGATACGCCAAAAGTGCAAATTCTTTTTTTAAGTTTTTTTTGATAATTCATCTACTAACTATGAATGTAATTAATGTAAATTTTTTTGATTTTTTGATTTCCGATCAAAATTGTGACCAGGAGAGCCGGCACAAACAAAATAGAGGTAATTTTTCAACGCTATCTAACGGCCGCCATTTTGTGAGAAAAAATTTAAAAAATATATTTTTGTATACTACATGGATCAACTTATAACTGTCAAAAATTTTCGATAGATTTAATTAAAAACTACCCTTGAAAAACGATTTTCAAAAATGAGTTTTTTTTCTCGTTCGACCTGTATATCCCCCCTTAACCGACCCCACGTAAAAAAGTTCGTTGCGCTCGGTAGATGTCCCGATGAGACTGATTGCAGCTGCATTTATTCTGACTGCATGTTCTGTGGCGGTTATAATCGTCTCGTGATCCAGGGATGTGACGAGCTGTTGTCTTAGCAGTTGTGCAGATAGTAACACAACTGGACTGGAGATCAGGAGGACGCTAGTTCGAATCCAGCCCAAGGAGCGTGGAATTTTTTCTCGCAATATCACTTAGTCTACCAAGCGCTATCGAATTTATAATTCTTCATTTGAAACTTGTGGACGTTAGAAAATAATTATTTGTTAGATATATTACTTACCATATTGTATCTTAATATTATATTGCATTATTATATTATTATATTTAATATCTTTTCCAAAGAAATGCTTCTTCTCTCATGGAATAACCGCCCACGCATCGACATTTTTCAATTTTATACGATGAAAGCTGAATGCGCTCTATCGATCTGTCGGATAAGAATTTTTATTGCGACGCTGATTCTTAGATTTTCAACGATTTTTGTGGCACAAATTTATTAAATAACCATGGATATGGAAGCCTATTCGATGATATTTATTATGCAGTGCACCCTCCATAATTCCAAATATGCATAAGTTGTCGATCTTTGAGGGCCAATCCAGAGTGAAGTGGAAAAGGGAAAATTCACAAAATCCACCACATACTTATTTAATGCGACGTCTTGCCAGTCTGGTTCACTGGCCTCATCAGGCTAAAAATTTATTACACAAAAAACACGTAATAAATAATACAATTTAAGTACAAAACAATCGACGAATTAACAATTAAATATTCTTTCTCACCAGTTTTGAATGAAAATATAATATTACGTTCGGCAGTGGAAGCGGCTGCTTCCACTGCCATTGTCAAACTATTGTATATAAAGCTAACGTCAGTGGTCTTATATACCATCAGATACATTCGTGTGTTTGTTTTGAAAAATCTTGCTAAGCTTCCTATACGTGTGACTGAGTTGTTGTGTGTCTTCCTTCCTATTAAGTGTGTGTTGGTATATGTTGATTTGGAGCATTTCCGAAATAAGTCGTTTCTTATAATTCGCTTCGCGGTCTAAAATTTTAACGTTATTCCAATCAAATGTGTGCGTACTGTTTTCTATTAAATGCAAAGGGACCGGAAGTGGTTTATCAGTAATTTTTTTCAGCAAAAACCTTATATAACGAATTGAAAAAGTGTATAAAACCACCAATCTCTCGCGTGAATAATAGTTTTGAATTTGAAGAGCAAATTTCAAATGTACATGTCCCAGCTGATTCCGTGTTACTTTCACTTGACGTCAGCTCACTGTTTACAAACATACCGTGTGATTTGGTTTTGAACAGTTTAGATAAAAGATTCTCACATATACACAGTAGAAGTAAAATACCGTTTGATGAAATTATTAAAATCACCCAATTTCTTTTTGAGAATAAATTTTTTGCTTTCGACAATAAATATTATAAACAAATTTTTGGGACACCCATGGGCTCTCCTATATCCCCATTGTTTGCAGACCTTGTCATGGATGATTTAGAAATAGAATGTTTAAAAAAATTAAAGTCAGTATATAATTGTGAACCGCTAATTTACAAGAGATATGTTGATGACACCTTTTTATGTATAAAAAAAGAACACGTTGAAATAGTTATTAAAGTTTTCAATGAATACAATAAAAATTTAGAATTCACTCATGAATTAGAAGAAAATAATTCTATAGATTTCTTGGACACAACAATTATAAGAACCAACAATAAATTAATTACTAACTGGTATCAAAAACCAACATGCTCTGGTAGATTGTCAAATTTCAATTCAAACCATACAATTCAACAAAAACGTAACATCATTTCCAATGTAATAGATAGATCAGTTTTACTTTCAGACAAGAAATTCCATAACGACAATATTAATAAAGTTAAAAGAATATTATTGGAGAACGATTACCCACAGAAATTCATAGAATCATGTGTAAATGACCGACTTCGCTCAATTAGATTCTCTAAGAAGAAAAATAATTCAGATAAAAGAAGTCCCCTTCGTACTTTGGCAATACCTTTTCAAGATACATTTTACAATAAAGTATCTGGCTCTCTTGAAAAATTGAACATTAGAACAGTTCCTTTGGTGAATCATAATCTTACAAACATAATAAAATTAGGTAAAGATAAAACAGACATATTAGATCAAACTGAGGTAGTATATAAATTTAATTGTAACGACTGTTCGGCATGTTATATTGGCGAGACGAAGAGAAAATTAAAAGATAGAATCACAGAACATCAAAAAATTACTGATAAACCACTTCCGGTCCCTTTGCATTTAATAGAAAACAGTACGCACACATTTGATTGGAATAACGTTAAAATTTTAGACCGCGAAGCGAATTATAAGAAACGACTTATTTCGGAAATGCTCCAAATCAACATGTACCAACACATTTTTAATAGGAAGGAAGACACACAACAACTCAGTGACACCAATGTATCTGATGGTATATAAGACCACTGACGTTAGCTTTATATACAATAGTTTGACAATGGCAGTGGAAGCAGCCGCTTCCACTGCCGAACGTAATATTATATTTTCATTCAAAACTGGTGAGAAAGAATATTTAATTGTTACTTCGTCGATTGTTTTGTACTTAAATTGTATTATTTATTACGTGTTTTTTGTGTAATAAATTTTTAGCCTGATGAGGCCAGTGAACCAGACTGGCAAAACGTCGCATTAAATAAATATGTGATGGATTTTGTGAATTTTCCCTTTTCCACTTCACTCTGGATTGGCCCTCAAAGATCGACAACTTATACATATTTCCCATTCGATGATCTTCCGATTGGTCATACCCGGAACCGTACTATATCATAAATCCATGTATTTTTCTCAACGTTTCATAATTTTAACGAACAAGACCAGTTTTCAAGTTCATACTCCATGCACACGCATCGACATTTTTCAATTTTTTACGATGAAAACTTATAGCGCTCAATCACGCTGATTCATAGATTGTTTTAACGATTTATGTGGCCAAACTTGAAAAAAATCAGAATTCTCCATATTTTGCGATCATGCATCAATTTTCCCAAAATTCTGACCATGGATGTAAAAACCCATTCGATGTTCTTTTGATCGGACGTACCCGGAATTGCACCATATTATTATAATCTCATATATCTTTCTCAACGCATTAGAATTAGATAATGAAACACCAAATTTATACGAAACACCAAGTTCATACTTCGCGCCGACGCATAAAATTCTTTCAAATTTTTCAATAATTTAAATGAAATCACCGGTGATTTCCTTTCGTTCGATCTTATCAGTTTTCGTGTGCGTCAATTCCTTCATTGATATTTCTCTGAATAAAATTTCCGGGAGGATAAACTGTATATTATAGAAAATATAGATAATTCCGATGAATCCTACTGTTTTAAGTTGGAAATTATGATCCGTACTCCCACACCTCATTCCAACATGATTGATTATTCAGTTTCAATGTAGAAAATTATTAAATAAATTAAAATGTGCTGAGAGGCCAAGACTAAAATGGCTGTCTTGGAGAGGTGGAATCGGAATTGGAATTCGAACATATTGTAAAGGCCCGACCGTTATTCAGAGGAGCGGTTGGGCGAAATACCCTTATATTGGTGGTAATGTTTGTTGTACGAAAGTGTTGTGATCGGTAATTCATGTCTAGGGCCCCTCGGCCACTTACATCTTCGTAATCCGTCCGGCGTCTGGTTGTCCTTGGCTGGAGCTTGGCAGCGATGCAGCCGAGTAGTGGCGTGCTAAGCCGTATATGCGCATCGGTTCGGGTGGAGTTCAGTGTTGAGGAGAGGGTGTTGCTAATAAATCCTCTTCATGTCCAGTAGCACTGAACCTTTATTATGTTACCTAAATTCTATAATTAATACTCGATCCCACGTGGTTGGATCATCGTACAAAATGCTTGAGCTTCTGTCAATAGATCTCATTATGCTACGCGTTTGCGAGAAAGCTGTGCCGCTCCCGTGCTTTATGTCCGGCACCCGTTTGGCATTCGTCATTATTACGGATCAACTCCTTCGTGTCCGCCACGGCCGCTTCTTTTATAAGCGTCGTGACGTCACGTCAAGCTGTACTCTCAGGGCGCAAAGCGCGGGCGCGAATGCGTTCTTGAAAATTGGTGGGTTACTTTGTGATTTTTATGCGTTCAGAGAAATATGTAAATTATGATATGGTGCGATTTCGAGTATGTTCGATCAAAATATCATCGGATGGGCTTTCATATCCATGATTAAGACTTTGAAAAAATTGATGCGTGGGTGTGAAATGCGGGAAAAACCCATTCTCAGAAAGATGTACAAGATATATCATTAAAAAAATTCACGAATCAGCGTCGTGATGAGAATTCTAATAATACAGATCGATAGAGCTGCTTGAGCATTTTCATCCTTCATCATGAAAAACTGAAACATGTCGATGCGCAGGCGTGCAGTACGTACTCGAAAATTGGTGTTTTAATGTATGCGTTGAGAAAAATACGTGAATTGATGGTATGGTGCAGATTCAAGTATGACTGATCGAAAGATCATCGAACAAGCTTTCATATTTTTTGGTTGAAACTTAGAAAAAATTGGTGAGTGGGCGCGAAATGTGGAAATAGTAGTGCTCATTTGAATCTGACCAATCATTCAATAGACATTCATATATCATGCTGAACATTTTCAAAAATTCATGCGTGGGCGTGTCACGTGAAAAAAATCATGTTTCAGCAACTTGTTTTGTGATAATTATTTAAACGAAATATAAAATAGTGCTATGGCGCTGTTACCAATCGATAGAGTCAATTAAACATATCCTTTTTATATCGTAGGAAATTCGATTATTTGTATGCAGGGGATTCATGAATCAAAATTGTTGTTGTCTCTTGTGATGGGGAGACCATTGAATAAACTAGGAAATAGTCATTTGATGCGAACTGTATCCACGATACTATCGGGTATAAACATTTTTTTCAAATGATTTTGCGATTTTAGGCCTGATGAATGAAAAAATTGAAAAGATTATTTTTTTGTTTTCTATATGATTCAATATTGCAAATAGTACTATCGTAAAAGCCCAAAAAACACTCGAGCGAGCAATTGTGAGCGAGAGATTATTGCTCGTATACTAATAATAAATATATCGTGATACTCCAATGAAAGAATACTTACGATTATAATCCATACTAAAATTCAGTATTTGCATATTTATATACTCTCCATCTGATGATCCCTATCGTAACAAAAAAATTCTATTCCCAAACAACTGCCAACAGTATAAGTGCTATGAATAGATATTGAATAGACATGGCATGAGTAATACTAAGAGAATCAATCGAATCCAACTCTATCCATAGAGCATGCGTGTAAAATGCGAAGATTTACGTCATATTACATATCAAAGGGAATTAGGAAAGTGCTAGGAACAAAAGTTTTTGACATTTGTTCTAGATCCAGAAACCACCAAATATTTCGTAAGTTACAAATTAGACACAAGAAATTAATCACAAATGCCTTGTTTCGTGAGTCATATCTTAGTAGAAGCCACACATCATAGATCAGAACGCACATTCAACCGATTCAGATAACTAGATCACATCCCGAACTCCTCTCATCTTTATTGTTATTACTAGGTGTAAAGTAGGCATCCTCTCCCCACTTCATGGTCAGAATTTACATCTTTTACTTTTGATAAGAGTCAGTGATTCGCAATACTGACTTGTTGCAAATTCTAACAACACACACTTCACATTGAAAAGCTCCCCTTTGTTACAAACGCTACTACCGCCTATTAATGCACATGACTCTCGCAAGCTTCACAGACTTGATAGTAAGCCCTGCAGTATATGCGGGAAACTGAAGGATCTATCAGTTTGTTTATTGCAAACCTGCTTTCCACAACCAATGTGGATCTATGGTAATTGCTTCGTATGATCAGGACGTGGTCAAGCTTTGTGGAAGTATTGATCAAGCGGTGAAATTGATGAGATAATGTCTGAATCACGCTTATCTACCCCAGCATTTGAGCTTCTCTCAAAAAGCAGCTCAGTACCTCAAAGCTTAGTGACGCTGACTCTGCTCTCACTATTACTTCACTTGAAGAACTGGTGAAATCAGTCCTCCTCAAAGTTGATCAGTCGACTCAGCTTAACCTTGATGCCAAACTTAGCCAGTCTCAAACTTTCTTGGCACAGAAAATTGATGCTCTTACCAGTAAACTGGATAATCTACCAAAGCTGTTTTGAAGACTTGTAGGCATCAAGACTGACATCACGCACATCAAAACTCAATATAAACAGCTCACCACTATGGTTCAATCTAATATCTGCAAATCTCTCGTGAGCTTAGTCAACTTGAGATAAATATTGACCAGCATATTGCTACTTGCCCTGACGGCACTGGTGACGTGGCAGAGCAGATGGTGGATTAGCTAGAATTGGAACTGGAAACCATACACCCTGACCTCGACTATCGTGACATCCTGACGGCACAGATCCTCAGGCCTAAAATTTTTTCGTCGACTACCTCCACTATGGTGTTTTAAAATCCTGTACCTGCATATGTGCAGGATTCTGCAACATATCTCTACTTGATCTATGTACACTCTCCCACTCAAATGGAGACAAATGAACCACCTCAACATATTTCTATTTCAGCCACTCTATCATCTTCACCACTCATTAAACTGATAATCAGGAGCAAAATCAGACTTGAGGAGTTCCATACGTTGGCGGTTGACTATCAGTATAATCTGCAAAACGTCAATGAGTATCTCGCTTCCGACAATTTCAGGCTCTACTACACTACCAGATCAAGTACACTTGACCTTGAGCCCAGGTCAGCTGTTTCAACCTAATTTGGGAGAATTTATATAAGCACACATGACCACTTCAAATTAAGTTTCAAGAAGACCTGCATAATTGTTTGAGGATCCACTCGAAATGGTTTCTAGTTCTTTTCATCGTAGTCTACTCTTCATCCCAGTTGATACCAAAACTCATACTACTATCTCACAGTTAGGTTCTCAACTTCTAGATTCTCCTCCTGATCTTGGAGACAACCTGAGGGTCTATCATCTTAATTCCATATTCTATCTCTGCAGAGTAATGCATGCATGTTTCAATATGCTTCGCTAAGATCGTAACACAGTTACAATCAGAGAAAAAGTGGCCGTTACGTATTCTAGCAGTAGGGAGACCCACCGCTTTCTGCAGCGACGGCGTCACTGTTTTCCACAGTTGGACGTTTTCTCCGTGATTGCTCATCTCACCGGAACTACTAATCTCCTCGTGAACTATACAAGCACCTTGGCGACGACTATGACGGAAAGAGCAGATTATATTACTGTCGTTTTCTCTATGTGATTGGGAACCCCGTCACTGAGATGGAGGGCAATAATCACAAGAGTGACAGACACGAGCAAGCATCATTGTTGCAGGAGCCGTTGATCGGCACACACGTGTGAGTGAGGAGTTCTTACACAGCAGAAAATATTGTAACAGTACGTCTGTGCAAGTGCATGTGTGCATATGTATGCGCGCACGCGCGTGTGTGTCTGTGAATGTTTGCGTCAATAAATTGGGGTGTTTTCACTTGTTTTACAGAACAAATCTATCACCAGTTTTGGTGTAGTTGGGCGTGGGGAAAGAGATTAGTCTCTACACATGAAAGTTGATCAATCACTCATCAAAACCCATGCTGAATCTAAAGCAGATAACGTCAAACTAACTATTGAATTCGTGGCATAGTTTTTACAGTAAACTGACTATGCCATTCGATTCTAAAGACATCATCCTAGAATTTTGCGAATATTACACCGAAAAATTATCGAATCGAAATGTGGCATTTCACCATGTTTCATACGAACTGATTATTATTGTTCAAAATGTAATATCAACTTGTGCAAAAACCACAAATCAAATCGCTCATAATCCACTATAAAAACTCACATTCTATTATCTTAATACATATTCTGAGTTATCAATATCATATTTATATAGATCAAGTATTAATAATACTTGACGTCACCTAACTTTCAGTAGTTGTATGTATTGATGGTCAATGCATTGTCTCTATTGTGCTAAAATTTACAAGAAACTATCAATAAAGTATATGTGTCATGAATTGCATCCACTCGATGAGGAAGATTAATCCAAAAAAATGAATCACAAGCTGTGCACTACTTACTCCTTATAACACACCCTTGGCAGAAATAACGAGCCTGGATTCCAGGTGGATTTTAGGATTCAACCAGCGAGGTCCTGGGGTAAAAGGTGGATTTTGGGATAATCCAGGTGGATTTTGAGAGAATCCAGGTGGATTCCGGCAGAATTCAGGTGGAGTTTTGGGATCAACGAGACAGGTCGTGGGAATAATCCAGGTGGATTTTGGGTTAATCCTGGTAGATTTTGGGAAAATCCAGGTGAATTTTGGGAAAATCCAGGCGGATTTTCGGAATCAGCGAGCCAGGTCCTGGGAATGATCCAGGTAGATTTCGGAAGAATTCAGGTGAATTCTAGAATAATCTAGGTGGATTCTGGGAGAATCCACGTGGATTCTCCCAAAACCCACCTTGATTATTCCCAGGACTTGGTTCGTTTATTCCAAAAATCCACCTGGATTCTGCCGGGATCCACCTGGATTCTCTCAAAATCCACCTGGATTATCCCAAAATTTCCCCGGATTATCCCCAGGACCTCCTTGGTTGAATCCTGGAATCCTCCTGGAATCCAGCCCAAACTCACTTGGAATCCAGCCTAAAACCACCTGGAACCCATCTCAAATCCACCTGGAATCCAGCCTGAATCTACCTGGAATCCAGGCTCGTTATTTTCGACAGGGACTAGGCAGTACATATGGATTTCATATATTTTTTTCAGTATCAACAAGAAAATGTTGACGCTCATTTTCTCGGGTAAGATTCATGAATATTGGAATCATGGAATCTACTAATATTGTATTGCAGCGATCTTATTTGTTATCATGTATAAATATGTAGTGGGTATGCTGCAATTTTTTACTCATGGAATGTTATTTGTATGGACACATGCAGGAATGTGAGAGGAATAGAAGAGAAAATCAACAATTTAAGAATATCAAACTTTATTCAAAACTTCCCTATTGCTTGAGAGCAATACACGCTAACGCGAACGATATTCGTGTTAATGAATTGTAAAATAATTTGTCCTTCAATGACGCTGGAGAGGGTGGTAGACAAAAACCCCGCTTCTCCGTCCTAGCTCCTAACTCTCGTTTGAATTTTTTGAATAGATTGCGACGCCGACTGATTGGTTGATCGCTGCGAATTCCTGTAACATAGAAAAACCCGTAATCTCCGAATCTGGCGCGTTTTGTTACAGGAATTGAATTAAGTATTAACGCAGTTAAGATTGAATTTTTATTTCGTACAATTTGAATTAGAACTAAGCGAATTTACCATTGAATTACTAGATCGACTGAACAATCAATTCCGCGGTTTCCAACGACTGAATTTTCACGTACGCGAAATTCCGACATGTACTAACGATTTGGAATTAGAACTTGATGGTCACTAGTCCTTGACGAGGGCGTACGAACGCACAGTCACGTCCGCTCACGATCGCGATCAATTTCTATGATTGCAATATGGCCGTCGCGAGAACAATGGGAAATCTTAAAACTAACACTCGCGGCACTTTGAAACATTCCGACGCGTTTGCGCCTACTGATCCGGATGACCGCTAATCTACCCGTTTTCACGAGCTTTCACGGTTCTTATTCCGGAGGACAAGAAAGAAAATTGAAGGACACGCAGGCGAGGGTAAGGCCGAAGCCTCAGAGCTGACCCACTCGCGAGCGGTTTTGCCTGTTGGCTATTTCCGCCGCTCGGTACTACCTTCTTTGCTTTGTTGCGCTGCACGTGTGCTGGAGTCGTTCCAGGTCGCCACCACGAGGTCGATTTCCGGGCTCCGGAATGAGCTGCTGCTGGAGCTTCCTAGCTGTGTGGCGGGCGAGACGAGAATGTCGAACACGTGGCCGGCCGCTCGCGTCCACGGTGAAACGAACGAGAGAGAGAAGAACTGCGCACAACTCCATGCGCAGCTGCAGGCTTGTGAACGCCGTAGTTCCAATGTACTCAATAGGTGGCTACACGCGAAGGCTCGTTCGCGTGAATAGGGATTGTACGTGCACGTGATCGTTGCATAGCCCCCCCCCCAAGGTCGGAAAATAGAAAATTTTTCGGGCTTCCCTTTTTATTTCTTCTAAAAGATAACGAATCGAGCGAACGAATGATATGTAGTTGTGATAGATGGCTTACTCTCCAAAGGTCAGATCATCTGATCTGCACTCCAGCTCTAGAATATCTTGATCACTGGGAAAGGATGAGGCCTTCTGCAGCGGTTTCCGAAGCTTCGGCAGTATTGTGCGAGTTGACTTGCACCGGCCGCAGGGTGACTCCGGGTAGTTGCAGATAATGCTTCCTTCGCTCCTCCAGGGACGGAATATCGTCCTGCAACCAACTGCTGCTGCTACCGATGTCCTGGACATCGTTCAGGCTGGTCGTCGCTGGCTCGGCTGTTGGTTCAGCTGCGGATGAGGTTGATGGTGTCACCAGTCTCTCTAACCAAGTCTCAACCTTGGAGGTTGAAATTTCGCGCTCTGCGTCATAGCGAGCTTTCGCCACTGGTCCCTTCATTGAAGGCAGGCTGTGGTAGAGCGTGCGGAGCTTCTCTTGCAGTTCATGGTCCTTCAAGGCGTCCCGATACTCCTTTTGTTTATTGATTTGGTCAATTTTGTACAGCAAGGCTCGAATTTTCCTCTTCTCCTTGCGTCTTTTGGCCTTGGAGTTCTTTGGAGGCATCCAGTGAGCTGCTGTGGTACGGTCGAAACTGTGAACTATGAAACATAGCACGAACAACATTAGTTGATGGATGTGAAATTTAAAAAGTTGAAGTAGAAATTTTACGAGTGATAACGTAGGGTCCTCCGTAAATCGGCAAAAACTTCGCGATTACCCCATGTAACGAATCGGATACGTTTTCGGCGCGTACGAGTACTAATTCACCAACATGATACTTGATGATAGCTTTTTCGTTGTTGTGTCGTTCGGCTCGTTTCGCGCCTTTCGTCTTAATTCGCTGGGCTACGAGGGTTAAAATTCGCTCTCGATTGTCACTATTCGACACAGGAACCGCAAGGGATTTTTCCCAGAATCTTTCTGGTTTCTTACAAGTTTTCTTACCAGAATTTCGTATGGGGTGAACTCGATGGTGTCATGATACACTTCATTTAGGCAATTTTTTACGAAAGGTAGTACATTTGCCCACGACTTGTGACTTTGACCAATGATAGATCGAAAGATACGGCTTATTTTACGATGTATGCGCTCGACCAAATTACTTTGGGGATGGCGAACGGACACGAAAACTGGGCAAATATCCATTTCCAATAGTTTGGTTTCCCATTTCCTTGAGGTAAATTGGGTACCATTATCACATATGATACGACTTGGACGTCCGTGCAGAAGAATATAATCTTCAAAAATGCGTTTAATGCACGCGTCTGTATTGGCTTTCTTGAGAGGATATAACGTTACGTATTTCGAAAAGTTGTCTATTACCGAAAAAATGTTTTTCACGCCAGCTCTTCCTACTGGAAGCGGTCCATAAAAGTCAACGGATATGGCCTCATTGACTCGACTCGTAACAATGGGCACCGTCTCGTAATGGTTATTTAAGGTAATATAAGATAATTTCATAAGTAAATAACTTACAGTTGGAAATCAAGCCCACCAGGCAATAGCTGCTTGGACCTCAGCTATGCAGTTTATACAATATAAGTGGTTTTCATGAGTTCAATATTCATGGATATTACCCAAAGAAGTGAGCTACTTGTTGATATCAAAATAATTGTATGAAATTCAAGTACTGCCTAATATGTTATAAGGTGTGAGTAATGCACAGCTTATAATTTATTTTTTTGGCTTAATATTTCTTATCGAGTGGATGTAATTCATGACACATATACTTTATTAATATTTTCTTCTGAATTTTAGCACAATAGAGACAATGTATTGACCATCAATACATACAACTACTGAAAGTTAGGTGACGTCAAGTATTAGTAATGCTTGATCTATATAAATATGATATTGATAACTCAGGATATGTATTAGCATGATAGAATGTGAGTTTTTATAGTGAATGATTGTAATAATACCAAAGACAAGTAATTGCAAGATATGGAAGTGTTGGCGGTACAAGGCTCCCCTTGAATAGTCGTTTTAGCCTATTTTTACCCCTATTTTAGTTAATATATTAATTTTTTGGAAACTTCCAGAGTCCAGGCCCATTTTTTCACTATATAAGCTGTATGTGGTATGAGTTGTGACAACTTTCAATACCCATGGGGTGGGGCTCTTGACGAGCGAACTCCCAGGGTTCAAAAGTAGAGGCTCCAATTGGTAATGTGGAGTACTTTATGTACTCCAATGACCTTGGAGATAATTTTTTCCGTAAAATTCAGGCAATTTTCAGACAAAAGTGTCCCATTCATTTTTGCCTCAGAGGTCATTTTCAGGGTGTAAATCAAGGTTGAAAATGCCTCTGAAACTGTAGAAACAGCAAAATCAGCAAGTTTGCCTATTTATACTGTGCAGGATCGCGACTCATGTTGAGCGAGTTATAGGCCGGAGAGACGCGAAAACAACGAAAAAACGATTGCGGCGCGTTTCCCATCCGACAACTGTCCCGAACCACCGCCGCCGCGGCAATAACAATTAAGAAAAGGGCAGACGGAAAAACATCGAACCTAATATCAAGGAGCGCGAGATAACCGATCATAAGCGAGACGGACATTGATTACGAAGCGCGTCGCATTAGATGCGTCCGGCAATAAAGCGCGCATGGTGCGCAGGCAAAGCGCGTGGGGCCTATTGAGCCGCTCAGTCCCTTCGCCCGCTGTAAATCGCGTGCGGACGCCACGTGCGAGACCCGCCAAGCCAGTCGACTCTTTTACACTCGCGAACGGTATACGGTCGACGCGCGCCGACCCTATTGAGCCGCTCAACGCTCCGCCGGCAATAAACGATGCGCATCCGCCGAGTACGGGTCCCACCGCGCCGAGCCGCACAGCCTCTCCGACCGCAATAAACCGTGCGGGAAGCGTGAAGAGCTCGTAGGATTAGCGTTACTCGTGCAAACGCTCAGCGAAAGCGCATTTGTACGAGCGATCGAGTGCACGCGTTTGAAGTAAATAAATAAACGAGCGAGTGCGACATAGTTGGCGAAGCTGTGAGCAAAGCGCGAATTAGACGTAGTACGAATAAAGAATTTATAATCTAGTATTCATAGTGCAATTCTCGCAGAATTAAGATACGCCTCTCGTCATTTAACGAGTGTCGTGAAGACGGTCCCGTTTATTTGTCGAGAGAGCGTTAGTCGCGCCTTGCTCAGCTGTTGCGTGCGCGAGCCATGAGGGCATTCGCGGCCGTAAAGTCGATATCGATAAGGGAGCTTTGCTCTATTCAGCTAGGGGAAGCGGCAACGCGGATCCAAGGCTGTTGGCTATTTAGGGTGAGCAAGGCCGGTGAGGAGGGCCCAAAGGGCGGGGCCTCCGCCCCCACGCTGTGTCTCTACTTGCAGAAGGAGAACCCCGCGCCGTGTCTTTGACTAGCGGGGGAAGGACCCTGCGCCGTGTCTCCAGACTAGTAGGGGAGAAACCCGTAATTTTGATTGAACGGGGAAAAACCGAGGGGGCGGGGACAGAGTTTTTCTGCTGCAAAAATAAGAAAAATGCTCACTTATTCGTTCTTGCTCGAAAGAGAGAGTACTTCGCTCACGATCGCTCAATTTGTCGCAATCGCACGCCATCTTGATCATAAGTTCATTATTGTATTCGGAATCTTATTATAAGTTTCTAAAATAGTATAGTCCGTCACTTAGGATAGTGAATATTTGTATTCTATTATAATTTTAATCATCTTTAAATAAACATTTATTAGTAAAATTGATGGATAAATGAAGGTGGACAAAATAACAACACACACGGTTAGGTGAAACAAAGTTTAGTCAGCGCGTCGTGTCAAATCGTTCGTAGACACACGGGCACTCAAAGCGGCGGTCAGTACTAGACTGACTGGTCCGAGGGGGCCCACACAGGGAGAGAGAGAGGGGCGCGCCGGAGGGGTGCGACCCTCAGGTACATGAGCTCTGTACATAGGCGTATTTCTAACACTCCCTCCCGACTATGTGACAGGTTTATAAAGAATTTATCCGTGTATTTCATGTATAGTACAACTACATCAGTATTAAAATTATGCTGCTCTTCGGACGGCAGTATTCATTTACATAAAATTCGAATACATATACTTATATATTAATAATGAAATATAAAATCATGATCAGTCAGGATCAGAATTGAATAGTTTACTCTTTCTTTTCTTCTCTGTGTCGATCGTTTTTGTTCTGAGAATTGATTCCTGTAACAAATTGAATTATCTCATATTCATGCCCGTCGTAAGTATACTTAACCTTTGCCTTTCTTCATATATTTTTGGAAGATGTTTCTTTGTGATAATTTTTGTTCTCCAGGTATGCTGTACAGAGCCAGAAATTGCATTGAAGTGAGAAGAAAACTGTGAGTAGATAAGTTTTCATATTATTGGTTATAGTATGATAGTGGTCGACACATGCTCAGAATTGAAGTTTTCATGAGTGAAAATCAATTCTGACCCTGAATTGTCGTCCAATTATACTGCATTTGTTGTCTTTGTGCTTGGATACATGTTATTATTGCTTCTGTATCCAAACACAGAGTGAAAAGTCGATAATCGTTGATTTTCCCATATATTTCATGTTTTACTCTATGTGAGTAAGACATGGAAGTAAGATTTGTTGCATGTACACGCTATTTACTCCTTTCATATGTTTTCTAGGATAGAATGTGATGTCACGTCAGTGACTTCGCAGTCGGTTACAATCCGACCTACTGTTTCGACTGGTTATGTCATCGCCAATCTCGGGATATCTACTTTCCCACGGCAAATTGTCTCAATTTTTTTGAGCATCACTCGCCCGCGAAATCAGTTCGAAGAAGCCGCTTGTTATCAGGGCAGGCCGATTCCACCGACACCGAAATTCGCCTCCGAATTTCAAGCGATACAACTTATCGCTAACGAAGGCGAAGAATACGCTTATCGCGTGAGCAGTCAATCTCGCTCGGTCCTCCCGCACTTCTCCAATAGTATTGGGAAGTATAGCTATACTCTAAATTCAGTGTCTTAGGCGGGGCTATAAAACTACAATTTTATTGCCCGATAACGCCGATTCCCCGAAAACTCGGACCGATAACCTCCGAGTCCGAACTACAACCGACATGCAACCAATCCCTTCCTCTTCCAAAATTACTATAAAAACGCCTTGCCAGGCAATAGGGACGGAAGATTCCGATACAGAGACGATGAACGCGGAGAGATTTTGTTGAAATAAGTAGTTCACTATAGGTCGTGGTCCAAACAACATCTCTGTTCTCAATTTGTATAAGTGTGTGTTAAGTCATTCAAATACTGGGATTGTACCATATTTTTCTTTTTGAGTTATAAATAAAGATTTAATTTCCGTAATCTCTGTTCTTCATCATTTGATCCCGATCTCAGCAAAAGGTTTGTGCTCTTATATTACAATATACTTATACTCTTCCTTCCTCCTCTCTTGGAAAAATAACCGATAGTTTGGCAATAGAACCCCTACGTCGCGAACCCGACGGTATTCGCGTCAGTATCTTTTCACTTCAAAAATCCGTCGTTACAATTGGGGGCCCCTTTTCCGATTTTGCCAACGGGTATTTTTTCAAAAGAGAGTACACATATATCACAAATGGCAGAAAATAGATTACATGATGCAACAGGCATTCTGCTTAAATATGCGCTTAGGGCAAATCCTGCTTTATCTAATAATAAAGAAAATCCTAGTTTCTCTGACCTAATAAACCTCTTTTACTCAAGATATTCAAAAAAAGAAGGAATTGTAAGTTCCTCTCGTACAGAAATTATAAAAAGCCTCCAGGAAATTTTATTTAATATAGTTTCAAGTGACGATATAGAAGAAATTTGCGAAGATAGTATATTTTTAGAATGTTTAATAGAACTAACCAACAGTAGAATCAATCCATCAATTATAATAAAGAAAATTTTAGGAAATGATAGAACAGAAGTAAAGAAAATTGAGAGCTTAGTAACTAATATTGAAATAACAAGCGACTTGGAAACCACACCTAAAATAAAATCGAACGGGGACTTACGAAGTAAAATAGACTTTCACGACTCATACGACAAAACAAATAATTCAATTACACAAAAATCTAAGCAATACATATCTAATATCGAAGAATTAAGAGCGCTAAAACAAAAAATACAAGAACAAGACGCCCTTTTTAGAAAATCGCAATACGGGTACGATTATAATACCATGAGTGAAATTAAGGCCAGTTCGACCGCTTTCAACCTGCCCACATTTAACAGACCAATTTTTCAGCCCACAGAAAATAAATATTCTTTCGACAATACATTCAGCAATAATGAGCATGCAAATAAAGAAGAAGAAATTAATAATCCAATAGAAATTCAGGAACTTATTGAAAAAATTAAAGTACAAGACGAATTAATATCATTTTACGAGACAGTACACGAAAACAAACTTAAGGATAGGAACTCTATAAATATTCATCCCCACACGCAGCGATTCTACGAACAAAACTCATCTAGAGAAAATACACCAAATAATTCGCTTCTGAATTCAACGGTCGGGCTAGTTAGGCCCCTATCAATAAAGGACGCATTAGATCTAATCCCGAAATTTAACGGGGCAAATATTCCACTTAGGCAATTCATCGATGGCTGTTACGAAGCCAGAAACTTAGTACCGCCTTCCTATGAACAGGAATTAGCTAAACTAATAAAATTAACATTAGCAGGCGAGGCCTTAAAATGCGCAAATAAAAGAAATTTATAAACAAAAACAAAATAAATATTATAAATAATTATAAATATTAATATTATATTATAAATTATAAAATATAAAATTATAATTATAATAATAATTATTATTATAATTATAATTATAATTATTATTATATTATATAATTATATTAATATTATATTATATTATTAATTATTAATATTATAAATTATTATAAATTTATAATTTATACTAATTCGATAATTGGATGGCGAAAGCGACTAGTTTGTCCCAGTCTAGTTTATTTCCGGCTCTGGTTCTCAAAAAACTGTTGAGCAGAGAATGGCTTCTCTTAAGAGATCCATTGGCTTGCAGATGATAAGCCGTAGTGGTTTCTAATTTAAATCCTATGATGTTAGCAAATTTGTTCAATAATTTATTTTTGAAGCTGGTCCCTCTATCGCTAATGATTATTTTGGGCACTCCAAACAATGCTATTAGACGTTGTGCTATTGCATTGGCGATGGTTATTGCGGTTATATTGGGAACGGGTACGGCTATACAGAATTTGGACAATGAGCATTCCATAGTAAGGATATGTCTATCCCCTGAAGTCGTTGTTTGAAAAGGCCCGACGGTATCCACTACAAACTTAGCGAAAATTTTGTGCGGGGTGTCGGTGATCACCATAGGTTCTTTGGTTCGGAAGCTAACGGATTTAGATTCCTGGCAAACCTCGCAATGGCGAATGAAATTCTCCACGTCGTCTCTCATATTTTCCCAATAATATTTTTTTCTAATTCTGCGTTAAGTTTTATATACACCTCTGTGTCCTCCAAATAATCTGTCGTGCAAGTCTTGAATGATGGTAAGTCTTGATTGTAATGGGGGCATGGTACATGAGCCAAAACATACCGTAATGGTTATCGGCAAGTCTCCCCAATTCTTCGCTAAGGATCTTAGGGAAAGCTCCTCTAGGTAGGGAATCGGTGATTTCGCCGCGCCTGGCTATTTGGAAAGATTGAATTTCGTGTTCTAGTAATTTAGAAGTAAACTCCTGGAAACATTTTCATACGTTGGAAGGAGTAATGCCATGTTCGAGGGTTTCGGCTACTACGACACTAATTATATATCTATTTCTGTTGTTAGTTATTACTGCCTCGCCTACCTGTCGTTCTGGATTTTTTAATTTTTCTACTGATAAGACATTGAGATCGAGCAATAATTGGTTATTTACGGGGTTCATATTGAAGTCTTGCGTGATGAAATGAACTATATTGTCTTTGAGATATGTAAGCGACTCTCTGGTGATTAAAATTCTTAGCGAATTTGTTTTGGGCGAGGTACCTAGGAAGGATTGGACTCGAGAAAGGTGAGAAATAACACTCTCGTGCTCTTCTCGGTCGGAGATAGTGTGTTGGACAGTGGTCGGATTGGCTGGAGTGCTATGAACTAGGGGCAAAGAATGTATTATCGCATTTTCTCATGATCGCTACTCAATTACTCAAATACAAAAAAAATTAGGTATCCAAAAGGTCCATATCAACGTAAAAAAACCTCAGCTTTCGATCTAGACTAGTTAAAAAAATTAAAAAAAATAGGTTTTTGAGATATGGCCTGTTTTATATTTTTTTTCTGTGAAAATGTGAAAAATTCGGTAAACTAATTTCACCATCGGAAAGCTGAGAAAAAACTACATTGATAGCATATTCAACATTATTTAGATATGGGTCATATAGAGTCGAAAACAAGCGTCGAAAACGTGAGGTTTTAGCGTCCGCGCGCCGGCTTCGGAGAGCTGACAAAGAACGCCCCATAGGTGGAAAAAACAGATTATTAATTGTGGAGCTGCATTCGACAAGATAACTGCAATTAAAAAGTGGACACTTGATAGATTCATAGAAGCTCGAGAAAACCAAACTCCTATTTTTACAAGAGACCTCCAAGTGTGGGCTCTCCAAGCTGAATCACAGTTTTATTCTGAAGATGATTTCCATTTTGCAGAATCAATGAGCTGGATGAATCAATTAGAAAAAGGAAATAGACTCTATCAAAGAAAAGTAACAAAATTTGTTAAACAGACAGAACGACGATCAGATGAGGAAGTTAAAGTATCAGCCATGAATTTCCAAGCTGGATGCAGGTCAATAACAGGTTACAATCTTGACTTCATCATCAACACTGACTAAATGGGATGCGAATACAGATGCAATATTCAACGAACACTGGCATACTAGGGTCAAAGAACAGTTGGAGCGAGTATTGGAAATTTGAACAAAGTGACTCATAGTGCAACGGGCACTTTTTGCCCCTGCGCACTGGCAACCCCGCCTTGCCACCTCGCCCCTGGAGCACGGCAATGCCGCGCCGTCAGCCGGTACCCGCCCGCACCGCGTGGAAGGGTCCCCCAGCTCGCCGCGCTCCCACTACTCGCGCGCTCTGCCCACACCGCGCGCCCGGGCCACCAAGCGCGTCCCCACTCCAGCCGCCGCAAGAGAAGAGGCTCGCGCCGCCGGGACTCTCGGCTGCAGCTGCTAATGCTGCGCGCAGCGGAGAGTCAGTTTACTCCAGACCAGGCTACCAGCAACAACTCTCCTCTTTTTACAGAGCACATTGCGCCGCGGTGCTCCCCCCCCCCCCCCCGCGCTTCACAGAACGAGAGGAAGTCATCCAGATCGCCAACGCAGTTAGCTGTCTCAAGTACCAGGTAAGTGGTTCACACAGGTGATAGCTTCGAGCGATACCTGTGTGAGAATCCCTACACTGGTTGGGTCTGAGGCCTTACATCTCCTCACAGGGATATCGAGCGATGCTGTATAGGCTAGCTCGATATCTTAACCTGTGTTGTTAGTGCGGGCAGCCCAACCTTATCCCGAGTACACATACACACACACACACCCGCGTTGCGCAATTCGATCCTCGCTTCCTCCCTTTCGTAGACAATTTTTAATCAAGTTTTTTTTTTCTTCTTATTATTCAATTTGATTGAATCCTATCGTGTTCCGCGCTCACGCCCTCATAGCCGTGTACGATTATTCCCTCACGCATTGACTCCGTGCGATCACGATCGGTTGACCCCGTCGGCTTACCCCGGTGTTCCCCGTGAGGTTGACCTCATTTACGTTGCTGTGAGGAAGCGCTTGACACGATCCGGTTCCGCATTCACGCTGTTGCTTTCCCAACACAACGTGCGCCCTAGAGACATTCCTCTGCCCTTGTTCTGAATGTGGCTACACGTCTGACATTGGAGGGAACGCTCGCGTACTAACCGGTGATGGTCCCCATCGCCTCCCGGAATGAATGTTGAATCTCTATATTTTTTTTTGAGTTTCTTTCTCACCGTTTTCTTTTTAGTTGCCCTAATTTCGCACTCCAACTAATCAGGACTAACGGTGACTAACCATTTTTGTTCTTCTTAGTTCTTGCACTGATTACTATTGTTTTCCATATAGCTACTCGTTGAGCTTTATTCTTGGTTCTTTGTTTTTGCTTTGAATTATTTGAGAACATTACGATTTAAAGTCTATTTTTATTTTCGCACTGTGAGCACATTTTTAGTTATTTCCCCCCCCAGTTAATTGATTCTTATCATATGTCAGAAAATTTTCTTTTGTTGTTTACTTATTCTCTTGACGTGCTCTCGGTTATTGCAAATCGAATGTTCGTAGCTTCTTCCCTCGTTCGCTATGATGACGACGACCTAGCTGAGGCTTGTGTGCTAGTGAAGCAGGCAATATTCTGAGCGAATCCCGAATAACTCAATAATTGCCGAACATTCATTATCAAGCAGTAGAATCTCGCGTCCCAAGTTCTTTTTTTTTCATCTAAGATAAAATCTCTTTCGTGTTGAACGACCCTGAATCCCACACCCATCCCTCATCTAGTTACAATACGAGCATTTATGCTCCTCCTCTCCCAAATAACATCTAATAAAAAAAGGTCGTCGCATAAATGGTACCCCTGGTGGGACTTGGGATGCCTGAATCACGGTCGCTAACCTGAAATCACCCCTTACGCTCAGTAATTTCAAATCTTTCACTTGGAGAAATCGTTCTTCGTTAAAATTAGAGTAACAACGCCTAATTATCATTCTACGCAATCCATCGTTTTTTTTTTAACTTATTCTTCTGTTTTTTTTTCTTTTTACCGACAGTCAGACTGCGGTTTGGGGATAGTGACCGCTATTGATTTACTTGATTTTCCGTGTTTTTTTTTTGTTCTTTCTGCTTACGAGTAAGTTAACATTGCTGATTGAACAACGTCGTTACAATGGCTAACCTTACCCCCAAAAACTCAGCCGAAACGACCCAAGGAACAAGTCCACAGGCTACGGAAAACATACACGTCCAAATAAACAATACCTTGGCCGCGAGCGGAACCCATAATACCTAGGAACACGGCGCAGTAAGAAAACGCACGTCGCGGAGAAATCTGCACATGCCACCGGAAAACTCCCCTTTAGACACACGACGGAGACACCGGAGAAACCCGAGTTCTCCCATGCCTCCCATGCCTTTCGAAGCTGAAAACCTGCCCTCGCAAGAAACCGTAGTAAGTTTTTCATTGGCGAATCAGGTTAGGCGTGCCAGTGACCCGAGTCACGATGTAAATTCGCCCTTGCCTAGAACCCAAGACCGCCGTCAACTGGTTGTATCGAGCCCGGGCTCGGACGAAATTGAATTACCTGGATTCTCGCGAGGACACGCCCGTGAGACAAATGAAACCCTACGGTTAATGGGGCACATCCAGGAGCAGACGAGAGAGCGCGTGACGCATACAGAGGCCCGATTGAGCCAACTTGAGCGCCTGTGCCAGAGCTTCAATCGTCTTGATGCACGGCTTGAGACGCAGGGAAATCGGCTCGAGGTCCACGCACAAGAACTCGCACGGGCAAATGAGCCAAAAAACTGCCAGATGAGAGTCAGGCGGCAAATCCCTGTGGTCGATTCGCGTCAGCTGGGTACGAATACTCGCCAGCCTAATGGGAACTATCAAAATTCGACATTCCTACGGAGAAACGATCGACCCAACGACTCGCGAAATCACCCGAATAACCTCCGTGCCTCAACCCCCCCAATCGAGCCAAAGATATTCTCGGGACGGATCGAGTAACCAGATGCTGCCTCGATCAAACACAACGAATGTCAACGAGGTCGATTACGAGATAGAGCCCGCCGAGACCGACGAAATGGAAAACCACGAGCCGGCAGAAAACTAATGAGTGTTGCTTCAATCGAACATGAGCCTCGCGACGTTCCCATTGAAGCAACACTATCCATTTTTGATTGTCCACGCGAGGAATTACTGGCTGAAGATCCTTCACAGACGAATCGAGTCTCTCCCGATACGCAGTGTCCAGAGTTAACCCTTTTTATCGGCAATTACCAAACCACGGCTCTCATAGACACGGAAAGCAAAATCACGTGCGTATCGGAAGAGATTTATTTGGCAAACCTGTCAGAATGGAAAGCGTTCCCTACCCTTCCTCTCGTGGGATTCAAGGCTAGCGGTTTCACCGGAGAGAAATCCGTGAGCTTAAAAAAAATCTTTCGCGCTGATGTCGTCATGGGAAATTTGAAATCATACATGGATTTCATTGTGGTTCCAAAATTAACCCGTCCCTGCATCGTCGGAGCAGATAAGCAAGCGCGCTTAGGGCTCATAATTAATATGAAGGATCGCGTTTTGCAAGGAAACGAGTTAAATCCAATTGCGTTTCAAGCTCAGTCAACGTCTCCAGACGATAAATTCCGCATAGAGGCGTTGCTATCGGACCTACAATCAGATCAAGACGACGAGAACAAAATCATGTTACCGTACCGCGAACCCACGCTCTACGAGGAGGGCCAATATTGCCTCTCGGATCGGGAAATTGATGAAAAAATCGCGACGATCGATACCATTTCCCGTGCCGGAAAGCAACAACTTCGTGCGCTGATCTGTCGATTCCGGCACGTCTTTGAAAAAATACCTGGTCGATTTCGCTCTTATGAACACAGGCTCATCATGACCTCTGAGGAGCCGTTTTTTCAAAAGCTTTACCCGTGGCGCAGAAGCATAAAGCCAGAGTTGACGCAGAGATTGAGAAGATGCTCGAATTAGGCATCATTGAGCGCTCCGCCTCTCCCTATATCAGCCCATTGGTGGCCACGGTTAAGAAGGACGACTCGGTTTGTTTGGATGCGCGACGACTGAATCGGCAATTACAGAGTGACCACGACGGCCCGGAGGATATCGAATCGGCCTTCAGGAAGTGAGGTAATTTCCAATTAATGTCCTCTTTCGACCTCACATCCAGTTTTTGGCAGATTCCCTTGGCCTCGGAGTCGCAAAAGTACACCGCTTTTATGTACAACGGAAAAACATATCAATATCGCGTGGTTCCCTTTGGTTTAAAGGTAAGCACAGCCGCATTAAAAAGGGCCGCAGAAAGCATCATACGGGAACGGACCGCGTTTGTAATAGATTTCGTCGATGATTGGCTCCTCTTGACGAGAACTATCGAGGCTCATCTACAGCTTCTCGAACGACTATTCATCAGCGTTGAGCGGGAAGGGATTACCCTGAAGTTCTCGAAGGTAAGATTTTTCCGCAAAGAGATCAAGTTCCTCGGTCACATCCTAACGATTCACGGGCTGAAACCGGAGAGAGAGAAAATTGAGGCGATCCATAATTTCCCTTGTCCACGGAACATAACCGAAATAAAATGAATCCTCGGCCTAATCGGATTTTCATCCAAGTTCACGGACAAGATCGCTAAGAACAATCAACCTCTCCTGGAGCTCACTCGCAAAGGAACCAAATGGCGCTGGACGGAGGAAGCGGAAAACTCGTTCAGGGCTCTTAAACAACTGTTTACTGAGGATGCATTTTTGAGCCATCCCTCACGTGAGGTACCTTACATCCTACAAACGGATGCGAGTTCGTATGCTCTTGGGGCGATGCTCGCCCAGCGCCCTAAACAGGACCTGCAGATCGTGCAATTGGCGAGTCGCGTTCTAAAGGGGGCTGAAATGAATTACTTCGTGTCTGAATTGGAACTCCTGGCGATCGTCTGGGCATTGGTTGAATTCAGGACATACATCTTGGGATGCAAGATTATTATCGAGACCGACCATAAAGCCCTGTCATTTTTATTAACGTGTCGGTTCCTAAACTCGCGACTAACTCGTTGGATGCTCGCCATTCAGGACTACGATCTTGGAATTTCTTACATCGAGGGTACCGAGCATAAAATCGCTGATGCACTTAGCCGAATCGGAGAGCCGGCGAATAATGATGAACGCGCGCTTATCGCAATAACCCTTTTACGTAAACCGGAAAAAAACATTGATTCAGAACCTGAAGGAGATCGCGGTGCGACAAGCCGAGGATGGCAAACTAAGAAAGATCATTGACTCCGTAAATGGGGGGGGGGCCGCCCTCCATACCGGTTGATAAATTCCATTCTCTTCAGAGGCTTACCTGGCAAGGAGAGAATTGACTTACCTTCTCAGATGGCAAGTAAGCTAATCTTAGAGACACATGACTTGTACGGTCACCCAGGCGCGGCTAAGGTCGCAAGGATGCTTGCGGAAACTTTCTACATTCCGCAACTCCGGAGGCGAGTTAGCGCATGCCTGCGTCATTGTGACTCCTGTCAACGGAATAAGATATATTCTAAAAGCACGCACAGTAAGACGACTTCAATTCTACCCGCCGGCATTAATGATTTAGTGTCCATAGACTTTTTTGGTCCGTTGCCGGTATCGAGGGCAGGAGTTAGGTATATATTATCAGTCATTGACGCGTTTTCCAAGCTAATCACACTGTATCCTATCCGCCGAGCCGATACAAGCACCGTAATTAACAAGGTTTTCGGTGATTACGTGCCTCGAATTGGTCGCCCTAACAGAATTATCTCCGATAATGGGACCCAGTTCTCTTCTCGTAAATGGGTGGATCAGGTCATGGCTGAAGGCATTAAGCCCATATTCGCGGCGATTCGCCACCCACAAAGCAATCCGGTCGGAAGGATTCATCAAGAGTTGAGTCGACTCCTACGGACATTAATCTCGGATAAACATAAAGCTTGGGCAAACGTGTTGCCTTTCGTGGTAGACTGTTTAAACGAAACCCATCACGACACCACGGGACTCACTCCTGTAGAGGTGTATTTTGGCAGGAAACCCACCCGGTTCTGGGAAAAATTCATTACGACCCCTCCTAAACCAATCATGGACCGCGAGCGACTACTCACGTTTGTCTCAGAATGGATTCGTAGGAAGGCTAAATTACGAGCCGATAAACACAATCGCGCAAAGCCAGTCGTCCGCTATCACCCTCGCGACTTAGTTCTCGTGCGGGCCGAAAACGTATCCGATTCTTTGGGAGGTGTAATCGCCAAATTCCTGCCCCTCTCCGAAGGCCCCTACGTGATAACCAAAGCTTTCTCCGTATCAACATTCGAACTCATGCATCCTGAAACATCAACCATACGAGGAAAGTTTCACAGCTCTTCTCTCCGTCCTTATTTTAGCCCAGCCCAAGAAGATGGAATCGCACTACGCACCCAGGAAACAGCGAAGGAGGGTAGACAGGATCACCAGCTGCATTGATGATCTTATTGCCATGCAGCAGGAAAAACGGAGGCTTGAGGAGATTGAGCTCGTTGCACACTTCTCTGATCTCTACCACGCGCCGCGACAAGGCACTGGGGAGGTGGCTAAGGAGCGCCAGCGAACGAAACTCCGGCATTATGTGCGTTGCATTCTGGTCTGGACTCGCACCCCAGATACCCCCGATAACCAGCTGGTGGTCAAACCGATATCAGAGTACGACTCCACATACAGGCCGGTCGAGCGCCCGCCCACCGCGTTTCCAGGACTTTCCAGCAAGGGGGAATACCGAGCTCTGTGTGGCGCCATAGTGAAGCCCAGGTCCCAACAGTTCAAGACAGTCCCTCAGCCTCCGGAGATCATTGATCTCACCGAGGACAGCGATGAGGAGTTAATGTCCCATCGCCGGAGGGAGATTTATGGCCACCTGATGAGGAGGGAGGGTGAGAACAAGTCACCCGCAGCGACGGAGACTAGTGAGGATGAAGACATACTGGAGGTCCATGCCGCTCACGAAGGTCTATTCAAGGGAGAGTGAGGATGGAGTACATGGTCGTTTTGTGTCGTCCATCAACAGAACCTTTGTTTTATTGGGTCACTCAGGTCTATATGCATATTTTTTTCTTTTTTTTTTCTTCCTTCTTACTCTCTTCTCTCTCGTTCCTTATTTTCTTTCTCGTTTTTTTTCTTCTTCTCTCTCTTATTGCCTCATGACGTAAAGCTCACGTGGCTTTAGCTCACGTGACCTTTAGGGGGGGGGGGGCTATGCAACGGGCACCTTTTGCCCCTGCGCACTGGCAACCCCGCATTGCCACCTCGCCCCTGGAGCACGGCAGTGCCGCGCCGTCAGCCGGTACCCGCCCGCACCACGCGGAAGGGTCACCCAGCTCGCCGCGCTCCCACCACTCGCGCGCGCTGCCCACACCGCGCGCCTGGGCCTCCAAGCGCGTCCCTACTCGCGCGCTCCCACTCAAGCCGCTGCAAGAGAAGGGGCTCGCGCCGCCGCGACTCTCGGCCGCAGCTGCTAATGCTGCGCGCAGCGGAGAGTCAGTTTACTCCAGACCAGGCTACCAGTAACAACTCTCCTCTCTTTACGGAGCACATCGCGCCGCGGTGCTCCCCCCCCCCGCGCTTCACAGAACGAGAGGAGGCCATCCAGATCGCCAACGCGGTTAGCTGTCTCAAGTACCAGGTAAGTGACTCACACAGGTGATAGCTTCGAGCGATACCTGTGTGAGAATCCCTACACTGGTTGGGTCTGAGGCATTACATCTCCTCACAGGGATATCGAGCGATGCTGTATAGGCTAGCTCGATATCTTAACCTGTGTTGTTAGTGCGGGCAGCTCAACCTTATCCCGAGTACACATACACACACACCCGCGTTGCGCAATTCGATCCTCGCTTCCTCCCTTCCGTGGACAATTTTTAATCAAGTTTTTTTTTCTTTTTATTATTCAACTTGATTGAATCCTATCGTGTTCCGCGCTCACGCCCTCATAGCCGTGTACGATTATTCCCTCACGCATTGACTCCGTGCGATCACGATCGGTTGACCCCGTCGGCTTACCCCGGTGTTCCCCATGAGGTTAACCTCATTTACGTTGCTGTGAGGAAGCGCTTGACACGATCCGGTTCCGCATTCACGCTGTTGCTTTCCCAACACGACGTGCGCCCTATAGGAATTGTCTCTTTAGAGACAATCCCTCTGCCCTTGGTACGAGTGTGGCTACACGTCTGACAATGGAGGGAACGCTCGCGTACTAACCGGTGACGGTCCCCATCGTCTCCCGGAATGAATGTTGAATCTCTATATTTTTTTTGAGTTTCTTTCTCACCGTTTTCTTTTTTGTTGCCCTAATTTCGCACTCCAACTAATCAGGACTAACGGTGACTAACCATTTTTGTTTTTTTTAGTTCTTGCACTGATTACTATTGTTTTCCATATAGCTACTCGTTGAGCTACCTGAGCGACCAGGGCGACGACGAGGAACTTCCCGTCAGTCCTGGCATCGCTGTCGGAGAAAACCCCTACGATGGTTTCTCCCCTGAGCGAGTCAAGGAGCACCTTGGTGCAATAATTCACCGGGCTTTTTCTGCTTAACCGAGTCAGTTCTTTTTTTTTATTTTTGGTTCTTTGTTTTTGCTTTGAATTATTTGAGAACACTACGATTTAAAGTCTATTTTTATTTTCGCACTGTGAGCACATTTTTAGTTATTTTTCCCCCCAGTTAATTGATTCTTATCATATGTCAGAAAATTTTCTTTCGTTGTTTACTTATTCTCTTGACGTGCTCTCGGTTATTGAAAATCGAATGTTCGTAGCTTCTTCCCTCGTTCGCTATGATGACGAAAACCTAGCTGACGCTTGTGTGCCAGTGAAGCAGGCAATATTCTGAGCGAATCCCGAATAACTCAATAATCGCCGAACTTTCATTATCAAGCAGTAGAATCTCGCGTCCCAAGTTCTTTCCTTTTCATCTAACATAAAATCTCTTTCGTGTTGAACGACCCTGAATCCCACACCAATCCCTCATCTAGTTACAATACGAGCGTTTATGCTCCTCCTCTCCCAAATAACAACTAATAAAAAAAGATCGTCGCAATAGCTACACTGCACAGTATTCTATCACTGCATCTGGGAAATTGTTACCCAAAGTATTTTTCTTTCTCCAGGAAATTTCTGGACAATTTGGCCCTAGAATATTCACAAGAATGTTCTTATTACTTGTTCAAAATCAGGGAAATTATCCACAGCGCTTGTAGATATTTACATGTCTGAAATATTAGCACCGTACGTTCAGAATAATAAGTTTATTTTTGTGCTCGACTCTCGGAGTGGACAATGTTACGTGGCGTGATCCTTTAACGCTGGGTTCAGATTTCGGCTGCGGTATTGACCGTAGACGTTTTACTCGGTAAGGTTCTGTTACGTGTCGAATCAGGTTATCAATGACTCAGTTCTCAGGGATAGGATTATATGTGCCTTTATTCCCTATTCACTTCACTCAGAGAGCTCGTGTAATTATTCCAAATACTAGTGTACAATATGAGCGTTGGACTGTCTATCGTCTCCGCGTAACTCGCGTGACTCCCGTGTCTCTCCCGACTAACTCACCAACGACTGACCCCAAGTGCCTTGAGGCGGTCGTATTTAATCCTCCGTGAGGATGCCGTTGCAACCCCTTGGTGGCGCGCTCGGTGGGAGGCGGTCGGTCGCCTCCCGCCGTCTCGAGTTACGCTCCGTGCGTCACGATTTCAACATCGTCCTTCTAGAACGTTCCGATATTCGTGGCGTGGCCCCGCGCAATGCGATTCTAATAATCGCGGGGCTAGCCACGTGACACGTTAGGGCCGCCATCCCGTCATCCCCGACGGACCATCCATCAGAAAATAAAAATAAAAAAAATTTCCCAAGATTCTAATCCCTTGAATTTCCGTGGTTCGTTGAATTTCATTGATACCTTATAAACGCTTATTCTGTATTATATTACTAATGCCGTTAATCATATTCTCGGCCGCCGTTTATCTATCAAGTATGTCCCAGTTGTTAAGTATCGTCCTGTCATTGTCTGATTTTACTGATACGGACGTTCGTCTTACAATATGATACATTGACGATATATATATATATATATATGCGAAATTTATTATCATTAAAAGAATGACTGTGCGGTCTAATATTCCTATTTTTCTACAATTGAGGGGCTGCGTGGAATAAGGGCCCTTATTCCATGTGGAATAAATGGGAGTTGGGCCCTTATTCCACGCAGCCCCTCAATTGTTGTGCTACATGTTAGTGTAACAATTATGTATGTGTGTAAGTGTGATGATGGTTTGTGTATATGTCACACTGATACATCAATCTAACCTAAGGTGGTTCTCTCAGTGTACTAAATCATAAATAAATATATTTCCATCAATAATTCTTTTTATCAAGTCAATGTTCGTGGTCCTCGAATGATTGGTTATCTCACAGGCCCTTCCTTGGTAATGTGACGTCGGGAATTAATTGACGCGGCGCGCGTGCTTATATCGCGTATTGGAGCCAAGCTTTCGCTTATAGCTCGGGACTCGGTTACACGTTTCGTTTGGCGACTTGACATTTGACACGAAACAAACAAAAAATGATGATACGCGACCTAACGGTTATACCTACCTACTCTCCGCAATGCGTTTACTCGTCTAAGTTAACTCCGTTTCCGGAAGATTCAGACACGCACGAGGGTTCAATTAGAATTGGAAAGGAACTCGGTCCAATCGTGAGGCTATACGCTCAATTTCTTGAGGCGGTGCTCTCACTCTCTAACTACCGTGCTCTGGCGCAATAATCAATTGTCCGAGAGGAATAGGAAGCAAAGGGAATGTACTTGTTATAGAATTGTTGAATAAAAATCGTTGTACTTACTTTTCCTTTGATGATTTTATTTTCTTCAGTGACACGAATACAATATAATAATTTCAAAGAATCAAGGTCAAGCCTATGTGATTCTATACAATTTGAAACTTTAAAAATCTAACTGCTCCAAGGCAGAATAAAAAATTTTAATAAATGGGTACTAAGCCCGAAAAATGGGAAAACGCTCTCCAAGAGTAACAAATTTCTAAATTTTACAAAATTTTCAAATTTCTCAAATTTCTCAAATTTCTCAAATTTCTCAAAATTCTCACATTTCTCAACTTTCTCAAATTTTTCAAATTATCCAAATTTTTCAATA
Organism: Aphelinus atriplicis; assembly: GCA_020882685.1. Taxonomy (NCBI): domain Eukaryota; kingdom Metazoa; phylum Arthropoda; class Insecta; order Hymenoptera; family Aphelinidae; genus Aphelinus; species Aphelinus atriplicis. The sequence goes on from JAJGQD010000006.1 coordinate 2,450,228, forward strand.
TTTCCAAATTTTTCAAAATTCTCAAACTCAGATTTTCCAAACTTCCACTTTCCAAAATAATCGAATTCCCAGAATGTCACAATTTCCAAAATCTTCAAACTCCTTGATAAGACCGATTACTTCCGCGATAAGAAAAATAATTGATTAAGTCCAAATCCTGGCGGCTTGGCGAGCCCCCTTGGCGAGCTTGGCAAGCCCCCCGCTTATGTCGGTACTGCGGTAACCTGTTGATGAGCCCTCTTGGCGAGCTTGGCGAGCCCCCTTGGCGAACTCTCGCCGGAGGACTCTCACGGGTGGGCTTTACAGGTAGACTTCCATGCCTGTCGGCATTGTAGTGTGCTGCCGGCACCTGGCGAACTTTTCCAAAATTTTAAAAATTTTAAAAATTCTCAAATTTACCAGAATTTTCAAATTTTCCAAATATTCCAAAATTTTCAAATTTTCAAATTTCTCAAATTTTTCAAAATTTACAAATTTTCCAAAATTTTTAAATTTCTTCAAATTTTAAAACTTTCCAAAATTGCCAAATTTCTCAAAATTTTCTAATTGTTCAAAATTTTCAAGTTTTTCAGAATTTCCGAATTCTCCAATATTGTCAAAATTTTTTTTTTCAAATTCCCAAATTTTTCAAAATCAATAACAAAAAATAAAATATTTAAAATTAATGTTAGAAATACGCCTATGTACAGAGCCCATGTACCTGAGGGTCGCGCCCCTCCGGCGCGCCTCTCTCTTTCTGAATTTTGTATAATTTGTACAATAAAACATATCTTTCTATCTATCTATCTATCTCTCTCTGTGTGGGCCCCCTCGGGCCAGTCAGTCTAGCGCTGACCACCGCTTTGAGTGCCCGTGTGTCTACGAACGATTTGACACGACGCGCTGGATAAACTTTGTTTTACCTAACCGTGTGTGTTGTTATTTTGTCCACCTACATTCATCCATCAGGTTATTGGCCCAGCACGCTTCCACTGTGCGCTAAAGTATAAGTGACATAACATAGTGGAATAAACAGTGTAGTGAAGTGACGCAAACACAGCCGGAACATCCCATTCGAATTCAAGGAGAGGATTCACATCCACGCCATAGCCGCCTTCACAGTATCAACGAATTATCGGATCTACATCAACGAGACATCGATGCCGCGGAGTCAAAATGTCGCATAGCGAGTGAGTCACAGCGTCCGGACGCGCATCGGAAGGAGAATTTCTCTCCTCCCCCCTTTTACTTCCTTCGGCACGCTACAGTATTAAAGCGGGCGCGCAAATTCTCTCTCTCGCGCGGGGATTTTCCACACGTCAGCTACTTAGCTCTCCCTACGCAGGAGAGCTCAGCTGACTCTCCCCCCTCCCCGCCAATACTCCGCCGTGGGCCAGGCGAGCCGGCGGCAGCAGCCGGAGGGCCGCCGAGAGAGAGCGGCGCATCTTCATGAGCGCATGAGCAGCGCGCGGGCAAGGGCTGCACTTACGCACTGGCGGCCGTTTGCCCCGCTCCCGCTTTGGCCGTAGGGCCGCCGAGAGAGAGCGGCGCATCTTCATGAGCGCATAAGCGGCGCGCGGGCAAGCGCTGCACTTACGCACTGGCGGCTGCTTCCCCCGCTCCCGCTTGCTCTCGCTCTCTCTCTCTCTCTCTCTCTCTCTCTCTCTCTCTCTCTCTCTCTCTCTCTCTGTATCTATCTTCTAGCGGGCTCGCTCTTTCTCGCTCTCTTTCTATCTTTCTCATTCATTCGAATATTATTTTCATAGGAAAAGCACCATGGAACGATGCTTTGAAGGGTGCAGAACAGCTCTACGAGAGCTGGGTGTACACCCACAGAAACGAGTTGTCGTAAAGATGAGCGACGATAGTATAGATCTCTGTATTGAAAACGGAGAAGTATTTAATATAGGTGTGTAGTCTAATCCATCGATTAATTGAAATATTTATCATTCTTTATTTGAATATAGGTGATGGGAAATACCACTTGTGCTGAGTTGCTTGTGTAATGAACCGTTGTTTACACGGACATTCCACAAGTAACTAGGGCGATTTTAAGAGTCAGTTTGATGTTCGACTACTCCTTTAATCGACCAATTCAGTCTCGATTCCACTTGTTGTCGGTTAATCAAGATTGGATCCAATGGCAAGCTAGTGCCACTACCTGGCGAGTAAAGCCAACTGGTGGCAGCGTGACACTATATACATTAAGATTGGGTCATGGATTTTTCAATTTCACGAAATAACCCTGATAGGCTCGAACCGGTCTGATAATATTGTAGATTGCTCATAAAAATCGAAATTCCTCCACTTTATACCTTGATTTGTCTCCCGGGAGATACGTTTTTCTTGTAAAGAGTCCTGATTTGTAGGTTAAATTCAGAAAATATTTTCGTTCCAATTCTTCTCCAAGAAATCTCGAATACGACCATCGAACTATCGTAAAAATCGTAAAAAAATTTTTTCAATTTTTTAGAATGTACTTGGGATTTTTTTTCTCGGCTCCAAGATGTCTAATCGCAAAACCGATACGTACGTTTGTGGACATTGTATTGAGGAACCCTCAAAAAAATTTTCAGCCCAAACCACTGAAAATAAGTCTCAATTATTCACCTCCTCCTGCATCACGATTCCACCTTCATTCTGCGACGTCATAAAGATATCCATTTGATTCACACAAAGTAATTAGCATACATGCGATGCGTGCGTGGGAGAATGTGCGTGTGTGAGCGTGTATGCGCACACAAACACACAAACACACACACACACACACACACACACACACACACACACACACACACACACACACACACACACAACACACACACACACTCACCCTCACACATACTCACACACACACATACACACACACACACACACACACACACACACACACACACACACACACACACACACGCGCACACACACACATACACACACACACACACACACACTCACCCTCACACATACTCACACACACACACACACACACACACACACACACACACACACACACACACACACACACACACACACACACACACACACACACACACACACAGGCGCACATCCTCCCACGCACACATCGCATGTATGCTAATTACTTTGTGTGAATTACATGGATATCTTTATGACGTTGCAGAATGAAGGTGGAAACGTGATGCAGGATGAGGTGAATAATTGAGACTTATTTTCAGTGGTTTGGGCTGAGAATTTTTTTGAGGGTTCCTCAATATAATGTCCACAAACGTACGTATCGGTTTTGCGATTAGACTTCTGGGAGCCGAGAAAAAAAATCCCAAGTACATTCTAAAAAATTGAAAAAATTTTTTTTCTGGGGTGGTCGATACGTCATTAAAACCGCCGTAAAAATGAATTAGAATATGAAATTACAGCCTCGTACGATTTTTTCTTAACCATGTTAAAATTTAGGTAGGCTACCCCCTTAAGGGGGGATATACAGTTAGAATGAAAAAAAAAATCGATTTTTTATTTTTTCATAAAAAGTTAGTAAATTTCCCGTATAATATGCTCCTGAAACCCTTTCTTCGAAATTCGAACCCCAAGTGTTTTTCCCAAGGGATTGCTGATTGAAGTGTAAATACGATTTAACGGTAATTTAAAACTTTAAACGCGTTTTTCTCAAAACTGCATTTTTGGAGTTTATGCCGGTGATAACTCGAAAACTAATTATCCGATTGAGCTGAAACTTATAGGATTTCTCTATTATAGTATTGCCTATCAGGTGAATTGCAAATTATTGTAATATTTTATTATTAAATATGGAAATATGTGAGAAAATGGCGGGGAAAAAATTGAAAAAAATTGAGTTTCTCGAAAAATATCTGCCAAAAGTGCAAATTTTTTTTAAAATTTTTTTTTGATAATTCATCCACTAACTGTGAATGTAATTAATGTAAATTTTTCTTGATTTTTTTATTTCCGATCAAAATTGCGACCAGGAGAGCCGGCACAAGCAATATAGAGGTACTTTTTCAACGTTATCTAACGGCCGCCATTTTCTTAGAAAAAATAAAAAAAAAATATTTTTGTATACTACATGGATCAACTTATAACTGTCAACAATTTTCGATGGATTTGATTAAAAACTACCCTTGAAAAACGATTTTCAAAAATGAGTTTTTTTTCTCGTTCTAACTGTATATCCCCCCTTAATTATTAGATGATCTCGCATGTGCAAACGGTATTATTCGTTTTGATATTCATAAAGCAATTCAAGAATTGAGAAAAAGCAGATAGTGAAAGTTGACAGAAAGTCGAAGAAAAACATAAAGCAAGTAGTGATCATCATAAATAAGCTACCTGAACTCCAACCTAAATATGATTGTGTAAGTATCATCAATCAATTACCACAAAAGGGAACACAATTGGTGTGGATTCTGGAATCCACAAGTTTTAATCTCAAAATCTCAAAATAATAATATAAAATTATCATGTTAAGAAGTATTGCCGATCCCATTTTTACTTTCTTAACACATGAATTTTGTTCGGTTCGTCATTCGTGAAACAATTGCAGTTAGAAATATGAAAAAAATTACCTACTTGACTGCTTTTGTGTTTGAACACGTGCGTTTGGAACCTTCGATTTCTTTAACTCATCTGCTAAATATTTTCGATATCTTTCTTCCTCATCAATCACTCGATTTCTATGGTCTTTTTTTATATTTTTCTATATTATTATCCTACCTACACACATAACCTTGAAAACATTCCAAGTATAGAATAGTACAAAGTTGTAATAGCCTAACTTGCTTCTGAACTATTTAGAAATTTACTAAAGAGATACATGCCGTGATACAGCTATATATGATCCTCTCTGTATTCAAAGCTTTCTGGTATGAAATGAACAACCGTCTGATAGTTGCATATTTTATCTTGTAGATCAAGCAAAATGCCAGAACTAACTGAACTCGACAAAGCTGCAACATCAGAGCCAACCAAGGATGAGGCAGCAGCAGTTGGCTCTGGAACAGATTCAGATTCTGACTACACAATTCCAGAATTAGAAGATGCAGCGACAGGCAGTGGATTATCAGGAGCAAATGTACCTGGCATTGATATCCCACATAACATGCAACATTGCGTTGAAATATTTCACTGAAATATTTCAATGCAGCTTCCGGAAGCGGATTTGGTATCTTTCAATGAAATAGTTAAAAAATATTGCATCAATATTTCATGAAAGATTCAACAAAATATTTCACAATATTACAATGAAATATTGCAGTGCAAGACTACTGCAAGATTTCTGAGATATTTTCCTGAAATATTCTATGCAACATTGCTGCAAGATTCCTGCAAGATTTGACTGCAAGGTTGAAGACAGTCAAAAGCTGCATTGAAATATTGCAGAAATATTGCATTGCAAGATTTCATGCAATATTGCTGCAAGATTTCTGAAGATTCTTCTGCAAGCTCATGTAAAGTCAAAGGCTACATTGGAATATTGCACAAATATTTCGATGAAAGATTTCATGCAATATTACTGCAAGATTTCTGCAAGATTCAACTGAAAGACCCTGAGAAGTCAACGACTGCAGTGAAATATTGCAGATATATTGCATTGCAAGATTTCATGCAATATTGCTGGAAGATTTCTGCCACATTCTTCTGCAAGCTCATAGAACGTCAAAGGCTACATTGAAATATTGCACAAAAATTTCGATGAAAGATTTCATGCAATATTACTGCAAGATTTCTGCAAGATTCTGCGGCAAGATTGAGGACAGTCAAAAGCTGTATTGAAATATTGCAGAAATATTGCATTGAAACATTTCATGCAATATTGATGCAAGATACCGGCACTGGATACCGTCTGTACTTGAAACGCCTAACTTGCCTTTTTTACCGAATGAATCGACACATACGAGTTCTGGTTCCATGTCTTCACTGGTCACCAACAATTTGGCATATATTTTATCACCAACTTGAACATCCGGTCGATTCCTTTTGCTGGCACCTTCAAAAGCGAAGTATAAAAATGATGCTGGTTCATTAGCACCTATGTCAACTTTGAAAATATCTCCAGCCTTTTGTGTTACAATACCAACAACATTTTCTCCTTGACTCGGTACATATCTATTTATTTTCCAGAGAAACAAATTGAATTAAATGGAAATGGAAAAATAGATTTGTACCGATTCATTCCGACAAAAATACCTTTCTTGATAATGTAATAGATAGATTTCTTTTTTTTCAAAATTCCAGTTTTATATGCATGAATCGCTTCTCCATCTATTCTTGATCCAGGGCCGAGAATAATTTTCTGTTTTTTTGCGACTCTCTCGATATCATTTATTCTATCACCAGGCATAACAACATCATCAACTGATACTTCCATTATGAAAATAATAATTGCATTAAGGTATATATGTATACAGTTGTATACAGTTTTTAGGTTACTATTGCCGACTATTGCCGACACGTGCGTGTTGACAAAGAAGAATATCTATATCTTTTTAGGTGCTGAATCTATATATACTTTCTGAAGGAAGGTACAAATCTCTGACAAGTAAAAAATAGTTCTATCCCATAAAGGTACGCGTGCAAAATCCAAGCTATGAAAATAATGAGATCAATTCAATTTCTAGTAATTTCACATTGATTCTCTTTCAATAAATGCTTCCCTCTCCTTTCTACATTTGCCTTAATGAGATCACAGGTTCTAAAATCCTTTTTCAAATTCTATATTAAATTAAATAATAAATACTACAATTGAGATGAATTTTTAGTCTCAAGAAATCAAACTTTCCTGAAGAAAGGTACAAACCACATATATATTCTAAGATCCGCTTTGAAATTCTATATTGAATCAAATAAATACAATTAAAATAAATTGTTATTATTCTATGTATTCTAGTGAATGCATTTCAGTCTTAGGGTTATCAAACCTTTCTGAAGAAAGGTACAAATTTCTGGCGAGTAAAGAATGGTTCTCTGAAGACATAGGTTCAGAATTCAAGCTATGAAAGTATTGAGATCAATTCATTTCCTGGCTAGTTCATACTGATCTTCACTCAATATATGTTTTCATTTGTTTCCTGCAATCACCTGGTTGATTTCACAGATTCAAATATCCGTTTTGAAATTATATATTAAATAAAAAATACTGCAATTGAAATGAAATAATATTCCGGTAAACGCATTTCAGATTAAAGAGTATCAAACCTTCCTGAAGAAAGGTACAAATTCCTGTTGTAACGACGGATTTTTTGAAGTGAAAAGATACTGACGCGAATACCGTCGGGTTCGCGACGTAGGGGTTCTATTGCCAAACTATCGGTTATTTTCCCAAGAGAGGAGGAAGGAAGAGTATAAGTATATTGTAATATAAGAGCACAAACCTTTTGCTGAGATCGGGATCAAATGATGAAGAACAGAGATTACGGAAATTAAATCTTTATTTATAACTCAAAAAGAAAAATATGGTACAATCCCAGTATTTGAATGACTTAACACACACTTATACAAATTGAGAACAGAGATGGTGCTTGGACCACGACTTATAGTGAACTACTTATTTCAACAAAATCTCTCCGCGTTCATCGTCTCTGTATCGGAATCTTCCGTCCCTATTGCCTGGCAAGGCGTTTTTATAGTAATTTTGGAAGAGGAAGGGATTAGTTGCATGTCGGTTGTAGTTCGGACTCGGAGGTTATCGGTCCGAGTTTTCGGGGAATCGGCGTTATCGGGCAATAAAATTGTAATTTTATAGCCCCGCCTAAGACACTGAATTTAGAGTATAGCTATACTTCCCAATACTATTGGAGAAGTGCGGGAGGACCGAGCGAGATTGACTGCTCACGCGATAAGCGTATTCTTCGCCTTCGTTAGCGATAAGTTGTATCGCTTGAAATTCGGAGGCGAATTTCGGTGTCGGTGGAATCGGCCTGCCCTGATAACAAGCGGCTTCTTCGAACTGATTTCGCGGGCGAGTGATGCTCAAAAAAATTGAGACAATTTGCCGTGGGAAAGTAGATATCCCGAGATTGGCGATGACATAACCAGTCGAAACAGTAGGTCGGATTGTAACCGACTGCGAAGTCACTGACGTGACATCCGCCCACCTGAGAAAACGAGGTCCTCGTCGGAAAGGTAGTATAGTATAGGAATTGGCCAGGTTACTATCGGAAGGTAAAGGTAGTGTAGTGCAAGGATTTGCCAGGCCGTGATTAAAAAGGAAGAAAAGAAAAAAAAATGTAATGATATGAATCTATATATGCTAGTCCTAGTCCAAGCATCATGGTTTAACTTAAATAATTACTTATATGTTAGGAACAAATAGAATTGAATTTGTGAGTTTTTTGTGAAAAACCGTCATGTTAGTTAGGAGATATGAAAATAGGAACCTGTTTGCGGAGTATGCAGAGCGCGGAACAATTTTCCATTGAAAATAATCGTTGATTACAATTTAAACATTTTATGACGTAATGATTCTTTTTTATGTTATACCTTGCAAATATTCTATTATTACATGTAAATGAGAATAGTGGTTTTGCATATGGATCGGCGCAATTCTCACATAACATAATGTTCCGGGGGTCTAGAAACAGACGTTCGAGTCGGGGTTTTATGCACGGGCGTGAAAATCTTTGAGCCAGGTTGTACAAGTTTTCGATGTCGTCTGGCTGGTTACTCTTTGAATGCTTCGTGCCCATCTAAAAAGTGTTTTTTTTTTGTCTAAGACTTTTGGAAAATTATAACTTACATCTATCTGAGAAATATGTATAAAAAAAATTAGTAATTAAATTAATAGAGACAGACAATATACTTTTAGTGTTAGTATAAATGGCAGAAAAGAGAGAAAAGAGAAAAGAAAAAAAAGGAAAATTTTCAAAAGGTTTGAGATAGAATTTAACGAGGCTCTAAGTGATCCACAAACTTTGCGGGCACAGTGGTGACTACATCATACGAGATAGTTTTACAATCGTCCCAATCGCTCGCGTTTCGTCGCATACATATTCGTCGCCTACATATAGCACATCTTTCAATCTCCGGGTGCCAAGAGTGTGTATCATCTGGATCAATAATCCGATAATGGGCCGATTTCTGGGTTAATTGAGATTTTTTTTTTTTTTTTTTACCGTGGGGTAATTGTATGTTAGTAGGAATTTTTTGGTCTATGGAGACACTGTGTCCTTTAACTTATATATTTATAACAATTATTTAAGTTGAAAAAGCTTAATATCTATAGAGAAAAAAGGAGTTTTATGCCAGAGCCGAAAGGAAAAAAAAAAATATTTGATTGCATAATCCTCTCTTTTATCCCCTTACAAAATATGCATTGTATATATATGTTTATTATAGTATTAATTTTCATAATGTGATGTTTGTGCTGCCATTCTTACGTATGTCGAGTCGGATTCTGCTTCTTCCTGTGCTTGAGTTATTGCTTTCCTGAAGATTACGGTGATCCGTTTAGGCAATGCATATCTATTTTCTTCTTGCTCGAATGGTGGTTCTTCGGTGCTTTCGTTGTCTGTAAATGAAACTCGGCGTAAAGAAGGGTTGGGTTCATCGTAGATGGTGCTATCATCGGTTTCGTCAAGAGTTGCGAGTTCTGGGTCTGGCTGGGATCTCCTTGGTGCTGATTCTGGATCTGACTGGGATCGCCTTGGTGCTGCTTCTGGATCTGACTGGGATCGCCTTGATGTAGCGCAGACCGTTTTAGGTCCGAAAAACGTGATGTTAAGCAGTTCTATTGGCTCGTAATTGTGTTCCTCTGGCTGAGGCAGGTTGCTATGTACGCGTTGGCTTCTGGGGTTTTTCTGTAGGTATATAATACACAGTACGCCGATATTTAGTAGGATAATTACTCCAATCATTATTAATCGTTGTATCGATGATGGGAGCCCATCCTTGAAATTTGGTAATTCTTCTTCTTCTAATAAGGCAGTGATATCTAGTGATGGAATATAGAATTCTATTGGTGAAGTAATCTTAACGCCTCCCCTTATTGTTATATTCCTAATCTGAGCTTTACAGTGAGTTGGAATATTAATGCAGCTTACATCCGTGATGTATAATTCGGATTGCTTCCGGTCGCATACTACTGTAATTTCGATCGTCTTCCGAGTGGATATTATCCATTTGTTAGGATTTGATGTTTTGATGATCTCTATCTCCGAGGCGGAATCTTTGATTATTTCACAAGACTGGAAGTGCTCGTAGTTCGGACTTCGCAGTAAACCTGTTTCGCAGTCTATTTCCGAGATGAATTTTGTGGGCGTGGTGCAAATGTATAAGTCATCAATTGAGATGCAGCTGGCCAATTCTTCCTTGGAGAGGAAAAAATGTTCTACGTTATTATGTTGGATGACGATGAAATCGTTTTTCGGTTTGATGTAGGCGATGTTCAGATGGTTTCTGGTTATGAATGCTGGAACTGAGGTCAACTGGTATGCCTCCCATATTTCTTCCTTTACGAAAGGGAGTGTTATGGTGCGTATAAAATATCCTGATACCGTATTTTCTGAGATGCTTGCCCACTCTTTCAGGAAAAATTCACTGATGTTACCGGTGCCTCTTGGAGCATGTGAGTTAGTTTGCTCACTAATTATCCTGATTGCGGTTAGTACCGAGTCCATCCACTCAGCTGTTTTGTCATCCTCAACTACACGTATGGCTTCGACAGTTAGCTCATTATTTTTACGAGCTGCGTTACGGGCTGCATAAAGTGCTGTGAGGTCGGCTTTTGTTATATTTGTGTATTCTTGATTCATGTTTTCTATGGCTTTCTGGAATGAGTTGAGTTTCTTACTTAAGGGATTCTCGACGTACACTTCTTGAGTTTCGGAATCAAATGCTATTTGATTTTGGTTATCTGTCATGTCTTTGATCTTTTTTAGGACCCTCTCCGCCCCTATGGAAATCTCGGCTCCCGACGAGGTAAGTAAAGTTTGAAAATATTTGTGGCGCATTTTAATAGTTTTTATGTTAGTGTTCAATGAATATATGACTTCCATTTCTGTTTTGTCGTAGTTGTTCCTGTTGGAGATGATCTTTATCACGTGGTCGTATTTATCTGTTCTAAATATCTTGTTCATATTTATTGCGGAGTGGACCTTGTATACTTTATCTAGAATCATTACATCGGTTTTCTTGTTAAACATGATTCCTGGGTTGTATTCCAGCGGCTTGACCTTTGTTGTTTTGGCCGATGTATTCTGGGTCATAACGACCATGAGCGTTAGGTAGAATGCAGTTTTCATCATCATTTTTAATCCTAAAAGAAAATTTGATAAATATTTTTTGCTGGAGTTTGTAGGTATTGTGAGTAGTGGGCGGATGGTTAGTGGAATAACTATAGTGATTTGAGTATGGATTCGAGTTCTTCAATATCTAAAACTGGTAGATTTGGGCCCAGGCTATCTATTTCCTTTTCGAGAAATTGCAGTATCTTATTTAACATAGTATTTTCATTTTTATGGGGGCTGTCATGATTCATAAAAATTTTCGGGATGGAGAATATTTGTTCTATCTTAGTTCTTCGTAGGTTCTTGTCTCTTCTACTCAAGTTCAATGGTTCGAGTTGTTTTAAGCATAGTAGTCCGTGTTTTACTTCCCATTTTATTTTTGAATTATTTTCCTGGGTCAAGGATGGTTTGGTTTTTATGACCTGTGATATAACAAGTATAATCTCTTTGCACAAGCTGCAGGCTGGTTTAGGGTTGATCATTTCAGGTATGATTTTTGATGTCCAGGTTTCGACTATTTTTCGCATGGTTAATTGGGGACCTAGGCCCATTTTTCCGTGGCAGGTACTACATATCTTCCATGTATGCATTCGATAATATGTAGTTTTGCAGTGGTATTCCATCTTCTATGCTAGAAATAGCAAATGTTTTATAAATGTGTTATTCTTGTGCTTCTTGGTCGTAGATTGCTTAAGTCTTTTAATTGATAATGAATGTTTCTAGCATGTTCTCGTGCTTGTTTTAACGTTTTATAAAAATTTTGGTTGCACATATATCGTAGTATTTCGTTGTTTAAGCCGGCTATAAATGTTTTTATGGCCAATTTTTCCCTATTGTAATTATCGTCTAAAATTTCCTTCATCTCTGTTTTAATTTTATGGGATATTTGTTTGTAATCTATTAAGAGGTTATTTATCCTATCTCCATATTCTTCTAGTGATTCTGAGGTTCGTTTATTTGTCGATTCGAGGTTTTTTTTTTTAGTAATAATAAGCTGACATATAATTGAATTTTATCATGATGGTTCATTTTTTTTTATATATATTCATGTATTATTATAATGGACTTTAATTGTGAATTATGCGGGGCTTCCCATCGAAGAACGGGTATAGTTGGTTTAGTTGTGCTTGTGCCTCCTTTTAGTCTGATCGTGGAATTTCTGGTTCCTTCTTTGGTTGAGGAGCGGTAGGTATGACTTCTCTCTCTGCTTCCGTCTGTCCTGCTTCTTTTCTTCTTTTTCTGACCTCTGAGTATGGTTCCCTATGTCTGCCGATGTGTAGTAGCAGTTGGGTTATGGAATTCCACAGGCATCCTAGAAGGTTCATAGACCATCCATAAAGTGAATATAAAGCGTATCCGTGGATAGCTGAATCTATTATTAATTTTATAACTCTGAGAATGACAAAAATTCCAAGTACTCCAGCGCTTGCGGACCCGAATGTTAAAAAATTTCCCCACATTCGTTTCCAACTGTTCACTGCCAATTTTTCTAATTCTTCTTCGTCAAGCATTTTTAATAACGATAACCCGTTATTGTTTACTGATCGTCCGGACATTCCCATAGCTATTGTGTTGAGCATAGCTGGCCTTTCCACAGGGAACATTAGATGTGTTTGCATTGCAGAAATTTCTTCTTGGGAGTATATTCCACCGTTTGCTAAATCGGATGGGTCGGAGTAGTTCCATGTTACATGTGTATCTGGTGATAAAATATGAGGGATTGTTGCTTTGGTCGCTGCACCTGGCATAACTGTGAACCAATTTTCTCCTAATAAAAACATGGGTGGAATTAGAGGATTACACGCGGTCTCGGTTCCGAATTGTTTTAGGATATGCGTTCTCGGGGCTAAAAAATAGTTTTTATTGTTTTTTGTTACTGGTAATTCTAAATAGCATGATTTCGTCTCGCGGCGCTTAACGTCGACCTGTATACATTTCATTATGTGTACTACTTCACCTGCTGTGATGGCCATGTAACCGAATTCTTTTGTTATCTGGTATGCGAACATATCGGGTGCAGATACTGCGGTGCTCAGTGCGTTTGCTATTACACGTCTTTCTAGTTCGAATTTCTGTAATAGTAGATCGTGGTATAGCCTCTTCATTTCGCCTTTGATGTGTCTTTCTACGTAAACAAATTTTGAGTTCACATATGTGAATAGATTTAATGATTGTATTGGAGGTTTAGATAAAGTCTTGAATCTGTAGTTATCTGGTCCCTCTAATAAAAATAGCTTGGGGTGTTCAGTTCTTAATAGTTCGAATGTACATACTGAAATTTTTCCGATTACTGAGAATGCGAAACTTATATCATCCTTTTCAACGATATATACGGGGCGCTTTCCTTCTTCTGATATCCTTTTAACATTACCGTCGTACAGTTGTGCGTAATTCTGTTCTTCGCATGCAGATATTGGTAATGGTTCCCAAAAGGAATATCCGGCCTCGATGTCAATGCAATGGTCTTTGTTAAATTCGCACCGTGTTCCTGAGGGTAGGATGATCTCGTTGGCGTTTAGAACAACGGTGGCGCTTGTCTCTTTGAGCGAGATTTCCACATACCCATGCACTATTACATCTTCAAAAATGCCGCACGGATCCGAGTAACTGGCACCATTGCTGCAGTCTCCGTTCGCCTTGATTTTTCCTGCAAATGTCATAGGGTGGACAATGCTATTATTGATTTGTAAGTTTGTTATTAGTTCGTCTCGTATTTTGTATTGTTTGAACTCGTGCATTCTTTTGCATTCCTCCCTTGTAATTTCTTGCAAGAATTTTATCTCTCCTCTAGCAATCTCAGAGGTTTTATCCCACATTCCACAATACTTGACGCTTCGCTTGACTTGTACTTTGCAGTATCGTACTCGGGTGGTGACAAATTCGTTACTTTGCAATAATCTGATGAATGTGGTTGTTTCGTTCACAATGGGCTCTTTTATGTTGCATTCTCCAATGTTGAGCAGTGAAAATGTTGTCATGTTTGTCACCTTTTGTGAACAGTCATATGCTATAATGGCTTCTCCCAGTTGGTTGAAAAAGAATCCTACTGACAAAATTGCCAGTAAATAAAATGAGTTCATCTGTAACATTAAATTCTATTATACTTCGTGTCGATTTTGTTTTTGAACCATGCTTCCCTGAATCAGAATATATTTCATTCATTAATTGGAGCAAGCGAATGTTGAGTTTAAGCGTTGTTATTCATTGATGTTGCAAAATTCTTGAGCTTCTCCTTTAATATACGAGAAGCGCAATCTATTTATGTGTACAATTTTGGAACTTTTTTTGTTTAATTGTATCAGAACATTTCCATTTTCAAGTATATCGAGTACTAGAAAAGGGCCTGAATATTGATCACCAAATTTGTGAGGTTTGGGACCCTTTTGTAACCAAACGTAATTTCCAATTTGTAAAAATTTTTCATTTGATTTTTTGTCATAATAGAATTTTGATTTTTCCTTTGATTTTAATAAATTTACTTGCGCAATCTCGTGTAATTTGCTCAATCTTCTTGCAAGTTCCTTAATATAATCATTATATGTTGGATTTTGATCGCTTTCCTCTGTTAGTATATTCGCTGGAGTACGTGCAAGCCTTCCAAACACCAATTCGAATGGAGTTACACCCGTGGATTCACTCACCCCAGTGTTAAAATTGAATGTTGCTAAATCTAAATATTCATCCCAATCATTCTTATTTTCGTTAATAAAGCACTTAATGTATTCGGCTAAGATAGCGTGTCATCTTTCTAAAGAGCCGTTTGTTTGAGGGTGAAACGCGGTTGTTTTAATTTGCTTGATTTTAAATCTGCGGCATACTCTTTTCATTAGACTAGAAAGGAAGTTTGTCCCCTGATCCGTCAGGATTACTCTTGGTGCTCCAAAAACACAAATTATTCGTTTGATAAGACCATCTGCAATGGCTGTCGCGGTGGTGGATACGAGAGGCTCTGCTACTGTGAATTTAGTAAAAATATCTTGGAATGTTAATATATGGGAGTGGCCGTGTGGTGTTTCGGGAATTGGTCCAACTATATCCATAGCTACAGTATCCCATGCTATTTGCGGGTAATGTGTTATGACCATAGGTGCCCTTGTTTTTACCCTTGTTAATTTTTTTAATTGGCACGTGAGACATCTCCGAATGAAATTTTGTACGTCTTCTTTAATGTTGCTCCAGTAAAAATAATGTTTGATTCGTTTTTTTTCCCTATTCCACGATGGCCTCCTACACCTGAGCAATGAGCTTCATGCATGATTCTTTCTCTATCTTTGATTTCTGGTAATCGTATTAGCCCTTGGCATATTATTAATTTAGTCGAGCTACCTAGAAGGCAATTTTTTATTTTTTTGAGTATATCAGTCCATGGCAAGCCTTCTATGTCATTGGATTTTGCAATATTGATAGTAGATAATGTATTTTGGCTAATCCATTGCGAGAGTTTATCTGTTAGTTGGTCCAAATTTGAGTTTATTTTAGATAGTGAGACACGTTTATCGTCTCTGATTGGAAAAACTATGTGTACTTTGTTGCTTACTCTTACGATTCTTGGTTCGGCTTCATGGAGATTTTCGAGTTTGGGTAATTTGTTCTGTATCTTCAGGTGTCGTGCGCCCTCATCACATGGTTCGCCATTCGTTGATACGAAGTATAAATAATTATCTTTTTTCATAAATAATACTTCTCTGCAATACACGATATTACTTTTATTATTATTTCACGATATTATTTCGTCTCCTATGTCGATTTCGGCTGTATTTTCGTATTGCTCCAGTTGGTCATTGCCATCGAAAAAATCGTCTGTTTCATACTTTTCATGGCTCGAATCTAATTTCCATTGGGTGTTGGTTGGTTTATCATTGTTGGGTGCCTGATTTTCACTATCTGCTCTTCACAAGCCCCCTCCTCCGCCGGAAAATTTTCGGGCGCCTCGCTCGAAACTAGTTGTGAAATATCCATGTTTGGGGTTGGTTGCTCAGTTTTTTCCTTCATTTGTCGTTTTCGTGGTGCCAGAGCTTGTATGGCGTCTTGATATTTCTGGCTAGCTTCGCGGCCTATTTTACCTCGTGTAATTATTTTCACATCTCTCTTTTCTTCGACCGGGTTTCTACTTAATGCGTCAGCAACGTTGGTTTTTCCGGGTCTGGATATGACTTCGAATTCATATTCCGCTAATGCCAATCTCCATCTTGTTACTCGAGCATTTGGGTCTTTACTTGTTTGCATCCAAACCAGTGGTTTGTTATCTGTGATGAGCTTGAATTTTCTTCCGAAGAGATATGGTCTAAAATGAGTTATGCAGTATAAAATTGCCAGGGCCTCTTTTTCGTAGGTGTCGTATTTTCTTTCGTATTCATTTAATATTCTCGATACGTATGCTATTGCTCCGTCTGAACCTATTTTTCCTTGCCCTAACACACCACTGATTGCATAACCAGATGCATCCGTGTAAAGGTTGAAACATTCCTTAAAATTGGGAAAGCGTAATAGCGGTTGTTCACATAATTTGTCTCTAAGTGTTTCAAATGCTTTTTGGGTTTCGTCGTTCCATTCAAATTCTATCTCTTTTTTCAATAATTCCGTGAGAGGTTTTGCTATTTTTGCGAATTCATGGATGAATCTTCTATAATATCCGGCTAAACCTAAAAATTGCTTGATATTCTTTGGTGTTTTAGGTATGGGAAATTTTTTCACTGCTTCCAATTTCTTAGGATCTGGTTTTACGCCGTCGGCACTGATTACGTGACCCAAGTATAATACTTCTTTTTTTAAAAATTCGCACTTTTCTGGTTTTAGTTTTAAATTTGCTTGTCTCAATTTTGTGAATAACATTTCTAATCTATCAATATGCTCTTCCAAAGTCTTTGAGAATATGACAATGTCATCTATGAAAAAGAATAAAATTTTATTAATCAAGCCTCTCAATACTATTGATATAAGTCTGCAGAATGTTGCTGGCATTGTTTTCAAACCAAATCCTGCTCGGTTAAATTGGAACAGTCCATCATGGGTTGCAAAAGCTGTTTTGTGTCGATCTCGTTCGTCAATTTCAAGTTGATGAAAGCCTGAAGCCAAATCAAAAACCGAAAAATATTTTGCCTCACATAATTGGTCTAGAATATCGTTTATGTTTGGTAAGGGAAATTGATCGTCTAATGTTTTCTCGTTTAATTTTCTATAGTCGATTACCATCCTATATTGTTTGGTACCGTATGTGTCTTCTTTCTTAGGAACTAAAAAACAAGGTGAACAATATCCTGATGTTGAATATTCAATAATTCCGGCGTCCAAAAGTTCTTTAACCTGTCTAGTTATTTCTTCCTTATGTACCGGTGGTAATCTAAATAATTTGCTTGTTACAGGTACTTCGTCTTTAGTTGGAATAGTCAATTTCAGAATATTGGTGCATGACAATTTTTCTCCTTCTAGGTGAAATATATCACTAAAAGATTTAATTATTTTACTTATCTTGTGAGTCTCTTCTTCGTTTAAGTGGTCTAAGTTTAAGATATTTGTGATTTCTATTTCTCTGAATGTTCTCTTGGTAATTAATTTGATTCTGGTTAGTATATCGTAAGCGTATGAGATAGATGATAGTGATGATAAATCTCCTTTTTCTTGTTTTAACTCGTCGCATAATTTTTCTAAAGCGTATTTTGCATCTGTCCGAATTTCGTCGAATGAAGTATTTTTCTCCATACAGTTTAGTATTAATTGTCATTTTTCTCATTTTCATATACTGGTTCGCTGACCATTTGGGAATTTTTTTCTGACTTTCTGGTCAATATTTCACTTATGGACTTTTGAGCCTTATTTTCAAACACTTGTTCGCTGACCATTTGGGAATTTTTTTCTGACTCTCTGGTCAATATTTCACTTATGGACTTTTGAGCCTTATTTTCAAACACTGGTTCGCTCATTTCGATGCGTGTTTGTTCATTAATCACTAATTTTTTGGGGGAAATATAGTTAGTCACTACCTCCGTTAGTGCTAATAAATTTTCATTGTTCTTATGAAGGAACGGTATCTCCCGCGATTCAGTTATCGAGGCATTTTGTTTATAATCTATCTTTGCTTTTTCGTTTTGGAAGAAATCACATCCTAACAGGCCTTCCTCTTTAATTGGAAAATCGTTGTTCACAACGTGAAAATCTATTTCAAAATCCTCAAATTCTAAACTAGCTTTCCCTAGTGTAAATAAACTATGATTTGTAATGCCACATAACTCTAAAATTTCATTTGGGTTTATTGAACTATTGTTAAAAATGTATTATTATCCACGAGTATAATACTTCTGTGCATAGTGCCACTAACTTCACACCTTTCGAAGTGGTGTTTGGAAGAACTGTAGAACCCCTGGCCGATTGTCCAATAAATATGAATTAGAAACTTATCACTCGTATCTTCGTAGCTTGATAGAAAGATTGAGCGAAATGAAAACTTTAGCCCGTAATAAAAACGTTGGACAATTTCTTCAATGGTACATTCACCGTGAAAGAAATACATAGCAATAACGACTTTTTAATCGAATCGACCAGCGGAAAAATCTCGCTAATAGACATGGACCGAGTTAAGAGAGCTTACGAATGACATCTCTTCCAATTTCAGGAGAACTACACAGTTGCGCATCCTTGCACCCTACTACGTGGCTTCTCGATATGGCAACAGCAGCATTTCATTCAAATTACTGCCGTACAGTGTTCTCAGCAGATATTCTCCCATGGATTTTTCGGACATCTACCATTCACGCTACTAGATCCAACGATGCCGAACGATATAAAATCGTTCCATTTAAAAACAACCCTGGAAACTATTACGAATACTTGGAGGAAGTCCGTCTAATTAGATCTCACTGGAGGAGTGGAGTCTAGATCTTTCCCGTTTCAACGAACCAGCTGAATGGAGAACGGAACGCTTGCGCACTACGTATAAACGGTGTTTTGACATATTACATTACAGCTGCGATACCCTCATCCCCATGTCTAATCTACTACATTCTATCAAAGTTATACGACTATTACTCGACGAATCGTCGATCATACAAATCACGTGAAAACACTCCGCGTACCGACTCACCCCATAGCCCAAACTCATACCTCGGTAAAAAGAGGGGCCTTACTAGAGTTTGTAGGATGGGCCAATAAAAATACTCTTCGGATTAATGGACGCTGATTATAGAGAACTTCTAGCTAAACAACTATCACAACTATACGAAAGTCAGACTAAGATTACCGTGCCCGAAAGCGAACGAACCCATCTAATCAGATATAACCTCGAACACTTATACGAAACCATAAGCAAGGATCGAGCCGACGTAAAATTTCGATACGAAAATTTCCTAATTGCCAATGCACACATTAGCAATGCCTTAAATTCTACGATTTTTGCCCCCTCAATAACAAAATGGGTTATACAATTAGAGCAATTCTTAAACTTTGCTATAGACACGTATAAAATATTCATCCAAGCCATAGAAAGTACCAGTAGAGGACAATCGCATCCTTTGATGTTCGACCATGAACAATTGAATTCCATTGTACTTTCGTTAAACAATAATAGAAAGGGCCAAACACTCCCATGAGAAAGAAAAGTTATAACTCACGAGTATCTCTTAGCGGTAGCCAACACCGACATAATAACGATCGATGGGAAAGTCGTAGTGACAACGAAAATTCCTCTAACAGGCGAGAGAATTTACATGCACTATTTCATGCATAGCCTACCCATCCCTACGGTGATAACCAAGAATTCTACGAAATTTACTCAAATCCAAACTGAAAAATTACACATCTTCACGAGTGAGGATTTGAGCCCATTAAGTCCCAAATTGCAAAAATTTCATTTGTACTTTCGAGCTCGAATAATTTGATGAATAAGACGGAAGGTTCATTGCAAAATAGTCGTTCCTACTATTTTCGGGTAGGCTCTACACGATACTATGGTTAAAATGACTGAAAAAATTTATTTTCAATGAATGATTAACAAATTGAAATAAAAAATGCGATTTTTTGGAGCATAATCCAAAATCAGAGAAAGGAGGAATTCTATTTTTCATGTCGAAAATATACACAAAAGTGCACAAAATATTTGAACTTTCCAAATTCGTTGAATTTTTTCGACTATTATTTTTTCCAGCAAAACGGCTGTCAAAAAAGGGGAATCAATATTTTGGATTTCCATTTTATCAATATTTTGAAGCATACATTTTTATATTTGATATATTCCTTTGAAATTCCGTATACAGGGGTTTTCAATGTCGCTGATAACGATTCTGACATCAAATTCTCGAAACTCTGGATCCAAGATGGCGGTTTTAAGATGGCGGATCATGATTTTGTACATTTTCAGTCGGAGAATCGTGAAAATTCGGACAAATGGGTTTTCGGGGGCGCTGATTATAGATCTGACATCAGATTCCGAAAATGATGTATCCAAGATGGTGGTTTCAAGATGGCGGCTCATGATTTTGTACATTTTTAGTCGGAGAATCGTGAAAATTTGGGCTAATGTGTTTTTGGGGGCGCTGATCATAGATCAGACATCAGATTCCGAAAATGATGTATCTAAGATGATGGTTTCAAAATGGCGGCCCATGATTTTGTACATTTTTAGTTGGAGGTTCGTGAAAATTTGGACTAATGGTTTTTCGGAGGCGCTGATGGTGGATCTGATATCAGATTTCCGAAATTCTGTATCAAAGATAGCGGTTTCAAGATGGCGGCTCATGATCTTGGACCTGGAGCTACGAAGAAGACAGGCTCCAAGGCCGCCTCTGGCAATTCCCCTCCAGTAGCAATAGTAGGAAAATAGGAGAGATTAGTCGCCCTATAAACACCATTTGCATACTTCTGCTTAAAATAACTTACCAGAAGCCACCGTAGTTTGAGGCACATACATCCTGTCGGAATTGAAAGAAGATACCATGCCCTTCAATAAAACGAAGGAAACTTGCTTCTGTCATAACTCCAACAACAACCCCTCCATTTTATCCTCCTTGAAATCTTCGAGCCTCAATTCTCTTAACCAATTCAAGATATTCACCAAATCCAAATGTGTGTAAATTGTCGATCTTTGAGGGCCAATCCAGAGTGAAGTGGAAAAAGGAAAATTCAAAAAATCCACCACATATTTATTTTATGCGACGTTTCACCAGTTAGGTTCACTGGCCTCATCAGGCTAAAAATTTATTACACAAAAAAACACGTAATAAATAATACAATTTGAGTACGAAAGTTTGAATTCACTTAGAAAAAAACTTGATAATTTAAAAATTGATAATATCACTAAAGATATTTTTTTGACAAAAACAGAATTAAAGAGCAAAAAAATTTTTGATATTCAAACAAAAAAACTCAATAGTAAATTTGAAATTTTAAGAAAAAAACACAACAATTCCAATTCTCATAAAATAAATAGTGGCAGATGGGTAAAAAACCTTTCAGATGTTAACATACCGAAGAATGTCCTTGAAGTAGTTTCATTGGGTCCGAATTATAATGTAAAAGAAAATTTAACAAGAGATGACATAGTATTAACAGTTAAAAATATCGAACACTCTTTAGACAAAATTGACGTAAGCCACACTATTAAAAATAACGTTAGAGAAACTGTCATTAATGCTTTAATCAACAATTTTAATAAAGTTAGCCACATTTCATTCCAAGGCAGAGAATTTGCAAGAAAACTTTCAGAAACTAAAAATTTTTTAAAAAATAATAGCAATATTTTTTTCACTCGTGCAGACAAAGATAACTAGACTGTGTGTATGAATACTAGTGAATATACAGAAAAAATGAACTCACTTTTAGAAGATAAACATACTTATAAAATAGTTAAAAGAAACCCACTCAAATCATTACAAACTAAAGTTCATAAAATACTATCCAGTTTAAGATCAAGACTTTGATCAAGACTTTCTAAATAAACGCTTCCACAACATTCAATTGACACAAACTAATACTGTTCTAGCTAAAGCACATGGTTTGCCTAAGATACATAAATCCGATGCCCCATTAAAGCCCATCATCTCTTTAGTAAACTCACCTACACATTTTTTAGCAAAAACTTTATATGACGATTTAAAAAAGTGTATAAACCCACCAATCTCTCGCGTGAATAATAGTTTCGAATTTAAAGAGCAAATTTCAAATGTACATGTCCCAGCTAATTACGTATTACTTTCACTTGACGTCAGCTCGTTGTTTACAAATATACCGTGTGATTTGGTTTTGAACAGTTTAGATAAAAGATTCTCACATTTACACAGTAAAAGTAAAATACCGTTTGATGAGATTATTAAAATCACCCAATTTCTTTTTGATAATACATTTTTTGCCTTTGACAATAAATATTATAAACAAATTTTTGACACACCCATGGGCTCTCCTATTTCCCCATTGTTTGCAGACCTTGTCATGGACGATTAAGAAATAGAATATTTAAACAAATTGAAATTAGTATATAACCGTGAACCGCTAATTTACAAGAGATATGTTGATGACACCTTTTTATGTATAAAAAAAGAACACGTTGAAATAGTTAATAAAGTTTTCAATGAATACAATAAAAATTTTGAATTCACTCATGAATTAGAAGAGAATAATTCTATAAATTTCTTAGACACAACAATTATTAGAACCAAAAATTAATTAATCACTAACTTGTATCAAAAACCAACATGCTCTGGTAGATTGTTAAATTTCAATTCAAATCATACAACTCAACAAAAACGTAACATCATTTCTAATTTAATAGATAAATCAGTTTTACTTTCAGATAAAAGATTCCATAACGACAATATAATTGAAAGAATATTATTGGAGAACGATTACCCACAGAAATTCATAGAATCATATGTAAATGACCGACTTCGTTGAATTAGATTTCCTGAAAAGGAAAATAATTCAGATAAAAAGAGTCCCCTTTGTACTTTGGCAATATCTTTTCAAGATACATTCTACAATAAAGTATCCGGCTCCTATAAAAAATTAAACATTAGAACAGTTCCTTTAGTCAATCATAATCTTACAAACATAATAAAATTAGGCAAAGATAAAACAGATATTTTAGATCAAACTGAGTTAGTTTATAAATTTAAATGCAATGACTGTTCGGCATGTTATATTGGCGAGACGAAGAGAAAATTGAAAGATAGAATCACAGAACATCAAAAAATTACTGATAAACCACTTCCGGTCCCTTTGCATTTAATAGAAAATAGTACACACACACATTTGATTGGAATAACGTTAAAATTTTAGACCGCGAAGCGAATTATAAGAAACGACTTATTTCGGAAATTCTCCACATCAATAGGTACCAACACACACTTAATAGGAAGGAAGACACACAACAACTCAGTCACACGTATAGAAAGCTTAGCAAGATTTTGCAGAACAAACACACCAATGTATCTGAGGTATATAAGACCACTGACGTTAGCTTTATACACAATAGTTTGACAATGGCAGTGGAAGCAGCCGCTTCCACTGCCGAACGTTATATTATATTTTCATTCAAAACTGATGAGAAAGAATATTTTATTGTTACTTCGTCGATTGTTTTGTACTTCAATTGTATTATTTA
The DNA here is from genome assembly GCA_020882685.1 of Aphelinus atriplicis. Taxonomy (NCBI): domain Eukaryota; kingdom Metazoa; phylum Arthropoda; class Insecta; order Hymenoptera; family Aphelinidae; genus Aphelinus; species Aphelinus atriplicis. The sequence continues at coordinate 2,474,006 of JAJGQD010000006.1, forward strand.
TTACGTGTTTTTTTGTGTAATAAATTTTTAGCCTGATGAGGCCAGTGAACCTAACTGGCGAAACGTCGCATAAAATAAATATGTGGTGGATTTTTTGAATTTTCCTTTTTCCACTTCACTCTGGATTGGCCCTCAAAGATCGACAATTTACACACATTTGGAATTATGGAGGGTGCACAATATAATATCATTCACCAAATCGGCGTATAATTGTATTATCACAGGAGACGCCATTTCATTAACCTTTAGAGGGCCGGGATTTGAAAGAGCATAGCGCCCTCAGAAAACTGGTATTCAAGGTACCTCATATCAATAATTGATCATACACAAAGTGTCTCTCATGAGGTGCGTCAATATATTGATTTTCCGGCCCGGAACGGAACTGCTAATGTTAAAAATTTCAAATTTTCAAAAAATGTATTTTTACTAGTAGAAAACGCTTCTTTCTTTATGAGAACATTATATAAGTTAAATTTGTAGATTTAATTAAATATTTAAAGCATTTTGAAGGGTTGATAGTCAAATTTTATGACCACTTGCACAATGTAGAAAATACAGATTTAATGGATTTGGGGTACGTAAAAAGGGGTGTGGAGGGGTAAATTTATCTTAAATGACTTCAATAAGTGAAAATAATAATAAATCAATATATATTTTAGTCTAAAAATAAACATTGAACAAGTTTTCATAATGCGTCAAAATATTGATTTTCCGGCCTTCTAAAGGTTAATATCCTACAACTTCACGCTACGAACTACTTTATAATGTAACAATGTAGTAATCGCCAGTATACTATCACTCCCCTGGTGATGGGTATGACCGTATTAACTAACTTCGACACCAATTAGCGTTATTCAGGTACTCGACCTCGAACTCAATCAGTGTACTCAGGTACCCGACTCCAACTTAATATTCCTAATTTCATCCATTTGATCTGGCAAATGTACACACGCTTATCCAACGCAATATACCTCTCCTCTTTCTCAAGATTACAACCCTACGCGGTCAGCTCTACGAAGTATCATGTTGCATAAGCTCGGCCACTTGAGCTCAGTACCGTAGCTGAGAAATCCCGGCAAATGCGGGGAAAATCGCAACAATCGTCGAGAAAATCCCGGCAAATATCAGGAAATTCCGGAAAATTGTCGGGAAAATCTCCGGCAAAAATGACTGGATAATCCCCGCAAACTTTGGGGAAATCCCTACAATCGTCGGAAAAATCCCAGTAAACGTCGGTTATATCCCGGCTAGAATGTTGGGGTATTTCCAGAAAACGTAGGGATAATCCCGATAATTGTCAGGAAAATCCCGACATATATTGGGAAATTCCATCTTGATTTCCTTTTTGTAGCTTGGAATCTCGTCGCGATTTTTCCGTCGGGATGTCCATCGGGATTTTCCCTTGACTTTTTTTCAGCCGGGAGGATACAGTCAAGCATTCCTCAGATACGGGCAGAATCCAACACTGCATAATACATTCAACTGTGCCGGAGATTTGAAAGCTGCAGAACATTAACAGGCCTTAGGGTCTAGAAAATGGTGAGATTCGTAACGCTGGTGCACACAACATCGGCATAATCCAGAAGCGACAAGCGCGTTACTACAATGCAAAGCATCTCGAAGTACATTACAATGTCGGCGACAAGGTTTTTCGCGTGAACCACGTATTGTCTTCAGCCCAAAAAGATATCTCCGCTAAGCTCGCCCCCAAGTACGCCAAGGACTTTACGATCACAGGAAAGCGAGCGAATACGTACAGATTGACTAACGTAGAGCAGAATGACGCAGGCATCATGCACGTCACAGATCTAAAGCTACAATTCAATGACAGTGCCACGCCAACCGAAGAAGCACAGGAGGATTCGCAAGAAGCAAACGCAGAAATGCACGACGTCAAGTCCGACGCAAATCGCGACATCATCCCACCGATCGCTCCACGGCGCAAACCGGGAAGTTATGAATTTGAAAGTTATAGAATCAGGATGACCATCTGCTAGATCGCTACTGGGGCTCATTGCCCAGTGCGTACTTTCCTGCAGACCACACATAAATATTTTAACCAACAAAAGAAAGAAAGAGTCAAGATCAGATGATTAGTATTCTGTATCGATGTATCTTGTTTTCTCCGTTACGAATTCTGATTAACACATGGATATACATTTTCCACATTGCATTCTTCAGCATTTGAATTTGATGAGTCTTGAATAGCTTTCATGAATTAGATATGTGTGAATGTATATTTGGTGACCGTGATAGAAGCATGACTGACCAGCCAAAGAATTCGTACAACTATACCCACCAAATTGATATTTTCTGTCCTTCCTTCCTCTGAATAAAGGTCGGCTGTGAATGTACCATATATCCCTCAATTGTTCTTCAACGAATAATCTAATGAGGCCAAGAAAAAAAATTTGCTGGTGAAACGTTCCATCCAGTCAAATGCATTGAGTTTTCATTCCTATTCCTATTAACTGAGCCTTCAAGTTTCAATATTTGAACGTTTTGAAAGTGATAGACAGTGATTGAAATACCTATCAAATTGGTTGAATTTGTTTTAGTTTTTTTTTTTTTTTTTAATTTTTTTTGAATCATTTTTGCGTGGCAGATTTGGAAATTTTTCAGAAATCTTTGAACCAGTTACTTGATTCTCAACTCGATCTTCTCATTCTAAATACCTGAACCTATTCACAACACGTCCGTAATAAAAAAACGTACCTGACCTCCGGAATATCACATGAACAGTACGACTCATACAGAATGTGGCTAAAAAACCGCGGTCACTTCACGATACGAAATCCTCTGTATGGTTATTTTCAATGCAGCTCACAGAGAAATCAAGTTGGTTTGATCAAGTTATTGGGTAGTAGGTATCACAGTGTTTAAGAATATTGTTTGATATTAGTTCAAAATGAATGTGACAAAATTTTAATGTTATTTCAGTCTGAATGGTCACTTTGGCTACAGTAATTGTTTTCCTCTATGATATAATATTTCTTCTTTAATTCCTGTGATTTATACATAAACGTGTATCTATCAGCATAAATAATTACGTGAAATTTGTAGATTAATTTGCTCTTATACATATATATCAATCATAAAGTTAATGCTCGGAATTTTTCCTCGAATTCCATGATGACCTTGAATAGGTGTAATTGAATTTTCTCAACTCATTATCAGATTGAATATCAAGAAAGCCATCATCCATGCAGACTCAGTAGTGTGAAGAGGAATCTGCTCCGTCCCGGAAGTGCCAATAACTGTAAAATATAGAATATATTTCTTAGCTATGGAAAGGACATCACATTGGTTTGAACTATTCCATATAAACATAGCTATTATCATTTTCGGTTCATCAAACTAACATTATTCCTCTGAATTTATTGATCTAATTATCGAAATTTGTGACAAGGTAGGTAAGTGAACACCAATATTGCAACAACGGAATCAACCATTTATATTAGTATTATCCAATCTTCCACTAGAATCCTGAAAGTAGATTTCAAGACTCTGAAACGTTCACAGGGTATTCTGTTGCAACTCTTCTGCTTCGAGAATATGGAAAAAACACTGCTTATTGGATTAACAGTATGTTTTTTAAAGAGATTTGATGTGAGGAACGGTTGTTAAAGTAATAAAGATTTTATGTCTGGCTATTGTGGATCTCCGACAATTTTTCACACTCCATAACAACGATTACTAGGAGTATCACCATGAGTTACTGTGGAAAATACAAGAAAAAACTGTATTCTCTGCTCTGAACAGGACTGAAAATGAACCTCAACAAGAATACCAGAAGCGCATCTTTGGAACACCCTCATCGGCTACCCTGACTATCTGGACATCGTTTGGGTATATATATTGATATATATTGATATGGGAAATTCTCTGTGGAATCGAACATCAAAAAATTTGACTTGGCTTAAAATTTTTCTTCAAGTTCTAGGGCATCATATGATAATTCCAGATTTTTTTCAGATTCTTCCGAGCACTTTAACTTATTTAATAAATAGGCCAAGTGGCTGGTTTTACTGTTTTTGCGATTCCAGAGGCATTTTCAACCTTAATTTACACCCTGAAAATGACCTCTGAGATAAAAAATGAATAAGACATTTTTGTCTCCAAATCACTTGAATTTTACAGAAAAATTCTCTGCAAGATTATTGGAGTACTTCAATACTTCACATTACCAATTAAAGCCGTTTTTTGTATCCTGAGAGTTCGCTCGTCAAGCCCACCCCATAGGTACTCAAAGTTGCCAAATTTCATGCTACATATATCCTATATAGTGGAAAAATGGTCACACACGTATGTACGTACGTACATACATACAGATATTTTTTAATTTCCATGTTGTTCGACCCGTAGATCACGAGAATCGCGGTCCCGAAGTCTGATTCGATGGGTCGATTTTTACCCCATTACAAAGCTTTCACTTTGAGAAAGCAGAATTGATATATTACCTTAAATAAGCATGAAAACAGGCTAAAATGACCATTTGTCTGTGGTATTATTACGATTATTTACAGTGAAAACTCACACTCAATGCTAATACATATCCTGGGTTATCAATATCATTCATATCCTGGGTTATCAATATCATTCATATCAAGAATTACTAATACTTGACGCCACCTAATTTTCAGTAGTTATATGCATTGATGGTCAATCAATTGTCTCTATTGTGCTGAAATTCACAAGAGACTATTGATAAAGTATGTTTAACACGAATTGCACTCGATAAGAAAGATTAAACCAAAAAAATAAATCATGAGCCGTGTATTACTCACACCTTATAACACACTAGGCAGTACATGGATTTCATATATTTTTTTTAATATCAACAAGCAAATGATGAAGTTCACTTCTTTTGGCAATATTATTGAATATTGGACTTATGGAAACCACTCATATTGTTAAAATTGCATAGCTCAGGTCTAAGCAGCTATTGCCGGGTTGGCTCAAATTACAACATCAAGTTATTTACTCATGAAATTAGCTTATATGAATCAATCCATTTAAAATTATGATCACTAGATGCGGAATTCGATAAAGAACTCAAATATATACAGTTTGCCTGTCCTTGCGGATGACTTTATGAACCACTATCTGAACGTTATACTTGCCTATACTGGAGACTTGTATGACCCATGTATGGCACAGGTTAGGTTACCGACCATAGTCTTTTAAACTTTCAGAGCCAGTTTAGAAGCTCCAAACTCATTTCTGGACAGACATGAGCCCAGATTCTGAAAGAGCATACCCAAAAATAGTAAGAAACTCCTGTTTATGAATCCCTAATACTCTTTAACTACATGGTTTAGGCTTGAAAATGAATCAAGAATCACAATTCTTCGTCGTTAATGGGTTTATAGTGAGTGCGCTCAAAACGTACATACATCGATTTTTCTGTTGATGTAGAACCCGAGCGCCACGAGACTCCGCACGAGACTAGGAATTTTTACATTTCCACGTCATATCGGCCGATATCTTTTGAATGGATTATCCAATTTCAATCGACCGTAGCTCATTCGCTTCTGTTGGACAACTGATAACGAATACTTATATCATTTATCGGAAAACAAGCTGAATCGCATTACGACACGCAAATATAGTGTCGTCAAGCCCGAACGCCGCGATACTTCGCGCGCGCCCGAAATATTCATTTTTTATTATGATTTTGGCCAATAACATTCGATTGGCCCAACCGCAGGTCATTCGCTTCTGTTGATTAACTCATCATAGGAGAATTGCACAAACATGGAGAAACGCGAGGGATCGCACTGCGCCACGCGAATATACCCTGTTTAAAATAATCGACCGGATTTCCCACTCCGTTTCCCATTGGTCTTTCCCGGTCAAATAGGGGGGTTTCACCGGTGAAATCCGGTGGGAAATCCGGTCGATTGAGCGGTAATCGAAGTTGACCGAATAACATTCCCGGTCGGTTGACCGGATTTCCTGGTCAGAAAAAAAAAATCAAGGGCTCCTCCCGAAGAGTGTTTCCCGGTCGATCAACCGTGGTTTCCAGTCGATCGACCAGGAAACACGGTCAGAGAGAAAATATGGGCTTTTTAGAAAGAGTGTTTCCCGGTCGATTATCGGTGTTTCTCGGTCAATCGCCCGGGAATCACGGTCGATCGACCGGGTTTCACGGTCAGAGAAAAAATATCAAGGGCTTCTCCGGAAGAGTGTTTCCCGGTCGATTATCGGTGTTCCCCGGTCAATTGACCGTGTTTCCCAGTCGATCGACCGGGAAAAATGTTCAGAAAGAAATAATATGGGCTCCTTGAAAAGAGGGTTTCCCGGACGACTCTCGGTGTTTCCCGGTCAATCGACCCTTGATATTTTTTCTTTGACCGGGAAACACCGATTATCGACCGGGAAACACGGTCAATTCACCGGGAAACACCGTGAATCGACCGGGAAACACTCTTTCTAAGGAACCTATATTATTTTTTTCTGACCGTGTTTCCCGGTCGATCGACCGGGAAACACCGACAATCAACCGGGAAACACTCTTCCGGAGGAGCCCTTGAAATTTTTCTGACCGGGAAACCCGGTCAACCGACCGGGAATGTTATTCGGTCAACTTCGATTACCACTCAATCGACCGGATTTCCCACCGGATTTCACCGGTGAAACCCCGCTATTTGACCGGGAAACACCAATGGGAAACGAAGTGGGAACTCCGGTCGATTATTTTAAACAGGGTAGTGTCATCAGAACGTAATTTTCGCGATTCTAACACATTTCTACGGTTTTTGAAATAGTTGTGCGAAAGCAATGTAATTGATATCGGAATATTTCAAGCTGGGAGCTTGGTTTTGAAATAATCGGAATCAATTGGAAATGGATTTCTGGTCTGCGATAAGCCAAACGCCGCGACACTTCGCGCGCCTCCGGAAATGTTATTTCTACTCATGATTTTGGCCAGTAATATTTGACTCGATTAATATTATGCTGTGCACCCTCCATAATTCGGATATGTGTGAATTGTAGATCTTTGAGGGCCAATCCAGAGTGAAGTGGAAAAGGGAAAATTCACAAAATCCACCACATGTTTATTCAGTGCGACGTTTCGCCAGCAAGGTTCACTGGCCTCATCAGGCTAAAAATTTATTTAAAAAAAAAACACGTAATAAATAATACAATTGGAGTACAAAACAATCGACGAAATAACAATAAAATATTCTTTCTCATCAGTTTTGAATGAAAATATAATATAACATTCGGCAGTGGAAGCGGCTGCTTCCACTGCCATTGTCAAAATATTGTGTATAAAGCTAACGTCAGTGGTCTTATATACCTCAGATACATTGGTGTGTTTGTTTTGAAAAATCTTGCTAAGCTTCCTATACGTGTGACTGAGTTGTTGCGTGTCTTCCTTCCTATTAAGTGTGTGTTGGTACATATTGATGTGGAACATTTCCGAAATAAGTCGTTTCTTATAATTCGCTTCGCGGTCTAAAATTTTAACGTTATTCCAATCAAATGTGTGTGTACTATTTTCTATTAAATGCAAAGGGACCGGAAGTGGTTTATCAGTAATTTTTCGATGTTCTGTGATCCTATCTTTTAATTTTCTCTTCGTTTCGCTAATATAACATGCCGAACAGTCATTGCATTTAAATTTATAAACTACCTCAGTTTGATCTAAAATATCTGTTTTATCTTTGCCTAATTCTATTATGTTTGTAAGATTATGATTGACTAAAGGAACTGTTCTAATGTTTAATTCTTTATAGGAGCCGGATACTTTATTGTAAAATGTATCTTGAAAAGGTATTGCCAAAGTACAAAGGGTACTTTTTTCATCGGAATTATTTATCGTTTTAGAGAATCTAATTGAACGAATTCGGTTCACACATGATTCTATGAATTTCTGTGGGTAATTGTTCTCCAATAATATTCTTTTAACTTTATGAATATTGTTACTATGGCATCTTTTATCTGAAAGTAAAACTGATCTATCTATTAAATTTGAAATGATGTTACGTTTTTGTTGAATTGTATGGTTTGAATTGAAATTTAACAATCTACCAGAGCATGTTGGTTTTTGATACCAGTTAGTGATTAATTTATTGTTGGTTCTAATAATTGTTGTGTCTAAGAAATCTATAGAATTATTTTCTTTTAATTCATGAGTGAATTTTAAATTTTTATTGTATTCATTGAAAACTTTAATAACTATTTCAACGTGTTCTTTTTTTATACATAAAAAGGTGTCATCAACATATCTCTTGTAAATTAGCGGCTCACAGTTATATACTAACTTTAATTTAAACATTCTATTTCTAAATCGTCCACAAGGTCTGCAAACAATGGAGAAATAGGAGAGCCCATGGGTGTGCCAAAAATTTGTTATGATATTTATTGTCAAAGGCAAAAAATGTATTATCAAAAAGAAATTGGTTGATTTTAATAATTTCATCAAACGGTATTTTACTGCTACTGTGTATATGTGAGAATCTTTTATCCAAACTGTTCAGAACTAAATCTCACGGTATGTTTGTAAACAATGAGCTGACGTCAAGTGAAAGTAACACGTAATCAGCTGGGACATGTGCATTTGAAATTTGCTCTTTAAATTCAAAACTATTATTCACGCGAGAGATTGGTGGTCTCATACACTTTTTTAATTCGTCATATAAGGTTTTTGCTAAAAAATGTGTAGGTGAGTTTACTAAAAATAAGACCACTGACGTTAGCTCTATACAGAATAGTTTGACAATTGCAGCCGCTCCCACTGCCGAACGTTATATTATATTTTTATTCAAAACTGACGAGAAAGAATATTTTATCGTTACTTTGTCGATTGTTTTGTACTTAAATTGTATTTTTTTACGTGTTTTTTTGTGTAAATTTAAGCCTAATAAATTTTTAGCCTGATGAGGCCAGTGAACCTTGCTGGCGAAACGTCGCATTAAGGGGTAATATCCGCCAAATGCTCAAAAAAACAAGGCAACATTTCTCATGATTTTTTTTAAACGACATTTGAGATCTAAGGTATATAAATAACACAGCTCCACAAAGAAAATAAAAATTGAACCAGAGACTGGACCACCCTTCTTATATGTATTTTTGGCTGCTGAATCCGAATCCGAGGTCCGTTTAGCTCCATCACCTCTGCGTTTAGCCATAACCTCAAAAATATGGCGGACGACATATCGATGAAATCGATATTTTGCAAAACAAAAAATTCTATCTATTCTACATGAAAAAATAACGTTTTTAGCGATTTTCCGATTCGTCGCATACTTTTTGGGTGAAAAAATTCAGAAAGTTTGACGGCTAGTGGGCCGGATTTAAAATTCATAATTTTATGAATTTTTCACTCGTAAACTATGCGACGAACTGAAAAAACACCAAGAACAGTTTCTATCGAATTTTTCACATAGAGTCTGAAAAAAATTTCTGTTTTGCAAAATGATGATTTTTAAAATTTTTTTTGAGGTTATGTCTAAACGCAGGGATGATGGAGCTTAACGAGACTCGGATTCGGATTCAGCAGCCAAAAATACATAGAAGTAGGGTGGTCCAGTCTCTGGTTCAATTTTTTATTTTTTTTTCTGGAGCTGTGTAATATATCATTGGATTAAGCAACTCTTGTAGAATAAAAACAAATTTTTTATTCTTAGTTTTTTTACAAAATGGCGGCTGTGCAGCGATTGCCGTGAACCGCTTTTTCAAAAAGTTCTTCCGCGGCGAGCAGTAGATCTGAAAAAGTTTACATCCGATTGACTTGAAAATTTAACTGTAGCTTCTTCATTAGATTATCTAGTGAAGTACACATCATTATTCTTTTAGAATTTTTTTTTGCAAAATGGCGACGGTTTGAAAAAAAATTTTTTCTTTCGACAAAAAAGTCGACTTTAATTGTTTATAACTTTTTTTTTTGTCAATCAATCTTTGAAATGGTGTGTACTTCACTAGATAATCTAATGAAGAAGCTGCAATTCAAATTTCAAGTCAATCAGACGTAAACTTTTTCATTTCTACTGCTCGCCGAGTTTGAAAACATGGTTTTGAGAAAAACGCGTTTAAAGTTTCAAAATGCTATGTATCTTATACGAAAGTTGTTCAGTGAAAATTGATTTAAACGAATTTTGGGTTTAGATCAGTACTTGGGAGTTGTAGATTTCGATTCTAGGATAGTTTTAGCATGATTTGAGCCAATAAAAAAAAATGGAAAGAAAAAAAAATTTGCCGGATATTACCCCTTAAATAAACATGTAGTGGATTTTGTGAATTTTCCCCTTTTCCACTTCCACTGTATTGGCCCTCAATGATCGACAATTTACACATTTTTGACTCAATTGTTCAGGTCCAGGGCCCGCTATTCCAACCAAAAATACCTGGGGCGCACCGTTGGAACACCGTCATCGGGTACCCTGACTACCCAGACATCGTTCGAGTCTAGGGTGAGGTACTCCAACCAAAAATACCAGGAGCGCACCGTTGGAACACCGTCATCGGGTACGCTGACTACCTAGACATCATTCGGGTCCAGGGCCCGCTACTCCAACCAAAAATACCTGGGGCGCACCGTTGGAACACCGTCATCGAGTACCCTGACTACCTGGACATCGTTCAGGTCCAGGGTCAGCTGCTTCAAGCGAAAATTCCAGTAGCGCACCCTTGGAACACCGACATCAGGTACCCTGACTACCTGGACATCGATCGGGTCTAGGGTCAGCTTTTCAAAACAAAAATAAATACAATACAAAATTGTAATCACAGAAATAATTAATTGATTGTTTAGGCTAGACTTTCTATGAGAGATTTTCTGAATAAACAATACTTAAGTCTGGAATAACTCTGGCATTAGTTCACTATGCCAGATATAGCCATACTTATTTTTTGGCAAGTCAGGCCCACGCGGCGCCCTTGTTAAAGCGCCGTCCCCTGCCATGCTGCGCCCTGATCAGGCAGCCTGGCCTGGGCCACGCGATTTGGCCAGGCAGCCCAATCAAAATTTCCAATCGGGTTGTCGGAGCCGCGTTGGTCTCAAGGCAGAATGCATGCATTGTAATATCGCGGACCGCGTTCGATTCCCGCCTCGGGGAAATATTTTTCTTCGAGAACAACTGTAGTTCTACATTATCGACCCACGGAAATCGGTTCATCACTGAAAGAAGGTCGGCGCTGCAGCAGTACTGTCGGGAGCCGCAGCAGTAGAATTGGCGCCGCAGCAGCAGTTGCTACGCTCGGAACCTCTCCCCGTCTCCGGGACGGAAAGAGAGCAGCCGCAAGTGGGCCCTATACGTTACCCCCACCACGCCTAACAGAGGACGTTTATGCGCGCGTCGCCTGCCGCAGAACTGCTGCAACGGCGATCCGGAAGCTCTCCGTCTCCGAGCTTTTGGAACGGGTGCGCTACTGGAAGAGGGAGTGCTGCAGCACCGAGTTTCTTTCAGTTCTTGCAAGAAATAGAGGAGATTCAAAAGAGGGCGCTAAAAGCGGAATAAATTCGAAATAGATACAAAATTCAAAGTTACCGCCAAAGAATTTATGGACTATCACGAGTCGGTAGTTAAAATACATGGAACAGATAGAGGGCATGCGAATACTTTCTTCCTCAAAAAGGAAAGTGGAAAATTCTCTCTCCAATAAATCCCCATTCCGATGAACGGGTATAAGTAAGGGATGCGGAGAGGATCTCGGCACTTGTTCCAGCACCAGCCAAAAGAAAGGACCTCTCTAATCGAAGGAAGCCGTAGCACGAGTCACTTAGAAGGAGCATTCCGAATGCGTCAGAAGGAAGGTCTTAGGTATAAATGAGAGTTACCCCTCCTAAAAATCCTGAGTCCCAGACAGTGTCTAACACTAGAGTAGGTGATGGTCGAGGATCCCGCCATCACTGATAACGGTGGCTGTCTTGTAGAGAACGGGAGTATAAGTCTTTGTGTACTGAGTTAGGAAGCGTTCTCTACTTCTCATTCTCATTGAACGATATAGTGTCAAGTGGATGCAAGAAGACTAGAGTAGGTGTTGGTCGGGGTACCCGTCAATACTGATAAGGGGCGCAATCCAGGTAAGTGAACCGGAGTAGATAGATCCGATATATCGTTGGAAAAAGTTCAACCACCACGCTACTGACAAGGAGAGGCAACTAACACTGGGTCACCAATCTTGACCAAAATTTTTTTGGTGTTTCTTGGTGACAAAAATAGAAAGTATGCAGAGTTTTAGGGTCCAACGCTCCCAAACTTCCAAGATATTAATCTATGTACCCTGGAGCCATTGTTCTTTTCCCAAGTGACAATATGTCATCTGAGACGTATTTCCCTCACTGCACTGCACTTTTACTGTTCCAACTTTAATACCACATCACATTTTATTCTGAAAATCATACAGAAGGAGTAAATTGCGTGTATGCGATCAACAAATCTTACTTCCATGTCTTACTTACATAGAGTAAAACATGAAATATATGAAAAAAATCAACGCTAGTCGACTTTTCACTCTATGCTTGGATACTGAAGCAATAACAACTGTATCCAAGCACAGAAAAACAAATGTAGTATCATTGAACGACAATTCAGTGTCAGAATTGATTTTCACTCATGAAAACTTCAATTCTGAGCAGGCGTCGACCAATATAATACTATAACCAATTATATCAAAACTCATTCACTCACAGTTTTCTTCTTGCTTCGATACAATTTCTGGCCCTGTACAGCATACCTGGAACATAGAAATTATTACAAAGAAACATCTTTCAAAAATATATGTAGAAAGGCAAAGGTTAAGTTTACTTATCTGAATTCCCTTGCGTCTTGAATGAAAATCCATCAGCTGTACATGATGAAGCTCCAAACCTGCTGGAGAACACTGTGACGGAAATTGATCAGGAAACTTTCCTTACAATTACTCAAACTGTTGTGAGTAAGCAATGTCTACCTGATGAGTAAACATCACATGTCTAACTGGCTACGTTTACAAACGACGCTTATGGTAACCTGCAGTGCAGTACCTGTGTTACCGACTTCGCGCTGCAGGTAACCATAGGCGTCGTTTGTAAACACAGTCAGTTAGACATGTGATGTGTACTCATCAAGTAGACATTGCTTACTCACTACAGTTTGAGTAATTGTAATGGAAGTTTATGGATCAATTTCCGTCACAGGGTTCTCCAGCAGGTTTGGAGCATTATCGTGTACAGCTGACGAGGATAATTTTTATTCAAGATGCAAGGGAATTCAGATAAGTAAACTTAACATTTGCCTTTCTACATATATTTTTGAAAGATGTTTCTTTGTGATAATTTTTATGTTCCAGGTATGCTGTACAGGGCCAGAAATTGTATCGAAGCAAGAAGAAAACTGTGAGTAGATGAGTTTTGATATAATTGGTTATAGTATTATATTAGTCGACACATGCTTGGATACATGTTGTTATTACTTCAGTATCCAAACATAGAGTGGAAAGTCGACTAGCGTTGATTTTTTCATATATTTCATGTTTTACTCTATGTGAGTAAGACATGGAAGTAAGATTTGTTGAGCATACACGCATTTCACTTCTTCTGTATGATTTTTAGAATAAAATGTGATGTGGTATCAAAGTTGGAACAGTGAAAGTGCAGTGCAGTGAGGGAAATACGTCTCACTTGATTCACGTCTCACAAAACCCGGTTAAGATTGACAATGAGTAATTTCTGTTCAAAAACAAGTAGTTATGAATCCCAATGAAATAAAAGCTGTTGGTATAAAGAAGCAAGTCAAACTTCGGGGTTCCTACTATCAAAAGCATGAAAGTATTGGCATCTTCAATAATTATCAAAACTTCAATGCCAGATGCACATTAGTGATTCGTCAAGATGTAAACTCTCCAGAAATCAAACCTGCACAAGCTCCCGGATAACCTCTTTACGACTTAAATTATTAAAAGTAGCATCTGATTCTTGTATGTATCTTTTTCAATCATTTACTAGTAGATATGTAGAACTAAGTTCCAACATAAGAGCTAAAGTTACAGGATGAGGAAATCTTTCTTGAAACATTGACGTTACCAGTTCCTTATCCGCCAGCTCAAATATTTCTCGAATATGGAAATTCATCATCTACTACTATGGAAATTTTGGTGAACTATTCATAACTGGTGTGAGGACAGAATAAATATTCTGATAAAGTAAACTTCTACGGCACAGCGAAATTTTAGTAGACGTGTTAGATCTTATTCGACAATAACATCTTATATGAATATCCACAACTTTACAGGAGAAGACGTCTAGACATTATGAGTGTTAGCTTCATTGACATTTCTGTGGGTGATTTCAGTATCCGACAAATGTGAAGTGTAACTCAAGACTATTGACTTCATCAGAGCATCATACCCCAGCTCATATAATTTATGAATATGGAAATTCATCACAGACTATTGTGGAAATTTTGGATAAGTCTTCATATTTGGTGTAAGGACAGAATAAATATTGTGACAAAGTAAGAAAATGTGAAGAGTTATGCCTGAAAAACACCTTTGGTGAGAAGCAGTTTGTCATGAAGCTCCACAACTTTACAGAAGGAGACGTCTAGACATGTTTGCTTCACTGACACTTCTATCGTGATTTAAATATTCGACAATTTGAAGATATAGAGTGAAACTCAAGACTGTTTAATGTTGATCATACTGGCTCATTATCACCTCTAGCAATACTTGAAATTCAGTATCTGGTGAATCACCAAAAAGATACTATTGTGTGTGATCATTAATGAAAATCAATAACAATTCACACTCATCTAGATACATTTTGAACTGAGCTGTGAATAGTGCATTATATTTGTGTATTGAAATTTTAATTATAATAAATTTCTATTGGAAGAAGACTGCATTTGAGAATATATCATCGCATATTTATAAAATTGTTGATGCTTGATGTTGATGGCTTCATGAAAATATATCCACCTCTGATATGCTAACAAATTATTTTAGATGAAGACTAATATTATGATTACATTTTGAAAATTTTTCCACACTTTAATTTGAATCGTTTATAAGTTTTTGAAGATTTTCTTCCGTGTTTATATAAAATCGAATGATCGCGATAACATTATTTTTTTCAATAGAATTACAGTGAGATTTGATTCAATTTTCAATAAGCTTTATACAATTGACGAGTATGAGCTCATTTTCGAGTAACCGACCAAGTACCATGGCACGCCTCTAGATGGCGAGGCGTTGAGTCGCACGTGTATAAGGTATAGCGCAGCGCTCTTTCGCGAGAAGATCGGCGCTCTACCGTCTAGATAGAAGAGAGCTTGAAAATTAGCTTAGTTAATTAGTTAAGTTAATTCAGGATGGATCGTTTGATTACCGGTTAACTCGAGTCTCCTCTTTGGTTGATCCATAGTGGAGCATACTTTTTTAAAATATATGCCGTATCCCACAAATATGTGAACAATCAGAACCATCGGACAGACCCAAGTCGTACGTCAGGATCGACCTGCCAATGAGTTTAATATAGTCAGAAAATTGTGCCAGTACATCAGATAGCATAAGCAATTTTGTTTTCATAGAAAAAATTTACCTTTGAAAAGATGTACTTAACGACAAGTATATTTCTTATCCTGTGGTTCGTTGTTGGAGAAATTTTTAATTGATAATATTTGATATTATTTCCATTGTTCAATTGAAATGTGTTTATTTTGTTTCACTTCTTATTTCCATTTTTTTCAGTCAATGGAATTAACAAATACATACATGCCACTGGCCCGTTGCTTCACAGATTCTCTATGGGCAGTGTATTTGTATTCTATTTTCACTTTACATACCAACAAATGTTAACCCTCTACCCTGAATATGCTATTTTGTATATGTAAACTTACAAAATATATAAAAATCTGTATAAGTTTTCTCGCTCAAATTATTTCTATTGGCGCAAGTTTCGTTTTTCCATGAGACTATATCAAAAGAATATCCAAAGAATATTGATCTCTCAATGAATGTTCTTGCAAATCAGAGATAAAGAAGTCCATAGCTAGAATATACTGTTTCGCAAATTTCTAAAAGAAATAATATTCTATTACTCAAATGAGTTCTAGATGTTCTTCCATAGAAGTGAGATTACTCGATGTAAACGATGAACATAGAACTAAAGATTTTACCAAGGGACGTTTAAGACATGTTTGAAGGATAGACATTTTTTATTCCTTTTGTTACTTGCAGAAATGTAGATTCAAGAAGCAGTGAGCATCAATCGTAATCCAGAATTTTCATGCTTTTCTTTCCGTGTTTGATCAGCATTTTGTATATTACAAGCAGTGGTTAGTTTTTTTTTTGCATGAAATGATGTATCTAAGAATCGTATCGTAGGTGAATTTTTATCGGAATCTGTGAAACAACGGGCCCGTGGCAAGTATGTATTTGTTAATTCTATTGATTTCAATTGAAGAATGAAAATAATATCATGATGTACAATTGTAACATTCAAACGTTAAGAATTGTAATGTAAAAGTTCCATTCATGTAGTTATCATTGGGTTTTGAGATTCTAGTAGAATAACGTCAGCTGTACTATGAAAAAGATAATTCCGATTATGAAGTATTCTAGTTGATTTCCAATTATTGTGAATTTAATAATGAACCCTTACAAAGTGGTACTACTTGACATAGAATTGTGATTTTAGTACTTTCTATCTCAACAATGGTAGATGTATTTGAAATGTATGTAACTATGTTTGACATATAGATTTTTGATTTCAGTACATTCTATCGGAACATGGATGAATTGATCTGGAGTACATTGACATTTGATAACAGGTCGTGCAACAATTGCTTTAAGGTATACTTTGGAAAAATATTAGTTCTGTATAAGGCTAATCACATTAGTTAGATACTTGTCAGTTGATGCTACATCTCGCTACTTTCTTATGTCATCATTGCAAAAATGAACTGGAATATATAACGATAGTGTTTTGGTAAGAATGTCTATTGAAGTGATAGATCTGTATTTCCAAAAAATATATTGGATTTGAATCATATCAGGTGGCGCGTCAGCGTCACCGACAAGTATGCGCAGCAAGTACTCGTGGGGACGCGACTAGCCAGTATATACAGCCCAATGTCGTGTTCAACCTCACTTTTTTAATTGTTTTTGTTTCACGGCTGTCCCGCAGTCTTGTAACAGTTATAAGCAAGAACTACGGTCACTTACGATCACTTTTGTCAGAAAAGTTTCATCGAAATCGCTCTGGTCATATTTGAAAATAGAAGATTGAGTCGGCTAGCAGACGGAGTGCGCCAGAGCGCTTGAAAATTTATCAACATTCAAGATTGCAAGAGTACGCTATAGATATACAAGCGAGCGAGCGCCAGCGGTGCTCAGCGGTGAGAGGGTGACCGCGGTGAGAGGGTGACCGCGGTAAGGTTGGTTATCACTGCGGCCGGTCGACTGCGCATGTACGTTCTCGAGTGAAGCAATATGGCAATGAGTATTGCAAATATATTAATGGACTAGGCAAAATCATAACTCGTGCATTCGTGATGGAAAGTGCAAACGTGCTGGACATCACATCCTGGCTACTTCAGCAAGTTTGCCAATCCGAATCCAAATTGGTTGACTTATTTGAGAGAGGCTAACCTGTTTGCTGATGCTGATAAGGTAGATTAGTTCCTTTATTTTTGTAGATATTTGATTTGAGGTTATTCATTGATTGATTGATGAATCTAATCAATTTTTTTTCAGTTAGAAAATAGATGTGTATATCAAGTTATCATTCGATTAGATTAGGAAGCTATAACTGCTCTGTTATTAGCGTGAAGGCCACAGGAGCTGGCAAGACACATCATATAAAATGAGAAAACAAGTTCTCTGGTTTGTGAAGTTGACGCAGAAAAGACGTATTATCATATTAATCACAAAAAGAAAATTTGTATTCTTATATGCAGTGTGAAGTACAGTCTACTCTGTGTATATCTACTATTTTTTTTTTGTTTTTTTTCTTATTAATGCATTGAAATCTCTTATGAGATTTATAAGCTTTACTATGGGTTTCTACAATATTTCTTAGTTCTAATACTTAACTGACTAGGTTTTCATACATTAATGTTACATTTTTCAAGAACGAGAGTATACAAAGGCACGCTGGTATATTCGGTTTTGTTATGAGTAATGATATTGTTGTAGGAGTGTTTATTTCAATGCTATTAAGTTCGTCAAGTAGTTGTGTTCGTTGAGCTGCATACATAGGACAATTCCATACAATGTTTTCAATATTTTGATCGCTTAGATTGCATTGACATTTTGGATTGCTTACCACACCAATTTTATGCAAAGAGGAAGCTAAGTTGTAATGGTTTGCTCTAAGTCGGTTTATTGTAACAATAGTTTCTCAAGAAGTTTCCGATTGTGGAACCAAGGTCTTTGTTCTTGAGTATAGTATTTTTGAAAGTATTCAGTCCCTTTGTTTGCACTTGAGATAACAATATATTCTATCGTTTTATCTTTCATTAATTTCTCATATGTCTTTTTGAAATCGGTAAATGGTATATAAAGTTTTTATGGTGAGCAGTTGCATGCGGCTTTTGCAGCTGAGTCAGCGATATCATTGCCTTTAATGTTGGTGTGGGAAGGGATCCAGTACAGATTGATTTTAGATCTGTTTTCTCTATTTTTGTTGAACTGGAAGTATTTTTCCTTAATTTCTAAGACTACAGGGTTGACTTTGATATCTATAGGAGTTTTTTCCAAGTTTTTCAGTACGCTCAATGAATCTGAAAATATGAGTATTTCTTTGCCCTGGTGAGAGAGAGAGAGAGAGAGAGCAATATCTATGGCATTTTGATCGCTATGCTTCCCGCCGTGAACACTGAGGCATTCTTGGGTAGGGAGTTTTTTGTAACGGAATTAAGTTCCGGGCTGTTGCAGGCTGCGCCGACTGAAGGTGAATTTTCCATTTTGCTCCCATCCGTGAATAAAGATATGATATTATTTTGTCCGATTTTTATTAACTTGATTATCTTTTGTTCTGCATTTTCAAGGTTTGTGTCGAAGGGGACTGAATTTATCGAAGTTTGATAATCGTGTGTGTAGATGCTGTAATTCGGCGCTGTATTTTGCCAAGAGTGATTACTTAGCATTTCATTGATGCAGATTTCATACATTTTTTTCCTCTTTCTTTTGTTTCTAATGTTTTTTTTTGTGGAAGTTTTGTACTAATTTGTTTACTTCTAGATTTGAAAGTTTGAAAGTATTTTACTCATATAAGTTTTGCAGAGATATTCTATTCTATGTCTGACGAGAGGGAGCTTAGATTCGCCTAGTAGGATATTTGTGGGAGTTGATTTTCTGTAGCCAAGAACAAGTCGGATAGCCGCGTATTGTATTTTTTCTAGTTTGTCTTGGGAGATCTTTGCGTGTTGGGTAGTATATAAATGAGCCATGGTCGATAATGGAACGAACAAGGGATTTGTAAGAAGTAAGCAGAGTCGACGGATCTGCGTCCCACCATGTGCCTCTGAGGTACTTCACAATATTTAGAGCATTATAGCATTTTTTTTGTATGCTTGCAATTTGTTGTGAGTATGAGAGTTTATAGTCTATTAGGACGCCTAGAAAGCGGGAAGTTTCCTCAGATTTTATAGTGCAATTACCAATATTAATCTGTACGTCGCCTGGCCTAGTTTTTTGGTCAAAGTATACGAAAACTGTTTTGTGAGGAGCAAGACTGAGACCAATTAAGGATAGATTTTTCTGTATGGTTTCTACAGCTTTTTCTAGTGATTTTTTGATTTTAGAAAGTATTGCTATGTCATCGGCGTATTGGTATATGGAGACTCGGTTTATTAAATTCTTAAGGATTTCTTTGACATATAGTATGTAGAAAATGGCGCTGAGGACACCAGCCTGTGGGACGCCTTTCGAGGAGATTCGATATTCATCAATTAAATCAGTAAAGATATGTCTTTGGTTTGTTACAAATTTGTCAAATTTTATAAATTTGAGTGGGCATCCAATATCAGCAAGTTTTTCAATTAGTATGTCGCTGTTAACGTCATCAAACGCGCTTTTGACGTCTAGATAGGCTACATAGGAACCCTTTCCGTCCTCTCGTGATTGATCTATGTTGAGATTCATTTTTAGAAGGTTATCTATGCATGCTTGGCCTTTTCGAAATCCACTTTGATTTTCGGGTAGTATATCATTAGTTTCAAGCCACCATAAAAGTCGATTTTTTTGCACGGTTTCAAAAGTTTGCAAATCGAAGAGGTTAAAGTTACAGGTCGAAAATTTATTCCGTCAGATTTGAGTATGAAATGAATATATGTTTTCTTCCAATCGTTTGGATAGTCTCCATTTCTATACATTTCATTAAAAATATCTAATAAAATCAGTTTTAGTTTGAGTGGAAAGTGTCGTATAGCTTGATAATTTATTCCGTCGATACCGGGTGATGAGTCAAGTTTACGACTTTCTAACGCGATATTGAATTCGGCAAAATTGAAGTCCGAATCAAGGAAATCATTGTTTGTGGTATTCGGAATATATTCATTGTGTTTGGGCTCCACGGCGGGCATAGCTTGTCAAGCGCTGCTAGTTTGTTTTCATTCTGAAGGTTCTGTGTTGTTTGAGGTGGGCTGACATTAACCCATTTATTTTTAAGTATCCTACAGGTGTTCCAAACATACTTGCTGCTGGTAGAAAAATTAATCGATTCCGCGAATTCTTTAAATTTCTTTTTTCGTTTCATTTTGAATGTATTTTTGGCTAGCGTAACCAATCTTTTATACTCTATTAGATCTGTGGGTTCTAGTGACATGTCCCATTTTTTATATGCTTCGTTCCTTTTCTTTTTGATTTGATTGCACTCTTCATCCTATCAGGATACCGGATTTCTATAGATTTTATTGCTAACATTTTTTTTGCGGGGGGTGTTTTCTATAATTGCCTTAGAAACTATATTGGTAAAGGTTTCATATTTCTTGCTAGCTATGAGTGAATCGTATTCTTGTGTCAGAAATTTCGTATATTGTGAGTCTAAATGGGTTGAAAAGTTATTCCAGTTTGTTCTTACAGTTGCTAAATTGAAAGTTTTTTTCCGATAAATTGCTCTTTCTGTTTGAATGTTTGCATGTATAGGAAAGTGATCAGAGCCCAGGAGGTCATCGCTAACTTTCACGTTTATTTTGTCTATAAAATTGTTTGTTGAAAGAATAAGATCAATGTTAGATCTATAGGTTCCTTCATAATATGTTATAGTGTCTAAATTGTGAATAGACAGATTATGTTTATCAATGTTTTCTAAAAAGTTTTTGCCATTCAGATCTATTTTATCACAATTCCATGTTATGTGATGAGGGTTAAAATCTCCAATTAATATAGTTTTCTCTCTTTTATTAATGTTTGAAAGAATTGTGGACCATTGATCTTTATTGAGTGTGACCCCCGGGGCTCTGTAACAAAGGAGTAAGTTGAAGGCAGGCCTGGCGCTAGTTATGCGGATGCCACATATTTCGACATTCTCATGTGGTGATTTTAGATTTTTTATTTCTGTAAATGCAATATTTCTACGTACAAATAGCGCCAAACCACCGCCTTCTGATGTTGTGCGATCGTTCCTATAAGTTAAAAAGCCTGGAAAAGAGAGATTTTTCGAGGGTGTGAGCCATGTTTCTACGCAAGCGAATATGTCAAAATTACCAATGATTTTCGAGATTTCTCCTTTCCCGCGTAGAACACTCAGCGCATTCCAATGAAGTATATTGATTCCGTCAGTGTATTCCATGTTAGTCTGCTTCAGAGTCGCCGAAAGTGGAGGATCCGTCGGTGAAGTTGATGGCTTCGTTCTCGCTTATCCGTTTTTTTATTCTGATGATACGGTGTTTTAAATTACTATCTTGGATGAAGCCGTTGATATCAGATAGCTGGTTTATTAGTGCATTAGGGTCATTGGTGTATTTTGAAGCTATTTTGTTGATATTTGATTGTCCATAACATTCAGCTAGAAATTGAGCCAGCTGGTCATAGTTCAACGGGAGGAGTGTTTCTTTTTCCTTGAAGTAGTTTTGAATCGGTGTGAGCTGTGCTTGAATCTGTTCAAGCCGGGGTTGGCTACCTTCATTTTTTGGTTTTTTGTGAGCCCTTTTTGAATTTATTTTATCTTTAGCTATGTTTTTGCGATCTAAATCTTCTTTGGAACTGGTTGTTGATGCTATGGCGGAGAAATCACGTTTCGGGCTGATATTGTTGGGTCAGGGAAAAAATTCTTCTGTTCCAATGGTGGTAGTTTTGGTCTGTTCATGGATCTGTTGATCCACTTCGTTATTGTCAGCATCGATAGTCATATTTTGCTGCGTAGGTGTTAAAGTTGGGCTATTTGTATCTTGTTCTATGTTTTTGCAATGCTTGGCAAGATGCCCCTCCTCTTTGCACAGAAAACACGCTAATTTCTTTGAGGGAAAATATATGAAATATGGGGTATCTTCGAAGTTTATGGAGATATTCGGTGGGAGTTTTGATGTATCTTCCGGAGAGATGTATAGTTGGCGATGAAAACTTAGTACGTGCGTGAGGCCAACTCCATTGTGGCCGGCCCTTATATACGTAATATTGGATGTAGGTTGTATTCCAAGTTTCTGTAGTTCTTCTAATATAGCGTGATGTGGTATTATCGGGCAGGCATTAGAGATAATGATCCTTTTGGCCTTCGATATAAGAGGCCGAATACTCAGTTCTTCGTTGCCAATGTTTATTTTGATGGAATTTTCCGTAAGTTTATCCACATTTTCCTTGCTATTCAGGTATGTACAGATGCGACCATGTGAGATACGAGAAATGAATCTAATGTTAGCTGGATTTGTTACGATGGCCACTGCTCTTGTGTATTCATGAACTGAGATTCCTTCAATTGCATCTATAACTACAGCTTGTTCTTTCGTAGGGACCTGTACTTGTTGTGTCATCTGAGCGTAGGATATCTTGAGTGAGGTTGAACGTTGTGTGGATTGCATATTGAAGATACTTGGTGCAAGTTCCCCTGCAGTCAGAAGCACTTACTGTAGTGTCACTGCATAGGTGACTTCTTTAATAAGGACGAACACACTATCGAGTAACTTGACAGCACCGATAAGCACTTACTTATGTGAGCCACATCGTGGAACAATCACTAATGTAAATACTCGCGAGCACCTGAGCGTAAACACGTGCGTCTCCGACGGTGGTTCGTAGCCGAATCTATATCTACTATGGTTCGATTTCAAAATGAAGGTAAATTAGTTAATTCATTTTTGGATAGATTTGGGGTTAGTTATTTATTGACAAATCTGATCAATCATTTTTTTTGCAGTTCAAAATTAGATGTGTACAAAGTCAAAAGGCTACAACTTTTCAGGTTTTGCATACGGGTTACAGGAGCTGGCAAAACTCATCATACAAAATGAGGAAATAAGTTGTCGGCAATAACAGATTGTCATTGTCATAATATACACAGGAATAAGCAAGTAGAAGACTGCTACACCACAACGTGTTCCAGTAGACGTGTTGGATCTTTAGCTACAATAACATCTTATATGAATATGAATCAGCAAGAAGAAGACTTGATGACCGTAAAGTTCGTGTAGTTCCATAATTAAATGGTTAACTATTTCTTTTGGTAGTATTTATAGGATAATGTTTCATTTACTGATTTTATAGATCAAATCATTTTCTATCTCAAATGGTGGAATTTTCTTTTGCGTGATGTTCGCAAGTTCATTCCGATGCTCATATAACTCAAACTTTTTATAACATTCTTTGACAAAATCGTCGGATTTTTGTAAATTAGACATGTTTTTGAGTATGTTTATGAGTGGCTTATTCAATTTCAATTTTTGTAATGCTGCAATCACAATTTCTCCGGGTTTGATTCGTGCATCGGGATAGTAGTCTGGATGTCTCGACAACAAATCAGGCACTACGTTTTCTCGACCCTGCACATGTTCGGTTTGTAAGTCGAAATCGTGAATCGCCATAACCCATCGACGAATTCGCGAGCATGTAAATCTAATTTTGAGTAAAAACGTGAGAGATTCATGATCCATCTTTATAAATATTTTAGCAGCTCGCTAGTATGTTTCGAGATTTTCTAAGCTCCATACAATTGCTAAAAGCTCCTTTTCCGTTGTGAAATATGTTATTTCACTCGGATGAAAAATTCGACTAATGAATATGATGACACGTTCATATCCTTTATTGTCGATTTGGGAGAGTACGGAACCTGTCGCGTATTCACTCGCATCAGTGCGCAATATGTATGGTTTTGTAGGATCAGGGCGGGACAAAACAACTTCTTTTATAAAAAGCTCTTTGGCTTTTTGGAAAGATTAGATTTCACTGTCCCCCCACTCCCATTTATTTTTACTTTTCAATAAGTTATAAAGAGGAACCAGTACCTCTGCATACTTTTCGGCAAATTTTGAATAAAAATTTGTAGTACCAAGGAATCCTTTTAACTCTCTCACGTTTTTAGGCTGTGGGAAGTTTTGTATATGTTCGATCTTTTTTCATTGGTTTTTAGTCCCTCTGTACTAAATATAAATCCCAGGAATTCGATTTGCTCGCGTAAAAACTGAGATTAAAGTTCAGAGTGAAATTGTATTCTAGCAGTTTTTCAAAGAGCTTTTCTAGATGAATCAAATGCTCGGCTGCATTTTTCGAAAAAAGAAGCCAGTTATCAATAAAATTGGCGTAATTTGTTCCTAAGCCTCTGGTAATCACGTCTAGGCCTCTGATGAGAGCTGCCGTGCTTACTTTTTTTCCAAAAGGCACGACATTAAATTCATACAGCCTGCCTTCAACATGAAAGCGGTGTATTTTTTACTCTCTTCATCGAAGGGTATTTGCCAGGAACCACTGCGCAAATTGTTGCTACTGCACATTTTGTTGCTTTTCTAATGTTATTTAAGCTATAACACATAGTAAAAATATATTTTTTGATATGAAACCAATGCTATCTTGTGCCAAATTTTGTCAGGAACATAATTTTTCCCATAAATTATCTTCCTGAACCTCATAGTTTTTGAGTTATTTGCGATAATGTGAAAAAAATGCACATTTTTTCACTAAGTTGTTAATAACTCACGACGCAGACATTTTTCAGCGTGCGGGAGTGAACATGTCTTTTTTGATACTGTTCTGAAGCAAGTTCAATTGTTTTTTTGCATCCCGCTCGCAACATCCATGCAACTTCCTAATACTACTCAGCTATAGTACTAAGGCACGTTGTGGTAAAATATACTTGATGTAAATTGCATCTAAAAGTTACTCTATAATTTTAACATCTGTTTCGCAATACAATTTCGCGCTAACGCTTGTAACGGGTCAGAATTGCACGTTATTATTTTAAGTTCTTTTTCTCCTTCCAATGGTGGCCAATATGAGTAGATAGACTTGTTTCCAAGAAGTGCAATACGACCCAGACAACAAATTCTATCAATGATAGTCGTTACCAAGAAGCGCACTGCGACCCGGTCTCAGACTTGAATGAATATAATGAATTTTGGGTTATTGAGAATGATACTCCAAAAGCGCACTGCAGTCAGAGCTATCAATCTCGGTTAATATAGTAGGAATCCAACGATGCGATTATCGAAAAGTACAATACAGTTCAATCTCTCACAGTCATTGGTCCGGATGATAATGAGCATATGTCGATGCTATGAGTAGATCTCCGTAATCTTCCAAGAAGCGCACTGCAACCCAGACAGATACTTTGAATCTATGATATCTTTACCAAGAAGCGCAATGCGACCCAGTCTCAGATGAAGTGAATGTTTGCAATGTGTGATGGCTTGTGTAATATTGAATTGTCTTAATTTTATATATATAAAATTAAGATGAAATTCAAATATTAAGATTTTGTGAGTTTACTATAAAACTTGTTTAAGAGAGAATTTATAAGGATAATAAATTTCTCGGTTGATTGGTATTGATCATTAATAAATAGAATCAAATGAAGTGAAATATTCTTTTCTATCGTATTTTCGTTAATTTGAATTATTTCTAAGTTCAGCTATGAAGAGATTCTTAGGCACTTTTAAGTGTATTAAAAGTCACTACAAATAGATTCAAATGGAAATACAATGCAATGAAAAGAGATTAATTTCAAATTCTAAATGGCATTTATTAGGTTATATACATAGATATACCCATGCCAATCCCAGTTCGGGCAGAGCTTTCGCTCGTCTGATCGCTACCAGTGTAATGATAAATGTTGCTCGCTCGCAGGGCTATTTATACTGGAGATTGGCATAGGGTGACAATGAGTTGGAGAGAGAGGTATCTCTTCTCTCACTCGCACTTATTAGCTATATACAAAAGCGCGCGAATGCGCTGTTACGGCGCGGGAGATTTTCCCGCACAATCAATGATTTGCGCGCGCATCGGATATTCGTCATATGACGCTGATCCGCCGGGAGCGCGATCTATTGTTCTATGCGCTATACATTTTCTCTATCGATCGATGCATCACCCAGTCGGTAACCAAATCTATTTTATAAGCATGGTTCCGACCTGGCCCTCACACGCTATTCATCACACGCAAAAGATACCGCAAAAGGTCACGCTCACAATCCATGAAACGTCTGTACATTACACAGCTGTGAAGCTGTTTGGTGAGGTAATCCTGCTTTTATGAATTGTGAAGATTCCCGTTACAGCATCGCACTGACTCTACACATGCTCTCCCCCTGAAGGGTTTTTTCACGTTATCGCGCATGTCTGAAGTAAATTTCATAAACTAACTTATTCTTAGTGTTTCGAACATTTCTCTGCTGTAAAAATTGCGAAAACATGTTGTCACGGTCATAAATTTTGCGGTTATGCAGCTTAACATCAAGAAAATCAATCTGTGCTCTTAATGCTAGTATAAAACACATCGAGTGCTCTTTTCTTCTTCTTACCTACATCGCAGTGCAAAGTGAAAGACGTTAATCTAAGATTGGTTACAGAACGCACAATATCATTCGTATAATCATTCCAAGACATGATCAAACATCTCAAAGCTGTTAAGCTAGCAAAATTGGTATCAGATGGCAGATTGATGCCAGTTAGATCTCGTGTTCTTACAGTTATTGTAGCCCGCAACAAGGATATAAGAAATGCTCTGGTTGTGGCATTGTGACGTATGCTGAGTACGTCCAGACGTGGTGACACGCGCATGATTGGAAAAACGAATCTGATCTCATCTACATCATATGTAGTGTAAAAACAAAAATGGAACGAGCGCAGAACATTTTTGGAACTTGATGAAATTATTTTGCAGAAAATGATTCCATCAAGTGCGTGTCTCTATCGATATTATTACAATTCCGAACAATCACAGCTTTCAACGTCCTATTCGCTTTTATGAAATTACACAAATGCAAGACTAGAATCTTGTAACAATCTACGACCACCAACATCGTAAGTGAACCAAATCTGGCGTCCTGGAGGCAGATGAGGAGGTGATTACCTGAAGACTGAATATGCAATGTTTTCAGATTATCTAATTCAATTTCAGACTCATTGTGACCATTCATTCTTCCCACACCAAAATACTTGACTGTGAAGCTCTTTGAGATGTACTTTAATGAAGTACTAGAGGAATCTACGCTCACTAGACTGATAGAATCCATGTTTTTACATCTCCTTCTGTCTGCAAGTGAAAAAGATGCAATGCCACTCCGGGTGACAAGAGCTTGCCTTCAGCAAAGAACTTCACATTCTTGTATCGGAAAATCGTGGCATCATGCCATATGAGATCAGTCGGATCATTTACATTGTATCTGGGATTCGCCAGATCGAAATCGCACGCAGAGCCATAAAAAGCTTCACTAAAACTCAACAACGTGTTTATTTTATGAACGTCATCTGAAGACAAGTGCTGTGTGATTGCAGAAACTAACTCAGGCATGTCAAAAACTATTTGCATAGGTGACAAATCGGACTGAATCGCGATCGCACGGTCTTCCATGATTTTGAATTAAATTTTAAGGCAAGAATTCGTCTTAATGAACGGTCTTAAACTAAGCGAACGATTCTTTCTCGAAGGCTTATCGCCTCTATGAAGTGAATGATTCTAGGGAACCTGGTTCATTAATGACAGAGTTTGAATCACAGAAGTTGCAATATCCGCACAGTGAATCCGCGCCAAGGTGGTTAACCTTCTTGCTTTCTTTGCAACATGAGCATCTGACAGCTCATTTACTCTAATATGATCTATTGCAAAATTCTGACACCCGACTCGATAGAAGATTTGACAAATCTTCGCGTGAGTTAGCATAGCGAAAACATTATAAATTTCAAAATCCAAAACTAATTCATCATTCCGTACAATGTATGGGAGCGGTCTTTTCTGAATAGTAAGCGGAGTTTCCGCTCACCAGAAAGTTGGCTCTACGCAACAAGGACGAGATATCCGCGTGATATCTGCGTTCCAGCCAATCACGATAGGCATTTAAATGGACTTCGGCCAGAAAGCAACTTTGCCTAACTGTATCATTTTGCGCTTGCCTAAAACGGAAGAATTGCTCGATTTGATCGTCCAGCGGTCTAGCTATTCTTGAATGGACGGTGGTTCCAAAATCTGCGGTCTCTGCACCTCCTAACGAGAGAAATTAAAGTCTTAATTTATGGCGATTTGCGATTGCATTACATGATTATATGAATGATTAGACGCAGTCTAATTCTATCAGGCACACTTCATTCACACTTGTTTTTCTACAAAGGAAAACTGAGAAATGTATGTGGTAACTCAGAAATCAAGCCAAATAGTATGTTTTTACTCAATATGTCATTGTAAGCTTGTAAGCTTTTTTTACAGAATTTATATCGTTTAACGTAAACGAAATTTCACTTTTCTTTAGTCAGCGGTTTCTCCAACATGTATTTTACTCCTCGATCTGCGCAGAATGCTGGGTACAAACTTTTTTCTTTTAACAATCTTGTCAACTGAGGACAAAGTTTCATTGTTATTTCCAGGATCTTCCGAGAGAGAAGCACCTGTTTGTGTCACAATGGGGGTAACTATATTTGCAGTAGAAGCAGAATGCTCATTACTCCTCGATCTGCGCAAGACGCTTGGTACAAACTTCTTTCTTTTAACAATCTTGTCAACTGAGGACAAAGTTTCATTGTTATTCCCAGGATCTTCCGAGAGAGAAGTTTATGTTTGTGTCACAATGGGGGTCATTATATTCACAGTAGAATCAGAATGCTCAGGAGATTCTGCTTGAGAAACGGGACATGTGCTGAATGGAAAATGTTCCATGTTATTGTCATCGCAAGATCTGTACACCTACACTTCACCCTGAAAAACGTGTTCCGGAGAAATAACAGGAGCAACAGGAATTGCGTCTTGAGTTGAATGAAGATACGCTTCTATATTTACATTACTTTGAGTACTATTACTTAAAGAGTACGTAGATTGATCAGGTCTACGAACTTTCACGTCATGTGGGATACTATTTATAAGAGATTTATTTACAAGAGGATTCTAACTAACTGTGGGCGCGCTTTCCATAGATAGATCAGTCACCAAGAAATACGCTGGCTTCAGTCTTTCTATAGTTACAGCCTTATGTACACATTTAATATCAATCATATACACGCGATCGTCCTGCAATCGCTCAATTATTTTATAGGGACCCGAATATACATTTTCTGAAGCGGGTTTCAGTCTGTTTTCTTCGAGAAGTACGTGTTAACATGTCTTCATGTCTTTAAATACGAAAGTTCGAAAGTTTTTACTTAGATTGTGATTAACTGGAACCGGTTTGATTTTTCTCATATACTTTACTTTTCTAATATATTTTCTCATATACTTTACGAATTCATTGAGAAAGGTCTTAGGATCCGGCTCAGCGTCATACGTGGGACAAACCTGTGCAGGAAGCTTGAGAGTAGTTCGAAAAACTAATTCCGCGACACTTACGTCAATATCCGGTCTCACACACGTACGCAAACCTAACATTACTGTAGAAAGTGCGCACGTCCAACCCGGGCCATTGGTATGGCAACGCAAAGCCGATTTGAGATCTCTATGAAAACGCTCAACTAGGCCGTTAGAAGCGGGATGATATGCTGTAGTATGAATGCGTTTTATTCCAAGGGACTTTGAAAGATTTACAAGTAAGGCTGACTCAAATTCTCCACCCTGGTCAGTGGAAACAGTCATGAGTACTCCAAAAATCGCGATCCAATTATCAAAAAACGCCCTCGCGATTGTTTCCGTGCGCTTATCACGTACTGGAACCGCGACCGGCCACCGAGTATAGCGATCAACAATTGTTAGAATGTACCTTATGCCGTCACAAGGTGGAAATGGACCAACGATATCCATATGAATATCGGTGAATCTGCCGTCAGGAGCTATAAATTTTGCTGGAAGAAATCTGTTACGTTTTGTCACTTTCGATTGCTGACATTTGATACATGTTTTGCACATAAGCCTGATTACACCATTATGCATGTTACAGTTATAGGGAATATTATTTTCGCCAAAAGTTAGGCAAGTTAACTCAAGTGTCTGATTCTTATCCGCCGAAAGGTCCACCAATTCCTGATCAGTAGCCTGTTCTTCAGCTAAAGAAAGATTGTCGAGTGCGACAGGCAAACGAAAGGCATCTATTCAAGCGTTTTCCAACAAAGAGATATTCGCGCCCGAATCAGATATTGCCTGCAAGGCATGAACAGAAATTACTAGGAAATTCAATCGCGACAGAGCATCGGCCACGACATTGTCTTTTCCAGCTTTGTGCAAAATAGTTGCATTGAACTGAGAAATGTACTGAAAATGATTGATACGCCTGGTGGACGTTTTCAAAGAGTCCTGCAACATGGCATACTGTAAGGGCTTATGATCAGTATAAATCACGAATTCACGAGCGTCCAACATATAAGAGAAGTACCGCACGGCCTCGAATACTGCCAACAATTCCCGGTCAAAAGTGGAATACTTGGTTTGCGCAGGAGAGAATTTACGCGAGAAGAAACCCAATGGTCGCCAATCATTACCAGTCAATTGCTCCGAAACTGCTCCCATAGCAGTCTCAGATGCGTCTGTGATTAGACGCAATCTGGCACTGTCCTCAGGGAATGCCATGATGGTAGCATTAATTATATCAAGTTTGGACTTTTCAAAAGCAGCTTCTGCCTCCGGAGTCCAAAGAATTGGTCTTTTATCCTTTTTTTAGCACTCACGAGATAAGCATTCAACGACTTCTGTGTCTCAGCAGCGTGAGGTATAAATTTACGATACTGATTTATCATACCAAGGGATTTACGTAACTGCTCAATAGCCTCGGGTTTTTTTGCATTACTGATTGTACCTTTTCCGAGGTTGGCTTATAACCATCTTTGTTAATTAAATGACCAAGAAAAACTATTTTTTTGGCAAAAGACGCAACTGAAATTCTTTTAATCTTTCAAGTACTATACGCACATGCTTTAAGTGCTCTTCGTAAGTTTTAGAAGCCATAAGAATGTCATCAATGTACACAAATACAAAATCAAGATCGCCAAGAGCTCGAAAAAGGTAGCGTTGAAAAGTTTTAGAAGCACCACTGAGACCGAGAGTCATGAAGAGATACTCATAAGAACCACAAGGCGTTATGATTGTCGTCTTTCCCATATCCTCTTCGGCAACCGGAATTTGATGGAAGGCTTTGTACAAATCCAAACAAGAAAAATACTTCTTACCAGCCAGGAAAGTAGTGAAACCATTGACTCTAGGAACAGGAAATCTATCCGGGACTGTTTGTGCATTGAGAGCACGATAATCTCCACAGATCCCCCACTCACCATCCTCTTTTTGAGTCATGTGAAGTAGGGAAGTCCAAGAATTTGTTGCTTGAAGACAAATACCCAATTTGCGAAGTTTATTTAATTCTTTCAAAGCGGCTTTGTATTTAGCAGGGGACAAGGGTCTAGCCTTGGCAAAAACAGGAGAACCGGTAGTCCTTATGTGATGAGAAACTTTAGGATTTTTCCATAGAATCACGCTTAACTGATCCGTCAACTCTGGAAATTCCGTTAAAAGATTTATAATATCGCTATCTTGTTTTAGCACATTAATCTCACGATCAATTGTCAATTCATTGAAACCATCTACATTTTTACCAGTGTTTTTATCTAAAAGAGTATGCAGAGTCAAATCCGGAACCATATGCAATTTTTCTAGAAAATTACTACCAATCATGGGATAAGGTGAGTCGGCAACCGAAAACTTCCAAGATATTTTTTTTTTAAAACCAAAGTCTAACTCTTCATCAATGGAACCATATATTTTGATAGATAAATTTGAAGTTCTGAACTGAAAATCTAAAGGTTTGCCAAGAAAATTTGCAGGTTTGGGGAATATTGAGATATCCGCGCCACTATCAATGAGGAAATCTACGTTAGTTTGTTTATCTCTAATATGCAAGCGCGATGTGTATCTCTTGTGCTTGGATACATGTTGTCATTGCTTTTTCAGTATCTAAGCCCACAATGAAAAGTCACAAACCGTGCCTTATTTTCATTTTTTTCATGTTTTACTCTATGTGATTCAAGTAAATATTGATAATTACACATGTATTTACTCTACGTGCATTTGTTTCAGGATTAATCAAGCTGCTGTATCCAGTGATTGAAATTTAAAGTGCAGTGTATTGAGTGGAAATGCGTCTCAGATGACAACTGTCATATGGGACAAGACCAACGGCTCCATCCAGGATACATTAATTGATATTTTAGAAGTTTGGGAGCGCTGGACCCGGAAACTGGATACACTCTATTCTTAGTCAAGATAGGTGACCCGCATTCCAAGTAGTCTCACTGTAAGTTTTTGTTACTATTAGGATGGAATTATTATGAAAATTGTATTTTATAACGGAGATTGAAACTATTATTTTGTTTAATTTAGTGTTTTATTTCTTAGAAGATCATGTATTATTATGGAGCACTGTAGGTAGGGACAAGCTGCATTCCGCTCACCGAAAAATGAAAATCCTCTCACAGTAAGAGGGATTCCTCTCGCGGCAAGAGGAATTCCTTTAGTTGCTGTGAATGCGTGAATTTTCGTGCTCCCTTCCACTGAAAGGAAAATCCTCTCACGACCAATGGATTCCTCTTGCAGCAATGCAATTTTGCGAGGAGGGGAATATCCTCTTGCCCCAAAAGGTAATCCTCTAAGTAGCAAAATTCAATGGAAAATCCTCTTGCGGCGACAGGATTCCATTTGCGGCAAGAGGATTGTTTTCCCAGTGCAGACGTATTTTTTTGTTTTTTGATCCAATCAAAATTCGACCTAATATCGTCGCCTCCAAGCAAAAGGGGGCCAACTCAGCGTCCCGAAGAAAAAGGGGCCACCTCGCTGGCCGAGCAAAAAGGGGCCAACTCGCCGTCCGTGCAAAAAGGGGCCAACTCGCCGTCCGTGCAAAAAGGGGCCAACTCGCAGTCGGTGTAAAAAGGGGCCAACTCGCCGTCCGCTCAAAAAGGGGCCAACTCAGGCGAGTTTTGAATTTCAGATAAAATTCAGTTCACGACTCTCTTGAGAAGTCTTATGTACGCTATGTGATAGCCGTAGTACGTCTCTTTCAATGAATAGGTGATTTTCACGTAATTTACATGTCATCAGAATGTAATATGTCAAGTTAACTATTTACGTTAAACGGCTTTTGCCTCGATGGTTTCTTATAGAAATTGGTATTCATATGTTTTTGAGGTCGCTCATGATGAATCCGGCCTCAAATTCTAAAAATTCAAAATAGATTCTCCAAGATCACGCCAAAAATTTGAAAAAAATTGAATTATGTTGAAAATTGGTACACATGGGTTTTTGAGTTCGCTGATCACGAATCCGGCCTCAGATTTCAAAGTTTCGAATTAGATCAAGCCTCTAAGATCACCTGACAAAAATTTGGAAAAAAATTGAATTTTATTGGAAATTGGTATACATGGGTTTTTGAGGTCGCTGATCACGAATCCGGCCCCAAATTTGGAAAATACAAATTGGAGCCTCTAAGATCACCTGACAAAAATTTGGAAAAACATTGAATTCTGTTGAAAATTGGTATAAATGGGTTTTTGAGTTCGCTGATCATGAATCCGGCCATAGATTTTCAAATGTTGAATTAGAGCCTCTAAGATTTCAGGTCAAAAATTTGGAAATATACTGGATTTTTATGAAAATTGATTTATATGGGTTTTTGAGGTCGCTAATTACGAATCCGGCCTCGGATTGAAATCAGCCTTAACCCTTAACACGGTTGACTGAAAGAACGAAGCATCCCTTTCAAGAGTAAATGTATTTTCCATATAGTAATTGTGTGTTCCCATAAATAATTATATTCATATAAATAAAATTCCTCTGTAGAACATATATGTTAGATTTGAGTAATCACCGTACCCGTTGAGTCATTTGACAGACTTATCCGTGGTTTCTATCAGTCGTCTTTTACTTATTTCATTACAAGAGATCAATAGAAAAAATGAAAATAGAAAATTCCCATCCAGAGTTTCGAGTGATATACCGTGAAACCCTATTTGTGTAATAGCATACCCTCGAGTACGAGTATTGAAGATTATACTTGGCACAAATATTTTCGCAGCCTAAGCTCAAATCAAATGGAATATCTCG
This sequence comes from Aphelinus atriplicis, assembly GCA_020882685.1. Taxonomy (NCBI): domain Eukaryota; kingdom Metazoa; phylum Arthropoda; class Insecta; order Hymenoptera; family Aphelinidae; genus Aphelinus; species Aphelinus atriplicis. The sequence goes on from JAJGQD010000006.1 coordinate 2,508,579, forward strand.
ACTCTCGTAGAAAAAAGAGTAATAATAAAAATGACCACCACATAATGCCCATATATTCATGGCTGCTTTGTTATCTATGTCCAGCCGATGACTTTTTTTCAAACTTGTGACAAGTGATCTTAGAAGCTCTAATTTGAATTTTTTAAATCTGAGGCAGGATTCATTATGAGAGACCGTAAAAACATATGTATACCAATTTCTACAAGAAAAAATTTAGGCAAAAGCCGTTTAACGTAAATAGTTAACTTGACATATTACATTCAGATGACATGTAAATTACGTGATAGATTAGATCTTTTCATTCCGCTCGATTCGAAATAGATCTTTCTTTAGGGCTTCTCTGAGATCGTTGCTTTTTTCCCCAGGCGACGATATTTTAGGCTCATTTTGAGCAAACATTTAACATTCTTTCTGAGTATATGGTTTCGTGCTATTAATAATTACAGCTTATTTGACTAGAATAATAATTCTTAGACTGAGAAAAAATAATCTTGAGAGAAATTATAGAAGAAAAATCATCTTTTTTGAATATATCTTCAACAAAAAAGTTTTGAGCATCTGCGGATCAGGCTGGCCTTCTAAAGCGTATCTGTAAAGTGATTTTCTCGTAATCTACGTATCTTAAGCTTGTTTGGAGCTCATTTTGAGCTCTACAGGTATTACTCAATGTAGATAATATTTGAGTCGCCGCTTTTGGTATACACTGAAATAAGATTGCTTTGGGAATCTTACTAGAGCATATAGGAAAAAAACATTAATTTAATAAAACAACTGCAATTCAAAAAATGAAAGTTGCAATGTTTCATCAGCGTGGGTTTGCTGGTCTCATCAGATTGTCTTTATTGAACCGAACCATTTTTAACTTAAAATGGTATACAATACATCGATCACGAAAAAACAATAAAACACATAGTTTTAATTTAACTAAACATAATCAAAACGAGTCATGTTCTCTGCTTAAATTTCTCTGCTTTCTTACATCAAACTATAGTAAAAGAGACGGTATTCAGGAGAAATTATTCTCTCCTTCATTAACTTCTTCAAGTCATTAGCTTTTGCTTTATCAAGCGTTAATTTTCTCAAGTAAGCTCGTCTTAGTGGCTCACTTGTATTTTTGATGGTGGTGATACTTTGTGTTTTCTCTGAATATGAATAGTCATACGTTACTTCCTCAGAGCTTATCTCTATCATAGAACGTTTGGAAACTTTTATTTTTGTCCATGATTTTTTATTAGCCAGACCCGTAAAATCGAAAATTCCCGATTGGTCTAACTCGAAGACTGCATACTTCGGATCATTGACCTTAGCTGATTGCATTATTGCACACCACTCATTCTGAGTGTATATACTCTTATTCTTTGCAGCTTTTTCAATAGCGGAGTGCATTGAATCTCCAACCATCTGCGTATGCCCTCTAACAAGATATCTATAATGAATGAAATTCGAATAAGTCAATCTTTAATAAACCGATAGAGTCGAAAGAATGCATTAATCGCTGAAGAGGAGTATATAGAGCACCAACTCTGTTACTTAAGGATACAATTTTCATATCGCATTCACAAATCCCAAAATCTTCCCGGGAAAAAAGTACACATCTCGTAATCTCCCCGTGGAAAAAGACACATCTCGCTCATGTGATGCATTTTCTCATTCGATGGAAAAAAATGAAGTATTTACTTTTTCGAGAGTCTACAAAAAACTACATGGGTCATTCGATTCAGAATGTAGTACCAAACAAAATATCCCGCATATAACCCCGTTTTCGGCGAGGAATATGCTGTTACGTCCGACGCGCGGTGTAGCGGTTTATTTTGAATGGAATTCTACCGGGTTCAGATACCGAGCGCGTTTCCCGATTTGGCGTGAGCCAGGATGGGGCGATGACTTTTCGGTCGGAAAACACGTGCAAGAGAGCGGAACAGTGCAAAGGGAGTAGCAGAACTTATAATAGCGGCCGGGACAATGGGAAGGGTACTCACCTTGCAGACTATACTGGTAGCTGGTGGTTGGGCGGCGGCTCTCGCTGTCGCAAGTACGGTCGCAGCGGGCAGTCAGTTCTCTTGCCGCGCCGCAGATTTTTTGAATTAGCGAATCGTCAGGAATTTGGGTTCTTGAGTAAAAATGTCGAAATCTTCTTCACGATATTTTATTTCAAACCACTTGATAGATGATACAATGTGCTATGAGCTTAGAATCAACGGCGCGATTTTTACAACACAATTCGACTACGCGAGGAGCAGAGGTTCGGGTTTAAATCATGCCCTCTCGGTGTAACAAGCGCTTTTTATAGAGGAAACTGGCCGGGGTTTTTGGGAGGGATGTATGGAGAGGTGAGGCAATGAATCTAGTAGATAAATGAGTCTATTTGACAGGAAGATTACAGGCGCTTCTGTTTGCACGGTTGCGACGAGTGTCGGAACGCGTACATTTTGGCTCCCGAATTACCTAAGATGGTCATACGCAGCTCTTTTACTGGAATCTTCGTGCCCCAAATCCATAATTGCTGTTAGTCCGGATGCTCGCTTCTGGCAGGGAGAAAAAGCGTTATCAAAGAGCCGCTGCCTCGGCGCCTGTTGATTTTTCCGCTTCAATGCACTGCAGCCTTATTAGCATTAACAGCGGGGGTCGGGCTCAGCGCTCTCGCTAGTTCTGCCAGGCCGAAATACACGGGGCAATGCCCGTTTTCTTGTTTGTTTTTGGACTGCACAGGCTGGCCCTTTCTCTCTGGACGGCGGGCTCCTGGAGTCAGCTAGCATAGGGTCTTAGGCAGCTGGCAAATGCACGCCCGCTCCCGTAGCGTAAGCGTGCTCCGAGGACGGTCCTGAAAACCTTTGAAAGATGCATGTTGCGTCATGACCTACTTTCTGCCGTGTGCGCGGGGCTGGCTGCTTGTACTGGCCCTCTGTATCTAAACGTGCTGCACCTTCTCCTGGACCGCAAGGGTTACCCTTTGCTGTCTGGGCCGTGGGCTTCCAGTATTTTGTTTATTAGGTCCTTGGGCAGGTGGCAAATGCAGCCCCCCCCCTGTGGCGCAAGCGGATCGGCCTTTCGAACAGGGCGCTATTATTACAACGGGCCAATGGGCTGGTGTTAATACCCGAAGCCCATGGCTCGTGCGCATACGGCGATGTACGTGCAGAATACGCACGTGACATGCCCCCCGTTCGAAAAAGCCGACGTCCCGTCGGCTCGGGCGACTCACGCGCCTTGTTGCGTATATATTTTTTGGTTGTTTTGATGTTTTTCTTTTGTATATTTTTTTGTGTTATTTTTGTTTATATATATATTTTGTTCATTGTTGTTTGTTCTTTTGTTTATTTTTTTTGGTGCTTGTGTTTTTTGCGTATTTTTATTGGATAAATGTTCTCTCAAATACATACAAGAAAAAATTTCATTCCAAATGGCTGTCTGGTGCACCCCAGATCTCTTTGATTATTTCAACCTCCGAGTCAGAATCGGACTCAGTGATTCGCACCGAGGAGTCCGATCTCCGGCTTGTCGAGGAGTGGGAGGATTTAGATGCGCTGTCCGATTCCTCATCCTCGCTGTCGGTGGAGGGCAGCGGTGCTCTGAAATTTGGTTCGTAATGGTTGGGGCTGGCTCCAGGTGCGGGGGGTTCCCCGTCAGCCTGCTCCCTTACTAATACCGGGGCGGTCCTCCGGAGCCAATATCCCAGCTCGCGGTCCACCCGGTCAATGAGGCGCACCTGGCTGCTGAACTCTTCGCACTGGTTGGGTCGCCGTAGTAGCGCGATTCCTTGCTCGACGAGTCTTGTCCACTCGTCGCGCTGCAAGTCGCGCCCGTGCTCGTACCCATCTCGCACGCGCCACAAGACCAATGCGTGCTGCGAGAAGGTGAGTCCGCTGCAGTAGACGTACATGGTGCAAGTGGCCGGGAATTCCCTGTATGCCCCTTTTTATATTGGTACCGTGGGTGCCACGAAAATGGAGGAAGGAGAGGAAATATTAAAAAAAAATATGATAAGGCTATTAGAAATTGAGAGTTCTCCTCCCTCCCCTCTCTCTTCGAGATCGTTGTATGGAGAGTTATCAATTCCGAAAAAATTTTCTGGTACAGAGATATCATTTGCCTGTTGACTCGGTAATTCCTCAGTGATTGAGTTATTAGATAGCGGCTCGGGCTCCTCGTGTGTTGGTTCCTCAGTCACCGCTGGTGGGAGCGGTTGTCCCTCTCTCTTCGCCTCTCTTTTCCTCGGGGCCAGCGCCTTTATGGCTTCATTATATCTTGCTCCCGGCACGCGCCCCGCTTGGCTCCTCGTGCTTATTGTGTATACTTGCTCTTTCTTCTCCTCATTCTTTTCAGAGCTCGATGTTTCTTCTACCGGGTTTCTCGATAGTGCATCTGCTGCGTTAGTCGGACCTGGCCTATATTCGATATCGAAATCGTACTCGCCCAATAGGAGCATCCATCGGGTTACTCTTGAATTCGGGTCTTTGCGCGAATGCATCCAAGTTAAGGCTTTACTGTCTGTCTTAAATTTTCGTCCCCAAAGATATGGTCCAAAATGATTTATGCAAAACACTAGCGCCAAGGCCTCGCGCTCGTAGGTATCGTAATTCCTCTCATAACTATTTAGTACTCTTGATACATAAGCTACCGGTTTTTCGGCTCCTTTCTCGCCTTGCGACAAAATTCCCCCTATGGCGAATCCTGATGCGTCCGTTGTTGAATTGAATCTTTCCGAAAAATTGGGAAATGAGAGCAGAGGTTCGTTACATAATATATCTTTCAGGGTATCAAGCGCTGCCTGTGTTTCGTCAGTCTATATGAATTCTTTATCCTTTTTTAATAACTCGGTCAGTGGTTTTGCTATTTTTGCAAATTGGTGAATAAAACGTCGGTAATATCCTGCCAACCCTAGAAATTGTTTAATGTTTTTGGGTGTTTTCAGGACCGGAAAGTGTCTGACTGCGTTAGTTTTTCGCGGATCCGGCCGACATCCCTCGTTACTTCTTTCTTGAAAAAATCACATTTCTCGGGTTGCAATTTGAGTACTGCCTTTCTTAATCTCTCGAAAAGATGTCTTAGTCTCTCCAGGTGTTCCTCTAGTGTTTTTGAATATACGATAATGTCGTCAATGAAGTTGAACATTTCTTTATTTAATAACCCCGCCAGAACAATTGCAAGCAGCCGTGAGTACGAGCTGGGCGCTGTTCGGAGGCCGAAAGCGACCCTTGTGAAATGATATAGACCATACCATGTTGCAAAAGCCGTCTTGTGTCTATCTTTCTCATTTATTCTCATCTGATGATATCCCGATGCCATGTCCACCACTGTAGAGTATTTTGCACCGCCTAATTGATCCAAGATGTCGAGTATGTTTGGCAACGGAAATTGATCATCCAGTGTTTTTTCGTTTAATTCACGGTAATCTATAACCATTCGATATTTCTTATTGCCCTGGGCGTCTGGTTTTTTATCTACGAGAAACACCGGGCTGGAATATGACGAAGTTGAATATTCTATAATGTCATTGTCCAACAGGTCTTTCACCTGCCTTTCTATTTCTTCCCTTTGTGCCGGAGCTAGCCGAAACTGCTTTGTACCCACGGGCACGCCGTCGACCGTAGGAATGGATAGCTCCAGTACGTTAGTGGTGGAGAGCTTTTCTCCCGGTAAATGGAAAACGTCGTGAAACTCTTCGATTAGCGGCTCGATTACCTGCTTCTCCATAGGTGACAAGTGTTCCAGTCTCAGTAATTCCTTTAGCTTTTTTATTCGTTCGTACGAATTTTTTATTTGTAAGATCTTTCCTGCTCCGATCTCGCATTTTTCTTTGAATTTACCTTTAATAGTTGCTTTTATATTTCTCAATATGATAATAGTATCATTTATGGCTTCATTAAACTTTTCGCACCCTGTGCCTAGTTTTTCAATGTTCAATTTTAAATCCAAAAATAATGTCTGTGCAATCTCTCTCACGGAGTCGAATTTTTCTTTATTATTCATATACATAATTACCAATTGTGTTTTCTCCATTATTTTAGTCTCGCTAGACGAATTTTTCTGGTTTTTCTTCAGTAGTTCCAACAATGAGTTCACTGTCTCAATAACGTCTTCTTCTTTAATTAATTCGGGGAGATTCTGTTCCTCTCCAGAAATTTCCCCCGTCCCTTCTGTTGGATAGGTATCCAGTAAATCTTTAAGAATTTCCGAAATATCTTCGTCGCATTCGGCCATTGTTTCTTCGGATTGTTCCTGTATATTCGTAGTCGTATGTGGATCATGTTCCTCTTGTTCCTCGTCGGAAAACCCCCATATTTTTTCCTCTCTGACTTTGATTGCCGATACTTTCTGTCGTATTATCTTATCGACTGCTGTAGTCATCTCTTCTTTATAACTCTTTGTTTTATTCCTTAATAGACTTTCGTTTTTCGTCAACTCTATATTGTCCATCTGATTAATTTCAATGCACTTCTTTTCAAAATTCGCCTTTTCGTTAATTACTTGTGATAAGCTCTTCGTGCTTTCATTTATCATATTTTTGCCACTTTGCTCTTGGCTAATTTCATTCAAATCTACTATAACTTTTTCTGTACGCACAACTGCACAACACTGATCTCGGTCGGTGTTCGTTGTATTTTCAAATATACTTTCATTTTTTATTTCCGTATAAATTTTGCTTGGATCATTCTCACCTGATTCGTATAGAGCATTTCTTTCTTGCATCGCCATACCATTTTTATTTTCCGAAAAACTTTGAATTTCGAAAGTGGGAATTTCAATTTTTACTTCCTTGTTTAGGCCGTTGTACACCAATATTGGTGCCTTACCTTTTTTATTAGTTACTAAACACTCATTCATAACTATTCCTTGTTGCGAATCAACAAGAGGCACGTAGCCTTCCTCCAATTCGTTTTTTATATTTGCTTGTATTAGAGAGATGGATTTTGGTTTCAACGTTATTTCCTCTTTATTGAATGGTAATTCGCCCTTATCGAAAACCAGAGAATTTTTTCCGTAGTCTATTTTTGCTTTCACTTCTCGGAAGAAATCGCTCCCAAGTAAACCGTCTTCATCTATCGGAAAATCGTTCGTTACAATATGGAACGTTGTTGAGAAATACCCGAAGTGTACATCTATTCTACCACGCGTGAAAATACTCTCGCTTGTTATGCCACTCAATCCCAGAATCTTCTTTTTATTGATACAACAGACTTCCGGAATGTGTATCTCTTTTATCAAGTTCGGGCCTGCACCGGAGTCGAGAATCAATGAGATGTTGCCGCATGTAAATGGGTTTTTCAATGAGATTGTAGGCGACTTACTATTCCTTTCCAGGTGTACGTTCCTCCGAATCACCTGTCTCTCTATCAGTTGCGGGACGTGTTGGGGCGCTCGGCCGCTGTCTCGGTCTCTTTGTGTGCGCCACTCAGCTGGGGACCGCTCTCGTTTCCCTGTTGCCTATTTCTCTGGGCGTGATCGTACTCTCTCTTCCAACACACATCTATAGTGTGTGCCGGCTTTTTACAATACTTACAGAAACTTTGCTTTGGAAACGTTCTCCTCTGTCTCTCCAAGTATTATTTTCCTCGATTAACTCGTTATTACTCATTCGTAATTCACGCCCCGATCTTGGGTCGTTTTGCGGTTGCCAGTTTGTTTCATTTCTTGCTCTCCGATAGTTATTTTGCTGTTGCCATGGCGCTTGCCCCCTGTTGCCCGAATTGTCGGTCTGATTATTATTTCTAAACCTGTTATCTTAGTTTCTATCTCCCGGTTTGTTACCTGGTAATTGCCAACATCTAGTCGCCGTATGCCCCATTTCATTACAGATCTGGCAGATTTCCGCCGATCTGCTCTCAACGTAATGCACTTTCGCTGCCAACGTGTCTCGTTGGTTATTTTCCGAAATGGTTTTGATTGTGTCGCTTAAATCATCTGAGCCGTAGCACGCGAAATCCCTCTCAATTTCGATAGCCTCTGTTGTGGCTATCTCTAATGAGTCCACTACGCCCATTCGAGCCTTAATTACCCAATGCAGCCCTCACAGGAAAAATTTTATTAAATCTTTTTCTAGTGTGGCGGTTAATTCTTTCATATCTCTTCCTTCTCTTTTTGCTGCTGATATAATCTCTTGTCCAAGCTCCTTTATTTTATTAGAAAAAACTATGACGCTCTCATCGCGTTTTTGTTTAATACTCGCGAGCTCCCCGTGAAGTTGATGATACGTTTTTGTTGAGCCGAAAATACCATCGAAGAATTTTTCGATGTCGTTAATTCAATAGAATATTTTTCCTGATGCGCTCCGTAGCGCCTCTCCGAATAATCTTAGCTTAATTAATTTTGCGAGTTTTTGCTCGCAATTTAGGTGTATGATATTCGTGGCCTCTCTGCAACCGTCTAAAAAATTGCCCAATGGAACGTTACTCCCATTAAACCGGGGAATCAATTCTAGCGCGTCTTTTATCGATAGGGGCCTAACCTGATTCAAACGTTGTTCCTTCTGTTCTATGCCTATTGCTGGGTTCGAAAAAATTTCCCGACGCATTCATGTACGGTACATTATCCCCTGTTTTCATACCCGTGGAATGAAATTTCGGTTTGGGGTCGTTATTATTCGCCGTGCTATTTCGTGAAAAAAGGGATTTGCTATTTTCCAGCGCTGTTTTAAAGGACAGCGATTTTTCTTTATTATTGCCTACCCTCGGTGTTTCAAACCAATTTGGGGTTGTACCCATGTTTGTGTTTTGATAAATGTTCGATAATTCTGCGTATTTTGCTATATTTATACCAGTCTGAAAACTTTTTTTTAGTGCTTCTAAACTATCTGTGCGATCGGGTATTATGTTTGCTTTTCCTCCATCATAAATTTCTTTAATTGTTCTATATAGTTCGTTATCATCTTTTTTTCGCAAGAATTCTACAGCTTTTTGATCAAATTTCCCGTTTTTTAATGATGCGCGAAGTGATAATTCCTCTTCACATAAATCGTCGCTTATATTACCTTCGTCGATTAATTTTGGTTGTGTATTTTTTTGCGCGCTCATGTCATGCCCATGTTTTGCCTCCTGATTATTTAACACCCCGATTATAATATTTTCTGGGTCAATTCCATTTTCAATTAACTCAATCAGTGCGTTTGTAAAAACGCTGTCCACGCAGACGTCCTCGATGCTCTCTTTCGCTATGTGCGGCAATTCTTCCATTACCGCCTGTGTCTCTTTTAATTGTGAGTTGGTCGCGGTTTTACAACTGCTTTCGTTTCGTTCGCGATAATATTTAATTAGTTCATTAAGTGTCGGGTCGTGTTCCTCTTCACATCGCCGTGGTTCGGCGTTGATCGCGTGTTTCAATAGGATAGATACGGCCAGTTTAACCCTTTCGTTTGACATTGTATAAAAGAACGTCTTCTTTGTATATCCAAAAAGTCACCTAGTCCTTCCGGAAAAAGGGGCCCCCAATTGTTACGTCCGACGCGCGGCGTAGCGGTTAATTTTGAATGGAATTCTACCGGGTTCAGATACCGAGCGCGTTTCCCGATTTGGCGTGAGCCAGGATGGGGCGATGACTTTTCGGTCGGGAAACACGTGCAAGAGAGCGGAGCAGTGCAAAGGGAGTAGCAGAACTTATAATAGCGGCTGGGACAATGGGAAGGGTACTCACCTTGCAGACTATGCTGGTAGCTGGTGGTTGGGCGGCGGCTCTCGCTGTCGCAAGTACGGTCGCAGCGGGCGGTCAGTTCTCTTGCCGCGGCGCGGATTTTTGGAATTAGCGAATCGTCAGGAATTTGGGTTCTTGAGTAAAAATGTCGAAATCTTCTTTACGATATTTTATTTCAAACCACTTAATAGATGATACAATGTGCTATGAGCTTAGAATCAACGGCGCGATTTTTACAACACAATTCGACTACGCGAGGAGCAGAGGTTCGGGCTCAAATCATGCCCTCTCGGTGTAACAAGCGCTTTTTATAGAGGAAACTGGCTGGGGTTTTTTGGGAGGGATGTATGGAGAGGTGAGGCAATGAATCTAGTAGATAAATGAGTCTATTTGACAGGAAGATTACAGGCGCTTCTGTTTGCACGATGGCGACGAACGTCGGAACGCGTACATTTTGGCTCCCGAATTACCTAAGATGGTCATACGCAGCTCTTTTCCTGGAATCTTCGTGCCCCAAATCCATAATTGCTGTTAGTCCGGATGCTCGCTTCTGGCAGGGAGAAAAAGCGTTATCAAAGAGCCGCTGCCTCGGCGCCTGTTGATTTTTCCGCTTCAATGCACTGCAGCCTTATTAGCATTAACAGCGGGGGTCGGGCTCAGCGCTCTCGCTAGTTCTGCCAGGCCGAAATACACGGGGCAATGCCCGTTTTCTTGTTTGTTTTTGGACTGCACGGGCTGGCCCTTTCTCTCTGGACGGCGGGCTCCTGGAGTCAGCTAGCGTAGGGTCTTAGGCAGCTGGCAAATGCACGTCCGCTCCCGTAGCGTAAGCGTGCTCCGAGGACGGTCCTGAAAACCTTTGAAAGATGCATGTTGCGTCATGACCTACTTTCTGCCGTGTGCGCGGGGCTGGCTGCTTGTACTGGCCCTCTGTATCTAAACGTGCTGCACCTTCTTCTGGACCGCAAGGGTTGCCCTTTGCTGTCTGGGCCGTGGACTTCCGGTATTTTGTTTATTAGGTCCTTGGGCAGGTGGCAAATGCAGCCCCCCCCTGTGGCGCAAGTGGATCGGCCCTTCGAACAGGGCGCTATTATTACAACGGGCCAATGGGCTGGTGTTAATACCCGAAGCCCATGGCTCGTGCGCATACGGCGATGTACGTGCAGAATACGCACGTGACAATGCACTGAATCGAGAAATACTTGAATACTTTCTGTTCATACCCCCAAGATCTATAAGTTGCAAGATGATATGAATAATACATCAGAATTTAAATTCTATAGTATGGAAGTGACCATCAATAATTATTGTTTGAACAATGGAATTGGAAAAAATACAGGTATTTCCTATTTGCAAAAGAGCACGCGCTTCTATGATTCGTTTCATAACACAGCTGATCCGGCCATGCGTCTTAATGGGTCGACAAAACTATCTAACGAAAAAACTTACCAGGATTCGAAAAATTAGTCTCATCCTTTACTGGCTGTGGTTGATTTTGATACAACCAATCATAATCTATATTGCAAATAATAGTTATCACGTATGAGAATTATTAATTTAAAAAATTAAGAGCGAAATATTTATATTAAAACAATGAATTGTGAATTGAATTTTTTATGCTTGATCAATCGCTGATAAGCAGACGAGTTTTCTCGAGTGAAAACCTCCTAACATCAAATTTTTCTACTGTTTGTAAAAATTTATTTTCAGGAAGAGACAAATATTAAATATTCTTGAAGGAAGACAATCTCCCTGGATTTTGAGTTAAATTATGCAGAAAGATAGTCTCAAAAAGTTTATTACGGAAATTCGCTATTTTCGAGTGAAAATTCGCTGAACATTAGAAAAATACGAATGTTACGATTTCCATCGTGTTACTGCTTAGTCATATTATAATTTTCTTTAACGCACTGAAAATCAAACGATTCCTATGTCATCCAACTGAAATTATAGACAGGATAGAAACTAGTGGAGAGTCTAGTCAGTAACAAAAGGTTATACTAATGGTCGAAGCGTATGAAACTCCAACCGATCAAGCTCTCGGTGTATTTCAAACTATCTACAGACCTCTTCAGATAGGCATTATAAGAGGAGAAATTGGAATATTTTTCAGAAAACTCTCAATTTTTCATGAAATTCTCACGTTTGTGACAGAGGAATATTCTACTCTTCATGTTAGAAACTGTATATTCTTGCATGGAATGAGTTTTTTTCCGAAGTTATTCTCAGAGAAATAGAATGTGGAAGATTAGATGTAACACCACTTCAGCGTGCGATGTTTCATATTTTTGGGTGTGAAAATGTCAATCTTTGGGGAAATTGATATAACCATTGGAAAGCTGAAGGAAAATTAGATTAGAATTCAACAATTATACTCTATAAACCATTACGGAGTATTGCTACGGAGTAGTGGTCAAATAGTTTGGGGTTCATCGGCCGATATGGGAGGACAACTCTCATTGTCATAATATTTTACACACAAAATGTCTTTTAGAAAGCATACTGTTAATGCAGTTAACATCGGGTTTTTGCCCAAAAACTAACGCATTTTTTTCTAAACACTCATTATTAATCTCATTGTTGAGAATGATAAGAAAAATGAGAAAAAAATACATTCTCTTATCTAAATAGATCCGTAAAAGGTTCAAAGTACACTATAAAACTCTCTATAATGTAATTCTATCAATCCCGTGATATATCATAACCAAAGAGCACTAAAGAAACCCAAAATATTATAACTAGAAAATCCGCGTGGCTATTTTTTGTTTTAATTCAGCTAACACTTTTAACTTGATCACAGAGAAATAGTTCCAGATTAACTAGAAGACATTGTCAACCTTGGGTGACCAATCATTATGGAACTTTCCAAAACACTTTTTCGATACTGCAATAAGCCATATGCATAACCATTCAATCTAACGTTTCCATTCTCAGAGATATTCGATCAACAATATCTGTTTTTTTTTGTCTCCGGTATTTCTATATCCTATGAATTCTTGTATATACAGGTATAATTTAGATGCATAAAAACAAAACTAATTAGAAAAATATCAAAACAATGGATTGAACTCTCGGAAATCCGGCCCGGTGCGGCGCATTTCCTCATGTTTGCTATTTAATTAGTTGAATATAACGAAAAAGGCACATTTTTAAGGGCTCTATTAACGTGAAAAATTGTCAGCTCTCAGTCTAGAGTATTTAAAAAATAAAAAAAGATAAATTTTTGAGATATGGCCTGTTTTATCTGTTTTTTTCTAGAAAAACTTGAAAATTTTGGAATATTAAATTCACTACATACTAAATTCTTATCAAGGTGCCTAAAAAACAATTTCAGAGTTTCATCATTGGTCACTATTTACTTGACAACGTCTCCTAGTAAGCGAGTTATAACATATCACAATTCGTGCGATCAGTAACACGATAAAAATCGAAGCATTCTTTAAATATATTATTGACCAGGTTTCTCGAAGAAAAATCGCACTTCAGGTGCATCAAGCTTTCGATCTAGATCAATATTATTTGAATCGAGAGGCTATTCACTTTGAAATCACTGGTGATTTCCTTTGATTTTGTTGTGATTTGTTTAAATATTTTGTCGAATTGTAGACTGACTAGCCCTTGTTTTCAATCGAGCAAATGAGGCTGGAAGTTTTGTCCGTAACCGAATACCCCAAGGGGCTAGTCGCTCCAGCATAATACAAAAAATCACAAAAAATCCCCAGTGATTTTGAAGTGAATAGCCTTTCGATATGAATCTCAGTCGAAAAAATGGCCAATATACCCTATGAGGACTAAGTAACGTACCTTAGTCGAACAGTTCCTCAGTGCTCGTTGGCTAGTTACTTATTAGAATAGTCTATTATGCACCCGCAAGGTTAGGCGATTTAATGAGTTTTTAGCAAAATCGACTTGGATAAAAGTGGAATTTTGAATTCCGCAAAGGACAACTTCAAGGGTAGCTCAAGACCTATCCGTAACCATAACGATACTTATCATTCGAATATTTTATCACCTTCAAAATCTCAATTAACCAAAAAGTACCTCAAAGGGGCCGCATTGGGTACACGTGTACATGATGTGGCACTTTTCCATTTGTTACATCTTCCATACACCTACAGGGACAATTGAATTGTGATACACGTGAACTCGGAATCATGTTTCTATAGATGATTATTACAAACTTTTGACATCTAACAGAAAAATACGTATCAAAATCATTGATGTCTGTGGAAACTTAACGTTTATCTTTTAGTTATTAATCTATTTTACTCAGTTTTTCAATTCATAATAACATAATAATATTGATTGAATCACTTGGAACTAACAATAATCATATAATTGTAGAATTACTACAGAGTAAAAGTCTATTACCTGTACCACTACCAGCTCTTTCGTCCATAACAGAAACAGTAAATCGTCGCCTGGGGGGAAAAAGGGACGATTTCAGAAAAGTGCTGAAGAAAGATTTATTTCGAATCGAGTGGTATAGAAAGATCGTTTTCAAATTGAGTTTTAAAGAAAGATCTATTTCAGATTTTACTTTAAAGAAAGATCTATTTCAGGTTTAATTTTATTCTGCGGCGTTTTTTCGAGTTCGGAGTTGATGCGGTACGCGCGCACGTGAGTGCGATTGCTTATGTGCATGCGTGCGTGTGTGTGTGTGTGTATGTGTGTGCGTGTGCGTATGGAAGTGTGTGTGTAAGGACACATCTGAATGCGATATGTCAAGTTAAATATTTACGTTAAACAGTTTTTGCCTCGATGGTTTCTTGTAGAAATTGGTATACATATGCTTTTGAGATCGCTGATAACGAATCTGGCCTCAAATTTAAAAAATTCGAATTAGAGCCTCTAAGATCACCTGCCAAAAATTTAGATTTTGGTGGAAATTGGTTTACATGGGTTTTTGAGATCGCTGATTACAAATCCGGCCTCAGATTCTGAAAATTCGAATGAGAGCCTCTAAGATTGCAGGCCAGAAATTATAAAATATACTGGATTTTTATGAAAATTGGTTTACATGGGTTTTTGAGATCACTGATTACGAATCCGGCGTCAGACTGAAATCAGCCTTAACCCTAAGCACGTAGAGACGAGAGTCATATTAAACGTATAACCAACATATAACGGTCCTTTATTGCTGCTTCGTTATCTACGCCTAGAAGATGATTGAGATCAGTTACTGATGTCGATTCCACGAATATACGTCTATTGGGTGTCATCAGGATGAGTAGATGATATCCAAGCCATAGGCGTTATTGACATTATGAGAACAAGAAGAAGATTCGAGAGATATTTATCAGAAAAAATATTTCTGAAGATCATAGCCAATTTGCTATACAAAATTACAATAAACTATGATGTAATAAAATGAACCTATGTGTATGTATTAGTACAATTCGATACTAGACCAAATGACGAATTCTAGGCACGTGAGAGGTTTGCCACCCGAGGCTGGTAATCACACGGGCTAGAAATTGTCTTTGGGTCCAGTATCGAACAGTATTTTTCATCATGAGTGTAGAAAACTGAGGTTCAATGATCAACTTTTCGATACAAGTGATGTAAAATAGAATAAAAAAATATACTCTGTCATGTCAATTCGGTCTGACTTGAATTAGAATGAAATGAACATATTCTCACATGTAATCAAACAACGTATTTACAAAATTAAATTTCGGTACTGATAGTATGAGACAGAATATGAATAATATTGCTTAGAGTAATATATTCATGAATTAATTGAATAAAATTTTTAAATCACAAGAAAAAACTAATACTAAGAGGTCACGTGAATCTTGTCTCTACGAGAGTCGAGATATTCCATTAAATATGAGCTTAGGTTGCGAAAATATTTGTGACAAGCATAATTTTCAATACTCGTACTCGAGGGTATGCTGTTACGCAAATAGAGTTTCATGGTATTTCATTCGAAACTCTGAATGGAAATTTTCTAGCTTTCAGTTTTTCTGTTGGTCTCTTGTAATGAAATAAGTAGGAGACGACTGATAGAAACCACGGATTAGTCCGTCAAATGATTCAACGGATACGGTGATTATTCAAATCGTATATATTCTACAGAGGAACTTCATGAATATGAATATAATTATATATGGGAACACACAATTATTATATGGGAAATACAATTACTCTTGAAAGGGATGCTTTCTTCTTCCAGTCAACCGTGTTAAGGGTTAAGGCTGATTTCGATCCGAGGCCGGATTTGTGATCAGCGATCTCAAAAAACCATGCAAACAAATTTTCAACAAAATTCAATTTTTTTCCAAATTTTTGTTAGGAGATCTTAGAGGCTTGATCTAATTTGAATTTTACAAATTTGAGGCCGGATTCGTAATCAGTGACCTCGAAAACCTATGTAAACCAATTTTCATGAAAAAACAGTATATTTTCAAATTTTTGGCCCGCAATCTTAGAGGATATAATTTGAATTTCCAAAATTTTAGGCTGGATTTATAATCAGTGCCCTCGAAAACCCAATCATACCTATTTTAAACAAAATTCAATTTTTCCCAAATTCATGTCAGGTGATCTTAGAGGCTCTAATTTGAATTTTCAAAATCTGGGGCCGGATTCGTAATCAGTGACCTCGAAAACCTATGCATACCTAATTTCAACAAAATTCAATTTTTTCCCAAATTTATGTCATGTGATCTTAGAAGCTCTAATTTGAATTTTCAAAATCTGAGGCCAGATTTATAATCAGTGACCTCGAAAACCTATGTACACCTATTTTCAACAAAATTCAATTTTTTCCCAAATTTATGTCATGTGATCTTAGAGGCTCTAATTTGAATTTTCAAAATCTGAGGCAGGATTTATAATTAGTGATCTCGAAAACCCATGTATACCTATTCACAACAAAATCAAATTTCTTTCCAAATTTTTGTCAGGTGATTTTAGAGGCTCTATTTCGAATATTCAAAATTTGAGGCCAGATTTATAATCAGTGACCTCGAAAACCCATGTATACTTATTTGAAACAAAATTCAATTTTTCCCAAATTTATGTCAGGTGATCTTAGAGGCTTGATCTAATTTGAATTTTCAAAATTTGAGGCCGGATTCGTAATCAGTGACCTCGAAAACTTATGTAAACCAATTTTCACGAAAAAACAGTATATTTTCAAATTTTTTGCCTGCAATCTTAGAGGCTATGATTCGATTTTCAAAATCTGACGCCGGATTCGTAATCAGCGATCTTGAAAACATATGTATACCAATTTCTACAAGAAACCATTGAGGCAAAAACTGGTTGACGTAAATATTTAACTTGACATATTACATTCAGATGTGTCCTCACACACACACACATACACACGCAGACACATACACACACACACACGCACGCATGCACATAAGCAATCGCACTCACGTGCGCGCGTACCGCATCAACTCCGAACTCGAAAAAACGCCGCAAAATAAAATTAAACCTTAAATAGATCTAAACTCGATTCGAAAACAATCTTTCTATACCACTCGATTCGAAATAGATCTTTCTCTACCGCTCGATTCGGGATAGATCTTTCTTTAGCACTTTTCTAGAATCGTCCCTTTTTCCTCCAAGGCGACGAAATGATCATTTTGCGACACTTTGGAGACAAAAAACAAGCAGTAACACTTCAAGCTCCTGTAAAACAGTAGTTCTAAAGGCTAAATTTGACGAGAATTTCATGTTGCAAATTTAAATTCCATAACACTCGATTCATATGTATATACAGGGAATAATAGGCTTAGATAATAAAAGTTACTAGATTGTGCTAAATGATAATTTATGCGAGTATTGAAAAGTAAAATTCACGGATAAAAGAAAATCATTAAGTTCATTGATAATAATTGAAATTGAAAACTATCACAATTCTGTCCCTTTTACAGAACATTAGTATCGCACAATTCTGGATCCAAGATTGAATCAAAAGTAGAAAAAATCCGCACAAAAATTGGATATGTCGTAGGTTTTCATTTGAAAATCTGATTAATAAATTATTAATAATTATTGAATAATTGAACATTTACTTACCACCCATGAGTTGTAGGAAAAATCAGCTCAGCTTAGCTCAGCTCAGCCCAGAAATAGATTTAGCCCAATTAGCGTAATATCAAAAAACTATGATATTCACGATATTATAGCTCATGAGAAATAACGGAGAATGCGGAGATGCTCTTCTGTCCAAGGCTCGATCCAAAAGACAGAGCTTTGAAGATCTCGAGTACTCATGCATGTCTCTCCTTTCCCTTCCTCCAAGCTAGGTCACGGAATGTATACGCGGAATTGAAAACAACAATAAACAGGTCGTTCTGGAATCTGTTCAAAACTGACTTTTCCGAGAAAACTTAGCGTTGAGTGCTACTACTAGGATTCTAAGAATAATGAAAATAAATAAGCTTTTTCTGAACAATTTAGAAACTCTGGAAGAATATTTCGAATATTTTCCACAATCACGTCAATTCATGGGAACGATTCAGTTGCATATAAGCTGAAGAATTTGCTTGCAAACTCGACCAATTCGCATGCGAGCTGAAAAATTCGCGCGCGGTCTCGAGATATTCATACGAGAACACAAATTATTTGCTCGCGAGCTGAAAAACTCGCTTGCCAAGTGAAGCTATTCGCATGCGAGTTTTAAAGATTGCGCGCGAACTCGAGCTATTCGCGTGCGAACACAAATTATTTGCTCTCGTGCTGAAAAAATCATTCGCAAAGTAAAGCTTATTGTATGCGAGCTGAAAAACTCACTTTCGAAGTAAAGCTATTCGTATGCGAGCTGAAAAGTTCGCGCGCGAACTCAAGCTATTCGCATGCGAGCTGGAAAGTTCGCGCGCGAACTCAAGCTATTCGCATGCGAGATGAAAAGTTCGCGCGCGAACTCAAGCTATTCGCATGCGAGATGAAAAGTTTGCGCGCGAACTCTTCCTGTCGAAAATAACGAGCCTGGATTCCAGATGGATTTGGACTAGATTCCAGGTGGATTTGAGCTGGATTCCAGGTGGATTCAGCCTGGATTCCAGGTAGATTCAGCCTGGATTCCAGGTGGATTTGGGCTGGGTTCCAGGTGGATTTTGAGATTCAACCAGAGAGGTCCTGGGGATAATATCCGGGTGGATTTTGGGATAATCCAGGTGGATTTTGGAAGAATCCAGGTGGATTTTCGGAATGAACGAGCCAGGTCCTGGAAATAATCCAGGTGGATTTTGAGAGACTCCAGGAGGATTCCGGCAGAATCCAGATGGAGTTTCGGAATGAACCAGTCAGGTCCTGGGAATAATCCTGATGGATTTTGGGATGATCCAGGTGGATTTTGAGAAAATCCAGGTGGATTCCAGAAGAATCCAGGTGGATTTTCGGGATCAACGATTCATGTCCTGGGAATGATTCAACAATATTTAAAAAATTTTTACTTTGTCCCCCTTCAGAACTAAATATTATCTCAAAGAGTTTTTTTTAAATGTTGTAAAATCGTCCTAAAAAAATGTTTACGTATTTTTTTACTAATTATAAGACATTTTTATTCCAAAAAAATCCTTGCCAGACTATATAGTTTTTAAGGAAAAAATTCGCTATGTTGGAAAAAAAATTTCCCCAATTCGGACGCCATTTTGTGTCCGCTATTCTGAATTTCAAAATAAAACCAACGGAATTTTGAAGGTCGGACATTTATAACCCCTTTTGCAGTGGTAGAAATGATGTATGAAATCTTTTTCCATTCCAAAATAAACTTTTTTAAAAAAAAACGTGAAAAATTCGTCAATTTTCCGGAAAAACAGCCGATAACTTTTCCGGCTTACAATTTACAAAAATTTCCTTGACACCATTCGAAAGTGGAGGTCCAAATCGATAAGAAATGATGTTTCATAAATTTTTTAAATGCTTTTTTCATTAAAGGATATGAGGTCGAAAATTTGAAATAAAAAATGGTTATTCAGGAGGAAAAGGGTTAAGCAATCATTCAACAACGATACACAGAATACGAAACATACTTGTCGTCAACGTGGACCTTTTTCAAAGGTAAATTTTCAATCATGGAAAAGAAATCTGCTTATGGTGTATTTTATCTTCTTTAAACCATTTATATAATTTTTGTACTATACCTCTAAAAAACATATAGTTTATTACTTGACGTGAATTTGTGATTCGAGTACATTCCCATCTTAAGAAATTGTTCTGGATAAAAACTTGATAACAGCTACATTAAGTGTACACTTGAGAGTTTTCATTTACATTCATAAATATTTTCAGCAATGGAAATTATTCAATGAGTTACATGTATATTCGATTGAATGTAATCGATGGAATGAAATTGATGCATTTTAAAATGAGTTATGCGAGATATGCACTTAACAATTAACTTAATGAACGGAGGGATGGGAAGAATAAACGGCGGATCAATCTTAACACAACTTTATTGACACGAGGCCAGGGACGAACTGCCCGAATTACTAACTTGAGAACGCACTCAGGAATATACTAACCATTCAAAACACTTACATTAAGGATAGGGTGTTTACATATGTATATAATTATAGATTGAATTTCAACACCCCACCACAATTGATAATTATATACAACTTAATAATATTTAATTACATACAACATCACTTTTATTTGTCCTTATCAGTTTGTTTATGGTCTACTAGACCAACACTATTCACAAAATACTTTAACTTGGTGGCACTAGTTGACTTTGTCAAACTGTCAGCAACCATGTGCTCTTATGGCACGTAGCGTAGATTAATCTCGTTTGCATCGATCTTCTCCTTGATGAACCTATGTCGAATATTGATATGTCTAGTTTTCTGACTAAATTTTTGGTTTTTACTGAAGTCGATTGCTCCTTTGTTGTCCGATAATAAAATGGTTGGTTTCGGTTTTTCATTATCTAGTTCAGACAATAATCCTCTCAAAAGTATGGCTTCTTGAGTGGCTGAAGAAATGGCATAGTATTCTGCTTCAGTGCTAGAAAGAGCGGTAGTCGACTGCCTTTTAGAGCTCCAACTAATAGCACCTCCACTTAGCTTAAAAACATAGCCAGTCACAGAGCGAGGATCACTATCTGAAGCCCAACTTGCGTCGCTGTATCCAATCAGCCCTGATTGTGCTGTTTTTGAATAAACTAATTTGTAGTCTTTCGTACCTTGCAGATATCTGAATATTCTTTTTACTGCAGTGTAGTGTGTTTCGTTATGGCAATTATTGAACCTACTTAAGTAGCTGACTGCGTATGCCAGGTCTGGGCGAGTACATTGCAGTAAATACATCAATGCACCAATGGCATTTTGGTATGGTATTGCTAGGTGATTTTTTTGAGGGTCACTGGATGCAGAAGATGTGCTCGAATCCAATCTTAGTCCAACTTCCATTGGCGTTGATGTCGGCTTACATTCAGACATTTGAAAAATTTCCAATATTTTATTTATATAGTCAGTCTGGTCCAGTTCTACAATACTCTTTTGGAGATCCACGTTTACATTTATTCCTAATGCTTTCTTGACTGGTCCAAGATCCTTAAATTTGAATCTGGATGACAGTGATCCTTTCAGGGTCTGGAGGTGTGCTGGACTATTAGTGAAGACATATATGTCATCTACGCTGCATGTGGGGGGAGAGTCGTATTCACCGTGCCCGGGCGCCCGCCGCCGCCATGAATCTTCAATTCATGGGTCCGCGAGGAGCTAATCCGTCGAAATGGAGGAATGCGCCTCTCTCTTTCTTATGTAGCAATTTCGTTTGATCAATCGTCGTGCCCCAAATTAAATAATTGCCTTCGCGCCCGCGATACTCTCACGACAAATGTATTCATACACTCAAATACATTAAGGGGGGAGCCTACTGTAAACAGCACTTTTTTCGGGATTTATTTACAGAACACTGAGAAGAATTTTCAAATTGGAATGAAATTTATTGTAATATTAAAGTTAAAAGCTATATAAAACGATTTTTTTTCGTTGAAAATACACAAAACGGCGGCGTTGCATCTGCTCAAACTTGACTCCTCGATTTCGGTCCGTGCAACGCTACGGTCTTTCTATTCGACAGAAATCAACGAACCAAATTTTTTTCGTTGAAGTATATTATTTTCTACAACTTGAACCTACAGTCAGCCAAAAAAATCGAAAAATAAAAAATATCGCACCTTTCAAACAAAATTATAGATTATTGTTTATAAACAAATTGTTATAAACAATATAAATGATAATGATTGTTATAAAATTATAGGTTCACAATGTGTGAGATAGATAGACTGATTCCTGTACAAAATTTCAAGTGAATCGGTCAACTAGTTCTCGAGATATCTTGCACGGCGCGGAAAAAACAACGTTTCGAGAAAATGAGCGTTAAAGTTTTCGATGCCGCTCTGCTTACCTTTAGCGCGCACCAATTCGGTGACTCTGTAGAGGTGTTTAAAACTTTTTTTTGACCTTGAAACTTTGTGAGTACATTCTGTAGATACTAAATGAATTTTTGAAGCCATAAAAAAAAATGAAAAAAAAAGTCGAATTCTACAGTAGGCTCCCCCCTTAACGTTCATACAAGACTTTGAATATTTACTTATTAGTGATGTCCTTCGGTCAGACTTCTCAAAATATAGAATCATATAAGAGTCCGCGATAATCGAAGATCATTCAATATGCTTTGTGAAGTCAACAGAAAATTTGTCATGAAACAAGTACTGTAGTGTAAAATATATACATAATCAGCACTTCGATATTATCTCATTGGAGAGAAGATATTCGTCCACGAGGTATTGCGTTCCTAACCAAAACATAAATTATTATATGTCTGGTTCAAACCGAATCCAGTCGAAGTCATAATCATACCATAATTCTATATATTAGCTTTTTTAGAGAGAACGCTTTATAATGGGTTGAAAATCGACCTCTCGAATCAGACCCTCATATTCGTGATTTATGAGTAAAAAAATGTTGAATTCGAACCATTTGTTCTTCACAGAATCGCATCCTTCACAGAAATCCACATTGAGTGATCCTGTCAGGTCTAATTTGTAGAAAATTAGATTTTATACCTACCAACAAACTCTTTTAGACTACTCGTTATATTCTCAGTTATATCCCTCTCATTGTGATTTTCTATGCATTCCTCCTGTAATATTTCCTATAATATCTCTGGTAATATTCCCTGTAATATTCTCTATAATATCCCCTGTAATATTCCCTGTAATGACCTATGTAATATTCTGTGTAATATTTCCTGTAATACTTCATGTAATATTTTTTGTAATGTTCCATATGTACTTATAAACATTGAAAACAATAATCAATAATTGGCCTTGTCATTCCGAATCGAATCGCATAGATATCAAAACCAAATTTTCTGTAATTTGCTATGTATTTCTCCTTGTTATATCTACTGCAATATTCCATGTAAATTTCTGTAATATTTCCTGTATTCTTTGTTCAGCAACACCTTTTTTTAATTTTTTTTGGGAAAACAAAAATTTTATCCTGACTACTCGTTATATTCTTAGCAGTTTTCCTCATAATTTTTTATGCATGTTTTGCTGTAATATTTCTTGTAATGGTTCCTGTAATATTTTCTGTAATATTGCAGGACCCTGTAATATATCTTGTCATATTACAGGACGCTGTGATATATCTTGTCATATTTCCTATTATATTTCTTGTGATATTCCCTGTAATATTGATTGTAATATTCTGTGTGATATTCTATTTAATATCCTATGTGATATTTCATGAAATTTTCCCTGTATACTTCTAAACATTGGAAACAATAATCAATAATAGGCCCTGTTGAATCCAAGTATGTAATTCATCTGCTTCCAGGATCGGTGCCCTACAATATACGGTCAAAATCCGATGATTAGTTCAATAGAAACTGTAAATTGAGTTTCATTCTTACCAAAAACTCTTCTTGAGGAGAAATAATTTTTCTGAAATATTCCCTGTAATTGTTTCTATAATTTTTCATATATTTCTCCCTGTTATATGTCTCCTGTAAGAATTCCTGTGATTGGTAATTTTTGTAGTAGAGAAAAATTCTCTACTACAAAAATTCATCTCTACTTCTGACTTCTCGTAATATTTCCTGCAATCTCCCTTGTGATTTTCCTTGTAGTTTTCCCTGTAATATTCCCTGCAATATTTCCTGAAATGTCCTCTGTAAACTTTTTAACATTACAAACAAAAACCTATAACTGTCCCTGTTGAGCGAAAATGTAATCCAATTGCTTCCAGAATCGACAGGCTTCGATACAGATAACAAATGAAAATTTCAATGATATTCTATAGGAATAAGTATACTGGGAAGAATGAGTCAAGAGGGTTTTCCGGGCAATCCAGCTGGATTTTTTACTGTTCCAGCTAGATTCTCATGAAATTGAGCTAAATTCCTCATTTTCCTCCAACATGCAAGGAATATCAACCGGATTTATGAAGAATCTAACAGGATTCTACGAGAGTCCAGCTAGAAGTCAGTGGGAAACCAGCTAGAAATCCAGTCAACATCACAATGCAAGAAATACCAGCTAGATTTATTAGTACTGCAACTTCAGGCCGAAAACGTGTCATTTTAACGAATGACCGAGCGATGACGGTATAACACGCTGGTTTTGGGCTCATTCGATAGGTTTTACCTTCAATATTAAATCCCAAGTGGAATTTTTGTTGTAAAATTGGGGGGCGATATTATCACCGCCGTATTTATTATTAATAATTAATACTGTAAAGGCCTTAGGGCCTGGAGCATGATAACAAATGCGCATACGAGGTGGTGAAGCTCGTGTGTGCGGGAATGGGATCTTTTGCAGGAATAGCGTGGCAGCAAAGAATAAACACAATGGTTCTGACGAACACAACGTTTATTACTAAAAATAAAGGGAAAGATACTACACAGAGGCGTCGAGCCTCGGGTCGCGTCTCGCGGGCCGGAGCGAGAGAGAGCGTGAACACGTGTTGGCCGGGAGAGAGAGAGATGTCGATCGTGCGGCACTTACTCGGCGACGTGCTCCGGCGCTGTATTCGGCTCGTCCTCGGGTCGGCCTTGGCGTGCGGTAGTGAGTCGGATCTCGTGAGGGGATGTCCGCTGGTGTCCTCGGGGTCGCGATAGCGCGGGCGGTCTCGTGGTTTCGAGGGCTCGTGGTATCGCGCGCGAGGACCGGCAATAAACTGATAAGCTTCCGCCGCGCGCTGGGCCGGCCGAGCTTACTTCGGCCGTCTTCGGCTGACGTCACGCGGCGCGATCCTCGAATTTCGTTCGCGACGCGGTCTCTCTCTCTCTTACCTTTGTCGGCAGCGCTGGCTCTCTCGCTGGACGCTGAAACATGACTCAATATTTACAAATAATATAATATTGTGGAGAGAGATATCACAGGGCCTGACAATGTAATTATCCGCCCGTGACAATATAAATAAACAATAAAAACATGCAAAATTCGACGATTTTTCCTTTTTTCCTCAAGTATCTCGGAAAATTTGCACTAAATCGTATAAACACATCTTTACTTTTTTGTAGATCTTTGCATGTTCTCCAAATTTGATCTCTACAAATTTTCTGAGAAAACGTTCCTATTCCGAGTAATAAGCAGAAATAAAAGTGAAAAAAGATTTTTATTTGTTTTTTCCTTTTTTTTGCAAAAATCAGACAAAAATTACTCCACTTCATTGTAGATCATGATAAAATCTATAAATTATGTCTTTATCAATTTTTTATCACAACCCCCCTATTCCGAGAAATAAGCAAAAAAGGGAGAAAAAAATGATTCTATATTAAAAGCCACTAAAACTCAAGTAGAATCTAGAGCAGATAATACCAAAGTAACTATCGGATTTATGAGTAAATCAAAAAAGAAATCACCCGCGTTGTGTCTTTTGTCAATTGCAATTGTTCATGAGGAATTATTTAAACAAATTTTCAGGAAATTGCTTATTCTGGAGAATTGAGTACACCAAACGGTTCAACGTAAAAAATCAAAGCAAAAATATATGGAACATTTTTTGGTAAGATTCCGATTTGTTAGTGTAAAATCGTTATAAACAAATGGATTCACGAAAAAATTCTTTTTATCACCCTTTTTCGCAGATAGTATGGACTCAGATGAAAATAAACTTGAATACTCATTTATAGAATTTTTAAAAATTCTGCAAATTTATTTAGGGAGCGTCCATAAATTACGTAACGCTTGTTGGGGGGGGAGGGGGTCTGAGGTGCTTATTATGGAAGCGTTACAATGGGGAGGGGGGGCTCTCGTGGCGTCGTTACGTTACGCTAAAAATCTTATAAAATTTTATTTTGAATGGAAAAGCGGATCTTCAATCAGATCGGTCATCAATTTTGAATTTTCGCGCTTCATCGGCACTGACGAGTTCAGTGACGTATTCATACAAGTCACTTCTTTACAGTAGAGTGCTTATGATTGGTGGACAACTTTTTTCCAAACCAATCAAGTATCGTTAATAGTATATCCGTTTCTTGAGATCCGTAAGAGGGAGAGACATAGTGTAAAGAAACGGTGACTGTTGTGACTGTTAATTCCATATTGATGGTCAAGTCGAGACACGTTTCGTTTTAGAGCTTTTGATTAATTTTGAGTGCTGAAACAAAATGCGGTTGATGAAAATTAAGTACTTGCCGAGTCGAAACATTCACATTCCAGAATAAAACGACATGATGTTTCACATGTATTGTTTGTAGGTTAAGAATAAACATTGGATCTCAATTCAGACCAATATGTCATCTACTCTCGGTGATTTATATCAATCTTTATTCAAAGAGTACAGACTTTATTACTGTAATGATAGTGTAGCTACCGTGCAGTCTAAATTAAATGAGCGATGGGCAAGTACTGTGCGAATGGAAAAGAAGGAAGATCGCGTCATGGCTGCCAAAATATTGTTGCAAGAAATGCAACAGAAGACAACCAAACAAAAAGCTAAAAATCTTTTGAACTATTTCCAGGTATTAACAAATTTTATCACGATATAAACATCGTTGTGTACACGTGAAATTCTCTCAAACTGTTCTTCTTTATTTCAATTCATTCAATTTTTCGTTTACTTCTCGAAAAATTTTAGCCATCAAAGTCTCATAAAGACAACAAACAATGCCAAAAAATAGTCCCTGAAGTACCTCAGAATATTTCTCAAGTCGAGACCATTAATTCTGAGTTTTTGAAAAATTCAGAGGAATTTCATAACTATAAGGATCCTGTGAACGAGGCTACTGATGCTAATGGTATGAACTTGATTTCCTTAATGATATGAGCTTTCCTTGAATTTTTGTAAAAATATCCAACAATAGCATTGATTCACTGACAATTTTATTTTTCCTATTTAGAAATACTAGAACAAGATTCTTGTGTTGACTCTATTTATTATGTACCTTTCATTTTTTTGAGCATGTTTACTGTATTTTTATGGAAAATAAGAGGTTATACAGAATATTTTTCTTCACAGATTCCTCAACATTCGATAATAACCAACTTATCGAAAAAATTAGTAAGCGTAAAATTTGTACTCCAGCCCAAGATGCAGTCAAAGGAAACATCACAAATCTGGAGAGGAATTTGCAGATTGAACTTTTAAAAGTTAACGCTGGTCTTGATACACATAAGACCAAAAAAGATATCAAACAGTTACAAAAATTACTCGACGATGAAAAAAAACACTTGAAGGTTCTGCAGCAATCTGCAAAGCGCCAAAAAGTTTATAGAGACGAAAAAAACGCTGCTATAAAAGAAGTTTGTAAAGATAGTCTTGAATCAAGTATAAGATTAAAAGTTCATGGAATTCGTGGAAGGCCTCGCCTAGAAATGCAACAGTCTGAATTATTGAAAACCATTGTTCATCTCGTTACTTTTGGGGCTTCTGCAAATGATAAAAGACGAAATGAAGTATTAAATAGTTGCAAAACTTTGACTGACCTTCATAATGAATTGTTATTACTGGGATTTCAAATTTCAAGATCTGGGACTTATTTGCGTTTATTGCCGAGACAGATAAACAGCAACGAAGGCAAAAAACATGTAAATAGTGTGCCTGTTCGCCTCAAACGCCCCCAAACCAATCTTCACAAAACTCATGTCGATCAAAATTTTTGTACTTCTACAATAAGAAGTATGGAAACTTTAGCTTCCATTCTTGGACCAGATCAATGTGTATTTTTGTCTCAAGATGATAAAGCGAGAGTGCCGTTGGGAATCACAGCAGCGAATAAACAAGCTCCGTTTCTCATGCATCTGGAGTACCAAGTACATATATTGATTACATTATGAAAAAAAATGATCTCAACATGGAATATAATTTCAATTTTAAGCAAACCATACACAGCAAAAATTATTTTTCAAGCATGAAATTTACTTATTTTAAGATAAGATGCAACTTTTTTCAGTACAACTTTAATAATATTTCAAGTGCAATGGATTTTAAGTACTACAACGATTTTAAGAAAACTTTTTTTTAGTGTACTCATAGTTACAATGATATTTAAAATAATATTCAGTATACATTTCAATTTTCAAATTCGTTTCCGGTTTTTTGATAATATTACTTCAAATCAAAACAATAATACACAGATTACTAACGAAAAAATATTTCGTATTCTAGGTTCGCCTACCAGATCACGATTGGGTTGTGGCTGATCGACACAAACTCATTCCTTCAGTCTACGCTCTTATTGCAATAAAGCCTATTCAGTTAGGAAAACCAGATGCTGTAACATATTCTGGCCCTACTTACATCGCAATAAGAAGTGGCAAACATTCTTCTTCCACGGCCTCGACGCATGCATCAGATTTCGAGAGGCTTTTAGAAATAGAATCATGTAGAAAAATGATGGTTAATGAAAATACTGGAAAAGTTAAGCCTATTGTATTCTTATCTGTAGATGGTGGACCGGATGAGAATCCACGGTACCCGAAAGTGATTCGACACGTTGTAGAGCATTTTATTAGATACGACTTAGATGCCATTTACGTATTCACTAATGCACCAGGACGAAGCGCTTTCAACCGAGTTGAGCGCAGGATGGCATCTTTGAGTCGAGAACTATCAGGTGTTATTCTTGAACATGAACACTTCGGAACACACTTAAGTGAAAGTGGCAAGACATTAGATCTTGAATTGGAGAAGCAAAATTTCAAACACGCTGGAAATGTTCTAGCAGAAATTTGGAATCATATGATTATTGATGGACATCAAGTAGTGGCTGAATATAAAGATCCGGGAGAAGAATTATCGATTCCTGAGCTTCCAAGTGCTGAGTGGTACTCTGAACATGTCCGAGAGAGTCAATATTTACTTCAAGTGAGTTACAATTTCTTTTACAGGGAATATGGATTCATTTTTAAGATTATTTTCAGTATTCCAGGAGATGAAGGATATAGAAAATTCAGAACTTCTCTTTTATGTTACAGGTCGTCAAATGTCCTAACACATCTTGCTGCTTACCACATCGTAGTGGGTTGATTTCAATTTTAAGAGATAGATTTCTCCCACCACCATATTCACTCTCTCAAACTTTTACTGGATTGGAATCTCCTCAACCAGATCCTAATGGTCGAGATAACTTCGCTCCGCTGCTGCTAAGATTAGCAATCGGAATCAAACCAGATGTAGGAAATTTCAAGATTATGCCCTACGATTTTTTCTGCCCTTCAGTCCAGAAAGATCTAAAAGATCGGACATGTAGCGACTGTGGGGTCTATTTTGTAACCAAAAAAGGCCTCAAGAGTCACAGGGAGCAGATACATAAACGGTCTCTTTCCTTGAAAAAAATGCGTCCTCGCCGAATAATAAAACGACGTGATGAAGAATTATTGTGTCATTTTGATAATGATAAAAATGAGGTAGAAAGAGTTGAGTGGGTAGACGAGGAAGCCCTTGATACTGATAAATTAGATTTAACATCAGTACCAAGGGAGGGAGAAACTGATATTCTGTTAATTGATAATATTATTACCTGGTCAGAAAACCCATTCGAAGAGGATTATTGAAGTTTTATTAGTTTTAATACAGAGTATATCACTTTCCAAAGATTAGGTTGAATAATTTAAGTATGTGTGTTGAATAAAGTTATATTACCATTCAAAACTAAACTCGATGGCAACATTTTTTTATTTCTGTGATTCAAATCATTTTCTCTAGATTAGTGAAATTTTTCACCGTTACGTACCATTTCTGAGGGGGGGGGGTCTAGCAGCTTTTGTTACGGAAGCGTTACGCTGGGGGAGGGAGGGTCAGAAATTTCTTCAAATTTGCGTTACGTAATTTATGGACGTTCCCTTATCATGTATTTGTTGAAAAACGTTCATATTCCAATAAATTAGATATGCAAATTTGAAAATGCGCGCTGTATAAGTCTGAATTACTGCTACACACTACTTCTGCGCACTGCTCTTGACTACTCAGCTGACTGGCAAATCAGGAATTCGATGAGGTCAAATTGTTTATAACGATTTCATACAGACAAATTCAACTATTACAAAAAAGTGCTCCATATATTTTTTCTTTGATTTTTTACGTAGAACCGTTTGGTGTACTCAATTCTCCAGAATAAGCAATTTCCTGAAAATTTGTTTAAATAATTCCGCATGAACAATTGCAATTGACAAAAGACACAACGCGGGTGATTTTTTTTTTTGATTTGCTCATAAATCCGATAGTTACTTTGGTGTTATCAGCTCTAGATTCTACTTGAGTTTTAGTGGCCTTCAATAAAGAATCATTTTTTTCTCCCTTTTTTGCTTATTTCTCGGAATAGGAGGGTTATGACAAAAAATTGATAGATACATAATTTATAGATTTTATCATGATCTACAATGAAGTGGAGTAATTTTTGTCTGATTTTTGCAAAAAAATGGAAAAAACAAATAAAAATCTTTTTTCACTTTTTTTCTGCTTATTACTCGGAATAGGAACGTTTTCTCAAAAAATTTGTAGGGATTAAATTTAGAGAACATGCAAAGATCTACAAAAAAGTATAGAGGTGTTGATACGATTTAGTGCAAATTTTCCGAGATAATTGAGGAAAACGGGAAAAATCGTCGAATTTTGCATGTTTTTATTGTTTATTTATATCGACCCCCAATTTTACATCAAACATTCCACTTGGGATTAATTATTGAAGGTAAAACCTATCGAATGAGCCCAAAACCAGCATGTTATACCGTCATCGCTCGGTCATTTACAAATTCGGGTCTGAAGTTGCAGTACTATATGGGAAATCCAGCTGAACTATCCGAAAATACAGCTGGCTTGTTGAATAACCAAGCTGGAATCCAGTCAAAAATCAAAAATTCTTAAAATTAGTCAGAAATTATGATTGATTATGTTTTCTGCCTTTATCGGTAGAAAATCTAGCTGAACTTTTCAGGAACCCTGCTGTATTTTGTGCCCTGATTTTCCTTTACCACGCAAGAAAATCCAGCAGAAATCATTTGAAATCCAGCTTGATCGGCCAAACATCCAGCTGGATATATAGCACCCTGTTTTTCCCTTTCATGCAATGAGATCCAGCAGGAATAGTATAGAATCTCGCTGGATTTTCCAGAAATTCCGGAAAACTCCCTGGGTCCGTTATACTGAAACAATCTTTCAAAAAACTCCACCTGGATCGGTAAAATAACTAGCTGGACTACCCAGAAATCCCACTGGATTCGTCGTAGTAATCCAGCTTTTATTTCGAAAAAATTCAACTGGATCACCCGAAAAACCCTCTTGATTTTTCTTCAAGTGATCCATCAGAATTTTTTTTAATCCAGTCCAAATCCAGCTTGAGTCCAAACAAAATCCAGCTGGAAATTCAGTCCCCTGATCATCAGAAATCACTACAAAAATACGAATCGAGTGCTGGTAGGTCCCCTTCGCAGAAAACTCTTTGGAAAAACACGTTTTCATTCGTAATACTTCATGTAATATTCCTTGTAATATCCACTGTAATATCCCCTGTATCAACATAAAGAATGGATGATAGATTTTGCATGTCCAGAGCCATCATCTATTTTTGTGTGATATATTTTGAAGTACGAAAGTAAATATCTAGTCACTTTGGGGAAAAGGTCAATGACCTCCTCTTGAGAGGTCAAGGCTATTCCCCAAAGTGATTTCTATATAAATATTCACATACACACACACACACACACACACACACACACACACACACACATGGGTGACTCTCTGTCAAGTGAGAGAGTGAAAATGAAAAAAAATTCTGAAATTTTTTTTATGAATTCTCCATCATGCCCCTTGAATTTTTTTCAGAGTGGTGGAGAATGCATTATTAGACATTTTTTCAGAACCTTTGGCCTGATCAATTTTGAGCTATGTAGAGATGTTTTAGAGCAAAAACTCAAGAGATCTTTTTTACTGGAAAAATGTCAAATTTTTAGAAAAATTGGTTCCAAGGTCATTGGTAGACATATAGCTATCATTTAACTTATTTCCAGGCTTAAAACTGATCAAAAAGTGGTTTTGATCACCCGCAGCATAATGTGATACAAACCAAAAGAGAGCTTATTTTATTATCAAAATGTCCTGACTAGTCGCAGAGTGCTGCTTTCGATCTATTTTTTGTAATCAACCAATACATTATAAGAATTAATGAAAATATTCCAAAAATGGGTGACCGCATACGCCACTCATATGTGAACTGAATTTATTAAAAAAGACACGGTTCACGACTTCTCACTCTGGGCTTGGATAATAAAGTAGTAACAACTTGTATCCAAGTGCAAGTGCCACGAAACAATCAAATTCTATGAGAAAATCAGAGTAAAAAGCATACTCAGAAATGGCGTATGCGGTCACCCATTTTTAGAATATTTTCGTTAATTCTTATAATGTATTGGTTGATTACAAAAAATAGATCAAATGCAGCACTCTGCGACTAGTCAGGACATTTTGATAATAAAATAAGCTTTCTTTTGATTTGTATCACATTATGCTGCGGGTGATCAAAACCACTTTTTGATCAGTTTTAAGCCTGGAAATAAGTTAAGTGATAGCTATATGTCTACCAATGACCCTGGAACTAATTTTTCTAAAAAATTGGCATTTTTCCAGTAAAACAGTTCTCTCGAGTTTTTGCTCTAAAACATCTCTAGATAGCTCAAAATTGAGGTCAAAGGTCCTGAAAAAATGTTTAATATTGCAAACTCCACCACTTTGAGCCTCTGTCAGGATGGGACATATGGTCTAAAAATTCTGAAAAAAATTCAGAGGACATGATGGAGTCTTCTAGAATTCATAAAAAAAATTCCAGAATTTTTTTTTATTTTCACTCTCTCACTTGACAGAGAATCACCCATATATGGGGCGTTTCGCCTCAATCCTCCCAGCGCTGCGCGCGAGCGCCGAAACATGCCGTTTTCAACTCGTGTTTACGATGCCAAAATGTCTCTAAGAAAATGATTCGATAGGACATTTCTATGTAGTTTTTTCTCAGCTTTCCAACGGTGTAAATAGTTTTCCGGAAATTTTCCATTTTCATCCCCAAAAAATATAAAACATCGCATATCTCAAAAAGTATATTTTTAATATTTTTTTTAATGGTCTCAATCGAAAGCTGAGGATTTTTCACGTAGGAAAATATGTTTTCCAAGGAGTGCACGAATGATTTTCTCTGAGAAATAGAACGTCGAAAAGTAGACGTAGCGCTACTCCGGCGCACGGAGCGCGTGAGCGCCAATCATGCTGTTTTCAACTCTCCCCAACGATACCAAAATGCATCTGAGAAAATTATATTATGAGTCGATCCTATGTTATTTTTCCTCAGCTTTCCAATGGTGTTGTCAGTTTTCCGAAAATTTTCCATTTTCATCTCCAAAAAGATCTTTCTTAGAGAATAATTCAATTATTTTCTTTGGAAAATAGAACGCGCAAGAAAAGTTCCGATGCTTTCACTTTAGTAAAGGCCTACTGTTTCATTTTTTATCCGATAGGTGGCTTTCATGGTATTTTCAATAATACACAAGAAGAATTTTCATCTGCTGTATATAAATTGAATCATTTTTTCATCGTATTATTTTCAAGGCGTTTTTATAAGTCCTTCGAGCACCCACAACTTCGAGCATATTCATTTTTCCATAAAGTCGTTAATTGTATTGGCTTGGTTATTTATTTGACTCCTTGTACAAACTACAATGGATTCATCCTGGAAATTGAAATGCATAAATCCTTTAGATAAAAAAAATCATCCGTCATCTAAAGAATTGTACGACTTTCCAATGCCATTGAGAAGTGCATATCCCTTGATACCAGAGAAAGCAAAGATCTGTTACACTTGTCGACGTGAAATGTACAGACAGAAATCAGATTCACCTTCATCTGAATGTAAAAAAGCAAGATTCGAGTGTAACGATGAATATCATAAAGCAGGTTTGACAGTCCTCGAACAAATAAAAAATAAATTCTCAAAATCAACGACGAAGCAAGATAGAATTCAGTTGTTAACTCTTGCCCCTGATTATTGGTCTCGTAGGGACTTGATGAGAGAATTCAATTGCAGTGAATGGGAAGCTCGAGAAGCAACAAATTTAGTAGCTAAGAGCGGGATTTTTTCAATACCGGAAAATAAAAATGGCAAAGTATTTCCAGATGAAACTGTCAAGATGGTGGAAGGTTTCTATGGAAGAGATGATATTAGCCGAATTATGCCAGGCTTAAAAGATTATGTATCTGTCAAGCAAAGTAATGGCAAAAGAGAACACGTTCAAAAACGATTACTGCTTGGTAACTTGAATGAAATTCATTGTTTATTTAAACAAGAATATAAACATGTTAAAATTGGATTTACGAAATTCACTGAGTTAAGGCCCCCACATTGTGTTCTCGCTGGAAGCAGTGGTACACATAATGTATGCGTATGTGTTCATCATGAAAATGTCAAGCTCTTGCTCAATGCTATTGATATAGGAAGTTTGACAAAAAACACTGAATTGCACCTTGAAAACTATCATGATTGTATCCAAGCAATTGTATGTGGTAATGCACGTGATGAATGTTATTTTGGTGACTGCTTAGATTGTCCCAACATATCTATATTACGACAACATTTGCTTGAATCTTTTGATAAAAATAATATTTTTGAAGTGCAATATGATTCATGGTTTCAAACAGATCGGTGTACAATAGGTTCAAAAGTTGTAAATGTTAATGAATTTGTGGATATACTGGGCCAAAAATTGTTAAAATTAAAGACACACGATTTTTTCGCTAAAAAGCAGTCACATTTTGTAAATGATTTGAAACTAAACCTCAAAGAAAGAGAATTTCTTGTGTGTTGCGATTTTTCAGAAAACTATGCATTTGTGATACAAAATTCTGCGCAATCATTCCACTGGAATAATAATCAAGCCACAGTTTTTACTGTCGTGGTCTATTACAAAATAAATAACAAGCTTGAACATCTGAGTATTGCTATAATTTCTGACAATCTCAACCATGATTCTGTTGCAGTTTATGAGTATCAGAAAATTATCATGTTGCATCTGAAAAATAATTTTGTAGTGGAAAAAGTGTATTATCCAACTGATGGAGCAGCTCAACATTTTAAAAATAAGACACATTTCCAAAATCTTCTTTTTCATGAAGAAGATTTTGGAATTCCAGCTGAATGGCACTTCTATGCCACTGCACATGGCAAAGGTGCATGTGATGGCATAGGCGCAAACATAAAAAGAGGTGCGAAACGAGCAAGTCTGCAACTTACATCTGGCAATCGAATTTTAACACCTGAAGATCTTTACAATTGGGCGAAAGATCATTGCAAAGGTACCAACATTTTTTATAGTAGTAAAGAGTCTTACGACCAAACTGTTTTGGAATTAAAACCAAGGCTGGATAGAGCTCAATCTATACCGGGAACTTTGCAATATCATGCAATTATTCCAGCAGGTGGAAAAACATTGAAGCTCAAGAAAACTTCATTGAGTTCTAAATATAACATCTTCCCGAAAAAAAGTGCTATACAGAGCAAAAAAAAAGTTCCTATACGAATGCGTTTAACGAAAACTTCAAAAAAGCAAAGAAAGCTGAAAAAGAGAGCAAAAATAACATGAAGTACGTGAACTATACTCTTTTTGAGATATGCGATGTTTCTTATTTTTTGGGGATGAGAATGGAAAATTTTCGGAAAACTGATAACACCATTGGAAAGCTGAGGAAAAAAGCTGAGGGATCGACTCATAATACAATTTTCTCAGATGCATTTGAGTATCGTTCAGAAGAGTAGAAAACAGCATGATTGGCGCTCACGCGCTCCGTGCGCCGGAGTAGCGCTACGTCTACTTTTCGACGTTCTATTTCTCAGAGAAAATTATTCGTGCACTCTTTGGAAAACATATTTCCCTACGTAAAAAATCCTCAGCTTTCGATTGAGATCATTAAAAAAAATATTAAAAATATACTTTTTGAGATATGCGATGTTTCTTATTTTTTGGGGATGAGAATGGAAAATTTTCGGAAAACTGACAACACCATTGGAAAGCTGAGGAAAAATAACATGGGATCGATTCATAATATAATTTTCTCAGATGCATTTTGGTATCGTTGGGGAGAGTTGAAAACAGCATGATTGGCGCTCACGCGCTCCGTGCGCCGGAGTAGCGCTACGTCTACTTTTCGACGTTCTATTTCTCAGAGAAAATCATTCGTGCACTCCTTGGAAAACATATTTTCCTACGTAAAAAATCCTCAGCTTTCGATTGAGACCATTAAAAAAAATATTAAAAATATACTTTTTGAGATATGCGATGTTTTATATTTTTTGGGGATGAAAATGGAAAATTTCCGGAAAATTAATTACACCGTTGGAAAGCTGAGAAAAAACTACATGGAAATGACCTATCGAATCATTTTCTCAGGGACATTTTGGCATCGTAAACACGAGTTGAAAACGGCATGTTTCGGCGTTCGCGCGCAGCGCTGGGAGGATTGAGGCGAAACGCCCCATATATATATATATATCATGGGCGGAATATACAATTATAATAAGCAGTTTTTGAACAAAAATTCACGTAAATTGTGTTTATTAATATAACCATTATCAATATAACCATTTATCAATTACAATCGGAATTTATTTCAATACAATCAGTATATTTCAATATTATATTAATTTAATCGCCGGATGAATCTCGCAGATGGCTGTTATTTTCTGAAATCAGAAAATCAAGCTATGTACTTCAAGTTTATTCGGATATTAAATATTTTATCGAACTATAATACATACAGCAGACATGTGTACATTCAGCACATGTAGCACACTGGCATGTCGGGCACACAACCCGTCTCGACCGGCGCAGACCGTAGATCCGACGGCTGCATACGCTGCAGTAATCAACATTATATCTTTTCCTCGGGAATGTTCTATTCTTTCTATTTCTATTGAATACTCGTGCAAGCTGCTGTTTTCGCCTCTTGATAGCCTGCATAGCGGACGCTGTGTCTTCTTGCACCTGTCGCCGGATCATGCACCTCATATCGGTAAAAACGGCATGCCAATAATTTTCTCGCAATTTACACGGATTTTTCAGCTGCATCAGCTGCTCGACGAAATTATACAATTCTTCAAGTGTTCCGATACCCCCTCGGTCAATTTCAGGAATCTCATAGATTTCCTGGCCAGCCATGTATACATCCTCAGAAATTGGCGCCTCCACTCTTTTACCAGGTAGTTTGAGAGACAGGCAGGTGGTCAGGCGAGGGCGGGTGGTTGCACTTTCTTTTTAAGTATTTTGACGGTTGGTAATCGGGGTCATCCGCCCCGGTGACGGGCAAGCTCTCGATATCGCTATCGATGTCACTCGTCACGGGTATTCTCAGACCCGGGATGCGTCTTGGTCGTGATATAGCTGGACCAATTGGCTTCATATCGACGAGATTATTTGCAGGTGTAAACCTTGATGACGGTAGAGCTGAATCAATCGCCTCCGTATTGATGAACTCCTTGTCGATGTCAATCTCGTCCATGGGCTCACCCTTGATCGACGACGGTAATAACCCACCGACGATCACTGTTTCCGCTTCCATAAAGTCATCGAGGGTCATCGACGGTGGCAAAAAACATTGACATTGATCGCCGGATGCGATAATACGTCTGCAGCGTATGCACTTGCCAAACGGGGGCTCCGGGAAATTTTCGAAAGGAATAGAAGATTGCACAGTCTCGATCACGCCCATGTCGATATTTAACAAATCACTTGTTAACAAACCACTCGCGAATGTATCCTCTCCGGGGTACATACAACCGTTAAATTCCTCTTTTACTTGGAACTTCATTTTTTCCGGGGTGTATTGTAGTTTTGATCATTACGATCGGATAATCAAATCAAGACTGACCAGCCGTGACAGTCTTCCCTGCATCGTCCCGGCTTCCCCCGCCAAAACTGTATTTCGTTCTCACGGGTGAAAATGCAGAATTTGCCGAACTTTTCGGTAGCTAAATGCATGGCCAAAGACTAGCTCAGCGCATTGCGATCGTAAATTTGTGAGTGTCGTGTGACCAACCGATCGCAAAAGGTCTTATTTCCAGATATCTCTCATTACTCGAGAAAAACTGAACACCCTCGCAGCAATTTGAATTTCGATTGACGTCAATCGGTATATTTTTTTAATCACAGCAGATACTTGAAACTCTGAATTTATCGGAATCGGTAGAGCAAGTCGTTTTGGCTCTCACCTCAACCGATTCCGCTGATACGAAAATTTTGAGGCACGTGTACTTCCACACAGCCATAAAATTAGCGTACGCCAAAGTACCTTTCTTCTTTTTTCTTTTTTTTTCTTTTTTTTTCTTTTTTTTTGTGATAAATCGTGAATTGACCCATCGATATAATTCTAATATATTTCAGCATTGAACGAAATGGCGCGTGATTTGGCTGGCAGTGCAGTGATAGAAGTCGCCGTGGAACCTAATTTCACGTCTGGAGAGTCGAGCTATACGGTGACAGCCCCAACTCTTGACACGATGGTTGTGGATTGTACAGGGCAAAGTAAGAAAATCAGTGATCATTATGATTGTAAATGATGTTGGAGAGATGATGGTATCATTAATCCATGCATTTATAAATCATTAATCAATATTCAAATTGATTTACGCAGCATCCGAATGTGCCAATGTCCCGACGACACAACAGGTTGAAGAATCGTCTGACAATTGTACAATTGAACCTGCTGCAGGTATTGTCGGACCGATGGATCAACAGATAGAAACGGCAATCACAAGCCAGATTATGGGCGAAAATCTCGATGAAATGATTGTGGAGCGCAATGAATCACGAGCTGAAGGTAATAATCCGAATAAGCATTATCAATCTCTTTGATTTTCCGTATGAAAATACTAATTTGAAAAAATTTTCCTCATGCAGAACCTGAAAATGATCCAGCAGTCTGGGAATACAATGGGGAGGGGGGGCTCTCGTGGCGTCGTTACGTTACGCTAAAAATCTTATAAAATTTGATTTTGAATGGAAAAGCGGATCTTCAATCAGATCGGTCATCATTTTGAATTTTCGCGCTTCATCGGCACTGACGAGTTCAGTGACCTATTCATACAAGTCACTTCTTTATAGTAGAGTGCTTATGATTGGTGGACAACTTTTTTCCAAACCAATCAAGTATCGTTAATAGTATATCCGTTTCTTGAGATCCGTAAGAGGGAGAGAGATAGTGTAAAAGAAACGGTGACTGTTGTGACTGTTAATTCCATATTGATGGTCAAGTCGAGACACGTTTCGTTTTAGAGCTTTTGATTAATTTTGAGTGCTGAAACAAAATGCGGTTGATGAAAAGTAAGTACTTGCCGAATCGAAACATTCACATTCAGAATAAAACGACATGATGTTTCACATGTATTGTTTGTAGGTTAAGAATAAACATTGGATCTCAATTCGGACCAATATGTAATCTACTCTCGGTGATTTATATCAATCTTTATTCAAAGAGTACAGACTTCATTACTGTAATGATAGTGTAGCTACCGTGCAGTCTAAATTAAATGAGCGATGGGCAAGTACTGTGCGAATGGAAAAGAAGGAAGATCGCGTCATGGCTGCCAAAATATTGTTGCAAGAAATGCAACAGAAGACAACCAAACAAAAAGCTAAAAATCTTTTGAACTATTTCCAGGTATTAACAAATTTTATCACGATATAAACATCGTTGTGTACACGTGAAATTCTCTCAAACTGTTCTTCTTTATTTCAATTCATTCAATTTTTCGTTCACTTCTCGAAAAATTTTAGCCATCAAAGTCTCATAAAGATAACAAACAATGCCAAAAAATAGTCCCTGAAGCACCTCAGAATATTTCTCAAGTCGAGACCATTAATTCTGAGTTTTTGAAAAATTCAGAGGAATTTCATAACTATAAGGATCCTGCGAACGAGGCTACTGATGCTAATGGTATGAACTTGATTTCCTTAATGATATGAGCTTTCCTTGAATTTTTGTAAAAATATCCAACAATAGCATTGATTCACTGACAATTTTATTTTTCCTATTGTAACGAGTGCTTCGCGAGCACTCGTTATCGCGCGATCGCCACGTGGCGAGCCGGAAGCTCGGGCGCGAGCGCGCGAAACGCGCGATCGACGCGGGCACGCGCCGCGGCCCTTCGGGGGGTGCGCGTCCCGCGAGAGCGAGCGAGAGAGAAGATAGAGAGGGGAGGACCTCCCGCCTCGCGCGGCACGCGAGCCCCGCGAGGACGGAAGGACTCTCACTCTCGCGCCGACTACAGTGCTAATTGCCACGCGCTGATTTCCACTCGATCATTCCGCGCCGCGACGGGTACGACACGAGTGAGTGTGTGTGTGCGAGTGCCTACGCGCCATCCCCAGACACTCCAAGCGCTGTACCTGCTCAGGGAAAGTGCTACTCTCCCCGAGCGCGCGGGGCAACTCAATCCCAGCCCCGCGGAAGGTATAGGCGCAA
Source organism: Aphelinus atriplicis (assembly GCA_020882685.1). Taxonomy (NCBI): domain Eukaryota; kingdom Metazoa; phylum Arthropoda; class Insecta; order Hymenoptera; family Aphelinidae; genus Aphelinus; species Aphelinus atriplicis. The sequence continues at coordinate 2,549,117 of JAJGQD010000006.1, forward strand.
CCGCGCTACACCGAGCCGTCCTCGAGCGCGTGCGCCAGGACCAGCGTCGGCACCGACGAGAGCAGCGAACGAGCCCGCCAACCATCCTGCAGGCGAGAGCGACAGGCGAACGCCGAATTTGTAAGTCGCGCATATCTTTGTACTTCCCGCGAGCGAGCGAATACTCGGCCCCGTGGCCGAGCGGCCCTCTGCGCGTGCGCGCGTTTTAAGTCGTTGGCGGGCACCGGCCCACCAACGCAAGTGTATTACTTTGTATTGTTTTTGACCTCAATAAAGAGGCTTTCTTTATTAATTTTCGAGTCACGCGTATTTATTAAGAAACCTCCCGCACCTGCGACCGAATCCCCCACTCTCCGCGGCCGAGAAGCCCTCAGTTTCTCGGCTTACTGAGTAGCCGCGTTCGCGAGTGTCCGTTAGATTTAAGTACGTGATACCCAGGGCTCATTGCACGTGGTGATTACCACGGAGCCCCAGCAATCGGCGTGAGCCGCACCGTTGGACCGCGAGCGCCGCCCGAGATCCTGCAACCCCCCCTTTCCCCCCGCTCTTCCCAGCCCCAGGAAAGCGTCCACTACGCGAGCAGCGACGGCCCGTACCCCGGTACGGGCGGCTGGGGGTCACTACCAAGACCCTTGGCGCGGCGTCTGCTCGTGGGAGCTAGGAGACTGACCCGGCCGCTGGGCGAGGAGCGGGGCATTATCGAATAGCGCGGGGTGCAGTTTCTGCACCACGAAAAGTGCAGATTCCACCCCGTTGCACTATTTAAAAATACTAGAACAAGATTCTTGTGTTGACTTTATTTATTATGTACCTTTCATTTTTTTGAGCATGTTTACTGTATTTTTATGGAAAATAAGAGGTTATACAGAATATTTTTCTTCACAGATTCCTCAGCATTCGATAATAACCAACTTATCGAAAAAATTAGTAAGCGTAAAATTTGTACTCCAGCCCAAGATGCAGTCAAAGGAAACATCACAAATCTGGAGAGGAATTTGCAGATTGAACTTTTAAAAGTTAACGCTGGTCTTGATACACATAAGACCAAAGAAGATATCAAACAGTTACAAAAATTACTCGACGATGAAAAAAAACACTTGAAAGTTCTGCAGCAATCTGCAAAGCGCCAAAAAGTTTATAGAGACGAAAAAAACGCTGCTATAAAAGAAGTTTGTAAAGATAGTCTTGAATCAAGTATAAGATTAAAAGTTCATGGAATTCGTGGAAGGCCTCGCCTAGAAATGCAACAGTCTGAATTATTGAAAACCATTGTTCATCTCGTTACTTTTGGGGCTTCTACAAATGATAAAAGACGAAATGAAGTATTAAATAGTTGCAAAACTTTGACTGACCTTCATAATGAATTGTTATCACTGGGATTTCAAATTTCAAGATCTGGGACTTATTTGCGTTTATTGCCGAGACAGATAAACAGCAACGAAGTCAAAAAACATGTAAATAGTGTGCCTGTTCGCCACAAACGCCCCCAAACCAATCTTCACAAAACTCATGTCAGTAGTACCGTATACACTATGGCGCGTCATAACATGACCTCTCCTGACCCCACCAGACTAGTGAACGACAGGAACATGCTGACGCAGCATGGAGTATACATTACTGACCTCTGGCCACTAGTAGAAATGTGAAAAGAGTCAGCATATCAAATATCCAGCCCGATACAGATTTCAATTTCATAAAACTCTCGTTAGAAAAATGGCAATCTCGTTTTCATGCATCAATGAAATATATTTAATGACTCAGCACGGCTCATATCCAAAATCTTGAAGTTTGCTTATTACTTTTAAAAATTAAACTTTCGATAATTATTCTATTATTCTTGTGTGAGAATCAATTTTCGATATTGAGGATAGGATATTGATAGGTAAGAATATTCAAATACATATTTTTCATGGTGATATTGAATAACATTTATTAAACCATCTTAACTTACAATACATGTTTATAGGGGTACATTGTTTAATGCTTGTAGAATATTTTCCATGTGTATAGCATAGAATTCCGAGGTTAACATTTTTATATCTATAGCGCTTAACATAGTTTGATTTTCGAGTGCTTTTATTTTCTCCACTACCTTTGATATAATAGTTTTTACATCATCATCGGGACTCGCAATTTCAGAAATTCTCTCTATAATACTAAGATCGAATGTTTCAGCCTGCGACTCAAAGAGAGAGGCCGAGCTACTTCTCAAAAGATTAATATACTCGTTCACGATACAGCTGACAGAACCTTCTACAGTATTAAGATATTCCATACGTACATTCACATATTCACTCAATCTGTACAAGTTATCGAAACTCACTTTTTTCGAAACCACACTGTGTCTGAATTTTTTCGCCGTCGTACCATTGGCGTCAGATCTGTGATCGTCTTCTTGATCGACCTCGATGGCTCTATCCTTATGAGCAGTCGTGAAAAGCAAACGCCAGCCATGTCCAGCGAGTGATGTACCGTCGGGGTAAATATTCTGCCCTTCCAAATACTTGGTGACATCTTCAAAGGTGCCAATGAAGTTGCGCCACTCTTCTTCTCCAAATGCGACGCCATTATAGTCCTTGCCAAGGATTCGGACCGTTGGCGTGGAGTACTGGTCCTCGATCTTGTCATACTCAAGACCAATCAACAACTTCTTCGACATCGACTTATTCAGCCCATGCACAGTGTTCAAAGTCGATTGAGCCCGATACTTTGGCGACGACTGTTCAGCTGGCCGACTGATTATCTTGTAAGTAGCCATATTCTCCGGAGTGTGGAAAAGGTAGATGCTATAAGCCAGCTATCTGTAGCAGTGACTGAATTTAACGTCGTTTCTCGGGTGGTCTTTATAATGATATTTTTGTCAGACAAGCAGTTTTAGAGGAGCGACATTTTAGAACTGCTGCTGCTTTGCAAGCAGTTTACAATACATCCACCACTCCAAGTGCAAGCTCGAATATCACGAGCGAGCTTGATTCGTTGTCTGACTAACTCATCATTTTTTTCAAGATCAGCAGAAAAATTGTTTAGGAATTTCTCCATACCTAGACCCGAACTCATGTAATACAAGAACATCAAACAATACTGTCCGCATACATCTGACGATTCACTCTGCAGCTGTATCGAATTCCAACGAAAATGCTTACAATTTCTACGTAGACGATTTATATGATCAGGCACGAACGGTGGCAAACCATAGCTATCAAAATACCAGCCATTGCTTGATTCATTAACGTATACAGCAACCCAGTGCATTCCTGGTTTCGTATGATTATCAGTATTGAATACAATCGCTGTCGGTTTTGTCCACACCCGTGGGATCTGATCTGCTGGGAATACACCCACTGTATGCACTCGTATACGCCTCAGTTTTCTTAAAACCTCCAGATTGTCCATCGCAAAGCTGAATGGGTGGTTGGAATGTAAATTCCATATCCTGTTCGCAATAAATTTGATAGCCGCGCGAATGCATCCAAGTTCTTAATCGTTCAACATTATCAAGAGCACAGCTATATTTCAAATGAGATTCTTTGACAGCATGATAGAGACAGTACTTATCAATGACTAGCAAATCGGTGAATGAAGGGCAATCCTTGTCGTACTCTAGATTTATAATGTCTCGCGTCGTTATTTTATGCATAGTCAACCATTTTTCATTACCCCTGACAAATATTCTTCTAGCGTTCTTGGCGAGCTCGCGTAAAGTTTTGTAAAGCGCTCTCAAAGATGTTTCACCCTCAAAAAGTCGATACCATGATGATGACGAGTCAGCCAGTCGTTTGTTCTTCTGATGTCGGCGCTCAAAGTATCGATATGAGATTGAGGCAGGACGATCCAATGACCACTGTGATCACCTTTTAGAGAAGTCACAGCCACCTCCTTTGGAACACTGACGTTGTTTTTATCTTTGAAAAATTGGATATCGACGATAAGATCCATTGTGCTGTAGTTATGAGCTCTGTTACTCGACGACTGAAAACTATTTTAAAGATTTTTCAATGAACTCAGAGGTACAGCGTTCAGTGACATCTATCATCACGAACTGAAGTCCAGAAGAATTTGCCGCGATGAATCAATCTCCAAGATATTATCGTACTCGGCATAAACGATGCAGTTCACCGTTTTACTCAGCGGTGTTGCAAATCTGACATCGATTCTCACGCTACCATGTTTAACCAGATTCCAATGGCTACAATCGTTAGCTGATAAATCGGGTGTTAAATCAAAAACGAAAAGACAGTAGCCATTGGGGTATTCATTTCGCGATATTTCATTACCCTCGTTGAGGAAATGTACATTGGTACCTGTGAATATAGTGTGATAGGCGTCAACGTACAGATTATTTTTGAAATCAGGCTGGAGAGGCTTCGAAGGAACCTGAACGCCATCCACATACAAGCACAGATAATTTATGTCTAGATTTTCGAAATTGAAAGGGTTGAGCGATCGATCACCGTTGAACGCTTTATTCTCGACGAAACCCACGATGATTCTTTTAGGTAATTGACCCAGTATTATATTGTCCAAAGTTTCTCCATGAATGTCACTGTGCAAAGTTACAGCTTTGACTTCTACTCTCGTCATAGGGTATTTAGCGGTTGTCTTTGAGAGCGCTTTTGCGTGGGCCAATAAAACGCCTGGATTAATTTTAACACGTCTTACGAGTAGATTGGCTTCCTCGGTATATATATTTACGATACCTGATGGATCCATTATGGCGAACCCATCTCGGGATCTCACAAAACGTAGTCTTATTTCTACACCGTTCAACAGTAATTTTTCTTGGTTAAACACATCGCAATGGATATAACCGATCATATCGACAGATTTCCGATTGTTTAGGTATTTGCGTCTCTTTTCAAGTCCTTTGTTCGAATCACAACTGTTCATCTGACCTGCTGTGTCATTGGCCCACAGTACACTGGTCAAGTGAGAGTTTTTGGCAGCTGGCCCATGATTTAGTAGACTCTCGATATACGCTCTATAAGCGTAAGCGTTGTTAGGAGGCGTCACAGGCTTTTGATTGAATGACACGTCGACTTGATTGAACAGTGAATGCATAAAGTTGTTGACAGGGCCTGCTTTTTTGACTTTATCTCCAACGCCTGCTGCAAAATCCTTTTCAGCTATATTAGTCTTCACGGATACGCGTACACTGAGCATTGTATGAGCAAGATCGATATACTCTTCCCCAGTTCCAGGTATCACAAACTCTATGGGTGAGTCATCGGTAAGGGATGATATAGGTTTGTATTGCACATAGTGCGATTTCTCAATCGTTGTTTGAGTTGGTGGAATTTCAAATAACAGCAGCTATAATTTCAAGCACTCACACGATTGATTATGGAGAAAAGCCATTTTTTCTAGCCAAATATATCTCTGGTCGTTCTTTTAGGTGTACTACTTCTGACACTCTTCTTCTTCTTCTTCGTTCTATCTGCCCTCTTGCGACGAATGATTTTCTTTTTAGGCTTTCGTCTTTTCTTGCTACCTCGACCACGGATAGCCGATAACTGGGTCGAACTTTCAAGACGCGGTATTTTATAACCTGACCCCTCCATGAGCTTATCCAATTTCTCTTCGGCTTTCCGTTTCAAAATTTCTCCTGACTCTCTGACGCGACTTTTGAATGCTTCTTTTACAGGGGTATTCATAGTAGTGACATCAGACATTATATTCATGCCTGTGCGAAGAGCCTCTTTCCCTACAGCTTTAGCATCTCGGGATAAAAGTGGCATGACTCTACGAAATAAACCAGCCAAAAAACGACCGATACCACCGTGGCCCCGTTGATGATTTGAACCAACAAAGATGCGACCTACCCCAGCTATCTTCCCACCGCCCACCTGGGCATCAAAGTACTCAACGTATCGATCCATCTCAATCCATGCGTTTAAAGTGTAGTGTAGCTGTCAACGTTCCAAAATCAAATGGTATAGAATTACCTCGTTGGTCTCTAATATCTATCTCGATGGTTTGAAATGAGTTGATAAGCAAGGGTATGTACATTGGTGGGGAGAAATTCTTTATCTTTATCCCTCCATATGTGAATTCGTCCATGTTGAGAGATATAGCCCGCAGCAGTTTTGCTTGAACATCCCCAGTAACGTATGGTTCGCATATGTCCGTGTATAACATCAACATGTTAGGTAAACCATTCATAAGGTGTGCCGGTCTGTTGCTGGTTACGGGCACTTTGAAGCATTGCGACGCTACGTCGTCGAATCCCAAAATTTTTTTCAATTTCTCGGGCAGAGCAAACTCGTGTTTCGCTTTGCAGTCAGCATTGCATGTACGAGTAGCCCTCACGTATCCCTCCTCGTTCGACGATGAAAAGTAAATGATTTCTCTTCACGCATTCCAAATCATTCATTTCGGCGATAAGACCCTCGACATCCTTGTACACGCCAGGATGAATCTGGGAAACGTCTATTTCCCCTTCCTCGCTGGCAAATTCCAAAGAGTTGTCACCGACGACTACAGCGGAGACGTGGGAGAGGTGCGACAAATTACCGGCCATGATGACTCTAACGTCTTCTTGTGATAAATGTTGAAAGGTTAGCGGTATTTGGATCTCTGTTAGAGCCACGGACGGCCATGACTATCGTAAACTGTTTTTTGGGGTGTCTCTTGATTGTGTGGTAAATCAGCGTTATCGATCTGAGACAAGTCTGAAGATTTATTTATACTTCTCAAAACTCGAGTATTACCGATAAAATCACGAGGTATATTACTGTGACGAAGCGCTGATACAAACTGACTGTAACCAGCCGGGGGTGGTCGTTTTCTATCCCTCATGGCATCATTGATCAAATCCACTATACAAGCGCCTTGCACTGTGTTGCCATCTATTTGAACAGACCCACGTTTATCCCACGTAACTTCACCAGTCATCCTCAAACGTTTCAATAGCTGCGTAGCTTTCAGTCGCCATTTTCGAGGAACGGTTTCCACGATTGACGCATCGATATCTTTTACCATTTGTTACTCAAGTTTGCTCTCCTTGCTGTCTCCATCTTGATCAGTGCCGCTGTCTTCTCGTGGATTAAACTTCTCTTTGTCCTCGTTCCCGATATCCTTTACCGTCAGATACCGTTGCAGAGCTTGGTTATACAAAGCCCATTTTGTAGAATCGTTTTTGCACGATGTCAATGTCAAAATATTACTCATCTCTTTGTCGAGTCTGGTCATAGGCGTTCCTGGTGTTTGAACGGTTTTGAGGCCTTGACTAACCATCAGACCCTGCAAACGGTCGACACTTTCTTGAGGAAGCAGAATCATTTTTCTGGCGTGCTCCATCTTTTTTACTTGGTCAGCAAATCACCAAGAATAGTTCCTATTAGGGGGGCGAGGAGCGCTGGTAAAAATCCACCACCGTGTTGAGCGACGATTCTTTTCTTATTGCCGAGATTATCGTGTGGGCTCGCTAATTTTCTGAGAACGGGTGCGTGTTTGCGAAGACGCAACTTGTGGTTCTTGGTGAGGGTAACGTTTCCGTTCAGTACGTTCAAGGCACACTCGCAAATATGTCTGACGAGTTGTGGATCGGCTTTGCGGAGGATCGCTTTACGCTGTTCGGCATCAAGGTGGTACAAGGCTCTGAGAATGTCGATGTATTTCCGTCCTATGGGACGATGACTTCTCGACGCCATCACAGCGACACAACTGGCACGTTATTCGTAGTGTCGCTACCTTTTATCTTTTTTTTAGGTACATAAACGTACTGATGCTCATCGTCGGGAAAAATTCATGCTCGGTACCGACAATTATCAGGGGTTTCCTGCTTCAAATCTAGCAGAAGATAACCAAATGGCCGCAAAGTCGCGTCCCAGTAAGCCTCCTGTAAGAATCGAGGGTCTTCGGGATACAGTTGCCTGGCAAGATGTTGTATTTGAGCACGATCTCGTAAATTTCTAAAAATCACAATGTACTGAGCATTCAAAGATATATCTCTTTGTCCTTTTCCTTGGTGGAAAACGTTTAGGGTTATAAATATGATGCTCAAGTTATTGTGATGGCTACCTTTCGTGAACAGGTTCACAATGCTACTACCCGAGGATGATTTTCGCATAAGATCGTCGATGATCAGGAGTTTCGGCCTGCAATCGTTTGTGTAATCCCTGCTTTGCGGTAGACCCTCGCGGAACTCTATGCTTTTGCCAAGTTCCTTATAACCTGGCTGCCACTCGGAAAAGTGTAGAATTACTCGATCAAATGCAGTGTCGCTCATACGTTTGATATTTTTCAAAAATTTTTTCACGAACTCGGTTTTACCGTATCCCGTAGGTCCGCAAAGCATCGACGTCCAGGGGTGTTTCCAATGCATAGCCATGACAACGACTGATGGTTGAAACATCTTGATTGCAATTTCATACGTGGGTTCTGTCGAACTCCCCTCCTGCCTGCGGTGGGAAGGGGCCCCCCGCAAGGCTTGCGTAAGCCTAGCGCCGAAACGCTCGCGCGAGCCTAGCGTCAATACGCTTGCGTGAGCCTAGCGCCGAAACGCTCGCGCGAGCCTAGCACCAATGCGCTTGCGCGAGCCTAGCGCCGACACGCTCGCGCGAGTCGCGGCCCGAAACGCTCGCGCGAGCCCAGCGCCGAGACGCTCGTGCGAACCACGGTCTGAAACGCTTGCGCGATTAGGGGTCTGCTTCTGTAACTTAAAAAAATTTATTTGAGCTTCCGCATGCTCGCGAAGCACTGATAGAGTTGTACGTTACACCCTGATCTCGTCACGTTGTTAGTTTGTATAGTTTCTGTTCTTTACCTTCTGGATTTTTTTCTTTGATTATTATGAGAGAATTGATAATTGTAGTGAAATGAAGTGAAGTGGATCAATCGTCTGGAAAACCGGATGCTGCAATTTTCTGGGCAAAAAATTTATCGATATATCCCGCGAATAAACCACCCGTGCAGGTTTCTGGATCGTACTGTGTCATCTCGTATTGCCATATCTCGTATACAGGTCCAAGTTTGTAACCTACGTCGATAGCCTTTTTAACTTCATCGGAAATCCAAACCCCTAAAAGAGATCGTTGGTCTGGATCGTCATGCGGACAGTCATTTCGTACGCTATTTTTGGCACAGGATCGACATAAGGGGAACATCAACTTGCCATGCATGCGAACTGGTAAAACGGGGTGAAGCAAATCGCGTGGCGGTAGTATCTCGCATTTTATAAGACCGTTCACGCTGTCAATGTTATTGTTAATAAAGCGTTTGCAGGCTACCGTCCCAACATATATTTCAGGATGCCCTACAGGATATTTACCACGTTTACAAATATACGGGTAGAGCGAACAGAAATCCACATATCGTATCTTCTCACCTTCCTCGCAATCGAAAATTTTTACATTGTCATCGGTGCGCCCGCCAAAAAAAGCTTCACGAGGGTCTAACGGTTTTCTACGGAAAATTTCATCGTGTTCGTCGATGAAAATGCGCATCTCGTCGTTGGTTTTTAACTCTTCATTAAAGTCACATTCCCACATAACGATCAAACGATAGTTCATTGCTAATATTCTCTCGTCGCTCGCACGCGTGTTTTCGAACTTCTCATCCATTGATTTATCGTCGGGTGTACACGTATCCCGATCTCTGTTAACGGTGTAGCAACGAGGGCAGCCGTGCCAATAACAACCGTGAAATTGAAGAACAATACCCTTGTGGCTTTCACCGTCTAGGGGATCGCAAAAACCGTCTACAGGAATATTATTGACGAGTCTTTTTTCGCGACAGATACCAACACTTTCTCAGACATCCAGTAGAGCCACTGAATTGCTTTATGCGACTGATTGTCAGCAATTCTATACCCACCCTTTGGAATAATCCCTATTAAATTATTCTTCAAAAAGTTCTTACGATAAACGCGCATACACGACGAAGCTATTGTGACACATTCAACAAAAGGATCTACTCTGCTTTTTAAAAATATTTTTCTGAACTCCAAACAAGCTAGCCTAAGTATAGAAACATCTTGCTTACAATACTTAACTATTTCAACCTTGAAGTTGAAAACTACATTTTTTTCCACTTGCTCATTGTACCATTCGAAGAAAACAGTTCTATCATTGGCACTCATCGTTGAGGGTGAATACATTTCACTTGCTGGCATGGGCCCTATATAATTCTCATTGTCGGTCTTATTAAATAAATGTGGAAAATAACCCTTGGATGATATTGGTAAACCGTAAGCTTTCGGGAGTCTGCTCAAAGGTAAATGAAAATAATTTAAACTATCCACGAATTTTACATTTTTTACCTCCATCAATACTATTTTTGTACCGTTCAAAATAACTTGCGGTACGATGCGTTCCGAATATTTTTCAACGAGATACTTGAAAATGAATTGGGCATCGAAACCTTGAGAAATGTGAGCTATACATATTACTCTTTTGAATTGTTTGCGCTCGGCCAATGCTAGTTCGACAAACTGCTTTATTGGATCGGCATCAAAAACGTATTCTCGTATCCCGCAAAACTCACACATTTCAGAAATGTTTGAGTTTTCGAGACAAAAACTGCAAACCTGTTGTACGACACATAAATTAGGAACATGCATCTTTTTAGTCTCGTCCCCAAGAAGCGGTACCGTTTGTTGCGTTTCGAGATCATAAAACAAGAATAAAACCGGGGCCGGTATTTTGCTACCTCTAATAGGCTGTATGAAACACAAACGTGTAGTTGGTAAGTTCTTTTTACAGTTTTTGCAAAAAGTAGTACCGCATTCGTGTGGTTCGCCGCGATTAGTGGAACGCACTGTTTTGCAACAATTTTGGCAAATTTCTATACTTTCGCATACACTTGCTGAATTATTGAAAGAACCGCGCTTCAGGTGATGTTCGAAACACACATCCCCAAAAAAGTATCTGAAACAGTCGTTACATTTTTTTGTTTGTATATTGTATTGACAAGGTGGCTGTTGCATACATTTGTAACATCTATTTGAGCATCTATGATCTTGTACTCTGATATATTTTTTATTACACGGTATACAGTAGCCTGCACTACCACTAGCCCCGACCAGATTTAATATGGGTTCGTAATGATTCCTATTCTCGTAATACATTATCCTTAATAGTCCTGGAGCTAGCCCCCTTCCCGTTGGCCAGAGGAGGTCCCCGGTAGATAGATAGTGAATCTTATGTATTTTTTTCCGTAGAATACGAATTTGTTGGTTTGAAGTCTGTAAAACTGGTACAATTTGTTTAAACCGCGATTGTTTAAACAAATAAGATAATAACACTTTTTTGGTTCGGAAAAATTTTTTTCTTAAAATTTAGCTCATTTTAAGAAGAAAAGTTCCTATGCACCATCCATGAATAATGCTTGTATCTAAAGTTATAAATTATCACAAGTTGAAAAATACCACTTTTCGGTGGTCTTTGTTGCTCTGCCATGGTAACAACAATAGAATATTTAAGAATCTGAAGGTGTTTTCTAATGCAGTTTTTAACGTAGAATCCGAATATAAACTTGGTTTTTCCAAAAAACAGCGAGAAGAACCGAATAATCAAATGATTCACCTTCCATGTTTTAGCTCATTATACGCTTGACTCCCGGTACTGGACTAATGCACTGAATATCTTACCCATAGGCTAATTATGAATAAACGAATGTTTTCTCATGTATTTTTTCCCGTAGAATCCGAATTTGTCGGTTTGAAGTCTGTAAAAGCCATACAATTTGTTTAAAACACGATTGTTTAAACAAATAGCAAAATAACACTTTCTTGGTTCGGGAAAAATTTTTTTCTTAAAATTTAGCTCATTCTAAGAAGAAAAGTTCCTATGCACCATCCATGAATAATGCTTGTATCGAAAGTTATAATTTATCTCAAGTTGAAAAAGACCACTTTTCGGTGGTCTTTGTTGCTCTGCCATGGCAACAACAATACAATATTTATGAATCTGAAGATGTTTTCTAATGCAGTTTTTAATGTAGAATCCGAATATAAACTTGGTTTTTCCAAAAACAGCGAGGGAAGCCGAATAATCAATGATTCATCTTGCCATGTTTTAGCTCATTATCGCTTGACTCCCGCTACTGGACTAGTGCACTGAATATCATACCCATGGGCTAGTTATGAATAAACGATTATTTTCTTATGTATTTTCTCCCGTAGAATCCGAATTTGTTACTTAGAAGTCTTTAAAAGTGGTACAATTGGTCTAGAATGCAATTGTTTGAACAAATAATCAACTAACTAGGTTTTGTTCAGAATTTTTTTTTTTCAAAATTCAGCTCATAGAGAGAAGAAAGTACAAATGCACTAGTGTTGGAGAATGCTTACATAAAAAGTTATAAATCAATTCAAATCGAAAAATACCACTTCTCTCGGCGTTTTTTATTGCTCTAGAGCTGGCATAGATAGAGAATACCAGTATATACAGGTTGAATGTTTTGTCTGAATCGTTTTGGACAATTCATGAACAGAAGTACTGTTAGTTTTAACTCCATTTATTTTAAACATTAAGAAAGAATATTCAAATCTGCGGTGCAAACTTATTTTTACACGAATTCTTTTTTTTACATGCACAAAATGAGCAGCATGATATTTGGGCACGTACACAACAGCATGTAGCTCGTACACATACGCGGCAAGTACATCCAGGGACAAATTCATCAGTCGATGATATCAAAATCTTTGGCTTTTCGGGCAAAAGTAAATCATCCCGAATCTCATAGTCAAAATTTTCAGAATTCAGGACTTCAACATCTGTACTTTCGATTTGTAAGCAATGAAGCTGCAAATACGTGACGTAAAATGCACGACGTATATGCAGCCGAATGGATGTACTCGTCGGCGGTAATGCTGTCAAATCGTGATTTTTTCCATGCCGGTACTGATAGATGCGGAATTCATTGAAATTTTTGAAGTCACTACCGTTGTGTAGTGCTTGGATTAAAAATATTTCCGCATCATCAATACTATTTTCAATGAACGCATCCGAGGGCCCTGAAAATAAAGCATGTATAGAATTTACCCAATACTTTTGCATTGATAAAGATGGATACTTGAAAATATGACATTTATTTTACCTCGGCCAAAATTTCGGAGATACTTCTGTGGATCTGCATGAAGAGCAGCTTTTTTAGTACCAACTTTGCTCGTGTAATCCGACCCTGAAAGGTGGTGAGCAGCAACAAGACAACTACAAATATTTTGGCCTAATTTCATTGCTGACTTATGTATAGGAATTGTTCGTCTCTTCTCTTTTATCCCAGTATACATCCATAGTTCCTGATTGATAAGTTTTCATTGAATTAATGATTGATTGGTTTGTATATTACACTATTATTCATAGTCAAATCATATCGCTGGTAATGACACGACAGCTGTAAAGCAACAAAAATTGCCGAGATGATTTTTTTAAAACATAAAATAATCAATAACTTTCGATATGAACATTATTCTTGGATAGTGCATAGGAACTTTTCTTCTTAAAAAGAGTTAAATTTTAAGAAAAAAATTTTTCCCGAACCGAAAAAGTGTTATTTTGCTATTTGTTTAAACAATCGTATTTTAAACAAATTGTATGGCTTTTACAGACTTCAAACCGACAAATTCGGATTCTACGGGAAAAAATACATGAGAAAACATTCGTTTATTCATAATTAGCCCATGGGTATGATATTCAGTGCACTAGTCCAGTAGCGGGAGTCAAGCGATAATGAGCTAAAACATGGCAAGATGAATCATTGATTATTCGGCTTCCCTCGCTGTTTTTGGAAAAACCAAGTTTATATTCGGATTCTAAATTAAAAACTGCATTAGAAAACATCTTCAGATTCATAAATATTGTATTGTTGTTGCCATGGCAGAGCAACAAAGACCACCGAAGAGTGGTCTTTTTCAACTTGAGATAAATTATAACTTTCGATACAAGCATTATTCATGGATGGTGCATAGGAACTTTTCTTCTTAGAATGAGCTAAATTTTAAGAAAAAAATTTTTCCCGAACCAAAAAAGTGTTATTTTGCTATTTGTTTAAACAATCGTGTTTTAAACAAATTGTATGGCTTTTACAGACTTCAAACTGACAAATTCGGATTCTACGGGGAAAAATACATGAGAAAACATTCGTTTATTCATAATTAGCCCATGGGTATGATATTCAGTGCACTAGTCCAGTAGCGGGAGTCAAGCGATAATGAGCTAAAGCATGGCAAGATGAATCATTGATTATTCGGCTTCCCTCGCTGTTTTTGGAAAAACCAAGTTTATATTCGGATTCTACATTAAAAACTGCATTAGAAAACACCTTCAGATTCATAAATATTGTATTGTTGCCATGGCAGAGCAACAAAGACCACCGAAAAGTGGTCTTTTTCAACATGAGATAAATTATAACTTTCGATACAAGCATTATTCATGGATGGTGCATAGGAACTTTTCTTCTTAGAATGAGCTAAATTTTAAGAAAAAAATTTTTCCCGAACCAAGAAAGTGTTATTTTGCTATTTGTTCAAACAATCGTGTTTTAAACAAATTGTATGGCTTTTACAGACTTCAAACCGACAAATTCGGATTCTACGAGAAAAAATACATGAGAAAACATTCGTTTATTCATATAATTAGCCCATGGGTATGATATTCAGTGCACTAGTCCAGTAGCGGGAGTCAAGCGATAATCAGCTAAAGCATGGCAAGATGAATCATTGATTATTCGGCTTCCCTCGCTGTTATTGGAAAAACCAAGTTTATATTCGGATTCTACATTAAAAACTGCATTGGAAAACACCTTCAGATTCATAAATATTGTATTGTTGTTGCCATGGCAGAGCAACAAAGACCACCGAAAAGTGGTATTTTTCAACTTGTGATAATTTATAACTTTAGAAACAAGCATTATTCATGGATGGTGCATAGGAACTTTTCTTCTTAAAATGAGCTAAATTTTATGAAAAAAATTTTTTGAACCAAAAAAAGTGTTATTATCTTATTTGTTTAAACAATCGTGTTTTAAACAAATTGTATGGCTTTTACAGACTTCAAACCGACAAATTCGGATTCTACGAGAAAAAATACATGAGAAAACATTCGTTTATTCATAATTAGCCCATGGGTATGATATTCAGTGCACTAGTCCAGTAGCGGGAGTCAAGCGATAATCAGCTAAAGCATGGCAAGATGAATCATTGATTATTCGGCTTCCCTCGCTGTTATTGGAAAAACCAAGTTTATATTCGGATTCTACATTAAAAACTGCATTGGAAAACACCTTCAGATTCATAAATATTGTATTGTTGTTGCCATGGCAGAGCAACAAAGACCACCGAAAAGTGGTATTTTTCAACTTGTGATAATTTATAACTTTAGAAACAAGCATTATTCATGGATGGTGCATAGGAACTTTTCTTCTTAAAATGAGCTAAATTTTATGAAAAAAATTTTTTGAACCAAAAAAGTGTTATTATCTTATTTGTTTAAACAATCGCGGTTTAAACAAATTGTACCAGTTTTACAGACTTCAAACCAACAAATTCGGACTCTACGGAAAAAAATACATAAGATTCACTATCTATCTACCGGGGACCTGCTCTGGCCAACGGGAAGGGGGCTATCTCCAGGACTATCTTCTCCACACTGAGTAACAATATACTCCTGAAACATCGAAGCGCTTCAAAACATTGTTGTTATTTGCAAATATTATAAGCTCCCCACAGCTTCTCGATAAGTAGCATTTTTCAAATTCAAAGATTCCACCAAAACATCTTGATCGTAATAATCTTCACAATCTCTGTTTCTTATTTGCTGCTCGAGATGTTTCCATAGGAGTTTTCCTTTGTGAAAGTTTTCAAACAGAATTTTCCAAAAATCTGATCAACATATGGCTCCTGGTTGAGCTTCATTATTTTCCTCCGTTTATCTCTGTTGATCTTAATACCAAGAAACTCTCTTGGTTCTCCCATATCCATCATTTTAAATTGACTTTGCAATTTAGTTTTTACTTCAAATAACTTATTTTTGCAATTGCTTGTCATTATTATGTCATCAACATATAAAAACAGAATCAAGAACTTCCTTCTTCCCTCCATATGAATATACATAGTTCGTTTTCTTCATTTCTCCAGTCCTATGGATAAAACAACCTCCGTAAATCTTTCATTCCACCTTTTAGAACTAACTTTCAAACCATACAATACTTTTTCCACCAGACAAACCATATTCAACCTTTCTTGTTTGGAGTGTTTAGTTCCTTCTGAAATCTCCATAAACACTTCTGATTCCAGGGTTCCATGCAAGAATACTATTTTAACATCCAATTGAACTACTTTCAAATCGAACCTGTTAATAATGACAAACAATGCTCTGACAAGTGGGAGTCGAGAAACTGGAGCATAAGTCTCCCTCAAATCGTAATTTGTTTTATCCTTGAATCCTCGGATTACAAGTCTCGCTTTGAACTTAATGTTCCCATTAGCATCAACTTTCCTTTTTAGTACCCACCGTGAATCAATTATATTTGGTTTCTTGCCATTCTTTTCCAAGAATCGCCGATTTACCAATTTCCAGACTTGATGTTCCTCCATTGATTTCAACTCATCATCAATAGCATTTTGCCACTGTACATGATCTTTTGACTGCATAGCTTCTGCAAAGGATCCTAATTCATATGAGCACGCAACAAATAATAGACTTCGTCTTCATAGTTTTTCCACCATTTCCATCATTTCTGTTTTTTTTTTTTTTTTTTTTTTTTAAAGTAAAAGCCATCATCACTTTTGATATCTCATCTACCTTTTCATCAGGACTCTCTACACTCTGTTTTTCCCTAACGTCCAGTTTTGTTCTTTTTCCATCAATTTTCTTAGGTCTGCCTCGCTTACGTTTTAATACTCCCTCCGTTTTTGAGTTTTCATCAACCATGTCTACCAGTTCTTTAGCAGATTTATTTTCTTTAAATTCAACAAACCAATTTTCTCTATCAATATCAATTCGTTCAACAGCCCAATCTTTTACACTGTCTTCCTTGTATATATCTCTATACACAAGTTTTTCGTTGAACTTAACATCTCTGCTTTCATGAAGTTTACCACCTATGGTTCCAAGAATTGGTAACCCGTTTTTGAATATCCTACCAATACAACCTTTTTCACTTCTGGGCCAATTTTGGGACCTTATTTCTTTGCATCGTTATGTACGCAACGCATCCAAATCTTTTTATCTGATTCCAATCAAAGTGATGGTCAAGAGCGAATTTCATCCAAGATGTAATCATTTCATTGCCACTGTGTGGCGTCCTGTTGTTGCGTACACTGCAGCCCCCAAGGCCAGGTCTCACATATTCTCTGATATCCCAGAGTCAAACATGTACGTTCTGATTTTTTTTTTTTTTTTTTTTTTCTTTAATAGTTTGATTAAAACGTTCAGCTACTCCGTTATGTTGTGGAGTATCAGCACAAGCCAACTGTAATTCAGCACCCAATTTTTCAAAACTTCCACCATATGTCCACCAGTAAACTCTGTATCTCTGTCACATCTCAGAAAACAGACCTTTGCATCCTTTCCCAAAATATTTCGACAACTTTTGATAAATTGCTCGAAACATTTTCCAGCCTCATTTTTATGGCGTATGGGATAGTCCATGGTAGTAACCATGGGATAGGCATGTTCAGTAGCTCTCGTTCTCACTGAGGAGAATGACTGTCTATTAAACTTGGACAAGGCACAAACTTTGCAATCCAATACGGATTCATCGAAGAGTGCATTTTTCAGAGATTCATATTCAGGATAAAGCTTCTGTATCTGTTTTAAATATTTCAGTGACGCATAGCCCAGCCTTACATGCCACAAAAGGGCCTTATTCTTTTCAGAAAATTTCATATTCATCTCTTCAAATGGGCTTTGTTCAATCATGTTGTCCAAATTTGCTAGATCATCTACGTCACTGAACTTTCTATCACAGATAGTAACATCGAAATTGGAAATTCCTTTTTTCGTTTTATTATCATTTGTATCAACTTTAATTTCTTTGTTCAAGTTGACATTATCGAAAGAATTAACCACCATTTGATTTTCGGTACCTCCAACCCCAGACAATTCCACCATGCCACCTCCATCATTATTCTCTGTTTCTACCAATTTCTGTTTTCTAGCGATACTTCTAGTAAAATGATAATTTCCGCCCTTCGCAAGATTAAAGAATATTTTTCTACTTAGAATTTGATATGGTCAGGATCAACCATCTTTTTATAATCATAACATAATTTTTGCCCATTGATAACCGTGCATTGGCATCTGTCAGTTGGTTTTGGACCTGATCCATGAGCCACAAGAGCATTTCTTGATGTACCTTCACCAATATTGCCACCAAATCCACCAGTGCTTCTTCTATTTGAATTCTGCTGCATCAAAAACATTTTGATTCTATCATAAGATATACCTCTACTAAAATTTCCACGTTCTGTGAAATCAGTACCCTGAATAGATGGTTCTGTATTTTTGACACACCTCGTTATTCATCTTTGGGTAAACCTCCTGGTTTTAAAGTACCAAAAGTTCTTACACAGTCCTCAAAACAATCAATAAACTGTGAAGCAGTTTCTTTGCTAGGTAGATATCTAATTTCATATATTCTAGCCCTGAGATCTTCCGTAGTTATATTGGTTTCATTCATTTTTATTTCTCTGAGCTTTTCTACAATAGCTTTTGGATCATCGATGTCGCAAACTTTATTGTAATAAAAAAAATTCAAGTCTATTGATTATTATGTCTCTAACTGTGTAATTTAACTTTACTTTTGTTTCTTCATCAAGACTTTCAAATGAATCATCTGAACTATCTATTACATAAAATAAATTTTTCGATCGTAATTCTGATTTAAGAAAATCGTGAAAATGTTCAAAACGAATTTTAACAGTTAACTTGTATTCTCTTCAATACCATCATTTCCACCCACAAGAGACAATCCAATCTAACTCGAATCAATGACATTAGAACTATTCATTTTATTTTTCCAATCACCAAGTTTCTTGAATTTATTTTTACAAATTTCAGTGATATCCCCTAGAGATGATTTCAAAGTTTCGTCATTAACCTGTTTATCTGTTTGTTGACTGTTTCCACCACAAATATTTCCACCAAAATTATCCTCTTCTGGTCCACCAAAAGCACCATCTCATGAGTCAGGATTATTTGACTCAACATCATAATCACACCAACATTTGAAATTTTCTTCCATTTTCTTTATTGTTTCTTTGAGGTCGTTGATTATCTTATAATTCATTCTTCCCACGTCTCCAGCTTGTTTGTCTTATGCCTCTTTAATTTTCTTGGCTAAAGTGACAATGTCTTTTCTAGGTTAGTCTCTTTCACTTCAGATGCGATTTCTGACAATTTTGAGAGACATCATTAGGAAATCTAAGAATTTGCTGGAATTGTTTATACGTATTCAACATTTCATTTTGAATGCTTTTTGGCACAGCAAAATCAGTTCTCAGCTGGCAAAGGGTCAATTTGACAACCCTGATCAAATTTACTTCCAGTTTCCACCAATCATCCAGTTTCTACCAATCCATTAGTTTTTTTTTTTTTACCATAACTACTTTATCTGCCATATCCACCCCAGCAGCCTCTTCATTCTCAAAGCCTATCCAACTCCACGTAAGAGCAATTGTAGAACTTGCTTCTGAAACATTATCGTTGAGCAGCTCATCCTCATCCAATTCTTCATTTTCTTCCAAGCTGCCGAAGAAATTATCATCTTTTGCTCCCAGAAGCGTATGATTAGGGTGGGCCGTTTTGATCAATTTAGGAGCCATTACTTGCTCAGCATGTAAGACAGACTTGTCTGGACAAGAATAAAGTAGTTAGTGATCTAGTTTATAAAATTTATTCAATGTAAACACCCGACTCAACATCGAGACATTCAGCACACAGCTTTGAACATCACAATGAAAGATCAGTTGTCAGTATGTTATAAACAGAGATTATTCAACATCATGATATCCAGAAGACATCGTCAAGTCCTACAACGAGAATCCACTGATTTATTTGTTTAGAAAAATTCAATACTATAATACTTAGCACACAGCTTCAAATACTACAATAAGAATTATTTATTTCTAGTGTACTGGTCAGAAAATTCAATACTATAATACTTGGCACACAGCTTCAAATACTACAATAAGAATTATTTGTTTTAAGTGTATTGGTCAGAAAAATTCAATATTATAATACTTGGCACACAGCTTCAAATACTATAATTAGAATTATTTGTTTTTAGTGTATTGGATAAGTAGAATTTTTTGCCAGCAATATATTTGCAATTTTTATTTATAGTCGTTTTCATTTTGATTTAGTTTAATATTTGTATTTTCCACCAAATTCCATCAACCATTCGTTCATTTACTTCCAATTTCTATCCACCCATTATTTCTTCCAATTTTCATACAATCATTCAACTATTCATCTGCCATTCATATATTCATCCAAGGTCGACGTCAACCCCACCATTCTACCATGAATTATTAATTTTAATAATTGAGCAAATATTAAAAATTCAACTTTTCCAAACACCTTCTTCAAAATAAGAATTCCATTGAGTATTTACTTTAATAATAATTCTTGAAGACAACGACTTTGTTTGATTAGGGTAAATTTACCTGCAGTGTAAAATTTCCCAGACCTGGTCACATATTCAATCTCATCCTTTTGGATTGAGAAATATCCAGTCTCTCATGGATGACTCTGGTCTCAACTCCAGAACTCCTAGCATTATTCATAGAATGCTTTAAGAGTCTGCTTGACTTATCTTTGCAGATTCAGATGCTCCATAGCTACATCATTAATTTTTTTTTTTTTTTTTTTTTTTCAAAATTTGAAATCCTCCAAAAACATTCAGAATCCACCATGTTAGTTTGAAATTTCAATAGAGTAAGCTTATCAATTCAACATGTATATTAATCTAGTCTACCATGAACGTTCAATTGTTAATGATTTTATATATTGATATTTGGCACACAGCGTCATATATCAATTCATTAACTTGCATGCATAATATTATATTAACCTATTTTTCCACTAATGTATACACCATATATACGAACGTGATAAATCAACGTTGAGTCACAAATGTGACATCGTGCCGCGCGACTACCCATCAGGCGGGCCCACCCGATCGGTCGCCACACGCACGAACCAAGACTCGCATAAATATATATTTGTGTGCGCACATGCTCGCGATTGACTGCGGCAGTGTCCCCGCACCGTCCACCATTTTCCCCAATCTGCCGTTCCATCATATACGGCTGCCCGCGACTGACCGGCTCGGGCCACCTGCTCATATATACACTCATGCATCTACACGAGTATACGCGCGAGCCCGTCCGCGAGTCAGCCACGGCACCGCGCGCACAACACGCTGCAGCGCCCATCATATGTATATATAGCGCCAGCCTTCCGCCGCGCGCACTAAGCCACGAGAGTTTTGTGTCGACGCGAGTTTCCCGATGCCGCTCACCGCGTCGTTCTCCGGCGTGCGCCTTGCCGCGCGCGAGTGCGAGTCATCGCACCAGCCCTCGCCGTGTACGTGCGCGAATCGCAGCGCCGACCATCGCCGCGCGCTCGATCTCACGTGGGAACTTTTATACATGAGCCGCGGCGCCATCAACTTCACGCGCCAGACCGCTCAACCAAAACAAAACAATTTTTTGTCCTCTGGCTCGCGTGACTTTTGTTCCCCGCCGGCCCGCGTGGCTTTTGTTTTTCTCAGCCCACGACGCTGTATAATAATTTTTTTTTAAATTCTTTTTCCGCCCGTGATACTATTACAGTGCAAATTTTGTGCACTGTATTTATGCGACGGTTTGCGGGCAATCGGGACTCGCGATTCATTGCGACACTCCCGACAAACTCAATCGCGGTATGCTACTCATATGAGTACTTACCGAGTGCTGTTGCCATTTCAGCCCGCACCCCCTCGTCGGCTTTAGAATCAGCCAACGATTTGTTGGCTCCGCTGGCCAAACCTTCCAACTTTCGTGCGGCCCTGTTGCTTGCCTTCCTAGATCGCACAGCACCGAAAAACACCAAAATCACTCGCGATCGCGTAGTGGATGCGTGCCCAGGCCAATAACCTGAAGGGAAATTGGTTGGTCGCAGAAAGAAAAAGACTGAGCAACAGAGTATGATCCAAATACTTTATTGATATAACACCAAATCAGTCTACCAAATAACCTCCAATGCAAAAAGATCCGTCACTTATACTTATACCTCCGACTCGACCGGCCGCTCGGAAAGAAGTGAGCTCTCAGTCTCACCGACGCAGCAGCGCTACGACTGTCAACTCGATGTAGCTCATGAGAGCTGTATATTAGTTTGAATATCTTAACACAGACCTTTTCTTTTATGTTACAGGTCGTCAAATGTCCTAACACATCTTGCTGCTTACCACATCGTAGTGGGTTGATTTCAATTTTAAGAGATAGATTTCTCCCACCACCATATTCACTCTCTCAAACTTTTACTGGATTGGAAGCTCCTCAACCAGATCCTAATGGTCGAGATAACTTCGCTCCGCTGCTGCTAAGATTAGCAATCGGAATCAAACCAGATGTAGGAAATTTCAAGATTATGCCCCACGATTTTTTCTGCCCTTCAGTCCAGGAAGATCTAAAAGATCGGACATGTAGCGACTGTGGGGTCTATTTTGTAACCAAAAAAGGCTTCAAGAGTCACAGGGAGCAGATACATAAACGGTCTCTTTCCTTGAAAAAAATGCGTCCTCGCCGAATAATAAAACGACGTGATGAAGAATTATTGTGTCATTTTGATAATGATAAAAATGAGGTGGAAAGAGTTGAGTGGGTAGACGAGGAAGCCCTTGATACTAATAAATTAGATTTAACATCAGTACCAAGGGAGGGAGAAACTGATATTCTGTTAATTGATAATATTATTACCTGGTCAGAAAACCCATTCGAAGAGGATTATTGAAGTTTTATTAGTTTTAATACAGAGTATATCACTTTCCAAAGATTAGGTTGAATAATTTAAGTATGTGTGTTGAATAAAGTTATATTACCATTCAAAACTAAACTCGATGGCAACATTTTTTTATTTCTGTGATTCAAATCATTTTCTGTAGATTAGTGAAATTTTTCACCGTTACGTACCATTTCTGAGGGGGGGGGGTCTAGCAGCTTTTGTTACGGAAGCGTTACGCTGGGAGAGGGAGGGTCAGAAATTTCTTCAAATTTGCGTTACGTAATTTATGGACGTTCCCTATTGATCTTACATAGGTTTTCCACTTATTGAGCATCAATTTTCGTTATGGAATGATGTATTGCTTGTAATATACATAGCAGAATAGATGTATATTTGAGAAATGATTTGAAGTCTTTTTTTGATAAACAAAATTAACGAAATATTTATGAATTAGAATCAAACGTAAATTAATCATATTCCGTAACGTACCTTTTATATCTATTTCACCATTGAGTTTCTTCTGTCCTAGCTGGTAATTAGGCGGGGGTTGATGATAATTTATTTCTACGACGTTACTCTTTGATCCAGAGTATGGAACTCTCAATCTCTCTTCTTCGGCACTTACTTCTGTACTTTGCCAGTAAATATCATAAATTGATGCACTACACCGGATTTTCAATTTTCCATTATAAAAAGATTCAGGGATGATTGGGAATAATAGACTACTCTTCGTGATATTATCTTTAGAATTGATCATTTCTACGTATGTCCTTACGTATAATGTTGACACCTATAAGGAAGAGAAAATAATTGAACTGGAATCAACTTATATCATCAATATAATCTGATCAGGGATATGATGATAAAGCATTATCCGAACCTTCACATGATGATTCTTTCCCAAGCGTGAGCTTTTTGTAATCCCAGTCATGGATGAGAAAGGTGCTCATTCTAAAAGTTCATAGTGAATGTACTATTCCTTGAGAGCAACGATTCGTTAACTCTGCCGTATTTTCATGAAGTTTTTCTCAGATAACTCATGGGAAAATATGCATCGCAAATCTGCAATGCGTTCTGGAGTTTTGAAAATATTGAAGTGGGGCAGGCCAGGCCATATCAATTGGAATGACTCGCTCACCAATTCTCACAATAGCGTCCGCTATGACCACTTACTGATTCCGATAATATTAGGACTAATAATTGATAGAGAAGAAAAAAAGCGTTACCTGTAAATTAACGAAAACAAAAGCGTCAGGTCATGTTGAGTTCCTTTTCTCGTAGGCTGTTAATTCTGGAGCTAATATTGAACACTAGATTCCTATTTGCAAGTGTGCATGCATGTTCATGTGTGTGGCTGTGTGTGTCGAAATTGTCTTTTCAGTTTTTTGCTTTCTTAGAATAAAATACTTGTTACGGGGAAAAATCGAACTTCCGAACTAGACTTTAGGACTTTGATTTTCGTAATCTACGGGTTGGGAAACGTGGAATCCCAAAGATGTCTGTATGTACGTACGGTGTATGTCACGCTATTTTCTGGAACGCGATAACTTCCTGAAAATTTGCACACAGATTAGTTATGGAAATAGGTAGCCCAAGTTTGTTGTTCAGCAATATCCATTCTTCATTTCCCTAGCAACCGTTACTAAGGTATTTTTGGGGAATTTCCCATCGTTCTTCGCAAATGCACCGTGACAGTTCGAATATACACGAGGATCGATGGGAATCAACGAGATATTTCCCATAGCAACCGTTGTTGATACCCCTAGAATCCGTTCCTACAAGGAAAGAAAAATCAGTTTGGAGTTCATTTATTGATGTTGAACGACTCGGAAGCTCCGGTTTTCCGAAGTAACCATTGTTCATGTCCCCAGCAATCATCAACATAACACAGTATTTTTGTATTTTCCATAGCAATCGTTATTGACGTCCCTAGCAGTCATTAGAAGATGGTTTGAAAAATCAGTTCTATCATTTTCCACGCAGAGCCTCATCGAGAAAGCTAATGCAGTTAGCAGCGGTTTTTTCTTATCGTGTCAAAAGGAGACCATTCAAGAACAATGAAAACAGTTAGATCTGCATACAGAGGTTCTAGAAAAAATAGAAAAAAAACTGTGAAGTGCTATTCTTTATAATAGCATAATCTTCAGTTATGAATATTGAAGATTATACTCGTTATAAAAAGTTCTACATTTTCACGCAGTATTCTCATAGAATCATGACTTTATTTCAAGTAAATTGATTTTCATGGAGATATCTTATGGAATAGTTTGAATACTAAGATATCAGTTTTTGGTAAAACTAGGCTCAATCGTTAACTTGCAAGTGCCCACGCTGTAGTCGGACGCCGCAGTAGAATCATTTCACACTTCACTGCGGTGGAGTGCACTGCCCCTAAGAAGCGAGCTATGCGTAAGATGTTTTCTCTTTTCCTCGCAACGCATGTGCCGTGATGAGCGTCTGAGACGTACGTTTGGCAGAGGATTTGGGCCAAACTCACGCACGTAAGCTCTCGGCGATAAAGCATATCTGTTGAGCGGGAGGGTATAAATTTTATGTACCTAATTTCTCTCCATGCATGATGTGGCTTTCAGCACAAGGATGAACAATAGGTAGATAATCCATACCGAAAAAAGGGCAAAATGCACACCAACGACACCAGGCGTAGTTTCAGAAGAAATGTTCACTGCTGGAGCCTGACGTTTGTGATCGTTTAAAGATTAGCTGCACAGCCGATGACAGCGTCAATCTGTAGCAAAAAACATCGTCTCAGTATAGTGGCCACTGGATCTGGTAAATTTACCCATGCCAGAGTTGGTTTTTGAGATAAAGAAGCAAAAAGTGAATCAAGCAGAGTAATGTAGCAAATCTTGATTACATTTTCAAATAATGAGACAAAAAACGTTGCTCAAGGGGCTAAAACTCTCACCTCTAACGTAGGAAAAATCAGTGGCGCATCTGTATCCGTTGATAACACAGGCTCATGGAAAAAAATCTATGGAAGGTAAATTTGACTAGACCTATACATAATGATGAATGATGACGGATCCAATATGGCGGACTAGATAGATTGTTATTCAATTTTTTCAAAAACAAAGAAATATTCATCATAATACGTAGAATTATGAACAGACACTACTTCATATAATTCTCTGATTGGTTGAGTGATTTTCAAGCAAATAATCCCTGAACCTCTTAAGGAAAGAATAAAGTCCTCCTACATTTGTAACCCAAAAACTCCGGTAATTTTCTTATCGGAAACCCGCTACCAATAACACAATAATTTGAAGTAGTTTCGTTTTGTAATATTACGGATGATGAAGTGTGTTTTTTTTTTGAAAATATTGAGTTTTGATATATCTAGTTTGCCATATTGGAATATCTGATCTCTCCGTATCACGTTATTCCCGCCTCCGTTTACTTTCGTCAGAAAGTGCTCTATACTCTCAATGTCTGCGCCATCGAATTTTATGTTCCACCAACGTACTGTATGATGCCCCATAACGTGCGTGTGCGAGAAGCTTCTGGTACCATTCGGGATACTCAGGGAGTCGTATGTCTGCTGCTGGTTTGCAACGGGCTCTTTGCTTCGCACGAGTGGGTGGCGGTACGTCGGTGCGCTATATGGCGCTTGCCTTCGATATTCTTGGCGATCCTCCTGGAACGGTCTCTGAGTCTGCTACTGCCCGCGTACCACTGGTGTGGATGCTTTCCTCTGTATATACCACTAATATCCTTTTGCACTCAGCTGCCATAGCTCAGAATCACTTGAAAATTCTTGAGCATACGCGGGAAATCCCAGCGATGCTGATAATGTTATCACGTTGGCCAAGAAGTTCAATCGAGCGATACAGAATAATCGGCAATCAGAGCAACTGATTTTCAACTTTGACGAAAAGAAGTGTGCAAGGAAAGTCGAGCGACAAAAAACTTTTCGCGACAAAGTTGTTCATTTGGGTTTGAAGAGTTCGCACACAAAATTTCATGTCGATCGGACTAAAGTAAAACTACCAAAGTTATGAAGGACAGAAGAAAATTTGCCATGATATATATGTGCGTATACATATATGTATATATACACCAGCGCGGCCGCCGGGCGCTGCTATCCAAGGAGCAACGAATTGAGACTACTGGTACATAAAATATATACCCGGCTGCTTGATTCTATAGCACCAACTTTTCTCCGTGCGTTTTCTATTGCGGGGCTAATGAACATGTCTTGGAGTCTGCGCAGTATCTCCTGGTCCTCAAGAATGGGCTGGAGCGGGTGCGTCTCGTTCAGTTGCAATTTAGGGTCCATTATTGTGCTGCCCATTTGCTCTATTACGATCTGTGCGACCACGTCCCTCCGTAGGTTTATGAGCCTTCTCTGCGTTGCGCGCTCTTCTTTGTCAGTGGACGTGGAATCCGACGTCATGCAGTCACCTAGTAGTAATTCTTTCAGACGTAGATTTTGAGCGATCTTACTATTATGAGAGCGCAGCTTTATTAGCCCTAGAGTTTCCTGCAGATCATCGTTGTTCAGGATCATGATCCAGTTCTCCAGTGAACTGGTCGTATTTTGTTGGTTGGATATCAACGAATTGTAGGAAAACTACAGGTTCGCGCTGCTGTTTACTTAAACTGAGACTCTGAATACGCAGCCATGATTCTTGGTTGATTTTGAATTTGAAAATCCAGCGGAAAACAATTAAATTAGACACAAATTTGTTGTTTGCATGGGATGTCAGCACTCGTACAATAGGGCAATACAAATCTCAAAAGCTACCTACTTAACACCTTTAGTTTGCTCTGTACGTGAGTGAATGAGACGGGGTGTATCTCAATTGAGAAAGACAGGCAAATAGAATAGATAAAAAAAGTAACGCTTCAGTTCCTTCGATTGGGCTAGTTGTACTCGCCACGGATGGGTGAGTGTGATGGTGGGGGAAAACACCCGTGATCGCGTCGTCAATTTTCTCGATATTCTATACTATTTTTTACCCTTCGATGCTGGAAGAATTGCGGTTTTAAGGCGCGTTATCAGTGCGAATTATAATCGGGATCAGATATTTTTGTATTCGTAGACAAGAGAGGAAAAAGGATTATTTATAACTCAGGTCCACGAAAAATGGGAGGAAAATCATTATATCAGTTATTACGGATTGTATACGGAATTAAACAAGGAAATGATTGAATGCTTCCGCAAAATAATAGTTCTCAATAGCGAAAGTAATCGAAATCGCAAACTACTACATTTGAAAAGGAAATCAATGAAAAGACTTTGAATGCGCGCAGAAAATCAGAATTGATAAAATTTCGACTCAGAAAAAATTTTGCCATGTAAAAAAAACTAGCTTTCGAGAAACAGCAAAGAAAATAAAAAATAGAGGAATGGAAATAACTGTTCTTGAAAAAAAAAAACAGAAAAAGAGATTAATTTTAACGACGAAAAAAAACGATTTTAAAATTGGGAGGGAGAAAGGTCGATCGAGAGAATGAAAAAGAACCAAATTTATTCTAAGGTTACGCGTCGGGTCAATCGAGAATCGATTATTAAATCCGTCTCGCACTGTATAAAATTCGTACGCCGTAATCCCTGATTACGCGCTGCTATGGCACCAAGAAGCTGCAATAGCTATGCCGACTTGCGTACCGCTATTTTGCAGCCTGCCCGTACAGCAGCTCTCCTTGCCGTACGTCGCTACTGCACGCAACGTGTCGCCGGTATGGCAGCAATTCGCCACGCGCTGGTACCACGCATCAGCCAACTCTCACACCTCACCAGTTGCCTGCCCCTTCGCCCCGCGCGCACTCATACCTGTTGCCATGCGTCGCCGTAAGCTAGCGTTCGCGTGCGCCACTGTGGAGGGCTTTGGGGTATGATCACCACCCTTCCTTCTCGGGATTTCCTTATAAATTTATATATATATATATATATGGGGCGTTTCACGTCAACTCTCCAGAGCCTGCGCGCGGACGCTAAAACCTCGCATTTTCGACGCTTGTTTTCGACTCTATCAGACCAATATCTAAATGATGTCGGGAATTCAATCAATGTAGTTTTTTGTCAGCTTTCCGATAGTGAATTTAGTTCCGCCGCGCGATCGACGCGGGCACCAGCCCACCAACGCAATTGTATATCCTCTATTGTTCTTTACCTCAATGAAGAGACTCATCTTTTCATTAATTAAACCTAGAGTCACGCGTTTCATTCGTTCGACCTCCCCGCACCTACGACTGAATCCCCCTGTCTCCGCGGCCAAGAAACCTTCTGTTTCTCGGCTCATTGAGTAGCCGCGTTCGCGTATTCCCATTTATTTCAAGAGCGTGATATAGAAAGGGCTCATTGCACGTGGTGATTACCACGGAGCCCCAATGATCGGCGTAAGCCGCATCTTGGGACCGCGAGCGCCGGAACGAGCCCCTACAACCGCTGTTTTTATTTTTAATAATTAATTAATATGGTAATGGCCCTGAGGCCTGGAGCATGATAACAAATGTAATTGCGCGCACGAGGTGGCGAGGCTCGTGTGCGCGGGAGTAGGATCTTGAGCGGGAATAGCGTGGCAAATTACAAGTCCGTCGATTCTGACAAACACAAATCTTTATTCAATATACGAGGGACGAATTTACACAAACAAAGGCAACGAGCCTTGGGTCGCGTCTCGCGGGCCGGAGCGAGAGAGAGCGTGAACACGCGGTGGCCAGGAGAGAGAGAGATGGTGTACGAGTGGCACTTACTCGGCGCTGTGTTTTGCTCTGGCTCTGGTCAGCGTTCGCGGTCAGCTCAGTCGCGGGCGCACGAGTGGTGAGCTGGAGGACCTCGGGGATGTCGATCGTCGTGCTTCCTAGGGCGCGGTAGCATCTCGCGGCGGTCTCGCTAATCGAGGGCACGTGCTATCGCGCGCAAGGGCCGGCAATAAACTGATAAGCTTCCCCCGCGCGCTGGGCCGGCCGAGCTTACTTCGGCCGTCTTCGGCTGACGTCACGCGACGCGATGCTCGAATCTCGTTCGCGAAGCGGTCTCTCTCTCTCTCTCTCTCTCTTACCTTTATCGGCAGTACTGGCTCTCTTGCTGGGCGCTGAAACATGACTTGATCAATGTAAAAATTGGCTTATAATATGTTATTATGAGGAGAGATCTCACAGGGCCAGATATAACACATAGTTATAATCAACAGCCCGTGACAATATATATATACTAGCCTGAATCACTCACTTGTTATTGCTCGTTCGTGTCCTTCATTTGCTCTATCAAGAATATAGGTAAATAATGGAATTTTTTTGGAATTATTGGTGAATAATCCAAAGTATCTGCGGACGCTTTTACATTACCATGTATTTCACCTCCAGGCTATCAAAAACAAGGTCCCGAAGTCTGATTTGAGATGTCGATTTTTACCTCATTCCAAAGCTTTCTCTTTGAGAAAGCAAAATAAATTAAACAGGAATAGATTTTGTTATGATGATAAATTCTCGTCAATCCTTGAGTAATATCCATGAGAATAAATATAATTTTCCTATATTGCAATTTAATAACTTCATCCATGGAAACATGCCATTTTCTCATGAAATTAACGCCCACTCATCGACATTTCTCAATTTTTTACGATACAAACGGAAAGCGCTCAATCAGCTATATCTATTCATCAGATCAGAATTTCCATCACGACGCTGATCTCGAGATTTTTCAATGATTTATGTGGCTCAACTTGCTTAAGGAGTAATATCCACCAGATGCTCAAAAAACAAGGCTTTTTTCATGATTTTTTTTAAACGACATTTGAGATGTAAGGTATATAAATAATATATCGTTGGATTAAGCAACTTTTGGAGAATAGAAAAGAATTTTTTATTGTTAGTTTTTTCACAAAATGGCAGCTGTGCAGCGATTTCCGTGAACCGCTTTTTTAAAAAGTTCTTCCACGGTGAGCAGTAGAACTGAAACAGTTTACATCCGATAGACTTGAAATTTCAACTGTAGCTTCTTCATTAGATTATCTAGTGGAGTACATATTATTATAGTTTTAGAATTTTTTTTGGCAAAATGGCGACGGCTTGAAAAAAAAAATTTTTCTCCACAAAAAAATCGATTTGAATTGTTTATAACTTTTTTTTTGTTAATGAATCGCTGAAATCGTGTGCATTTCACTAGATAATCTAATGAAGAAGCTACAGTTGAGATTTCGAGTCAATCGGATGTAAACTTTTTCAGTTCTACTGCTCGCCGAGTTTGAAAACATGGTTTTGAGAAAAAAGGGTTTAAAGTTTCAAAATGTTATGTATCTTATATGAAAGTTGTTCAGTGAAAATTGATTCAAACGAATTTTGAGTTTAGATCAGTACTTGGGAAATGTCGATTTCGATTCTAGGATAGTTTTAGCATCATTTAAGCCAATAAAAAAGAAAATGAAAAGAAAAAAAAATTTGCCGGATATTACCCCTTAAAATCAGTTTTTACATATTTCTCGCAAACTCATCGATTTTTCAAAATTCTTCTTACTTGAAACTTCTCAAAAATTGAAACACCGATTTTCAAGTACATACTTCACGCCCACGCACCAATATTTTTCACAATGATTAATTACAGCGCTCGATGAGCTCTATCAATCCCTCCTGTCAGTATTTTCATCACGACGCTATTTCATAGACCTTTTTAACGGTTTATACGGCACAACTTGAAAAAAGTCAGTTTTTCCCATATTTCGCGCCCGCGCATCAACTTTTCGAAAAATTTTATCATGAATATGAAAGTCCATTCGATGTTCTTTCGATCGGACATATCTGGAATCGCACCAGATCATAACCTCAACTATTTTCTAGAACGCATGAAGATCACAAAGTAAACCACCAATTTTCAAGTACATACTTCATGCCCACGCATCAATATTTCCAAATTGTGGTCCCCGGTGCTCGTCAGGGCACACACACACACACACACACACACGCGCGCGCGCGCGCGCGCTTACGATCTCGCTTGGCACTCGGGTCTCGAAACTCGGGACTCGGCTGGCGTCGCGTCGTTCTTCGACTCCCCATCCGCTCTCGTTTACGGCGGCCCCTCTTGGTCCTCGGCGACGGTGGCGTCTTGTAACACCGCCGCCAAGAGGACCGCCGACTGCACTTCTGCTGGCAGGTGGACGAGGCTCCGCACAAGCTCGTGCCAGCCCCGCGCCCGTCTCTCACCCGTTGCCGACGACACCTCCTACGCCTACCGCCATCTTGCGGCTGGGACAGTCGTGGTCGGCGCTGCTGCGACGGGGGCACGATGCCCGTCCGCCCCGTCTTTCTGCGCCCGCACGACCTCCACTGGTCGAATATGGGGCGGGGCATCGCTCTCGGACGGGGGTGCGGTTTCCCCCACAACGGGACTCACCAACCGCTCCGCGAAATTTTGACACTTCGATTGAAATAAATAGAAAATGAACCAAGAGTAACAATAAGATCTGAGAACTTTATGGGGGGATATACAGTTAGAATGAAAAAAAATTCGATTTTTTTTTCATAAAAAGTTAGTAAATTTCCCGTAGAATATGCTCCTGAAACCCTTTTTTCGAAATTCGAACTCCAGGTATTTTTTCCAAATAGAATTGTCATGTATCCCAAATGTAATTTCCAGGTAATTTGCTCAGAATTTTCTGGCTTCCCGAGTGGATTTTCCAGGCGATCTTGACGGAAGTTGGATTGATCCCCAATGGAATTTTCAGGTGACTTTTCCCATGTGACATGAATGGATTTCCCATGCCTTTGCTATGGATTTTCCATTTGTTCCCAATGTAATTTCCATGCATCCTTGATGGATTTTTCCTATCGGGTCGCGTAGAAAATCAATATGAATGACATAGCAAATCTATTCGGGTCGCATGGAAAATCTATATTACGAACGGCATGGAAAATTCATTCGTGTCGCACGGAAAATTCATTCGGGATTCCTGCGAGTTTCATGCATATCGCCTGCAAATTCTATTCGGAATGCATGGAAATTCCATTGGGATAGCCCGGAAAATCTATTTGATAGGCCTGGCAACGAACCGCCTGACAGTTACATTCGGGACGCATGGAAAATCTATTCGAAAGACATGGAAATTCCTTCTGTGTCACGTGAAAAATCTATGCAAATCACCTGGAAATTCCATTCGTGATTCATGAAAGTTCCATTGGGATCGCCTAGAATTTCCATTTTGAATGGATGGAAATTCTATCAGGCTATTTCATCACGTGACTAGCAGACGGCGCGAACCCATGCTTGGGGTACAACACTCCATAAGAGAGCATGGGAAAATATCTGTAAATAATTTCCTTGCCGTAAAAACTCTGTGAATTTGAAAAGTACGCCCCAACTCGGAAACCCTGCGGCACCAGTAGGTTCCATGCAAAAATTATTTGAGCGAGTTCAAAAATCGGATCTTTTTGTAAATTGAAGATGAAATTAGCAGTCCGCACGTCCCTCAACGTTCCGTCCTGTCAGCTGATAGAAAAATTAGTTTTCTAGATATTTACGATAAATAAAAAAGTTTAAAGTGATTGTATGTTACACATTAACTATAATAATTATTTTAGAAGTAAAAAATATTTTTTTAAAATAATTATTATCATAAGAATTTGGAAAATTATTAACAATAAATAACATGATGATCGATGTGTATCACTCTGAAAATTATTATTATGAATGATAAGTAACTTACCATCACTTTAAACTTTTTTATTTATTGTAAATATCTAAAAAACTAATTCTTCTATCAGCTGACAGGACGAAACGTTGAGGAACGTACGGACTGCTCATTTCATCTTCAATTAACAAAAAGTTCCGATTTTTGAACTCGCTCAAATAATTTTTGCATGGAACCTGGTGCCTCAAGGTTCCCGAGTTGGGGCGTACTTTTCAAATTCACGGCGTTTTTACGGCAAGAAAATTATTTACAGAAATTTTCCCATTATTTACAGACTTTTTTCCATGCTCTCTTATGGAGTGTTGTACCCCCGGCTTGGGTTCGCGCCGTCTGCTAGTCACGTGATGGAATAGCCTAATTGGGAACGGAGTTCTTGGGACTTGTGCCTGGATATTCTTGTCATACGTCTGGGAAATGTCATTACAGGTTACTCTTGCGTACACTAGTTTCTTCGTGATGGGAAACTGTCATCGTGAAAATATTATAACTCGTTGAATCGTCCTCATGACAATGAACATATCGACGGTCCTTACGATGGAACGCCCAAGAAAAATATATCTCACAAGTAGAGTATCAGACCTGTGGGTCTCGGATCTTGCTGAAACTTTATGAGATGGTTTTTGGGCAAACAGGTAATGTGTACAACTACGAGGCCCGACGTTCCGTTTTCCTGGTGATATTCATTGATCACTCTTGACTTCATGCATATCTACACGTAAAGAAGTTACCACGGCCTGGAGCAGTGGCCGCCACGGCTTTTTGGGGTGGCGAGGCCTGGTGAATGCAGTCGAACGGCCCGGCCGGAGTTATTGGAACACGGTGAACGCGACTTTCAAAAACGGAAATCGCGTTATCTCAGCTGCTATTGCTCAGAATCGCTTGAAAATTTCACAGCATATGCGGGACACCCAAGCAATGCTGACAATGTAATCCCTTTCACAAAAATTGCAATTTTTTGGGAGAACAAAATTAATCGATCAAATCAACTGTTTTTGAACTCAGTTTCACTACCTCTGCGTACGCAAGAGTAGCGTACGGTGTACCTTTTTCTACGCATTATCTGAATGATTGAACGTGTGAGAGTCGCTGCAGAGAGTCTCTTAACAATGAAGATAGCATATGTAAAAATCACGTACGCTGAACCTTTTTATAAGAAGAATTCAAGTCATCGAAAGCAAGAATAGCGTACATTTAATATTTGTCACTAATGATTTTAGCGTACGCTAGTGCCTCGCGTGTTACTCTGTTTTTATCGCACGCTAAATATATCATCTCAATTCACTAGCGTTCACCGAGTTGATTAAAAATAATTCCTAGAATTTTTAGCGTACGCCAGGTTGACTTTAATTATCCCTCAGATTATTTTAGCGTTCGCTTAGTGTTCGATATGTACCATTCGTGTATGCTATTACGCCCTCCTGGATACTTTCTACTTTTTTTCCTCTGCTATCACTATTTTAGATTAAATGAATATAAACATGATGTTTTTTCTTTAGAATTTTTGATATACGCTGGCTCACAAGAATGTTTAGTTTGCGATAACAATATTCAAAGTATTATATAAATTATTCTTTCATATAATAAACTATTCGATTCATTAACTTCATTATCCCCTCAAGACTCCCATTTCATGATTATTCATGGAGACAATATTTTACTGAGAAAGTTACATTCATTCATATTGCTCAGCTTCTGAGCACTTAATGTTCCTATTAGTAATGTTAATAATGAATATTTTATTCATAGATCGAATCATTTTCGGACTTCACCAGTTTACTAGGCGGAGCTTTCATGCAAGAAACAGTAAATGATAGAATCATGGATAAATCGCCAAAAACTCTCGACGAATTTTTGAATTCGGACACCTTTTCATCTACTGTATCTGTAACTGTGGACAAAAGTATTGGGGAAATATTCTTAATGATTATCAAGTACAGCATATCCAATCATCTGTCAGTTACTGCTATGATAAACTTATGTAAGCTTGTGAATTCTATTTTTCCAAAACCGGTCATACCTGCAAGCATTTCATTGATGAATCCAAGCATTTCATTGATGGATTAATGAACAACAAGGGCGGTTCGCATTTTCATGCAGTCTGACCCAATTGCTCTGTGTATATTGGTAAATTTGAAGAAGTGAAAGATGTAAAGTGCTGTGACGTTTGTAAAGTGGATTTGGATTTATCAAATCCTAGTGATTCAAGTTTTTTTGTGGTTATCGATCCGTCCAAGCAAATTTCAGACATTTTGAAAATACATGGTAGTGAATATGATACAATTATCCATGAAAGACCTATGAACCATGGATACGTTGATGACGTTTATGATGGAAATTTATATCACGATCTTGTGAGCTCAATGTCTGAAGTCGATAAACACAACTATGTAACAGGAATTTTAAATACAGATGGAGCAAAAAAATTTGAATCTTCAAGTAGTTCAATATGGCCAGTATATTTGATGATCAACGAATTGCCTGCTCAAGTACGATTGGATAATTTGATAACTTGTGGATTGTGGTTCAATAAGGAAAAACCTAATATGAGTGTTTTCCTCGATCTTTTCGTAGAAATATTCAATAAACTGTCAGACGAAGGAATCACTTGCACCATCAAAAATCAAGAGTGCCAGATTAAGTTGCATATTATATCATGTTGTGTTGATTCAGGAGCACGAGGTCCCATGATGGGTATGAAACAGTGTAATAGTAAATATGGTTGTGCTTGGTGTCTTCACCCTGGTTTTTACGCTGAGAGAAGCATGAGATATCCCTGTAATTGGATTTCCGGAATATGAACTTCGGGACGATAAAGAAACAATCCAACAAATGTTACATGCAACCCCAAAAGAACCAATATACGGAATAAAGTGTCCATCTCCATTAATTAATTTAAATCATTTCAAAATTTCATCTGGCTTCACTCAAGATTATTTACATATTCCAGAAAGAATAGCCCCCATGATCACAAATGATTATGTAGCTGGTATGCCCGCTAAAAGTTTACAGATGCTCGATGAGATGTTGACAAGTATTGCAGCTCCATCTCAAATATCTAGGCTTACCCGAGCATTCAGTGAAAAAAACGATTGGGAGGCTCGCGAATGGGAAAATTTTGTTCTCTACTACAGTGTTCTAGTTTTCTCCACTATATTGAACAAAGAACATTTCGAGCATTGGTTACTTTTTGCACGTGGTTTATATAGGCTCTTGAAGTCATCGATACACGTGGATGAATTGAACAAAGTACATGATTATTTCGTTGAATTTGTGAGAAGAAGTGAAGAACTTTTTGGTCTAAGAGTGATGACCTACAACATGCATCAATTATTACATATATGCAAAAGCGTTGCAGATTTGGGACCATTGTTGGCGCATTCTACGTTTGCTTTCGAATCTGCAAATCATGATTTGATGCAAGCAATTGTCACGGGCGGATAATTACATTGTCAGGCCTTGTGATATCTCTCTCCACAATATTATATTATTTGTAAATATTGAGTCATGTTTCAGCGTCCAGCGAGAGAGCCAGCGCTGCCGACAAAGGTAAGAGAGAGAGACCGCGTCGCGAACGAAATTCGAGGATCGCGCCGCGTGACGTCAGCCGAAGACGGCCGAAGTAAGCTCGGCCGGCCCAGCGCGCGGCGGAAGCTTATCAGTTTATTGCCGGTCCTCGCGCGCGATACCACGAGCCCTCGAAACCACGAGACCGCCCGCGCTATCGCGACCCCGAGGACACCAGCGGACATCCCCTCACGAGATCCGACTCGCTACCGCACGCCAAGGCCGACCCGAGGACGAGCCGAATACAGCGCCGGAGCACGTCGCCGAGTAAGTGCCGCACGATCGACATCTCTCTCTCTCCCGGCCAACACGTGTTCACGCTCTCTCTCGCTCCGGCCCGCGAGACGCGACCCGAGGGCTCGACGCCTCTGTGTAGTATCTTCCCCCACTAGATTAAGTAATAAAAGTTGTGTTCGTCAGAACCACTGTGTTTATTCTTTTCTGCCACGCTATTCCTGCAAAAGATCCCATTCCCGCGCACACGAGCTTCACCACCTCGTGTGCGCATTTGTTATCATGCTCCAGGCCCTAAGGCCATTACAGTATTAATTATTAATAATAAATACGGCGGTGATACAATAAAATGTGCCAAAGGAACTCCCCAACAAATTGCGAGATATGTGAATTTGAATCACAATTCTATTATCTTACTCGAACATGTATATTCTTACGCAAGCACAGTAGTTAAGTTATATTGTGATATAGTTCTAGAATCCAGAAGTAAAAATGTAATGAAGTCACGCAGGGCAATATATTTTGGAAAAGGGTTTGTTATCACAGGCGATCAGGTTAATTATTTACATTTATCCAAGAATGCAAGATTTTTTGATAAAATGGTGAAAAACGGGTGTTTGTATGAATCAAAACAAAGATGTAAACAACGTTCAAATAATTCATTTGCGCAACTCCGAAACGGAAAATACATCCGTATTTGTAGATTTATCTTTGACCAAGAACAAAACAAAGAGTTCATAGTATATAATTTTGTAGAGACTTGTAAATACTATTTTGAAGAAATGCAATGTATTGTAAAAATTGAAGAAAAAGAAGAAACTGTAAAAACTGAAGAAATGAAAACTGTATGCGTTTTAATGAACGTAGACAGCAAATTGTATCTTAGTGCTGTATCGAATTTATGGCACTATTGAGGTACAAATAAATTTGAAATGTATTGGAATCAATTCTATTCAATGTTTCATTTCTCCTGTGAACCAACAAATACAAAATCATTTTCCTGGAGATATTCACTAATAATTATTGGTTTCAAGCATGCAAGTACATCTATAACAAGGTGAGTGTTCCGGATATGGGCTACGTAAGCGTTAAAAATCACGTCAAATGTAAATTTTTTAATGTTTCTTATGAGACATGAAAGGTCTACATATTAAATTCAGAATTACTCAGACCGCATTCAGTTCTGATTGCGCTTTGCTGAAAAAAATGAAGGAAAAATATTGCAGGTATTCCCGACTGTAAAATACAGGCTGCAGAAAAAAATTTCCGGAATTCTTTTCCATTTTGGGAAGATTTCCTCGTTGTTTGACGCGATCAACAAAATTTTGTCTTCATTTTGACGGTATTTTCTCTACGCTAGCCGGGCTTTTATTTCTGGGTGATTTTCCTCTCATTGCTGGGGGATACTCCAATTTGACGGGATTGTCCCGTCGTTAACTGGTTTCCCTTTTCATTTCGGGAGGATTTTCCTTTGCTTTTGAAGGGAATATCCCTTTGTTCGACAGGATTTTCCCTTCGTTTGACTAGATTTCCCCTCCATATTGACGGGATTGTCTCTTCGTTAGCCGGGATTTTCTTTATTTTTTGACAGGATTATCCCCTCGTTCAGGATTTTCTCGTTGTTCCAGAAGATGTCTTCTCCGTGAGCCTAGATTTTCCTTTCATTTCAGGGGGGGGGGGAGTTTCTCTCATTGTGGTTGGATATTCTCTTCATATTGACAAGATTGTCCCATCGTTAGCCAGTATTCCCGCTCTGTTTCGGAAATATTTTCCCATGGTTTTTCGACAGGATTCTCCCTTCATTTTGACAGTATTTTCTCTCCGGTCACCGAAATTTTCTCATCTATTTTGATGGGATTCTTACATAGTTTGCCGAGGTTTTTCTTGCATTTCGGAAAGATTCTTTCTTGGTTAGATGAGATTTTCCCTTTATTTAGACTGGATTGTCCAGTCAGTTGCCGGGATTTCCCTTCCTTTCAACGGGATATTGCTTGCATTCGCCAGGATTATCGCTTGCTTTTGAAGGGATTATCCACTCGTTCGACTGTATTTTCCCGTCGATTGCCTGGATTTTAATTTCTTTTTAGATTCCTCTCTTGGGACGTTTGAATTTTTCCTTTATTTTGACGGGATCGTCCCGTCGTTGGCGAGGATTTCCCGTTGGTTGCCGGGAATTCCCTTCTGATCGACAGGATTATCCCTTCGTTCGATAAGATTTCCTCGTTGTTTGACAAAATTCCCTGCGTTCGATGGGATTTTCCCTTCGGTAGCCGGGATTTTCCTTAAATTCGAGATGATTCCCCTTCTATTTTGAGTGTCCATTTTGACACGATTTTCCCTCGTTCATCGGGAATTTTTTTTATTCCGGCAGGATTTTTCGTTGTCGTTAAAAGCAATGGAAAATCTTCTCAAAATAAACGAAAAACCCCGGCAAACGACAGAAAAATCCGTTCAAAAGGTAGGGAAAATTATCACAAAATAAAGGGAAATTGTCTGCAGAAGAAAAGAAGTTCCTCCAAAGATGGAGGGAATTCCTAAATAAAGAAATTCCGAAATTCCGAAAATTCTGAATTTGTCGGAACACAATAAGAAAATCCTCCAGGGCTCCCTCTCTGCAGCTTGTAATCCCGCCGTAAATTCCCGGAGGATTTTTCTTCGATCTTTTTCTGTAAGGGAGTCATAGCATTTTCAAAAAATAATATTGTTTCGGGAAAACAAAACTAAATGTAGCAAACACGAATTGTCACTTCTTTGAAGAAATGTGGATTCTCATGTGCCGCTGATGGGCAATGGAAGGTCTACTCAGTACCTGAAAAATGAGCTAAGCCGCACTTGATTCCGACTTATCTACGCTGAGTAACAGCATTCTTGATTAAATGTCTCATCCGTTCTTTGGACGAAGAAGATGACATGCCAATGAATTTTCCGGTCTTTCAAACTGTATAAATAATATTCTTCATGATATTCCAGACTTTGAAACTGAAACAGTTGTTATATATATATATCACTTTCTCTCACTGCGAATACTTGTAAATGGCCATTTAAATCAATCTTTTTGTGAAGCTTTAGAATTACACGAAAATTTTCTATTTCCGGATGGAAAAGGAAAGTATTACAACGACAAGAAATAGTGATCTTACCAAAATCTTACATCCCTGTTGAGAAAAAGAAAATCCCCCGGAAAATCCCGACGGAAAATTCCTACGAGATTCCAGGTTACAGAGAGAAAACTCTTAAGGATGTTCTGGCTACAAATGAAAATAGTGATAAATACTTGACACTCTGTATATGAGCATATTTTGTGGTACAAAAGTTGTACCCGAAATTTGAGGGAGCCTGATTGGCTGGTTAGAATGATTTGAGCACTTCGATCCACATACACTCTTATGGAATTACGTGAAATTCGAGTATTTTCATGCTCTCAGCTGAGTGAAAAATATGGAAAAAATAGTGAGAATTCCAAGAAACTCTTGAAAACGAGAGATGAAAATATCTGTTGCAGGTCAGCTCTCTCAATACGTTTTACTGATTTACCTAAGTTTTGGGAATGACTCTGTAGCCAGAGCATCTTTGAGGATTGTCCCTTACGGGATATTTTGTTTGTTTAGGGGGGATTTCCTCCGTCGGTTGATGGGATTTTCCCTCTATTGAACGGGGTTTCACTTTCAATTTGGGAAAACTTTCCCTCCATTTGACGGGATTTTCCTGTCGGTTGCCGGGATTTTCCTTTCATTTTGGGAGGATTTTCCCTTGATCCCGTCGATCGGATGAAAATCTTCCGATAATGAAAGGAAAGTCCCGCCTAATGCAGGGAAAATCCTCTCAAAATGAAAGAAAAATCCCGGCAACCGAATGACGGGAAAAACCTCCCAAATTAAAAGGACCGTCCCGTTCAACGGAGGAAAAATCCTACCAAAGTGAAGGGAGAATCTCGACAAACGACTGAAAAATCCTCCCAAAATGAAAATAAAATCCCGTCCAATCGAGGGGAAATCCTTCCATAATGATAGGAATATCCTCTCATTATAGAAGAGAAATCTGGTCGAGATAGGAAAAATGCTCCCAAAATGAGAAGGAAATTCCATCAATCGACGGAGAAATCTCTCAAAAATACAGGAAAAATCCCGGCATATGACAGAAAAACCCTTCAAAAATGAAAGTAAAATCTCAAATTAAGGGAAAGTTCTCCCTAAATGAAAAGAAAATTCTGCCAGAATGGAAAGAAAATACTTCCAAACGATGGGAAAATCCCGTCGATCGGAGGGAAAACCTTCCTAAAATGAAAGGGAATTTCCGTTCAATGGAGGGAAAATCCTCTTAAAATGAAAAGAAAATCCCGGCAACCGACGGGAGGAATCAATATAAAGGGAAAATCCCGTCCAATGGAGATAAAACCTACAAAAATAGAAAGAAAATCCCGTACAACGAGGTAAATCCTTCTAAAATGGAGAGAATATCCCACCAATAGACGGAGAAATCCCTTAAAAATGGGAAAATCTTACCAAAATGAACATAAATTCATTAATCTCGGAATCTCTCAATGAGATCTCGGATGAGAACTCGGATGAGATCTAACAGAATCTCATCTTGTCCTAATTAATGGATTTTCACATTCAATAATGTTCTTCCCTCTTAAAAATATTTTACTGGATAGTCTAATCGGAAAGAAAATTCTCTTGAAATGAAAGGAAAATCCTCTCAAATTGAGGAAGAATCCTTCCCAAGTGAAGAGAACATTCTGCCAGAATGGAGAGGGAATCCTAATAAACGACGGGAAAATCCTTCCTAAACGGAGGGAAAATCAGATCAAATGAAGAGACAATCCTCAAGGAATTCCTCGTTGCAGCCTAGAATCAGGTCAGGATTTCCTGGAGGACTTTCCCTAGACTGTTTTTCAAAAGGTACGTCATCGAAATCAATCAATAATGGAGCACCTTTGTAGGAAAATGAGACGTTGGGCCCTGTGGCTGTGGCTGGCGTTTCCTGAACTGTTTGGCCGCCCGAAAACATTCCCATAAAGTTTGAGCAAAATCGGGGACCCAAAGGTCTGATACTCACCTTGTTAGTTTAATTTTTTTCTGGATAAGTACGCTCGGAATCCCTCAATGAGATCTCGGATGAGAACTCGGATGAGAACTCGGATGAGAACTCGGATGAGAACTCGGATGAGAACTCGGATGAGAACTCGGATGAGATCAAAGAGGATCTCATCTTATGGACTTATTCTTGAATTTTTATATTTAATAATGTTCTCCCCTATTGAAAATATTGTATTGAATAGTCGGATGAGATCTCGGCTGAGATCTCATTCGATTAATTTCATTCAATAGTCGGATGAGAATTTGGCGTGAGATTTCAGCTGAGATCTCATCCGGGTTCTCATCCGAGATCTCGGCTGATTTTTTTCAGTAGGGCGCGTTTATCTCGAAACCGTCTTTTTTGGCATTAGCCTACAAATAGCGCCGTCAATTTTTAACCGATTCACTTCAACTGTACACAAATTTTAACACTATTCACAAATTTTAACTGTAGCATGGAAACATGATTTTTAAGTGAATGTCGTACGAATTTTTTGGTATTTGGATTTTTACCGATTTTATGGCCGATTTTCGATCGATTTTTTTGCGAAAAAAAAAGAAAAAAAACAAATTGACGCCATTCGGCCCCAAACTCGAATTTCGAAAAAATGGCCCTCCGTTCACTGAGTTTTTCATTTTACTTCAAAAACCCGTTCGATTTTTTCTTCTAGGGTCAAAATTGTGACCTGTAGCGGTAGGCTAGTGAAGAAAAAGTAAAAATTATTTTCTCCTTTGACGAGCTGGTACGCCGCCATTTTGTATTTTTCATATGCAACAAACCTCATATTCCTTGGATTCTTCCTGCGCTTATGGTAAGTATTTGAAAATGACCTCGAAATCGGAGGTCACAAAGGTATATTACCCCGTAATACAGTCATGGACCTGATTTCTAAAGTCTATCCAGAAATTGAAAATCTTTCTGACAAACCTTTCAATTGGTTATGCGAAAGGGCAATCATAACGCATCGAAATGCTACCACTCATAATATTAATAATATTATTTTGGGAAAGTAAGATGGAGAAATACGACATTATCATTCTATCGATACAGTGATTTACATTAAAGAAGTTGTACACTACCCTTTGTAAACAGAATGTTTCTCACACGGCTAATCAAATGTTGTTCTTTCACGGACAGGGGAGGCACGTGACCAATTCATATTCATTCCTCAAAATTCAAAAACTAAGAACGTCGTTTATCCAGAAGTCTTATAAATTTCAAATCCTCAGAGGATACATGAAGATTACAACTCTAAGGATTACAAAGTATCAAATTATATAAAGTTTACAAATAAATACATATCATACGAGTTTTTTAACCCATTAAGTCCCAGATTGCAGAAATTTTATTGGTACTTTCGAGCTCAAATATTTTGATGAATAAGACGGAAGGTTTATTGCAAAATAGTCATTCCTACTATTTTCGGGTGTGCTCTACACGATACAATGGTTGAAAAGACTAAAAAAATTGATTTTCAATGAATAATTAACAAATTAAAATAAAAAATGCGATTTTTTGGAGCACTTTTTTTTCAATCCAAAATCAGAGGAAGAAGGAATTTTATTTTTACGGTCGAAAATATGCACAAGAGTGCACAAAATATTTTAACTTTCCAAATTCGTTGAGTTTTTTTGACTATGATTTTTTTCAAAAAAATGGCGGCCAAAAAACGGGAATCAATATTTT
Organism: Aphelinus atriplicis; assembly: GCA_020882685.1. NCBI lineage: Eukaryota > Metazoa > Arthropoda > Insecta > Hymenoptera > Aphelinidae > Aphelinus > Aphelinus atriplicis. The sequence goes on from JAJGQD010000006.1 coordinate 2,593,260, forward strand.
GGATTTTCATATTATCAATATTTTAAAGCATTCATTTTCATATTCGATATATTCCTTTGAAATTCCGTATACAGGGGTTTCCAATGTCGCTGATAACGATTCTGACATCAAATTCTCAAAATTCTGGATCCAAGATGGCGGTTTCAAGATGGCGGCTGACGATTTTACACATTTTTAGTCGGAGAATCGTGAAAATTTGGAATAATGGGTTTTCGGGGGCGCTGATGATAAATCTGACATCAGATTTTCAAAATTCCGTATCCAAGATGGCGGTTCCAAGACGGCGGCTCTAGATTTTGTACATTTTTAGTTGGAGGTTATGAAAATTTGAAAGAATGTACATTTTCACGAATCTCCAACTAAAAATGTACAGAATCATCAGCCGCCATCTTGAAACCGCCATCTTGGATACAGAATTTCGAAAATCTGATGTCAAATTTATCATCAGCGCCCCCAAGAACCCATTAGTCCAAATTTTCACGATTCTCAGACTAAAAATGTACAAAATCATGAGCCGCCATCTTGAAACCGCCATCTGGGATACAGAATTTCGAAAATCTAATGTCAGATTTATCATCAGCGCCCCCGAAAACCCATTATTCCAAATTTTCACGATTCTCCGACTAAAAATGTGTAAAATCGTCAGCCGCCATCTTGAAACCGCCATCTTGGATCCAGAATTTTGAGAATTTGATGTCAGAATCGTTATCAGCGACATTGGAAACCCCTGTATACGGAATTTCAAAGGAATATATCGAATATGAAAATGAATGCTTTAAAATATTGATAATATGAAAATCCAAAATATTGATTCCCGTTTTTTGGCCGCCATTTTTCTGAAAAAAATCATAGTCAAAAAAACTCAACGAATTTGGAAAGTTTAAATATTTTGTGCACTCTTGTGCATATTTGCGACCGTAAAAATAAAATTCCTTCTTCCTCTGATTTTGGATTGAAAAAAAAAAGTGCTCCAAAAAATCGCATTTTTTATTTTAATTTGTTAATTATTTATTGAAAATCAATTTTTTTAGTCTTTTCAACCATTGTATCGTGTAGAGCACACCCGAAAATAGTAGGAATGACTATTTTGCAATAAACCTTCCGTCTTATTCATCAAAATATTTGAGCTCGAAAGTACCAATAAAATTTCTGCAATCTGGGACTTAATGGGTTAACAGTAAATGAGAATAACATTCGCGGGCGAAGCCGCGACGGGGGACGCTAGTGTTATATACTTTCTGAATCTGTTTCGTTTTTTGATCTCAGATGAAAATTGGAGGCTCTAGAATTCCCACCATGCGAAAACTTTTTGTAGAGGCGTGCCCATAAACGGGTGTTTAACTTATTATATAATGATTATTTTTTAATAAAAAAATTTTTTGTACATTCAAATGATATGTAAATACGTATAAAAAAGTTCCATACCATTATTTAATTCCTACTATGAAAAAAATTGAAGAAAAATGGGTCATTTTCGAGGTGTTAGATAAGAACCTCCCCTTAATATGAATTGGTTTTTCGATTTCGTCCTAGAAAGTCCAACATACAACTGCCCGTGTGAAAAATAAACTGAGCGCAAATCCATTCCGACATGTTTAAGGAAGTTCATGCCATGTGAAGCATTACAACATTTAAACACGCGTTCACGCATGTAAACATTTGAAAAAGCGTTCTCGAGATATCGATGGAAACGTATTTTTGTGCATCCCCTGAGAGGCTCGGTATAGGACTTCACGTGTTGAAAAGTGAAAATTTGACATTTAATATTTCATGATTGGCACGGCTGAGCTTGCTCAGATTTTGAGAGCTGGTATAGAATATTGTTATGAATGAGCTCAAATTTCAAGACGATTGTGAGAAAACGCAGTTTGGCATAAACTAACTTCAATGTCGGACCTTGAGTCTATTTTATCGTAATAGCAAGAAAAACTTCAATTGGGAACTAAAGTCGTTGATCATGAAGCCGACTCAAATGCTCAATTCATGAATCGCGTATGTTTGAGAATTGGTCTGGTTCCGTTGTTGCATCAGACGCTGTTCTCGGACTGGAGAAATTTTTCTAGCTCAGCTACTTGCATTAGATGTAGACATTTGCAAGAGTCGGGCTTCGTGCTGGTCAAAACTTTCATCCATCAGATTAAATGCCATGCGCCTCGCGGCAGTTGTCTTTCGAGACAATCTAGATCTAGACATTTTTTAGCCGATAACTCCTTAAATAAAAGTATCATTTCAAAATAAGGAGTCACAATATACTTATAGACCGCTCTATTCCAGCCGCGTGAACGGAACGGCTCGTACAGCGGTTTGCCACCTAGTAGCCAAAAAGAGAAGCCGGAGCTTCAAATTAAGGCATATTTAAGCCGATAAAAATAATTCCTCAGGAAAATATATGCGAGTTCAATTATTTAGGCAACCGATTACATCGCTATACAATATCGGTAGTCACAATACGACGACCAATTTAAGGTTTTCCATAAGACAATTGAAGATTCCACGACTGATTACTTTATACTCCAGCCACGTGAACGGCTAAAATAGTGCCTCGCCACCTAGTGGCAAAATTAATTAATGAGTAATCTTAACAGCCTATGACACTTCAGGGTACCTAGTAAAGCTCCTGTCAAAATTTAGAGGCGATTGGTCAAGTATTTTATGAGATTTTTGTGAACATACAAACAGACGTTTCCTCTTCATACGATAGTAAGATTAATAGATTCTTGTAAATTGCAGCTCAATAGAGACAATATATTGCAACGTCTTAATTTAATTGAATATAAAATTTGAATCGTGAAGCGATTTAAAACTGAAATGATTTTATATTTAATTATATAGTGAGTACGTTGCATCAAAAAATTAGATTGAATGTATGCTAAATGGACACATGCAAAGGAAAGGTAGGCGTGGGGCAAATGAATACAATAGAAAATTCGGTTATGTTGATTTATTAATAAATGCGTACTCCGTACGCTCAGTGATTGGTCCACTGTATTAGTGGTACAGCTCGGTATTGAATGTAGGTAACTCTTCACACCCGTGTGAGGATGGTGAGTTACAACCATGGACTCGGGCAAATCTCCCTTGTTCTCCTCGCGCCGTGTTAAATTGCGTTGCAGGCGACGGCGTCACGCCTGCGACGTGCTGGGAACATAAAAATCAGAAGAACTTGATCGTATGGTTAAGCACACGATTAAATTCCGTTGAACAAGTTATTGCTATAGTAAAACGCTTACAACTAATTGACCACGAACGCGAGCTAATTAAGGGAGGGACGCGACGCGACGTGATGCACTGGCATCCTCTACTCTGCCCAGGTGTTTCAGCTGGATTTTCGAGGATATTACCCCAGTTGCGACAAGAACTTGGCGGTGCTGTGGATAACACGTGCTGAGCAAGCTCAGCCGTGAACTTCCGTAGCAAGCGATGGTTTCGCCTGTTGGCTATTCCCAAAGCTTCAGCCTAAATTTACTTACTCGTCGTCGTCGTTTCTAGTATCGGCCTCCATGTCGTAGCCACGTTCTGGGTTACGGGTGATCCTCGGTACTAGAGCTCTAATTAAGGCTGCTATCTGGTGTGGCGGGCGAGACGAGAATGCCCGGTCGAGCGGAGCTCGCTAGCTCGTCCGGCGTTTCGGGCTCGTGGTGCTGCGCAGTGAACAACCGCGCAACTTGTATAGTCGCATCGTGGGGGGAAAGCTTTCGACTCGGCGCCGAGTGTGTGTGTGTGTATATGTGAGTGTGTATGAGCAACGGGACCGTTGCAATATTGACCATCAATGCATATAACTACTGAAAGTTAGTTGGCGTTAAGTATTAGTTATGCTTGATCTATATAAATGATATTGATATCTCAGGATATGTATAAGCATGATAAAATTTGAGTTTTTCCAGTGAATAATTATAATAATACCACAGACAAGCGTTTGTAAAATTCGGAAGTGTTGGCGGTGCAAGGGTCCCCTGAATAGTCACTTTAGCCTATTTTCATGCCTATTTATGGCAATATATTAATTTTTTGAGAGCTTCCACAGCCCAGACCCATTTTTTCACTATATAGGCTGTATGTGACATGGAATGAGGCAACTTTTAGTACCCATGGGGTGGAGCTCTTGACGAACTCCTAGGGTACAAAAATAGAGGTTCCAATTGGAAATGTGGAGTACTTCATGTGCTCCAATGACCTTGGAGATAATTTTTATATAAAATTCAGGTAATTTGCAAACATAAAAGACTAATTAATTTTATGTCTCAGAGGTTATTTTCAGGGTATAAATTAAGGTTGGAAGTGCCTCTGAAAATGCAAAAACAGCAAAATCAGCAACTTGGCCCATTTATTAAACAGGGTTGAAGTGGTCGGAAAAATCTGAAAAAATTCTGGGAATATCATATGATACCTTAGAACGTAAAAAAGAATTTTGAGCCAAATCAAAGTTTTTGATGTCCGATTCCATAGAGAATTGCCCACATATATTGCAACGGTTGAAAAGCGCTGCTCGCTCACGTATACACACACACACACACACACACAAATTACAACATCTATGTGTGCGTGTCCGGGACTCAGCTGCCTGCGCTGTGCTCAGCTGCGAGGCTGCGCACTAGCGCACTGCGCAGAAATTCTCGCGTCGGGAGCTCGGCCCGGGCCGCATCGAGAATGCCGCGCGGACGGAAGCGAGCATTCTGGTCTCGCCCGTCATACCGAACAGTCGACTCTCAACGCGCTCACGCCGTCGGACCAATTAACCGGGCTACACGTGGTGGCCACCTCCAAGAAAATTGCCTATACATGTAAGTGGCTTTAAGGCAAGGGTTGTGGATTAGCCAACAGGCGAAACGAACCCAGACAATAGCTTGAACGTTAAGTTCTCTCAACGTTCTCGCCATTGTATTGCCACTTTGGTATTCTCTAGGTATAAGTCTACGAAAATCTACCTCTCAGGTAGAGCTAGAGTAGTAGCCACCGAGAACAACGCGATCGCGAACGCGGACGCGAACGGAAGTGTCAGGACACGTGTAGGTAAAATTAAGTTAGTATAAGCGCGTGCGAACAGCGGAGCGCCGCCATATTGTTATTGTATAGCAGAGTTCGGGACTGCTAATATCTATCGAATAAACACGGAGTACGCGAGTTTAAGTACGCGAACGCTGGAAATTCCTCGCCTAGGAAACGTGTATTTGGCATAATCGTGCGCGATATTGCGGTAGTCTTAGCATAACTAATCATTTGTTCGTAAATTCTTTTAGACGACGTGAAATTCGTTGCGTGCAAATCCTCATATAATTTTGGTTTCAGAGCTTCACAATCGTCGCAGAGTCAATCCCAGCAACACCGGTTGCTGGCATAAAAGCTAGGAGTTAAGCAGGAGGGGCGCAAGGAGGGCTTGTTGTTCAGCTTTCTCGCAGAGTGCCGTGAAGGACAACATCCGAGACGCAGGGTCAGCGTCGAAAATTATCGACGCATGCAGTCACGTTTGCCCGTGTCTTATCATTGAGTTCAAGTTTCAACCAATCAAATTTTCATAAATTTTTCTTTGAATTAATAAATCAAATCGTTAATTAAATCCCGTCGTTGCGCAAATTATTTACCTTATCACACCAATTCCCATGCATGAGTCCAAATTACAATAATAATTTTTCATTCAAGTAAATTTTGAATAAGGTGCAGTGCACCCACAATCTTAACGTAAATTCTCTTGCAAACAATGAAATTATTTATGCATCGACTGCTGCTTCACAGTACTCTTTCTTTATTGTTTAGAACTTATAAATAAAGTCGCTGCAATATATTATATGTATAATATTATTAGTTTATTCTGTTTCCCTGTTAGTTTATATTCTGTGGTGGTTTGCGCTGCCATTTTTACGTATGCCGAGTCGGATTCGGCTTCTTCCTGTTCTTTGGTCATTACTTCTTTGAAGATCATGGTGATATGTTCAGAGGGGTATTTACTTTTCTCTTGTTTTTGTTGTCTGTGCACAAAACCCGGCGTAAAGAAGGGATGGGTTCATCATAGATTCCGTTATCATCGGCTCCGTTGGAATTGGCGGGCTCTGGATCTAACTGAGGTTTCCTTGATGTAGCACGAACGGGTTCTGATCTGGAAAACTTATATATGTTTAGTAGCTCTTTCGGCTCGTAGTCGTGTTTTTCTGGCTGACTCTGAATTTTTCACTTAATTGTGGAATGAAAAATCCCGTTGGTGGCGCAGTCATTACGCCCCCCTTTATTGCTGTATTCCGAATCTGTACTCCGCAGTGCGATGGAATGTTGATGCAGCTTACATCTGTTATATATAATTCCGTTTGCTTGTGGTCACATAATGTTGTTATTCCGATCGTTTTGCGAGTGGCTTCTATCCGTTTGTTAGGTTTAGATGTTACGGTAATTTTTATCTCTGAGGTGGATTCTTCGATTATTCCGCAATAATGGAAGTGCTCGTAACTTGGGTCTCGCAGTAAACTGCTTCTACAGTCTAACTCCGGAATCAGTTTTGTGGGAGTCGTGCAAAAGTATAATCCATCAATTGAGGTCAGTTGGCCAATTCCTCTTCAGAAAAGAAAAAATTTCCAACGTTATTATGCTGGACAATGATGAAATCATTTTCCGGTTTAATGTAAGTGGTATTTGGATGATTTCTGGTTATGAATGCTGGAATAGAAGTCAGCTAGTACGTTTCCTATATTATCTCTCTTACAAAAGGAAATGCTAGGGTTCGTATTGAATAACCTGATGCCATGGTTTCTGAGATATTCACCCAATGTTTCAAAAGAAGTTTGTTAGGGTTACCAGTCCCTCTCGGAGCATGTGAGTTAGTTTGTTCTCCAATCATCCTTATTGCAGCTAGTGCCAAATCCATCCATTCTGCGGTTTTGTCATCCTGAATTATTTGTAAGGCCTCAAAAGCTAGCACCATATTCCTAACAGATGCGTGACAGACCAAGTTTATCGCTGTGAGGTTGGCATCTGTGATAATTTCGAATTTTCGATTCATCTTTTTTATGTCTTCCTCGATTTAGTTGAATCTTTTACGTACAAAGTTCTCAATGTATACCTCTTGAATTTTGTGGTCGAATGCAATATTATTTTTTTTTTCAGCTCTTTAATTTTTCCAGGACTTTCTCCACCCCTATAGAAGTCTCGGCTCCTGACGAGGTAGGTAGAGCCTACTGGCCTCACCTACGAAAATGCAGTGCAAATCGCATTAACGAGAGAAGCAGCAGTGGAAAATGCAGCCGGCACCGAAGCAGGCATCACAGCTCATCGGAATAACGCAGAAATTCAACACATGAGTTCACGCAGACAACAACAGAGTAGCTCTCCAAGCAACATTGCCAGGGGAAACAGCACCAACCGTAACCACAACGTCGATTTAGAGCAATAAGGGTAACCTTCCATGAATAAATATGGCAAAAAACACCTTTTTCAGAGTGATGATACATTGAAAAATAAAGATAGAAAGTATCATCACGTTGATCATAATGATTCGTGCACAGAAAGCGATTCGAGTTTTACAAGCGACTTTTACAAAATTTTAGAAATGAATCAAAATAACATTTCCAACGAAATAGTAGCCGAACCTCAATGCTAGTGAATGAAATTAATGTTGGAATAGAATTGGACACGGGTACGTTCGTAACAGCCATGTCAGAGATAGATAAAGTTAGAATGTTTCCAAATGCAAGGCTCAGCAAAAACGACCTTGTACTCACATGCTTCGGAGGCATACCATTGAATGCCTCAGGAAAATTTCAAGTCAGAGTAAATTTTGCGAATCAAGAGAAACACTTGGATTTGTCTGTAATCAGAGAAAGAGGTCCGATACTATTAGACAGGCAATGGCTTGAAGCCTTCGGACTGTGTCCGTTAAATCTCAATACAAATCCGCAAGGTAGTTATAAACACAAAATAGAGAGTGATGAGGTACAGTAAAAAATATCAGCAAGGTTTCCAGATTTATTTTCTAACGCGCAAGGGTGTTTATGAGGGTAGAAAAATCAAAGATGGGGCAAAACCAATACAAATAGAACCATATCACGCACCTCTCGGTTAGCCAAAAAAGATTTCAAATGAAATTCAGAGACTCGTGACGTTAGGAAACTTAGAACCAGTAGCATTCAGCGAATGGGCAACACCCATATTACCTGTACTAAAAAAGAACGGGGAAGTGAGAATTTGTGGTAATTTTAAGTTAATGTTGAATCATCAATTAGTGAATAAGAGGCATCCGATACCTTTGCAGGAAAGAATATTTGATACACTCAGAATAGGGAATAAAAAGTCTCAGATAGACTTAAAACGATAATCACAAACGATGGCTTATTCAGATACACTAAGCTAGAGGAAGGAATGGCATCAAGCCCAGCCGAGTGTTAAGATATCTTAGAAGAAGTGCTCGAAGAGATATAACATACAAAAATTCATATAGACAACATTAACTGTACAGGTTCAACTGACAAAGAGATTTTGACGAAAATTTTTGCGCGCCTAGAAAGTGCAGGCTTCCACTTGGATGTCAACAAGTGCGATTTTTTGAGATCCAATATTGAGATTCTGGGGTATGTAATTGACGATAAGAGTTTACGTCCCAGTCCCGCGAAAGTAAAAGCGATCTTTGAGGCACCTATCCCCGAAAATCAGGAAGAATTGCAAGCTTTTCTAGGATTAATTAATTTTTCTTCATCCCCCTATCGAAAGTACGTACTACCCGGTAGGTATCCTGTGCTCGAAAGAGTCACATTTGTGGATTGCTCAGCCACGACTTTTCTACTTTCGCGATTCTGATTGGCTGCGGGACGTGTCTGTTGCCATAGTAAAGCGGTATAGGTGAGGTGACGAAAGTAATTAACTGATTGAGACATAACCAACAATTTTGAGCTTGAAACTTGAATTGAGCTTTGTTTTGTGCTTGGGTTCAAATCAAAATGCCTTCTTCGGACGACTCTTTCGAGAAGGAGGAAGTTTTAAATAACATATGTGTCCACTGTAACTTCTCCGTATGCCTGAACTTATCTTCTCTTTTGATACTGATGCCCGCCCCCGACCTGCAAGACCTCGCCTTCGGCTCGGTCAGCAGTGTCGGCGGGAAGCAATAACGCATAGCAGTGGGGACAGTGAACACTTGGTACAACGTCCACGTGGTTCGAGCTGCAGTCATAGTACTCGCAGCTAATTGTAAACGTACCTTTGACAGGGTAATGAAGAAAAGTACGATACGACTCTCGGCCAGAAAGTTGGATTTCCGGGCGGACGAGGTTATGACGGCCGAGGCGAAACCGAGGCCGTCAAAACGCATGCCAGCGAATCCAACTGTTAATCTACTATTTATGAGAGATTCCTGAGAGACAGAGCTGTTTGGCTACCTTACGAAGCATGTAAAGAAAAACAATGGACAGAGAAATGTCACTTTTTTATCCAAATGAGTAGTTAGTTTCAGCGACTGATGCAAGTGACAGAGGAATGGCAGCAATACTATCACATGAATACTCAGACGGGTCGGAACAAAAAAGCGGGTGCCATAATTTTCGGCTTCAAGAAGTTTTATCAGTATATCTACCATAACAGCATAATATTAAAGAGGGATCATGAGCCTTTAAAATTCATTTATGGAAAAAAAAATTCGTCCACAATAGTACAGAGTAGGTTACAACGATGGGCTTATTTTCTATCTAATTACACATTGTAAGGGCAACTCAAGCCCTTAGCATGTAACTGTTTGATGATGCTAAATAATTATTGGTTGAGGGGAGCATGAAAGTATTAGTTATAAGATTGCGTACATAGATGCGCCTGCACGCGCACGACGCGGTATACATGAATCGTCGGGTAGATTCAAAATGTATGTATATAGATATATCTAACCATATGCAGAAAATATGAAAATCGGAATAATAATGAAATGATGCGTGAAACTATGAAAAATCAAATTATGCGGACATACGGCTCGAGACGCCATTGTTACGGGACCAGTAGAAAAAGAGCGAACTATCCAGACATACTTGATACTCTGTAATACGAGTCAACAAATTACGCGATCTGTTGACTGCATTTGTGGCGTAGTTTATTATGAAAGAATATGATTCAAGCTAAATTCGAGTCTGCCTAAGTAGTACTAAGATCCTTATGTGGAGATATACGAACGAATCGTAACACATCACGTAATAATGCTATTTGTTTATTGTTAATTATTTTTACATTATATTTTCCGATAAAACGTTACATTAGGCATTCGTACGTGATCTCTAAAATGGAATACAAGTTGAAATATGAAAATCAAATTATTACATCGCGAATAAACAATGTCAACAGCTTATTGATTAATTATGTTGACACGGATTGTGACATTGATTTTTTATGAAAGTTAAAACTGTTTGCGGATAAGTTTTGAGAACTAATGCCTCGATCGCCTAATGTTGAGTTTTTGGCAAATATAGATGAAAACATCCAAAAGTTATAAACAATTAGTTGAATGTTATAAAATATTGAACTTAACAAAAATATCTCGACATTAGGCAATTGGTATTATTCTCGGGCTTTGATAGACGGTGAATACGCGTATGTAGCGACAATAGTTATTGCATAATTAAAGTCAACAAATTATCAAAATTAGTGAACTTCGTAAAAAACGAACTATGAGAGCAGCTGTAAATATCTCGATTATAGACCCTTAAGGAACCAGTGTGCGACTTCACACTGTGACGTTTATCGGCATTTATCAAATGAGTAAGCTAAAAAACGAGTCAACGCGATACCCTGCGATGGTGCGTTAGACTATATAAAGGGCCGCCCGTCCGCTAACGGGACATTCTATCGCGAGCATCGGAAGAGCGCGTATCGGAATACGATCGTCTCCGCGTGTACATAACATCATGTATTGCGAGCGGCCGCGAATCTTATACTTGCGCGTTAATTGTAACATTTTTGTAAAGAGATTTTCGTAGTATTCAATAAACGAGTAACTTTATTTTTAATCAATCTTTTCGTAATCATTTACCAAGTCCGAACCATATTAAAATCACAGACGCTTAACCACATGTTGGCAGTAGCGTTTTACAATCACTCACTTGCGAAGCATCTAACCTCCTGTAGGAAGTGATGCTGCATTTGAGTGCATTACACACACATATTAGCCGGCTGGCCTAACCACTCGTTGGAAGGGGCCAAGCTAGGTGACACGGCTGTTAAACCAAGCGTTGTGGTTCATTGCCCAATGCCGGTGTTTTCATGCCAAATACACGATTTTTACACTTACAAATCTTAATACACACACATACAATCTACGTAAGTGGGTGTCCTGTACGAAATCCTGCAACTTTAATTCGATGAATCCGAGACATGGCAATTTCTTTAAAAGATGATGTTTTATAAAATATTGATATACCGTGAGTATATCTGGCGACCGTGAAAAAAATGCCAAAACGCACCTAACACCGATAGGCACGTTACAACATTTATTATGGAAATAGTATGATCAAAACCAAACGGTAACTGCAATGCAATATCACGACTACAATTATTACATGATACGCCAGTTTTCAATACCGACTACACAAGTTCAAATTACATGAAGGATGAATTGCCATTATTAGATTTTACGCAAATAGCTAAAGCCAAAGCTAATCACAAAGTACTGAAGAACATAGCAAAGCACATTCAGGCTGATTGGCCAAAACTTGGAAAATTAACCGAAATAGTGAAAAAATTCAACAGTTAACGTATTGAATTAGACTTCGAAAAGGCATGTGTAACACGAGAACTGAGACTAGTAATACTCGAAATTTTGCAAAAACGTACGTTTCAAGTGTTACACATTTCGCACTTGGGAATAATAAGAATTAAACAATTAGCTATGAATTACTTTTGGTGACCCAGTATAGACATGGACATGAAAAAATAGCAGCATCGTGTGAAATTTATTTAGAATCTAGAGCCGAACCGAGAAAATCAACCCTAACACCATGGCAATTTCCAAGTATCTCATGGTCAAGGATACATATGGACTTGAAGAATTTTTATAAGCGCATGTTTTTAGTCATTGTGGATGCACATTCGAAATGTATCAAAGTAAAAGACATGAAAAATGACACGACTTCACGTGGAATGATTCACGTATTGGATACGATGTTCAACAGATATGGTTTGCCAAAAATAGTAGACAGCGACAATGGTCCGCAGCGAACTAGCAAGGGATTATTCAAAACGTACATGAAAACAAATAAGATGAAACACATTTTCTCACCCGCATATTATCCGGTGACAAATGGCGCAGCTGAAAATGTAGTCCGTATAGTGAAAGACAAAGTAGCTAAGATGTTACGCGACGGACACTTATTAGAATTTTCATTGAATAGATTCTTGAGTGACCATAGAAACACAGAGCATCGCACCACAAAATAAACGCCAGCGTGCCTAATGTTCAAACAAAATCTCCGTACCAGATTTGATCTGCTGAAATCAAATATTACAGATACTGTCGAGACAAATCAATTTGATCGAATTCGATTTCGTTACGGTGACAAAAACTTGATTTTTACGAAAATGAAATCGTATTCGCTAAGGTTTACAGGCAACTTTCACATAACTGTCGAGAGAAATAATAATAGAGCGAGTGTCTCCTGTTTATTATAGAATAAAATTTAATGACGGATTTGTTACGAAGCGGCATTTAGACCAGCTTGTAAAATCGCAGGTAGGATCGTATCTAAGAATAGAGGAAAGTAGTGACATAGGCGAACAAGAAACAAACGTAAACAGTGAGTAGCTTAAAAATTCAAACGATAACAGCGCAAAAGATAACGACGCCGCAAGCGTTAGTCAATGTGCTGTTAGGCGCTCAGACAGGTTGGCAGAAAAAGCATTTATTCGAAAACAAAACTAAGAAAAGGGTAATTGTGGTGTATGGGTGGGAATTGGCTAGTTGCGATATGTTTACAACGATTCTGAGTGCGTGCGCAGCAAGCATGAGTCTACATGTATGTGAGTGTGCACGGTCAGAGTGTCACGAGGGAGTTATATGTACGCCAGACTAATTCTAAGCTTTCCATGAGATAATCACATTCCTATTCTCTAACGTATGTGAATAAAGATCATTAGACCCATGCAACCTCACCCTGATATCAATTCAATATATATTACAATGTGATTCAAATGTATCAACTATGGAAATTAGGAATCAGTTATCTACAATGAGATATAACCCTGAGAAAGAGACTGTTGTAGCTTTCATAGATAGATTTGAAGACTGTACGAGGTCTGTCCGGAAAGTATCGGGCCTACCTTTATATTTTCGTGCTAGCGTTATTCTTTATCATCTGATGGGTGGCATCCTTCAAAGTAATCCTCACTTGATTGAATAACACGGTCCTATCGATGTTTTCACTTTTCAAAACAGTCCTGAAACTCACTTTTAGGGATAGCCTTGAGTAAACTCGTCGCATTGTTTTCCACCGTTGTTTTGTCATCAAATCGGTGTCTTTTGAGTGGTTTCTTGAGTTTTGGAAACAGCCAAAAGTCACAAGGGGCTATGTCGGGACTGTATGGAGGTTGTCGAAGCAATGCGATATTGTGTTTGCTCAAAAACTGCTGCACAAGATGGGAAGCAAAATTTCATGATCTTGTTTTTCAGTCATTTTTGAAAATAAAAAAATCCGACGAACGTAAAAAAGGCACTGTAAACAAAGACACGCTGCGCATGAACTATACGTCCGGCAGGTGTCAGTAAGTAACCAATAGATTCGTGAAGCCTTACTGTTGACGTTTCTGTCTGGCAGAGGTCGCTCGAACACTATGACGCAAAGATATAAACGTAGGCCTGATACTTTCCGGACAACCTCGTATAAAGAATTTCGGGCTGCTGAAATCAAAAGGTATGCCTGGAGACGAACAGCGCGATTATTCGTATCGTTCGGTAATAGAAGCCATACCTGATGTTCAGAACTTTGATTTCAATGTGCGTGAGAATGGTTATCCTGGATTATCTTACAAGCGTATCAAATCTTTTGTTCTTAAGCAGGCAGCTGAGAACCGAAGTCTCGCCGGAGATAACCAGACCTGCACAATGTTGACTGACAACCAGCCGAAGAGACTGAGTTTATGCGAGTGTAATGGACCAAATCACAAATCTTACCAATGTACTCGGTCAGATGGCCTTTGATTGTATTTCACCTGCAAGGAGTACATGACAAAAGAGCACAAAGATGCGGGTTGCCTTGCTGGGAAAACTTCCAATAATGAAAGTCAGTTCCATGTTCAGAGAGGGGGGAAAGATCATGAAGAAACTAACAGCTCAGGCATCTCAGCAAAACAAGGTAATGAACCAATTACTTGTTTTGTGAGAGATGATAGGTGTGTAGACAGTATTTTCCCAGAAAAAGAATAGCCATTGTTAGTCAGATGCGTAAGTGATTCAGGCACAATGAATTGAAGGGTTGTTTTCAAATCATTCAACCCTGCAAATCGAGAAATAACTCATTTCTTCATTGCGAAAAGTCGCGAACAAGATGACGCGCTAGGCAGTGCGAAATTCGTCACTGCGCTGTTCGACGAATTTCATTCAATATTACTGATAAATGCGAAGAAGTGGAACAGTGTGCAATACTACAGGTATCAATGACGTACACACTGTTTGATGAATATGTAAATGATCAACACCATCCAGAAGATTTGTAGAACAAGTCGCACAAATATTTACGACCATTCAGAGCTCCGCATGCATTATTGCGACGGCCGCTGAAGCAAACACATCGCGCTGTGACATACACGAGCCTCGCTCACTATGTCTAACGGTTACTTTCGGGTCGTGCGACATGTTTAATCTTTGAACATGTACGATAAAAATCAAATAAATTAATCAATTTTTCAAATAATTAATTTTTTTTATCCACATATGTTGTACGACGAATAAATTCGGGCTTGGTGGACTATCCCAAAGTGATATTGCGAGAGAAAAATTCCACGCTCCCTGGGCTGCATTTGAACCAGCGATCTCCTGATCTCCGGTCAGTTGCGTTACTAACTAAGGTACCGGGATGACGGCAGATTTCCATATCCCTGGAGCATGAATTCATTTTCTCGCAATATCACCTATACACACGATCAAATTCGATCGCTTGGGTCTGTCAATCAAGAACCCATCGTATTGTTACAGATCCCCATTCTACCTATTTTCTCCCCCCACCCTCCCCCCGTCGCCAGCCCAACATATTGGGCTACTACATATTTTCACCCGGAGTAGTATTTTACAAATAATTATTTTATTAACGTCCACATATTTCAAACGACGGATGAATCCGGGCTTGGTAGACGATCCCAAAGTTATATTGCGAGAAGAAAATTCCACGCTCCCCGGACCGTATTTGAACCAGCGATCTCCTGATCTCCGGTCAGTTGCGTTACCAACTACGGTACCGGGAAGACGGCAGATTTCCATATCCCTGGAGCATGAATTCATTTTCTCGCAGTATCACCTATACACACGATCAAATTCGATCGCTTGGGTCTGTACGATCAAGGTCCCATCGTATTGTTACAGATCCCCATTCTACCTATCCCCATTCTCCCCCCACTCACCACCCGTCGCCAGCCCAACCTATTGGGCTACTACATCCTTTCACCCGGAGTAGTATTTTACAAATAAGTATTTTTTTTAACGTCCGGATATTTCAATCGATGAATAAACTCGGGCTTGGTGAACTATCACAAAGTGATATTGAGAGAGAAAAATTCCACGCTCCCTGGGCTGCATTTGAACCAGCGATCTCCTGATCTCCGGTCAGTTGCGTTACTAACTAAGGTACCGGGGTATTTTACAAATAAGTATTTTTTTTAACGTCCAGATATTTCAAACGATGAATAAACTCGGGCTTGGTGAACTATCACAAAGTGGAAAAAACGACGAATAAATTCGGGCTTGGTGGACTATCCCAAGATGATATTGCGAGAAAAAAATTCCACGCTCCCCGGGCTGGATGTACAGGGTTTCTTGAGTTCGCGCCGGGTTCTATAATCTACATTATATTTTCATATGGCCAATAAAAATGTTTATCATTCTTAGATTAAGTAGAATATTGATTTTGAAATTTTGATTACAAATGAGAGTAGAACGCGAATGTATCGATATTAAACAGTCACTGAATCTCAAGAATTTGCAAATGGCCTTTTTTCAGAGAAGTTTGATGCGCTTCAAGCATCTGGCGACTGTGTCAGTGCGTTCCCAAAATAACGCGGACTATCCGAATGAACGTGAACGTTACACAGGTTAGTCTATTTCAATCAATGTCAAGCTCGAAACTTCTGAAACAACTGGGTACTTTTGGCACGTTTTTATCACTAGATCCACGTTGTAGTTTCTTTGCTTTTCGCGATCTCTCGCATTTATCTCTACGTCCGCGTTGGAGATTCGCGTTCCCGATTAGCCGTGGAAAATTTTTTTCCGTGCATATGATAAGTACTTTTGTAGCAGACGCCATATCGTCGCCTGGGGGGAAAAAGCAACGATCTCAGAAACGCGCTAAAGAAAGATCTATTTCGATTTAAGCGAAATAAAAAGATCTATTTCGAATTGAGCGAAATAAAAAGATCTATCTCGAATCGAGCGGAATAAAAAGATCTATCTCGAATCGAGCGGAATAAAAAGATCTATTCCGAATCGAGCAGTATAGAAAGATCGTTTTCAAATCGACTTTTAAAGAAAGATCAGACTCAGATTTTACATTATAGAAAAATCTATCTTAGGTTTAATTTTATTTTGCGGCGTTTTTTCGAGTTCGGAGTTGATACGGTACGCGCGCACTTGAGTGCGATTGCTTATGTGCGTGTGTGTGTATGTAAATATGTGTGTATGTGTGTGTGTAAGGACACATCTGAATGTAATATGCCAAGTTAACTATTTACGTTAAACAGGTTTTGCCTCGATGGTTTCTCGTAGAAATTTGTATACATGTGTTTTTGAGGTCGCTGATAACGAATCCCGCTCAAATTTTAAAAATTAAAATTAGAGCCTCTAAGATCACCTGACAAAATTTTGGAAAAAATTTGAATTTTTTTAAAAATCGGTATTCATGGGTTTTTGATGTCACTGATTACGAATCCGGCCTCAGATTTTGAAAATTCAAATTAGAGCCTCTAAGATCACTTGATATTTGGAAAAATTGAACTTTGTTGAAAATTGGTATACATGGATTTTTTTAGGTCGCTGATCACGAATCCGGCCTCAAATTTTGAAAATTCAAATTGTTGAAAACATTATGTTGGTTATACGTTTTATATGACTTTCGTCTCTACGTGCTCAAGATTAAGGCTGATTTCAGTCTGAGGCCGGATTCGTAATCAGCGACCTAAAAAACCTATGTATCCTAATTTTCAACAAAATTCAGTTTTTTTCCAAATTTTTGACAAATGATCTAAGAGGCTCTAATTTGAATTTTCAAAATCTGAGGCCGGATTCGTGATCAGCGACCTCAACAACTCATGTATACCAATTTTCAACAAAGTTCAATTTTTCCAAATGTCAAGTGATCTTAGAGGCTCTAATTTGAATTTTCAAAATCTGAGGTCGGACTCGTAATCAGCGACCTCAAAAACCTATGAATACCGATTTTTAAAAAAATTCAAATTTTTTCCAAAATTTTGTCAGGTGATCTTAGAGGCTCTAATTTTAATTTTTAAAATTTGAGGCGGGATTCGTTATCAGCGACCTCAAAAACACATGTATACAAATTTCTACGAGAAACCATCGAGGCAAAAACTGTTTAACGTAAATAGTTAACTTGGCATATAACATTTAGATGTGTCCTTACACACACACATACACACATATTTACATACACACACACGCACATAAGCAATCGCACTCAAGTGCGCGCGTACCGCATCAACTCCGAACTCGAAAAAACGCCGCAAAATAAAATTAAACCTGAGATAGATTTTTCTATAATGTAAAATCTGAGTTAGATCTTTCTTTAAAAGTCGATTTGAAAACGATCTTTCTATACTGCTCGATTCGGAATAGATCTTTTTATTCCGCTCGATTCGAGATAGATCTTTTTATTCCGCTCGATTCGAGATAGATCTTTTTATTTCGCTTAAATCGAAATAGATCTTTCTTTAGCGCGTTTCTGAGATCGTTGCTTTTTCCCCCCAGGCGACGATATGTACAGCAACAACAACGCAACTCGATTGCAACATACATAGGTATATATAGAACCTACCTATCGATGCGAGATATTTCGCAAACGTTCATCGCCTCCGAGATATCTTATGAACCGAACTGAATGCAAATCTTTTCTCTTCAATCAAACCTAGCAGATAACCAGAAGACAAGACTGTTCATATGAAAATCATATCCTATGGGAGAGGAATCGAGCTGTATATAAAAAAAATTTGATGAAAAATCATATTCTACCAGATAACATCCAAAATTCATGTGTTTTTTTATGAGATTGAAATATCCGTTATCCAATTTAATGTATAACGATAGCGCTACCCCCAGCTGACGTACTCGCTAGGAGGGTATACTAGTGCACCTCTAGATATTTTATTTAGACTGCATGGAACAGAACTTCAAGTGAAATTCCGTATGGAATCCAAACTATTTCCAATAGCTTCAATACGATAAGTTCATAATTATTTCATTCTCGAATCTAGAGAAATTCGGAATGAGGCGATATCAAGACGATATTCCTCCAGGCCAGACAATATTCTTCTTGGAGAAAGATTATAGTTTTGTGAGCATACAATTATCAAGAATATGATTGAACTAGTAATCTTTTTGTAAAGGAATTTGACTCACTTGTCTACTATTCACAAACCATGTGAGGTTAGCAGCTGGTCTACTGAGTGCTGAAGAACAATTCAGTCGTAATATATCATTTACACGATATTTATTCCGTAATCCACTTATGACTGGTCTTTGAGATGGTAACTCTGCAAAGAATAGTTATCACTATAGGATTCTCGCAAGAATTTAAGATCGGGATTCAAGTCTATTCAAGCGTATTAGATACATCAGGAATAAAAATATTCGGGTGAATTCATTGTTACTATCAGAAATGCTGTGTGTCGTATGTGAACGTTACGGACTTTAGTAGTAGAGGTTTCGTTTTTATCACGTACTTGATAACCGTAATTGATGAATTTACAACAAATCCTGAAATACGAGTACAGTTCCCACAAAATCTTTGTCATATGCATGAATTCGAGGTTTACGCTAACCCGAGTAAAAGGAACCTGCAAGAGAGAGGAGAGAGAGAGAAGGATAGAGAGAGATTAGTTCAGATTAGATTAGATATGTTTATATGTGCACATTATGTTGTACAATGATAGATACGTTTGATAAAAGTATACATTAGATAAAAAACAGAATATGATATTGACTAAAAATAGGTGAAATGGTTGGGGTGAGTAAATGTTAGAGTAAACGGGTGCAATGAGAATGAGTGAAGAACAATATATAAATGAAGTAGAATAGAATGACTCAGGTATTAAGGTGGAAATTCCATCACCCTCTCCAACTCAAACAGTTGCTCACGTTGAAATCAGGTGGCGCGTCAGCGCCACCGACGACAAGTATGCGCAGCAAGCGTTCGTGGGGACGCGACTAGCCATCATATACAGCCCAATGTCGTGTTCAACCTTACTTTTTTAATTATTTTTGTTTTACCGCTGTCCCGCTGTCATAAGCGTGATTCAAGCTGGATTTGGGCTGGATTCCAGCTGGAAACGAAAAATCCAGGTGAAGTGATGCAGGGAAAATCCAGTGAGTTTCCCGAATAATCTAGCTGGATCCTGAGATAATCCAGCTGGATTTTATTAGAATTAGGGTTATATCGTTATTATAGATCCAGCAGATTTTCCGGATAATCCAGCTGGATTCTTCGACAATCCAGCTGGATTTTTTCGGTTTGAGAGCAACGAGCTACGGCGTCGAATCCAGCTGGATTCTTTCATAAGCCAGCTGGACTTTTCGACTACGATTTACGTTAAACGGCTTCGATTTACGTTAAACGGCTTTTGCCTCGATGGTTTCTTGTAGAAATTGGTATACATATGTTTCTGAGGTCGCTCATAACGAATCCGGCTTCAAATTCTAAAAATTCCAAATAGAGCCTCCAAGATCACGACAAAAATTTGAAAAAAATTGAATATCGTTGAAAACTGGTACACATGGGTTTTCGAGGTCGCTGATCACGAATCCGGCCTCAGATTTTGAAAATTCAGGTAATCTTAGAGGCTTGATCTAATTTGAATTTTTGATTAAAAATTTACCTTTGAAAAAGGTCCACGTTGCCGACTAGTATGTTCCGTATTCTGTGGATCGTTGTTGAATAAATGCCTAAGCGACTAAACTTTTTTGAGCGGGTAAAATAGCAAGATGTTTTTTCAATCTTTCTCCATTTCAATGCATCTAAGATAATAATTACAGAATATGAAGCCTTCTTTCTGCTTCATGTTTCTCTGTTACGGATTTCAAACTGATTAATTTCATACAAAGTAATATCAAGTATTAAGTATAGTAATATAATTCATGAATACGCATTTATGAATATGATATACGCATATTCACAAATACGAAATCAAATATATGTAAGATCATATTATTCAAATCTAATATGTTATTCTGAAAAGGGTTGACGAATTTTTCACAACATCTAGTTTTTTCGTTACTAATGACACGAATTTCATCTTCTCATATTATGTCGAATTTTGATTGGATCAAAAAACAAAGAATATGACCTAATTAATTTTGCACGTTCTTTCGATTTCCTACGATAAAAAAACTAGCGTATTCGTCCCAATTACAGATGTATGACTTCATTACACATGCAAAAATAAATTTGGAAATGTCTGTTTAATCTCAGTCCATCCAAATGCATGTAAGATTAATATGATTCAAATCTAATATATATTTTCTGGAAATACAGATCTATCACTTCAATAGACATATTTACCAAAACGCTATCGTTATATATATATATTAAGCGGTATATATATATATATATCCTCAAAAAAACCTTTTTTATGAAAAGTAAAAATGTTGCGTCAAGCATGTGGCAGAACTAGTTTATCTCTTATATTGCTTAAAAAAAAATGAAATCCATAATAGACACATGAGTCAATTTATTATTTCATCAGTATTCATTCAGATTAATTCTCATATAGTTGGAGTATTACGTATTCTTATTACAGTTTACATACTATAGAAGACGTTGTCAACTTTAACTAACCAATTACGAAAAAACTTACCAGAATGCTCTTAGGTACCTCATCAATTATTTGAAGAACTAATGACGAACCAAATTGACACCACTTGGTAGGATAAAATATCTTTGAATGCCTTATTAAACTGACATATAATATTCTTCATTACCTATTTATTTCTAGTTAAACGGTTTCACAACCTCTCCTCAATCGTTTGATTCCTTTCAAATATATTTTTGTATCGTAATTGCAATGCAGTTAATCCTATAATTCAGATAGACTTTATATATTCTTCTATTATCAATACTTTCATTGTCTTTCAAAGAGACAAATATTAATAATTCAAACTATTGATCATATGTCTCAGTAAATTATAAATATTTCTATAATATTTCTATGATAATTTTTACATCCAGTGATTTAGTGAAATATTATTATTCTTAAGACGTTGAAAATGCCTACCAAGTGGCGTCAATTTGGTTCGTCATTAGTTCTTCAAATAATTGATGAGGTACCTAAGAACATTCTGGTAAGTTTTTTCGTAATTGGTTAGTTAAAGTTGACAACGTCTTCTATAGTATGTAAACTGTAATAAGAATACGTAATACTCCAACTATATGAGAATTAATCTGAATGAATACTGATGAAATAATAAATTGACTCATGTGTCTATTATGGATTTCATTTTTTTTAAGCAATATAAGAGATAAACTAGTTCTGCCACATGCTTGACGCAACATTTTTACTTTTTCTAAAAAAGGTTTTTTTGAGGATTTCAATTCTTTTTGCGGAGTATAATATATTATAAAAATAATAATCAATAAAATGTATATGCATTAGCGTCAGTAATAAAATTAAATAGATATTTTTCCAAAATGCAAATATTTATATGGATGAGCGATACACAAAAAAAAATATATGTAATCCGTAGAAAATAATTAATCTATTATCTGAATTTAAGACAAGGCATCAAAATTTATCACATGTTTTTTTATAACTATTTTTACATAGGCAAATGGTGGTTTAGGATGACGATATCGGCGTGTCGACTGAATATTTGAATAAGGATATAACCTGATACCCGATAATGTCCAGGTGGCTAGGGTCGCTGATGACAGTGTCCTGAGGGTGCGCTTCTGATATTTTTGTTTGAGGAAGCTGACTACTTTGACTACCTGGACATCATTAAGGTCCAGAGTCAGCTACTTGGAACACCGTCATCGGGTACCCTGGCTACCTGGACATCGTTCGGGTCCAGGGTCAGGCACTCCAACCAAAAATACGAGGAGCGCACCCTTGGAACACCGTCAACGGGTACCCTGACTACCTGGACATCGTTCGAGTCCAGGGTCAGCTGCTTTAAGCGGAAATTCCGGGAGCGCACCCTTGGAACACCGTCAACGGGTACCCTGACTACCTGGAAGTCGTTCGGGTCTAGGGTCAGCTGCTTCAAGCGAAAATTCAAGGAGCGCACCCTTGGAACACCGTCATCGGGAACCCTGACTATCTGGACTTCGTTCGGGTCCAGGGTCAGGCACTCCAATTAAAAATACCAGGAGCGCACCCTTGGAACACCGTCATCGGGTACCCTGGCTACCTGGACATCGTTCGGGTCCAGGGTCAGCTGCTTCAAGCGAAAATTCCAGGAGCGCACCCTTGGAACACCGTCATCGGGTACCCTGACTACCTGGACATCGTTCGGGTTCGGCTTTTCCAAGTCAGAATACGAGGAGCGCACCCTCGGGACGCTGCCATCGGCGACACTAGCTACCTGGACATTATTGGGTATTAGGGTATATGCTTATTCAAATAAAACTCAAGTCGACACGCTGACATCGGCATCCTAAACTACCATTTGCCCGTGTAAAATCAATTATAAAAAAAAAACATGGAATGAATTTTGATATGTCTTGTCTTACCTTCTGTAAATTTGAAAAAATCTGCAGTACTTTTCGTTGAATCTATGGGACACGGCCAATAGTTTTGCCATATTCTTTCTAACTATAATACATTAATAATTTACTTTCAATCCCATGGTTTCAAATCTACGCGGGAAGCAAGAGCATGTAAACGTGTTATGTACTAATGCGTGAACATAGCTGCTTTATCAGGCTACCGCGGCTAACTTCAGGGTCGTAACATGAAGAAAAATTTCTGGTCGAAAAAAAAGTAGTAGATCGCTTGACACGGTACTCCAAACTCATTATTGCGAACGAGTTTTTGAGTATTTCTTTTTGTCGATCGCTCAATTGGGATGGTAGATGAGCATTAAATCCTGTTTCGCACCCAAAAAAAGTTGTTTTGACAAAATTAATGCCAATGTAAAAATCGAGCGTGCGATCTCAAACATTATATAGTTGCGGTGTCTTCTGCTTGACGCATGGAACACTACCGCGTTCCGTGATATATATATATTCCAGTTCAATTTTTCAATGATAACATGAGAAAGTAGCGAAATCTAGCATCAACTGACAAGTATCCAACTAATGTGAGCCTTCTACAGAACTAATATTTTTTCAAAGTATACCTTAAAGCAATTGTTGCACGAACTGTTATCAAATGTCAATGCACTCCAGATCAATTCATCCATGTTCCGATAGAATGTACTGAAATCAAAAATCCATGTCAAGTAGTTACATACGTTTCAAATACATCTACCAATGTTGAGATAGAAAGTACTAAAATCACAATTCTATGTCAAGTCGTACCACTTTGTAAGGGTTGAGTATTAAATTCATAATAATTTGAAATCAAATAAAATACTCCATAAACGAAATTATCTTTCTCATAGTACAGCTGGCGTTAATCTACTAGAATCTCAAATCCCAATGATAACTACATGAATAGAACTTTTACATTACAATTCTTAACGTTTGAATGTTACAATTGTACATCATGATATTATTTTCACTCTTCAATTGAAATGTATTTATTTTGTTTCACTTCTTATTTCCAATTTTTTCAGTCAATGGAATTAACAAATACATAATTGCCACGGGCCCGTTTTTCACAGATTCCGATGAAATTCACCTACGATACGATTCTTAAATACATCATTCCATGCAAAAAAACTAACCACTGCTTGTAATATACAAAATGCTGATCAAACACGGAAAGTGAAGCATGAAAATTTTGGATAACGTTTGATGCTCAATGCTTCTTGAATCTATCTTTCCGCAAGTAACAAAAGTAATAAAGAATTTCCATCCTTCAAACATGTCTCAAACGTCCCTTGGTGAAATCTTTAGTTCTATGTTCATCGTTTACATTGTGTAATCTCACTTCTATGGAAGAACATCTAGAACATTTGAGTAACTGAATATTATTTTTTTCAAAAATTTGCAAAACAGTCTATTCGAGCTATCAACTCCTTTATCTCTGATTTACAAGAACATTCATTGAGAGATCGATATTCCTTAGATATTATTCTGATATAGTCTCATGAAAAAACAATGAGATCTATCGAAGCTTGCACAAATAGTGATAATTTGAGCGAGAAAACGTATACAGATTTTTTATAAATTCTGTAAGTTTACATATACACAATAGCATTGGCTGAGAAGAATGAAAATAAGAAGTGAAACAAAATAAATACATTTCAATTGAAGAGTAAAAATAATGTCATGATGTACAATTGTATCATTCAAACGTTAAGAATTGTAATGTAAAAGTTCCATTCATATAGTTATCATTGGGATTTGAGATTCTAGTAGAATAACGCCAGCTGTACTATGAGAAAGATAATTTCGATTCTGGAGTATTTTATTTGATTTCAAATTATTATGAATTTAATACTCAACCCTTACAAAGTGGTACGACTTGACATAGAATTGTGATTTTAGTACTTTCTATCTGAACATTGGTAGATGTATTTGAAATGTATGTAATTAATTGACATGGATTTTTGATTTCAGTACATTCTATCGGAACATGGATGAATTGATCTGGAGTGCATTGACATTTGATAACAGTTCGTGCAACAATTGTTTTAAGGTATACTTTGAAAAAATATTAGTTCTGTAGAAGGCTCACATTAGTTGGATACTTGTCAGTTGATGTTAGATTTCGCTACTTTCTCATGTTATCATTGAAAAAATGATCTGGTATATATATAATATATATATACCGCTTAATATATATATATATATATATATATATATATATATATAATATATATATATAATATATAACGATAGCGTTCTGGTAAATGTGTCTATTGAAGTGATAGATCTGTATTTCCAAAAAATATATTAGATTTGAATCATATTAATCTTACATGCATTTGGATGGACTGAGATTAAACAACATTTCCAAATTTCTTTTTGCATCAAAAAATTTAGTATCCTAAGAATTTATTCAATACTATCTTATATGCATTTGAATGGGCTGAAATTGAAGACATTTTCAAAATTCTTTCTACCTAAAAAATTGAGTAGAATAAAAGTTTATCTGACTACGAACCAGAGGATACGGAACATACTTGTCGTCCACGTATACCTATTTCAAAGGTTCATTTTTTACTATGAAAAAGAAAAATTGCTCGGGGAGTATTTTAATTGATTTCAACCATCTATCATTTTTCTACTAAACTTATACAAAATTATATGAGTTAAGTACTAGAGTAGAGTAAAATATTCATTATATTTCATCAGCCTCGTTCTCGAGATTATAACATGTAGTACGCCTTGCGTCTGCTAGAATTCACAACGTTTTAGAGTATAAGCGAAAAAACTCTCCCTTCCCCGGCTCTTGGCGCGTCGGTCGCGCGCGCCGCCAACTATCCTCATTGTTTTGCATTGTGCGCTAAAGTTCACTTCGTAGAGGTTAGAAAAGCTTTGCAATGTCTAAAAGTAACGCAGAAATAGGAAAGGAACATGGTCAGATCATCCTAAAGCTGCGGAAAAAGTTCAAGGGAATGCAGCAACAACTGGAGTGGTTAACAGACAAGACCGACCAAGAGAACGAGCCCGCAGTGGGGAGCGGTACGAGCAGTGGAAGCCGCAGCGCTTTGGAGGCAGACTTCGCCGATGGCAGTGAGACGGAGTCGGAGCCGGAACCGAAGAAGTCGAAACCAGGTAACCGTATCGGGATTAGGACACACATTTCAGCGCCATTCCATCTGTGCATAAGACAAGACAGATCGGCCCTTCCTCATCGTACATACATGAGAGAAGCAAAATGCAAAAATAAAATGGCGGTCTCCCTGAAATTGGCGCGCGAGCCTGTCCGCAGCGCAACGGCTCGAGATGTAGTGTGAGAACAGTCCAAAGATGTCGCTACCATCGATGCTCTGACGACATCGTATAAACACGTTATGGTAGTTTGGGAAGTTTCATGTTCGCATGACATGAACACAAAACCCTACCAGACATCCTACAGACAAAAATTTTATAAAGTGCTTGGAAATAATATGCCCGGATGATAAGACGGGAGCATGAGTGCTCGAACAATTATTTATTTATTCTTTAATTTATTTTCCAAAATATAACGAGAATGAGCCACAGAAGGAGCTGGATCAAGAGGTCTTAGAGCTTCTCGGTGATGATCCGTCAGTCTCGAAGGCCCTCAAGCTCGACATCCACCCAAGCCTGCTATCCAGATGGAGGTATATATTGGAGAAAAGGATGAACAAGGAGCAAAAAGACCAACTTTTGGAAATGTATACCAGCCCCACTGGCTTGGAGGTCCCTAAAATGAACCCAGAGCTCGCTTTAAAACTGCCAAAGTACTCCAAGCTCCGAGACGAGTACATGGCCAAGCGCCAACAGATGATCAGCTGTGCGATGGCAGCCTTGGGAGCTAATATGTCCACCCTGATTTCTGAAGAAGAGAGTCTCGATAGAATGTTCATTTTAGGGTCATTGACTTCTACGGTTAAGCTGCTAATGGAGGTAATGCACAGCCAGACCAAGTCGAGGGTCGCCTTCGCAGTCCAGGGTGTACCAAAGGACACCAAGGCCATTTTAGAGAACACCACAGTGGGTGAGTTCTTATTCGGTAACAGCCTGTCCGAAAAACTCAAGGAAGCAAGAGTCTTGGACAAAATAGCTGACTCATCGAAGAGGCAGCCACATCAAAGAGGCCCAACTCCGCTCAAAGAGAGGCAGCCTTTAAACTACAAGAGCCTGCACGGAAGGAAGCCATATCCGGGGCAGGCAAGTTACCCCCAGGCCCAATCCAATACGCAAGGCCAATCGAGGCAGAGATTATTCTTCAGGAAGCAGACGAACCAGCCCTACAACTCGAGGGCACAGTACCAGGGCTGCCCCAAGCAGAAGCAGACCTTCCAGAAATAAATGTGGGTAAAATTGCGGGCCGTTTGAGGCTTTTTTATTCTGAATGGGAAAAAATTACCGACGATAAGTTTATACTGGACTGTGTCAAGGGCTATACAGTAAAATTTACAGAAAAAGTGAGACAAGTTAAAATACCAAATGTGAAGGTTGATTCTCCGGACGAGCTTTTGAGAATGCACCGCACGATAGAATCATTAATAGTTAAAGGAGCGGTGGAACGATACAAGCCCTGCAAAGAACAGTTTTTATCAAGCTTCTTTCTAGCTAAAAAATCAGACGGCTCAGACCGGTTTATACTGAACCTCAAGGAACTAAATAAATTCATTTTAACGGAACATTTTAAAATAGAGGATGTCAGGACCGCGGTAGAACTATTGTTTCCGGGGTACTTCATGGGCTCAGTAGATATGCAAAATTCATACTTTTTAGTATCGGTTGACAGGTCCAGTAGGAAATACCTCAGGTTTGAGTTCCAGGGGAAACTCGATCAATTTACATGCCTCCTTTTCAGCCTAACTGTGAGCCCCTATATATTTACGAAATTATTGAAACCAGTGATGAGGTTCTTGCGATCGAGGGGTTGGATCTCTGTTATTTATTTGGATGATATTTTGTGTATCGGGAGGAATTATAAAGTTTGCTACGAAAACCTATCTGTTAATAAACTTGTTACAGTCACTCGGATTTTTGATAAATTTTAAGAAAAGTAGCCTTATACCATCCACTACATGTAAATTCTTGGGCTTCATTATAAATTCAATAAATTACACGATCGAACTTCCAAGCGGGAAAAGACAAGAGCTGATAGAAAAGATGAAGTTGCTCAAAGTTACAAAAACCATTCGTATACGAGACTTTGCCGGACTAATAGGCAGACTGATTGCAGCATGCCCCGCAGTTGAATATGGGATGCTCCATACGAGATTAATGGAAAGAGAAAAGATATTAGCATTGGTTCAGAATAATTTTAACTATGAGGGGAGGATGTTAGTTCCTAAATCAATATCACCGGACGTACAATAGTGGGTTAATAATCTAGAGTCAGTCGTGAATAACATCAAAACAGGGGAATTTTCAAAAGTGCTATATAACGATGCCTCCAACACAGGCTGGGGAGCAACTGACGGGCGCGAGGAGCGATACGGATTCTGGGACGATAAACAAAAGAAATGGCATATTAACTATAAGGAGCTACTTGCAGTGAAATTTGCCTTAGAATCGCTTACCGATAACTGTTTTAATTGTCAAATCATGTTGAGAGTAGATAATACCACAGCTGTTTCCTACGTGAACCGAATGGGCGGTGTCAGATTCCCAGAATATAACAAACTGTCCAGAGATATATGGGAATGGGCTGAAACTAGCAAGATACACTTACATGCATCGTACATTAAGTCAGCTGACAATAAAATTGCAGACGAATTATCTAGGTTAAAGAACGATGACACGGAATGGGAACTTAACCCCGACGTATTTCATATAATATCAAACAATTTCGGAGTACCTCAAATCGACTCATTCGCGACAAAGTCTAACGCAAAATGCGACCAATTTGTCTCGTGGAAACCAGAGCCACAAGCGAAAGTAGTGGACGCGTTCACAATTTGTTGGAAACAGTTGAACTTTTACGCGTTTCCACCATTCAGTCAGATCTTAAAAATGCTCATCAAAATAAAAAGAGAGAAGGCCGCGGGTATAATAATTGTTCCTAACTGGACAGGTCAAGCTTGGTTTCCACTTTTTAAAGAACTGAAAGTTGGGAAACCGCTTTATGGACCATGCGATAACTTTTTATTATCTCCTTATAGGAAACAAACACATCTACAGAAAAAACACCTAGTCTTGATAGCAGCCAGAGTATCAGGATAGCCTTTCTAAATAAAGGAGTACCTAGCGAAGCGATGGAAATCTCACTGGCATCTTTAGCTCCGGCCACAAGAAAACAGTATGGATCAGCTCTACGCCGTTGGTGGGAATTTGCGTCAAGAACAAATGAAAATTTTTATTGCCCCACTAGAGCAAGTACTTTGAAGTTCCTGGCGGAAAGTTTCGACTTAGGCGTGTCGTACGAAACACTGAATACATATCGTGCGGCCATATCACTGATTTCCCATGAAAAATTGGAGATGACCCTATGATCTCTAGATTCATGAAAGGGGTATTTAGAACTAGACCAATGAAACCGAAGTACACCCACACTTGGGACGTATCAGTCGTACTAAATTTTATAAAGGAATGTGGACCTTCTTCTCAATTGTCGTTAAAAGACCTAAGTGAAAAAGCGATTATACTCCTAGCACTAAGCACTGCCCACAGAGCGCAAACGATTGCCTCTGTTAAAATAAGTAATATCGAGTTCACACCTTGGGGCGTAGAAATAAAGATCACAGAGTTGATAAAACCATCGGGGCCCGGTCGTTTCCAGCCATTATTACTGTTGCCTTATTTTGCCCTGGAACCTATCTTATGCGTAGCTTCTGTTATAAAAGAATACGTAGAACGTACCAAGGATCTCAGAGGAGACACTGATGAATTATTTATCTCTATCAGAAAGCCATACAATAGAATAGGCTCACAAACAGTGAGCAAATGGATAAAAGGAGCATCAAAGAGAAGTGGCATAGATGTATCGAAATTCACAGCTCACTCCACTAGACACGCCGCAACTTCTGCGGCAAAGGCGGGCGGAGTCGATTTAAGTACAATTAGACGTACAGCGGGCTGGACCGAGAACTCACGTGTATTTGCGGATTTTTATAATCGACCTATCGTTTCTAATGATTACAACTTTGCTACCACCGTCTTACAAACGGGATCACGCTGAGCATCTCACGCTGACATTTAATGTAACACAACACATGTATAATCATATAATTTACATTCACACATCTTTTCGAATAAACAATCAAACCTAGAAAATTGTCTATGTCTCTAAACAGCTACATGTTAAAATCTCGAGAACGAGGCCGATGAAATATAATTGTAAGATCAAACGAACTTACCTGTAAGTGAAGTTCGATCTCAATTATACGAAGAAGCCTCGTTCGAAGAGATATAAACCCACCCACGGGAAAAATTGTTAAGAAATTGTTTCCTTCTTCCCACAACCCCTATAGTTATCGACAATTTTCAATCTACTCTGAAAAAATAAGGATAGTTGGCAGCGCGCGCGACCGACGCGCCAAGCGCCGGGGAAGGGGGAGTTTTTTCGCTTATACTCTAAAACTTTGTGAATTCTAGCGGACGCAAGGCGTACTACATGTTATAATCTCTTTGAACGAAGCTTCTTCATATAATTGAGATCGATCTTCACTCCCTGTTTAAGAAAAACGACTTCGGTTTCCTACTGGGAATCCTACTGGGGTTTCACCGGTGAATCCTAGTCAAATAGCGGTGAATTACCAGTGAATATCCGTGGATTTCCTAGTCAACCAACAGGGTTTCCGAGTCGGCTAATTGTGTTTCCTAGTCGCTCGAACGGGTTTCCTAGTCGGAGGGAGCATTGGTTAGCTGGTGACCGAGTGAGTTTCCGAGTCGCTCGACTGGGTTTCAAAGTTGCTCGACCAGGTTTCCTAGTCACCCTA
Source organism: Aphelinus atriplicis (assembly GCA_020882685.1). NCBI lineage: Eukaryota > Metazoa > Arthropoda > Insecta > Hymenoptera > Aphelinidae > Aphelinus > Aphelinus atriplicis. Next base: position 2,624,329 of record JAJGQD010000006.1, read on the forward strand.
CCGTGTTTTGTAGCCGAATGAAAAAATAAATGAGCCGGTGACCGAATGGGTTTCCGAGTCACTCGACTGCGTTTCTTAAACACCCGACTGTGTTTCGGAGTGAATGGGAAAAATGGATGGGGCGGTGATCTAGTGGGTTTCCGAGTCGCTCGACTGTGTTTCATAGTCGCTCGACTGTGTTTCCTAGTCGCTCGACCGGGTTTCCTAGTCGAAGGGAAAAATGGATGGGACGGTGACCGAGTGGGTTTCCGAGTCGCTCGACTGTGTTTCATAGTTGTTCGACTAGGATTCTTAGTCACCCAACTGTGTTTCGTAGTGAATAAAATAATCAACCGGGAAACACTCGTTTTGAGGAGCCCATTGAATTTTTTTCTGACCTCGAAACTCGGTCGATCATATTCTGTCAACTTCGATTACCGCTCGATCGACCAGATTTCCTACCGGATTTCGCCAGTGAAACCCCGCTATTTGATCGAGAAATACCAATGGGAAACAAAGTGGGAAATCCGGTCATTTATTTTGAACAGGGCTTACAGGTAAGTTCGTTTGATCTTACAATTGTGTAGTCGGATGGATAATCATACTAGTTGGATACTTGGCATTTGATGCTAGATTTCAGTGCTTTTTCGTATCACCAATGACAAAATAAACTGGAATGTATGATTGGATTTTATATTACTGTATTTAATATTCAGGTCATTAGTTCCAAATCCGTAACAGAAAAACGTGAGGTAGAAAGAAGGCTTCAAGTTTTGTGAATACTATCTTATATGCATTTGAATGGACTGAAATTGACGAGACATTTTCAAATTTCTTTCTACTTAAAGAAATTGAGTAGAATAAAAGTTTATCCAACAGCGAACCAACGGATATGGAACATACTTGTCATCCACGTATACCTTTTTTGAAGGTCTATTTTTTACTATGAAAAAGAAAAATTGCTCGAGGAGGAATGTCATCAACGCCCACCGCCTGTGACCTCTGTCTGACGGTGGCCCTCTCAAGCGACTGAATCGTGATTTCAGTAAAGTTGAAGCCGGCCGAGTGCTCAGGAAGCTCAGACAGGTAGTGAGCAAGCGAGGGTGCTTGAGCGTCATAAGAAGTCGAGGCAAAGTGAGCATTGAGTTCATCCATAGAGAAGTGCGACATGTTGCTCTCTTGATCCGAGCAGATTCCCAAATGCCTGAGTTCCTTCCAGACTCCCTTGGGGTCAGATAGGCCTCTGATTTGGTCATAGTAGTAGTCAAGACGTGCAGATTCTACAAGTCGATGAGTCGCGTCACGCACACGTCTGTAGTGGAGCAAGTCTAAGTAAAGCTTGGTACGTTTGTAGCGTCTGTAGAGTCTGTTGCGTTCCTTAATAAGCTGAGAGAGCACGTTGGTAAACCAAGGATGTCTGCGTTTCTTTCTATGCCTGACTATTTTCAAGGGCGCAAAAGTGTCAAGTGCAGAATGGATGTGAGTGTAGAGGCAGTCAAAACCGTTTGAGAGTGAGCAGTCGGAGTCATCGAGGGCTGACCAATCACAGCCAGCAAGATATTCATTAAGGGCTATCGGATCATTTGATTTAAAATCCCGATACGTGTAGTCAGACTGGATAACCTTGGGAATAGAGATATCAAGAGTGGCATTGATCCAGTCATGCCCTGCGATGAAGGGGGTATCAGATTTGTGGAAGTCAAGGACAGTGTCGAGTTCGTCGATGATGCAGAGATCAAGCCAGATGTCAGAGGTCGGGGTATGATGAGTGGCACCGTTGGGAATGAGTGCAAGGGAGTTCTCGTCCAAGAGCCCACGTATGATATCTGCATCAGTGCGAGACGATAATTGATCTGCATTGAAATCGCCAAGTATGACCTTGGAGCTGTAGTCGTGCATATACATCGCGAGGTCCTGGAAGAGATTAGTTCCCTGCACAAGTGGGGCATGAGGTGGACGATATACCACACCAGTAAAGATCGGATTGCCTCCCCTGGGAGTGATCTCGCAGAGGATGTATTCGGGCAAAGTTTCGAGTGGTGTCCAGATTTCTGTCGAGGTGCGGAGTATAGTAGCGGAAAGCGAATTATGGATGAACCATGCGCCACCTCCTCCACTGGTTCTGCGATCTCGCCTTAACAGGGTAGAATCATCAAAAGCAATGATGTGATCCTCAATGTGGGGGGCCAGTTTGGTTTCAGTCACAGCTATTACGAGGAAATAAAGGCGAGAGGCAACGAAGCGCCTGATCTCTCTAATGTGAGCACTAATAGAGTTCGCATTGAAGTGCCAGACGCGGAGTCCCTCCCTCACGGCCGTCGTGGAGTTGAGCAGGGATTGATGATGCGAGTTAGTAAATGAGCTGTTAGAGGATGATTTCGGCGAAGCGATGGGCTGTGATGTGTGCGAAAGATCGGTGAGGGAAGAGCGAGATAATGAGTTGATGGGACATGAGTGAATTATTCCGGAGAGGATAAAAAACGTTCAATATCAGAGATCGATGTGATGCGTGAGGCAGTGTCCCCTCTCCTCCTTCTGGCAAAGATGGCTCCTTGATGGATGAAGGAAGTGCATTCACCGCCCTGACCATTGTGCTCCCTTAGCTTGGTACGGACGGCCCGATGAAGTGCATGAGTTTCTTTAGGAACAAATTCATTGACATTGAGTGGGAGAATTTCTATAGGAAGAGACACTCCCGCCGCCTCGAGCAGATCATTGCTGATGCTAGAGGTCAAAACCTTACCTTTCCTGATTTTGGCTCGAATGATGTTAGTGACATGTGCGGGGGAGGTAAGAGTGATCACCAGCAAAGGCCTGCGGTACGGTGGTGGCGCCGAGGTGGACTGCTGCATTGCCGAAGTTGTTGAAGTAGGAGGGTCGCTAGAAGCGACCTGACGAGGACGGATGTAACAAGCAGTTACCGATACCGTCCGATGGCAGCAGACCACTGTGAATAGTGGTAAGAGCGGCGAAAGCGAGTTTCCGAAGATCGGCCCCGGTCTCCACGTCGAGCCCAGTGACGACGACGTCCGCGGAAAGCTCTCTATGCTGGCTGCTGATCTCATTCAGCTTGTTGCAAAGCGAGTTGTTAATGCGCTCAAGATTGCGGATTTTGGTGTCAGTCTCCGAAGCAAGAGTCGCAGCAAGTTCTCCGGATTCAAGGGAAGCACCGCCAGAAGTGATGAAGGAGCAGACACGCTCCTGTCCCTCACGGAGTTCAGCCATTTTGGACTCAATGGCTCGCAAGCGCGACTCCTGGGACTCCACCCTGGTCTCCGTCGCCTCGACACGGCTGACAAGATCAGAGAGGGATTGAAGGTCACACTGAATTGTGGCAATTGAAGCCTCCATGGAGTCAAGCTTGTCCAGTTTGTCCATTTTGGCGAGAATGCGGCGAAGGATGTCATCTTGCTGGTCATTTCTGCAAGATGATGAGGAGCTAGACCTTGAGCGACCGCCAGTGGAGCCAGCAAGAGACACGTCGTCAAGCGGAGAGGGAGTGGTGGATGGTGTGGGGTGTCCAGAATCAGGAGCGCCATGCTGAACACGACCAGGGTGTTGACCAGCTGAGGATGAGGCAACTGCATGAGCAGGAGCACAGTAAGTGCAGCAGCGGACAGGCTTGTCACCAGACTTCACTGTAATAAATGCCATGCAGCATTTATGCCAGCACTTGGCACAAGAAGCGCACGGGTTGGCAAGCTTTTTGGTGCGTGAAGGCTTGCTACACTTAGCACAGAGCAACAGGTCCTCCTGTCTCACCTTGCGCCTAGTACCATTGGCAGATTGATTCGCCTTATCGTCTGGTTTCGCAGTGGAGAAGCCATATCCGGTGCAGCGAGCAGTCTAAGTTGACCAATAGAAGAAAGAAAAAAATTGATGATGAAACGACCTTGCGATGTAGAAACGGCTGCAGGCTAAAGGCGAAAAATCAGCTGCGGGCGCGCTGCGATGCAGAGTAGGCCTAAAGTCGCTCGGTGGGCCGAGCGGGGAGCGAGGCGGGCGAGCGCAGTGAGACTGTGGTGGGAGCAGAGCGGGGCGGAGCTAAGGCGGCCGGCGTCGTGATGAGTGCTCCCGCTATAGGCTGTCGATAAATTATCGATTGAGCCCAACAGCTGGTAAGGAAGGCTGGAGACCACGTGTTGCAGTGAATATAAATAAATATAAACACTCACTGACACACGATTGCTAGCAACAAATTATGCAAAAAGCAAAATTTGTTGACACAAAAAGCACAATAACTGGTCACCAACACTTCACTTACAGTAGTCAAAGAGTCAAGAGTTTACTCAAGTGTGTAACAACAATCGCTGTAACAACAAAACAGCAATGCGATGCACACACAAATTCACACAGCACAACAACAAAGTCACTGTGAGTCAATAAGGCAACAGTAGGCACAGCAAGCAGCGACGTGGAGCAAAAAAAAAGGGAGTAGGTCTCGGAACCCCCGACAGAAGTGAAACAAACAAAATTAACATGTTACTGTCAACGTAAATGCAGTTAACATGATTCAAAATATAATTCATTCATTCATACAAAATGGAAGTGTTTAATAATAATTAAATTTTGTGATAGTTATTAAAAAATGAATAATAAATAACAATATCTATATATTAATATTGAATTTATTTATTTATACAAAATATTCTCAGAACATTTTCAAAAAATATTTAATAAAAATATGTACAGTCAATGATTCGTTATAAAATTAATTTGTCACAGCCAAGACATTTTCATCGCTTACATCATTGGTATTATCATTCGAAACTGTTGGTTTGTAATAACTGAAAAATGAAAAATATGTATCAGAACTTAAGTGATTGATAAATCTTCCAAATACAGCATCAATGGTTGTTCCTGCTTTAGTCGTAGGCTCAGCAATATGAGTGAAAATATCTAAATTAAGTATTTTCTTCATAAAATTAATAAGTTGCTGTCCTTCATTTGTTGAAAAATTAACGTTAAAATCTCCAGATATTATCATTGGTATTTTATGAAAATTTTCTTCCAATATAATAGAACCTCTTTCCGTGTAAGGTAAAAGAACTCTGTGAATGAACTTCATAATACTTGCTAGCTTGCTGTTCGGCGAAATATAAATAGCGACCATAATAATTTTTTCCCCATTCGACAAAATGCAATCCGCAGCACATAAATCTCCGAGTCGACGAGCGTCCAAACTCATCCGCACGAAAAGAGCACGCCCTGGGTGGCACACTGGCCGAAGAAACAGGCAAAAAGCGAGGAGCAAGAGGCGGTGCGTCTGCACAGTCTCGCAGAGAAAGCTGAGCTGAAAGAGAGAGCAGAGAGAGCAGAGAGAGAGGGAGAGAAAGAGAGAGAGAGGGAGAGAGAGAAAGAGAGGAGGGTAGGGAAGATAAAGGGAACACCCGCACGATCATTGCGACGGAGGATTGCCCCGCGCAGCTGTAGCCACGTATATATTGTAACATTGCATTTTACAATGATACAAAGTTAGCATGCTAAGATTCAAATTGGGGGGAAATAGACCATGCGAGCGTTCCAGGTCGGTTCGAAAACGGATTCTCAGTTAGAGAATTCAATACGTTTCGTCTTGTTTTTTTGATTCACGCGCGTCAAGCGGAAGCTGCCAACGGCGCTCAGCCGAGCCGAGCGCAGAGGAGAGAAAACACGGCGCCATGATGGCTATGGGAGAAAGGTGGTTGAAGTTATCTGTACCAGGCAAAAACGAGAAGGATGTGGATGCGTTGGACTACGGGATCATGCACAAAAAATTCATAGGACTTTTTACAATGCATCAGGGATACAGATGCATTGCCAAGAAACCGGCGAGAAGAAACTGCGTAGTAGCGGCCGGGTAGGCGCGCGCGCGGATTGGTAAAAAGAGTGCGTAGCGGGCCAATGGGAGCGCGCGGCAACAGGGCCCAGTGCAGAGTTGTCTTTCTCATAGTTTCAATAAAGTTTCCTATTCATTCACAGAATAACTGGTCGTCTTGAGTCATTTGCGTACGTTTTCCTTATCTCCCCATTTCAGTGATTGCAAAGCAAAGGGCTGGAGCTCAAACCCACGGCCCCCTCTCTCCAAAGTTCCTGAGTAGCTGAGTGGCCGGCAACATCGTCGAGGGCGAGGTGAGAAAAGGAGAGTTATCTCCGATACCTGCGGGTATCTGGCGCTCTCACCTGCGCTCCGAGAAGCGAGAGTTTTTGATCACCAAGGAAGGTTACAATATATACATATATATCTGGGCACGATCGGCCGGCTCCTCTAATCAGCGCATTCTCCAAATCTCGGCCTTCCGGGATTCAACACGGGCCGCTATCTGGCCGCCTAATCTCCCGGGCTCTAACTCTCCTTCTCTCTTTGCCTGCCTGCCTGCGTGCCTGCCTGCAGTTTCTCCCGCTCGCTCGCGCACACACATCAGAGAGAGATTAGATTAGATTAGATTAGATATGTTTATTTATGTACATTATGTTGTACAATAAAAATGATAGTGGAGTAAAGTATACATATGGTAAAAACAAATAAAGCAAATATATAATACATAGTTTAACTAAAAATAGGTGAGATGAAATAGGTAAGTGTGTTAGAGTGAGAGTGTGACGAGTGCAGTGAGGGTGCATGAAGAACAGTAAATAAAATGAATGAGGTAGATGGAATGACTTAAGTAATAAGAGAAAAACCTTCGCGGTCAAAAATAAATTTAAAGATGTGGTGCTTAAACGAGGCGAATGAGTCGATGTTGCGAATATGAGTGGGGAGATTGTTCCAGATGTAGGTCGAGCTGATGAAGAATGAGTTCCTGGTCGACTCCAGTCTGAACGGGGGAACAACCAGGGGCCTTTGACACTCACCCCTCACAGGCCTTTGGCTAGTATTTAGCTGATAGCGATTCACAAGGTAAGTTGGCCTACCACTGGCCAGGATTTTGTAGAGAGTACAAGCCGAGAAGTACTCCCTACGACCAGAGCCAGTGAGCCAGCCAAGCTGACGCCTGTAAGGAGTGATGTGCTCGCGCCTCTTTACACCATAGATGTATCTGATCCCCGTGTTGAGGATACGCTGAATAAGGAGATCCTGTTCATCGGACAGGTCAGAGAGCACTAGAGAGCAGTAGTCTACCACGGGAAACAAAAGCGCCTGAATAAGGTGCTTTCTGAGCGCAAGGGTGGTGCTGCGCCTGAAATGGTGGAGGCGATACATAAGCGAGTTGGCTTTTTTGCAGATGGAAAGAACATGCAGCTTCCAATCCGGTTTGGCGTCCAGCACCACACCAAGGCTGCGTACAGAAGATTCAATTGGGACCGGGGTGCCATTTATCACTATGGAGTGGTTTTGTGCCGATTTGGAGAATTGATTGATGTAAAAGCCAGTGCCAAATACAATTGCTTTGGTTTTTTCAACATTGAGTTTGAGATGATTGAGAGCGGCCCACTCAGCGATACAAGAACCGACTCTGCTTAGGACAGCAAGCGCCGCGTCAAGGTCAGACAGGTTGCACTGGAGATACACCTGAAGATCATCAGCATAGACAATATACTTGATGTTAGCAGGGAAGTGTCTAGCCACATCACTTATATAGAGAGCAAACAGCAGGGGGCCGAGGACTGAGCCTTGGGGGACGCCACAGTTGACGTCGCGAAAGTTAGAGCGGTGACCGATCCGGCCCCTCACTGCCTGCCTCCTAGCGCCAAGGTAGGACCCGAGCCACCTTAGCGCGCCCGATGAAAAACCCATACCAGAGAGTTTGCGTAAGAGCGTGACGTGGCAGACCGTATCGAAGGCCTTGCTGAAATCGAACAGGAGCATCGCAGTCACCATCCTTCTGTCCCTGCCGCAGCGAATGTCATCAGTGAGTTTGAGTAGAGCTGTCTGTGTACTATGCCCGGCACGGAAGCCAGATTGGAACTCATCAAGGAGATTATTTGCTTCAACGTAAACAGTGATTTGATCCGAGGCAATTCTTTCAAGTGTTTTTGACAGAAAACTAAGAAGAAAGATAGGGCGGAAATCACCCAGGCAAGTGGGAGAGGGCACCTTGTTAAGAGCAAGCACAAGAGATTGTTTCCAGCTACAGGGAAAAATAGACTGGGATAGCGAGAGATTGAAGATTTTAACAAGATGCGGCCCAAGGGAGGGGAGCGCCGCATGAACGAACCTCTGGGGAATCTCATCAACGCCCACCGCCTTCGACCTCTGTCGGACAATGGCCCTCTCAAGTGTCTGAAGCGTGATTTCTGAAAAGTTGAAACCGGTCGAGTGCTCAGGGAGCTCAGACAGGTAGTGAGCAAGCGAGGGTGCCAGAGCGTCATAAGAGGTCGAGGCAAAGTGAGCATTGAGATCATCCACGGAGAAGTGCGACATGTTGCTCTCGTGATCCGAGCAGATTCCCAAATGCCTGAGTTCCTTCCAGATTTCCTTGGGGTCGGATAGGCCTCCGATCCGGTCATAGTAGTAGTCAAGTCGCGCAGATTCTATAAGTCGATGGGTCTCGTCCCGTACCCGTCTGTAGTGGAGCAAGTCTAAGTAGCATTTTGTACGTTTGTAGCGTCTGTAGAGTCGATTGCGTTCCTTAATGAGCTGAGAGTGATCGTTGGTGAACCAAGGATGCCTGCGTTTCTTACTATGTTTAACTGTTTTTAAGGGCGCAAAAGAGTCAAGTGCAGAATTTATGTGAGTATAGAGGCAGTCAAAACCGTTTGAGAGTGAGCAGTCGGAGTCATCGAAGGCTGACCAATCACAGCCAGCCAGGTAATCATTAAGGGCAATCGGATCGATTGATTTAAAATCACGATACGAGTAGTCAGACTGAATAACCTTAGGAATAGAAATATCAAGGGTGGCGCTGATCCAGTCATGCCCTGCGATGAAGGGGGTGTCAGATTTGTGGAAGTCAAGTACTGTATCAAGTTCGTCGATGATGCAGAGATCAAGCCAAGTGTCGGAGTCAAGGCTATGATGAGTGGCACCATAGCGAATTAGTGCAAGGGAGTTCTCGTCCAAGAACCCACGTATGATATTTGCATCAGTGCTAGACGATAGCTGATCTGCGTTAAAGTCGCCAAGTATGACCTTGGAGCTGTAGTCGTGCATATACATCGCGAGGTCCTGGAAGAGGTTAGTTCCCTGCACAAGTGGAGCATGGGGCGGACGGTATACCACACCAGTGAATATCGGATTACCCCCCCTGGGAGTGATCTCGCAGAGGATGTATTCGGGCAAAGTTTCGAGTGGTGTCCAGATTTCTGTCGAGGTGCGGAGTATAGTAGCGGAAAGCGAATTATGGATGAACCATGCGCCACCTCCTCCACTGGTTCTGCGATCTCGCCTTAACAGGGTAAAATCATCAAAAGCAATGATGTGATCCTCAATGTGGGGGGCCAGTTTGGTTTCAGTCACAGCTATTACGTGGAAATAAAGGCGAGAGGCAACGAAGCGCCTGATCTCTCTAATGTGAGCACTAATAGAGTTCGCATTGAAGTGCCAGACGCGGAGTCCCTCCCTCACGGCCGTCGTGGAGTTGAGCAGGGATTGATGATGCGAGTTAGTAAATGAGCTGTTAGAGGATGATTTCGGCGAAGCGATGGGCTGTGATGTGTGCGAAAGATCGGTGAGATGAGTGTGAGATAATGAGTTGATGGGACATGAGTGAATTATTCCGGAGAGGATAAAAAACGCTCCAGATCAGCAAGTGAAGAAATGCGAGTGGCTGTGTCCCCTTTTTTCCTTCTGGCGAAGATGGCTCCTTGATGGATATACGATGTGCAATCACCGCCCTGACCGTTGTGCTCCCTCAGCTTAGCACGGACGGTACGATGAAGAGAATGAGTTTCTTTGGGAAGAAACTCATTGACGTTGAGTGGAACATTTTCTATGGGGAGAGGCACTCCCGCCGCCTCAAGCAGATCGCTGCTGATGCTAGAGGTCATTACCTTACCTCTCCTGATTTTGGCACGAATGATGTTGGTGACGTGGGCTGGGGAGGTAAGGGTGACCACCAGCAAAGGCCTGCGGTACGGTGGTGGCGCCGAGGTGGACTGCTGCACTGCCGAGGACGCAGAGGTGGGAGGGTCGCTAGAAGCAACCTGACGAGGCCGGATGTAGCGAGCAGTTGCCATGTCCGAGGGCAGGAGACCACTGTGGATGGTAGAGAGAGCGGCAAAGGCGAGCTTCCGAAGATCAGCCCCGGCTTCAACGTCGAGTCCAGTGAGAACAACGTCCGCAGAGAGCTCCCTGTGCTGGCTACATAGAGAGAGAGAGAGAGAGAGAGAGAGAGAGAGAGAGAGAGAGAGAGAGAGAGAGAGAGAGAGAGAGAGAGAGGAGAGAGAGAGAGAGAGAGAGAGAGAGAGAGAGAGAGAAGAGAGAGAGAGAGAGAGAGAGAGAGAGAGAGAGAGAGAGAGAGAGAGAGAGAGAGAGAGAGAGAGAGAGAGAGAGAGAGAGAGAGAGAGAGAGAGAGAGAGAGAGAGAGATAGATAGATATGTTTTATTGTATAAAATATACAAAAATGGTAGTTACATAGTATCAGTCATCTTTTTAAAATATCAGTCATTTAGTTAAAATATATATCACATATCATCCTTGTCAGACTTCTTAAACTAATTATCACAGATAACGCGTCAGTAAAGGTATAAATTTATACAGCTAGTCATGAGATTTGAACTATTTAGTCGTAGCGTCAATCTTTATAAGAAGACATTCATTCAGTTCTAATTCTAAAAAATAGTTTCTTATAGAACATTTAAAACTTAATAAGGACGGCAGGTTTCTATCAGAGGAGCGAAGGGAGTTCCAGAGGTGTGCCGCCTGCACCTGGAAGGAATTTATTCCGAAATCATTCCTCATTTTGGGGACCGAGAGTTCCGGTGCATCTCCCCTCGAGGGCCTTGTGGACACATACCTAGTGAAGAGGCTCAGAAGGTACTCCGGCTGACGAATGCGCAGGATCTTGTACAAAAGTACAGCCATAAAATATTGCCTCCTAATATCCGTGCGCATCCAGCCAAGCTTGGCCCTGTAAGGAGTGATGTGTTGGTCCCTCCTCACACCAAAAACATATCTCACACATGAATTTTGTAGTACCTGTATTCTGTGTTTTTATTCTTGAGATGCGTCGAGGTATACCGCAGAACAATAGTCGAGATGAGGGAACAGCAGAGCCATTGATAAGCGTCTACGAAGGACCTCAGTCGTGTATTTGCGGAAAAATCTCAGACTATACATGGTTCTATTGAACTTCTTTGTAATTGCATCGGTGTTTTGACGCCAGGATAGAGTTTCGTCAAGCACCACGCCGAGATCCTTGACCGTATCAGAGAACGGCACGCGAGCCTCGCCGATCCCAATGCCGGATACATAAAGTGCTTCTTTGTGCAGAAGATTAATATAATATAAGGACCCGAAAGCTATGGTTTGAGTTTTTCCGGCATTAAGTACCAGCGAAGCCGCGTCAGCCCAACCCGACACGGCCGTAGCCGCCTTCTCAAGCAACGCTACACCCTCAGCCAGTCTATTCAGTGGAACCTGAGTATAAATTTGTAAGTCGTCAGCATAAAGCATACGCTCAACGCCCTCAATGTCAAGTACGTCACGTAGGTCATTAATGTATATGCAGAAGAGAAGCGGCCCGAGGATCGACCCCTGTGGCACCCCAAGGTTCGTGGCAAGCCACGAAGATTTGCCAAAACTCTTTGTTATAACTATTTGCTGTCTATCCGTGAGATATGAGTGGAACCACGAGAGAGCAGTCCTCGCAAAGCCGATATCCCTCAGACGCTTCAGCATTCTGGAATGAGAGAGAGAGAGAGAGAGAGAGAGAGAGAGAGAGAGAGAGAGCGTGTATACGCCACGCACAGCGCTGGAGAAAGAGAGAGCGTGTATACAGCACCCACAGCGCTGGAGAGAAAGAGAGCGCACACGAGTATAGGCGCTCAGCACAGGAGAGAGAGAGAGAGAGAGAGAGAGAGAGAGAGAGATAGCTGCACGCAGCTAAGCAGCGGCAGCGGGCAACCAGCGCCGACGAAAGGAGAGCGGCCCGGCTCATTGCCGAAAGGCGAAGGGCCACTCGCTCTATCTCGAGAGAGCCACGATAGCGATCGAACGCGACTCGCGAACAACGTGCACCGAGGTCACGCGAGCCGATACGGAATGCGATCCCCGCACCCGGGATCGCCGCAGCAATGATGGTGCGGTACAACGGCGACGGGCAGCAACACCGCCCGGGGCCGACCAGCCGTCCAGCCGACGACGCCCAGGAGGAGCACGCAGCGTGGACGAGAGGCGAGCGCCGACGAGCAGCGCAGGCGGAGAGCCGACGGGCGCCTGACCGAGAGACCGTCATCATGGTGTGAGTGAGTACGGCAAGTTTTCTCAGCGGCAACCGGGACTCTCTCTTCTCTCTCTCGCACGTATGCGAATGTTTTCTCACCCGCGTGCGCGACGGCTTGTTTAGCCGAATATGAAATCGAACGATATTGCGCGGACGTATTTATGATAATAATCACGCGACACCCCTTGCAGGGAAATTCCTCGTAGCCAGCACCCAACCTCGCAACCTGGTATAATACATTTGACGTACTGATTACGAAAATCATAGTGAGAATTGGCGCAAATCCCATTTTTATGGGGAAAACTATAAAAACCCCATAAAATAGTTCATAGCTCCGATTCAGTTGAAACTCAATGTACTTAAGTATTTTGATGTGCTGATTACGGAAATCATAGTGAAAATTGGCGCAAATCCCATTTTTATAGGGAAAACCATAAAAAGCCATAAAAACCATAGAAAACCATAAAAAAACAAAAAAGCCATGAAACAAGTATTTTCGTGGCAGACTTCGTCTTGCCTTAAAAAACTAATCTAAATAACCCAATAAACTCAAAGTTCCCAACAGAACTGCAGAAAGATCGCCTTTTTCTAGCAGATTTAGTTTTACCTTCAAAAAATAACCCAAATGACCCAATAAACTCTAGATCCTCGACAGAACTGCAAGTGGATCGCATTTTTGTGGCAGACTTCGTTTTTCCTTAGAAAAAAATTACCCAAATAACCAAAATAACCAAAATAACCCAAATAACCCAAATAACCCAAAAATAACTCAATACCAAACCCACAACATGTTGAAACGATAGAGAATAATGAATTAGAACCACTTTTAGCTCAACCTAGAACCAACGACGAGGACGTAGTGGTTATATGGTCCCACATTTCTTCATGACTTTTTTCATATATTTTCGTGGTTTTTTATTTTCTTGTGATTTTTTTTTTTTTTTTCATGACTTTTACCATATTTTTTTGTATTTTTTTTCTTTTTGTGATTTTTTGATTTCTTGATTTGGTCAGAGGATCAAGAACAACATCTAATCTGGAATGTATTTTTTGGGGGATTGATTTTGAATTTTTTTTGTATTATTTTGTTTTTTGATTTGTTGATTTTGTGAGAGAATCAAGAGCAATGTATAATCCCCATTACCAAGGGTAGCAGATCTTCATGTCTCGTATCAATTGCTCGAATGGATCTACCCCCATTTTCTTGACTCGCCATCGCCATAGCAATTCACAAAGGTGGTCGTCAAAATTTATTTTTTGTACCCCGCCACGAGAGAGAAATCGCCTCAGCCACTGCCAAGAAGACTCAAAGTTTTGAGTGTGAGCTCCAGTTCCAGGATCAACAAACGCCTCAGAATGATTCACAGTTTTATTCACAAATCCATGATCACAAAGGTTTATATAACCCTTTCAACAATCGGTATGGATTTCTGTACCCTGTGCGATGTGTTTTTTATCAAAGCAATCAATAAATCTTGATCTCTTTTTGTATCGGAACAGATCTCCAACCGATACTTGTGAGCATGACCCTTTTGAATCATCCCAAGGATCCACGACCCTTCCACAATACGCCTTCTCTCATAATTTCGACGTCCAATTTTGCACTCGTCAATTTCGACGACTCCATTAACACCTCCAATTTTTCCTTCTTCTTTCAGATGTTCATCAAGAGCAGCTATATAGACTTCTCTGCAAGAAGAGAATCTGTCGGCGACTGTTTCTCTTGGAATTTCTTGCCCACCAAGAATACTACTTTCACGTAATGTTCCGCGTTCAGAGTCTCAAATACTATGAATTCGATAAAATTTCCATTACTTCTAATCTGCGGTCCCTGTTTCATACAATCAGCCTTCCGATTAAAGAGTCTCTTGGTCCTCATCTGTTCTTGACAAAATTGCGTCTTTGCGGGCAGTTTTATGAAGAGAGGAAAAAGAGCCCTAACTTCATGACTACCCACGATCCGCAAATACCACCTATTTGGCTCCGCGACTCTGTTCAGAAAATCGATTTTTTGAGGCTTTCAAAACTCTTTCCCCTTCGTGATCGACTTTTTATATCATTTTTAGATATTTTATGGAGTGTTTAAACCAATAAAAAAAAAAATTGGGGAAAAAGTCACGAAGGCATATTAACCCTCAAACATGCACTGTCGCTTACTTACAGTTGGAGTAGTTTTGGGAAAAGTTTTCAGATCAATATCATTATATTGTTCTCCAGTGGGTTTTGAGCTTCATCGTGTGCAACCGATCAATCTTCAATGTTAATTTTCAGCACACTGAAAATTAACTGCGTTCTGAGTTATCCCTAATTTAGCGAAGAAATATGCATTTTTCCGTATTTTCACGGATAAATCAATAATAATGAGATTTAAAAAAATGATTCATTGAAGAATTGTGTTCTTGATGAAATTCCGCACAAGATGGCATTGGTTGCATTTCAGAAAACATCATTTTAGAACGTGCTATAGCTTACATAACATTAAAAAAGCAACGAAATGTTTACATATTTTTACTGGTAACTGATTGGAATGGTTGCCGTTCGAGATTTCAGTACTTCATTATTATACAATCATCCTTGCAAAATTTCATTAGATTCGGATGATTAGTTTTTGCGCAATCCAATAGTTAATAAATTGTTCTGCGGGAATTATCGACATTGTTGAATCCGGAATCTAGCCTGAAATCGGTCGCCAATTTCTTTCAATATACTTTCCAAGTTAATCTCTCGATCGGCATAGTTATTTCTATGATTCTACATACTTTTACAACATTAGGATTGTTTTTGTAAAATTGGCCAAATATGACCTTATAAAAAAATTGAAGTATTATGCGAATGGTCGATCTTTGAGGGCCAATCCAGAGTGAAGAAAAGGAAAAATCACAAAATCCAATCGAATGGATTCGTACTGTTTTTTTATAATATTCATGCGACAGATAGTGGTTTATAAGCAAGTTTATCTTTTATTTAAGCTCTGGAAACTCGGCTGAGTTTCATTTCAGCTGTACATATGACTCAAAATTTGGTCTCTTATTATTCCAATACATTACTAGACTTAGCCTTGTTGAAAAAAAATACATGGATATCCTAGTAGGAAATCCACGTGGATTGAACTAGGATCCTACTTGGAATTTCTAACAGAAAATTGAGATTGATCCACATGGATTTTATGCATATTTAAGTGGATTTTTCACGAATCTATGTGGATTTGTTAGCGAACTACATGGATTTTTCAGAATTGATTTTTGCCAATCCACGAGGATTTTCATTCAATTCACGTGGATTTTTCAAGAATCCACGTGAATTTTCCAGAATTTATTCTACCAAATCTACGTAGATTTTATGGAAATGGATTCCTGAAAAATTCCACGTGGATTCCTAAGAGCATACACGTGGATTGATTGAAAATCTACGTGGATTGACCAGAAATCCCCGTAAATTTGCTAAGATATATTCTGGAAAAGCCACGTGGATTCCTAAAAAATCCACATGGATTCTTCAAAAATCCACATGAAATCTCCGAAAATCCACGTGGATCCCTAAAAAATCCACATGGATTCTTCAAAAATCCACATGGAATCTTCGAAAATCCACGTGGATTCCCAAAAAACTACGTGGATTGATCAAGAATCCACATGGAATCTTCGAAAATCCACGTGGATTTGCTAGGATAAATTCTGGGAAATCCATGTGGTTCGCGAACAAATTCACAGAGATCCGCGAAAAATCCACGTAGATTTGCGTAAAATCCATGTGGATTGATGTCAAATCCTAATGGATTTTCTATTAGGAATTCCAAGTAGGATCCTAATTCAATCCTCGTAGATTCCCTACTATCCATGTATCTATTTCAACAGGGAGTTGATAATACAGTGTTTATATTTTCAAATGACAGTCTTTGAGGAAGTAATACGTGTATGTGTATGCTTGGATATTTGGTTTCCAGATTAGTGAATCTGTATTTAGTGGAGGCCGCAAAAGTTTGTCCGCTGTGATTTTCGGAGAAATTTTCGACGCTCTGCGTTATACAGTTCACATTCCCATAAAATATGGTTTATGTCGGGGCTCGTATTGCCACATGAGCAGTTCAAATTCATTACAATGTTAACACGGGACAATGATGCATTTTGATTATAATGGTTCGATCTTATTCGGCTGATTACTACGATAGTTTCTCGGATCAGTTTTTGTTTTGTATACCATGGAAATGACTGATTTTATACAAGTTTGAGGAAAAATGAATGTCTTCTGAGCAGCCTTGATTAGTTATAAAATCGTGAGTATACAGTTTGGCCGCTTTTTCGAAATCTCTGTAGAAATCTGTGGAGGGGATTTTGAACGTAGGCCATTCATTGGAGGTCGGAGCTTCCTCCACTAATTGGTGATATTTTCCCTTGATTCCGAGGATATATGCATTAGTATTGACATTACAGTCAATCTTCTGAAGAAACTGGAGGACACTGAGAGAGTCAGAGAAAATGAAGATATCTCTATTTGTTGTATCTAAGACTATATCGAGCGCTAAGTAGAGAGCGACGCACTCTGCAGTAAATATACGTCTACCATTATATTTGAATCTTCGATTTCTTTTTTGTTATTTTTTTATTTATAGTCTCCGATTTCTTTTGAGTTTTTCCTAAATTCCGCATTTATTAAGATTGAGCTTATTAAAGTAGTGTACTATAAGGTTTTCGGTAGTCTCTGAAAATTATTTTACATTTATTTTACTTTTCTTTTTACTGTTTACATAGTATTTCTGAAAACTCTTATACAGCGATGAAGTATTATTAGATAAGGCTTTACTAAGATGCCGGTCACATAGATATCTTACCCAGTCTTCAATCGAAGGTAGTTTCGATTCTCCTAACAATATATTAGTTGGCGTGGTTTTTCGGTATCCTAGAGCTATTCTCATCGCAGAGTATTGTTTTTCTTTCGAGTTTTTTTTTCATTTGTTTCTTGAGCGGAAAGTATGAAAATAAACAGTATCCTATAATAGATCGTACGTAGCTTTAATATATAATCATTAAAGTTTTTGGGTCTGCACCCCACCATGTGGCACACAAATATTTCATCATGTTTATTGCTCTATTGCATTTACAGATAATTCCATTTATGTGTGGCGTAAAGGGTATTTGAAAGTCAAAGTAAATGCCTAGGAACTTAGCAGTTGGGCTGGATTTGATTACGTGATTATCGATTGAAATTCAAGTTTCACCTGGAAGAATTGCTTCTGTATGAAAATGCAGTAAGATTTTTTGTGGGGCACGATCGAGGCCCAATTCGGCTAAATTGTTTTCTAATATGTTTACTGATTTTCAAGCTAGATTCAATGGTGTAAGTTTTGAAAAAACTCCAATGTCATCTGCGAATTCCGGAACCATTATGTATTTCGGTAGATTTTTCGTGATACAAGCTACGTAGATGATATAGAGGATAGGGCTTAGTACTCCTCCTTGGGGGACGCCTTTGTAAGTTCTTCTAAAGGATTGATTTAGCTCGCTAAAAATATGTCTTCCAAATGTGATGAACTTGACGAATCGCACAATGCTCTTCGAGCAGCCTCGTATTAGCCATAGTATGTCGATTATTACAATATCAATTATTCCCGTTACATCTAAATCCATCATCAAGTTCATCACATTATCAGAGCATGATCTGCCTTTTCGAAAACCTGCCTGACTTTTCGGTAGTATGTTGAATTCAATGAACCACTGGAGTGTATTTTTGTGGAGTGTTTCAACAAACTTGCATATGCAGGATGTCAGTGATATTGGTTTGACCTCTTTATTACTGTCTTTGTCAATGAAATGTACGAGAGATTCTTTTCAGGAGTCAGAAAATTGACCTCCATCGTGCATTTGATTGAATATATCCAATAACAAAATATGGAATTTAATTGGAAGTTTTTGAATCGATTCGTAATCAATGCCGTCTTTTTGGGGGGCGGAATAGGGGTTTTTCGATTGCAGTGCGAAGTTGAATTCTGAATAACTGAAATGATAGTCAGAGAAATTGTTATTGTTTCAGTATGGCATCCAATTGGGATCTGTGCTGACCTAGTCCAGGCTGATATTGTAAAAGGCACTCATCTTTATGTTATGATTTTGCTTATTTTTTTTGTGTTCGTGAGTTCAGTTTTGAACCATGATTTCATAAATATTTTACATTTATCCCAAACGTATCGGGGACTAGTGCGATAATTAATGCTCTGAGCGAATCACTCGAAGCACTCCTTCTCTTTATACTAAGATGATTTTTTGGCTGTCGCACAAGCGATTTTGTACAGTATCAAATCGTGCAATGGACCTGTAAACTCTCACCATTAAAATGCTGCGCGTCTCAAGCGTTTTACCTTCGAGCATTCTTCATCCCACCAGGGTACAGGGTTTTTATTTTCTTTTTCGATTTAGTGGGAAAATTTTTTTTTCTCGGAGTGCTATCCATTAAGGCTTTTGTCACAGCGTCCATAAAATTCTGATGTTTTGATTTCGCGTTCAAGTTATCGTATTCGGTACACACACACACACACACACACACACACACGCGCGCGCGCGCGCGGGTTTATTTATTATCAATATCAAATATCTATCTTTGAATCAATCTAGCGTTCAGTCACCGTGTCGACCGAGATATCTAACTTCTATAGCGTAAATCTGTATAAAACCCGTAAAAACGGTACGTGATGAGAAAGAGCTGTAAGCGCGCCGGGAGCTCGACTCAGAATGGGCCGGTGGCGAGGCGAACGGGCTGGCGGTGGAGGGGACAAGCAGCTATAGGCTGACGCGCCAGTGGCTCGCAGCGTGAGCCGTATATGTGTGAGGCTTGATGCGACCACACATTTCTGACAGCTTATTATAGATTATTTATATACAAATTCCAGTTTGTACGTTTCGATTTGATTTTGAATGCTTTTCTTTCGTGCTTGCCCTAGGTTTCATCTAGTACATTAACATCTATTGCGTGATCTATGTTCATTGTTGAAATCACTAGGTCAATATTGGTTCTTTTATTTCTATGAATATCTATCCGAGTCTCAGTGTCGTTACTATGCGAGAATAAATTGTTATCATTGATGCTATGGAGAAACCTCTCCTCATTTTGGTCTGTTTTATTACAATTCCAGGAGGTATTGTGTGCGTCAAAGTCGCCAAATAAAATGCAGTTTTCTCTATTTTTCATGTGTGATATCTTTATTTTCTTTGAACGCTAAATCATTTTTGATGAGAATAAGAATGCTACCGTGAGAATCTTGTTTTCTGTCTCTTCTATAAGTAGTAAAACCAGTGATGAAAAATTCTTCGCCCGGTTTGAGCCACGACTCAACACAAACGAATATGTCAATTTCTTTCAATGCAGAACACAATTCTTCTATTTTGTTTAGGATACTCCTGGCATTCCAAAACAAGATATTTAGTTTCGTTTCTGGAACAATGATGTTGATTATTTCGTTTCTGCCTCGGAGCTGTGGTCTTTGTCGCACTCTTCTAGTTTCGTGGGATGGGCTAGAACGTTTCTGATTCTTGTCAAACGTGATTAAAGTCCTCGATTTGTAATGAAACTGCATACTTCACTCAGCAGGTAAACTAGTGCAGGAAGGTTTTCTGTGTATATTGCTGACAGTTCGTTCCAATCATCATATTGATATGTTTCGTATACGAAATCGGTGTGGTTTCCAAAGTCAAGGATAATTTGTCTTGTTGGCAACAATATGTTTTCTTGCAGGTTCGAGTTTGGAAGTAATTTTTTCTCTGGTCTGGACGTCTGAGTTTTTTTTCGATATTTTAGTTTAACCTTGAGCTGTAGTTGATTTTTTATTTCCCTGTGTGTGTTCTCCAGAACCAGTACTGGTAAAGGTTAAGGATAAAGGTCTTTTCAATCTACTAGTTATAATCTCTTGGCTCATGTCGTTTTCGGTACTGATATTTAAAGAGGTCTGTTCATCGATTGTTGTTTCTGTAATAGCCTGAGATATCTGATTTTCATTGGTATTACAGTGTATGGCCAAGTGCCCTTCTTATCCGCACAAGAAGCACGTTAGCTCTTCACTTGAAAGATATATCCAGTGTGTTGCATTATTGTATTGAATCATTATTGAAGTGGGTAATTTTTCCAGATCTGCCTTCATGTTTACGATTGCTGAGGGAGGCTTGATGTTTACTTTGGCGAGCTCCTGTATGATGAGGTTTGGTGGAATACACGGATGAACGTTTGCAGCATTGCAACGCTACGTAGTCGAATCCCAAATTTTTTCTCAATTTCTCGGGCAGAGCAAACTCATGTTTTGCTTCGCAGTCATGGGAGAGACGTGGGAGAGGTGCGACAAATAACCGGCCATGATGACTCGAACGTCTTCTTGTGATAAATGCTGAAAGGTTATCGGTATTTGGATCTCTGTTAGAGCCACGGACGGCCATGACCCGTAAATCGTATCTGTTGAAGTAGCTGCGTGACGAAATTAGTTGTTGTGTTGTCAGGATAATAATGCATACTGCTGTTGCTCGACAGCATGACGTAGAATTGGTCTTTTATTTTAATTTTTTCACTTTGCTAGCTTTGATCCACGAATGTAGCCTTTCCAGCTGACGAAATATTTTTTGGGTTTTCCTTTACAATGAGTTTACAAAACTTCATCTATTTCAAAAACATCGTTCTCCTATTTCAAACATTGTTTTTTCGTACTCTGCTCAGCTCCTCTTCATAAAAAAAACATCAATTTCCTGACCTTTTTGATCTTTCAGGAAATATACACGAGCTGCAGCATTGTCGAGTGTTAACAATGCAGGTGTCATTCTGGTTGCCGAATGTCTACTATGATTGTAAGACTCAGTGTTATTTTGCAGGATGTCGACGTATTCCCGTGTTTTCTTGTGCGTCAAGTATCGCCACATCCGCTCTTTGATGGTTCTCATCAGCCTTCCCACGACTGCAGCTTTCGAAAATCAAAAGAAAGAATTTCTGAACTTAAAAAATGTAAGAACGACCTACTGCCTGTACCACTTGTCTCGTATTGTCCTGCATATTGCCTGTCCCATATTGTCGAAAATAGTACCCATAGTATTGATTGGAACAATGTTAAAATTATGGAGAGAGAAAAAAATTATCATAAAAGACTTATTTCCAAGATGCTTCACATTCACACACATACGAGGGCTGTCTGGAAAGTATCAGGCCTACGTTTATATCTTCGCGTCATAGTGTTCGAGCGACCTCAGCCAGACAGAAACGTCAACAGTAAGGCTTCACGAATCTGTTGGTTACTTACTGACACCTGCCAGACGTATAGTTCATGCGCAGCGTGTCTCTGTTAACAGTGTCTTTTTCACGTTCGTCGGATTTTTTTATTGTCAAAAATGACTGAAAAACAAGATCATAAAATTTTGCTTCCAATCTTGTGTAGCTGTTTTTGAGCAAACACAATATCGTATTACTTCGACAACCTCCATACAGTCCCGACATAGCTCCTTGTGACTTTTGGCTGTTTCGAAAACTCAAAAAACCACTCAAAGGACACCGATTCGATGATAAAACAATGGTGGAAAACAATGCGACGAGTATACTTAAGGCTATCCCTAAAAGTGAGTTTCAGAACTGTTTTGAAAAGTGGAAACATCAATGGAACCGTGTTATTCAATCAAGTGGGGATTACTTTGAAGGGTGCCACCCATCAGATGATGGAGAATAACACTAGCACGAAAATATAAAGGTAGGCCCGATACTTTCCAGAGAGACCTCGTATTTAACAGAAAGGAAGATCTACATTCACCCAGCCACACATACAAGAAGATCAATACCCTTTTCCACAACAAACGTCCTAGCACCGGTGACTCCATATAAGAACACGTCGTTTCAACTTTACTCGCAGATACAAATTTGACGATGGCAGTAGAAGTCAGTTCCTTCCACTCCCTAATTTTAATAATGTATTAATTAATTTCTACACTGATGAGAAAAATTGTTCGCTCTTGATATAACATATTTAAATGGTGTTTGTGATGTTTATTGTTGTTTTTTTTTGTGATAATAACTAGCTTTATGAGGCCGGTGAACCAAGCTGGCGAAACGTCGCAAAATACAAGTA
The DNA here is from genome assembly GCA_020882685.1 of Aphelinus atriplicis. Lineage (NCBI taxonomy): Eukaryota > Metazoa > Arthropoda > Insecta > Hymenoptera > Aphelinidae > Aphelinus > Aphelinus atriplicis. Next base: position 2,646,692 of record JAJGQD010000006.1, read on the forward strand.
TATATGGAGTTTTTATTTGAGCTCCATATCACGGATTGGCCCTCAAAGATCGCAACTATAACGAATTTAGAAAAATAAGTCATATAAATCATAGTCTTATGTATTTATTTCTTACAATTATTGTATATTGATTCAAGAACAAGCCAAATCACACTGCCAGCCACGGCAATACGTCTCTTTTGATTTCTCTTGATAAGGAACAGAAGGAAAAAAATTATCTTCCGAAAATATTCGCACGCTTGAATCCGTATGGGTCACTTTTTCCATCTTCCGCGAACCATCTCTTTCCGTAAACAGGTTTTCATATTTTTGTCTCTTGCAACGTAACAACATCGTGAAAAGTTGTTCGTCTCATAGCCATTGACAATACCTCTATTTTAGGGTATTCATTGAGCTCCAACTTACGGACCGAATGAAAATTAATTTTATCGTTGGTGGAATAATTCAAACGAATGAGTTTGACTTTGATCACTGATTTTACGACACCATCTGGTGTCACGTATTCGGAACCGAGAAAATTTTGAGCCAACTGAAACGAATCGTCTTATATATGTATCCTTGTCCTTTTCAGAAAGCTCGTCGGTTAATTCACCTAGCATGGAACCAATAGGAAGTTCATGTTCATGAATTGAAAAGTTTTAACCGTACTTGTGCTGTCGTGAAACGACTACACTGGTTGTTCCTAAGGTTGCCAATGACGATGCGGCTTCTTTGCAACACCAACAAACATATAATGTATTGTCGTTCACAGGTAAAATACCGTTTACTGCCGTTTCAGCACTCGACAACAGCTCCATCAACCGTGATGGTTCGGTAACTACTTCACGAATTCAAACATAGCTTCATAACTGATCTGAGTCCTGCGTTATATTTGATATCGTCTCGTTTCAAACAAATGCCTTTCATTTGCTCAACTTTTACCTCAACTTTTACTCTATAACCAGATGCTGTAATTTTTTGGGAAAAAAATTTATCGATATATCCCGCGACGAACAATCCATGCTCGTTTCTGGATCGTACTGTGTCTTATCTCGTATTACCATATCTCATATACAGGTCCAAGTCTGACTCTACTCTAACCTATACCCGATTGAAAAAAAGTCAAGGGAAAATCCCTTGACTTTCTTCCAACCGGGTATCGATAGCTTTTTTAACTTCGTCGGGAATTCAAGCCCACAAAAGAAATCGTTGGTCTGGATTGTCATGTAAACTGTCATTGCGTACGCTATTTCTGGCACAGGATCGACATAAGGGGAACATCAACTTGCTATGCATGCAAACTGGTGAAACGGGATGGAGCGAATCGCGTAGCGGCAGTATCTCGCATTTCATAAGACCGTTCGCGTTGTCAATGTTATTGTTAATGAAGCGTTTGCAGGCTTCCGTCCCAACATATATTTCAGAATATCCTACAGGATATTTACCACGTTGACAAATATACTGGTAAAGCGAACAGAAATCCACATATCATGTGTTCTCACCTTTCTCGCAATCGAAAAATTTTACATTGTTATCGGTACGCCCGTCAAAAAAGCTCTACGAGGATCTAACAGTTTTCTTCGGAAAATTTCATCGTGTTCGTCGATGAAACTGCGCATCTCGTCGTTGGTTCTCAATTCTTCATTAAAGTCTTATTCTCACATAACGATCAAACGATAGTTCATTGCTAATATTCTCTCGTTTTTATTACACGGTATACAGTATCCTATTACCACTATGCCCCGACCAGATTTAATATGGGTTGGTAATGATTCCTATTCTCATAATACCTTATCCTTAATGTATGATTAACTGATTTACTGGACTGAATGACAAAAGACGTACATCGTAAATAAGTTGTTTACCTTTGCCAAAATCTCTCAACGAGTATACCACTATAGCTGTATCGTATTATTTAGAAAAAAACTCTGGAAAATACGAATTTTGGGTAGCCTACAATCTGATACAGGTATAGACACGTTTGCGTTTTCTATTAGATGAAAAGCTGCATTTCTTTGCGTGACACATGTACTTTGACGAATAGCGTTCCAATAAGCGTGTAGCAACCCGGTCCTTAACTGCTCTCTCATAGCATGCGCAAATGCGGTAACTAATGCTCTAGCAAGACACATATTGTCGTCATTCGCAATAGTCAATGTGGATTTTTCACTCACACTGTTCTCACTCAGTTTCACGCGGCCTGCGTTATTCAAGCCTTTCACGATATCATTATATTTTATGTACAATGTGTCTCCCACATTGATGGCGTTTGAACTTGGAACTGCATTATGGAATTGGCACCATAACTCGCCAACATGGAAATCCGCAAGAGGTTGAAAAGATATCCACAAGGGTTTGAACGCTGGCTCATCTCGGGAATCACCTGTATTGATGGTTACGTCGATGTTGTCTGTTTCAGCCGCATCTCTCGTTAAATGAGCATGCAACTGTTCCATGGACCCTTCCAACCATTCTATAGTATTATAACCCCAAGCTGCTGGCGTAAAATGGCATTTGATTTCCTTGCCATTCAGTCCAAAACGTCTGTAGAGTCTCGATATTTCGTTGTCAATGATGAAGGTTTCACTGTGCTCGCTGTCGCCTCGTCCCGTCTGCACTTGTGCCTCTGGAATGATAATTATCAAGATATGCATTGTGTCAGTGGTCTAGTCACAGAATCAAGGAAGAAGTTTGATCAAAGACAAGATTATACCTGTAGAACAAAGTTTGTGAAGTTTGTGAGTCATCGTTGCCTGTAGCATGAACGGTAGAGGTGGAATTAGAGCTAGAGCTAAAGTTACTGCTACACTGAGAAATCGTTGAGTGCGCGGCAGCGCCACACTATGGTCGTAGCGGACGAACAGAGAACCTGTGCGCGTAGCGCGCCCAGACTCTGGTCGTATTATACACCCAAAGATATTGGGTGCGCCTGGCGCTCAAGATCCCGGCCCGTCGATGGCAGTTTGAACCTTAGCCATGCAGTTTACCCAATATAAGTTGATTTCATGAGTAAATATTCATGAATAATACTTAAGGAAGGGAACAATAACATTTTCTTGTTAATATTAGAAAAATTATGGGAAATTCATTTACCGTCTAGTGTGTGTAAATTCACATCTTATGAATAATTTTGTTGGAATAATCAAGTCAAGACACATATAATTTAATAGTATTTTTTTTTAAATTTTAGCAAAGTAAAAACGATTTATTGACTATTAATAATGCACATAACAACTGAAAGTTGGTGCGTCAAGTACTAGTATTTCTTGATCTATGGATTGATTTATATAATCCCTAGTATGTATTAGCATGTTAGAATGTGATTTTTCACAGTGATAGGTGCAACATTACCTCTGACAAGTGTTTGCGAAAATTCATATATTGTATATGATTTTTGTTTTCTTCATGAAGGCTATCACCACCAGGGTACGTGTCTAATATTCTTCATGATAGGGGATATGCAATGACTTACCAATACCAAATAAAATGTCGATACAGAAAATCAGAATTTTTATTAGTTACATAAAAAAGTATAATGAAGTAATTAGCTTAAAAGTAACTTAATCTACTTAAAAATCATGCCGTGCTGCTATATACATATTGGACCCCTTTTTAACGCATGAAAGAGGATACACTCTATGAACTTTATCGATGTGTAATAATATTTTCCTACAATCTAACTCATTTACTTTGTATGCATAGAGATGATCATCAAAATACTCTACCTCCAAAAGAAGGGCATGGAAATAAATATTACTTTTAATTTCATATATGGCTAGTAGTTTCCCAAACTGAGGATAATTTGACTCCACAATATCAATTAAAAATACCGTGTCTTTACTATATTCTTTTTCCAGGAGTGTTACGGACTTGAATAACTTGCCATTTATGGTACCAGGAATATTTGAAATTATATTCTTCATTTCATTGTCTGTGACACTGCGGAGTAATGGACCTACTTTAATATCAGATGTTATTCCATTACGAAACTCTTTAACATAACACATTTGTAACTGATTATTGATAGCTATAGTTTTTGGTAAATTTACACAAGTTTTAGACGTTTTCACATAATCTTTCAACTGCTTATTTTTTCTTTCAAAAGGCATGCCCCAAAATTTAATCAGAGGACCGTTCTGCAGAAGAATTCGGTCGTAATGAAGCCACAAGTGCATTTTTGGTACAAGGTTCCCATAAAATGATAAATACATCTGATTATGTTCCGTGATTAAATCTCGCAAAGCCCAAGCTTCGGATTCAACAATTCGTGGAGACGTTATTATTCCCACTATTTTTCTAAGAACTAAATACAAAGCCCAATATTTATTGCCTTCCGGAATTAAATCGCCTATTATCAGAGAAAGATAGCGAGAGAGACACATCATTTTAGAGGCCGATTGTTTAATTTTAATTTTTGTTATGGTATCTTTGCCAGATTTACTACTTTCAAGTATTATTTTTCGTGGTTTATTCCCTTTTTCTATTCCATAGTCGAAAGTTTCAATCCGGTAATTCAACATTTGCAATGTAAAAATTTTTTCTTCCACAATCAAAGAATTAAGAACTTTTCCTATAGTATAATCGGCAATGCCTTCAAAGACATCATGCATGATGTCGATGCTAGGGTTTTCAATAATATGAAAATTGTTTATTCTATTGAATACACAATCTTCATTCACCTCTGTTTGAGAAGCATCGTTGATTATAACATCTGCATTATAATTTTCTCGAGTTCTCAACAAAGAATCATTTTCTCACGTGAGTTTTTTACACAGCTCAGAAGAACTTTTACATATTCGACAAAAATATCTAGCTGTAAAACTCTTCGAAAAACCACAAGAACAATTGATTCCTAGATTATCACCCAATATTGAAATGCAATGAAAAAATAATGTAATCTTTTTGTTATCAACCATAATTTCTAATCCATTTGAACCTAACAAATTCAAATCATCAATAACTGGATCAAATACACTGGCGTTACCAAACATACCCCGATGTTTAGAATAAAAGATGGTGTGTAAAAATACACTACACATTTTTGCTACTACAATAGGTGGAAGACAAGGAATTGAAATATAAACTCCAGCTAACTTTAAATCCGAACTACTGTGTCCTACGGGGTTACCCGACTGAAAGTCGTCGAAAAAAAGAAATACAGGAAAAGCAGTAGGAATTTTTGCGAATTCCTTATACTTCGTTTGCCACAGTTTAGCTTGGACGATATTCGATACAATTTTTGTCTCACTCTAAAGAGATTTTTTATATTTCATAACTGCTTCAAACATACCTGGCAGTTCAAAAAATATCTTGAAAGTTTGATGTATTGGAATACGAGCTGCGAAAGTTTGTCGAGGAATAACAACTGTTTCAGTACTATTAATCAAGCTCTTGACATTTTCTTTTCCTACTTGAAATTGTACTGGATCAATGTATATACTTTCACTTCGAAAAAAATTGAATCGCTCTATTTCAGTAGAGAAATTGATAAATGGATGCTTATGAAGCTCGAGTATATGTTTTATAATAGGCATAGAATTATCTTCCTTTCTGGCTTCTAAATCTTTACTCAATTCTTTAATTATGAATGGAAAAAATAATTCACTTATAAAAAAATCTATTTTATCGATCACGTGTTGGACAGAGTTCCTTATAGAATTGTTCATGTGAAGAGATAAACAAAATTTTAACTTTTCTTTCTTCAATAACATTTTATTAATATTACCATTAAAACTGTGATTCTTAGTAAACTCCATTTTTAAAAATAAATTTCTATGAAATGTAATACAAATATAACCGAATAATTTATTCAACTATATAAATAAGTAAATAAATATTTTACGCACGAACTATAATATATTAACACGAACTCTACTATATCTATCAATATCTCTTTGAAGATATTTTACATTAAAAATCTCAATTTATAAAGAAAGACGCAAAAGGGTCAAATAGACTACACGAGCAATCAATTCGGCACGATTTTATAATGACTCGTTACAATCTCTATAGGCTGACATCAAACCGAAAATGTGTATCTAAATTACTACAATTTGTCTATGAAAACTGAACATGCATTGCTTAAATATCGATTCGTGACTCGAGCGTCTCTATGCACTGCTAGAACGTATAGAACTCTCGTAATATGAAATATCAAAAATCGTACAGAATTGGCTACGCTTAATTTTTATGCAAGAAAAAGAGCATTTTGAGATGTTTTATCCAAAAAAAGAGTAATCACACTTCGAGGAATGAGAATTATTTACACTTGATTTTCAAGATTGAGTGAGAATAGTGAAATAAGGAAAAGGGAAAAATCAGTAAGTAAAACTCCAAACTTTTGTAAAAGAATGTATCTTATTCATTACAACATGCCTATAAATCGCAAAATTGGTTTCACTCACTTTTTATGCGTAAAAGAGCATTTCGAGTAGGATATAAAATAGTTTCGTGAAAACTGATGTGACCGATAGAAAGATGAGATGCTTTTCGGACCTTATCAAATTGCCCAGGCACTGTTTTGCCCGCCAATCAAAAACGGGTCACGTGCTTTTTGCCCGCCAATGAGGGCATACCAGGTCAATCAGCTATTGGAACTTGATCGATAAAGAAGTTTCATATTTTTTCCAAATAACCCAAATAACCCAAAAATCCATGTTCTGCAACTTCAATTAAATCAATATTTTGCAGAGAGCTTTCAAAACTCTTTAGGACATTTTGATATTCTCCTTCGGTCATAACGCGATGATGATTTCAATTAAAACTGCCTTACCGACCTTATCGATCTTACCCCTACATACGTCTCAGCTCATTGGCGGGCAAAAAGCACGTGACCCGTTTTTGATTGGCGGGCAAAACAGTGCCTGGGCAATTTGATGGGGACTCTTTACATAGAAAAGAGTGATCGCACGTTAAGAGATGAAAATCATTCACACCTGATTTTTTAGATTGGGTGAGAATAGTGAGAATAAGATAAGGAGAAAAAACCAGTAAGTGAAACTTGAAACTGCTGTAAAAGAGTAGGGGAGGGCCCAAAAGTTCCTTTTTGATATTCGTGATAAATTGGCTGCAATTACCTTAATATTACATATGATACAAAATGCTTTATTAAATGAGAATTCTTCATCAACTTACATTGTTTTTTGTTGTGGTCAGCAAGTAGTACACGAATTTTATCATTATCCATCAAATTCTTTTGCGTCAGTACTTTGATAAAAATATCCATAATATCATTTTTCTGTAGTAAACCACACTTGTAAGTGTATCAAAGTATTTGAACTACAGTGTAGTAATGAAAAATGCACTTTCCTCTCTCACACACGTAGCGATAAAGTGTTCGAATCTTTGAACCATCAAGGACCACACATGGTTTTTATATGCACATCGTGTGTGTTTGCATAACGCAACACGCACATAATCACGTTGATGAAAAGCTTTTTCACACTGGTATTCTCCATGATTTATCGTTTGTACGTCGTGAGACACTACTGAGATTGCTACGAGCTAGCGAGTCTCTTATAATGCCAAAATTTGTACACCGCGAAGGCAGAGAATTATACTCAGTATTATGAAGCTTCGAATGAATGATCGTCTCTATTTTGACTCATGCGATGCAGTTCTATTTGTCGCCAAAGTGCGATTTTACTCAAGGCACGTTCTGACGCTGTTTCCAAAATATGTGCGTATCACAATTTTGCATCGGTCGATATGATATTGCTTACTTGTTTAATTAAAAGTGCTTACTTAGACAGTGAAAGCTGTGGTATGATCTTACAGCGCAAAATCTCATCTGACACTGGATAATGTTTGATACACTTTGTAAGAGAATCATCGAAATTCGCGTTCTAACTCGAAAACATAACACTGAGAAATACAGGGGTAATTCTATCATGAGTTTCGATATCACGTCAGCTCATGTACACGTGTGAGGGTTGATATTGATATAGTCTCGGGTGAATTGTTTGTAAGGTACCTGTACCCAATATGCGCCACCTTAGCGAGAAAAGTCACTACACCGCGTCAAGTGGACATTTTCTAATGTAATTGGTGTCAAATGAAAGGTCTACTCAATACTTGCAGAATGAGCTAAATCTCATTTAATTTGAACAGTTCCACGCTGAGATACAGCATTTTGGAAAATTGAAAAATTTCGGAAAAAAATGTGAGTGTACCCAATATGGCGCCACCCTGAAAATACTTCTTTTTATCCAGTTTGAAGCATAAAGCATATCTCAAATAAATAAAATACAAACAAAAGAGTATATTTCTGATATCATTTTAATGAAAAATACATTTTTTATTTGATCAAACCATATTACATAGACTATATGAACTTCTAACAACCTTAGTCGAATCAAGTTTTCCGTTCAAATCGATGGAAGAACGTTGTTTTTGAATCAACAAAATTAACTTATGCAACATTTAATTCCAATATTAATCTCTCAAACTAATGAACATTCTTTTTAGTGTAATTTTAAATATAATTGAGATGTTCTCACTGAAATAGAAGAGTTCAATATTTTAAAAATGTCCGAGCCCATTTAGGACTAGCTATTGTCTTGATGGTAGACAAATTCTGTCTGAAGTTTTTTCCAAGAAAGTACTTATAGACGCATAACCTCAAAATTCTCCTCGTTATAGGATAGCCAATATCTGCTAAGCGTTTAGTTCGACTACACAATTCTTTGTTCTGTACTGTCGTTAACGCATATGGTCGACTCATTCTCCTTTTTTCGGATGTTTTGTTTGACATATCGTTGAAATGTTCGACGAGGTATCTTATATATAGTCGAAGCCATCTTCTGCGATATCTCACCTTCCTTGACCTGCTCTAGAGCTTGAACTAAATTTTCTTTCGACCATGTTTGGCGGATATTTACCATCAATGGGTTGATTGTAGCAGCTAGAACAAGAAAATAGGGGTGGCGCATATTGGGTACATTTGATAAAAATAACGAAGAGCTGTTGAAACGGTTGATAAAAAGGGCGTAAGAGGGAAAAAAAATTGGATGATGTAGATCGGATGTCAAGGAATCGTACGATATGTCGCTCGATTTTTTCGGCCTAATTTAAGGGGGGATATACAGTTCGAACGAGAAAAAAAAACTCATTTTTGAAAATCGTTTTTCAAGGGTAGTTTTTAATCAAATCTATCGAAAATTTTTGACAGTTATAAGTTGATCCATGTAGTATACAAAAATATTTTTTTTTAATTTTTTATATTCTACGGGAAATTTACTAACTTTTTATGAAAAAAAAAATCGATTTTTTTTTTCATTCGAACTGTATATCCCCCCTTAAGGGTATCAAAAAAATTTTGACTTACCTGAGCAAAATTAGATCGAGAATCGAAATTGGTGAAAAAATGGATCAGATTGTACCTCAGAATGTACAGGACTAACATGGAATGTTGGCCACATGTACGAATTGGGGTCGATACAGAATTTGGATGAATTGACGGATTATATCATCACTTGGTACAAGAACTACCTAAATTTTTTAGGTTTGTCTCAGGTGATATCTCAGGTATGAACTCTCGTGAGTTTTTAGAAATCATTTCATAACGCATCCGATTTGACCTAAGGATGTAAAGGAGTCATATCAAAGGAGTAACTTTTGATTAATTCTGTCGGGAAAGAATAAATCGGATTTCTGTGGTTATATTAGGATGTATCACACACGGGAACACCTGGAACTAGGATGCATATTTACATAAATTCTGAGGTATATCAAGGTGGGCCCTGTTTAAAATAAGCGACCGGATTTCCCACTTCATTTCTCATGATCGAAGTTGACCAAATGTGATTCCCGGTCAGGAAAATAATTTAATGGGCTCCTCGAAACGAGTGTTTCCCGGTCGGAAAAAAATATCAAGGGCTCCTCCGGAAGAGTGTTTCCCGGTCCAAGAGAAAATATCGAGGGCTCCTCCGGAAGAGTATTTCTCGGTCGATCATCGGTATTTCCAGGTCAGAGAGAAAATAATATGGGCACCTCAGAAACAGTGTTTCCTGCTCGATTAATGGTGTTTTCCGGCCAATCAACCGGGTTTCACGATCAGAAAAAAATAAAATGAGCTCCTTAGAAAGAGTGTTTCCCGGTCGATTATCGGTGTTTCCCGGCCAATCGACAGTGATCACCGGTTGATCGACCGGGTTTCACGGTCAGGAAGAAAATATGAAGGGCTCCTCCGGAAGAGTGTTTCACAGTCGATTATCGGTGTTTTCCGGTCAGAGAGGAAAAATAATATAGGAACCTCGGAAACAGTGTTTCCTGCACGATTATCGGTATTTCTCGGTCGGAAAAAAATAATAGCCCCTCTTTAGAAAGAGTGTTTCCCGGTCGATTATCGGTGTTTCCCTGTCAGAAAGAAGATAACCTGGGCTCCTCCGGGAGAATGTTTCCCGGCCAATCGACCGTGATTACTGGTCGATCGACCGGGAAACACTCTTCTGGAGGAGCTCTTGATATCTTTTCTCTGACCGGAAAACACCGATTACACAGCTCCTCAAAAAAAAATCGAACCAGAGACTAGACCACCCTATCCTTATATATTTTCGGTTGCTGAATTCGAATCTCACCTCAGAAATATTCCAGCACCCTCAGTTTTTCCTCTAAGAGTCATAAACTCCCTATAATTGATCAATATATGATTGTTATACACCGGGAAACACAGTCGACCGACCGGGAATCACGGTCGATTGGCCGGAAAACACCTAAAATCGACTGGGAAACACTTTTCCGGAGGATCCCTTGATATTTTTTCTCTGACCATGAAACCCGGTCGATCGACCGGGAAGCATGGTCGATTGACTGGGAAACACCGATTATCGACCGGGAAACACTCTTCTGGAGCAGCCTGTGATATTTTTTTTCTCTGACCGGGAAACACCTATTATCGACCGGGAAACACGGTCGATTGACCGGGAAACACCAATATTCGACCAAGAAACACTCTTCCGGAAGCTAGCCCTTGATATTTTTCCTCTGACCGGGAATCACTGATTATCGACCAGGAAACACGGTCGATTGACCGGGAAATGATGATTTTTGGAGCTTTTATCAAAAATACTTAAGTAACGGTTGCCATGAAAATAAACAAACGATGGTGCTAAACACCGAACTCGGTTTACATCTTCCGGAGACCAACCTGTGTGCAAAATTTCAGGACGATCGGACCATTCCTCCGAGAGTTATCGCATGCCAAAACATAAAGGGGCACGTACATACATACAGACATTTTTAGATTTCCATATTTTTTGAGCCATAGATCACGAAAATGGAGGTCCCGAAGTCCGATTCAATTTTATATTCCGTGGACAAATTTGATAAATTGATGAGTGGGCGTGTTATTCTTTAAAGAAATATGGTTTTTTCATGTGTAATGGGGAAATTGTAGGATCGTAAAAAAAACACGAGATTATGGCTTGGTGCATTTTATGTCTGACCAATCGAATGTTCATTGAAAGCGCTTCCATAGTTCATGGTAAAAATTTTGAAAAAATTAATTCCTTGGCGTGAAGTGCGAAATAATATATTTAAATCTTCATGTTCATTCGAAATTATCGAGAAAACCCATGGATTGATGTCACAATGCATATTTTATATTTATATTTGTCAGAAAAAATTAATGATTTTTTACTATATTCCTCGCTTGAAATTTTAGAAAAAATGATGCGTGGGCATGATACATAATGAATTATTCTAAATCATACGAAATATTTGTTTTTTGCATGAAATCTCTTTGAGAAAGTATACAGGGTTAAATTTTTCGATGAATTATTCGAGATTCGTTACGATTATAATTTTTTAAAAAGAGGTTAAGCTATTCAATATTTGCCATTCTACTTTAGTTAAGAATGTTGCCCGGCTCTCACGATGATGCCGTGTTGGTGAGACGCATATCCAAAAGCGGATTTATATTAACCTATGGATATAGTTATTTCAATCGATATGTATACATTGTGTGATGTCTTTCAAAATCTCTGATTTCGAAATTTCATGAAATCCTACTCGAGCGAGCGAGAGCGAGCGAGAGACTATTGCTAGTTATTTATATATCGTTTCATATAGTTTTATATAGTCGAAAACAATCGTGGGAAACGCGAGGTCTTAGCGTCCGCGCGACGGCTCTGAAGAGTTGACGTGAAACGCCCCATATATATTACAAGAGGTATATAAAGAGAAATTCCGTCTAACCTGTTGACGGAGCTTGTCTTCAGTAAGTCCGACTGGTCTCAGCAACGGATTCCTCCGTTACACCTTTTATAATATGAACTATCACATGGTGAACATAATCTATTTCATAATAAATAACTCATTATTTTTTTAACGTTCCTGTTAAATCAAGACTCAGCAAAAATCGATCTTTGCTAGTTTTTCCGAACATATAAAAGCTTATTCCAGATATTGAGTGAAAACTAATGCAAATACCGTTCCTATCCAAACGCATGCCAACAGATTGACGGAGTAGACGAATCGCTATATTTTGATCTGATTCGGATTCCAAAGCAATCGTGCCCAGGTGTGTAGAAGATGCAGAAAAATAATGTAACCACCGATTATACTGGAAAATTCGCCACAAACATTGGTATAATATACCAAGATACTATCTTCTGGCCTCGTTATGGGGTCCAGAAAATTGAGGCAGAAAAATGAAACATTTCTAGAAGACTTTCTGGCTTGTACCGATCCATCAGGTCGATGTTCGCCTATGATTCTTTCTCGATTATTTTTCATGATGACGTATTCTTTCACATTATCATGGGAAAATTACTCCGATGATATCCCGAGACATCGCAGTTTGAGTATATTATCCTTGGCAAGCTTCTGTTGTTTTGGTATAATTATAAGCAATTCATCTACTGTTTACGTGGATAGGCACATTCCATGATTCGAATAACTATGCTTAGAAATGTAGAAAGCATTTGTATTTGAACTATAGACTCCATTAATTTCAACATACCCACAACATTCATGGTTCCAGATACAATAGCTGTTTGGAATGACGGTGCATCAGCAGATACTTCACAGCTAAAAGAACCAGCAGCATCCGTATCAACACTCATCAATGTCACTTGAGTAGAGTTACTTCCAGATTCCTGTAAATGAGGATAAATCAATTTTCAGATTGTTCATACATCTGTTGTGATTAAAATTGTTCCTCATCTGAACATATATTATAGGCAAAATGAAATTCTCAATTATTAAAATTTGATTGGCAGTATGAGAGGCTATGGCACATTTGAAAAGAAAGAGTGAAATCATACTAGGATTCATGATTTCATGATTTCATGATACATCTCAACTTTCATTATTTCACTCTCAAAACTCAATAATTTCTTAATCAACGACTTGAATTTATTTGACTCTCATTTTCCGCCACTTATTTCTCAGCACGAAGTCGCGGCGCATGCCGATAGCGCGCAGCACGGCAATTAGAATCCAGCAGTCACGCTTGACTGATCGATTGGCCCGCGATCTTTACTCGAGCCTCAACACCCGTCGCCGTTGACCCGCGTATGCGTGCGCCCTGGGAGGAGAGCCCATTTTCCTCCAGCGTCCAGTCAGCAGTAGGAGAGTGCCACCCCGCACCGCCAAGCCGACCTTGTGGGACGCCACTGGCATGAGCAGCAGCCCCCGTCGACCGCCACCAGACAAGCCCGCCTTTTACAGCAACGCGGACTGCATCGACAGCGACAGCGAAAGTCGGGCTTACGAAGAGGCAATTGTAAGTTCGCACCTGCGTGTGCGTCTATTTTATTAGTGCGAGCAAAACAGTGAAACTCGTCGGCACTCGCAGCCGCTGAGCGGTCCTCAGCGTCCACGCGACGTATTGTTAGAAGCCCGCGGCTGTCCTTCCGGCTGTCGCGGCACGTGTAGATTCTTCCGCGTAATAGACGCACCTCACATTTTACATCGTACGTGATACTTTTGCGCCCTAGCTCCCCGATCTCTACCGTGACTCCCAGTACGAGAACGCGGCACTGCACCACGCCGCATCCGCAATCCGCATTAACGGGGCTCAATCCTGCAACGAGGGACCTGCTGAGTAGTGGCTGACGCGGGCATTCTACGCCCAGGACGGTGATCTCCGTATCCCCGATCCCCCCTTATTTAACATAACACCCCGTTACATTGCGCCTAACTTATAGGAATAAGGCCGCGTACGTGATAAAAAGGGGGGAAAATTGTGCACGAGAATATTCGAAACGAAATTTACTGTGGAAAAATCCAAGTCGTACAGAAAGTTAGGCGCGCTTCGAATTTGTAGAACACGCGTGGATCGGCGCGGACAGTAAACACGGGACAGTGTTTACAGCGGCGAGCGGCCGAGTCGGCTACACGAAAACAGCGCGCCGACCGGCACAGTAGGAGCGAGAGAGAGAGAGAGAGAGAGAGAGAGAGAGAGAGAGAGAGAGAGAGCTCAGTTTGCAAGCAGCGACCGTGCGATTGGCTTCATGCGCGACGGCCGACCCTAGCAAACGAGAGCACAAAGGCGCTATATTCTGAATTTTCGAGATAAGCGCGGCAGGGCTCAATTCACCGAGCGCGTCAAATTGTCGCCCAGCTGAGTGTGCAGCGGTGCTTCGGCACGCATGCAAGTCTCGGACACACTGATATCACACTGAGTGATATCACAAAATTTAAGCCGAATTTTGACTTGCTACAGACCACCTCAGCCAACCGCGACGGTTAACGTAAACATACACTCTCTCTCTCTCTCTCTCTCGGCCCCACAGTATTTTTATTGGTGCTTGTCAGGCTATTATCTTTGTAATTTGGTTCATGTAAGAGGGTCGTACACCACGGCGAGCATAAGTGTCCGCTCGATGTACTTTGAATTTCTGTTTCTAATGTAAATAGAAATTTCGAGATTATAGTTTGAGGCCTACGAAAGGCAGTGAAGAAATACAATTTCATTTGAAAAATTCCGGCAACAGCGGGATCGAGTATAAAAATTATTCGAAATTAAAAAGCATCGAGCGAACACCGACTTATTTTTTTTATTTTTTCTGCGGAGGCACCAACGCAAATACATTGCGTAGTTATACAGTGCGTAGGCCGAGTCGGCAGACCAGGCAAGGCGCGAGGCACCGCAGAGCGGCGAAATCGCCGCAGAAGCCGGCCCACGGCGCGAGCCTTCCAGCACATTGAGTGGCTAGCAATCCCAGTAGTCTCGAGCACGAGGCTTAAACACACGCAGCTGACGCTCGTGATGCGAGCGAGTCAAACACAAGCTCGTACGGAGACGGGCCGGCCAAGACATCAGCAGCAGGTAAATTTGTAGGACACATATATGCTGCGCAGGCCAGACCATTCAGAGGGGGCAAGTTGAAATCAGCCCCAACACACATAGCATGGAAATACCGGTTCCAGTTGGAGAGGGGGTGAGTCTACAAGCGTGCAGGAGACGTTTAACACGTCGAACCATAGCGATGTCGGGTACGTTGAGCTCAGATGGAAGCTGAGGTTCAGCGGCAACGACCAGCAGTTCTAATTAATGAATAAGGGGCGTTCTTCGTCAACTCTCCGGAGCCGGCGCACGGACGCTAAAACCTCACGTTTTCGACGCTTGTTTTCGACGCTTGTTTTCGACTCTATATGACCCATATCTAAATAATGTTGGATATGCTATCAATGTATGATATAATCCTATACAATTGATGCATCTACTAACCAATGAAATAATCAACTCATGGGATAGAATATAATTCCAGGATAAGAACGTATCACGTACGAACGTATATACGTAATTATGCAGCTGCAATCGATAATAATGAGAGTAGTGATGAAGAATATGATTTAATGAGTAATGATGATGATGATGATGATGAACAAAAAATGATGTATGGGAATAATGAAAATCCACTTTCAAAATTACTGAGAAAAGAAGATGCAAATGAAACTTTAACCGCAAATCTTGTTGTAAATAAAATTGAAATGCGTATGGGGATAATGGAGATAGCCGATGTTCACTTCCTACCAAATTCATTTATCACAGATATTTGTGGCCTCTTCAATAGTTTTTTCGAAACATCCATATTATCGAATACGGAACCTTTTCTCATATAATTACTCATAATTACTCAAACTGTTGTGAGTAAAAATAGTGCATGTTTACCTGAGTACACATCACATGTCTAACTGACTGTGTTTACAAACGACGCCTATGGTAACCTGCAGGGCGGAGTCGGTAACACAGGTACTGCGCTGCAGGTTACCATAAGTGTCGTTTGTAAACACCATGTTTAGTTAGACATGTGATGTGTACTCATCAGGTAGACATTGCTTACTCACAACAGTTTGAGTAATGGTAATGAAAATTCATAGATAAATAGTGATAAATAGAGACAGTGTTCTCTAGCAGGTTTGGAGCTTCATTATGTGCAGCTGATGGAGATGAATTTCATCTAGACGCAAGGAAATTCAGATAAGTCAACTTAACCTTTGCCTGTTTACATATATTTTTTGTAATATGTTGCTTTGTGATAATTTCTGTGTTCCAGGTAAGCTGAACAGAGCCAGAAATTGTATTGGAGCGAGAAGAAAACTGTGAGTAGTTGATTTTTGATATAATTGGTTATAGTATTATATTGGTCGACACATGCTCAGAATTGAAGTTTTCATGAGTGAAAATCAATTCTGATACTGAATTGTCGTCCAATGATACTACATTTGTTGTCTTTGTGCTTGGATACATGTTGTTATTGCTTCAGTATCCTAGCACAGAGTGAAAAGTCGATTATCGTTGATTTTTCCATATATTTGATGTTTTACTCTATGTGAGTAAGACATGAAAATAAGATTCGTTGAGTATATACGTAATTTACTCCTTTTGTATATATTTTAGAATAAAATGTGATGTTATATGTGATATGATGTTTAGTGAGAACAGTGAAAGTACAGAGCAGTGAAAGAAATACGTCTCAATGACATATTGTTATTTTTTTGGTTATTTTAATCACTTTTGGGTACTCTTAATAAATCATAGTGGTGTGGATCAATCGTAATCACATGGATTATGTTGTTTCCAGTGTTTCCAGGGTATATGAAGAGATGCGTCAAGATAGATATGCTGTGGAAGGAGTGGAAAACCAAAATAGCTTGTACATGCCAATAATGGTGAAAATAGTGTTCTGCCAGGCTCGCATAGAGCCATGAGTCAAGTTATTGGAAGCGTTAGACTGAATGGCTGCACCGGGTATCTCATAATATGCCCAGGAACAAGTTCTGGCAGTTCGGTCAAGATTGAGCACCCGAAGATGACAACCTCTCTTAGTTAGTATGTAATATTCCACGTCATCTCCTTGCTGTTGCACTTCCTTCCTTTCTTCTGGTTTAATTGTAATAAGTGGGTAAGTGAGCCCAATATTGCTCCAAGTATGTGGGCGGTAAATCCGTAAATTTCGTAAATGGCGATGCCTCGCATGATTGAATGATCTATCAATTTTAGTAGCTGGAAAATCATTAAAACTCCGATGGTTCCAGCACAAACGATTCCAAATTTCTAAAAATTTGTCCGAAATTTGTTCATGCAGTTACCTACAAAGCCTTCCAAGCGGGCCTCGTCTATTAGTTCTCCAAATTCCACGCTAATGCTTTCGTGTGCGCGCGGTGCGATCTTTCTTACTAACTCGTTGGCAATCGACTCACGCTGGATGTAGAATACGAGTCGATGTCGAGCCTCTTCCACATCCCTTTCCGAGTAGATACCGCTTTCCATGAATGATTCAAAGTCAACGTATCTCAAGGTTGGCTTCGTGCCGGATTCAAGTGGCTGGAGCTTGATGAAGGCAGTGGCGACCGATGGGTGGGTGTGCCATACGCCATTCAATAAGAACATAGTGGGGTAAAAGCGGTTGCAATCTTTGATGGTGCCCATGTGTACGAAGATTCACGTTTTTGGTCTTAAAAACCCATGCATCTCCCCGCAGGTGATTGGGAGTTCGTCGTAACACACGTCGGTTTCCCTTACTTGACAGTTAACTTAGCCACACTTCACGATGTGTTCTACCTCTCCGGCAGTATATGCAATATGTACGGGCTCTCGCATCACTGCGTCAGCGGAAATATCTGGACGTTTGTATACTTGCACGAGAGAGTCCTGCAGTACTCGTCTCTCAAGCTGGCATCGTTGTGTTAAGATGTCCTTGTACATTTCTCCGATATAATTGCCTACGTGTCTGGCTAGATAAGTTCATTTTGAGTTAAAATCAACGTCCTGTGATACGTCCTGTGGCTCCAAATCATGATTTTTGGCAAAGCTGGCGGAACCGGAGCCTTCGTAAATGGCTAGTTTCGGGTGCTCGGTCAGCGAGATCTTGTACCCACAGATCAAGTTTTGTCCTGTTTTCTCCAATTGAAATTAAACATGGATGGAGAAATTACCGAAGTAGACGGTCTTATTCTCTGGTGTGCCGTTCATGACCTTGATTGCCTTTCCCTCGTATAAGATGGTGAATTCTTCAAACTTGCAATGGGAAGAGGTCGCAGCTGACCAGAAACATTGTGTTCTCTCTCCGTCAAAGCACCTATGGTTCTTGTAAGCGCACTTGAGACCATCTAGGGTCACTAGTTCATTGCGCATGGTGTCAGCTATCGCATGAAATTGTGCGATTGTGATGGTCAGGAAGGCCTTGAAGACGGCCTCTTCGTATGCATGCCCGTCCCAGTCGTATAGGGCGCCCGTGCATACACCATTCCCGCGCTCCACACCTGCCATTATTACGTGGTGGTACGCAGTTCGTTAAACTGTAATTTGTCCATGGATTGTTCGTTGTACTTAAATTGTCCGTAATGTTTAGATTTCTGCACGCCTCTTCTGGAAGTTCTCACACCTATGATTTTTGGAACATCGTTAAGCGATGCGAAAACATCCCGCACCTTGCGATTGTTTTGTCCATAAACTCACGACACTGATTCACCAAGGTCGACACGGTCGTTGACCTTTGAAGCAACTGTATGTCCATTTTCTTGATCTACGGTTGTAAATTGGAGAAATCGCGGTCTCTAATCTCTCGCAATTTCCCGCCCCACACGAATAACCAGTGATCTCCGCTCCAACATTGGCGATGACTGCAGTCTACAATATGGTCAGCAGTGCTATTCTAGCCTAAGGTAGACGTTGCTCTCGCTGCATGGCCTGTAAAATACATTGAGCGCAAAAGTATGTGTTACAATACGTTTTCCTTATCCTAGATAAAATGAATATGTACAGATGATTTGAACTTAGATTTCTAATGTGGTCTTTAACAATTTATTAGGATGTACTACTTTGTACCCCTTCTCCGTCTGAATTCGTATGTTTCTACCGTTATTAAAAACTTCGATAACTCACATGCGGTCCAGAGTATATTGCTGTCAACTTTCCTTTACTTGGTTCAATGATTACCCTACTGAAAATTCTCAGGTGAGATCTCAGGTGAGATCTCATGTCAATTTCTTTGATGAGATTCTTTTTCTTAAATTATTTTTCTCAGAATGTACAGGACTAACATTAATTGTTGGCAACATGTGAAAATTAGGTTCGATATAAAATTTTGATGAATTGACGAATTATATCATCACTTGGTGTCAACACTACAAAATATAAAATATTAAATATTCAGTGATGATGTAATTCGTCAATTCATCAAAATTCTATATCGACCCTAATTTTCACATGTTGTCAACAATTAATGTTAGTCCTGTACATTCTGAGAAAAAAAAGAAAAAAAATTAAGAAAAAAAAACGATCCCTGAATTCTCACCTGAGATCTCACCTGAGATCTTATGAGAGCCTGAGTCAAGGCGTTACTTTGACTCTCCCCAATGTCAAGTTTGTTATGGCTGGAAGTCTGTTGTCAGATTTTAAAGCAGATGCGTTGGTTCTTCACTGTTACGGAATAAACCATGCTGTCCTTGCTCATCGTGAACAAATTGCGAACCTCGATAATATTTGATAGGATTTAGCTGAGTAGTATTAGGAAGTTGCATGGATGTTGCGAGCGGGGTGCAAAAAAACAATTGAACTCGCTTCAGAACAGTATCAAGAAAGACATGTTCACTACCCCACGCTGAAAAATATCTGCGTCGTAAGTTATTAACAACTCGGTGAAAAAATGTGCATTTTTTTTTATATTATTGCGAATAACTCAAAAACTATGAGGTGTAAAAAGATAATTTATAGGAAAAATTATGTTCCTGACAAAATTTGACACAAGATAGCGTTGGTTTTATATAAAAAAATATATTTTTACTACGTGTTATAGCTTGAATAACATTAAAAAAGCAACAAAATGTTAACATATTTTTATAGGTAAACTAAATCGATTGAAATGGTCGCCGTTCAAGATTCAGGCACTTCATTATGACACAAATATCCATGCGCAATTTCATTTGAATCGGATAGTTAGTTTTTGTGCAATCCATTTGTTAACTAACATTTTTGAAAAAATTGTCAACATTGTCACATCCAGAATCCGGCCTGAAATTGGTCACCAATTTTTTTTAAATACTTTTTAAGCTGATCTTTCAATTGGCAAAGTTATTTCTACCAATTCAAATATTTTTACAATTTTATGATTTTTTTTTAAAACCGACCCAAGTTTACCTTATAAATAAATTGAATATCTTTCCCATTTTTGGGTCTTTTTAGAAACTGAAAAAAGATATGAAGTCTAAATAAATAGCCGCTCACTTGAAGCTTTTATTTGTTGAGATCGACTTAGTAGAACCGGAGTTATATTGTTATAAACATATCGGTTGTTTATGTTGAAATTATTGCAGCTACAGCGATAAAAAAAATACTGTTGGCTTTTGTGATATGTACCGTATCATGGTACATTCGATGAAATGTGTTCCATGGTAAGAATGTATGTAAAAAATATTCATGAAACAATCCGATAATGCCCGGAATCGGCTCTCTCAGCCGACTTGCTGGCCGGGCGGGGAGTGGGGGTAGCGCGCGGCAGCCTCGCGAGTTCCGGGCATTATCGGACTGATTCATGAATATTTTCTACATACATTCTCACCATGAAACACATTTCATCGAATGTACCATAATACGGTACATATTACAAAAGCCAACAGTATTTTTTTTATCGCTGTAGCTGTAATAATTTCGACATAAACAACCGATATGTTTATAACAATATAACTCCGGTTCTACTAAGTCGATCTCAACAAATAAAATCTACAAGTGAGCGGCTATTTATTTAGACTTCATATCTTGTTTCAGTTTCTAACCCAAAAATGGGAAAGATATTCAATTTATTTATAAGGTAAACTTGGGTCGGTTTAAAAAAAAAATCATAAAGTTGTAAAAATATGTGAATTGGTAGAAATAACTTTGCCGATTGAAAGATCAGCTTAGAAAGTATTTAAAAAAAAATTGGCGACCAATTTCAGGCCGGATTCTGGATGTGACAATGTTGACAATTTTTTCAAAAATGTTAGTTAACAAATGGATTGCACAAAAACTAACTATCCGATTCAAATGAAATTGCGCATGGATATTTGTGTCATAATGAAGTGCCTGAATCTTGAACGGCGAGCATTTCAATCGATTTTATTTACCTATAAAGATATGTTAACATTTTGTTGCTTTTTTAATGTTATTCAAGCTATAACACATAGTAAAAATACATTTTTCTATATGAAACCAATGCTATCTTGTGCCAAATTTTGTCAGGAACATAATTTTTCCTATAAATTATCTTTTTACACCTCATAGTTTTTGAGTTATTCGCGGTAATATAAAAAAAATGCACATTTTTTCACCGAGTTGTTAATAACTTACGACGCAGATATTTTTCAGCGTGTGGTAGTGAACGTGTCTTTCTTGATACGCGAGTTCAATTGTTTTTTTGCACCCCGCTTCATCCATACCATGGTCATTTTTAGCCTAATTCTACTCAGCTAATTCGGGTGTGCCGTCTCTTGTCCGGGTTCAGATCGAAATCTACGTCCGAATCAATCTCAGATGTTCTCCTTTGTCATTACCTTGCGACTCATGACCCGTTTCGTGACGTTTAATAATCTGACTCGCGGTTTCTTCGTCGAGAAGGAATCTTTCAAGGTTTCCGAGGCGATTCTTCAAGGATTTTTTCGCCTGCCAGTTCACGTTCTGACTCCTGCTCGTCCACGTGCCAATTTTCCTCGTTTGCCATGTCTTCTTCCGTGTTTAGTGACCGGAAACGGTTGATAAAAAGGGCGTAAGGCGAAAAAAATAAGGGATGTTGTAGATGGAATGTCAAGGAACCGAATGATATGTCGCTCGATTTTTTTTGGCCCAGTTTAAAGGTATTAGAAAATTTCGCACTTACCTAAACAAAATTAGATCGAGAATCAAAATTGGTAAAAAAATGGAGTAAACAAGCTCTAACAAGTTGGTGTAAGCGTTCCCGATCGGTCGAAATGTTTTCTTTCCTCATTATTTAGTATTGCTGACAAGATCCTGTGCTGCGGCGATGCTCTAGACGCGCGTATATATCAAATACGAAGGGTGGTGTATATTGGGTTGTGGCGCATATTGGGTACACCTACCCTGTATAGAAAAAGAGCAGTTTCAACTACTGGAAGAATTTTAAATCATAATAGGAACAATAAATGATAATTTTTGATTTCTGCTCAGAGGAACCGTCTTGAGTTCACTTGAATTTCATTAAAACCAATTATATTTACAGTGGAGAAAAATAGTTGAAATACAACAAATGTGACCGATGGAAAGATGAGTTTTTTTCCATGAAATTGAGTAGCCACAATTGAAAAAAAAATTTGATATACTTATTTGGTAGAGTAAACTTACAGTACGGCAATAAAAATTGCAAAATAAAATATATAGTTCAACGGTGTTTAACTTCAAAGTGTTCTAAAAACGGCTGAAAAATCACCGGAACGGTTGAAACGCTCAGAATAGGAAGTATCAAGAATCGTGCCAAATTGGCTCCACTTTTTTTTATGTGAAATGGAGCTTTTTGAGTAGGATATAAAATAGTATTGGGCAAACTGATGTGACCAATCGAAAGATGAGATATTTTGCATGAAAAAGAGTAATGACACTTTGAAAAATAACATTTATTTACACCTGACTTTTTAGGTTGAGTGAGAATAGTGAAATAAGGAAAGGGTGGGAAAATCACTGACTAGAAGATGTTGTCAACTGCGGGTCACCGATTATGATGATACTTTCTGAAATACATTTTGGGTACCCGAATAAGCCATATATACAGAGATTCAGTCTAACGTTTTGATTTCTTCAACATATTCAATCAATAATAGCTGATTTATATCATGTACAGTATATCTTTATCTATAACTTTTTGTAAATATAGATATACTGTACAATGCATGAATCCGAAAGTAATTGAGAATATCTCCGGTAAATCGAAACGTTAGACTGAATGACTGTATATATGGCTTATTGAGGTACCCAAAAAGCACTTCAGAGTGTTTCGTCATAATTGGTCACCCGAAGTAGACAACCGAAGGGCTAAACAGGCGAAGAAAGTGCCAAAAATTTTCTTTCACTTTCCTTCTAGTACGGACAGTACTAGAGAACCTAGTAAAAATCGTCGCTTGGGAGGAAGAACGTTCCATTTCAGAAACTTGCTATAAAAAGTTCCATTTCGGAAAATTTCTATAAAAAGTGCCGTTTCAGGAGAAATTTTTTCCCTCGGAGTTTTTCTGACTTCGGGGATGATGTCGTATGCATGTGTCTGTATGTACATATGTGTATGTGTGTGTACACGTCTGAAAATGACAACTTGATCCCACGTCGAGACGTGATCACTCTGAAAATAAACTATTTACATTACATATTTTCTTCATCAATGGATTTGGATGAAAATTGGTATCTATACGTTTTTGAGGTCGCTGATTACGAATCCGACCTCACCCTGCTAGGAAAAGTCACCTGATTAATCACATGATAAATCATGTGATTTATCATGTGATTTATCATGTGATTTATCAGGCCAAAACGTCATGTAGTTAAAAGTTAAAGTATTGAAAATTGGAACTAGAGAATGGTTTGATTGGGAAGAAACAATCAGTGCACTGATTGTTGTGAGATGCCAGTGACCGCGGCTGTGATCAGTTGAAAATTCAAATACTGTGCACTACTGTATACTCCTATCAATAGAGCTGAGAAAGTAAAATTCTTTCTAAAATTTGGGTTGAGAAAAATTCTCCCACTGGATCAGGAATGCTGATTGCTGCAGAAAGGATCAATCACTTCATCAATCGTCAGATAAGTAAATAATGTAACCTAACCTTTAATTTTGTGTTTCTATTTTCTATTCAAATTGAATTGACGTAGCTCTTAAACTCTCTTTCTCTATGAGTTGAACTAGATTTTTTCTACTTTTAATCTCTCAACTCAACGAAAATGATTCTTTGTGTCTTCATTTTCAGGTACTTCAAGAGTACAATCATGAATGGACGTGGCTTGGTTATTTTTCATCCTCTAGAACATCATTCCTGTGCTGAAGGCAACAAATTCAATGGAAGCTGGTGGACCATAGAGATTCAAGTAAAAGTGACAGATTTGCGCAAAAACTAATCCCCAACAAACTTGCAGTGTTGGATAACATGGCAACATCATATCAATGAAGCGCATATTACTTTAGGTAAGTGGGTACATTTTTTCTGTTTCATGTGCCCATAATTCCATAGACTTGGAGAAATATCCGCATCCATAAGGATATTCTAGCTAGGGAGTTAGTATATGTCCAGATACAGTTTTGAATGGATATGACTGTTTGACGTCAAAAATTCAACTGTTCTGGACTGTAGAAAAGAATGAGGTAATATTATAGGTACTTCCCTTCTTCAAATAACTATAGAATATATATTCTGATATATATTCATGGGTGGGATGCGTGTTTTGTTGGGTGGGAAGCGGTTCAACATATTTTCCCACGATATCTTGGTTAACATGTTGAGACCCTCATATATCCTATAAAAAGAGTAGGATAAGCCGATGATAATTTGACAGGGTAGCTTTTAAGTTCAGTTTTGAATCTAATTAATGAAAAGTTCATTGGTATATGTGGTTGACAAGTATTGATATGTATTGGGGTACCGTATACCATGTTATGCCCTGTACCGCCAATAATGGAAAACTAATCATGTTATGTTTCATTTTTTTTCTCTAGAATGGCTGAGCGTTAGACCCTGTGGCTTCCAGGGATCTCTGGTAATAGTATCAGGCGAGACCCCTTAAATTTTGGTGCCATTTGGTGACCCAAAGGGTATGCACTCTCCTAGTAAGATTGAAAAAATTATAACATCAAAGCCTATATGTAAATGCACGTACAAACCAGAATAATTAGTCAACTCGGGTCAAAATGTTAGAGTATTGTATTCTAGAATATGATCTAGATCTGTACAATTGATGCTGAGAAGGTGTCAATACAATTATATTTTTGTGTTTTAGCTGTGGCTTTGGGTACAGTTTATTAACTTTAATATTGTTCTACTACAGTATTCAATTGGAAGTTTCTGTAAACAATTTCAATTAGTTCAAAATATCGAAAAAAAAGACCAAATAATTAAAACAATCAGTTTTAAGTCGATACCTTCCATGCCATACTAATTAGTTATAGAAGTTGATGTTATGAAGTATGCAGGGAATTGCTGTGAAATATAAATAAAATTTATTCAAATATACTATTATATATCGCATATGTTTCTTCCCAATCAAACCATTCTCTAGTTCCAATTTTCAATACTTTAACTTTTAACTACATGACGTTTTGGCCTGATTAATCAGGTGACTTTTTCTAGCAGGGCAGATTTTAAGAATTCGAATTAGAGCCTCTAAGATTACCTAAAAAAAATTTTAAAAGGTACTGGATTTTGATGAAAATTGGTATGCGTGGGTTTTTGAGTTTGCTGATCACGAATCTGGCCTCAAATTTTGGAAATTCAAATTAGAGCCTCGAAGATCACCTGACAAAAACTTGGGAAAAAATGGAATTTTGTTGAAAATTAGTATACATGGGATTTCGAGGTCGCTGATTACGAATCTGACATCAAATTTTAAAAATTAAAATTAGAGCCTCTAAGGTCACCTGACAAAAATTTGGAAAAAAAATGGAATTTTGTTGAAAATTAGTATATATGGGATTTCGAGGTCGCTGATTACGAATCCGGCATCGAATTTTAAAAATCAAAATTAGAGCCTCTAAGATCACCTGAAAAAAATTTGGAAAGATACTGGATTTTGATGAAAATTAGTATACGTGAGTTTTTGTGGTCACTGATAATGAATCCGGCCTTAGATTTTAAAAGTTCGAATTTCACCTCTAAGATTGCGTACCGAAAGCTTGAAAAGATACTGGATTTGAATAAAAATCGGTATCCATGAATTTTTTTTGATGTCACTGATTACGAATCCGGCCTCAGATTTTAAAAGTTCGTATTGTCATATAGTGTTCAGAAGCTGATTCGCATGATCTACATGATAATAAGATGGATCCGTACATTTTTCTAGTCCACCTTTCTTGCTCTCGGAAACAATGATATGACAATTTAGAGGTAGATTTAGTATAATGGATCGAAAGGTGGGGTCGAGGACTACATTTTGTGAAAAAAAAAATGTTGAAAAATCTGAGTTGTGGTAGGCGTATAGAGAATTTGAAAAATTTATTAACCAATGGTCCCGTATTATTTCCTTTAAAAACGTATGTACAATATTATACGTATGTTGATATTTCTAAATCTTGTTCGAGCATATCGTTAGAGGAGCTTTAGCGCTCTCATAATTCATGTTGAAAAATGTGGAAACATTGATGCGTGGGCGTATCCTCTGTCTACAAAAATTGTGTGGTGATAAAAAAAATTTCGTCTATTTCCTTAATGATGCAAAACCAAAATTATATAATTTAGAGGTACATTTAATATGACGGATCGAAAAGTGGGGTCGAGGACTACATTTTTATAGAAAGAAAATTTTGAAAATTTTGATTTGTGGTGGGCGTATAGAGAATTTAAAAAAAGTTTTAACCGATGTTCCCGTACTATCCCCTTCAAAACCGTACAAGGGGTTGATTTTTCGAAATTTTGTTCAATTGACCGGGAAACACTCTTTCAGAGGAGCCCTTGATATTTTTTCTCTGACCGTGAAACCCGGTCGATCGACCGTGATTCCCGGTGGATTTTCCGGGAAACACTGATAAACGACCGGGAAACACTTTCGAAGGAGCCCATATT
The DNA here is from genome assembly GCA_020882685.1 of Aphelinus atriplicis. Lineage (NCBI taxonomy): Eukaryota > Metazoa > Arthropoda > Insecta > Hymenoptera > Aphelinidae > Aphelinus > Aphelinus atriplicis. The sequence continues at coordinate 2,673,866 of JAJGQD010000006.1, forward strand.
ATTTCTTTCTGACCGTGTTTCCCGGTCGATTGACTGAGAATCACGGTTGATCGACCGGGAAACACCGATAATCAACTGGGAAACGATCTTCCAGAGAAGCCCTTGATATTTTTCCTCTGACCGTGAAACCCGGTCGATCGACCGGGAAACACTCTTTCTAAGGAGCCCATATTATTTTTTTCTGACCGTGTTTCCCGGTCGATCGACTGTGAATCACGGTTGATCGACCGGGAAACACCGGTAATCGACTGGGAAACGATCTTCCGGAGGAGCCCTTGATATTTTTTATCTGACCGTGAAACCCGGTCGATTGACCGGGAAACACTGATAATCGACCGGGAAACACTCTTTCTAAGGAGCCCACATTATTTTTTTCTGACCGTGTTTCCCGGTCGATCGACTGGGAATCACGGTTGATCGACCAGGAAACACCGGTGATCGACTGGGAAAAGATCTTCCGGAGGAGCCCTTGATATTTTTTTTCTGACCGGGAAACCCGGTCAACCGACCGGGAATGTTATTCGGTCAACTTCGATTACCGCTCAATCGACCGTGTTTCCCACTGGATTTCACCGGTGAAACCCCGCTATTTGACCGGGAAACACCAATGGGAAACGAAGTGGGAAATCCGGTCGATTATTTTAAACAGGGAAGGAATTGCATATATACATATATACATGCTGAAACACTCACATACATGCATGCGTGAAGCACATCAATTCTGAACGCAATAAATCCCTACAAGAAATGAAATTACTCTTAAAACGGCCTTTTCTGTGGAGTTGAATGTGGAATTGCTATTTATTCAGGTGAGCTTTGAAATATATGCTTTCTACTTCCAGTTGACCGCGTTTATCTTTTCAAATTTTTGTCGAGTCATCTTAGAGTTCTAATTTGAATTTTTATAGTTTGAGGCCGGATTCATAATCAGCAACCTCAAAAACCTGTGTATACCAATTCCAAACAAAATCCAGTATCTTTTCAAGTTTTCGTCAGGCCATCTTAGAGGCTCTATTATGAATTTTTTTAATTTGAGGCCGGATTTGTTATCAGCGACCTCAAAAACGTATATTTCTACAACAAACCATCGAGGCAAAAACTGTTTCACATAAATGGATAACTTGACATATTACATTCAGATGTGTCCTTCCACACAGACACACACACACACACACACACACACACAAAATTGTCTCACTCTTGTTCGCGCGGATCATGCATTAAATATATAAAACCTTGTAATTAGAATAATTTGGCTGTCAATAAAATCATATCGATAAAATGAATCGCATACTTTAGTCAATTCAAAACAGAACCATACGACTCTTTGACCGAATCAAAACATCCCACTCTGAACCCGAACGGTGTCAAGGCAACCATGGTATCCAATGACGGTGTTTCAAAAGAGCCCTCCTGGTATTTTCACTTGGAGAGGCTGATCCTAGGCCTAAACGATATTCAGGTATTCAGGGCCGACGATGCCGAAGTTCCAAGGGTGCGCTCCTGGTATTTTTACATGTAAAATCTGACCCTAGGCCCAAAGTTATCCAGGTAGTTAGGGTTTCCGATGACGGTGTTCTAAGAGTGCGCTCCTGGTATTTTTACTCAAAAAAGCTGACCCTGGACCTGAACGGTGTCTAATTAGTTAGGGTCGCCGAAGACGGTGTTCCAAGGGTGCGCTGCTGTTATTTTCACTTGGAAATCTGACCCTAGGACCAACGTTATCCAGGTAGTCAGGGTCGCCAATGACGGTGTTCCAAGGATGTGCTCCTGGAATTCTCACTTGGAAAAGCTGACCTTGGACCCAAACGACGTCTAGGTAGTTAGGGTCGCCAATGACGATGGCAATAGTGTGCTCCGAGATTTTTTGTTTGTGGACGACGACCCAGGACCCGAACGGTGTCCAGGCAGTCAGGGTATCAGATGACGGCGTTTCAAGGGTGCGCTCCTCGTATTTTTGAATGGAGGAGCTGACTCTAAGCCCAAACAATATCCATGTAGCTAGGTATGAAGATTGTCTTCTTGTAACTGAAAGTATATTTACAACAAAATGCATGGTATCACTACCATAAAATAGTTAGGCATAACAAACGGACACGGACTCTCGAACTACAAGCGTAGTAGAATAATTATAATGAGAATTTAGTACTTTGGTTGCAACAATGTAGATGCTCAAGAAATGGGTTGCGGGTAGAGTAAGGATCTGTTATTGAAAACGATCGAACCCATGTCCCTCCAGATCGGATAAATTAGTGGAAGATATGAGCTCACTTCCCGGGTTGTTCTGATGCGTCTAGTCTCCTTGGCTCTTAAGAATATTCATATGGGATGACATTATTAATCGTCCGCAATCTCAGAAAAATGTTGAAGATATGATCTCTGTACCCACCCTACTAAAAATTCTCAGGTGAGATCTCAGGTGAGATCTCAGGTGAGATCTCATGCCAATTTCTCAGGTAAGATTTTTTTGTTAAATTTTTTTTTCTCAGAATATACAGGACTAACATTAATTGTTGGCAACATGTAAAAATTAGGGTCAAGATCTCAGGTGAGAACTCAGGTGAGATCTCAGGTGAAATCTCAGGTGAGAATTCAGGGATCATTATTTTCTTAATTTTTTTCTTAGAATTTGTAGGTTCATGGCAGGTGAAATCTCAGGTGAGAACTCAGGTGAGATCCCAGGTGAGATCTCAGGTGAAATCTCAGGTGAGATCTAGGTGAGAATTCAGGGAACATTTTTTTCTTAATTTTTAGGTTCATGTCAGGTGAGATCTCAGGGATGATTTTTTTTTCTTAATTTTTTTCCAAAAAATTTTTAGGGTCATGTCAGGTGAGAATTCAGGGTTCATTTTTTTTCTTTTTCTTCTCAGAATGTACAGGACTAACATTAATTGTTGGCAACATGTGAAAATTAGGGTCGATGTAGTATTTTGATGAATTGACAAATTATATCATCACTTGGTATCAACACTACTAAAAATTTTTAGGTTGATGTCAGGTGAGATCTCAGGTGAGAATTCAGGGATCATTTTTTTTTAATTTTTTCTTCTTTTTCTTCTCAGAATGTACAGGACTAACATTAATTGTGGGCAACATGTGAAAATTAAGGTATAGAAAACATGGGAAAATTAGGATACAGATTTTGATGAATTGACGAATTATATCATCACTTGGTATCTACACTACTCGAAATTCTTGGGTTCACGTCAGGTGAGATCTCAGGTGAAAACTCAGGTTTCGTTCATAAATCATTTTTTCTCTCAAATGCATCAGATTGTACATTCCAATGTACAGGAATGACATTGAACATTGAAATTTGGTAACATGTACAAATTGGGGTCGATATAGTACTTGGATAAATTGACGAATTGTATCAGCACTTGGATCAATCATCACATCTGCATGGATTTTCGGATATATCAGTCAAACATTGTCAAGTGCGTACACGTGAAATCTTATGTTAAATCACCAGGATTTGTAACATGCATTTTACCTGGATTTCCCCCATTAACTCATCTGAATGTCTGGGTATTCAAGAAGTTTCTCATGTATTTCCTCCCCGTGGTGCAGCCAATGCACCTCCCCCTGAAATTCTGACAGGAATCGGACAGAAATCTGTCCGATTTCCAGCTGAAAAAGGCGCCTGATTTGTGGTTGTTTGACTTGATATTCTTCTAATTTTTCGGTCAGTTCGAGCGGAGTTTTAGGTAGCTTCGAACGGATTTTCAAGTCATCTCGAGCGGAAATTCAGGGATCTCCGAACGGATTTTCAGGTCATATTGACCGGAACTTCGAGTAGCCTCGAACGGAATTTCCGGTAGCTTCGTACAGATTTCAGGTCATTTATAAGTAAAAATTCGGTCGAGCGAACGGATTTTAAGACGAATTAGACCGTATTTTCTGGTCGATGAGACGGATTTTCGGGTCATTTGAAACAAACTTTCCAGTCAATCGAACACAACCTCTAGTCGATTAAACGGATTTTTGGGTAAATTTGACTGGATATTTTCGTAATTTCGAACAAATTTTCCGGTCGAACGCACGGATTTTCTGGTCGTTTGGAACGAATATTCAGGTAAATTTTTCCGAATCGTTCAGTCGATGGAACGGATTTCCAGTTAAATTTGACTGGAAATTCTGGTCCATCGAATAGATTTTTGGGTCAATTCGAACGGATTCGGGTCAATTTGAATGGATTCTCGGGTCGGATTTTCAGATGATTTTGAGCGGAATTTCTAGTCGATTCAACGGAATTTCTAGTCGATTCAACGGATTTTCAGTTAAATTTGACCAGATTTTCTGGTCGATTGAACAGGTTTCCGAGTCAATTAGGACAGATTTTCTATAGAATTTGACCACATTTTCTGGTGAATTTGACTGGATTCGATGGTCAATCGAATGGATTCCTGGAACGATTCAAACGGATTTTCTGGCCGATCGAACGGATTTTCAGATGAATTTTAAAGAAATTCCTAGTTGATTCAACGAATTCTTAGAAATTTGACCGGATTTAATGGTTGATTAAACAGATTTTCAGGTAAATTTGGCCGGATTTTCTGGCTGATCGAACAGATTTTCGGGTCAATGTGGATTCATCAAAATTCATAGTATGCATTCAACCTGAAATTCCATCTTGCGTTTCCGGTCAATTAACCTGAATGTCGGTCTGGATATTGGAGTCAATCCACGTGAAACTACGTCCCAATTCTCTCAAATCATTACTTGATAATTTAGAGTAATTCACTCTGACTTCAAAGTCCAGTCATATTGATTCATGAGTCAATCAACCTAGATTTCCAGGTTATTTCTCCTCAACTGCCAGGTCATTTTACCTGGATCACTACCCGTATTTTACTCTTAATGATGGAGTAAATTTACATGGACTTCCACACGAAAGTTTAGCTTTTCAATTTGAATTACCATATCAATGAACCAGGATTTTTAACTTGGTCGTACATGCATTGTCGACTGTATTTTCATCTCGTTTTCACTTCGATTTCCACGAGTACTTCTGATTGAATTCCTTGGCAATCTAGGTATCAATGTATCTCGATCTAGAATTATAGGTGTATCTACCTGGAATGTCAGTTATACCTACGCTGATTCTCAGGTATATTTATCTCGATGCCCAGGTCAAGTCATAAAAATTTGGAACTGGATATTGAAGTCAATTTGGAAAGATTTACATCTGCACTTCAAGATTGATTGGGTTTTTAAGCCAATTCACCTCGATTTCCAGGTTACTCCACTTTCATTTCCATCTGAGACTATCAAAGTAGTGAAAACAATGTAGCCTCCAAAGAAGAATAGATTTCATGTAAATTTGGTAAAAAGTAAAATTTATGGTCCTTAGGCATTGATCTGGAGTTGAGATTTCTAACTTCATAATGGCTGAGCGAATGTGGCAAACAAAATACAGAAATTTGATAAATTGACGAATTATATTATTACTTGGTACCAACACTATTGAACATTTCAAGGTGAGATTTCAGGTGAGATCTCACGCAAATCTTTTGAATGGCTGTTATAACATTCCAATCATTCATGGATTTACTTGATCCATGATTTAAGATACGCACGAATACCCGTTTACATTCTAAGGTCGAACCGGATGCATCTGAAAATGATATCTAAAAACTCTCGAAAGTTCTCACTTGAGATCTCACCTGACATGAACCTAAAAATTGTTAGTAGTGTTGATACCTAGTGATGATATAATTTGTCAATTCATCAAAATTCTATATCGACCCTGATTTTCACATGTTGCCAACAATTAATGTTAGTCCTGTACATTCTGAGAAGGAAAAGAAAAAAAATTAAGAAAAAAACCGCTGCCAAGTGCCTCAGCAGTATGCTTTCTCAAAGTATTGCAATTAAACCTCAACTTGCATTAATCACCACTCTTTGAGAAAGCAAAATGAACCTCTAACTCATTTCCTCTACTCCATAGTAACGGTTGCTAAGGACGTAAACAACGGTTGCTATGGTAAATATCCGAGCTTCGGTGTTCTTACTTCTTGGCCGTCAACAGTTCCGAAAATGGACCTGTAACTGACTTTTCCCACTCCATAGTAACGATCAATAAGGATGTAAGCAACGGTTGCTACGGTAAATGTCGGAGCTTCGATGTTCTTACTTCTTAGTCATCAACAGTTCCGAAAATGGACCTCCAACTGACTTTTCCCACTCCATAGTAATAGTTGCTAAGGACGTAAACAATGGTTGCTATGGTAAATGTCGGAGCTTCGATGTTCTTACTTCTTAGTCATCAACAGTTCCAAAAATTGACCTCCAACTGACTTTGCCCACTCCATAGTAACGGTTGCTAAGGACGTAAACAATGGTTGCTATGGTAAATGTCTCAGCGTTGATGTTCTTACTTCTTAGTCATCAACAGTTCCAAAAATGGACCTTCAACTGACTTTTCCCATTCCCCAGTTACGGTTGCAAGGGATATAAACAACGGTTGCTAGAGACATCAACAATGGTTTCTACAGGAAATCTCTCTTTGATTCTTATAGAATCCCATAAATATACGAGACCAAATGAGCATTTATCATGAATTTTAAGGGAACTTATCAAAGAGACGCTAGCAACGGTTGCCATTGATTAACAACGGATGTTGCTGAACACGGAACTCAGTTCACATCTTCCGGAGACCGACCTGTGTGCAAAATTTTAGGACGATCGGATTATTCCTTCGAGAATTATCGTACGACAAAAAAAGTCAGTCTGAAGCTGAATTTAGTATCTCTATAGCAACGGTTGCTAGGAGAATAAACAATGGTTGTTCCAAAATGAATGTCGCATCGATTCTCATCGATCGTCAAAAGAATTGGAGACCCATCGTGCATTGATAATGATTTTTGGAGCTTTTATCAAAAAAACGTTAACAACGGTTGCTAGAGAAATAAACAACAGATTTGGCTGAAAATTGAACTCGGTCGAGATATTGCGGCAACTAACCTGTGTGCGAAATTCCAGGACGATCGGACAATTCCTTCGGAAGTTATCGTACGACAAAAAAAAAGTGCACGTACGTACGTACATACATACATAAATTTTCGGATTTCCATGTTTTTCGATCCGTAGATTACGAAAATCGAGGTCCCGAAGTCCAATTCGATGGGTCGATTTTTACCCCATTACAAAGCTTTCTCTTTGAGAAAGCAAAAATAATTCCTGAATTCTCACCTGAGATCTCACCTAAGATCTCATCACCTGACATGAACCTAAAAATCAAGAAAAAAAATGATCCCTGAATTCTCACGTGAGATCTCACCCGAGATCTCATCTGACATGAACCTAAAAATTAAGAAAAAAAATCATCCCTAAATTCTCACCTGACATCTCACCTGAGATCTCACCTGAGATCTCACCTGAGATCTCATCTGACATAAACCTAAAAATTAAGAAAAAAAATCAACCCTGAATTCTCACCTGACAACTCACCTGAGATCTCACCTGACATGAACCTAAAAATTAAGAAAAAAAAATGATCCCTGAATTCTCACCTGAGATCTTGACTCTAATTTTCACATGTTGCCAACAATTAATGTTAGTCCTGTATATTCTGAGAAAAAAAAATTAAGAAAAAAAATCTCACCTGAGAAATTGGCATGAGACCTTACCTGAGATCTCACCTGAGAATTTTCAGTAGGGCAAGTACTGGAATCGCGAGGTTATTTCATTGCTCACTGAGATGGTGATTCTCCGATACAAAATGGAAATTTCATAACACTCCTTTAACATGGAAGAATGTTGTTACCTTAATCTGTAGATTCCCAACAGGAAAAGTTTTGATTGCTGGACTTTCTCGAGGAACGTATCGGTAAAATTCTCGACCCGATTTATACCATTTAACTATATATAACGGGTCGCCTTCAGTATCATACCAGCAGTATAATGTCGTATCCTCGCCCTTTATGACCGCAACAGGGGTCTGAATACGCACTCCTCTCAGACAAAAAACTGGTGCTGTAACAGAAAAATGTATCGCACTCGATTCATGAAAAGTATTTCCACCTAGGTAATGAAAAAATCCTGATTGGGACAATTCTCTTTTGTTGAAAGGAATTTACAAAATAAAAATAGCATCTATTCTCATCGTATCAAAGTTTTGATGAGAGATTCTCTTTAACCAAGGGCCATGTTAGTGCTCTCACTTGCGAGTAAAGATGGCTAAAATAGGTTCATTGATAGATCGAGGTTATAGTATGCGTATGTCTGTATGTGCATAAAAAATTGGTATATGAAACTTTTTTGTGCCGCTGATTACGAAGCGAGCCTCATATTATGATGATTAAATATAGATTCTTCGAAATAACGAATGAAAATTTAAAATTTCACTTAATTCTGTTGAAATTTACAACAATTGCTTTGGAGAATACAAAAATACTATGCCATGTAACCTGAAAAGTCCTGTAAATGAACTTGATATTTCATTCCCTAAGCAACGGTTGCTAGGGACGTAAATAATGGTTGCTGACGAGAAACAAAGTTTGCGTGTCGTTCACCATCAATAAATGGACTTAAATCTGATTCTTTTCTAAGCAACATTTACTAGGGATATCAACAAAGGTTTTTATGGGAAATGTCTCTCTTATTTCCATCAATCCTCGTATATTTTCGAACTCTATCGTGCGTTTGAAAAGAGTTATAAGGAACTTCCAAAAAAGACCTTAGCAACGGTTACTAGGGAAATAAACAATAGATATTGCAGAAGAACAAACTCGAGCCACATCTTTTCACGACCTGTGTTTTCTCCAACTGTTGTCGCGCGCTAAAAAGCATACACACACCGTACGTACGCACATACAGACATTTCTGGAATTCCATGAGTTTCGACCCGTAGATTACGATAATTTATGTCCCGCAATCTGATTTTGAAGTTCGATTTTGGCCCTGTCACCTTTTTGAGAAAGCAAAATTCACACCTTTCGTCACCTGGGAGAAACAACGTTTCATTTCAGATTCGGATTCATAGAAAGTGCCATTTCGAGAAATCTTATCCCTCGCAATTGATCCAACTTCGAGGATGATGTGGTATGCGTGTGTCTCTATGCGCATGTGTGTATGTGTGTATTTACGTGTAAATGTGACAACTTGATCCAGGTCGAGACGTGATTACTCTGGAAGTAAACAATTTACTTTACACATCTTTTGCGTCAAAGGTTTTTTATTCAAATTGGTATGCAAAGGTTTTACGGGTCGTTAATTATGATTCCGGCCTCAGATTTTTAAAATACAACATAGATTATTTAAAATGGCAGAAAGGGAATTTGAAATGTTACTCAATTTTGTTAAAATTTGGCTTACACGGGTTTGAAAGCCCGAAAGGACTTCAAACCTCCAATAATGGCCAGCAGGCAGCTGAGAATGCTGCTGGAGCAAATATCAATGTAAATACCATAGGGAATGGAAATGGTGAAAATCTCGGACAGCAGCCAGCTTGCTGCAAGCTAGGGCTGCTAATAGAAATGCTGTTGCCAACCAAGATCAGCGCTAGCATGTCGCTAATAATGCAAATAGAGAGGCTAACTTCATTCAGCTCCAGCAATGAAAGAATACTGAAAAAGGATTAAATTGAAAAAAATTAAAAAAATCATTAATTTTCAAATTACACTGAATTTTTTCAAAGAAGATAACATGACAAATAATCGCGTCGAAAAGTTGACAATAAATCGAGGCACCTGGGCGTTAATGGGTTAACTAATGATATAACTTTAGGTACGCATATTCTTTCGACTAATAAATGTCATGAATAATGAGAAATTCAAGTTATAATTCAAGTACGTGGAGTACTTTCTTTACAAATTTTTTGTTACCTTTTACTTTTTATTTCTTCTAGATGTACACTTAGACCCTGTATTGCGGCCTTTGAAATTGAACGAAATCGCTATGAACGTGGAAAATATTCACAAAAAAAACATTCTTTCTTACAAAATGAAAATTCAACGTTTGAATCATTCAAACGAGAATATAATAAGCAAAGCAGATATTATTCGTCAAATTATTCCCAGAAGAATTTACAAAATGAAGAAAATTTGGAAAGAAAGTGAAATGGGAGAGAATGTAACTAAAGTAAAAATTCACTTTAGTTTGTGACGCGGTAAACGTGTCAGGACAGCGCCGCGCCGCGAGAGCAAGACGAGACAGTGTATGTGCGCGTATGTATGAGCGGCGATGGGCGTGTTACGATGGCGCGCTGAGGGGACCCAGGTTGGAGACGAATTCGCTCCATACCTGTGCGCGCTCCCTCGATGCACGCCTAAGTGAATTGTGAGACGCGGATGAGCGGTTGGATGAAGGAATTGGGTGCGTCAAATATTCAAATCTGCCGCCGACTCTGCAGGTAAGTAGAGTCGAGCGCCCGGTATAGTGGTGGCGTATGCTCTGTCGGCGGGCCTACTTGGCGGGACTGACAGCGCGCAGCGTTCAGAGCTTGACCGCCATGCGAGCCGGACGCGCCAGTCCTCGGAATCACCGAACCGGGATCCATCCGCGACTTCGAGATTGCCGCCAGTTTTGGGAGAGACGAGAGGTCCAGAGCCGAGGCCACAGCAACTGATCCAGCCGAGCGAATCCCCGTGGAGTGTGAGTAGCAGGGAACCGGCGTGGTGTGCTCTCACGGACGTGATCGTGCCGAATCACTAGCTTCAAGTCGAGTATGTGAGTGTGAGTGAGAGAGAAATACGGGAGTGTCGAGATACAACGCGCGCGCAAGAGAGAGAGATAGATAGATAGATATGTTTTATTGTATGAATTATACAAAAATGGTATTTACATAATATCAGTCATCTTTTTAAAAATATCAGTCATTTAGTTAAAATATATTTCACATATCATCCTTGTCAATAGATTTCTTGAACTAATTATCACAGATAACGCGTCAGTATTGGTATAAATTTATACAGCTAGTCATCACAATTTGAACAATCTAGTCATAGCGTCAAACTTTATAAAAGGTGTCAAAGACATTCATTCAATTCTAATTCTAAAAAATAGTTTCTTATAGAATATTCGAAACTTAATAAGGACGGCAGGTTTCTATCAGAGGAGCTAAGGGAGTTCCAGAGGTGTGCCGCCTGCACCTGGAAGGAATTTATTCCGAAATCGTTCCTCATTTTGGGGACCGAGAGTTCCGGTGCATCTCCCCTTGAGGGCCTTGTGGACACATACCTAGTGAAGAGGCTCAGAAGGTACTCCGGCAGACGAATGCGCAGGATCTTGTACAAAAGTACAGTCATAAAATATTGCCTCCTAATATCCGTGCGCATCCAGCCAAGCTTGGCCCTGTAAGGAGTGATGTGTTCGTCCCTCCTCACACCAAAAAAATATCTCATACATGAATTTTGTAGTACCTGTATTCTTTGTTTTTGTTCTTGAGATGCGTCGAAGAGAGAGTTAGAGAGAGAGAGAAAGAGAAAGAGAGAGAGAGAGAGAGAGAGAGAGAGAGAGAGAGAGAGAGAATTCGGGAGTGCCGAAACTAAGCGCGCGAGAGAGAAACGGGGAGTGAGGAATATATTCCAGATTGAGAGAGCGTGAGAGAGAATTGAGTTGTGTGTTAGCCGCGGTCAGCTAATGGTGCCACTAGTCTACAACAGTAGACCAAGGAGAAATCGTTAGCCACGTCCGGGTAGTGGTGCCGCTGGCCTACGCCAGTAGGCTCCGGAGATTGTGCTACGCGGGCTCGTGCGAGCGAACGCGCGCTCCCATCGTAGTATTCGATTAAACCCTAAATTTCCCAACGTCAACTCCTCAACGACGTGGTTTGAGGCTGTCCTCACCTGAGAAAAATTTTGCGAATGAGTTGACTATTTTTTCGACGATATATTCGGGGTGCGCGAGAATCTCTATAGCGAGTTTTCTCGCAATAAAAATATTCACCGTCTCAAGTTACATAAGAAATTCACTGCTATTGTAGTGGCGCGCTATACGTCTCGTTCTTTTTCCCTTTTGTCAAAGAGGCAACATCTCATATGACAAAAAAGGCACAAATTTCGTATTTATATTTGTGTGGAATAGTAGAAATCAAGAAAAACGACATTTGATTTTTGTTGAGAACGGAAACAGTATAACTCGCTGTTTTCACGAATGATTTCAAATCGAAATATACAAGTATTTTTTTTTTCTTCCAGGGGTTATCCTCACAAGGAGATGTACCCAAATATACAACTATTGCAGAATAAACTTCTCAGTCCAAATGTATATAAGACTGAATATTTATCTCGATAGTGACCTCTCTCCCGAGTTTGTTGTTATTTGATGTTGGTCAAGAGAGGGAGGAAACGCCCTTTCCCTCCTGGTTGTACTCCAATCAGGTAGTTTCGAAGGTCGGCGTCAATTCAGGGTCACACCCCCAAACCTCGGAGAGTGGCTGAGGTCGAGTCGTCGTTACGCCGGGGAGGGGGCATACCTCTCTGCTCGTTTACAATGCTTATGGAGATTGATCGGTTGAGCGAGGGTCGAGTGCTGCAGTTACGGCTTAAGAGCTTTTAAGCCATGGGTTTTCCCAAGTGTAATTAAGGCATATCGTCTCCTCCGTCGCCGACCGATCATTAATAAAATATAATTATTACGTACAGTAAACTTATGTCGGGCCTTTTCAACATATATTTAGGTTTGTCAAGCGACCAACTTGAATGACAGTTTGGATAACGAATGAATGTGTGAATGAACGAATGAAAAACTGTGAATTATCTTCTCTCACATACTTCTTGTTTGGTCTTTCTTTCCATTTACCAGTCTTAGATCTCTAACACTCATGGACTTTACATATACTTGTGCAGAATCACTGTCTCAGTTTCTCATTACCACCCATAATCTTCTTCCAGAATTCTGTATGTGTATGAAAAATTTTTCAATACAGGTAGAATCCCTCACGAGATACATCAAAATGGAATTTACAAGTTGCGTGACAGTGAATTCGCACTCGAATTAATTATTGTTACTCTATGAGAACTCGAATTTGTCTCCCCCTAACATTCAATCGTTCTTCGTATCTGTCTGTTTCTCCGTCTGTCCTTTGGTCGTGGATAATTGACATCGATTTCTAGCTATCTTTTCGATAGGCTAAACTTTTAAAATTATATATGTATACTCATTACATGTTAGCATTCTATGTTGTGTAATAATACTCCGCAAAAAGAATATTTCTCTATTAAAGATCGAGTTGTTTCGAAAGTTCACAATTGTGCAAATCTATGGATTGAAGTTGGCTACAACGCACCTGTTACGTATCTACCTATATTATTGCAAGTCACTATTACTTATCAGTATATCTTGTGAATGTTGTTCTCGTTTAATATTGAAAAATACTCTTCAGAAATGAGCCGTTCATACAACCGAGAAGAGAAAAATTATTTCCGTCACACGAATATCTCCTGACTTTTTTCGTTGAAGCGTGACTTACTCGATTACGAACGATAGTGCAAAATTCGCACCTGCACGAAGGAACATACCAGGATACATTCATGTAAAAGAACAATTTCCTTCTGCTCAGTGTTTCGCATGAAAGAATGTTCTTAAGAATCTTTTTCTAAAATTATTCTCCAAAATTTGGTTGAACTATATAGGGCTATGTGATCGGAAAGTACTTGTATTTCATCTCCAAATATAAATCCACAAAATATGTGCAAAAGAATGAGATTCACATTCTCTATTATTTCTCAAGAACAATTATACAACGCTAATATTTTTATTATTCGTACTTCTCATGAGAATTGGATAGAACTACAGAGAATGTAATTTATGTTGTATACGCACATCAAACCGTGTATTAAACCCACGTAAATTTCATAATAATTAACGTATACTATGAAATTAAGTTTCAAAATTATTTATCCAAGAATGAACCGTGAAAATCACATTTGTGAAATTGATTTTACAACTCTTAATGATTTTTCACGATGGGTACTATGACCTATGATTGGTAAATTTGTTGAGAAGTTTTAAATTCGAGAAAGAATGAATTTAAATTGATTAACTTCTCGATAATTATCTCGTCGTAGTATTTTTATTATTCAAAATATAATTTGCGGAACATTCATGAAATACTTCTTTCATCTTCATAAAAATAGACAGTTATGTGAATGATCTAATTTGACCCTAACAAACGTCACCAGAAGATATTTAGTTTCTTATTAAAAAGAAATTCCTAAAAAACTCAATATTGATTCAATTTCGATCCCAAATTGAGATTCCTCAACATACTCATCTTTGCAGATCGCAGTATTAATCTCTATATTGTGATTTATTCTTTCACTGTATTCAAAGTCTGGTCCAGATCGATAAAGAATGAGTGAATGAATAAAAAAGTGGGAAAAGAGTCAATTTGATCAAATGTTATTAAACATAACTCGTTTTCTGTTATAATCTTCCCGTGAAGTTTGGTCTCATTGTCTTTAACAATGGAACAATTCAATTGATATAAGATCATCCGAGAACATTTCTCATCACTCTACGGAAATTCAGTTAAAAGGAATAATATTTAGAAATCATTCCCATTCATCGAAGAAATCTCAAATCAAATCGTGATTCTACATTGAAATCCCCGTTCACTATTGTTGAGAAACTGCTCGTCTTATTTATCTCGATAAAAGAGAAATGTATGAGGGTTCTCCTCTGTCGATACTATAAGCATTGATTAATTTCTTGAGTTGAGGATATTCAAGTCCAAATTTAAGCTCGAAGGATTCGTCTGCTTCTGATGATTTAGAGTTGCAAAACCATTTCTAGTACAGAGAGACAATTCAGTCAATGATTTTTCGGAATATTTCAGTGGTATTCAAGAACTATTGATTTTTATCAAAGAGTGACTTGTGCTCTCAACTAAAATCAATCACAATTAATTTTGATTCTTCAGAATTTTTCTTGCAAATCACATTTCACAAAATATTCTACGTACCAAAGCATAAATATACGTATGAAAGAACTCGAATCTTCATTGGAAAGTAATTGATTATCTTTGTAATGTAGTATTTTTGAAGATTGGAGAAACCACATTTAATGGGAAGAATATAATATTCTCAAAAATTTAAAAGAAACTATTAAGATTGCTGTTTTTGCAGAAGAACATAGGATTGAATCCCTCAATAGCTCGATGAGTTGATTCTTACTGCGCAGAATCATCCTGTCCCCAGTTCAGATTTGATTTGAAGAATTTATGAATGTTGCGAACCTACAGTTCAAACTGGAGTTTGAATATAGACCGCTCAGAAATAATTTGATTGAGATAATATTCATATACTTTCTCATCAGTCATCTACATTATATTTTTAAGTACTTCGTGTCCATACTGGATGATTCATTATCGTATTGAACGTCGATAAAAATTATGTCGAGTTTTCAAAACACGATAAAACATATTCAATTATATATACGCGATCCGCTTAAAATTCTGTTAGTACCGTTAGTTTCGGGATTAGTAGTGTGTTATAACTTTAAACATAAAGTCAAATCAGCTATGAAAATGCGACCTACTCAAAGTTGTATTAATACTATGAGATTTGGGATTGGTAGTGGGTTATTATTTCTTCTCTCGATCTAAATCAGCTATAGAAATGCGATCCACTTGAAAGTCTGTTGAGAAGGAGTGAATTCATTCAAAGTCTGTCTTGATAGATCGAAAGAGGAACCCAAAATGAACAATTGCTTTCAAACAAGATCAAGACATACATGAATTCTCATGTATTGCCATACAAGTTTACATTAGTATCCATATATTCAAAGACTTATGTTCCGAAATGCTTACATTACAATTGTTTCCCGAATGATGTCAATATCTTAAACTAATAATATATATCTGAATGTATGATTTTCGGATATTGTTTCTATGAATTTATCTTCTACTTGAATTCCAAGATATCCTCCTATAAAAGGTATATTATTCACAAAATTATGTATCGACTGGCGATCACTCTATCAATAATAAAACTTCTCGAATGAATTTATACTGATTTGATTCATATCTTTTTTTTAAATAAGGTACCTGTACCCAATATGCGCCACCTAAGCGAGAAAGGTCACTACACCGCGTCAAATGAATATTTTCTAACATAATTGGTGTCAAATGAAAGGTCTACTCAATACCTTCAAAAGGAGCTAAGTCTTATTCAATTTGAAAAGTTCTACACTAAGGTACAGCGTTTTGAAAAAACCGAAATTTTTCGGAAAAAAATTTTTAGTATACCCAATATGGCGCCACCCTGAAAATACTTCTTTCCATCCGATTTGAAGCATGAAGCATGTCTGAAATGGATAAAATACAAACAAAAAAGTATATTTCTGATATAATTTTATTGAAAAATACATTTTGTCTTTGATTAAACCATAGTACATAGATTATATGAACTTCTAACAACCTAAATCAAATCAAGTTTTCAGTTAAAATTCATAAAAAACCGTTGTTTTTGAATCAACAAAATTAACTTATGCAACATCTAATTCCAATATTAATCTCTGAAATTGATGAACATTCTTTTTAGTGTAATTGTAAAAAAAAAATTGAATGATGTAGATAAGATATCAAGGAATCGAACGATATGTCGCTCGATTTTTTTGGCCCAGTTTAAGGGTATTAAAAAAATTCGCACTTACCTGAGCGAAATTAGACCGAGAATGAAAATTGGTGAATAAATGGAGGAAACGAGCTCTAACAAGTTGGTGTAAGGGTTCCCGATCGGTGAAAATGTTTTCTTTCCTCATTATTTAGCATTGCCGACAAGATCCTGTGCCGCAGCGATGCTCTAGACGCGCGTATATATGAAATACGAAGGGTGGCGCATATTTGGTACGCCTACCTTAATATTGAAATTTCATTATGTACAAAATTTTTTTCTATATCATATGGTGATTACTCAACCAGTCCTATTTTTCAAATTGCCATATTCTATCATGTATAATATAGTTAATTTTATCATCGTTGAGATTACTCTACAGCGTTTATGAATTAGATAGAAGATCGATCATAGAGGGATAATCCAGTAGAATGTGAAAAATGAAAATTACAAACTCCACCACATAATTTGTAACGTTTCGCTAACAAGATCTACTGGCCTTATCAGGCTAAAATTATTACAAAGTAATGCGTAATAAATAATCTAATCGGTGTACAAAACGATCGAAAGAAAAACAAACTATTATTTCTCACCAGTTTTCAGATGAGTTTACTTTGAATAATTCAACAGTGTAGCCGTTGCTCATTGTGAAACTCTAGTATACTGGATTACGCAAGTTAACAGCAGTGGTCTTATATACTGTAACGTCGGGATATATGACGCGGCGCGCGTGCTTAGGAAATCGCGAAATTTTGAGCCAAGCTTTCGCTTATAGCTCGGGTTTTACCGGAAAAATCAATGATTCGTTTACGCGGGTGACTCGTTTTAGTAAAATAAAGAATACCCATGAACCAGAAAAGAAATGATAGACAGAGACAAGAAATGAATTTACAAGCGTGAACCGTGATTTTAATACTAAAGACCTGCCTAATATCCTCTGAACGACCGTGTCCTACACATTCTCGAAGCACGAGAGGCGTAAAACCCGTCCAGGGTTTAGGAAAAGGAAATAGCTCAAGGGGGCGATGAAATCGTGGTGGTGATTTCACCGCGAATGAACCAATACTGACAGGTGCGAACACTTGAGGGTGTGATTTCTTTCAAAGAGTAAAGAGAAAGATAAATAGCAAATCAAAGACAAAAAACTCACTTCTATATTTTTGGATTTATTGAAAGAAAATAAATCTACAGCTTTCCTTGATCTGGAGGAAAGCGTGACTGCCGAAAACAAAAGGGGACTTCGCCCTGTGGGAACTGAGCCCAAATCTAAAGGGGACTTCGCCCTGTGGGAACTGAGCCCAAATCTATATGCTCCAAGAGCAAGCAGTTGACCGCGACTTGGCGGTGCGAGAAAAAATCTCGGACTGACGCTTTCCTCCGGCGACCGTATACAAATTTTCTCGGTGATTTTTCGATTCAAGGGCGGGGTTTTGAGGACAGGCCCTCTAACTCCTCCCTTGAACCAATCAAAATTAAGTTTATGAAAATAAGGTTAATTGTTTAAACGAAGGTTGGATTCAGATAGATATTGATGTTTATGATGAAACGCACATTTCGCGCCATCCGCATAAATGAAATTCGCGTGCTGAACAGCGTTTGAATTCGGAAATTCGCGCGTTCTTGAATAATGCGCGAATTATACATGGAATCTAGTAACTGAAGGTTTTTCTTACAAGTAGAATATAATATTTAATGATTGCCGAAGTTTCATTCCATTCGAATAACCGAAAGTTATGATAATTCGCGAATGAAAATGAAATGCATTTTTTTATGATGCTCGGTCGATTGCGAGCGAACAAATCAACATTTTTGAATTCTGAAAACGCCGAGTTCTGAAACGAAAAGTTTCGTTAAAAGATAAGGAACAAAAAGTTATTCGGGTGTGAGACCGTCACTATTGTTTAAACATACGTAATCAACGATGCGCGGGGAAATTTTACATAAAAGCGCGGATTACTCGCTTATCGGTTCGTTCGATCGAATCGAAACTTTGGCAACATAATTAATAGCTAAAGGCGCTAAAAGCTACGTATAATTAATAACAATATTTGTTAAACAATAGGAGAATCTTCTAGGGAAATTTAAGATAAAATTTATATCCTCTGAAAGTTCAGGGATTTTTAAGCAGATTGCCGTATTGAATAAAAATGAAAATTAATAATTATTAACAACAAAGCATCTTTTTCAAGGTGACGCGCAGGAAAATTTGTATCGCGGGGAAGTGCGCGTCATGGGCGTGTTCAAACTTAGCGTCATCTAGAGGGGAGCAATCTTCGCGGAAAAGCTATAAAAAATTCGGCACGTACGCCAGTTCGGTCGGTGGTCATTGGTGACCGCTTTTCCGAGGCGCGTGCGGGAGGGGCAAGGTGTATTTAGTCAGTCGTCATTGGCGCTCTGATTTTGAGGAGGCTTAACGAACTGACTCCTCGGCTTCTGGCGGATGCATAAATTGCATTTTGACGGGCGGCCATCGATGCTCGGCGGAAAAACCTATTGTCTAACCGTCCGGAGCGCATCATCTAAGGCGCTTCGGTATGCGGCGGCTAATTTACGACGCGGGTCGCGGTCAGTTCGGCCGAAAAAGCGCAGCTGCAGGAGGCGATTAACATAGCGAGGCCCGCTTTCCCTTTCCAGGTCTTCGTATCGGTACGCGAGATGCGCGTTCTATTATTTTGATCGCGGTCGCGTGAATTTACATACGATTTAGATTATTGAAACGCGAAAAATTTTTATTTAATTTAAGGATTAATTTAATACCAAACATGTAATGGTACGCATGACGTCACAATACCATCAACTGCGTTGGTGTATTTGTTTTGAAAAGTATTATTCAGCTGATTATAAGTGGCTAAGTGATTATGTTTCCCACTCTTCTAGAAATGTGTTGGAAAATATTGATCTGAAGCATTCTCGGAATAAGTCGTTTCTTCTAATTCGCCTCGCGGTCTGAAAATTTAACATTATTCGAATCAAATTTGGATGTACTGTTTTCTGAGATATGCAATGTCATCGGTAGTCTTTTGTTAATAGTTTTTAGATGTTCTGTGATTCTATCTTCTTTTCCAGCAGCAGTCGTTGCAATCAAATTCATATGAGCCATTCCACGAAACTTTAGGATTCAGGAGGTTCATTTCATTTAGGAAGGTGTTGCACAATAAACACCTTCACGTGCACTAGCACTGATCTTTATTATGAATCAAAAACTCTATAAAAATAATGTAACGATATCAAATGAGTGAAAAATGCAACTAAAATAATGTATCCCTATATATATTTAGGAGTTTTTATGAATACTTACCAATGAGAATATTTAATTACCTTCCTGTGATAAAAAGAAAAGCGTATTCAGCTCCTCGTTAACTGTGGTTCGATTTGCTCACAAAAGCGAGAATGTGTATGTAAGCAAATAGAAAGGTACTTGTTCCCAATATGCGCTACCTAAGCGAGAAAAGTCACTCAACCGCGTCAAATGAAAATTTTCTAACGTAATGGATGATGTAGATGGGATGTCAAGTGATCGAGACATCAATTACGTTAGAAAATTTTCATTTGACGCGGTGTAGTGACCTTTCTCGCTTAGGTAGCGCATATTGGGTACAGGTACCTTACTATTTGTTTACATGCGCATTCTCGCTATTGTGGGCAAATCGAACTTGTTAACTGTAATTTGAAGGCAGCACCGAATCTAATAAAACCTTTCATCTGCTCTGGAATAAAAACAGAGCAAATAAACTCTCTCTCTCTCTCTCTCTCTCTCTCTCTCTCTCTCTCTCTCTCTCTCTCTCTCTCTCTCTCTCTCTCTCTCTCTCTCTCTCTCTCTCTCTCTCTCTCTCTCTCTCTCTTTCTCTCTCTCTCTCTTTTATCTGTCATGTACTGAATGCTTTGACAAACTACCCTGTAAACATTATTCCTTAACATATATTTTTAATGAATATTCTTATTCATTAACAGAATCACTATTATTCTTTTGCAACAACATTGATACAAAACATGAATAATAATATTCATCAATGAGTGATTCTATTCTTCCTCATGAAACATTCATATAACTGCATCTATCAGCAATTAGGAAGATGATATTTGCCGATTGATTATAATAATCAATTTGATTGCAATGAACAATTGTACCATACAAATGTTTTATTTTATACGTGTATGATCATGAAACTGTATGTTGAATATATTAAAATAAATGTTTATTACGTGATATGTTGTAAGTGTGTCAGTTTGAATGTGTAAAATGTGTGAATATTATTGATTGTGTAGGTAGGGAACAAATGATTAATATCTATCAATCATCAACAATCATTTTACTTCTACTCGTTTCGTCGTAGATCCACCAACCATAACCAATAATTGTGTGAGACAAGTTGAAAAGTGTAAAAAGTAAGAATATTACGTAGAACATTTGAATTAGGTCACTGCGCGACATTTCAGCGGAACGCCTAAAAATCCCTTCGAACGGTATCAATTTTGTATTTTCTTTAACGCCGAACTTATAATTAAATATATCTATCTTAAACCACTGATTCCAGTCACAATCTTTTTCAAAATATCGATCAAGAAATTTGTCAGACGTGTGATGACAGCATTTAAAATTATCATTGGATTGTGTATAGAAAGTGGTTTTTATCTTATTTCTCTTAAATGGTTTCGTAACGCACGCTATGGTTTGGCTAAGGATATTTCTTTCTAAATCAGACATACCGTATTTAGGTATACCAAATATGGGGACTAACCTCTTGACAGATGCATCAGCAATTGTAATTGCGGTTGCATTTGGCAAGGGCATGGAAAGGAACAATTTCGATACTTCATTTTGCATCAATAAGATATATTCGATCTGATTTTCCATTATGAATAGTGGAACAACAATATCTATAACTACCTTTTTAAAAACAGGGCTTGAGGTATCAGTGACCACTATAGCTTGGTGTGTTTTCAACCTGACAAACTTTTTCAACTGACAATCCAAGTACTGTGTAATTAGTTTCTGTAAGTCTCGTTTCATATTTTTCAAGTAACAGTCTCGTCTAATTCGATTAAATATCCTGGAAACTCGATGAGTCGTATCAACTCTATCATCAAAATCAAATCTCATCGAGTTTTCAGTATTAATTATTTCAAATTCTCCAGCTTGCATCAAATTCTCATCAATATCATTTCTGTTGATTTTTGAATTATGCTCAAATGCATAATTTTCGCGCTGTACTTCAAGTTGAGACATCATGATTTTAATTGTTTTAAGTCGGCTTTGTGGTCTATTAGGTACGTCAAGGTCATGTTTCTTCCTAGTCTTGTAAGAAGTCTTTTTGAGTTTATTCGGCTTAGTCAGTTTCGTGGTCGGGGAGTTTTTTATTCTATCCGGTGAATTAATTCTTCCAATTTCGGGCAATACATTGATTTTAACGTCATTTTCGATATTTTCGATAGCAATATTATTCTTGGTATTCTCGACAATCGGTGGCTCTATATTACTGGAGGCTTTTTGTAAGCATTTTTGTCGACGAGTGACAGTATTTACTTCTTCCCAATCGACTGGGTTACGGCTCAATGCATCGACAACGACATTAAGTCTTCCCGGTTTATATAGAATATCGAAATCGTATTCGGATAAGATAAAACGCCATTTTTGTACTCTGACATTTAAATTAGTTTCTCTAGTCCAAAGTGAAGACTGATTATCGGTAAATAAACTATTGAAATTAACCATATGATCCGAAGTTACATTATTGCTGAGTACTTCAACACTATTCAGGAAAAATTGGTTATCTTTCTTGTTAATGAGTCGGATGGCTTGCTCTTCTTCTTTATTTGCCAGATGAGACGTTTTACTTATTCTATGTAAATTGACAAATGTTTCTTTTGCGTTAATAATTTGTTCAAGTAAAACTGAATTTTTCATTTTTGGAAAGTTCAATGAAGCATCATCGTCAAAATCTTCAATTTTCTGTTCATGAACTATATAAGCTCTTTCAGGCTCATATTCTTTACTAGTCCTAATATATTCTCTATTTTCTAATTCACTTTCAAAGTTAAACAATTCTCTAGAATCTGATTCAAGATAGTCCAGTGGTTGGAACTCATCCGAACTGGTTTTGGATTCAACGTCCTTGAATTTGAGTTCCATATGGGAAACTGATTCTCTTTTTTCTGTCAAAGTAATGGTTTGGTTCCGAATGACAAGAACTTTTCTTTTAAAATCGATTATGGTATTAGTTTCATCAAAGTAATCAGCTCCAAGAATACCTTCGGATGGCATAGCAATTTCATCTGAAACTACTTGCAACTCAAGTTCAGAATCAAACATCATTACTTTTGTTGAGCCTAAAGTATTAATCAATTTATCTCCGATTCCTTTTATATGAATAGTCTTATGTTTATTTATTACGGCACCTTCTTCAAGTAATCTATGTTTAATAAATGAACATTCAGAACCTGTATCTATGAGTAATTGACCTTTAATTTTCATCAGACGGGAAATGCCCAAGGTCGGTGCTTGCGCTAATATCGACTAGATATTATATTATCGCACTTATTCTAAAATTATTGCAGTCTCGAAGTTTGAGTCAGTCTTTATAATTGCTTGTAATGTTTGGAACGTCGGTTCCTGGAGGAGATTTTATTTCGTCAGAAACAATTCCAAAATCTTCCTTTTAAGAAAAAAAACAAATAAGCAAACTCCAAACAAGAATTTATTTCGTTGGAGATGATTTGAATTTTTTAAAAGAACCACTCAAAAGAGATTTTACGATCGACGTGAACGTCCCCCAAAATTGACGAGGTGCTTACCAAAATCAATTTTTTTTCCGTAAAAAGAAATTTCGTTAACTTTGAAGACTGAGGATCTCGTTCGTCATCAAAATTTTATTTTGAGAGAAAAATGATCCTGGAAAACTTTATTTCATTCGAGGCGCAGGCCCTTAATCATGTAGAGAAGGAAAAAAAAAATCTATTCTCAAAAAGTCTTATTTCCCTATGAGAGTTTCACTTTTCGAAATACAGGATCAATCTTTAAAACAAAACAAAATTTTTCGTTAAAGAAGTTTTAAACTTGCTAAAAAGAAATAATTTTCAAAAAAAACATTTTATTTCATCAGGGAAAGTCTCGAAAGGAGAAAAGAAAATGCTAATTTTATTGTAAATCAGTTTTCGTTCCGTTGGGAACAATCCTGATTCTATCTTGAAGAAAAGAAAATTTTATCCTCTGGGAAACAGTCGTTTCTGAAAAAATTTTATCTCATTTGTCAAAGCTTTCAATTTTGGTATAAGCAGAAAAGCAAATTTGGTTTTTGAAATGTTTATTTCGCTAGAAAAGAAAATTTTTGAAATTGTAAAAAAAAACTAATATTCAAAAAAAAAGAAATTTTTCCAGGGAGGGAAAGTTCAATTATTTTTAATAAAGCTTATTTTATTTGAAAAGACGAAAAAGAAAATTATTATATTCCGAAGGGGTGTTTAAATTCACTTCGAAACTGCATGAGTTCATGCCTGCCCTCGCTTGTGTATTAGCTGACCTATATTCCCATATGTAGGTCACTCGTCAGCACATATGGTCACATATGGTCTGTTCGCATAAGGTCTGCTCGCTTGCTAGTTCGCTCGATGTATTTAGGCTGGGGCGTATGCGCACCGCTTCGCTTCGGCGGTCGATGTTTTTGGGACGGCGCGCATGTATGCTCGCCTCGTGGTCGCGGCGCGGACTCGCGGTTGAGCGGGGGGGATATGGTTACAGATATATATGTATATGTGTATGTATGTATCTCGCTCGCTGTTAATATTGGGATAATACTCGGCGCTATGATTATTCGTTGTCGCCTCTGCCTGTCAGAGGTTATTTCGCTTCGATGATTCTCCAGCGAATTTCTCGCTCGTATCTTCTCGCGGTAAATTGCTTCAGCGCCATGCGCTGCCGTTGCTACGCTGGGCGCTGTCGGTTAGCACGAGGCGGGGAATAAAAGATGGCCGCCGAATTTTTTGGGGGGAAACGAATTCACCTGTTGCGCTTCTCGCTTGGGAATTTTACCAATTACTTTGCCACACTATTCCAGCACCACGATTGTTGGGCGCCAGTTATCACCGCCGTATTTATTACTACGCGTAGTGGATATCGCAACTGACCGGAGATCAGGAGGACGCTGGTTCAAATCCAGCCCGGGGAGCGTGGAATTTTTTTCTCGCAATATCATCTTGGGATAGTCCACCAAGCCCGAATTTATTCGGCGTTTTAAAAAGTAATTTATTTATATGGTATTTAGACACCCTATTTCAGAAGAACGATATATTATCAAACAACCAAATAAACATTTATTCTTACATACATAACTCAGTTTCCGAAATTTTTCGACCGCTTCCACGTTCAAACCAATCTATATAAGACGTAACCTTACATGTTTGAACGGTGGCAACTCGGAGCTCCAATAGGAGTCCACAGCAAAAGCGACAAGAAGAAGAAGAAGAAGTCGTGCGCCCCACTCGCGGCCGTACGCTCCGCCCACTCCCCCGTTCTGCTTCTTACTGCTCGCGCGTCGCGGCAGGCCTATTCTGCATTGCTGTGGTAGCACACAGCATTTACGCCGCTCAACTTAAGGCCCACTCTGCACTTGCGCTGCACCGCTCTTGCTTTTTCGCGTAGTCAGTTTTTCTCCGTATTTTTCTTCTTTCTTTTTTCGTTGTGCCCGTCCATTGATATAGTCATCGTGGCTAAGGCTAATAAACTGAGGCGTGCCAGGGCAGCCCCGCCGCTGGAGGGCACGACTTGTAGACGCTGTGAGCAGGCTACCAGGGCAAATGCCTATGTGTATGCCTGCATGTTGTGTCGCAAGCCATGCCACTCCAAGTGCGGGGGCCTTACTGGGTCTCGCATTAAGGATGAGGATGCGACGCTGTGTGAGGTCTGCCTGCAGACATCCTTGGTGCAGAGTGATGAGTCGGTGCGCTTAGACATCCCCCCCGGCTCGCGCCCAGCCTCCGCAAACTCTGTGAGCACGGACTCGTTCCTCTCGACCTCGTCAGTGGGGGACCCTGTCTCCATGCTGCTAAGCAGAATGGACGACATCAGCTCTGGTTTCAACGCCAGATTTGATGCTCTTGCCACTAAGCTGGCAGTATTGGACGACATTCCCTCACTGGTCGGGAGGGTTGAACGGGTCAAGACCGGCATAGCGTCACTTGCTGAGCAGCATGACACGCTGGCGCGCAAATTGGATAGTCACATCCAGGCTTGTTCCTCGGACAAGAAAAACAATTCTAAATTAAATTAGGCTAAATATATTGTTTATCTAGATATAAGTAAGTGTATGTATAACTATGATCACATTGTGCAACATAATGTACAGATAATAAATCAATCTAATCTAATCTAATCTAATCTCTCTCTTTCTCTCTCTCTCTCCGTGAGAAGTGACAGACGTGTCTTCTATCGCTCCTGATATATTGGCGAATATTTGTTGCTGCCCACTTCCCCGAGAGGTGTAGTTTTTTTGTGGACAACCGGGACCTGCTGCCTCTTGTCTACGCAAGTATACACCGCACGGCTTGCCTTGTTCGAGCCAGGGTAGCACGATTTCTTTGCTGCAACGTACTCTGGGAGTCGACGCTGCTGATCCCGCCATATTCAATCACTTCAGAGAGAAAGAGTGACTGTCACTAGAACAGTCTAAATTTGAAATCGACATCGCATCTCCAGTACAATCACAACTCGTCACCTTCAGCCAAGTGTCAATCAAACCATCACAGACGTCAACATTTGGATGAGTAGTTGTTCGAATAGCAAATAATAATCATATTCTGTGCATAAGTTATATAGTGAAAATTATTGTGCAAAATGACTTTGAAACCAGCGAAATGCATGTAATTAGTTAACTGCTAGTCAAAGTATTTCGATACTATTAGAAATAGAATTCAATCTAATAGATTTGATGTGTGTATATACAGTGTAGTTGTTCGCCTGTGTTTTGTTTTTGTTTGGCTTGATTGGCGCGTAACCGCTGTCGGGATCATGCCAATTTCTTCAGTAGCGGCATATCGTCGAGAAATCACCCATAGTTCCAAATTCAACTAATAGATAGCCCTACTATTAACTTTTCGAGTTGGAATTTCGCATCGGCCCGCAACAGCTGACTGCATGATTGTATTCTTGCACATATCCATACACACTGTCCTGTTTTGTTTTTCTTGTGTATCTATTTATTTGTTTCATATTTATTCATTTATTGCATTGTTCTTGTACTGATTTACACTCATGACGAGCTGCAAACAATGCAAACAAAAAATTATTTATAACAAAAGAACATGCAACGCTTGCAGTAAAAGTTTCCACGCATCTTGCATTCAAAAATATTTCAAAAAATCAAATTACGACAAATGCTGTTATCGTACTTTCTTCGAAGAAATTTCAAGTGTCGATCAAACTAATTTACATTTTAATCAAAGATCTATTAATCATCGTGCGACCATAGTAGATGGATTGAGAGGTGTGGATGAAACTTTAGAGGACCCAGTTTTTTCGAGGGTAGTTGACACATCTTCAGTTAACTCTCCAAACCCCACAATGTCTCTTCCTGACAATTGGGGCTCTCTTAACGGAGAAGATCGAATGACTGAGCTCATGAAATTAATGTTGGCCAACAACAACACCATGAAAGAAATGTCAGCAAAAATTGAATCCAGACTTGACAATCATGACGATCGCATTAAAAATCTCGAAGCCGAAAATGATTCCTTGCGTTCAGAGATAGACGATCTCAAAGTTATGCAGTCACTCGATTCCCAAACAACCGAATTGAAGGTGACGGGCATTCCTGCTAAAACTAAACTTTCGTTATCAGACATGACGAAAAAATTATTTGATATTTTGAAAATTGCTACGTTATTTTCAGACATACTCGAAATTCGCAAATTTGAACCGAAATCTAATTCATCCCAATTGAACAAAGGTAAAAAGTCGAATATGTCATCTTTTATTATAAAGTTTAAGTCAGCAGCCACGCGTGATTATGTTTTAAAAATCAAACGTGCCTGTACAGACCTCAAATTTTCCCAGATCTCAACCGATACAGATGAAAATTCTATTATAAATTTTTACGAGATGCATCCAGCTCACATATATAATTTACTACTAAAAACTAAAGAAAAGGCAAAAGAGAGTAACTTCAAATATGTCTGGGCCCGAGGTGGCCATGTGTATGCCCGCAAGAGCGATAAGGATGATAAAATTTCAATTTTAACTGAGAATGATATTGAGCAATTAATTTGACTGGCTCCAAGAAAATCGAGGCCTCTCACGCCACCGAATGCTAAATTTTTGTCCGTGGCTCAATTGAACGCAAATTCAATAAGAGCCCACCCCGCCGAGATCGAGGCACTTCTTAGCATAAATAATATCGATATTTTATCCATTGCCGAAACTTGGCTCACTCCAGTTCAGGACGACAATTTAGTAAATATAAATGGACTAGCAATAGTCTCTCGCTCGCTATCGCTCGCTCGAGTGTTTCATGGGCATACACAATAATAAGACTTACAATAATGAATTATAAAAATGAATACAAATAATCCTTTTAATTTCAAATATTTTCAACCATTAAAACATAGATACATACGAATCAATCAAGAAATCAATCAATTAAATCAAGAAATTAATAAAAATCTCAAGAGCAATCTAATACAACAATTGGATAATATCATGAGAGCAATAAATCCGTTTGCTCATGCTTATAAAATGATGTACGAAATAGAAATAGATGAAAAGACTCGTGCAAATCAATCTAACACTAACGTTCGTGAAATTAGAATGTACCTTACAAGGGATAATACACAAAACAATAAATCGAACATAGCCGCTTGTAACGAAGTTGCTGTTGTATATGTTGGAGAACATGGTGAACCTCCAGAAGACAGAAGTATATGTATTTATGAAAAAGATAAAATACCTCGGTTATTAAATCATTTAGATAAAAATATTGATCCGATGGTATATCCATTAATGTTTCCGTATGGTGATCCAGGTTGGGAACCTTATATGAAAAGTTCTTTACATTCAAAAATATACAAAAACATTTCTGCTTTACAATACTATTCTTACCGAATTAGTATACGGGAAGACTTTAATCCATGTTTAAATTTAAAATCTTTATCACAACAATTTATAGTTGATATGTGGTCAAAAATTGAAAGTAATCGTTTGTATTATTTGAGGAAAGAGCAGGCGAAATTAAGAACCGAGAGGTATAGGGGATTGATGGATCAAATCCATAATCGAATTGATAATGTTTCCATTGGAAAAATGATAATCCTTCCTTCAAGTTTCATTGGCAGTCCCCGTGCAATGCAGCAAAATTACTTGGATGCTATGACACTAATGCAAAATTCTGGAAAACCAGATTTATTTTTAATGATGACATGTAATCCAAAATGGAAAGAAATTACTGAGAATTTAAAAAATTATGAGAATACATTAGATAGGCCAGATTTGATATCGCGAGTCTTTAATGAAAAAGTAAAGATCTTAAAAACCGTATTATTAAAAAACGGTTTACTGGGAACAATAAAAGCATATGTATATGTGACTGAATTTCAGAAACGTGGATTACCCCATATTCATATGTTAATCTCTCTATATTAAAAGCTGAACCGCCGCCGCCGTATGTGAAAAAATGCAAAGGCTGAGAAAAATGCCTCAGAAGAAAAATTTTATCACAGAATTTCGGCTTTTTTTTTTAAATTGCTATTCTCATAGGAAAACTCATTTTTGAATTTTCTAACCACTGCTATTCGAAAGAATACCTTTTAAACCATAGGAGACAGTGGTTCCAGATTATATCCGATAAAATACATCGTACAGTGAGTCACTGAACTTTGGCATCGAAAAGTGTCCGTTCAGGCGCTAATGGGTTAAGAAAATATTGCGCATTCAAGCATGTTAATAAAGATTATGCGCTGAATATCGCGGCAGCGCAATGGAAAAAGAAATTTAAGGATTTACTTATTTTCATGAACATTATGCGCTGAATACCACGGCAGCAAAATCATTAAGAAAATATTGCGTATCGAGCATGTTAATGATGATTACGCGCTGAATATCACGGCAGTGCAATGAAAAAAGAAATTCAACAATTTGATTATGTTCTTGAACATTATGCGCTGAATACCACGGCAGCATGATCATCAAGAAATTATTGCGTATTCAAGCATATTAATAATGATTACGCGCTAAATATCACGGCGGCGCAATGAAAAAAGAAACTATTTTGAATAAATATATTCCATATTCATACCACAGTAGCTTATTTATAATAAAAGAACATGAATAATTATATATTTCACAGCAAATAGAATAGATATTATGATATAACGCTTATTACTCTGCATAATACGGCTACATATATGACTCTCTATAAATCCGCTTATGGATATGCGCCTCACCAATACGTCCTCGTCGTGAGAGTCGGGCAACATTCTCATCAAAAGTAGATGGCAAACATTGGGTGGCTTAATTTTATTTTTAAAAATTATAATCATAATGAAATTCGAATAATTCATTGAAAATTACTACTATATCATAATTTCACGTATTTTTACGTATTTTCACGCATTAATATCATAAATTATAACACGAATTCTCAAGAACGAATGTTACGCCAACGCATCGGCATATTTCAATTTTTAACGATGGAAACTTGAAGCGCTCAATGAGCTCTACCGATCTGTCTAATTCGAATTTCCATCGGGACGCCGATTGATCGAGTTTTTCAATGATTTATGAGGTACAACTTACTGAACATTAGTTTTTCCCGCATTCCACGCCCACGCATCAATTTTTTCAAAGTATTGATCATGGATATGAAATCCCATTCGATGTTCTTCTGATCCGACGTACGCGAAATTACATCATTTCATAATTTCACGTATTTTTCTGAACGCATAAAAATCACGAAGGAAACCCCCAATTTTCAAGAACGGATTTCACGCCCACGCATCGACATATTTCAATTTTACACGACGAAAAATTGAAGCGCTCAATGAGCTCTAACAAACTATCAAATTCGAATTTTCATCGTGACGCAGATTGATCGATTTTTTTTATCAATCAATCTTGTACAACTTTCTAAAAATGATTTTTTTCACATTTCACGCCCACGTATCAAATTTTTCGAAGTATCAATCATGGATGCGAAAGATTCGATGTTCTTCTGACCGGGCATACTCGGAATCGGACCATATCATAATTTCACGTATTTCTCTGAACGCATAAAAATTACAAAGGAAATCCCCAATTTTCAAGTACGTACTTCACGCCTACGCATCGACATATTTCAATTTTTCACGACGAAAAATTGAAGCGCTCAATGAGCTCTAACAAACTGTCAGATTTGAATTTTCATCGTGACGCAGATTGATCGATTTTTTTATCAATCAATCTTGTACAACTTGCTAAACATTAGTTTTTCCCACATTCCACGCCCACGCATCAATTTTTTCAAAGTATTGATCATGGATATAAAAGCCCATTCGATGTTCTTCTGATCCGACGTGCTCGAAATTGCATCATTTCATAATTTCACGTATTTATCTGAACGCATAAAAATCACAAAATAAACCATCCATTTTCAACTACATACTTCACGCCCACGCATCAACATATTTTAATTTTTAACGACGAAAAATTGAAGCGCTCAATGAGCTCTACCGATCTGTCTAGTTCGAATTTCCATCGGGACGCAGATTGATCGATTTTTTTATCAATCAATCTTGTACAACTTGCTAAACATTAGTTTTTCTCACATTCCACGCCCACGCATCAATTTTTTCAAAGTATTGATCATGGATATGAAAGCCCATTCGATGTTCTTCTGATCCGACGTACTCAAAATTGCACCATTTCATAATTTCACGTATTTTTCTGAACGCATAAAAATCACAAAATAAACCATCCATTTTCAACTACATACTTCACGCCCACGCGCATCAACATATTTCAATTTTTAACGATGAAAAATTGAAGCGCTCAATGAGCTCTACCGATCTGTCTAATTCGAATTTCCATCGGGACCCAGATTGATTGAGTTTTTCAATGATTTATGAGGTACAACTTGCTAAACATCAGTTTTTCCCGCATTCCACGCCCACGCATCAATTTTTTCGAAGTATTGATCATGGATATGAAAGCCCATTCGATGTTCTTCTGATCCGACGTAAGCAAAATTGCATCATTTCATAGTTTCACGTATTTTTCTGAACGCATAAAAATCACGAAGGAAACCCCCAATTTTCAAGAACGGATTTCACACCCACGCATCGACATATTTCAATTTTACACGACGAAAAATTGAAGCGCTCAATGAGCTCTAACAAACTATCAAATTTGAATTTTCATCGTGACGCAGATTGATCGACTTTTTTATCAATCAATCTTGTACAACTTTCTAAAAATGATTTTTTTCACATTTCACGCCCACGTATCGAATTTTTCAAAGTATCAATCATGGATGCGAAAGATTCGATGTTCTTCTGACCGGGCATACTCGGAATCGCACCATATCATAATTTCACGTATTTCTCTGAACGCATAAAAATTACAAAATAAACCATCCATTTTCAACTACATACTTCACACCCACGCATCGACATATATCAATTTTTAACGACGAAAAATTGAAGCGCTCAATGAGCTCTACCGATCTGTCTAATTCGAATTTCCATCGGGACGCAGATTGATCGATTTTTTTATCAATCAATCTTGTAACACTTGCTAAACATTAGTTTTTCCCACATTCCACGCCCACGCATCAATTTTTTCGAAGTATTGATCATGGATATGAAAGCCCATTCGATGTTCTTCTGATCCGACATACTCAAAATTGCACCATTTCATAATTTCGCGTATTTTTCTGAACGCATAAAAATCACAAAATAAACCATCCATTTTCAACTACATACTTCACGCCCACGCATCAACATATTTCAATTTTTAACGATGAAAAATTGAAGCGCTCAATGAGCTCTACCGATCTGTCTAATTCGAATTTCCATCGGGACCCAGATTGATTGAGTTTTTCAATGATTTATGAGGTACAACTTGCTAAACATCAGTTTTTCCCGCATTCCACGCCCACGCATCAATTTTTTCAAAGTATTGATCATGGATATGAAAGCCCATTCGATGTTCTTCTGATCCGACATACTCAAAATTGCACCATTTCATAATTTCGCGTATTTTTCTGAACGCATAAAAATCACAAAATAAACCATCCATTTTCAACTACATACTTCACGCCCACGCATCAACATATTTCAATTTTTAACGATGAAAAATTGAAGCGCTCAATGAGCTCTACCGATCTGTCTAATTCGAATTTCCATCGTGACGCAGATTGATCGATTTTTTTATCAATCAATCTTGTACAACTTGCTAAACATTATTTTTCCCCGCATTCCACGCCCACGCATCAATATTTTTGGAGTTCTACCCATGAAACATGAAAGCCCTTTCAAGGATCCTCCGATTAGTCTGACCCAAATTCGCACCGTACAATTATTTCATGGTTTTTCTCGATGGTTTATCCGCTGAGAAAAAAAACTCAAGCTGCATTTTTACATTTCTAACACCCACGCATCAATTTTTTCAAATTTTAAAGTACGGGAAATGAAAGCGCCGGTGATTTCCTTTCGATCGATCTCATCAGTTTTCATGTGCGTCGACTCCTTCATTGATATTTGTTTACATTAAATTTCCGGGAGGATTAACTTTATATTATTATGTAGATTACGCGCTGAATATCACGGCAGCGCAATAGAAGAAGAAATTTAAGAATTTACTTATGTTCATGAACATTATGCGCTGAATACCACGGCAGCAAAATCATTAAGAAAATATTGCGTATCGAGCATGTTAATAAAGATTACGCACTGAATATCACGGCAGTGCAATGGAAAGAGAAATTCAACAATTTAATTATGTTCATGAACAGTATGCGCTGAATAAACACGGCAGCATAATTATAAAGAAAATATTGCGTATTCAAGCATATTAATGAAAATTACGCACTGAATATCACGGCAGTGCATTGAAAAAAAAACTGAAGAATTTAATTATGTTCTTGAACATTATGCGCTGAATACCACGGCAGCATGATCATCAAGAAATTATTGCGTATTCAAGCGTATTAATAAAGATTACGCGCTAAATATCACGGCGGCGCAATGAAAAAAGGAACTATATTCTGAATAAATATATTCCATATTCATACCACAGTAGCTTATGTATAATACGGCATAATACGGCTACATATATGACTCTCTATAAATCCGCTTATGGATATGCGCCTCACCAATACGTCCTCGTCGTGAGAGTCGGGCAACATTCTCATCTAAAGTAGAATGGCAAACATTGGGTGGCTTAATTTTATTTTTAAAAATTATTATCATAATGAAATACTAATGATTCATTGAACATTACTACTATATCATAATTTCATGTATTTTTACGTATTTTCACGCATTGATATCATAAATTATAACACCAATTCTCAAGAACGAATGTTACGCCACCGCATCGGCATATTTCAATTTTTCACGATGAAAAATTTAAGCACTCAATGAGCTCTAACAAACTGTCTATTTCAAATTTTCATCGTGACGCAGATTGATCGAGTTTTTCAATGATGTATGAGGTACAACTTGCTAAACATCAGTTTTTCCCGTATTCCACGCCCACGCATCAAATTTTTCAAAGTATCGATCATGGATATGAAAGCCCATTCGATATTCTTCTGATCCGACACACTCAAAATTACACCATTTCATACTTTCACGTATTTTTTTGAACGCATAAAAATCACAAAATAAACCATCCATTTTCAACTACATACTTCACGCCCACGCATCAACATATTTCAATTTTTAACGATGGAAACTTGAAGAGCTCGATAAGCTCTACCGATCTGTCTAATTCGAATTCCCATCAAGACGCAGATTGATCGAGTTTTTCAATGATTTATGAGGTACAACTTGCTAAACCTCAGTTTTTCCCGCATTCCACGCCCACGCATCAATTTTTTCAAAGTATATCATGAATATGGAAGCCCATTCGATGTTCTTCTGATCCGACATATGCAAAATTGCTTCATTTCATAATTTCACGTATTTTTCTGAACGCATAAAAATCACAATGGAAACCCCTAATTTTCAAGAACGGATTTCACGCCCACACATCGACATATTTCAATTTTTACACAACGAAAAATTGAAGCGCTCAATGAGCTCTAACAAACTGTCAGATTTGAATTTTCATCGTGACGCAAGATTGATCGATTTTTTTATCAATCAATCTTGTACAACTTCTAAAAATGTTTTTCACATTTCACGCCCACGTATCAAATTTTTCAAAATATCAATCATGGATGCGAAAGATTCGATGTTTTTCCGACCGGACATACTCGGAATCGCATCATATCATAATTTCACGTATTTCTCTGAACGCATAAAAATTACAAAGGAGACCCCCATTTTCAAGTACGTACTTCACGCCCACGCATCGACATATTTCAATTTTTAACGATGAAAACTTGAAGCGCTCAATGAGCTCTACCGATCTGTCTAACTCGAATTTCCATCGGGACGCAAATTGATCGATTTTTTTATCAATCAATCTTGTACAACTTGCTAAACATCAGTTTTTCCCGCGTTCCACGCCCACGCATCAATTTTTTCAAAGTATTGATCATGGATATGAAAGCCCATCCGATGTTCTTCTGATCCGCCGTACTCAAAATTGCACCATTTCATAATTTCACGTATTTTTCTGAACGCATAAAAATCACAAAATGAACCATCCATTTTCAACTACATACTTCACGCCCACGCATCGACATATTTCAATTTTTAACGATGAAAACTTGAAGCGCTCAATGAGCTCTACCGATCTGTCTAATTCGAATTTCCATCGGGACGCAAATTGATCGATTTTTTTATCAATCAATCTTGTACAACTTGCTAAACATCAGTTTTTCCCGCGTTCCACGCCCACGCATCAATTTTTTCAAAGTATTGATCATGGATATGAAAGCCCATCCGATGTTCTTCTGATCCGCCGTACTCAAAATTACACCATTTCATAATTTCACGTATTTTTCTGAACGCATAAAAATCACAAAATGAACCATCCATTTTCAACTACATACTTCACGCCCACGCATCAACATATTCCAATTTTTAACGATGAAAACTTGAAGCGCTCAATGAGCTCTACCGATCTGTCTAATTCGAATTTCCATCGGGACGCAGATTGATCGATTTTTTTATCAATCAATCTTGTACAACTTGCTAAACATCAGTTTTTCCCGCGTTCCACGCCCACGCATCAATTTTTTCAAAGTATTGATCATGGATATGAAAGCCCATTCGATGTTCTTCTGATCCGCCCTACTCAAAATTGCACCATTTCATAATTTCACGTTTTTTTCTGAACGCATAAAAATCACAAAATGAACCATCCATTTCCAACTACATACTTTACGCCCACGCATCAACATATTTCAATTTTTAACGATGAAAACTTGAAGCGCTCAATGAGCTCTACCGATCTGTCTAATTCGAATTTCCATCGTGACGCAGATTGATCGAGTTTTTCAATGATTTATCGGGTACAACTTGCTAAACATCAGTTTTTCTCGCATTCCACGCCCACGCATCAATATTTTTGAAGTTTTACCCATGAAACATGAAAGCCCTCTCAAGGATCCTCCGATCAGTCTGACCCGAATTCGCACCGTACAATTATTTCATGGTTTTTCTCGATGGTTTTTCCGCTGAGAAAAAAAACTCAATCTGCATTTTTACATTTTTAACACCCGCGCATCAATTTTTTCAAATTTTAAAGTACGGGAAAGGAAAGCGCCGGTGATTTCCTTTCAATCGATCTCATCAGTTTTCATGTGCGTCGACTCCTTCATTGATATTTATTTACATGAAATTTCCGGGAGGATTAACTTTATATTATAGTATAGATATAGTTTGGTTCGAAACGATCGAGGGCTTCTGGCTGGTGGTGATGGTCGCGAGTACATCCAGGGAGGAGGAGTGGCCTGCTTCATACGCGATACTCTATCGTACACAATTCTCGAATCGCCCCAGATTACTGATCTCAATGAAACTGAATACCTCCTTCTTGATATTTTACCTGGAAACGGCCAACATATCCTCTTCGCATCAATTTATCGTCGACCAGAGGGCCACGTTCTAGCAGACTTTTTCAATAGCTTTCAAAACCATATTCATCTCTACTCAAGTGTAATCCTCGCCGGTGACTTGAACTCAGATTTAGCAACAGACAATTACTATGGTAATCACCTACGCAATCTTATATACGAAAATTCACTTTTTTTAGTTCCGTTTAGCCCTACTCACCATAGAGGTACTTCACACACTTGGCTTGATGTATTTATTTGTGATTCAGCCGACAAAATAATATCGCATCAACAATCGCGTTCGCCATATATTGCTGGGCACGATTACTTGATTATAAATTACGCACTTGATACCCCAATAGACAAAAATCGGCTAGTTACTTATCGTTGCTTCAAGAATTTCTCTCCAGAAACTTTTGCACAGGAATTACTTCGAGACCTAAACGTAAAGCAGCAGAGTTTATCATTGAAACTCAATGCTGTCGACAGCAATCTACATAACTTTCTTTCGATAGCTCATTCATTATTGGATAAACATGCCCCCTTGGTTACACGTCATTTACGTCGAGTAACTGCTCCCTGGATAACGAGT
This sequence comes from Aphelinus atriplicis, assembly GCA_020882685.1. NCBI lineage: Eukaryota > Metazoa > Arthropoda > Insecta > Hymenoptera > Aphelinidae > Aphelinus > Aphelinus atriplicis. Next base: position 2,711,203 of record JAJGQD010000006.1, read on the forward strand.
GATTGGAAGATTCAAGCTAATATTCGCGACGGGATGTATGAAAAGGCTCTGCGTACAAACGACTTACAGCTCATGGAAAAATACAAATTAATGCGGACTGCTATGAAAAAGGAATTGACTGAAGCTCGAGATAATTATCTCATACATTCTTTGGATGAATCTTCGGATAAATCAAAATTCTGGAGCATCCTAACTAAGTATGGCTTAGCAAAAAGTAAATTTCCTTCGCCATTAAATCATTTTTCTGCTCATGATTTGATGTCTTACTACTCTTCAGTAACATGTCGCTATCCACCTTGTTCGGACAATGATCTGCGCGAAATTTTGGCCACTCCACCGCCTGATAACGGATTAGTCTTCAACTTCAAACAAGTTAAACACGAACAAGTGCTTCGAGCGATGCAGATTTGCATGTCAAAGGCAAGGGGTCGGAGCAGTGACGGACTGTCTCTCAACTATTTCCGAGATATACTTCCGTCCATAGTTCCATTTTTCACTGAGCTTTTCAATTTGTCCATATCCACCAGTACATACCCGTCGGTTTGGAAGAGATCATATGTGATTCCTCTAGGCAAAGTTTCCTCTCCAGCTTCACCTGCTGATACCAGACCTGTGGCCAACTTATGTCATTTTGCTAAAGTTATTGATACTATAATTACTCAACAGATCACCGAGTTTCTCGAGAGTAATAGTCTTCTTTCACCATATCAATCTGGGTTTAGAAGTGGCTTTAGCACACAAACATGTCTGCTGAAGCTGATCGAGGAAATTCGACTTGGCATGGATAGGGGCTTGGTTACGCTGATAGTTTTTTTCGATTTTTCAAAGGCATTCGATTCCATTGACCACAAAATACTCTTAATAAAAGCGAAAGAGCTTGGATTTTCTGATGAGGCAATCAAGTATCTGCATTCGTACTTGACTGGTCGTTCTCAGGCGGTATTGGATGATGGCGGGTCTTCTTCTGATTTCATGCCAAACTCATCAGGAGTGCCTCAAGGTTCAAAACCTGGCCCAGTGATCTTTTTGATCTTCATAAATTGCATCCTTCTCGTTCTCAGGTTTTGCTCAGGCCAGCTTTTTGCCGACGATTTTTATATATTTCTCCAATGTCATCCTTCAGATCTTGATTCGGCAATAGCAAAAATAAATAAAGATATACAAGCAATAGTCGAATGGACAAGTGCATGTCATCTCACTTTGAATGTTCAAAAGACACAAGCGTTGCTATGCGCTACGACCCAGCATCACATGCGAATCAATAAACTATTATTACCACCCATTATTGTTGGCAATGAAATTATTCCACTCGCAAAAGAAGTAAAAAATTTGGGAGTAGTCATATCCAACGACTTAGCATGGAATTCCCATGTGTCACGTACGTGTTCGAAGGTTCATGGTGTTTTGTATCGCCTTCGTTATAAAGCAAACCATCTTTCAGTGAAATTGAAAATTCACCTCGTAAACGCACTTGTAATCCCTCACTTCGACTACGCTTGTCTTGTGTACTCTGGTCTTTCTGGATATTTGGCTGTAAAACTTCAAAGACTATGCAACGTAGCTGTTCGCTTTATTTTTAAATTGAGACGTGATACGGCCCTAGCGCCCTATTACGAACGTTTGCAATGGCTCTCGCTGGAAAACCGGCGCAGATATTTCCTTGGTATTCAGACGTATAAAATCTTCACCACACAAAAGCCTGCCTATCTGTATGAACTTTTCCCCATGTATGATGGTAGCGTCCGGCGATCCGCGAGAAACCATTCTGAAAAGTCGAGTTTTATCATGCCAAAAGTTAAACTCATGAGCTACGAAAATACTTTTTCGATTATGGCCATGAGATTTTGGGACTCGTTACCAACGCATATCAAGCTCAAGCTCACAGTCGAGGCATTTAAGACTGCACTGTACAATCACTTGAGAGCACAAGAGCAAATTATAGTCATTAGATAGTTCAGTAAGTCATCTGTGTTATTAGCAGTAAATGTCAAATTAATATTAAAACAATCATTTCAAATGTTATTGTACCAAATTATATGAAATTGAATCTACTGTCTATCTATGAAAATGTTTGTAAAAATTGTATTGTATAAAATTTATGTAAAATATTATATTAATATAAGTTTATTCTGTAAATTTCAAATTGCCATTCGGCCACATTGGCCTTGGCATTAATAAACCAGTTAATCAATCAATCAATCTCTCTCTCTCTCTCTCTCTCTCTCTCTTGGAGGTGACGGATCGGCGGGACGCGGCCTGGTATTCTTTAGCTTTTGGTGCGCGTAAATATTTTTCACGTGCAGCAATTGTGTTCCTGCCAGCGTAATTGAGAGTCATGTCTCTTCGTAGCTTGTGTCTTGGCCCTGTTTCTTGGCTAACGACGAGTTTTTGTGCTCAATCCTCACGTCGAGGTTACGTCGCCATTTTCTACGCTGCCTTGTTTTCCCGCCTTGCTGTGTCTGCCGCTGTTCGTCATCCTCCTGTGCTGGCTTCTGCCAATTTCCGAACACTATTTTTTTTCTTGACTCTTTGACTTATTTTTTGTTGTGCCGTGGTGTGTTTTTGCTGCCGGCTCGGTGTTGTTGTACCGTGCTGCTTATCCATTTTTGTGCTGGCGTAGCCGCTGTTCAAGTAAAGTGTTGGTGCCCGTTTTTTCCTGTCGAAAAATCCGTGTTTGTGATTTGTTGCTAACTCTTTTGTGTCTCTTCGTGTTTGTTTATTTATTTAACAACACGTGGTGCCCAACCTTCTTTATCAGCGGCTGGGCTCAATCGATAACTTATCGACAGCCTCCAGCGTGAGCGCTCATCGAGTCGTCGGCCGACGCACTTAGCTCTGCCCCACTCTGCTCCCACCACGTTTTCGCTGCGCCCGCTGGCCTCGCTCCCCGCTCGGCCCACCGAGCGGCATCAGGCCTACTCTGCATCGCAGTGCGCCCGCAGCTGATTACCAGCCTTCCGGCTGCAGCCTATTCTATATATATCATAAGGTCGAGCCTTCATCTTTTCTCTGATTTTTTTCATTGCAATAGGTAAGCTCGACCCCAGCTGCATCTGTCATGGCACCACCATCTAAATCAACTGTTTCATCAGCTGATAAGTCCAAATCTTCGGACAATGGTTCGGCGAGACGGAAGGGACGGGAGGAGGCCTAGCTGCTATGTGCGAAGTGCAATAAGTCCTCGCGCAGCAATATGCACGTAAATTCGTGTGCTTTTTGTGCCAAGCGCTGGCACAAATACTGCATGGATTTCATCACGGTGCAGTATTGCGACAGGCCAGTCAGATGCTGCTCCTACTGTGCTCGCACTCGTGAAGCAGCCTCTTTCACCGCTGTTCCCCTCCTCGGTGATGACTCGTGTGGTCTTCCCGACTCTGGTCATCCCACACCCTCAAACACTCCCACTCTTCATGCCAATCTTTCATTTGCTGGCTCCACTGGTGGTCGCTCCAGATCTAGCTCCATCTCCTCCGGTAGAAACAACCAGCCTGACGACATTCTGCGGCGCATCCTTGCTAAGGTGGACAAGATTGACAAGCTTGACTCCATGGAAGCCTCTATCGCCAAAATCCAGTGCGACCTGCAGTCCCTTCTTGGACTCATCAGACGTGTTGAGGCAACGGAGTCGAAGGTGGAGCTTTAGGAGACTCAATTGAAGGCCATTGAATCTACAATGGCTGAACTACGTGAGGGCCAGGAGCGCGTCTGCACCCTTATAACTTGTGGTGGCTCTGCAGCTGACTCCGGTGAACTCGCCGCGACTCTGGCATCGGAAACCAACTCCGGAATCCGCAACCTCGAGCGCATTAACCATTTGCTCTGCAACAAGCTCAACGAAATCACCAGCCAGCATCGGGAGCTTTCTTCTGATATCGTCGTCACTGGGCTTGACGTTGAGACCGGAGCTGATCTTAGGAAGTTTGCCTATGCTGCCCTCGCCACCATTCACAGCAGACTGTTGCCCTCGGATGTGGCAACGGCTCGCTACATTCGTCCTCGACCAGCCGCAGCTGGTGATACTTCTAGCGTCATCGGCGTCGGCAGCTAAGCAGTCTGCTCCGTCGCTCCCTCCATACCGGAAACCTTTGTTAGTGGTCACCCTTACCTCCCCAGCTCACGTCACCAACCGCTCTAAGATCAGGTTGGGTAAGGTTATGACCTCCAGCATCCGGAGTGACCTACTCGAGGCAGTGGTTGTTCATAATGACGAAGATAAGATGAATGTGAGAAGAGGCTCTGGTGGTTCAATAGCAGTAAAAAATAGAGGGGGACTAATACATCCTTTCCATGACGTCATAAAAATTTGTAAAATGGCTGAAACAAATATAAGGAAAGCTATATAGGAATGTTAAGGCAAGATATTACTGAAAAAATTTCCCGAAGATTTTTTGGTATCGGCAGCTTTGCATCAAATTGTGGATGGTTTTTTGTGAATTGTGGTGTTTTCGCTTCGCTTGAAGAGCATAATAAGGATCAGAGTTTTCTCAAAACTCATCCCACGAGACTCATAGAATCAGTTGTTCGGCAGTACGTACAAGTCAGACTATATTACATTTGAAAAACTATAATAGATTATACTAATAGCAATAGGCAGAAATTCACAAAACTGATACAGTTTGCCGGGCAGTAATTAAAAAAAAGGATGAACTTCTAAATTTATAATACTTACATATTTACGCGAGTAAAAGGTAAATTTCCATTCGGATAAATTTTTGTTCAGTGATAAATTTCCTTCGTTTAGTTATATTAACATTTATTCACTATTGTTTTTTTTTCTTTATAATATTCACTATTGTAAATGTGGATGGACTAGGTTCCACTGGGTTCCTTAGTCCCCGATGAGCAGCTAGTGATGGTCTGCATCTTTGGCTAGTGCCAGTTTTTTTAATAAGTAATGATTTGAATTGAATATCAAGCATTTGAAATCAAACTTTTTGAAACCCCAACATTCTTCTTACATAGCACTTTTTTCATCTATCCGCATTTTTCAGTCAACGTCTCTGACATTTATGATGAAAACATTCGATATGAAGCATGCATAAGTAAATCAGTATAGAATTTTGGTTCCTAAGTATCTGATATTTATGATCAACATATTCGATGTAAGGCAGATATAAAAAACGTACAGAATGTACAAGTACTGCCTTTTACAAAATGCTTGAAGAGAAACTGATTCTACGTGTCATGAACGGGAAAGAAAAACTGTAAAGGGGAGGATCAAGCAATTTCGAGAAATCGAATTGATTATTTTGATACTCTATGATGTGTAGAATATGCCCCTGAAAGCGTGAGACCAAGATATTTTTTTTAAAAAAGTTATAGCATAATAATGGAACCTATGATTAACTTTATTATTATTTAACCGAATCTTCAAACGCGTTTATCTCAAAACCACTATGTTTAAACTGGTGGGAATCCTAGCTTGAAAACTAATTCAGGGATCGACTTGAATCTTTTTGTATTCTAAAGGCAACTGAATTCTTAGGAGCTTATACGTATAGAACCATTAATTTTATTATCATTTTTTGTAGATAGATCGATTTTGAAAGCAAAAAAAATGCGAAATCGGTGAAGGTCCAAACATTCCATAAGAGAATGCAACGGGCATCTTTTGCCCCTGCGCACAGGCAACCCCGCCTTGCCACCTCGCCCCTGGAGCACGGTAGTGCCGCGCCGTAAGCCGGTATCTGCCCACACCGCGCGGAGGGCGGTCAAAAACAGCGAAACTCATTTAGGTTCCTGACGGCAGCTTCAATATGCTGCCACCAGTCATTCGCGGGTCCTTGGAGCGATTGATCGATAATACAACGCATTTGGGCATCATTCGCTCCGGTTGCTTCAATGTATTGAATTAGTGACCTCAAAAACCGCATCAGTTGATCCGCAGGTGCCGCCCTGAATGTGGGTCGTTCCATGCGAAAATGCGCTAGGTTTGGCGCTTGGGCTACCCGGTGAACGCGTCTCAACTCGTTCGTCTGTTGTTCGTTTTCTTCGATCCGGTGTGCGAGTTCCCGGACCACGTTGGCTTGGCCGGCGAGCTGGTTCATCGTGTCCGCGAGATTTTGTCTCGTCTCCGTCATCTCATTGCATGTGTTTCGCGTTAGCTCATTCACCCGCGCGAGTTCTTGCACGTGGACCTCGAGCCGATTTCCCTGCGTCTCTAGCCGTGAATCAAGACAATTGAAGCTCTAGCACAGGCGCTCAAGTTGGCTCAATCGGGCCTCTGTATGCGTCACGCGCTCTCGCGTCTGCTCCTGGATGTGCCCCATTAACCGTAGGGTTTCATCTGTCTCACGGGCGTGTCCTCGCGAGAATCCAGGCAATTCAATTTCGTCCGAGCCCGGGCTCGTTACAACCAGTCGACGGCGGTCTTGGGTACTAGGCAAGGACGAATTTACATCGTGACTCGGGTCACTATGCCCTCAAGCAATTGTTTACTGAAGACGCATTTTTGAGTCACCCCTCACGTGATCAACCTTCCATACTGCAAACCGACGCGAGCTCATATGCCCTAGGAGCGATGCTCACTCAGCGCCCGAAACAGGACCTGCAAATCGTCCAATTAGCGAGTCGCGTTCTAAAAGGGGCAGAGGTGAACTATTTCGTGACCGAGCTAGAGCTGCTCGCGATTGTTTGGGCGTTGGCAAAATTCCAGTCGTATATTATGGGATGTAGAATCATCGTGGAAATGGACCACAAGGCCCTCTCATTCTTATTAACCTGCCGTTTTTTAAACTCGCGATTAACACGCTGGATGCTCGCCATTCAAGACTATAACCTCGAGATCTCCTACATCAAAGGCACCGACAATAAGATCGCGGATGCACTCAGTCGCATCGGAGAACCAGTGAACAATGATGAACGAACACTCATTGCAATTACTCTCTTGCGAAAACCGGAAGAAACTTTGATACAAGATCTCAAGGAAATTGCGCTGCGTCAGTCGGAGGATGAGAAGCTTAGAAAAATTATGAACTCAGTGAATGGGGGGGGCTGTCCACAGTACCGGTTGATTAATTCGATTTTGTTCAGAGGCCCGCATGGCAAAGAAAGAATTGCCTTGCCTCTTGACGTCGCGAAAAAACTGATATTTGAGACTCATGATTTATATGGTCACCCCGGCGCCGCAAAAACAGCCATGATGCTCGCAGAAACTTTTGACGTCCCTAAGCTTCGGAAGCTAGTAAGTTCGTGCGTGGGGTCGTGTGACTCCTGCCAGAGGAAAAAAATATATTCGAAAAGTTCACATAGTGAAACAACCCCCATCATCCCAACGGGAATCAATGATTTAGTGTCAATAGATTTTTTTGGCCGGGAGTGAAATATATCTTATCAGCCATTGACGCATTTTCGAAGCTTATTACCCTGTATCCAATTCGTAAAGCTGACACTAGGACTGTCATCAACAAAATTTTCATAGATTACGTGCCACGGATCGGCCGTCCTAAAAGAATCATATCCAACAACGGAACTCAGTTCTCCTCGCGTAAATGTGTTGAGCGGGTCACAGCAGAGGGCATCAAAACTATTCTTGTGGCAATCCACCATCCGCAGAGCAACCCAGTGGAAAGGATTCACCGGGAACTAAGCCGACTCTTTAGGACGTTAATTTCGGACAGACATAAGGCCTGGGCAAACGTGTTACCCTGTGTAGTCGATTGTTTAAACGAGACCCACCACGACACGACGGACCTCACGCCTATCAAGATTCATTTCGGCCGAAAACCCACTCGGTTCTGGGAGAGATTGATTACCACCCCCCCCCCCCAAACCCTACGTAGACCGTGAGCGAATCCTCGCGTTCGTCTCGGAAAGAATTCGGCAGAGGGGAGAATCACGTGCCGAGAAACACAACCACTCGAAACCCATCGTCCGATACAACCCTGGCGACTTAGTCTTTGTGCGAGCGGAGAACGTATCCGATTCTCAGGGCGGAGTGATCGCAAAATTCTTACCCCTCTTCGAAGGTCCTTACGTAATAATAATAAATTCGAACTCACATACCCTACGACTCTAGCCCTACGAGGAAGATTTCACAGTTCTTCTCTCCGTCCTTATTACAGCCGAGCTCAAGACGATGGCATCCCGCAACGCACGCAGGAAACAGCGGAGGAGGGTGTCTTGACTGGCCAGCTGCATTGATAACATCATTGCCATCCAGCAAGAAAACCGTAAGCTGGAGGAAATCCAACTCGTCGCGCGCTTTACAGATCACTACCACGCGCCTCGCCAAGGTGCCGGGGAAGTAGCTAAAGAGCGCCAGCGGGCAAAGCTGCGGCACTATATACGTCGCATTCAAGTCTAGACACGCACTCCATACACCCCTGATAACCAGCTCGTGGTTAAACCAATGGCGGCGTACGATCCTTTGTACAAGCCGGTTGAGCGGCCCCCAACGGCGCTCCCTGGACTCTTCAACAAAGGGAAATACCGGGCTTTGTGTGGCGCTATAATCCAGCCCAAGCCCCAGCTATTCAAGACAGTGCCCCAGCCTCCGGAAATCGTGGATCTCATCGAAGATAGCGATGAGGAGTTGATGCCTCATCGCAGAGACGAGGTCTACGGCCACCTGACTGAGATGAAGGGACGTCCGACATCTGCTCCACCCCCATCTCCAGTAACCAGCGAGGATGAAGATATTCTGAAGATCCACGCAGCCGATGAGGGCTTGTTCAAGGGAGAGTAAGGATGGGAACATGACTATTCTGTGTCGTCCATCCACATAACCTTTTGTTTTTTTTTGCCAGTTTTCTTTTCAGTTGTGTCATTTTTTTCCCCTCCTCCTTTTTCTTTTGTTGCCTTGTAACGTAAAGCTCACGTAGCACTAGCTCACGTGACCTTTAGGGGGGGGGGCTATGCAACGGGCAGCTTTTGCCCCTGCGCACAGGCAACCCCGCCTTGCCACCTCGCCCCTGGAGCACGGCAGTGCCACGCCTTAAGCCGGTATCTGCCCACACCGCGCGGAGGGGTCCCCCAGCTCGCCGCGCTCCCACCACTCGCGCGCTCTGCCCACACCGCGCGCTCGGGCCACCAAGCGCGTCCCCACTCGCGCGCTCCCACTCCAGCCGCCGCAAGAGAAGGGGCTCGCGCCGCCACGACTTTCGGCCGCAGCTGCTAATGCTGCGCGCAGCGGAGCGTCATATCACTCCGGACTACGCTACAAGCAACTTCTCTCTTCTTCTAAAGGAGCACATCGCGCCGCGGTGCTCCCCCCCGCGCATCACTGTACGAGAGAAAGCAGCCATAGGACTTCGACGCAGCCGAGCAGTGGTCAACGGAAGAGGTTAGTGACTCACGCAGGTGATAGCCTCGAGCGATACCTTCGTGAGAACCCCTACACTTGCTGGGCATAAGTCCTATTCTCCTTGCAGGGACATCAAGCGATCCTGTATAGGCTAGCTTGACGTCTCAACCTGCATTGTCAGTAACGGCAGCCCAGACTTATCCCGTAAACACACATGCACCCATACACTGCGAAACTATTGACTAGCTTCTTCCCTATCGTGATTCATCGTTATTTTTTTAGCTTTTTATTTAACAATTAATTGAATTTGTCGGCGCTTTACGCCATCGCTTTCCCCATCCGTCACCTATTGATTCTCTGACGCGACGATACCGTGAAATCTTGCCATCGTGCTCGATCGATTTACCCGGGTCCCTCGCGAGATTGAGTCTTCCGCTGACGCCATAGAGAACGCCATGAAGCGACAGGTTCAATTGATCCCATGCACGTGTCCCTCCCTCCGTCGATTGGACGTGCGACTTTGCAGTATGCACTCGCCTATGGTATGAATGAGGTTATACGTTTGACATAGGAGAGGATGCACGCGACTAATGGGTAATGGTACACACGCCTTCCCGTGTGAATGATAAGTTTCCTTTTGAGTTTCTCCTGTTTTTCTTTCTTTTACTCTAACGTTGAGCCCTGTTAACATGAACTAATGGCAACTAACACCTTTTGCTGAAGATCTCACACTCATAAAGTACATTTTCCTCATCCAGCTATTCCCTGAGCTACCTGAGCGATTAGAGTGAAGATGATGAGCTTCCTGTAAACCCCTGCGTCATCCTAAGCAAGAACCCCTACGATATTTTCTCTCCTGAGAAAACGAGGGAGCGTTTGGGCTCATTGATTCACCAAGTGCCCTACGCATGAGTCGAGTCTTTTCATTTTTCTTCTCTTTCATTAGATGATTCAATTTTTGTTTACCTTGAAAACATCACGGTCAGAGTCACATTTTAATTTTCCGTTCTGAACAGCACACGCCACGTAGTCTTTTTGTTTCATTTCCCCCCCGTTTTTTCATGCTTATTAAAATTAGAGATTTTTCAGTTGATTATTTTATTCCACTATCGTGCTGTGGTTCGCTTTTGGAGACCGGATGTTCCTAACTTCCTCCCTAATTCCTCCCTAATTCGCTATGATGACAAACCCTCGCTGAGGCTTGCATGCCAGTGAAGCAGGTTACACGCTGAGCGAATCCCGAAAAATACATTTGTTACTTATATCTCACGATTCAGCGATAGAGTCTCGCGTCCCAAGTTCTTTTCTTTCTTCTTTACGATAATTGTTTTAGTGTTGATCGACCCCGAATCCCACATCCATTTTTACATCACGATGTTCATAGAGCATTTATGCTCCTCCCATCCAACTAACATCCCTGTCGAGAATAACGAGCCTGGATTCCAGATCGATTTGGACTAGATTCCAGGTAGATTTGAGCTGGATTCCAGGTGGATTCAGACTGGATTCCAGGTAGATTCAGCCTGGATTCCAGGTGGATTTGGGCTGGGTTCCAGGTGGATTTTGAGATTCAAACAGAAAGGTCCTGGGGATAATATCCAGGTGGATTTTGAAAGAATCTAGGTGGATTTTGGCAGAATCCAGGTGGATTTTCGGAATGAACGAGTCAGGTCCTGGAAATAATCCTGATGGATTTTGGGACAATCCAGGTGGATTTTGAGGAAATCCAGGTAGATTCCGGTAAAATCCAGGTGGATTTTCGGAAGGAACGAGTTAGGTCCTGGAAATAATCTTGATGGATTTTGGGATGATCCAGGTGGATTATTCCCAGGACCTGGCTCGTTGATCCCGAAAATCCACCTGGATTCTTCCGGAATCCACATGGATTTCCTCAAAATCCACCTGGATTGTCCTAAAATCCACCTGGATTGTCCCAAAATCCAGCTGGATCAATCCCAGGACCTGGCTTGTTGATCCCGAAAATCCACCTGGATTCTCCTGGAATTCACCTGGATTCTCTCAAAATCCATCAGGATTATTTCGAGGACCTGACTCGTTCATTCCGAAAATCCACCTGGATTCTGCCGGAATCCACCTGGATTCTCTCAAAATCCACCTGGACATTATCCCCAGGACCTTTCTGTTTGAATCTCAAAATCCACCTGGAACCCAGCCCAAATCCACCTGAAATCCAGGCTGAATCTACCTGGAATCCAGGTTGAATCCACCTGGAATCCAGCTCAAATCCACCTGGAATCTAGTCCAAATCCACCTGGAATCCAGGCTCGTTATTTTCGACAGGGATCTAACGAAAAAGGGTCGTCGCAAGAAGAATCAAAGCTCTAACTGCATAATTGTTCGCACACATCAAATGCAACCTATTTCGCTCCGCCACTTTGTTCATGCAATCGATTTTTTGAGGCACTTCTTCCCTCACTTGATCAACTTTTTAGCGAATAAAACAAATTAAAAAAAATTCACATAGGTATATTACTCCTCAAACTAATAACGATGCACGAGAGGGAATATAGCCCCAAGGACATCCGTCATAGAAAGTAAATGGCGCCACAGATCGTATCTTTATAGTACGGCAGGGGTAGACACCGAATTTGGTATCATTGCGCGCGGGGGGCAGGCAGAGCTGCGAAAGAAAGTGTTACTGTGCAGACGTGACCGAACAATGAGCATTAACCCATTAGGTTCCAAATTGCAGAAATTTTATTTGTACTTTCGAGCTCGAATAATTTGATGAATAAGATGGAAATTTCATTTCAAAATAGTCATTTGTACTATTTTCAGGTATGCTCTATACGAAACGATAGTTAAAAAGACTAATAAAATTGATTATCAATAAATAAATACGAATTAAAATGAAACATTCGATTTTTCGGAGCACTTTTTTTCAATCCAAAATTAGAGAAGGAAGAAATTTCATTTTTAGCGTCGAAAATATGCACCAAAGTGCAAAAAATATTTGAATTCTCTAAATTCGTTGAGTTGGTTTGACTGTGATTTTTTCAGCAAAATGGTGGCCAAATAAGGGGAATCAATATTTTGGATTTTCATTTTATATTTCGAAGCATACATTTTTAAATTCGATATATTTCTTTGACTAAAAACAGAAAAGAATGGGTACTCGTTCGAGAAATTTAGTGAAAAAGACTGACAGTCTCAGTAGGAAAGGTAAGTTTCCAATGCCGACGAGACCCGTATCGCGCATTCCGAGCCCTCCCTCACCAAAGAGGCTAAACATGCTCGCAAAGACGCAATTTCGTCAAGAGAAAATAAGGAGCAATAGAATCTCGTAGTGGAAGGCCAATTGTATTAAGCAGACATCGCAGATTAGAGGTAAAGCGAAAATTTCATCGATTTTATAGTACTTGAAACTTTGAACGCGTTTGTCTCGAAACCGTATTTTTTGACCAGGTCGTACCGATAACGCCGCCACTTTTCAGCCGATTTACTTGAAATTTTTACTGTAGCTTGGAAACATAATTTTTACGGAACACCGTGGGATTTTTTCGATATTCTGATTTTTACCGATTTTATAGCCGATTTTCGAACGAATTTTTCGCGAATAAAAGAAGAAAAAATTTCAAATTGTCGTCATTTGTCCCTGAAATTCGAATCTCGAAAAATTTTTCAATGTTCCCTGAGTTTGTCAGTTTACTTCAAAACCCCGTTCGATTTTTATTCCAGGTTCATGAATGTGACCTGTAGTAATACGGCCAAGGGGACAGAGTGGAATTTTTTTTTGACGAGCTGGTACGCCGTCATTTTGTATTTTTTGTTATAAATAATGTATGTTTTTTATAGTTGGAGATTGGTATTTTTATATGTAACAAATTCTTTATTCTCAAGATTTTTTCTGCGCTTATGGTAAGTCTTCGAAAATGACCTCGTATTCAAAGGTCACAAAAGTATATTACCCCTTGAGCAAGATTGTTTTTTGTTATACGGCACGCCTAGTCCCCTTGTTCAGAGAGTAAATTGTTCCAACACGCACTTAAACTTCTTGCGCCAAGGCCCAATCGCTATATCACGGGTCGATGTTCCCGCGTGGAGGCCCGTCTTCATCTTCTGGGACTAATGTTCTCACGCAAATGTTTTACTGGCCGAGTGATATTGCTCACTGTGCTTTCCCATTTTGTGATGATTTATCTGCTAGGTATTACGCAGTGAACTTTGCGTGCCAAACTTCCTTCCCTGTTACGACTAATCTGGATTCATCCCCGCCACGCTGGAGTTGCTCGATTCCAGTTCATCATGAAGGAGCACGAGGTCCAAGGAATGAGAGAGTCAGTCTGGGATGATGTCTCTATTAATGTTGATGCTGATACAAGATTCGGTCAGACGTGTGTGCGCTAGGCCAGCCTGAGCGGTTCTAGCCATTGGTCGGGAGCTCTCGCTACGCTCGCTTTGCTCTCTCCTCGAGTTTCCTTTGCTGGGCTCACGCATGCGCTGTCAGTCTGGCTATGTACCATGCTTCGCTGTTTCCTACATCACTCCTCTCCCCTCAAATGCGGCAGTCGGAAGTCTTTGTTGTTATACAGAAATTGATCAAACAAGCACAGACGCATTTGAGCGGTTTACAGCTTTTACTGTTTACAATAGTAAAAAAAATGGGGTCGGAACCTGTGTTACGCGTAAAACGAGTTAAAATATATATGAACTGTATCCTAAAATTCACTTGTAAACATAATCAGTTGTTTTTAAGCTCGTTCTATAAAATAGCAGTCTATGTTGAACAGAACAGTCGCAATTAATCGCATGTCACATTTTAATACTAGACAGATACTGTGATACAACCTTGCTTTTCATGCTACATCAAAACTAGCATATTTGATAGTACACTGAAGTACCAACTTGGCGATAAAACTCGCGTTCGATGTCTCAGGGTAAATTCAGACGGGAAACGTAAAAGCGGAAAAGCGCAATCGCGCAAATGGCAGATGGACAAGTTTAATTTGATGCGATAGTGCTTTGAGTTCAAAGTCGTATTGTAAATGCACTATTATGACTATTGTAAGTCAGTTTTAGTCAGTCTGCTTCTGTAAATACATTTTTCTCATTTATCAAAGAACATTACTGACACAATTCTCTCTGTTAATCATTATCATGAAACTCAATAAATTTGGAACATCGTACCTCGACAAACTGAGATCAAACTCACATGTGATTCCTTGAAAGAGATTACTGAAACTAAGCAATGTGTAGATGTTGAATACATCACAGGCCTGTAAGTGCGAGGATATGATATTCACTAGTTCCGGAGTTCTAGAAACCACTTGCGTAGGTGACAAAGCCGTTTGTTTCATGACAGTATACTAATTTACGGGTATTATTTGAGACTGAAGGCGCAAGGAAGAGTTTGTTTCAATATATGGTCTTAAACCAACGGATCTAGTTTTTCTTTTTTTGTCGTTATCACGAAACTCTTTCTTGTTCCTGGGCAGCTGATTCATCAAGCTGTGTTTGTGCCTTGCTTTGACTGCTGCCTCAATAGTAGCAAGATGAATACGCACAAAAGTGGTAATTCTTCTCGGAGTTGCTGAAGGCATAGAGTTAATTAATATCTGTTTTGTCACAATATGATCTATGGAAAAACTACTGCAATTCGCGCGATAGAAAGTATCACATCGTTCCGCGTAATTCAATTTGGCAGAAATATTGTACACTTCAAAATCTCACACAAGTTGGTCATTCGAAAGAACAAATGGCAGTGGTTTTGATCTCAGTGTTATCGGAGTTTTGTTTACGAGCGGTGCTCGTCGCAACAAAGCGGATGTCTCGCATTGAAATTTGCGCTCAAGCTGATCTCAAGCTATTTGCGATAAGCCAGCAAGTGCACTTCTGCTGCAAAACAGCTGGACCTGATGGTCTGTGATTGCGTTAATTTGAACAGTGCCAACTCATCTATGAGCAAATCAATTGGCTTAAGAAAGTCTGGTAGAGACGGTGGCTCCAAAATTTGGACTCTGCATATCCCTAAGCATAAGGAAAGCTTATAATTATTTTTAACGTCTACAAGTTTACAAACGATGGATAATAAATTCTATTGGTCTTGGTGGACTATCATTCTATCGGCATTGGTGGAGTGATATTGCGAGGAAAAAATTCAACGCTCCCCAGGCTGGATTCGAACCAGCGTCCTCCTGATCTCACATTTGGGCATTATCATCCGTATGTCAGTATTTTGAGAATCCTCATAATAAAAATGCTCATTTATGAGATTAAACGGCAAATTAGCCTGAACATTCAGTGATATCGTCTCACTGTCAGGTAATTAGTGAATTTGGCATTTCAGTCACATTATCCTAAGTAGAACATGAGTGAACTTCTGAATTTGTAATAGCTTGATTGAATGCATTATGCATGCAACGTCGCAGATTGAAATTTTTGTGCACTAATACGCGAGCATGATTTTCATTGAGCTTGTGATTCACAGGAATAGATTCAATTTCCCTCATATATTTGACGAATTGATTCAGAAAAATACGAGCATCAGGCTTTTCATCATACTCCAGGCAGAACTGAGCCGGCAGCCTTAAAGTGGTACCATAAACTAATTCAGAAACACTTGCTTCAATGTCCGTTCTAACACGCGTCCGCAAACCAAGCATCATGGTTAACTGTCATGGTTCATGTCTGGAGCGACAAACTTAGCTGGCAACAATTCATATCGCTTAAAAATCTTTGCTTGTTGACATTTAATGCAGTTCTTGGACCAGACCTGTACGTCCTTGGAAATATTCGGCTAGACATAATGTCTACGTGAGAGCCTATCAGTACTTCGAGCATTAGGCTGAGCCGAGCTGGTTCAGAGAAAGTCGAGGGAAAATCCTAATTGGAATCCCGACGGGGAAAACCCGAAGGAATCCCCGAATATCGGGATAATCTCGACTTTTGCCGGGATTATCCAGACATATTCGCCGGGATTTTCCGGACGTTTCTCGACGACCCGACGATCCTCAGAAATCCCGGCAAACATAATATAATATATTATGTTATAATAATAACGGGATAATCTCGACAAACATCGGGATTATCCCGGCAAACGTCAGAATGATCCCGGCACACGTATGAAAAATCTCGGCAAATGTTGGGAATTCCCCGGCAAATACGTCTAGAAGCAAACGTAGGGAAAATCTCGGCAAACTTTGGGATGATTCCGACAATCGTAAAGAATCACCGGCAAATTTCGGGAACATCCCGACAATCATCGGGAAAATGCCGGCAAATATCGGGAAAATCACGGCGAATGTAGAGAAAAACCCGGAAAACATCGGGATAATCCCGGCAAATATGTGGATCATCCCAGCAAACGTCGGGAAAATGCCGGCGATCTTCAGGAATATCCCGGCAAACATATGGATAATCCCAGCAAACGTCGGGAATATGCCGGCGAAAGTCGGAAAAATCTTGGCAAGGCTCAACAATATTACTCTCGGCTTCACACAACTCTTTACGAGGTTCACTAGCGCTAAGCACGCCATACCGTAGATTCAAAAACTTAGGAATGTCAGTGTTAAAATCGGAGTCACAGTCTTAGGGGAGCCTCACAGTACAAAGTACCCGTGACAATGTGCGACTGTATGTATTACATTTTGTATTGTATTTTTGAGGAATAGCTTGTGGATTGGATAAAGTTGAATAAATTGGTAGAAGAATCTATTGTTCTGATTCATAATCAATATTCCATCCATATCTTATCCTTTGTTCATGGAACCAATTCAATCTTGGTGAGTATGAAAGATTCACAGACCAAATTCCAGATGGAAACATATTCTCAGTAAATGGCATTATTATCTTTAATCTTCATGCATACTAGTTTCAAAGTTCATACCCCATAAAACGAAAAATGGCTTCAAGGAACACAAAATTGTTCACCAATCTATCCATACATCTTTCTACACGTTGTAACGTCCGACACGCGGAGTAGCAAGTAGTTCTGAGAAGAGTTCTACCGGACTCAGAAATATAAAACGCGTTTCCCGATTTGGCGTGAGCTAGGATGGGGCGATGACTTCTCGGTCGGAAGCAAGTGCGAGTGAGCTGAACAGTGCAAGGAATTAAAAAACTCATAATATAGCGACGGGAACACTGGGAAGGGTACTCACTTTGTAGATGAGGCTGGTAGTCGGCGGCTGCTCGGGGTCGGCGCTTCTGCAGTCAGCTTACGGTCGCTGACCCTCGTCACAGCAGGCGGTCAGGCTTCTCCTTACGTAGCGCGGTGAATTCAAACTCGTGAAAACTCTACATTAGCTGATGCGCGTTTGGGTGGCTAACTTTCGCGGGCACGCGGAACGGCGTTATTTCCTCTGGTTACACCCGCTGCCGTTTCCTGTGCTGTCCCTCTAGCTCCCTGTTGTGCGCGCTTGCACAAGCAGCTTCCACGGATCCATGGAGTAAGAGAGAAGGGGAGGAAACTGCGTGTACTGAAAATTGAATGACTTCACGGACAAAATTCTGTGTGTACGCCTGGCAGAATACCGACTCCTTAACTCGCATCCGCGCCCTTACGTGGCAGCACCAGAAGCTGAATATCAAAAGGTGCCTAATATCAGACAAAGTACGGAGAGCAGGCCGGCCGATAAAGCCACGCTTACACTTGGTACAGTCATGAGATTGCGAAATACAATTTTCAAGTCATAGACTAGTAGGAATATAATAATTCGTCACATGAAACCTTGAGAAGCTCAAGAAAGAGTGAACTTTCCTCTACTGTTTTAGTTTAAATATGAATTCTTATATAATATTGTAAGGATTCTTTTTTTCTTTTCTTTGCGCGGAAGAGGGCGCAGAGTGGCATCGTTTCATTTATCGCTCCATAATAATATATATATATATATATATATATATATATATATATATATATATATATATATATATATATATATATATATATATATATATATATATATATATATATATATGTTGGTTATTACGTGGGGCAGGTTAAATAAAAGAATGCTCCGAGTAATGTCTAAAAAAGGTTTATTTGTGATACACGCCGACTCTATACAGACACAACCGTGTGTGCGTCCGTGCTCGACGGCAGTCGCGGGACTTTTGCCGACCGACGCGACAGCGCCAGCTCTCGCCGTGGCCGGCGGAGAGGGGAGGAGGGCCGAATGATACATATATCCAACACTCCCTCCCATGAGATCCTCCGGTTCCTCGCCGTCTTTAATTACTCACACCTTCTTATTCTCTGTAAAATAATGGCTAATAATTATAACCCCTGGAAGAAAAAATGGTTAATAATTAAGATGATTCATCAACTTAGTCACTAAGTAATTATGCGATTCACTTTCGCATCTATCAAGTGTCGCAGTATATTTCCTCCACTCGTCTCAGTATTTATTTTCGCAGCTTTATTGTCGCACCACAAGATCATTGGCAACGGAGGTTCGACTAAGATCAGTCTAAGAGAGTTGTATACAGAAAGCATCTCTTGGCTCGCCTCACTCATCGCTATGTATTCTGCCTGACAAGTAGACAGTGCCACGTATGAATGTTTGTGGGTTCGCCACACTATCGCATCTCCGAACAGTTTTATAACGAAGCCACACGTAGTGAGTGAGTTTTTTTGCAATCAGCGAAGCTTGCATCTGAAAAGGCTTGGATATCTTCTGTCTCACCTTTGTATCTCAAGCTCAGATTTTTAGTTCCCTTCAAATAACGGAACACTCTCTTAACCATTTTCCAATCATCCTCGGTTGGACTTACTTGATGTCTGCTCAGAATGTTCACTGCGTATGAAATATCTGGTCTTGTCGCACCTGCCAGATATAACAGACTTCCCACGGCTTCTCTGTAAGGAACATTTTCTTTTGTTTTAGTTTTTGTAAGTAACTCATCATAAACATCCGTTTCTCTCATCTTTCTGTTCCTATTATTCACTTGAGTAGTGACCATAGGTGTTCTTTGCGGATGTGATTCACTGAATCCAAACCTAGTAAGGATATTTTCTATGTATTTCGTTTGGCTCAGCTCGATAATTTTGTTTTCAATATCTCGCCTTATGCTGATGCCGAAAAATTCCTTGGGCTCACCTAGAATGTTCATTTCAAACTCTTTACTGAGCTTTTTCGTGACCTCTTTCAATTTTCTCTCATCGTTACTCGCCATAAGTAGGTCATCGACATAGAGAAGTACAATCAGAAATTTTGTACCTTCTCGCCAAGTGAACAAACATGGTTCTAGATCTGAGTTTTGCAAACCTAGATCTTCGGCTGCTTCAGTGAATCTATTGTTCCATTTCTTCGGGCTGATGCGTAACCCGTATAGAGCACGCATCACTCGACACAATTGGTTTCGTTTTTGCTCCTCTGCAAATTCCGCTCCTTCAGGTATTTCCATATATATTTCCTCATCGAGGACGCCGTTTAGGAAAGCTGTTTTAACATCAGCTTGACATACAAGTAATTTGAACTTATTGATAATACCTATCACAGCTCGCACAAGTGTCAACCTTGACACAGGTGCGTACGTCTCGCTTAATTCATAGAAGTTTTTATCCTTAAATCCACGGATAACCAATCTCGCCTTGTATTTGGTATTGCCCTCTGAATCCAGTTTTCGTTTAAATACTCATCTTGAGTCAATTATTGTTGCCTTTCTTCCATCACGCATCTTTGTAGGTCTTTTGACTATTTCCCAGACATTATTTTTCTTCATAGTATTCAACTCATCTTTAATTGCTGACTTCCAACAATTTTTCTCATCTGAATTCATCGCATCTTTATAATTAGAGGGATCAGAGTTGATATCAGCAAGCAAGGCATGAAAAATCTCATTATTAGAATTGATTTTACTCTCATCTATCTCATCTGATATGTTATTGGACAGCATAACATTTGCTTTGATATTCTCATCAAGGGGTAGATTCGAGAAACTGACATCGTTAATAAGCTCACCTTTCTCTTCTACATTTTTGGTAACGACAGTTACAGTTTTACGGGGTCTACCTCTTTTTCTCTTGATCTCTCCCTCCGGTTTTAAAGTTTGTATGGATTCTCCCTCCTGTTTTGAAAATTCTTCGCATCTTTCATTCATTTCAGATTTGATAAACCACTCATCTTTATTCAGATCATTGCTTACAACAGGAAAATCTTTTATTCCATTTTTGTTATATTTGTCTCCGTAAACCAGTTTTTCATTAAACCTCACATCTCGGCTTTCATAAAATTTTCCTTCTTCTGGTTTCAACAAAATATAACCTGTTGGTGTGTAGCCCACCAGGATAACTCGCCTTCCTTCATATCTGAATTTTGGGCCTGTTTTTCTCTGAACTTTCACATAAGCCAGGCATCCAAATCTTTTGATCTGATCAATACTGAAATTATGTTGGGGAGCAAACTTTTCCAGAGGTGCCACCATTTGGTTCGATTTGTGCGGAGTCCGATTATATGCGTATACAGCAGCTGTCAATGCTATATCCCACAGATTTTCGGGTAACTTCGCATCGTAAATATATGTTCTCACCTTCTTCTGAATTGTTTGGTTAAATCGCTCTGACACACCATTGTGTTCAGGCATGTCTGGGGCTGCTAGTTGTAATTCTGCGCCCAAACTATTCAATACGTCTACCGTGTATCCACCTGTATACTCAGTCCCTTGGTCCGAGCGCAAATAACACACCTTTGCGTCGTACCCTAGAAGATTTCTTGCGCTCCTTACATATCTTTCAAGACAATACCCAGTTTCCCTCTTATGAGTCATGGGGTAAGCTATTGCTAGTCTTGAGAAATCATCTATGAATACAGATATAAATCTGTGTCTTTTGGATGAGAAGGTGGTGAGATTGGACCCATGGTATCGGAATGAATAATTTGTAGGGAGCAGTAGACCGAGTACGTACTGATGAAAAGGCAGTTTGTTCGTTTTGGCTATTAGACAGATTTCGCAGTCTTTTAACGCCTCATCAAAAATCGCATCTTGCAGTTCTTTATTTTTAGGGAATTTAGCTTGCAATGCCTTGAGATAGGCGATCGAAGCATGACCAAATCTTACGTGCCACAGCATGGTTTTGTTCTTTTCAAGAAATCTTTTTGTGTCATACGAAAATGGAGATTCGTCAGGGTAAACTTCTGTCATGGGGGCCTTATCTATATTATGAAATTTTCTATCTGTGATAGAGATCGAAGTTCGATAAATCAAGTATTTTTATATTATTTTAATTAATATTCTATTATCAACATCACTCACATCTTCCATTCTCACATCTTTCATTCTCACATCTTTCATTCTCACATCTTCCATTCTCACATCTCTCATTCGTTACAATTTCAAAATCTTCACTGCTACCAGGCATCGGAACCGATTCTGGTAAAGACTGAACTTGAGCTGTCACACTTCGTGTATTATATCTTTTCGCATCTGAATTCGCATCTACTGTATTGGCAAATATTTGCCTATTTATTTTCTGTGTGACAGTCTCGCCATTGGGCAAATCTTTACTGATTTCTAGTTCTATTAGCCAATAAGGTCGTCTGTATATGCCTGATAGGAGTGTTTCGTTTGAGCAGGAATCAAAGATATTTATTTTGGTACTATCTAAATATATAGCTAGTCCCATATCAGCGAATTTTCGTAACGACAAGAGATTATCTTTTAACGCGTTGGCGAAAATGACTTTATCAATTTATAGAATTTCTCCGTTATTCATTCTCACAAATATTGTACCCGCGCCTTCTGTGTTTATGTCAGCTGAGCTGTTTTTGTTAGCGCATTTTATTACGCCACAATCGCTTTCATCAAGAGACGTGAAGATCATTTTTGGAATTAGTTATATGTTCCGTAGCGCCGGAATCCGCTAGAAACTTGGAGAAAATTTGATCTTGTTCGCAACTTATGTTATAAACGCTCGCCGTTTGGTTCTCACCTTTCTCTCTGTTTTGTTGCTTCCGATTTCCGGTGTTTTGGTAATTGGATCTTCCACGTCCTCTCGACATTCGACCACGTTTCGCACCCGTCGCATTCTCATCGTTATTACTCTTTCTTTTCACACCACTCACAGGCCTACCACCATTTGAATTATGAGATCTCTTAGTCTTATTGACATACCTTCCTCTCCCCTTTTCCGGAGCACTCTGGACACTCAGAAGCCTTATGCCCAAATCAGTTGCAGTTGTAGCACCGGACACCTTTTCCTTTGTTGGGACAGTCAGTTGCAATGTGCTCTGAGCCCTGGCACTCATATCATTGGATCGAAGATAGGTTGGCCTGATTTGCGCTCCTTGGGATGGGTGTTAGAGTTTAATTTTGTCACCTGCTTTTCCTGTACAACAATTGCTTTTAGTTCATCGTATGAAGTACTTTCGCCATTATGTCCTTTGAAACAAACTCAATAGTTTGAGCTGTAGGTAGTGATACCATAACAGCATTATAAAACGCATCTCTCTTCTCATCTTCCGATAATAGCTTGGCGCCAGGAGAGTTTTCATAGTTTCTTACAACACTTTCAAATCTCTCACAAAATTCGACAGCCGTTTCTTTTCCAATTATATATTCCATATTATACAGCGATTTGCGTATAGTGTAAGATGCTAAATTTACCTCGCCTGCTTTGATTTATTAGGATGTCACGAGTTCTGGAACTTGTGATCTTCTAAAACTGTCTCATCCACACGCAAAACGCTGTTCTCATCAATAGTGTGTGAGAAGTTACAGGCTCTCAGCTCTGTTCTCTCATCTTTACTGAATTGGAATTTTTGCTATTACCTTTTGATTTTACTTCACTATTTTGAATCATGTTTTTATTTCTCACCTTTTCGTCATCTTCAGAGGTAATTAAGCTCTCATCTTCACTCTCCTCTCTGTTGTACAAGTTTGTCAGGCTCTTGACAATTTCGTTGACCTTATCAAGTTGTTTCGCATAGTCCTCTCTGATAGTAGTCATAAGGTTGCGAAACTTGATACTTTGGTCTAATCTCTCCTTCTGAACTGATTTTTGACTCTTCTTCAAGTTTTGAAAATCTTTGGTTGTTAACACTCTCCTTTTTCTCCCTTACGTCCATCAACCTATTGATACTCTCAGAGAGTCCCTCAACGAAATTGGATGTACCTGCCAATTTGTTCTCTAGTGTGACTACTCTCTTTTCAGTATTATTTACTGTACGGGATTCAAGAGACTCATCATTATTATGTTCAAATGGTTGGTGCATTAGGATTTGGTTAGATTTCAACAATCTGAGATTAGGTACAACCTTTCGGTTACTCACTATTCTCAATTTATCTTTACCTGTTTGTTTGACGCTCTCGATCATGGACTCAATTTTATTGAGCTTGGCCAAGATTGTATCCTCTGACTCATCTTTCTCCTCTTCTCTCTCATCTTCTTTCTCATCTTCCCCTCTTCTCTCTCATCTTCTTTCTCATCTTCCCCTCTTCTCTCTCATCTTCTTTCTCATCTTTCTCCTCTTCTCTCTCATCTTCTTTCTCATCTTTCTCCTTCTGGGATTCAACATCACATCTTATGTCAATCCCATTATCAATTATTGAGGTACTTGGTTCATGAATCGAGTCGTCCTCTGACCTCGGCCTTGGCATTATGGCTGGTGTTTCTGCCAAGACTTGATCCTCATACCATTGAACTATGGTATTTCACTGATCACTTTCTTGCAGATTAATAACACACTTAGCCAATTATTTTAATAATTTTGTACTCGAGATTTTACTTTGTTACATGATCATGTTTGCCATAGGTCATCTTCAAATAAGTTTACCGAACAACAAGCATAACTTAATTCAAAGATTGAATGAACAAACAAGAGTGGCTGAACACAAGACATTCCGAATGTTCATTCCAGTTAGACAGCTTATGCGTACCGAACACAAGCACACATCCGCCACCCAACCGGTCAGAGATATGTTTATATAATATTGTAAATTTACATGAATTGGATTTTTCCAGCAAAGGATATATTTGTTTACACTGATCAGGTGTTTCTTTTTCAAAAGTGCTACCAATTATTATATACATATATATGCTAGCCTATATATATACATATGCACTTTTATGAAACTGTCTCGTCTCATCGTAAATGTCGAACATAATTTACCTGAAGTATAGGGTTCACCCTTTTCAGGTATTAAAGTAAAATTATCTCCTTCAATTTCAATTAAAATATCCTCCCCCTTGTGATTTATGTCAAGATAGAAGGAGCTCGTCAGCACCTCCCACGCCGACTTTTCTTTCAAGATAGCTGTGGATGGAAAATCTAGTTAACTTAAAATCAATGGTATTATACACAACTTCTCATCACATGCAATTGCTTAATTAATTACACGTATACATATGTATATATATTTGTATATATATATGCACGCGCATATGTATAGTGTGAATCTCTCAACACTCGTAACGCGCCTCTATTTGTTTTCGAGATCGAGCGGCGACAACGAAGCTTGGTTATGCGCGGAGAGTCAGGCGCGCCGACACCGTAAACCGTTTGTTTACGTTCGCTCCTACGCCCTGGCCAGTAGCGCGAGCGAGAGTCGAGCGCCCCCGTCCCCTCCGCGCGCGTGCATGAATGCCGGCTGGCAACACGTCGTCGCGCGCTTCCGAGCTCTTGGAAACTCAACGGTCGATCAACAGTGATCGACTGTCCCCGCGCGCCGCTCACCTCGTCGCACCGAGGACCTTGCCTTTCTCGCGCTTTCAGCAATCACGCCTCGAGCGATCTCGTCTTTCGCCCCGCGACGATTGAAAACGTCGCGCGGCAGAAAGCCTCGCGCCGCGCTAAACGATATCGTCGCGCGCTCCCGAGCTCTCGCACCGCGGCGAAACAGTCGTCGCGCGCTTCCGAGCTCTCGCGCCGCGGCGAAACAGTCACCGCGCGCTTCCGAGTTCTCGCGCCACGACAAAACACAATCGTCGCGCGCTTCCGAGTACTCGCGAATTCAACGGTCGAACAATAACCGATCGCGTGTCCCCACGCGTTGCTCCCCTTACCGCACTGGGGACCTCGCCTTTCTCGAATTTTCCGATTCGCGCCTTTATTAAAATATTCGAGCACGCACCCCGACACCTCGATCCGCAACGTGCAACTAGGAGAACCCGAGCCTCGCGCTCCGACGGACACAATCGTCGCGCGATGAACGGGCCGCGACTCGGCGCCGACCCCACGTCACCGATCGCGCACCGCTTCAAGCACTCCTACTTACTTGAGCTTTCCGGGGTCGGCATGCTCAACACTCCAGCGTCTCCGCCGTCTAACATCCTCTCGATCCTTGGTTGCACGGTGAAGGGGGGCCTGTCGGGAAACTCGCGTCTCTCCTCGCCTCGCCTTTCACACCTCACAATTTCACTCACCGCAATCACTCGGAAACACTTTTACGCGCAGTGGAAGCGGGCCTTTTCCATAACCTGTTGGTTATTACGTGGGGCAGGTGAAATAAAAGAATGCTCCGAGTAATGTCTAAAAAAGGTTTATTTGTGATACGCGCCGACTCTATACAGACACAACCGTGTGTGCGTCCGTGCTCGACGGCAGTCGCGGGACTTGTGCCGACCGACGCGACAGCGCCAGCTCTCGCCGTGGCCGGCGGAGAGGGGAGGAGGGCCGAATGATACATATATCCAACAATATATATAAGAGAAACAAAAATTATAAACAGTGCAGTGATAACTTGAAAAATAGTAAATTGTTTTTTGAGTGAGTCGGTGATATAATTTCTGTTGTTGACCTATTCGTTTTGAACTGTAGAGTTAAGCCGGACCACGTGGCAACATAACCTGCTCGCCTAAAACGATGTCGAATACAAAGTGTGCATTGTGTCCAAATAAGGGAAATATCCGCAAGGACGAAGCGGTCGCTTGCTCTAGATGCAATTGCTACTATCATCCAAGCTGTGCAATTCGAGGTGGAAAGCGAAGCGATGGATCATTTAAAAAGGGCTGCCCCGATGATGATAGTTCCTCCGAGGAGGATGACCAGACGCTTAATCCAAATTCTGAGTATTGGTCGAAATTTGAAAAAATACTCAAGGACAGTCTAAAAAATGTGCAAGGGAGCATAAAGAGACTTTCAACCAAAGTTTATAACGCGATTACCACGATAAATGAAAACTCAGCTAATGGAATGGAAATTCAGGTAATGGAAGCTAAACTGGATAGTGTTTGTGAGGTTATTGAAGCCTTGTGTGCTGAACTGGAAGATAGACGACGTAGGTCGAAGAATGTAATGTTGTTTAATGCTCCAGAATCGAACATTCCCAATGCTGACAAGAATTTCGTTGAAAATCTGGTCAAAACAAATGATAGAATCGCAGTGCCATTCGAAATCAATAGCCTCAAATTTTTCCGAATTGGAAAGGCTTCAGAACGACCTTGCCTTAATAATATTTCAATGTGATGCAGATGGGCGCTGGTTTCTTTTGAATAACAAAGATTTCGAAATGGGGGAAATAAGATGTTCGAGCGTTAGTACGCCAAAACAAATTTCATTATTCAAAACAATCGACGGAGAATCAGTCAAAAAACGCTACCCATCAGTACAGAAGTCAACCATAAACGCATATTTTTAAAATGTAGATAGTATTAAAAACAGACTGTCTGATTTCCATCGCAACATAGCGGGATCCAGTGAGCAATTCGATATTATTGGTCTAACCGAAACTTGGCTCGATGACGGTATTCGAGATTCAGAGGTTATGTTCGAGGGATATAAGGTGATTCGCCTTGACCGCTGTCCAATATACACAAAGAAATCAAGAGGAGGAGGCTTGCTGCGTGTGTCTAGGGTCCAAGCCACAATTATGGTGTTGAGTATGTATTCAGTCTAGTGTAAATGCAGCAATATGGACTTATAATATGTTTGGTATATGTGCCACCGGTCTCTTCTATCGGCCATAATCAGCTTAGTATTTAAATGACGGATTTCACAAGAGTTTTAATCGAAGAATTCGACAAGCAAAGAGTTCATCATACTAGGCGATTTCAATCTACCAGGATACAAATGGGACTATTTTGATCATTTTCGAGGGTAAAAGAGATCAAATTTTCCCAATTTTCTCAACAGCACGTTGAAAATACTGGAAACAAAACTTACATGAATTTTGTTTCCCCTTAGCAACGGTTGCTAGGGCGGTGAACAACGGTTGCTAAGGAGCTAATTGGGAAGATTTTGTGTCGTTTGCCATAAAAAATGATGGAAATAGGTCATAAATGAATAATTTCTAACCTTCGTAACGGTTACTAGGGAGGTAAACAACGGTTTTGCTATGGAGAAAACAGAACAATTCAGTGTCCTTGGCCATCGAGTGTGACTTAAACTGATTTTCCGGCTTGCCCCAATGAGCACTCATAAGGATTTGTGAGAAAACACGTTAAAAACGGTTGCTAAGGAAATAACAAACGGATTTTGCTGAAAATTGATCTTGGGCTAGATCTTGCCACAACTAACCGGTGTGCAAAATTTAAGCAAGATTAGATTATTCCTCCGAAAGTTATCATGGATGGAAGGAAAGAAAAAATACACACCTTAGCAACGGTTGCTAGAGTAATAAACAACGGATTTTGCTGAAAAATGAACTCGACCGAGATTTTTCCGCGACTAACCTGTGTGCAAAATTTCAGAAAGATCGGACCATTTCTTCGAGAGTTATCGTGGACGAAAAAAAACGTTACACACACACACACACACACACACACACACACACACACACACATACAGACACTTTTGGATTTCTATGTTTTTCGACCCGTAGATTACGAAAATCGAGGTACCGAGGTCTGATTCGGTGGGTCGATTTTTGCCCCATTACAAAGCTTTCTCTTTGAGAAAGCAGAATCATCCCTGAATTCTCACCTGAGATCTCACCTGACATGAAACTAAAAATTATTAGTAGTGTTGATACCAAATGATGATATAATTCGTCAATTCCTCAAAATTCTATATCGACCCTCATTTTCACACGTTGACAACAATCAATGTTAGTCCAGCACATTCTGAGAAAAAAAAATTTAAGAAGAAAAATCTCACCTGAGAAATTGGCATGAGATCGCACCTGAGATCTCACCTGAGAATTTTCAGTAGGGGTGATACTTCAGGCAACTTCCTAGACTTAGCATTTACTAGTCTTGATTGTAAATATAGTAGTATAAGTCGCGACCCACTGATTTGACTTGACCCCAATTATTATCCATACGAACTCCAATTAAATATTGCTGATACAAAACCTCTTGGTTTCGATTACATATATTTCAATTTTAAAAAAGCTGATTATGACAGTATGGGTCATGAGCTGGATGATGTCGACTGGTCATTACTCAATTGCACTGATATTAACATAAACAGTAAGGTCGACAGATTCTATAGAATAGTGAATAATTGCATTCAAGCTATTACCCCTTTGATTCATCGTTCGTTATCAACGTATCCGAAATGGTTCACAAACGAGCTGAAATCAGCTATCTATAAGAAAGAAATTTTACATAATCAATTCGAAACTCTGCGATCAGATTATACATATATGAAGTTTCCAGTTCCCAAAGAGCGTTATGTGCCCACCTTCTGCTTCAAGCATATAAAAGATTCATTGAAAAAATGGAAACGAATATACAATAGTAATAGCAAAAATTTTTGGAAATATGTGAATAATGAATCCTATAGCCGAACCATTCTTGACTCGATGACATTGGTCGATAGCAGGGCATCCACAGGCCAAGACATAGCGAACTTATTTGCTACATCTTTTTCAAACAATTACAACAGTAATGATATTGTTATAAACGAGTCTTCGAATCCGACACCGTTCTGTATATCATTGAATCGTATTGCAGTATATCCCGATAAAATTTTGTTTAGACTTAATCACCTGAAAGATAGCCTCAGTGCGAAACCGGACTAGATACCAGTACTCTTTATAAAAAACCTGTGTAAGCAATTGTCGCACCCACTTACGTTACTTTGCCGTGAATCTGTCGACACAGGGTTATTCCCTAGTATTTGGAAAAGAGCTTTTATCACACCTGTATTCAAAAAGGGTGATAAATCCCAAAGCAATAACTATAGACCTATTGCTAAGATTAGTTTATTTGCAAAAATACTTGACAGTTTAATTGAACAGCAATTGTCACGTTATCTTAGAAATTTTATTACAGAAAAGCAGCATGGGTTCATGCCACGTAGATCAACCACTACGAATTTAGCGACCTACACGGATTATATAACCGATGCTTTCAATACAAATTGTCAAGTTGATTCCATTTATACGGATATTAAAGCAGCGTTCGACTCTGTGAATCACAAACTGTTAAGAAATAAACTGCGCAATTATGGGATCTGTGGTGTGTTATTAGAGTGGATTGAGTCGTACTTGAAGGATTGAAAAATGGCTGTGAAAGTGCACAACTTTGTTTCATTCATTTTTGACACAACGTCAGGTGTACCCCAGGGAACGCACTGTGGTCCACATTTATTTATCATCTTCATAAACTATTTGATGTTTGTCATTTTGTATGCTGATTTTTTGCTTTTCTCCGATAATCTTAAGTTGTTTCGAACCATTAAAAATATTACCGACGTCATGCGTTTACAACTGATGCGTTTACAAACTGATATTGATAGAATAAACGAATGGTGTAAGACAAATGGGTTAATGTTTAGCATACCAAATGTTTAGCGGTAATCCTGATTACCTAGACATCGTTCGGGTCCAGGGTCAGCTTCTCGCAAGTTAAAACACGAGGAGCGCCCTCTCAGGACACTGCCTTCGGTGACCCTGGACATCATCGGGGATTAGGGTGTATCCTTTGTGACGGGCTTTGGAGTATGCCCTCGAGCTTTGCTCCAGGGCCCGACACTGCTCGTCTCGACGAGCTTTGCGGTGGGGAAGCCGCGCGCCAGCCGCCTCGAGGACGGCGCTCGTCGAGTCGAGATTGGCTGCAGAGCTAGCTGCAAGGGGGTTATGTCCGCGAACGCACGTGGGAGCCCGGCTGAGGCTCGTTCTCCTAGGGATGGGATCTTTGGTGTAGGGAGAATCCACGAATTCCAGGTACGATTCGATTAACAACGGTCTAGTTTATTTAATAAAGTTACAACTATGGTGCCGGCGGCGTCGATACGCCGGTCGGCACTGCTCCCCAGGTGGGAATTACAATTATTCCCCCCAAAGGGGCTACAATAGATCGCGGTGGGCGAGGACGCAGTCGCGGTCGCGGACGCGAACACGATCGCGAGCTAACACACACTCAATCACTCCTACCTGCCGAGCCGTTGGAGATGCTGCAACCGCGATGGCGAGGCTCCTGGAGACGGGGCAACGTCGTGGACCCAGCAGCAACCTAGGCGAGGACAGGAGGCTTACCGGTGGCCGAAGCACACGGGCGAACTCAGTGGACGTCGAGGTGACCCGGATCGAGACCTGGGGAGCAGTCGGTCGAATCCGGTCTGCTCTGTACCTCAACGGAAATCCAACTGACTGTCGGAGTATTATCCGCCAGTCACGTGACGCCAGCCCGCATGAGCGCTCTTCTCACTTTTAGCCGGACCAAATTCCTGACTCTGTGAGGCGCCGTGCGGGGGCGCTCAAGTGGCCATTCTACAGACCACCCGGACCAATTGATCCATAATGGACAATCAGTTGCGCCGTGGCGAAAAGCCACGTCACACCTTATTCAAATAAAACTTTCAGTCTACACGCCAACATTGGCAGCCTAAACCACCGTTTGCCCATGTAAAATTAATTACAAAAGAATATGGGATGAATTTCGATGTGTTTCTCTTCGGTGAGTTTGACAAATTTGCAATGTTCTATTTATAAAATATGGGACGCGGCCATTAGCGATAGTTTCCTCATATTTTTTCTAACTTTATTGAGGATTTATTTTCAAAAGTTTTCCCATGGTTTCATTTCTACGCGGGAAGCAAGCGCGAGCATTAAACGTTATTACGTTGGCGTTTTGGACCATGTACCTCTTACTATGCGTAAACATAGCTGCTTTATCAGGCTACCGCGGCTGGTGAGATCTCACCCGTACCAATGTATCGGGCGGGTGCGCAGATATAGGCATTGCGCCTTTGCAAGGCGAAGTCAATCCTCACTCCAAGCCGATTCTTGCTGCCTCGAGCAGCCTTGCTGCGGCCTCGTCGACTCGCTCGGACGTGGCGCTCTACCATGGCCCGCACGCTACCTAACAATAGCGCGACAATGGCTGGCGTGGCGCCCGTAATATGTGTTAAACCATTGAGCTCCGAGGTACTCCAGCATGTGGCGCCCCCGGCGACAGAGCAGTCAAGCCTCAAGTGAGACTTGCCGACGACGCTCACTCTCGCCACAGCCGCCGTGAATTAAACCATTATCGAGCCATAGCAATCCAGGTTCCCGGATACAATTGCTATATCAATTATTCAGAGCCTATTATACTCTCAGATGTCTCATTATATCAGAGCCAATGAATTCATATTAGTGTGTGAAAAGTGTGAGTGTAATTGTGTGCACCTGCCCACCCGATTCCCAGCCAACTCCAACAGGTTTCGGGCCAGCACGCGGGAGGTGCCATTTTCCGAGGTCGTTTGGCTGTTTGGATTGCTGCAGGTTTTTTACCCTAATCAGCAAGAGTGAGTACTCGTTCAGAGTTAAATATCAGAGTGTACGCGCCGGGCGAAATAGATCGGGAATCCTTCAGAGAGAGAAAGAGCGTCAACGCGAACCGGGTGAACGATACCGAGTTCTTACACGTTTCCGCAATTTCCCCCACACAAAGCGTAGAAATCACGGTGTGCGGGGAAACATAAAATAGAATAATTGGCTGCAGCGCTACAAAGTTCAGAAATTTTTTTTCCCATTGTTTCGCCGAAAGCCAAGTCAGACGCTGATTCTCGGAAAGAGGGGTGGGCGCGCGGCAAGCGAGAGCCCGCGTTCAAGCGCGAGCGCCCGTCCGAGCGCGCAATGTTTACATGCCCATACATGGCAGTACAACGCCCGACAAAATAATACGGAGTAGATTGAAGCTTTCAGAAGCATTCAGACGGAATAAAAACTACTTTCTTTCCCTGTTGAAAAAAATCTTATGAAAAATCCGATTGGATTTCCGAATGGAAAAACCAGACTGGAATCCATGCGTTCCGATGGAAATCCAGTTGGATTTACCAGAAGTTTGACTGGATTTTCCAAGCCGAGTCCTAAGGCCTCGTATGGAATTACCATGCGATCCCAATGGAATTTCCAGGCGATCTCGAATGGAATTTCCAGGCGATCCCGAATGGAATTTCCATGCATACCGAGTAGAATTTCCAGACGATCCCGGATGGCATTTCCATGCGATCCCAATGGAATTCCCAAGCGATCCCAATGAAATTTCCATGCGATTTCAATGGAATTTCCATGCGGTCCCAATGGAATTTCCATGCGATTCCAATGAAATTTCCATGCGATCCGAATGCATTTCCCGTGCATCCCGAATGGAATTTCTAGGTGATTGGCATGAACAGAGTTTCCAACTTTTCGCAGGTGCAGTTCGTTGGCTACCATAATAGATTTCCCAGGCGTTCCCAATAGATTTTTGGTTCGGACTTTCGGTTTTTAGTTTAGCTGACTACATATTATAAATTTTCGAATTTTAGAAGAACTTTGTCTCATTTTCCGGTAGATTTGGAAGTTTTACAAATATTTGCAGCTTATTCATGAGAAATCATGGGATACTTTCGAGTATTTATTCGAGTTCATAATGATGTAAAGATATTCCATTATATGTTAATGATTCCCATGTTCATTCTTCTTCTCCTTCTTCTTCTTCGATTTCCTCACTGTCACTCCTTCTAGTTATTTTTGCTTCTCTCTGTCCATCTACATTCGCATCATCTATACTTTTATCTTCATTTTCACTCTTCCCTTCTCCTGATTTAATGCCCAATTTACTTTCCTCTTTTCTAAACGCTAATTTGATATACTCGCCTATATATGAATTCAGTTTACCCACCTGCGCCTCCGGCACAGACCTCACCTTTACACCTTTTCACTTCCAATAAAGTCGAGCAGTTCCTATAATTCCAAGAAATCCAAGATTAACCTGAGGTTTTCTTCCACCAATAATACAGTTAGTTTATCAAGACTCATTTTTCAATACTTCGCGCTTCTCAGGCATTATGACAGTTCTCTTGATCCTGTCGGGATTAAATTTTTTCGGTTGTCAGTGCATGCTTTCCGGCTCTATTGTTCTTGGTTATAAATGTGTCCCAACATAGTTTTTGTCACGATACTCGTAGTTCTATTAGTGAGCATATTCTCAAACTCATAGTGAGGATAGCTCACTCCATCTCCTAGATAGACATGTTTCAATTATGATTTATACAGAAATAATATTACGAAGTGTTGCAGATAGTTAGATATATAGACATATAGATAGATAGATAGATAGATAGATAGATAGATAGATAGATATATTTTTATTGTCTATGAAATACAAAGAAAAAGACAAGAAGAAGAAGATACAGACGTAGATAGCTAAGTGATTCTTAAAATAAAAAGTACATACTTTCTTCCCATTTTCTGTTACATGGAATTTTTCGAATAAATAATACTGGTTGATTAATAAAATATTCGAACAAATAATGAAATTGGCAATCTATTGATTCATCCTCAAAGTAGAATAGCTAATTACATAAAATGGATTTTTTCACATTTTTTAGAACAGTTAAATGTCCTTTCTCGAGCATGGGTTACGTATGGATAAACGTTTTATTGAGGCAATGTCGAAAACGAGATTTTCCACCATGGGTGAAGATATATTTTACCACGACGTCACATGACTTATATGACAGATGGATCAATGTGTAGATGGGTAAATTGACGAACATGTATGGAGCGTTTCACGTCATTTTTACCAGCACGGCAAGAGAGCGCGAAAAAATGTAGTTCTCGACTCGTGTCCAATATATAAGATTCCACAGGATGCAATTCTCCACTGTTGTCTGTTAATTTGCGTTTTGTGACTGTCGATTCTGTCAAATTCCGAAGATATTAACCCTTCGTGTCTCACATTTTTTGTTCAATATGTCACGTTGAAAATTATTACTCGGGAGTTTTTGGGGTCGCTGATCACGAATCTGAAGTCAGAATGATGAAATTTTCACATCCAAGATGGCGAATTCAATATGGCGGACTTACTTTTCCAAAAATAGACGTGGAGCACTAAAAACTTGTCCTCGTTGGAATGATTGAATGAAAAACAAATCGAAAATTGATTTTTTACTTCAAAAGAGAGCTTTTTTTACCATTTGTTTATTTATAACTAATTAACAATTCAACCCTGTTGAAAAAAATCGACTGGATTTCCAGCTGGATTTGCACTGGATTCCAGCTGGATTTACGCTAGATTCTAGCTGGATTTTGACTGGATTCCAGCTGGATTCCAGCTGGAAAGGAAAAATCCAGGTGAAGTGATGCAGGGAAAATCCAGTGAGTTTCCCGAATAATCCAGCTGGATCCTGAGATAATCCAGCCGGATTTTACTAGAATTAGGGTTATATCGTTATTATAGATCCAGCCGATTTTCCGGATAATCCAGCTGGATTTTTCGACAATCCAGCTGGATTTTTTCGGTTTGAGAGCACCGAGCTACGGCGTCGAATCCAGCTGGACTTTTCGGCAATCCAGCTGGATTTTTTCGGTTCTAGAACAGCGGGCTACGGTGGCGAATCCAGCTTGATTATGAACGAATCCAGCTGGACTTTTTGACAATCCAGCTGGATTCGTTCATAATCCAGCTGGATTCGACGCCGTAGCTCGGTGCTCTCAAACCGAAAAAATCCAGCTAGATTGTCGAAAAATCCAGCTGGATTATCCGGAAAATCTGCTGGATCTATGAGTCCCCATCAAATTGCCCAGGCACTGTTTTGCCCGCCAATCAAAAACGGGTCACGTGCTTTTTGCCCGCCAATGAGGGCATACCAGGTCAATCAGCTATTGGAACTTGATCGATAAAGAAGTTTCATATTTTTTCCAAATAACCCAAATAACCCAAAAATCCATGTTCTGCAACTTCAATTAAATCAATATTTTGCAGAGAGCTTTCAAAACTCTTTAGGACATTTTGATATTCTCCTTCGGTCATAACGCGATGATGATTTCAATTAAAACTGCCTTACCGACCTTATCGATCTTACCCCTACATACGTCTCAGCTCATTGGCGGGCAAAAAGCACGTGACCCGTTTTTGATTGGCGGGCAAAACAGTGCCCGGGCAATTTGATAAGGTCCGATAATAACGATATAACCCTAATTCTAGTAAAATCCAGCTGGATTATCTCAGGATCCAGCTGGATTATTCAGGAAACTCACTGTATTTTCCCTGCATCACTTCACCTGGATTTTTCGTTTCTAGCTGGAATCCAGCTGGAATTCAGTCAAAATCCAGCGTAAATCCAGCTGGAATCCAGTGCAAATCCAGCTGGAAATCCAGTCGATTTTTTTCAACAGGGAATGACTATCAATTCTTGTTATTTAATATGATAGAAAAACATTTTAGCTGATAGAAGAATGTATAATCACTAATATATACCTGTAAATACAATTTTTATACGCAAAAATCTAAGACGAAACAGGTGGTCAATATATTGACCACCAAGCCACAAAGGGTTAATGTATAAAAATCTAATATTTCCGTAATTGATAATTCAGTATACAATCCATTGTGTGTCCATACGTTTGAAATTCAATTTTTTTCCAGAGAACAATTTTTAATAAGTGATTTGATTTTTATAGGATATTCAATTTTAATATAGCATAGCAACGGACAATCAATATGTATGCAATATTTCTGATTTTAGCTACTTAGGCACACATTTTAATTATAACATCCACACTTTCCCGCTGCTGGCAAACAGATAGATACCATACTGAAGCTAAATGGAAAATTCAGTAGGATCGCATGGAAATTCCATAGGGATCGTATGGAAATTCCATTGGGATTGAATGGAAATTCCATTGGGATCGCATGGAAAATCAATTGGGATCGCATGGAAATTCCATTGGGATTGAATGGAAATTCCATTGGGATCGCATGGAAAATCCATTGGGATCGCATGGAAATACCATTCGGATCGCATGGAGAATCCACTCGGTATGTATGGAAACTCCATTGGGATCGCCTAGGAAGTCCATTGCGAATTCATGGAAATTCCATTGTGATCGCATGGAAATTCCATTGGAATCGCATAGAAGTCCCATTGGGATCGCATGGAAATTCCATTCGGGATCACCTGGAAATTCCACTCGGTATGCATGGAAATTCCATTGGAATCGCATGGAAATTCCATTGGGATCACATGGAAATTCCATACGAGGCCTTAGGACTCGGCTTGGAAAATCCAGTCAAACTTCTGGTAAATCCAACTGGATTTCCATCGAAACGCATGGATTCCAGTCTGGTTTTTTCATTTGGAAATCCAAGTGGATTTTCCATAAGAGTTTTTTCAACAGGATTCAGAGCGTAATTCAGTTACGAATTTTCTAAAATAGATCAAGGATCTATACACGATACTGTGGTACAGTGTAGTGTCTTTTTTGCTTTACAAGCATTAATTATAATTTCTCACGGAATACGCAGCCGACTCTTCTGTGCGTTCTTTGGTTGCGGTACACGTGTGGGATCGCCCCTCGCACATTATTGGGATAATAGCGGTGCGTTATTTTACGTTGGGAAGGGGCACGTGTGTCGCGCTGAGTCGTGCAGCACCGACGGCCAGTCTCTTCCTTGTCAAATCCGAATCGTGGTACGACCGGACTAGACAAGTGACATACAATTTAACATAAATGCAGAACATACGAAAATAATTTTTTCCCTCTGTTATTTGTAAATAGATGAGTTAGAATAATTCCTACGCGGACGATTCTTTACGACGGAAGAATAACGCCAGTAGACAATACATTACACTCAGATGGTAAATTTTTTTTGTAGTTTTATTTTACACAATAATAAACAATTGATCAGATGAAAAGGCCTTTACTTTTTGTGGATGTTTAGCGTTTTTATTGGAAAAACCTCAAAATTAATCAGAATAATTGTTTATAAACATATCTCTAGACGGGATCAGTAATCAAAGCTTCACTCCAACTAAAACTCCGCTCAAGGTCGTGAAAAGGATAACCTTGGTTAACGGCGTACAAACCGTAACATATGTAGGTAAAGCCAAACCGCCCACTCCAAAGGAAATGATGGACAGACGGGAAAAGGTCCTGAAGAAGCAAGAGGCATCCGCCAAAGAGATGGCGGAAGCTTCTAAAACCATGGTAGAAGCCACTAAGGACTTGGCGGAGACTGCCAAATGGTTGAAAAATGCCATGAAGGAGTTTGCTGATCAATATTTCAGACGTTCTGAGGTGAACCAAACTATCTTTAACTCTACCTCTTCAGATATTGCGATACCCACACGAAAAAAATGTTGGGCGCGCGGCGCGCCAAACGACGAACGCGGCGGTCGAAAACGTGAGCATGCCGCACTGAATACACTGCGGGTTTATGTGTTTCGCAATTTAATTAATTATTGCTAAAAATTTAAACATATTAACTTTAAACATATTAACTGTAACTATAAAATCTCGAAATACAAAGTTTTCTCTGTGAGAAAGCAAAATGAAGTGAGCCAAATCGATTCTACGGAAAAAAATAACTGAAGAACACATATATGCTCGTTAGTATGAAAAAAATTATTTTGCGGTAAAATTATTATGAACGAAAGTTATTTGCAAAATAGCGTTCTGTCCGTTGGATACACTTACATAGGTTAATCTAAACTGTTCGAATAAATTATCTTTAACGATGAAATTTTGAAATAAAAGTATACTGATCAGCAATAAAATATCATAATGCGTAATATTTCATTTAATCCTGTAGTTTACTAATCAAAATTGGTATAAACTATAAAGTCGTTCTCAATATAATGAGTAATAGTTAATTAATATTTTAAGTATTTTATTTCAGTTTCAAATATTTACTGGACAATGTTATTATGAGACAATGATATTGTATTCAGAAAAGTATGTTAATTTTATTGATCTCCATACTTCATACTAATTTGTAATTAAGTAAAATAAACGAAAGAAACGCATCGGACTTTATCAATAATCGAGTATAGCTCAACTCATCAAATTTGTAATCTTGTAAGATGCATAAGCTATTCGATTGCCGCAGCGCATCCAAAAAAGCTCTTCAGTGCCGTTCGACTGCCACGGTCGAAAAATTGGGCTCGCAGCGAGCCCAATCTTTGAGGAGCGGCACATCAAGCCGTCGTCGAAGAAGTTGCCTCGCCAGGCCCGGATTAAGGGTTGGCGAGGCCCGGGGCTTTGCGTCTATTGGAGGCCCCTCACCGGATAAATAGTATATTATGCACCCGAGCGAGGTTAGGCGATTTCGGCACGAAAAACGTTTCCGATCCGAGCGCAGCGAGGATTGCAAGTTTGCGCGTGCCGAAATAGCCTAGATGAGCGAGGTGCATATACTATTTTTCGTACCCCGCGGCAGAAAAAGCGCCATTCTTTGCAAACGCCAGGACGCAAAGTAGGCACTTTACTGCCGCTGGGACGAAAAGTAAAATAAAGTACTGTCCCCTATGTGGCCCTTTCGAGTAAAATTTGTGAAAAAACCCTAAGGGGATAGCACATTGGATACAGTTACCTTACATAACATCATCGTGATTGGGAAGGTTTAACAGAAAAACTTGGAAGACTGTTCTCTGAAATCGGAATTCATTGTTAACAAATTTCGATTACATAAAGAATTTTTTCATCACTTGTATCGAAAATTTGGTCATTAAACCATAGTTTTCTACACTCGTGAAGAAAAATACTGTTCGATACTAGATCAAAAGACGATTTCTAGGCACCTGTGATTACCATCCTCGCTTTGCTCTGGCGGCAAACCTCCCACGTGCCTAGAATTCGTCTTTTGGTCTAGTATCGAAATGTACTATTTTGAACTTTATCTTGAGCGAACTCTCTAATCAGATCATTAAAATCTAGAGATCTCAGTAAGTCGCTTTCAATGACTAGCAAAGACAAAGTGGACAAACGTTCATCTAGCATTGTTGACCTATATCCATTCTTAATTCTTTTTAGAACAGAAAAAGATCGTTCTGCTTCACAATTGGCAATAGGTACCGTAATAAATAACCTGTATGCAATACGAAAGCTGCTGTCGCAGCGCCCTCGCCCTCACAGCGCAATTTTTCAATGATCGTCTATATACTTCAATAATTTTTTGATCGATTGATTTAAAACTTTGTACAAAACTCACGTAATTATAAACGATTAACTTTGTCGCTGGAAGTTTTGTGTGGCTCAATTTTCCTCACACACTTTGTCTCTGCGAAGTTTAGAAATCGTAAAGCTAATTTTTTTCTGTCAAGTAGTCAATATTATTCAATAAATTAACTTTTTCATCATCTGACTTGATCCACCAGCATCATAAATGTTGTCTAAATACTCCAGGAAAATTCGACTTCATTCCATGCTTAATTGACTAAGAACTGACGAGTTGAAGTCAGAAAAATAATTATTTTTGAACAATATGAAAATATAAAAACTTGTATTTATATTGAAAACAACGATTCAGATATACAAACTGAAAATACAAAACATCTGCGTCTGAATGAGATGAATACGATAGTGTTCATAAATGTTTGATTTTTGAATTTTGAATTTTTAGTTTTAAAATATCTCTACTTTCGACTACCAGATCTGAATTCGAGCCTATCGACGGCCCTTGCGAAGAAAAGCATAGGTCAGAATTAGATATTTTCAATGCTCCTATATAGTATAATCTAACGCCTAATGTTGCCCTCCAAGGAAAAAT
This sequence comes from Aphelinus atriplicis, assembly GCA_020882685.1. NCBI lineage: Eukaryota > Metazoa > Arthropoda > Insecta > Hymenoptera > Aphelinidae > Aphelinus > Aphelinus atriplicis. Next base: position 2,751,249 of record JAJGQD010000006.1, read on the forward strand.
TGGAATATTGCTTTAATACCACTATTCAAATTTTCTTCCAAGGGTAATTTCAAGTATTACATTGCACTGTATGGGAGCACTGAAAATATCGAATTCTAAGTTGTGCTTTTTTTGCTTTCTCAAAGAGAAAGCTTTGTAATGGGGCAAAAATCGACCCACCGAATCAGACCTCGGGACCTCGATTTTCGTAATCTACGGGTCGAAAAACATGGAAATCCAAAAGTGTCTGTATGTGTGTGTGTGTGTGTGTGTGTGTGTGTGTGTGTGTGTGTGTGTCGGTGTGTGTGTCGGTGTGTGTGTGTAACGTTTTTTTTTCGTCCACGATAACTCTCGGAGGAATGGCCCGATCTTCTTGAAATTTTGCACACCAGTTAGTTGTGGCAAGATCTAGCCCGAGATCAATTTTCAGCAAAATCCGTTGGTTATTTCCCTAGCAACCGTTCCTAACGTGTTTTCTTACAAATTCTTATGAGTGCTCATTGGGGCAAGCCGGAAAATCAATTTTAAGTCACACTCGATGGCCAAGGACACTGAATTGTTCTATTTTCTCCATAGCAACCGTTGTTTACCTCCCTAGCAACCGTTACGAATGTTGGAAATTATTAATTTATGACCTATTTCCATAATTTTCGACGGCAAAGGACACAAAATCTTCCCAATTAGCTCCTTAGCAACCGTTGTTTACCGCCCTAGCAACCGTTGCTAAGGGGAAGAAAAATTCATGTAAGTTTCGTTTCCAGTATTTTCAACGTGCTATAGAGAAAATTGGGAAAATTTGTTGTCTTTTGCCGTCGAAAATGATTAAAATAGATTTTGAATTGATCATTCCCAACGTCAACCGTCGAAAATGATCAAAATGAGTCTTCAAGTGTGATAAATACGGACTTAAGGGCAGGACGGATGGATTTTAACCACCATTAAACCGTAAGACAGTCACAAGATGAATTGATCGAAAAATTATGCAGGTCCAAATGTCTCGCATCGTGTAGAACCTAGAACCGTTTGCTTTGTTGCATTTGATCAAATAATAAGAAAGCCCGGGCAGACATCAACAGTCGCGACAAAGTTTGGTCAATTGAAAAAGAACGACACTTTACACAGTCACAAGGATACGAATTGAACTGATTAAATAATATTTTTGTAATTTTTGAAAAATAAATGATAGTATCTACGCTAGTGGAATAGTGAAAATACAGGTTTGGGATGCGTTTGTGGGTGATGTTGAAGCCTCTTTGAGAAAGCATACTGCTAAGGCACTTGGCAGCGGTTTTTCCGTAAGGGCCGTCGATATCGCGAGTCATTCAAAACGGACCGCCAATTAAGGATTTTCGTAAATTTGGCTATGATAATATTGAAATTTCATAATTTCGAATGTCATGTGGAAGAGTAGTTGAAAACCTGTGATTCAGAAACCATCGATAATCATTTTTGTAGCACCTGCAACAGGGCCCCTCTGCCTAACTAGCTCATTTGATTGGATTACTGATGTTCATAGATAAGAATTTGAATTTGGTTGCTGGACGAGGCCTCCTTCAGAGGCGAGGCCCCCATCAGAGGCGAGGCCCGGGGCTGCAGCCCCTCAAGCCCCTACCTTAATCCGGGCCTGTGCCTCGCCATTCCTCAAAACTGCAGATGCAGCGCTGCGCGCCCAAGCTTTTGGCGGCCGCCGCCGCAACATTTTTCCGTGTACAATCACACTATCCGGCGAATTCCTCACATTTTATATTTGAAGTGTGTAACAGGCCTTATGAGCTGAAATGCAAATTATCTCAAGCCGAAAATTTGAAATAGAGTTTCAAATTTGAATAGTTGGTCCTTGAAAAAAAATAAATTAATTAAGATCGAATCACTCATTAAAAATTCTAATCTCTCCCTAGAGTAAGTTTTGAGGATAAACAAGGGTATTCAATTTCTTAAATAATCCACGATGACTATGGAAAATTTGGAAAAACGGCTGAATGATCTGGAAATAATGGAATTAGAAGTAAGTTCTGTAATAAAATGGAAGTAGATCTTTGTTTCTTTTTGTTTCGATTCGAACATTGACAGTAGTACTACAATTGGGTATGTGCTCAACCAGGAATAACCAGACAATAACTTCATGAGCCGATTCAATCAACTCCAATCCATTAAAATTATGTATGCATTTATCTGTATAAATAATGGAATGGACAATACTATATGGTTCTATATTTATTTATTTGTTTATTTTAATTTAATAAGCTTCACAGATTTTGTACAAAACAACAATATTGATAATAGGTTGAATATGATGATGAAGATGTGACAATGAGTTATTAGAAACAATTTCCATGGCTACAGTCTATAAGAATCAATTAAATCACTTTTAGTATCATCTTCAAGAAAGGATTAAGAGCCCCCATGTATCTTCATTTTCTAGTTTTTGTTGATTAAACTATATTCTGTTGATTTTTCTGATGTAAGTGCATTGGAAAATTTCGAAAGTTGATTATGGTTTCAAGATCCCACCTAGAAAGTTGTGCTTCTTGTCTAATAACCAGAAAAAGTTATAAATTCAACGGATAAATTGAAATGTAATGAACACTTTCACTATGAATATCCCTTTATTGGGTTATAGATCATAGAATAAGTATCCAAAATTACTCCTTGGTTTGGTTAAACTAATTCTGAATTATTGTTTGATGAATCTTTATCTAACAATATAACCTAGGGATGGTGAAATATAATGTTACATCTTAAGGAAAGTAATTAATGTTGATACACAGAAAAAACGATTTCTTGATTTAAGTAAAAAATCTTTCTTAAAATGGGACAGAACAAATTTCAGAATGAGAAAAGTACTAAATCAAGATTTGTATTTTGTACTTAGATTGAGTTCTTTTTGTACTAAATTTCAGTACGACGAAATACTTGAATCAATACTTGTCATTCTGAATTTAAATTATTCTTTTATCATATCTCAATTTGGAGTAGACATGGGCTATAACCGCAAAATAAATAAAAATGAACTGTTCAAATCGTAGAATGAACCCACCAACGTTATACACACAAAATAATGATATGTGTTGCTTTGCAAAAATTCTTCCATTGCAAATGAATTGAGTTTCTCCAAAATCTGGAATATTTTCCATTGATTCTTCATTTTTCACTAAATAAATGGATATTTTTAATGGAGTGTAACCAGAGAATCCATTCCCATATAACCCTTCTAACATTCAAAAGTCCTAGCACAGTTTCTCCATTTTCCTGTATCTTTGTTCACTTCTCTTGTTTTAATCAGGTTCTCAGAATTTGGAGCAACTAGTAAAGTTGTGTAGTTTTAATCCGAATGCTCACAAAAATACTAGTCAAACACTGACCTTTATACAATAGTAAATCGTTTTAGGCTAGAATCGATTTTAGAAATTACTAAACTTGCTTTCAGTAAATTTATACTGGATTTCAGAAAAATATTAATTTTGCATAATAATTACTGACACTAAGAAATTTCGAATTTATTGAACTTATTTCAAGTGAAATAAATTTTCAGTACTGCAACATTTTTGAGTGATCGTTTTTACTGTGGATGTATCACTATTGAACTTCACAGTTTCAGGAATTAAATTTTCATTTTATTGAAACATGATTCAAACTATTCTTCTGTTTTTTCCACTATCATTTGCAAGTTATGATCATATTTTCATGCTCATATAAGCATATTCATGTGTTGGGGATTCCACCTTAGTTCGTTTTCACATTCTCCATTCTTCAAAATTTGTATTTGTTTATGCAAATACGAATACAAATATAAATACAAATAGATACAGATACAAATTTGACGGTAGCAGTGACAGTCAGTTCCTTTCACTCCTTAATTTTATAATGATGTAATTTGTGTCTTACACTGTGATGAGGTTAGCAAACAATGCTGGCAAAACGTGGCAAAATAAGATTTTATGTAGAGTTTTCATTTAAGCTCCATGTCACGGATTGGCCCTCAAAGATCGCAACAAATACAAATTTTGGATTGTACCTTAGCTTGGCAAGAACTTGACATCAGAAATGTAACAAATGGGAGTGAAAATGATTTATGTTTCCTTTCAATTCTCAAATTGTAAATAGAATATCGTGTAGAACAGTGTCTAAATTGTGACAGACTTATATTTCTTTTTTTTGCCCGAATTAAATTTTATACTTCGTTAACTTGAACTTCTTTACACTTGAGAGATAATATGCAAGAAAGGTTGCATCAGAGGATGCTCAGCAAGTGAAACTCATTATCATCTCTAGAATTTACTTGGAGTGGAATTTGATATGCCTGTATAAACCATCAAGTATTATGATTTACCTGCGATGTATTGATTCAATGGGAAGTAGATCAAATGTTAAGAAAATTAGGTCAAAATTGATAATTGATTTCAATTTTTATTTGTTGAATCATTGAATTTCATAAATTACAGATTTAATTTTATATCAAATTTATTATTCATGTAACATACAAAGAATCATTTAGGTTCTTATCATAATTAGTCAATGGTATGAAAGATACATTTGGCTTAAGAAAAGCTTGATCGCTTACAAAATCAACATTAGAATCTTAACTCAAAACCAGTAATAAAGTGTAATATTGCTAAACTCGCATATGGGTCATTTTCATGAAAACGGTATTTTCCATTTCCTCGACATTTTTAGCATAAAAAAAAACTGTTTGACATCCTGAACGGCTACAGATAGTTCGAATTAGCTATGGCCTTGAACGATAACCTTTAAAGGGCCGGAAAGCCGATATATCGGCTCGGTCTATGCACGGATGTAGTATATAGAGCACGGATCTAAGTCCGTGATATAGAGGGATGGAGCTGTGGGATTTGAGGTGGGTGGCTTCCACAAGCCACTTGGCTGGGGTGATTGAGCTAAGTCTGTAATCAGTTAGAAGTGTTCATTCGAGGTTTACAGCTCTCGCCTGTTCCACAGGCTGACCGCTCGCTCGGTGAGCTCGAGCGTAACTGCCGCTGCACGCTGCCTTCGCTGGCTCGGAAGCCTCGACCGCTTGTCACGCATGCGCCGCGAGGGGCAAGCAGGAGTGTGCCCCTACAGAGCGTATCGCTTGCAGGGTAGCCGCTGAGACGGGAGGGAGCCCCCACCACATTCCCTCGTGTTTGCGCCAAAAACGCAGGCATTTACACAGCTGCGCGTGTCCGTGTGCTTTCGCGGCAAGAGCCACTAACATAGCGATACTGAAATGGAGGAGCAACCTTAACAGTTTTTCTTTCTCGTTCATTATATAGAATCAGTTTCTTTCCGAGGATTTAAAAAAGGCAGTACTTGTTTATTCTGTACAATTCTTATGTCTGCCTCTTATCGAATATGTTAATCATAAATATCAGATACTTTGGATCAAAATTCCATACTAACTTACTTAGGTATGTTTTTTATCTCGAATATATTTATCTCTCTATATATTTATCGTCTTTGCTAGACACCACTCAGATCAGAACTGAGGTAAAAAAAGGACGTAAAGCTGAAAATTTTAACATTTTTCAGACTGCTAGAATTTTATCATTCTTAGATTTATTAGTTAACAGCGGAACGTGCGGGAAATTGCGTGGCAGTTGAATTATCTCCCCATCTCCAGTCCATCAGCTAATTTTCTCGTCCCCTCTGCCTGAGAGGCATCGTGTACATTTTCAAGAACATAAACATTCGTAAATCTAAAGACAAACTGTATAAACTTTACACGTACTGACGCTGGTTTGCCTGCACTCGTGACCATGTCTGTAATCTTTATTATTGGAGTACAAAATGTAGATCCATTGTTTTGCTTCAGAGACAGTTGCAGGTAATACCTGCATGGGATGATGGATCATTAGTGCAATCTTCATTTTATATATATATATATATATATATATATATATATATATATTATCACCGCCGTATTTATTAATACTTAATTAATATAGTGGCCATAGGGCCTAGAGCATGATAACAAATATATGAATAGCGCGCACGAGGTGGTGAAGCTCGTGTGCGCGGGAAGGGGATCTTTGGCTGGGAACAGTGTGACAAATAAGACAAATCGGTTCTGACGAACACAATATTTATTAACTAATCATAACGGGGAGATACTATACATGAGGTGACGAGCCTCGGGTCGCGTCTCGCGGGCCGGAGCGAGAGAGAGCGTTAACGCGTGTTGGCCGGGAGAGAGAGAGATGGCGATCGAAGTCGGCACTTACTCGGCGACGCGGCGATATGCTCCGGCGGTTGGCGATGCTTGTCCTCGGTTCGGTCTCGGCGTGCGGTAGCGAGTTCGATGTCGTGGGGGAAAGGTCCGCTGTCGTCCTCGGAGTCGCGATAGCCCGTGCGGTCTCGTGGTTTCGCGGGCACCTGGTATCGCGCGCGAGGACCGGCAATAAACTGATAAGCTTCCGCCGCGCGCTGGGCCGGCCGAGCTCGCTTCGGCCGTGTCCCGCTGACGTCACGCGGCGCGAGGTTTGAATCCCGATCGCGGCGCGGTCTCTCTCTCTCTCTCTCTCTTACCTTGTCGACAGCGCTGGCTCTCTCGCTGGGCGCTGAAACATAACTTAAAATTAACAAACAATATAATATTGTGGAGAGAGATCTCACAGGGCCTGATAATGAATTATTCGCCCGGGACACCCCTCCCCCAGGCGCGGTATAGCCGGTTGGCGTACCGCTCCGATACATTCATCTCTCTCATTTTATGGTAAACTGGGATGAACTTAGGGGATTGCAGCACGTTTTAGTGCGTGCCATTTCCATGTAAATATGAGGAAAAGTGAATAGAGAGAAAAAAAATGAAAATGGTAAAATTAACTAAAAAAAAAAATTCTTGATAGCAGGGCATTTGGGGTCTGAATAGGCCAACTGGTTCCTGCTCTCTCCTTTACTAAGACTATTGGGTGTTTGGCTTTTGAGCCTATCGCCACCAAAACAGTCCTTTGGTTCTCGCAACTTAATTTAGTTACTATCGATCGCGTAATACATTTTGTTCGTTCGAGTTTTTTCGTGTGCATCCATTCACACTGCATACTCACAGTCTGAGCTTATTTTAACAATGATTATGCTACTTTTGGCTGACTAGAATTATATCAAAACAAAATCTACGGCTTAGGGCCTGACGATTTCAAAGCAAAACTAGATTATGGCTTAGAACCTAGAACAATTTTATAAGGAAAAAAAAAAACAAAACTATGGCTCAGTGCCTACGATTTTAAAGGAAAAAATAAAACTTTGGCTCAGTGCCTACGATTTTAAAGAAAAAAGTAAAACTATGGTTTAGAAATTTTTTTCCGGTAGAAAAATAAAACTATGGCCTAGGATTTTTTCAAGAAAAAAAAACTAAAAAACTATGGCCTGGCATTTCTTCGGCGGCGACGCGGAGCCAATACTGCTTGCAGAGGTCCCGAGCCTTCGTCGTCTTTTCCTTCAGCATCAAATTAGAGAGATCTTAGGTCCTTTCGGTAGTTCGGGCAGACCTGGTTCGAGCCGTTAGGACCGTTGCAGAGCTAATCATGCTGATCCTTAGAACCTTCGATCCTCTGCGTCTTCTCGACGTCTGGTCAGCGATGTCGCTTGCCATTATCTCCTTTTCACTTGCTACATCAGTGTTCGAGCTCGTTGCGTTTTCCGCGGTATTCTGGCAACCCAATCGCTCGACATTTCGTCATGAGCTGGTACTTTCTTCGCGCTAGCCTCGTCAGGTGCGCTTACGATTATACCTACGGCAGTCCCGTTCGACAATGGTGAGATTCCGTCGTGGTAAAGGGATCTTTCGGGGCCACCCACTTCGTTTCCTCGAAGCTTCTGGTTCAGCTGTTGCGTTAGCGCCGAAGCCCTGGCCAGAAGCTTTGCCGCAAGTCGCTAGGATCAGATTCTCAGATCCCGAAGCTTCGTCCTTGATGTCAGGAAATGTGGGTTATCCCGTCATCCTTACCCGACGCGTCCCGTTGTCGGTTGACGTTAAGGCCGATTTGCTCATTGGCGATATAATTTCGAGTGAAATTTGGTGCCAGTTTCTCAGAACCTCGAGCTGCAGCTGATAATAAAGCGTGAAGTCGAATTATGCGCTGCGACGTCTTGCGTCTCCTGGTGCCGATAGGCACTTCAAAAATTTTGCCCTTTTCCGCTCCTCCTCCTCCTCCTTGGCAGCCTTGTTTACATCGTAGGCTGTTAGGCGGAGTCGGGTTCCGTCCACGTTTTTGTCTCCTCGAATGCAGTCTCCGGCAGAAGGCTCATCGCCGGCGGTGGAGGCGGTTGGTAGTATTTTTCTGCGTGGATCAGGTACTCAGCCTCCCTCGCCTGGCGCACTAACGAGTCGACATCCGCAATAGTTTCGCGTTTAATTTGCCTTTGTATCGCCGGAAGTAGATTTGCGTACAAAAGATCAATCTGTTGCGGTAAGGGCCAAACGGGCTCAAACTTGCTCATTATCGTCATGAGGCAGATAATGTAGTCCCTCACCGGCTCGCTAGGATGTTGAGTCCTTTTTGTCGCCTCGCAACTTAGTCGCTGTTGGAAATTCCGGTCGACACCGTAAATAAGGCGTGCCGAGTTGCAAAAATCTTGCCAGCTGTGCCATCGATGCTGCGTCTGGCGGTACCGATGCAACGCTACCCCTGACAGTAATTCCGTCATTCCGTTAATCAACTCCGCATCTGACAGGTTGGACGACCTGTTGCACTCCTCCACCCTTTGCAAAAACTCTTCGATGCTGGTCGTCTTTGCTTGGCCCGAGAATCCTATTTTCCAGGACCTGACGATTTTCCCTACATCTATGATCGAGTCATTGAGATTACTTCGGCGTCCCGCTGTTCCATTGTTAGCCGACTTTCGCCCAGTATACATACTGTGCGCCCCCCTCCCCCAGATTGGGTAAATCGGGTCTTGAGGGCCTGGCAGCAAGTACTGATTGTTTTGCGCCGTCGCTGTCGGAACTGCTGTCTGGACTGGTTCATTTTTCCGATAGTAATTGATATCATAGGTGTCCTGCATGTTCACTCTCCTTGCGGGTGCCGTATTGTTCTGGGTCGAGTTCGCTAGCGTATCAGGGTTTGCGTTTGTGCCTGTCAGCACCGTTGATATGTCCGGGTGTCCGTCTGCCGACGCTTCGTTGCGGGCTTGCGCATTCTGCATTCTCGTGCTACTTATGAGTTTGCGTTCGCTTAAGAGCTCCTCTCTTACCCTCTCGCATTCCCGCCGAGCTTCCTGGAGTTTTGTCATTTCTGCGACTATCCTCCTATCCACCCATTCGCTAGTGCCGTCTGGGTACGTTACGTGCACCAATTGTTGCTCTCTCGCCGTTGTTGTGGTAGGCGCTGCCGTCGTCGTGGCCGTGGAGGTGTGTGTCCTTGCGTTTGCTGTCGTGACCGCATTTTGAGGTGTTACTATAACGCTAGTTCTCTCTGTCAGCAGAAACTCCGTCGGGTCCGCGACTGTCTGGTTTAGTGTCAGATGCGTGCTGTTTGCGGAGATCTCAGTCTCTGCTAGCTTCGATCGATCCAACCTACTCTGCTGTATCCGAGCTACCGTTTCATTCAGCGACATAGGGCAGGAATGGCCAAGGTACTGGGTATATTCTATCAGCCGATCTTCTCTGAAGGTGAAAAGCTCCTGTTCTGTTGCCAGTTCCGGACGATGTATGAAATCGGCTGCCGTGTAGTCCTCGTGTAGCCTCCTCATTAGCTTCATTATGTTCGCGGGTACAGATTCGCTTATCCGCAGATTCAGCTTTGTCATCGCGTCTTCGAGTTCCGCGTCCGTTAGTTTCTCCAACCATTCCGTCGGGTCGATGCTGTCGTTGGATGCCATGTCGCTTTTTGACGGATACTAACTATATCGCAAATTTTGTGAACGCTTTAACTCTTCTACGCTATGCACTCTCTCACACACACACTCAGTCTCTTGGTTACGCGTCCTAAGTTCTTTTCTTTCATTCAATATTTCAGTGTTGAACGACCCTGAATCCCACATCCATTTTTCATTCCGTTATACAGTGAGCATTTATGCTCCTCCTATCCAAACTAACAACTAACGAGAAAGGGTCGTCGCACACTGTTACAGAATATGCTGTGATTTATAAGTGTGTAGAATTGAAGTTTTTGTAGTAAAGATTTAATTCTGACACTGAATTGTTGTAGAAATGCGTATTTGTGACTCTACTGCTTCAGTATCCAAGCACAGAGTGAAAAGTCGAGAACCGTAACTTTCTTCCATATACTGCATATTTTACCTCATGTGACGGAATTTTGATAAATATACATGTTATTGACTGTTTCCATGTGCCTTCCAGGATCAAATGTGATGTAATATTCAGTGCCAAGTGTGAAAGTGCAGTGCAGTGAGTGGAAATACGTCTCAGATGACATATTGTTGTTTGGGGCACTACCGCCAGCTCGAACCAAGATACATTAATTAATATCTTGGAAGTTTGGGAGCAATGGACCCTGGGACACACTACCCTTGACTCGAACAAACATCTAAAAAAGTTTTAGTCAAGATTGGAGATCTGAATCCCAAGCAGTCCCCTATAGTAAGTCTCTACGTGAGAAACTATTCAGGGAAAAGTTTAATTTTCTTAGGGTTGTAAGGGTTTACCAATCACTACGAGTGAACCATTTTAAAGCTCTTTGTCAGTAGAATCAAACAAATTTTGTTCGGTCCATTTTGTGAATATTTTCAGAGTAAATCAGGCCTCAAAGTTGATAGATATTTGAAACCTCCAAAATCAAGCTATAGAAAAACTGTCTCAAAAATAGATTTAAAAATCTGAGAAAATTCTATTGCGCTATGGGGATCAAGGCAAAAAAATTGGCTGAAAAGATTTTTAGAAATAAATTTCGTCATGCTGAATTGACGTGAAACAGCCCCCATATATATATATATATATATATATATATATATATATATATATATATATATATATATATATAAATTGAAATAACTATTTCACAGTTATATTGAATTTCCCCGCATTTTATCGTGAGTGATTAGGATAATTATGAGAATACACCTCCAAACTCGCTTATGGTTCATTTCATTATGTTCAGTACTTTCAGGAATTTTTAATCTAGCGAATCAAATTCCTCGTTCCTTGTTAGGGAGAAAACTAATACAAAATTTGCTATTGATAAAATGCAATATGGGACATTCGCCAATATTATTAAGACTATTTCAGAGTAAGTATGATTACGGAACATAAATAACAATGATAGAGGGTTTGGTTTGTTAATTCTACTATGGCTTGATATCAAAGTGATAATAACATTTATCCTTGTACCAATACGAAAACTACAGTGAGATCGAATAACAATTAGGTGTCAAAACTGAATTTTATATGTAATAATTGTAATTTTGAACATTCGTTGTTTAATGAGGTCTTATATTTATATATATTATTTCATCTTAATAAATTTCTCACTTTTACAGCTTATTGGAAATATAAAATTTACATCAAGGAATTACATTCTTAGAAAGTGTTTGTGGCGTAGAGTATAGGTTATGAATATATACTTAATTGACTTTTGTTGGTATCCTATCATGTTGAACATGATTACTTGGACATCATGAAGTCTCTAATATACTTTCAGTTACTCATTAATTCAACATAATATTATCTAACAATTATAGAAACCGCGAGAAAGCTAATGATTTAGAGTATACCGATTGCTTAAGTATATTTTATATGTTATACTGATTCACGTATTTGTTTCGGAGCATAAAAATCACAATTTTCACCACCATTCAACAATTTTCCATTGTCAAAAACGAATTTCCCGTCCACTCTACGGAATTTTTCAATTTTTCACGATGTAGAATGAAAGCGCTCAAGCAGCTCTATCGATCTGTCTGATCCGAATTTTTATTGTGACGCAAATTCGCCAATGTAATTTGGTTATTCAGAAAATGTTTCTTTTACATTTCACGCTGATGCGTCGTTTCTTTCAAAGTTCGAATCATGAAACACGTAAGCCCATCTGAGGATTTACCGATCAGTCAGATCAAAATTTTCATCATAATATTCTTATAAATTTGTTCTAATCAGTTACGCACGTCATCGTATTGTGAATGTTCATATATGATATTTCACGCCTATGCATAATTGTTCACAAAATTTTAACTAAGGCATATGGAAGCCCTTGCAATGATCGATCGATTGGTCGAGCTCACGTTCGCTCCATTACATCATTCAATGGTTCGTTCCAATGCATCAGATTGCTCCATGCCGTAGTTGAATTTTGTAACTTCCGCAGAAGAAAAATAAATTTCTCTTCATTAATTTAACGCCTACGCATCAACATTTTTCAATTTCTCACGATGAAAAATGAAGGCGCTCAAGCAGCTCTATCGATCTGTCTAATTTGAATTTCCATCGTGACGCAGATTGATCAATTTTTTTAACGATCAATCTTGTATTACTTTCTAAAAATAAGTTTGTTCCACATTTCACGCCCACGCATCAATTTTTACAAAGAACACTGGAGCTCTTCCAAGGATCTATCAATCAGTCTGATCCAAATTTTCGTCTTCCAATTATTTCATAGTTTTTTTAATGGTTTATCGGCTAAGAAACAAAAACCCAAGTTGCATTTTTTCATTTTCAACGCCCACGCATCGATTTTTTCAAAAATTCCAATACGGAATATTAAAGTGCAGGCGATTTCCTTTTGATCCCTTCTATCCGTTAGTATGCAATCCTCCTTCATTGATGATTTTTTACTTTATATTATAATGTAGATATATATTGCAAGTTTGCGCGTGCTGAAATAGCCTAGATGAGCAAGGTGCGTATACTTTTTTTCGTACCCCGCGGGAGCAAAAGGCCATTCTTTGCAAACGCCAGGACGTAAAGCTGACACTTTGCTACCGTTGGGACGAAATATATATATATATATATATATATATTGTCACGGGTACTATGTACCGTGAGGTCTCCCTGTCCCAACAATTATAATTATTTCCCTAGCGCCGGCGAGACATCGGCAGCAGAGCCGAGCGGCCGACATACTAAGGTAAGAGAGTAACTGCCACAGCGCGACATCGCCGCCACGCCGCGGCAGCTATAGGTGCCGGGCGGAAGCGGGCAGTGTGTGCCCAAAAACGAAGGCGATAGCAGCAATCCGACCCTTGTTCCGAGCGAACCCTTATTGTGCCTCGTGCCCCTCACGCCACGTGCTGTGCCCTGTGCTTTTGGTCCATCCGTGTCTCCGCGTCTAGTGTCAGCGCCGACACCACGACGTCCCACTGCAACCCGGCCGAAACGAGGCCCAGGCGCTGAGCACCAGCGTAACCGCGCCCAGCGAGATTGCACTCTCTCGTGTCCCCTTAATTGTTGTTAATAATAATTACTATTATTGGGTATGAGCTAGTGTGTGTGTGTGTGTGTGTGTGTGTGTGTGTGTGTGTGTGTGTGTGTGTGTGTGTGTGTGTGCGTGTGTGTGTGTGTGTGTGTGAGTGTGTGTTTGTACTGGGTGACCCATGTTGAACGACGCACTTGAATTACTTTGAGGGATAGGTCTAAATCAGACACAACAATTCTCCTTGATGTGTGTGATGGAATAGAGCGTGATTGAGATGGAGGGCACCATTCTCCAGCGTACCAGACTGAAGCAGTGTGGCACTCGCGCGGCCCGTCGGTACAAGCGAGGCCGGGGAGCGCCGATTGTGGTTCGAGCCACGAGGCAGCCTAGACCGAAACCGAGTTCACGATCGCGACGAGTTCCCCGAGGAGTTTGCGCGAGTGCCAGGAACGGAACATCTGAGGAGCCGGACACATGCCGCACCGTCGCTGCAGCCGAGAGCAGCTGAGACAGAAAAAAAGAGTGTGAAGAGTCAGCGGTATAGGTTTGTGTAGTGCGCGTCGCGGCCCGGTGCTCCTCCCCCCCCCCCGTGACCACGTGCATTGGCGAGCGCGCCACCGCAGCTCGAACACCGCGGACCACGGGCTCCGGCCCCGGCGAGGGGTTATCCTTCCCGCTCCTCTCCCCCGCAGACTCTGCTCGAGTTTCTGCGTGCCGGCCTTTCCAGCGTGAGATAGCCTGTGCCATGAGCTAGCTAAAGCACTACTGGTGCCTGTATATAAATACTGAATGCCCCGGTTCATAGAGTCAATCTCTAAACGCGTACAAATACCATGTAACCTGGTGCTAACGGGCGTCTAGTTACATGTGCACTAGTGCTAATTCTCGGTCTATTGATTTAAAATGAAAGAATTACATGCATGATCCCGCGTGGGGATCCCTTATTCATCAATAATTTTATTTGTAAAAGAAAATAGTCTCGTATTCTATGCGACCGCGGTCTAGCTGTAGTGTATGCATGCTCTATGTCCAGTCATCCGTGGACATCCTTGATTAGCGCGGATCAACTCCTCCGTATCCGCCATGGATGCTTCTTTTATAAGCGCCGAGATGTCACGTGAAGATGCAGTTGGAGAGTTCTTTTGTACTTTGCGAGAATTACCACTCCTCCACGTAGTGATAGAGGTCGCACGTGACACAGCTTTACTCCCCTAATCGCACGCGCGTGCTTATATCTACGAAACGCGCTCGCTTTGTCACAAATGCTTATTTGAGTTACGATCAGATGATTCGTCATTCTCATAACGCCGTGGTCTTACTTATGACCAAATTGTTCAACCGAGATACCCTGTCAAAAATATCTGTACGAAAATCCGTCTGGAAATCCGTATGGAAATTCGTATGGAAATCCGTACGGAAACCTTTACGGAAATCAGTCCAAAAACCGCTGCCAAGTGCCTTAGCAATATGCTTTCTCAAAGAGGCTTCAACATCACCCACAAACGCGTCTCAAACCTGTATTTTCACCATTCCACTAGCGTAGATACTATCATTTATTTTTCAAAGATTACAAAAAAATTATTTAATCAGTTCAATTCGTATTTTGTGACTGTGTAAAGTGTCGTTCTTTTTCAATTCGACCAAACTTTGTCGCGAGGTTTGATGTCTGCCCGGACTCTCTTATGATTTGATCAAATGCAACAAAGCAAACGGTTCTAGGTTCTACACGATGCGAGATATTTGGACCTGCATAATTTTTCGATAAATCCATCTTGTGACTGTCATACGGTTTAATGGTGGTCAAAATCGATCCGGTCCGTATTTAGCACACTTGAAGACTCATTTTGATCATTTTCGAGGGCAAAAGACACCAAATTCTTCCAATTTTCTCTATAGCACGTTGAAAATATTGGAAACGAAACTTACATGAATTTTTCTTCCCCTTAGCAACGGTTGCTAGGGCTGTAAACAACGGTTACTAAGGAGCTAATTGGGAAGATTTTGTGTCCTTTGCCGTCGAAAATGATGGAAATGGGTCATAAATTAATGATTTCCAACCTTCGTAACTGTTGCTAGGGAGGTAAACAACCGTTGCTATG
The DNA here is from genome assembly GCA_020882685.1 of Aphelinus atriplicis. Taxonomy (NCBI): domain Eukaryota; kingdom Metazoa; phylum Arthropoda; class Insecta; order Hymenoptera; family Aphelinidae; genus Aphelinus; species Aphelinus atriplicis. The sequence continues at coordinate 2,766,628 of JAJGQD010000006.1, forward strand.
GAGCAATTACAACAATTCAGTGTCCTTGGCCATCGAGTGTCACTTAAAACTGATTTTCCGGCTTGCCCCAATGAGCACTTATAAGGATTTGTGAGAAAACATGTTAGGAACGGTTGCTAGGGAAATAAGCAACGGATTTCGCTGAAAATTGAACTCGCCCGAGATTTTGCCGATCAAATTTCAAGACGATCGGACCATTCCTTCGAGAGTTATCGTGGACGAAAAAAAACGGGACGCACACACACACACACACACACACACACACACACACACACACACACACACACACACACACACACACACACACACACACACACACACACACACACACACACACACACACACACACACACACACATACAGACACTTTTGGATTTCCATGTTTTTCGAACCGTAGATCACGAAAATCGAGGTCCCGAGGTCTGATTCGGTGGGTCGATTTTTGCCCCATTACAAAGCTTTCTCTTTGAGAAAGCAAAACGCAGTACGGATATCCGTACGGATTTCGAGGGAAAATTTCAAAATTCTAGGATGAAAAATAAGAATCCATATAGATTTCCGTACGGTTTTCTATAAGACTGAGATAAGGACTGATTTCCGTAAAGGTTTCCGTACGGATTTCCATACGGATTACCATACGTATTTCCAGACGGATTTCCGTACGGATATTGTTGACAGGGTATGGATGTCTCATAAAATTTTTAAGGTCCTACGCGTCCGTTTGGAATAGAGGACGTGAGTGTTGGTCCAGGAATAGAAAGATTAGCATAAAGCGTGGTTTGAGAAATTTTTCCCATTGATTGCTGTTTTCGCGTTTCCGAGAATGTCGCCATTGGCTTTCGCGATTTTTCAGAGAGCAGGGATACTGAGGAAGACGCCACCAGGTGATTCCTCCGCCATTCCAGCCTTACCGATTACACGTTGCAATGGTTCAAAATCGCTGCTCGCTCACGTATACACACACACACACATGGCAACATCTATGTGTGCATGTCCGGGACTCGGCTGCCTGCGCCGTGCTCAGCTGCGAGGCTGCGCACTAGCGCACTGCGCAGAAATTCACGCGTCGGGAGCTCGGCCCGGGCCGCAACGAGAACGCCGCGCGGATGGAAGCGAGCATTCTCGTCTCGCCCATCACACTGAACAGTCTACTTTTCAACGCGCTCACGCCGTCGGATCTCTTAACCGGGCTACACGTGGTGGCGACCTCCAGTATAAAGGAAATACAGGTAAGTGGCTTTACGGCAAGGGTTGTGGATTAGCCAACAGGCGAAACGAACCCAGGCAATTGCTTTAACGTTGAGTTCTCAACGTTCTCGCCATTGTATTGCCACTTTAGTCTTTCCCCGGTATAAGCCTACGAAAATCTACCTCTCAGGTAGAGCTATAGTAGTAGCCACCGAGAAAGACGCGATCGCCGACGCGGACGCAAACGGGAGTGTAGGAACACGCGTAGGTAGTTATTTAAGTTAGCATAAGCGCATGCGAACAGCGGAGCACCGCCATCTTTTATTGAATAGCAGAGTGCGGGACTGCTAAGATCTTTCGAATAAACACGGAGTACGCGAGTTTAAGTACGCGAACGCTGGAAATTCCTCGCCTAGGAAACGTGTATTCGGCATAATCGTGCATTGTATCGCGGCAGTTTTAGCATAACTATTCATTTATTTGTAACTTCTTTTAGACGACGTGAAATTCGTTACGTGCAAATTCTCATATCGTTTTGGTTCAGAGCTTCACAATCGTCTCAGAGTCAATCCCAGCAACACCGGTTGCTGGCATAAAAGCTAGGAGTTAAGCAGGAGGGGCGCGAGAAGGGCTTGTTGTCCAGCTTTCTCGCAGAGTGCCGTGAAGGACAACGTCCGAGACGCAGTGTCAGCGACGAAAATTATCGACGCTTGCAGTCACGTTCGCCCGTGTCTCATCATAAGGTTCAAGTTTCAATCAATAAATTTTTCATCCATTTTCTTTGAGTTAATAAATCAGACAGTTAATTAAATTCCGTCGTTGCGCAAATCATTTTACCTTATCACACCAATTCCCATGCATGTGTCCGAATTATATTATATTACTGAAATTTCATTCAAGTCAAATTTGAATAAGGTTGCAGTGCACCCACAATCTAGAAGTAAACTTTTTTTTCAAACAATAAAATTATTTATGCATCGAGTGTTGCTTCACAGCACTCTTTCTTTATTGTCAAAAAACTTATAAATAAAGTCGCTGCAACGTGTTTCTTAGTTTTCCAAAGTGTCGATAGTCGACTTGAAATTTATTCTACATTTATTGAAAACAGTTATTGAGTGCAGAAATCTCCACTTCTACACGGTAAGATCTGTGATCACTAATCCAGTGTCTACGCCTGTCGAAGGCATTCAAGACGCGCTTGTTTTTTTCGCGTGATTCGGTTCTGTAACAATTCCTCCACGAGCAAGGGGACGCTCGGCAGCAATGACGGGCGACCTGGCGCTCGGGAGTAGAATTCAATGATGAGTTCGCATCATTTCTTTTGTACGGATTTGTATTTTGAGAATTTAAATGCTTGAATAAAGGCATAGTCAATGGTAAACGGATATAGATATTATAGTAGTTACAACTGTCTTATACTGGCAAATTTCCACCTGATTATTCCCTAATGATTGCCAACATTCATATTCACCGATATCATTCATATTGACCCAATCAGCTGAAGAAGTGGCTCGTCAGAAAGTAGAAGTATGAATTGTTAAAAATAAATGCATATAAATATATCGATGGCTTTTACGAAGAAAGACACATCGAAATCTGTCCGCGAAGAAAGACACATATCGCAATATGTCCGCGAAGAAAGACGAATATCGCAATCTGTCCGCGAAGAAAGACACATGTCGGAATCATTCTCCTGTGAATATAAACGGAGAAAGAGTTTAAACCGTAATTGAACTCTCAAAAAGGCTTATTTTTCTGTCAATTATAACCTACTCATTCTAAGCTTTCTATATATTTTTTCACGTCGGAAAATTGTGGGATGTGCGCCATGTATCATTTTTGCGGGCAGACCCCACATGTGTCTTTTATCGCAGCCAGAATACGATTTGTGTCTTTCTTCGCGGACAGATTGCGATATTTGTCTTTCTTCGCGGACAGATTGTAATATGTGTCTTTTTTTGTGGACAGATGGGATTTGTCTTCCTTCATAAAACCCATCGATATATTCATATTTGTGTTAGAAGCCTTGTCAGCATTTTTACTCATATCGTTAGTGAATTTTGTCACCATGAAGAGGGTTAGTTCCAACCAGACTCACACGTCCCAAGGGCCGTGGCTCGGTAATAAAGTTGTTTACAATATTCTTTAGTGATCCTTGTCCCTATCTTTTCACACCCTGTTCATCTTAGCTTCTACATTAACATCGACTGCCCGATATTAAATATTTATAGATTAATGTTTTAAATATTTATATATTAATGTATTTATATATTAATTTGATATTCTTCTGATTTTCAGTGTGCAGATGGTGTTTTGCCTTATCACATATATTCCCAGATGCTTGCTGTATACTTATTTCAGAACGAGTTGTAAGTTTACATGAAAATATTTTGAATACATTTGAATTTCATTGAAGTCATTCCATCTAATCCAGTGGCACGCTAGTGCCTCCACCTGGCGAGTAAATTGGTATACACAGGTTTTTGAAGTTGTCGAGCACGAGCTTAAACCCTAAACATGGTTGACTGGAAGAAGGAAGCATCCATTTCGAAAGTTACCTGAATCAAGAGCCATTTCACATTCATCTTATAGAAAATGCCGTATCGAGGGTAATTTTATTTCTTGCAGTATTTTCCTGCGTTCTACACGCATGCATGTGTGTGTGTGTGTGTGTGTATTCCCATGTATAATTATATCCATATGTGTGAAGTTCCTTTGTAGAACATATGGAAGTTGGATAATCACTGGGTCCGTTGAGTTGACGGACTAAACCGTTGTTTCTATCGAAATCGAACCTCCGAATCGGACTTTGTACCCTGATTTCCGTAATCTATGGATCGAAAAACATGGAATCCCAAAGAATTCGAATCGAAATGAATAAATCAAAGTATGGAGGGAAACATTGGAAAACAATAATCATAAAGTATGTTCTCTGGGACTATAGTAAACATTCGCAAACAGTTTTAGCTCTCAACGCTCCCTCAGAGCCAAGATATTGACACTACAAGCTTACTTAACTTTGTACACGGAGAGTGGAATTATATGACTTTCGTCTGTGAACTGCAGCGCATTAGTCGATAGGTGGCAGATCATATACATATGGAGACTATATCAAAATCTTCACTGATGGAAATTTCATGGCCTGAAAACACAATAGAAGTTTCATAAGAGAAATATTTCCGTGGGTTCAAACGCATATTTGCTTCACGCAATGCTTGAGCTGATTCTAGAATTTCTTCGACGAGTTCAGAAATGAATTCAGCTAATCACATTATATCATCAATATATGCAAGTTTTCCTCGTTTTTGCGATTTTACAATTTTTGCTTTCTCAAAGAGAAAGCTTTGTAATGGAGTAAAAATCAACCCATCGAATCGTACTTCGGGACCTCGATTTCCTTGATCAACAGGTCGAAAAACATGGAAAACCAAAAATGTCTATATGGGCAATTCTCTGTGGGATCAAACATGAAAAAATTTGATTTGGCTCAAAATTTTTTTTTTAAGTTCTAGGGCATCAAGCTGATTTCCCAGAATTTTTTTAGATTTTTTCGAGCACTTTAACCCCCTTTAATAAATAGGCAAAGTTGCTGATTTTGCTGTTTTTGCATTTTCAGAGGCATTTTCAAGCTTCATTTACACCCTGAAAATGACCTCTGAGGCAAAAAATCAATGAGACACTTTTGTCTGCAAATTGCCTGAGTTTTATAGAAAAATTATCTCCAAGATCATTGGAGCACATTAAGTACTCCACATTACCAATTGGAGCCTCTATTTTTGAACCATGGGAGTTCGCTCGTCAAGCCCCACACCACATGGGTACTAAAAGTTGTCCCAACTCATACCACATACAGCCTATATAATGAAAAAATGGGCCTGGACTCTGGAAGCTCCCAAAAAATTAATATATTAACTAAAATAGGGGTAGAAACAGGCTAAAATGACTATTCAAGGGGAGCCTTGTACCGCCAACACTTCCAATTTTTGCAAACACTTGTCTGTGGTATTATTACAATTATCCACTGTAAAAACTCACATTCTATCATACTAATACATATCCTGAGTTGTCAATATCATATTTATATAGATCAAGCATTACTATACTACTTGACGCCACCTAACTATCAGTAGTTACATGTATTAATGGTCAATATATTGTCTCTATTGTGTTAAAATGTACAAGAAACTACTAATAAAGTACATTGTCATGAATTGCATTCACTCGATAAGAAAGATTAATCCAAAAAGTTAATTGTAAGCTGTGCATTACACGTACACCTTATAACACACTAGGCAGTGCATAGATATCATATGATTTTTTTAATATCAACAAGAAAATGTTGAAGTTCACTAAATATGGGTAATATTCATGAATATTGGACTCATGAAATCGACTCATATTGTATAAACTGCATAGCTAAGGTCCAAGCAGCCGTCGCCGGATGGGCTCAAACTACAACCTCAAGTTATTTACTCATGAGAATAGATAATATGAATCAATCCACTTGAAAGTATGATCACTAGATGCGCAATTTGATAAGGAATTCAAATATATATAGTTTGCCTGTCCAGAAATGGTTTTGGAGCTTCCAAAGTAGCTTTGCATGTTTAAAAGTCTATGGTCGGTAACTTAACCTGTTGAAAATGCCTCTAAAAATGCAAAAACAGCAAAATCAGCAACTTTGCCTATTTATTAAAGGGGGTTAAAGTGCTCGAAAAAATCTAAAAAAATTCTGGGAAATCGGCTTGATGCCCTAGAACTTAAAAAAAATTGAGCCAAATCAAATTTTTTCATGTTCGATCCCACAGAGAATTGCCCATATGTATGTGTTGGGGTGTATTCGTGTGCTCACGCACACATGTGTCCGCCGGTAGCCGAGTCCACTCGGTGGCGTGATCAATCACGCGTCGCCCTCTAATTGGCTCTGAAAATTTTTGAATAGTGGACTCATTCGCCGTCGGACAATAGACTGCGCGGCGCCGAGTCGGCAGTTAAGTTAGTTCCAGCGGTTGGTGTCGTATCAAGTCGGGGCCCTTTAGGGTGCTTTGTATTTTCTATGAATTTAGCCAGTCAGATGAGTGGCTATTATATCTGAGTTATATTTTAAACCACTCAGCGTATGAAAAACAACCATAACAGACAATCAGAGGAAATTTATGAAACTTTTAATCGGCACCCTTTTTTGGGGCGCTATACCTTATAGCCGGGTTCGCATCGCATTCGGCGAGCCGCAGCATTATTGCGCGGAGAATTGTCCCGCGTGCAGGCGAGTGCCCTTCTCTCATCCCGTGGCTCGTATTCAGCGAGTCGCGTATTGTTGCGCGTGTAGCGCCCGGCCTGAGCTGTCGCGCACGCAGTAGGCGAGCTGACTCGAGTCCCCCGTGCGCCCCGTCACCGCCTACAAGTCGACTCGCACACGGCGAGTCGCATTGCGCCCTGCGCATATCAACTTGTTCTGGTTTTTCTTCTAGTTTGGTTTACTGAGAGTTCACATAGTAGTGTGTTTGACTGCTTTTCGTTTGAGTTCTTCGTTTCTGGGTTTTATCGAGAGCACACAAAATAGTGTGTTCGACAACCTTTTGTTCTGATTAATTTTTCTGCCTTGTTTTATCGCGAGCACACATAAATGTGTGACTCGCATTTTTGCAATTCCTTTGGAATATTCACGGTGAGAAATCGAATTCACCATGCATTTGCGATAGGTTTCTTTTAGTAGTTTTTATTCATTTTGGTTCTCGTTCTCAGAAGCACGCAGTCGTGCGCTATATTCGACGTTGAATTTTTTTTAGAATTTCTCCTTTGGGTTTTTTCCTTCTTCTTGTGTCACGAACACAGTTAATTTAGTGTGTTCATTTTGAAGTCATTATATTAGACCGACATGAGTCAAGCCGAAAAACAACTCATGGAAGCTTATGAGCGGCAGCTCCGGCACATGAAATATATTCGTGATTAAATCGCGAATACGAAGAAATCATGCGCTGCGGAAGATCGCACACCAGAGTACATCAATCGCAAATTGAAAACTCTAAACGATTATTGGCACCAGTTCTCGGAACGTCCCGAAATGCTTTGGTCGGAGAAGGAGACCATTATGAAGTTGGTCCCAGCATGTGAATACTTCAAAAAATATTCATTTCTGGATATTGAGGATAAGGTTGCGCAAACAATAGCTGAGCTTACGTCGTGGCTCCCGCCGCCCGACGTTGAGGAACGTGAACCGACCCAACATGATAACGGGTCACTTGCGCAACAGGCATTTCAAATTCAGCATATTTCGCGTGCTGCAACTGAAATGCAAGCGATTCCAGCACTCCAAATTCCAACTTTCTCTGGGAAGTTTGATAAATGGGAGTCTTTGAAATACCGTTTTGAAGCCTCCGTCATCAACAAACAAACTTATTCGGATGTTCTCAAATTGCATTATTTGCTCGATGCAATGCGCGGCTCCGCAGCCGAAATTTCGAAAGGTGTCAAGCCGGAAGCATCCGAATTTTCTGCCGTCTTGAGCGAAACTTTGTCGTCGTTTCGATAACCCCAAACGCAGACTAATACACCGTACATTGGCGTTGATCAATCTCAAGCCTATTTCTGAGAAATCTGCCACAAAGCTGAAAGAGTTACTTGACAAAGCTGAAGAATCCATTCAGGGATTCAAGGATCTCGAGTGCCCAATCGAACATTGGGATAATTGAGTTTAAACATTGCATTGTAAACAAGCTAGATCATGGTACTCGTAAAGCTTGGGAAATGAGTCAGTTGACTCATGAAGGTTTTTCAAAATACTCTGATCTGCGCAGTTTCATAAAGAATAGAATTTCCGCACTTGACACTTCGGCAGCTCACGTCGCATCGCAAAATTCCATAGGTTCAACGTCGCAAAACCAAAAAAGTAAAAATAAAAACCATTCGCATTCGTCGAATGGAAAATCGATTTCAGCCAATGTGGCCAATGTTGCTGTTCGAAACAACAAACCCTTCACGCGTGTCCTGCGTTCACAGGGTGGACGCAAAAGTTGCGTTTTGATTTTGTCAGAAAGCAAAAGCTATGCTTAAATTGTTCTCGCAGCAATCACATAGCTGACAAGTGCCTGTCGAAATCCGGTACAAATTTTGCAAAAAGCATAGTTTGTTGCATTTTGATACGTCGCCGGGAAACCAGTCGAATCCCAATTCGTCACAGCCAGTCAACGTAGACAATGCGGAGTCACATCAAGGCGAATCAGCCGTCGGTTTGCACACATCGTTAGTTGCAAGCTCTGGATTATTGGCCACTGCAAAAATAATCCTTCAGTCGCCATCGGGTGAAAGGCTTGAAGTTCGAGCGCTCATCGACCCTTGCGCTAAGCGCTCCTTTCTTCCTATATTCAAAACACGAATACACGCATAAATTTTTACAAATATTCACTCGTCATTCACTCAATTTACCGTTCACGCTTCCACAAACATACTCACACACAACCGAACGCCGAACTCTCATTCCTGCGAGTTCCCGGGTTCCAGAAAGAACACCCCGTCCCCACAGTATGTACGTACGTGTGTGACCACTTTTTGTTTTGGCATGCAATAGTTCTCGAAAGAATGGTCCGATCGTCCTGAAATTCCGCTCACAGGTTGGTCTTCGGAATGTGTAAACCGAGTTCGGTGTTTAGCACCATCGGTTGTTTATTTTCCATGGCAACCACTGCTAACGTGTTTTTTAAAAAAGCTCCAAAAATCATCATCAACGCACGTTGGGTCTCCAATTCTTTCGACGATCGATGAAAATCGATAAGACATTTATTTTGGAACAACCCTTGTTCATTCTCCTAGCAACCGTTGCTATGGAGAAACGAAATTCAGCTTCAGATTGACTTTTCTCTTGTTGTATGATAACTTCCAAAGGAATGGTCCTATCGTCCAGAAAATTCGCACACAGGTCGGTCTCCGGAAGATGTGAACCGAGTTCAGTATTCAACAACATCCGTTGTTTATTTCTCTAGCAACCGTTACTAGCGTATTTTTTATAAGTTCCCATATAATTCATGATAAATGCTCATTTGGGCTCGTATATTTATGGAAATCTATTAGAATCAAAGAGATATTTCCCGTAGAAACCATTGTTGATGTCTCCAGCAACCGCTGTTTATATCCCTTGCAACCGTAACTTGGGAATGGGAAAAGTCAGTTGAAGGTCCATTTCCAGAACTGTTGATGACTAAGAACATCGAAGCTCCGACATTTACCATAGTATCCGTTGTTCACGTCTTTAGTAACCGTTACTATGGAGTGGAGGAAATGAGTTAGAGGTTCATTTTGCTTTCTCGAAGAGGGGTGAAAATGAACTCTCGATCCGGACTTTCGGACCTTCATTTCCGTAGTCTACTGGTCAAGAAATATCGAATCCCAGAAATGTCTGTATGTGTGTACGTACAATGCAAGTTTTGGATCTTTATTTTCAAATGTTGAAATGTTTCAATTGAATCAATCAGATATTTTTCAATCAATTCTATGGCATATTGATTACCGACTCTCAAAAATTATGCGTGTAAGACATCAACTCTAAACGCGAGAGAACTACAAGGAAAAAAATTACACTTGAAACGGCTTTGTCTATAAAGTTGAATGTAAAATTGCTCTATATCCAGGTAAGCTTCGGAATGGATACTCCCTTCTTCCAGTTGACCGTGATTAGGGTTTAGGCTCATTTCAATCTCAGGTCTTACCGTGATCAGCGACCTCACACACACACACACACACACACACACACACACACACAAACGTGTGTATTAAAGGATAGATTCTATCACTTTTTGACGGAGAATACGGTAGTACTTTTGTTTCACCAAATATCGATTTTTGCGATATGTCGTCCGCCATATTGGATCCGCCATCTTGAATTTTGAAAATCTGACCTCGGATCCGGATTCAGCGCGGGTCGAGACTCTTGGAGGTAGTAACAGCTTATTCACCCCACAGCTGTAACTCCTATGTGCACGAAAGGGTTAAACGTCAAAAATTGTAATATAAAACTTCCATTCATGTAGTTTTAATTGGGATTTGAGATTCTAGTAAGATCATGTTACTCATACTATGACAAAGAAAATTTTGATTATGAAGTGTTTTATTCGATTTCAGAGATTTATAAATTTTGTAACTACTTGACATAGTTTTTTGGTTTTAGTCATCCTTATCCGATCATGGGTGAATTGATGATTGGCTTTCGCGATTTCTCAGGGAGAAGGAATGGCGAGGAAGACGCCACCAAGTGATTCCTCCGCCATTCCAGCATCAGTCACCTTACCGATTATACCTGTTTTTATAAATCTTCACAGTGTCGATAGTCGACATGAAATTTATTCCGCCTTCATTGAGAACAGTTATTGAGTGCAGAGATCAACTCAGAGTCTACGCCTGGTGAAGGCATTTGGGATGCACTCGTATTTCCAGGATTTGTCATTGCGTGATTAAGGGACTGGCCCGTGGTATGACGACGATCCAGTCCAGCTTGTGCTCGATCGGCCCCATCTGGTTGCATCTGGCCGCGGTGCCAGCTACGCAATTGAAATTTAACCTCTTACCCATGCCGTAGTCATTCATGAGTAGCGCGTGAGATATTACCAAAGTTTAGTCATATACTTCTCAAGATAGTTGCTGCCGTCCTTTATGGAGAGGCATCTTTTATGATTCCATACATATGTTGAGAATTGGAATGGAACTAGAGTACCAAAAGATGACAATTATTTTGCTGCAGAATTTCCCAGAATCAATGGAATCATCTCAATTTTCAAAAACATGCACCTCTTCCTGTTTTGTCACAACTCGTCTGTTGCAAACTGTTCAGTCGTGGTATTAGTCGTTGTACGTCTGTCAATCAGACTTTTGGTTCGTTAAAATTCTCCCAATTTTCTCTTGACTCCTTAAATTTTTGAGTATTTTATTTATTTCTATGCTCTTGAGCACTGATTTTCAAAATTGAGAGTTTGTATTTTGTGGATGTATAAGATTGAATTGCGTACATTTATTGCTGTTATTAGAAAGGACTAGTAAAGTGCTGCATCATAGTTTATGGAATTGATGATTTTTTTAGGGATGATAAGGTTATACCATAATATTGAGCAATACAAAAATGCAAATGATTTCACGATTCGTTATGTTAATAAAAGTTTTTGTACTGAACCTACTAGTACTTTTTTGAAAGCCTTGGCTAAGGCAATCCAACCCTTGAATTCCCAAGAAGTACAGCTTGCCTTAGGTCGGAAGAGATATATAGGTAAACCCACGCAAAAAAGAGACCCAGGTTATTTTCTGAGCACTGGCTCAGTCCCTTCTCTTTCCTTTGTACAAGCCACAAGCTCCGCCAAGGAGTCAAAATTTTGGTGAAGCTGAGACGAGAGTTAATAGAATTCGAATGATAGTTATTAACTGTGCTCAGGAATAAAAACATAACATTCAAGTGTTTAAAGTTTCAAATCCCTAAAATACTTCAGAATAAACAAAATTTTCGGTTTTGGGATTGGAATCAGAATTGGTTTTCCGAATTGCCTGTCCTAGAAAGTCCAACATACATCTGCCCGTGTGGAAAATAATCTGAGCATAAATCAATTCCGACATATTTGAATGTCTAACCTTGAACCTTGTTCGTTGTAATAGCAAAAGAAACCGCGTGAACGACTCGAACAGCGATTCGGCACCTAGTGGCTAAAGAGAGAAGCCGGAGCTTTAAATCAAGGCATATTTCAGTCGTTAAAACTAATTCCTGAACAAAACCTGAGCCTAAGAGCGTGGAAGCAGCGCGGAGTGGCCCGGCGCGGCGCATTTTCTCATGTTCGCTACTTAATTACTTGAATACAAAAAAAAAGTTGATTTTTTCAAGGGCTATATCGACGTAACAAAACCTCAGCTTTCGATCTAGACTATTTAAAAAAATAAAAACAAATAGGTTTTTGAGATATGGCATGTTTTATGTTCTTTTATTCGGAAAACGTGAAAACTTTGGAAAACTAAATTCACCATCGGAAAGCTGGGAAAAAACTACATTGATAGCATATCCAACATTATTTAGATATCGGTCATATAGAGTCGAAAACAAGCGTCGGAAACGTGAGGTTTTAGCGTCCGCGCGCCGGCTCTGGAGAGTTGACGTAAAACGCCCCATATAAATATCCATATATTTTACTGCAATACTTCATCTTTTTCACAATAACAGCAGTTTACATTAAAAAATACGACCTCATTAGTCTTTCATATTATATGGAATGCACATGACAAAAAAAGTTGTTTAAAATTCTTCATCCTCATTAGTTTTCGTGATAGAGGATATTACATTCTCATGAAATGGAAAATATCTCAACAATAGATAGAAATTAAATTCATCTTGATAGAAAATGAGTGAGTTACTATCCATAGTAATAGTTATAGTGATAGTTATAGACATTGTTGAGATTTCATTTTTCACATGGCTCAAACTGTTCAATATTTACAATATCAAATTCTTCATCATAATACAAATCTTCGTCGCCTTCAGAGTATTCACACACAACATTACGAGAATTGTCTTCATTTTTAGAGGAATTATCTCGATTGATACTTTTAATCTCACCAGATTCTGCGTGGATTTTACTCATAATAGCAGAACTCTCATTATTATTCTTCTATTCATGAAAAATATTTGAACTATCATCTATTTCCGACAAACCATCTAAACTTCCATCCATCTGATTCACGAACTGAAGATTTGAATCTTTCACTGAAACAATACTCTCTAAGAGAGATGTTTCTTCGATATCATTTGTGGAAAATGAAATGACAATTATCGTCTCCAATGGTTAAAGTATTTTCTGAACTATTATTTTCTTCACATTTAGTTCTACAGATCGTATCATAACTTTGTTTGATTTTTATTGAAGTGTTAGATTCATTGTTGACTAGTATATCATCTGAACTTTGAACAGTTTTTGTTCGTTCCTGAAATCGATACAATATTGAACGGTATTTTGATTTACTGTGAGTTTCCTCGTATTCTTGTACATAACTATTTTTTTCATATTCTCGGAAGGGTTAATAAAACCTGAGTTTCATGGGTCGTGATCTATCATTGGCATCCAACAAGTGGAGCAGTAGACACCAGGTTTCACAAAATCAAATGAATCCTAATCAATTTTTCCAAAATATTTTCATATAAAACTTACATTCTAACATATATTGTTAATATATATCCTGTGTTATATATCCTCAGTATCATTTATATAGATCAAAAATTATTAATACTTGATGCCTGGTTGTGTTTTCACTCTCCATTCTTCAAATTCGTGATAGTTACGATCTTTGAGGGCCAATCCGTAATATGGAGTTCAAATGAAAACTCCACATGTATTTTTATTCAGCGAAGTTTCGCCAGCTTGGTTCGATGGCCTCATCAGGCAGTGTAAAAATCAATTAATCCATTCTTAAAAATTAGGGAGTGGATGGAACTGATTTCCACTGCCACCGTAAAATTTATAATGAGTGGAAGTCAGTTCCATCCACTCCCTAATTTTTAAGAATGGATTAATTGATTTTTACACTGCCTGATGAGGCCAGCGAACCAAGCTGGCGAAACTTCGCTGAATAAAAATACATGTGGAGTTTTCATTTGAACTCCATATTACGGATTGGCCCTCAAAGATCGTAACTATCATGAATACTTGATGCCCCCTATCTTTCAGTAGTTATAGGGATTGTTGGTCAATATATTGTCTCTATTATGCTAAAATTTACGAGAAACTATTAATAAAGTCTATGTTTCATGAATTGCATTCACTTGATAAGAAAGATTAATCCAAAAAAATAATTCATGAGATGTGCATTACTCACACCTTATAACTTACTAGGCAGTAGATGGATTCCACACTGAAAGTAGGTTGCGAGCTCAGGTGCCACACAATTTTGCACTCTGAATATATTGAGAGTGTAACCATGCGAGTATGTAACCACTCAAGGGGATTAGCTTGGCGATGTGTGGCGTTTATTAGGCGATTTCTCAGGTGAAGCGCTGCGTGAACTGCTAGATGATGAGGATTCAAGCCGGCGCCTTTTTGGCAACGGTGATCGGCTAGTCGATTGGCCAGAACTCGACTCGCTTGAGCTCCGGAAACGACGTGATTTTTTCTTTTTCTTCTTCAATTTCTTGTCGATCATCTTCAGTACATCCTTCGCAATGAGTTCTCGTTCATCGAATGAGTAATCTCGACGCTTGGACTTACTCTTATCCTTACCCATTCCGAAAATATTTCTCACTCTGCAAAAAGACGTGTGACACCTCTGACACACAAAAAAGGAATGAATATCGGCGATATCAGCCCGCCCGGCAGCGCCGGCAACTTGCATTTTTCTATTAAATGTGTGGCACCACTGGGGCAGAGATAAATAGATAGATAAATGTCTTTATTTAGGTATAAGGACTCGAGGTCCTGGTTTAACACGGCATGTATGCCGATACATAAAAATTATTGATTGCAGGGTAAGGAAGAGCATACGGTGCTTCATCCCGACTATCAGTAACAGTAAGAATTAAAATTAACTTCAAAATTAACAAAAAGGATACAATACTAAAAATAGGACGCTGACACAAACAAACATCAAATGATACTGGACGGTTTGTAAGACGGTTTGTAATCGCTCTGATAACAGAATACGCCGGATATGTAAGTCCCTATTGGGCGTCGAGGTACAAAGAACTCATATGTTTCTTGAGCATGCTTTTGAAGCAGGGGCGCATGTACTGGGCTCGGATCGGTTCTGGAATTTGGTTCCACAAATATTCCGCTCCAATTGCGAATGAGAGTTCATAACATTTTGTTCTTGTTTTGTGAATAATTAGATCTAGGGGGAAGCTCTTCTAGAGCTTTATTTGCTGGCCGGAATTTGAAGTCGCTCCTTGGATACGGGGGTGCGTTACAGCGTAAAATATTGGCCAGCAGGCAGATGGTAACAAAATCGCGTCGCGCCGCAAATGGAAGGATCAGGTTATTTTTGTACGATGGGGAGATATGATCGAACTTTTTTAGACCCGTTACAAACCGAAATGCCGCATTCTTACATCGAAACAGTCTTAAAGTAAGTTCATACGACATATCCAAGAGTACCGCCACACAATAATCCAAGTGGGGGAACACGAGCGCCTTGACCAGATGGAGCCTAATGCAACGAGGAATATAGCCATTGCATTTTACGCAGTCTAGCAAGAGCGGCGAAGCTTTTACCGGTAGTGTCAGCGTATAAGCTGATATATAGCTGAAACCAAGTCAGCTTGCTATCGAGGGTCTTCAGTCTATTTCTCAACAGCAAATATCGCTCCTTATCAGAATTCCGACGCGTACGCCCAAATCTGGCCCAGGATTTGTTTTTTTTTATTTTTAAGATCATCGAGCTCTCTAGTATTCCACGGGAGCGATTTATTTTTCGGCGTGATGGTGTGATAAGGAGCGTACTTATCACAGAGCCTTGAAAGTTCAGCGGTAAGAAAACCGACCTTATCATCAGGGCAGAGATGGGTACTACATCTTGATCTCGAAGAAGGAAGCGTGGAATACAAATACCTCTAGATAGCTCAGAATTGAGGTCAAAGGTTCTCATGGAATGTCTGATATTGCTAACTTTGCAACTTTGAGCCTCTGGCAGGATAGGACATAGGGTCCAAAAAATTCTGAAAAAATTCAGGGGACATGATGGAGTCTTCTAGAATTTATAAAAAAATTTCAGAGTTTTTTTTTTTCATTCTCACTCTCTCACTTGACAGAGAATCGCCCATATATATATATATATATATATGTGTGTGTGTGTGTGTGTGTGTGTGTGTGTGTGTGTGTGTGTGTGTGTACTAGCATCCCCCGTCGCGGCTTCGCCCGCTCTCCGAGTTAATAGAATTCAAATGATAATTATTAACTGTGCTCAGGAATAAAAACATAACATTCAAATGTTTAAAGTTTCAAATCCCTAAAATACTTCAGAATAAACGAAATTTTTGGTTTTGGAATTGGAATCGGAATTGGTTTTCCGAATTGCCCGTCTTAGAAAGTCAAACATACAACTGCCCGTGTGAAAAACAATCTGAGCATAAATGAATTCCGACATATTTAAATATTTGACCTTGAACCTTGTTTATTGTAATAGGAAAAGAAACCGCGTGAACGGCTCGTACAGCGGTTCGGCACCTAGTGGCCAAAGAGAGAAGCCAGAGCTTCAAATTAACCCGTTTCGGCCCAGAATGCCACGCGAAGCATGTCGCTCTTCGGTTTCTTCTCGAAAGGCTATTTAGAAGTGGATGGATCATTTGCAAGACAACTCTAGAGCCTAGTGGGCATGAGGACAAATTGATACCAATACTTGTGTCATTTTTACCACAATAAACATCCAAATTGAATATGTATCCGCTAGCTCCACATAATCCCCATAATTTTAGTCCATATCGATCGGGTTTGGAAGGCAAATATTGTTTCAGAGAAGTTCGACCGAAAAATCGAACCATCATTTCGTCAATAGACAGAGCAGTAGAAAAAAATCCAAACTGTTGAATGTTTTGTCTGAATAAACATAATAATTGACGAACTTTCCATGCCTTATCATGATCATTTTTATCGGTAGATTTTGCATATTTTATTTTAGATTTGATTTCGCTGAATCTTTTACGGTTCATCGCTGAAGAAACAGTTCAACACTTTACAAGATAGTCTGTTTCCCAATACTCACGTTGATTATTTCTAATATTGAATGATGAAAGCAATAATATACCAATAAAAATATTCAGTTCCCCTACGGGCAGTTGTAAGTCGTTTTCCTTACTAGCTTCAATAATATAATTTTTCATTTCTTTAGAAAAAAACAGTTCAAATAATTGGACAGGTGACATTGAAGATATTTTCCGTTGCACATCATCTTTTAATAATAATTGATCATCAATATCATCAGAATAAACTTTTTCTTTATCAATCCATGAAAAAATATGCTCCGGTTCCAATTTCTTTTGATTTTCCGTATATTTATGAAAAATAGATTTATACGATGCGTTCCGTACCAAACCAGAAATTTCATCATCTGACGAAGTTGACTCTCCATCAGAGCCAGAGTCATCAGGATTAGGTATTATTACATACTCATCATTTTCGTCGGAATCTGATTGCTCCCTCTGAGTTGATTCGGAATTAATTCTTTTTGAAATTTCCACAGCTTTGCGCTTAGGCATTTTCAGACGTTAAAAATGAACTTTGGAAAAATCAAAAGGATATTCAGCTACTATACACGCGAGATCAGTTATGCAATATAAACATGAAAAATAGTATTAACTATTTCAAAGAGCTATATTATAATAAAGTGTAAATTGAATAGAGCAAACTGAGAAGAGTCAGAAAATAGAACCAATACTTACCTTTATTAGCGAGTTTTTCTTTCGTTTTGTATCATTTGAAGATAAACAATAGATTTACTGTAAAATGTATTGCCTCTCTCATAACAACATGTGTGTATGAAAATGAAACGGCCAAGTATTTTTAAGATTTTAATAAAATGAATATGAAGTTTATTGTTGGCAAATGATAGATGTGCGAATATATCGAACTTTTTCATAATAGGATTCTAATTTGATCTTTAACGCTGTTTTTCTCAAATACATTGCACTTTTACGAAAAATTATCAAGAATAAAAAGTTCTTAAAATCACCCAAAGAATATGCTGGAATTTTTTCAGAATTTTTTGAACGATTTTTTGGAATTTGCAAAAATTGACAAGTGCATAATTATAAAAAATTGCTCAAAAAAATCTGAAAAAATTCCAACGTATTCTTTGAGTGATTTTAACAACTTTTTATTCTTGTCAATTTTTAGAAAAAGTGCGTCATTTTTGTATAAACAAGCTTTCAAGTTTTTTTGCAAAAATTTTGCAGTTCAGGTGCCATTTTGGATGCACAGGGGAGAAAAATCGATATTCAAACAATGCATCCTTTAAGTTCAGACATTTATTCCACCGGTTACTGGGGTTCCAGGTATATGGCAGACTCATAACCCCTTGAAAATTTGATTTGAAAAAAAAGCTGTTTCGAGAAAACCGTGTTTTTTTGTAAAAATACTGTATTTTTGCCTATTTAATGATGTTTTAGACAAATTCAATTGGCACCATTGGAAAGAGCAAGTCTTTACCTTTCGAAATATGTCCCTGAAAAATTTTTCTGTCGCGAATAGAAAAAGTTCTGAGGTACCGAAGAGCGACATGCTTCGAGTGGCATTCTGGGCCGAAACGGGTTAACCCATTAAGTCCCAAATTGCAGAAATTTTATTGGTACATTCGAGCTGAAATATTTTGATGAATAAGACGGAAGATTTATTGCAAAATAGTCATTCCTACTATTTTCGGGTATGCTCTACACGATAGAATGGTTAAAAAGACTGAAAAAATTGATTTTCAATAAATAATTAACAAATTAAAATAGAAAATGCAATTTTTTGGGGCACTTTTTTTTCAATCCAAAATCAGAGGAAGAAGGAATTTAATTTTTAGCGTCGGAAATATGCACAAAAGTGCACAAAATATTTGAACTTTTCAAATTCGTCGAGTTTTTTTGACTATGATTTTTTTTAACAAAATGGCGGCCAAAAAACGGGCATCAATATTTTGGATTTTCATTTTATCAATATTTTAAGGCATACATCTTCATATTCGATATATTCCTTTGGAATTCGATGTACGGGGGTTTTCAATGTCGCTGATAACGCCTCTGACATCAAATTCTCAAAATTCTGGTTCCAAGATGGCGGTTTCAAGATAGCGACTGGCGATTTTCCACATTTTTAGTCAGAGAATCGTGAAAATTTGGAATAATGAGTTTTCGGGGGCGCTGATGATGAATCTGACATCAGATTTTCGAAATTCCGTATCCAAGATGGCGGTTTCAAGATGGCGGCTGCGATTTTCCACATTTTTAGTCGGAGAATCGTGAAAATTTGGACTAATGGGTTTTCGGGGGCGCTGATGATAAATCTGACATCAGATTTTCAAAATTCCGTATCCAAGATGGCGGTTTCAAGATGGCGGCTCATTATTTTGTACATTTTTAGTCGATGAATCGTGAAAATTTGGACTAATGGGTTCTTGGGGGCGCTGATGATAAATCTGACATCAGATTTTCGAAATTCCGTATCCAAGATGGCGGTTTCAAGATGGTGGCTAACGATTTTCCACATTTTTAGTCGGAGATTCGTGAAAATTTGAAATAATGGGTTTTCGGGGGCGCTGATGATAAATCTGACATCAGATTTTCGAAATTCTGTATCCAAGATGGCGGTTTTAAGATTAACCCATTAGTCCAAATTTTCACGATTCTCCGACTAAAAATGTAGAAATTCATGAGCCGCCATCTTGAAACCGCCATCTTGGATACGGAATTTCGAAAATCTGATGTCAGATTTATCATCAGCGCCCCCAAGAACCCATTAGTCCAAATTTTCACGATTCACCGACTAAAAATGTACAAAATCATGAGCCGCCATCTTGAAACCGCCATCTTGGATACGGAATTTTGAAAATCTGATGTCAGATTCATCATCAGCGCCCCCGAAAACCCATTAGTCCAAATTTTCACGATTCTCCGACTAAAAATGTGGAAAATCGTCAGCCGCCATCTTGAAACCGCCATCTTGGATACCGGAATTTCGAAAATCTGATGTCAGATTTATCATCAGCGCCCCCAAGAACCCATTAGTCCAAATTTTCACGATTCACCGACTAAAAATGTACAAAATCATGAGCCGCCATCTTGAAACCGCCATCTTGGATACGGAATTTTGAAAATCTGATGTCAGATTCATCATCAGCGCCCCCGAAAACCCATTAGTCCAAATTTTCACGATTCTCCGACTAAAAATGTGGAAAATCGTCAGCCGCCATCTTGAAACCGCCATCTTGGATACGGAATTTCGAAAATCTGATGTCAGATTTATCATCAGCGCCCCCAAGAACCCATTAGTCCAAATTTTCACGATTCACCGACTAAAAATGTACAAAATCATGAGCCGCCATCTTGAAACCGCCATCTTGGATACGGAATTTTGAAAATCTGATGTCAGATTCATCATCAGCGCCCCCGAAAACCCATTATTCCAAATTTTCACGATTCTCTGACTAAAAATGTGGAAAATCGCCAGTCGCCATCTTGAAACCGCCATCTTGGAACCAGAATTTTGAGAATTTGATGTCAGAGGCGTTATCAGCGACATTGAAAACCCCCGTACATCGAATTCCAAAGGAATATATCGAATATGAAGATGTATGCCTTAAAATATTGATAAAATGAAAATCCAAAATATTGATGCCCGTTTTTTGGCCGCCATTTTGTTAAAAAAAATCATAGTCAAAAAAACTCGACGAATTTGAAAAGTTCAAATATTTTGTGCACTTTTGTGCATATTTCCGACGATAAAAATAAAATTCCTTCTTCCTCTGATTTTGGATTGAAAAAAAAGTGCCCCAAAAAATTGCATTTTCTATTTTAATTTGTTAATTATTTATTGAAAATCAATTTTTTCAGTCTTTTTAACCATTCTATCGTGTAGAGCATACCCGAAAATAGTAGGAATGACTATTTTGCAATAAATCTTCCGTCTTATTCATCAAAATATTTCAGCTCGAATGTACCAATAAAATTTCTGCAATTTGGGACTTAATGGGTTAAGGCATATTTCAGCCGTTAAAAATAATTCTTTAACAAAATATAAGCGAGTTCATTAAAAATCATTTACACCCATTGAATGGCCTCCAGAAAAAAAGTAATGATAACATTCTTCCCTGATAATTACTTGAAGTTTTAAAAAGAATATGTCCAAGATTATAGATGATCAAGATATGACCATCATGATAGTCATTTTAGTACTCTAAATTAAGCAAAAGTTGTTTTCGATCACTCGGATTAGGATCTCATACGCACCAGAAATTAGTTTATTATGTTGAGAAACTATCCAGAGTAGTCCCAGAGTAGGCAGATTCCTTGATTGCCCATAGTAAACCAATATATGCAAGAAAATTGGTAAATATCAAGATTACACAGTGTGTGAATAACCGTATCCATAGTTGTATGGAGAATTTTAAGCAGCGTAACATCTTTGAGCTCGTTTTTATAAGCACGTCTTAAACTTTTGAATCTGATTATCCTTCAAGTTATGACTTATCCCTCACTGGGAGGATGAAAAACCATTGATAACTTGTTCCACAACCAACCCAGGCATATGATCTTTGCATATATCCAATTATTTGATATTATTCTCTTATTTTCGAAAATTTCTTCAGATTCTCAATATTCTTTCCATATTTTTCACATAGATTAGAACATGAAAATACTCGAATTTCACAAAACTCCATAAGAGTGCATGTAAATCGAAGTGCTCATATCTTTTTAACTAGCCAACCAGGCTTTCTCATATTTTGGGTACAACTTTTATATCACAAAATATGCTAATGTACGAAGTTTTAAGTATTTTTCACTATTTCCATCTGTAGCCAGAACATCCTTAACTGGAACACAAAATTTATCACGAAGAAATAAATCTTTGCAAAAAATACATGTCTATAAGTATAGGTTAACAGAATATTGATAGTGCATGTTTAACTGATTGTATTTACAAACGATGTCTATGGTAACCTGCAGCGCATTATCTGTAATGCGAACTTGAAAGTAGACAACTTCAAAGCTAACATTATTCTCTTGGAAATAGGTACATACCCCGCGGACTTTAGCCTATGGAAAAAGAGAATTCAATTATTTTGGAAATCATCTTTCAACGCCACTGCTTCAATAACCTAGACTGGATTTGTATTTTAGGTGTGAGGCAGCTGAGCACCCAAACTAGCTTTTGGAATGGTTCTAGATTAGTATCTTAATCATAATCCTCAGCATGTCCAGATAGAAAAACCACCGGAAAACTTGCTTTGCATGTGAATGAATTTCAAAAAAAGTTGCAGTTTTTTTTCTTTTATTTCGATATAACACGGAAACTATCGATTTTAGATCAAAATTGAAAAGATAATTTCTTTATGAAATTTGTTATAAGAATGGATGAATTTGATTTGTAAATCTGTACTATTGTTGCTAAAATATGGATATGCGAAAAAAAATTACAGCTCAAATTTCGGCTTTTTGTGAATGTTTTACGAGTAGTCACATTGTACATACGAATATCGAATTGCAGGTCAGAATACCTCAGATTATAATGAAATAATTCCTAAAATTTCATCCCGATAAATACAATATCTTCCGTACAATCGACTTTTTAAGAGGTAATATCCACCAAATGCTCAAAAAGCAAGGCTTTTGTCATGATTTTTTTTAAACGACATTTGAGATGTAAGGTATATAAATAATATATCATTGGATTAAGCAACTCTTGGAAAATGGAAAAAAATTTGTTATTGTTATTTCTTTTACAAAATGGCGGCTGTGCAGCAATTGCCGTGAACCGCTTTTTTAAAAAGTTCGTGCCCAACTCCACCAATAACAAAAAAAATTCTTCCATTATCTACATGAGTGTCACTAGAAAAGTACACATCATTATATTTTCAGAATTTTTTTGGCAAAATGACGATGGTTTAAATTTTTTCGACTAAAAACATCGACTTTAATTGTTTATAAGTTTTTTTTTGTTGATAAATCGCTAAACTCATGTGTACTTCACTAGATAGTCTAATGAAGAAGCTACAGTTAAAATTTCAATTAAATCGGATGTAAACTTTTTCAGTTCTGCTGCTCGCTGAATTTGTAAACATGGTTTTGAAAAAAAACGCGTTTGAAGTTTCAAAATGCTATATATCTTATATAAAAGTTGTTCGGTAAAAATCGATTTCAACGAATTTTGAGTTTAGATCAGTACATGGGAGTTGTAGATTTCGATTCTAGGATAGTTCTAGCATGATTTAAGCCAATAAAAACAAAAATGGAAGAAAAAATTTGCCGGATATTACCCCTTAAGTAAAAAAATACGGTCAGAAAATTGACCATCTATGATTTTTCAAAGTTTCTACGGTCTGGTACAAAGGCTTCCTGAACCTTAAAATTTTTTTACATACTCTTCAATACTTAAACTATGGATTCCTAATGTAAAAATTTTCATTTTCCACAGTCACTGTCTGTTCTAATCTACAGAGCAGAAAATTATGTTGAGGAACTGCTTCTGCGAGCACCCTGAAGCGGTAATCGGGCTCTGCCCACTGGCGGAAGTTTGGTCCGCTCGCCCGCCGATCGCCGAGCCGAGTAGAAATCACCCGCAAGCGCGTATCGGGCAAAAGGCCGGCAACTGCCTCGAGCAGCTTGTGAGGAAAATCCCGTGAGCAAGTGTTGCTTGCGGAGATTCGCTCGCGTTGATAATCACGGAGAACAGGCGGGAATCGGTGTTCGTAGAATCAGGGCTCGTGCGTGGCTTGCTTCATGAAAGCGGACCGGCTTTGCGGCGCAGAGTGCTGACCTCCAGGCTCGACTACGGTCGCGGGTGCATTGCTGCACTTCTCGTCGGCTCTTGCCTGGTCGAGAACCTCCCCTCGGATTGGTGCAGCGGGGCAGGTGTCGTGCAGGCTCGTCGGGCACGTTACACTCGCGCGCACTTGGCACTCACGTGTAACTCGGCGGGGTGAAGGGCGGGCGTGTGCCAAGATCGTGGCGATTAATACGGAAGCTGGCGACTTGATGAGCCGTCGCGCGCTCTCCTTTTGGCTCGCGCTTGCGGCGCGTAACATCCGTTGTCCCTTCCCCCCTCCCCTTGCCCTACCGCGGTCACTATTGTGCTCCATGCTTTTCGATGTCCGACGACACTTGTTACATTCCCCTCGCAGACATTGGCTACTCGGAGCCAACCAGTCGACCATTTGAACGATCGCGTTCGCTGATTGATCTGGGATCAACGTAGAGACGTAATGGGAAAGGACAAGTTAGAGATTCGAGAAATACAAAAATAATTACTTCCCTCAAGTAGGGATTGCCCGGCTTCACATCAGGGCCGGTGCTGTTTACCGTCGGCGAGCATTCAGCTGTGTCGGTTCGTCCCCTTGGGTGGCGGGGCCTCGTCTCGGTGGTCAAGGAGGTAGCGGTTACTGAGGCCAGCGGGCCGGATAGGCCGCCCTACTCTTCGAATGGCTCTTCTCATTGGGGTACTTCCTGGACTCCCGGATGCCGGGCCAGTCGCACAGCCGGCACGACGTCCTGGTCACCAACTTCTTGATGCCCAAGATCTGGTCATGATCAACCGCCTTGCGGCGCTCCCTTTCCAATCGCGTGGTTTCTGCCGCATCCCTCAGCCGCTCCCTGGCATCCCGGAGGAGGCAGTCCGCCTCTCCGCCTTGCTCCAGTGCCTCGGCATGTTAATTGTTTTGAACGTCGCAGCTCAGCTGCGGATTTTTTCTGTGCGGAATCGGGCGCCGTTGTCGACCTCGTCCGCCGAATCGACGAGGTTCCACTTGCGACGTCCAAGCTGAGACTTCGCCTCGAAAACGGCTACGTACTGGAAGGCCAGGCGTTGTTCGGCCTCCAGAGCGGCGTTCACGTCCCATAGCTAGTCAAGTCAGGCCTTGAGGAACGCCCATTCGTGCGTGGCCAAAGACGGAGCTTGGCCAGCCCAGCCTGCGGGCAATGACCCGCGGGCCGAGTGTGGTGGACCTTCGCGGCTCGCTCCGATTCGGTGATGCCCGGTAGTCTCCTGAGGATGGTATTTCTCCTCCTTGGACTTGGGCCCCTGAGCCCCAGCCTCCTCGGCTGATTTCTTCTATTCGACCTTGTATTGCTGGCAGACTAAGCATTTCGAACGGAGTCATCAGTCACTCATCTCCATTGATATTTTGGGTTAGCACGGCTCCGAGTCCAGTGTCTTCAAAGTTCAGTCCATGCAGAAGCGGCACTGAAGCTATTAGACTCTTGAGTTCTCGAAATAACCGCATCGCTCCCGCTCTTCTCACCCCAATGAGAATCAAAGTTCGGACTCGTCAGCTTGGTCAGCGGCTCTGCGAAGCTGCCTAAATCTTTCAAGGATTTCTGATACCACAAAGACATTTCCAAGAATCTGCACAATTGTTTCAGACTCGTGTGACCTCATTCCATCTTTGTTTACGAAAAGGCCGAAGTATTTGACTTCCGACTGGCAGAATACGCTTTCCTCTCGGTTGACTGTCAAATCGGTGGCTCGTATGCGTTAACGGACGACTTTCAGGATCTTTATATGTTCCCCGAACGTTTCTATTGCGATCACTACATTTTCTAAGTATGAGAAAGCGTATGACTTGAGATCCTGGCCTGTTGTTTTGTCTATCAGTCGCTGGAAAGTTGCATCGGCGAATGAAATCCCGAACGGTATTCAGTTGGATTTACCAGTACGCGCTGCTCAGATCTATGATTGAGATGTACCGTGCACTTCGAAGCTTTCGCAGTATGCTATCCATATACGGCAATCGATAAGCATCGGGCTTTGAGACTCTGTTCTCAAAGCCACCCTGCAAAAGTCGATAAATATTCGATATTCTCCGCTAAGCTGATCAGGCTTGTTGCTCCGAGTGTTTTAGTCGGACCTGTGAGTAGTCTGTCGAGCATCGAGTCTACCTGCAATCTCTCGCTCTCTGATAATTCAGCGATTCTCATGGTCGAAAATTGAGATCCCAAAGTCTGATTCGGAAGTTTGATATTTTCCCCGTCAAGAGTCTTTCTCTTCGAGAAAGCAAAAATGTTTTACGGTGGCGACACGAAAACAGGAAGACAGAGATTTAACCGGGAGGGGGGAGCTGAAAAGAAGGCTGAAGATGAGGGTAAAAACTTTCACGGTGGCGGTAGCGGCGGCAATGGTTTTGCTTTTGATATAGAGAAAAATAAGAAGAGTAGAACTGAATGACCACTCATTGCAATATCAGAAAATGAAAAACTTCTTTTATATCTCACTTTGATTGCAAAATCCATTACAAAATCATTTGTGTAAGAAGTGGAAGTTTTAGAATTTCAACTAACTAAGAGCCTTATATTTTTCATCAAATTCGTTATAAACAATTGAAGAGTGACTTCAAGTTTGCTCGTTAATCGATACATAACTATCCCATCCTATACTTATTTTCCAGATGCTATGCCAAACATCTTTGGAAAAGGATTCCATCAAACCTGAAAAGCGATTCTAATGATATGAAGAATATATGGAATGTTGCAAAAAAAATGTGGCAACGGGACTGGCCTGCAGCTCATGCTGCCTTGAATATTCAATGGGATGATAATGTTGCAGATCTAATGAATGCTCTAAAAGGTTTGATTGTTCCGTTTCTCTTAAAGTATACTGATAACAGATCGACAGTTCCATATTTTTTTTTGGAAAATGAATTCATTCTTTTTAAAGACAAAAAAGTCTTAGTATCAGTCAAAGAAGACTTTCAATTTTATTCAGATTTTTCAAACGATTTTTCAAAAATCTCAATTTTTAATTTTGATGAAAAATAAAAAATTTTCTTTTTTGGGTCTCAAAAAAATTTTAGGTTCTGAAATCAGTATTCTTTGACTGATTCTAAAACTTTTTTGTACCCAAAAATTTTCCCTTTCAACCATAGTTTTTAAGAAGAAAATTGCTGAAGTTTGAAACTACGATTTTTTCTGTCGGTCACCATTTTGTCACTGTGAAAAAATTCTTCCGATTACGTATGGATAATAACTTTTAGTTATGGACCCATGGACGTGATATTTACTAGTTTTAAGTGTGTGAAAAAATGCAAAGGCAGAAAAAAATTCCTCAGAGAAAAAATGTTATCACAAAATTTCTTTTTTTTTTTTAAATTTCTATTTTTCTATGGAGAAACTCATTTTTGGATTTTCTTATCACCACCATTCGAAAGACCGCCTTTTGAACCATAGGAATCAGTGGTTCCAGATTTTTTTCCAATTAAATGCATCGTACAGTGAGTCTCTGAACTTTGGCATCGAAAAGTGTCCGATCAGGCGCTAATGGGTTAAGGGAGAATTTAACAGGAAAGCGATCCCTTCGTATAAGTTCTTGTTTACAACAGGAATTTCTGAACGTCACACATTTGCGACGAGTGAGCGTGCATAAGAGTGAACTAATCTTCGAGTATGAGAAACACTCTATTAAATTTTCAAAATACGATTTGGCGGTATAGCAGCGCACCGAAGAAACAAAATTATTTTAGTTACTGCTACTGGTCACAATTATGAACCTAAAACCAAAAATAGAACGGCGTTTTGCGGTATGTGGCGGAGAAACCCTTCACATATGGACGGAGAGGCTACTCGCCGACCCGGCTGGTACGGCGCCGCGGTAGGTGCACCGGCCGGGGAGGGCAGCTCTCTCCAGCGCACATGTAAGCCGCAAAGCGCCGCGAGTTCCGCCGGTGTGAGACTGAGACCGAGCGGGCGAGCGTCGGCTATTGTTGTTCACAAGAATGGAGCAACCGAGGGACCAAACGCGAGCTGCACCACCGCCGCAGCCGAGAGTGAAGACAGACAGTGAGAAAATGTGGAGATTCAGCCGTACAGGTTGGTGTAGTCTGCGTCACAGCCCCGGTGTTTCCTCGCCCCTTTCTTCTCCAGTGACCACATGCGTTGGCGTGCGTGCCAACGCAGCCCGAACGCCGGGAACAACGGGCTCCAGCCCAGGCAAGGGCTTATCCTCCTGCCTCCCCCCCCCGGCGTGCCAGCCTTCCCCGCGCAAGATAGCCCGTGGTCCTGAGAGCTAGCCGAGGCACTCCTGGCACCCGTATATGAGTACGGAGTGCCCCGGTCCATTGAGTCAATCCCTAAACGCGTGCGAAAACTGTGTAACTTGATGAGAACAGGCGCTAGGTCACAAATGTTAAACTCCGAATTCCGTTCTTAGGCAGAAATAGCGTTAAATTGATTTATTTTTTCTCTTTCACTCAAAAAAATCGTTCAAAAATCGGCCATAAAATCGCTAAAACCCTATGTATTCGAAAAATCCTACGATGTTCCCTGAGAAATTATATTTCCAAGCTACAGTCAGAATTTCAAATCAATCTGTTCAAAATTGACAGAGGTCAAAATTGACGGCCAGTTCAAAAAACAAGGTTTTGAGAAAAACGCGTTGTATGTTTCAAAAACTATAAATTCGATAAAATTTCCATTTCTTCTAATCTGTGATGCCTGCTCAGAATAATCGATTTCCCAATTGAAGATTCTCTTGCTCCGCATCTTGACGGAATTGCGTCTTTGTGGGATGTTTCGTACAGAAAAGAATGAAAGCCCTAACTGTATAACTCTCCGCGTGCTTACAATACCGCTAATTTGGCTCTGCGACTACGTTCAGAGAATCGTTGTTTTGAGGCACTTGCAACTTTCCTCCCCTCTTGCCCCCCCCCCCCGTGATCGACTTTTAATACCATTCTTGAATAATTTATGATGTGTTTGAGCCAATTAAAAAAAAAATTGAATAAGAAAAAGTCACAAAGGTGACACATCGAAGAATCACTCATTAGCTTTGGGGGCTGTGTGAAATCAGATGGGTTGAGAGACATGAAGGAGTACTCGAATTTTGAGTATGTATCTCTTCTTGAAATCATGGAAGTTCTTGAATCTATATCATTATGGAATGATATTCAAACGGTTGCGAAAGCCAGGATGTTGATCTCAGCTAGCTGTGAAAGCAATTTTATTGTAACTGTTGTATACCTTCCAAATTTATGGTAATGCACGATTCAATTGAGTCGTTTTTTTCAAAAGTCTCAATCGATCCAATATCTGCCAATGATATGTTCGAAGATACCCCTAACTTTTGGGAAGAAAGCGTCAAAATTGTATTGGGAAGTTTGTTACTATATACGATGAAATGTGTAGTATTGCTGAAGAATTGGGAACAGAAATTAAGATACCTCATTCTACTAGAAGGCAGAGAAATCGTTCGAATTACCCAACTAATAATACAGTCGATTATTATGGACAATCTATTCACATCTCAATAACAGAGCCTGTAATGTGATTTGGGAAGCCGTTTTTCTGAAGGAAGTTCAGGATTCTAAAATCTGTTCATTCTATTTTCAAATGAAAATCCAGATGCAGGAATGTGATGTTTTGATGACATCCAAGACATCCAATATTCATTCTCAAAAAGAAGACTTCATTGTTTTCGATTTCAATTCCAATGCACAATAGAATGTAAGAATAGAATTACGAGTTCCATTTCAAATTCAAATCATAATCAATAAATCACAGTATGGAGGGGAACAATAGAAATCAATAATCAGAAAGTATAAAAAGTAAGAACGGGACCAGTTCCAGGAAGAGTAACATCGTCTACCTTGCACATTTTAGTTACAAGTTATTCAATAAAAATACTAAAATTTTTATTTAGTTCTTTCTTCTTTGATAAAATAAGTAAGATATCCCAATAAGAACCATCCATAAACATATCTAATGTAAGTATAACACAACTCCACAAAAAAAAATTGAACCAGAGACCGGACCACCCTACTTATTTGTATTTTTGGCTGCTGAATCCGAATCCGAGGTCCGTTTAGCCATAACCTCAAAAATATGGCGGACGATATATCGATGAAATCAATATTTTGCAGAACAAAAAATTCTATTCCATTCTACATAAAAAAAATAAAAGAAAACTGTCCCCAGCAATTTATCGATTCGTCGCATAGTTTCCGAGTACAAAATTCGGAAAGTTTGACGGCAAGTGGGCCGGATTTAAAATTCATAATTTTATGAATTTCTCACTCGTTAACTATGCGACAAATCGAAAAAACACCAGAAACAGTTTCTATCCAATTTTTTACATAAAATTTGAAAAAAAAATTTAATTCGCAAAATGATGATTTTCAAAAATTTTTTTGAGGTTATGTCTAAACACATAGGTGATAGAGCTAAACGAATCTTGGATTCGGATTCAGCAGCCAAAAATACATAGAGGTAGGGTGGTCCAGTCTCTGGTTCAATTTTGTTTTCATTTTTTGTGGAGCTGTGTAATCTTCGTATGTTTAATTCCGTCAAATTAGTCTCAAGTGTGTGAGAAGTTATCTTGACCCTGAGACATAACATGTTTGTGACAGCGGTGGGATATCTTCACTCAACGGAATCGTTATTTAGAACAGTGATTTTTCATAAGATATTATTGAATATCCAATTCCCGGAATAAAGATCATATTCATTCAAAATACGACCCATAATACGTTCACAATCAACAATGTTTGGGAAAGATTCCGATATCGAAGATAAAATTAAAAAAGTGATTCTTTGGTAAAGAAGAAATATAATTCGAAGAATTTGAGTTATAAACTGAACAATTAAAAAAGTAAAAAGGGAGACTCAATGAAATTCAAACAAGAAATGACACGCGTCTTGCGGCTGATGAATCTATTGCAATAGTAGAAATAGAACGTAATCGTGTGGCTCTTCTCATGAAAGAATTTAAAGCTGACAAAATAAGACACGAAAATGTGGAAGCAGTAGAAACAGCAATAGAAGCCAGTTTAGCAGATCAAAATAATATTAGATTCACATGTACTTCTATATATGCAGATAATTTATCTATGAACAGACCTCCACATGTATCTTAAACATCAGACAATGACGAAAATAATTCTCCGATAATTGAAAGTGAGCTCCGTGGTGTAAGGCCTGGAGCGTTTAATAGGCGATTTATTCAATTATTTATTCAAAGGATCGTTCATGTCTGGGAATTTAATGCGAGAAAACTAGAAACGATCGCGAATAATGCATGATGAGGATGAGCGCTGCTGCATAACGAGTATCTATGAGCGAAGCGCCTGGGCGTGATATAACTCGCCATACCGATATACATTGCGATAGATGTATGTACATCATATATCAATGCGAATTTTAATCGATGTCCTATGATCAGTAAGAGTTGAAATGCACAGAAATATGGAATATAGATCGATGATCGAGCTTTTGTAGTATACAATAGAAAAAGACGAACCAAGTCAGACGACATATGTAAATGGAAAAGTCATGGACAAAGTGTCACGTATTTGCCCGTGGCTTTTCTATAAACAAAATGAATAACAATGACCACGAATTCTAGGCCTTAGCAATTAGAAGTATTTAAGGGAATGATTTATGTGATCGGGTCGTATCATTTGTAGGAAATTCTGACAGACTCATTTATTAATTCAACAAATACGATAAAGATTGAAAATATGCAACCACTCGTCATGGATCGCTTTCTTATACAATATTGAATATAAACGAATGAATATTTAACGAGCTAGCTAAATATTAATAAGTTAATTGAATGGACACGATTGCGTAAACTGTCCATGAATGTTTATAATAAATAAAGAAACGTTCCCCTATATTTAGAATTAGATAGCAGATGTTACGAGCTAATAACCGCTGTTGAGATACCTTAGAATAGAAATACGCCTAAACACACGTAGAAAATTTATATATGATTTCTCCAAGCATGACGGAATAATATGTAATGGAACACGTGGAATCGAAGAGGGTCATTCAATTTCAAGCCAGCGCGCTGTGCGTATCGGGTATCGCAATAACCGTCAGAGAGATGAAAATGTTTCACTCTTGTTCGCGCGGATCTTGCGTTACAATTATAGAACCTTTGTACTTGGAATAATTCCGATTTCAATAAAATGATCTCGTTAAAATGAATAACATACTGTATTCTATCCGAAACCGAACCATAAAACTCTTATAATATTACTGTTTTCTCATACTAGACACTTAACCACCAGTTGGCAGTGGTGTTCCATAGAACATCTGTGTTTAGCGTACTTAACCCCATGCGGCAGTGAACGAGTTCGGTGACACGGCTGTATGATTGTGTATTTCTGGATCATCGTCTGAATGCGTATATCATCATACCAAAAACACATGCATATACATCATGATGCACTTGAGAATATGAATGTCCTGTACGAATCCTGCATTCTACTTTGGATCAGTTTGACTAACACGCATCTGACATCATACAAGAATACTTAAGAATCGTGACGAAACAATTCGATATACGATAAGGTATATCGGGTATCCGTGAAGAAAGCCAGAATCAACGAACCAAAGTGGTCCGTTACAACTGGTGACTGTGACAGGACATTCATATTTTAGTCATAGTCATTTTAGATATCAAACACATAATGAACTCTAAATGGTTCGGACTCGGATACAAATCGATGCTGAAAATGCCATGGAAAAGTCATATCTTGAATTCTAAGACGAATTAACAAAGGAAACAGGCTCTAAAACGATTTCTCGGACGGCGATGAAACGTTCCGGATGGGAAAAATTAGTGTATACGCGAATCAGAGAGATAGGTTGTGACATGAGTCAACATGACGATCGCATTCAATTATTAGAAAACGCCGAGGAATCGTGGAATGAGAAATTTAATGATCATAAGGAAGAAATTAATGTAGAATGCGCAAATATTGACGAGCACGTCGAAGCACTTACCGATCAACTAACGCGAACTGAATTGGATAAGGATGAATTGTCGGAAGCGTTTGATAACTTATGAAAACAAGGCGATGTGGGAGATGCAAGCGATATCACATATAGCGATGACGATCGGAAAAAATTCGCAGTGCAGAGTTTCCGGATTCGATTGAAAAATGAGATTTTATCGGAATGAAGAACAGATCTGAACGAAAAAATTGAAATATTATTAAGAACTTCTGAAACTTCGTCAGTAGAGTGTGAAATACTGCAAGAAGATATTGACGCAGTCCTGAATAAATTAAATATTGTCCGAAAAGAAAAAGATCGGGAAGGAGCGAAAATATTTCAACGGGTTAATGAGAACGCACAAAAACAAGAAGATGCATGCACTCGGTTAGAGACGTCGATTGAGGAATTCGGAAACCGATCATCGCCTTTTGCAAACGTGAGACGTATGGAAAGATCGCGATACCTCCGGTTTGATGTACCCATTCAAGGGATTTGAAAATGAACGTTCGATTAAATTTCCAGGCAAACTTAAAAAATACATTAGAATAGCAAATCCGGATCCGAACGAGATGCTAATGATAATCTCACAGGCATTGCAAGGCGAAGCACGGGATTGGTGGTATCTACAGGAGAGCGATATTGCGGACATAGATTGATTTGAAGAGAAATTCCGGGAGAGATATAGGAACTCAAGAATCTAACGAAATACCTTGAGAAAAATAGAGCTCGGAAATTATGACACGAGGAAAAACATATCACGAGTGAATCACGTTACCTATATATTCAGTTTGGCAAAAGAATTGGATGTGAATTACAGCAACGAAGATTTTATAAAAAAAAAAGTGATCGTTTTCAGCGTGATATTCGATACGCAATACTGGAGCAACGAATAAGCGATAAAAATTCGCTATTCAAGATTTTAGCAGAATTTGAACAAAAGGCAGAGCGCCAAAAAACTTATAACTAAAAATTAAATTCCAATGAAAATGGCGGCAATAGTCAATAGTCAGAAATTTTATCAAAATAAACAACCGCAGCCAAATAACTACAAAGTTCGATTTCAAATGAATAACGATTCAACCGGTGATAGGAAGAAAAAATACGCTACGCAAAGTGAACACAAAAAGCTTATAAATCTACCAAAAGTTATCCAGGGAGATAATTTGTCTACTGATTTGATATCGCTTCATGAACAAGAAAAACAAAAATCAGGGAAACTCCAAATAGTTGCATCACGGAAATCGTATATGCGAGAAATATGCGATGCAACTAAGGAGCTACAAATATAATCGATTATGGACGACCCTAGGAGTACGTTACTACATGATGTAAACCCACCTGGTGGAGAAATTTACTATCGGATTTGCAAACAGATTGAAATCACGCTTGAATCGTGTCGAACTAAATGTCTAGTAGACACTGGTAGTTAGATTTCAGCCGTATCGGAGGAGTTTTTTGAAAAAAATAAAGCTCATTTTCATAAATGTAGAATCCTGACCATAACAGGCAAAGTTATCAAAGGCGCGGTTAGATCAAAATCTGTTCGATTGAAATATCGGATTTATTTCGAAACGTGCAATAATCTTACAACATCGATCGTTTTTATTATTGTCCCAAAGCTCATAAAAAATTGTATCATTGGATACGACACTTTTCAATCTTTAGGCATGATAATGGATTCACGGATTAAAATCATTGATTTTCGCATTGACTAAGAAGACGGGGTTATTTCATACGCGGATACCTATTTGTTCAGAGAAGAATATGTATCACTATTATTCAAATAGAAGATCAAATCCTCGATCTCGCTGATGTCGAATCGTCGGAGGGAGAATATTTTTGCAATCGTTTAGAATATTCTGAGTTGACTTAAGAATACGACCTCTTTAACATCTCTCGAGACGAGATACTTGATAAAGGTGAGAGAAAAAATTTGAAGAAATGCTTCAATTCAGAATCATCAAACGGTCCAATACGCCCTGTATTAATGCCATCGTAATTGTTATAAAAACGAATGGATCTGAGCGATTATGCTTGAACGCGAGAAAACTATACGAAAAATTAGTTGATGACCACGAATCACCTCCAGGTGTTGAAGATTCCTTAAAACTATCCAGAGAAATTGGTTGCATGTCAAGCCTCGATATAACGAGCAGTTTCTGGCAAACACCGTTGGACGAAGGAAGCCGAAAATACACTGGGTTCAGGATCGACGGATTGGTGTATGAATTCTGTGTAGCTGCCTTTGGAATAAAAACTAGTAGTGCCGCATTAATTTGAGAACTAGACACGGTCATACGGGATTCTGGTTTGTTTTTATTGGCCTTTATTGATGATTTGTTAATACTTTCGAGAAGTTACCTGCTGCATATGAAGCACCTTGGGGAAATATTTAAAAGATTTGCCGAATATGGTTCAACGATAAGCTTTAAAAAATCAGATTTTTTTAAAGAAAAGGTCAAATTTTTGGGCCACTGCTTGACGTCAAAAGGCGTTCAAACTGAAACTAGACAAATTGAAGCAATCATAGTTTGCCCAAAACCAAAGAATATCCAAGAATTACACAGCTTTCTCGGTTTTGTGAATTTTCATACGAAATTCGTGAAAAACTACTGAAACATAATGGCACTACCATACAAATTACTTTGTGAAAACGAGAAATGCGTATGGGCAAATAAACAGAAATAGGCGTTTATGAAAATAGAAAGCTTGTTCAAAAACGAGATAGTTCTGAAATTCCCGAACGTGAGGAGAAAAACATTTATCTCGACAAATGATGCAAGCGCATACGCAATTGGAGGCGTGCTATCCCACCGTTATGATTTAGGAGATGAAGAAATTGTCATGTGTGTGGCGATAATCTTAAAGAATGCTGAACGCTCATATTTCACGACGGAAAGAAAACTGTCCGCAATTGTATGGTCCATGGAGCGCTTGAAAGACTATCTACAAGAGGCTCGAGAAATTCAGACGAGAATTGACCAAATTCCTAAAGTCGTGCTAATTCTCGGATTCCCGATTGTGGAGATGGTGTCTCGGAATTCAGGACTACAACTTACAACCAGAAAATATCTGCGGTGAAAGAAATAAGATAGCGGATTTCCTCAGTCGTCCTTTTAACAATTCAAATCATAACAACGATGAAATTGAAATAGCCTTTATTATAGCTAGGAAACCATCGAAAATTTTAACCAATAGACT
Source organism: Aphelinus atriplicis (assembly GCA_020882685.1). Classification (NCBI taxonomy): domain Eukaryota; kingdom Metazoa; phylum Arthropoda; class Insecta; order Hymenoptera; family Aphelinidae; genus Aphelinus; species Aphelinus atriplicis. The sequence continues at coordinate 2,802,422 of JAJGQD010000006.1, forward strand.
CAAGAAATTGTGCGTTGAACAAAAGAATGATGAACAACTATCTGAATTGATCAAAGAAGTGAAAGTTAATGACCAGGAGACATAACAAAAATATGTGGTTAAAAATGAGCTGCTTTATAAAAAAGTAGATCGAGAAAAATACAAGTTGGTCTTACCTAATAACTCACTAAAGCCATTTATTCAATAAATCCATACAATTCATGGGCATCTTGGATGCAGAATTAGGTGGACTGTTGTAAGGCCTAGAGCCTTCAATAGGCGATTTATTCAATTATTCATTCAAAGGACGGATGTGGAGGGATTGAATGCGAGAAAACGAGTAACGATTGCGAATAATGCATGATGAGGATAAGCGCCGCATAACGAGTATCTATGAGCGAAGCGCCGGGGTGTGATATAACCCGTTATACCAATACACACTGCGATAGAGGTATATACTGCAACGGGGTGCTTTCTTGTCCGGAGACGTTGCATGGCACCCACACGTGATTTCGGGTACAAGGTCCGTAGTGAAATCGCGAGAATTTCTACCTACGACGGAGGAACGCGAAATTCCGATCCCGCCAGTCGATCGCAATCGAAAGGCCGCGTTCCGAGAAGCCAAGAAGGCACGCGCGCGGAGGAAAGTCCCCGCTGTTCTCGGTAGCGCAACTCGAAAATAAAGGTGGAATCGGAATTCCAAAATAAAATTCGAGGTAATATTCCGAGTCGAGATTTTCCACTCGGACAAAAAACTTGCGAGAAGCGTAGGTCGAGCAAGCGCAGAAGGCCATTAGAAGTAAACAAGGTTGAGGCATTGTTGTGCGCCTTGTTTACTTCCAGCATTCAGAGAGCAGCGAGCAGCTAATGGCTGCCGCTGTAGTAAGACAGCGAGTGTGAGAGAGAGACAGAGGAAAATATTCCCGATGAAATATATTTATATAAGAGTCATACCCCAGAGCCCTCGGCAGCAGCGTGCGCGAACGCGTGCCAACAGGTATAGGCGCGCGCGGCAAGGGGCAAGCAGGCTCGGCGTGGTGGGAGAACCGGCTGGCACGCAGCGGCAGCACGCGACGTAGATAGCTGGCGCACGGTGGCGCGCAGCAGCGGCGCGCGAGTCGGGACCTTTCTGGGTACGACACCAGCGCGCACACGGGGACCATATCCGTACCGAATTACGAACCGGTACGGGACCGGATTCGGAAACCGGCCCCTGCTATCCGAGAGCTGATTTTTTTCATTCAGCTTTCCCTGTCCCCTTTTTCCTCTATTTTTCTCTATTTGGAATTTACCTTCTTCGAGAATCAGAATGGTTCATCCTTCTATCTTTTCCATTCTCTCCAAATTTGATTGTTCCAAAAAAATCGGCTCTTAGCCCACTGTGCGCTGCGTCCAGAAGCGTCGTAGAAATCCGCAAATACAGCAGTTTCGCCTTCGCCGGGTCGCACGCGATCGCCTTTATTTACCAATGACGAAATGGCGAAATCGATAAAAGTGCAAGCATTTTGCCAGTAATTTTTAACTGAAAATTACGTACTCTTTGGATAAATTATAATTAAGTATGAATTATTTTTGATTATATATTGCAACGGGGTAAATCCCGCACTTATTGTTGTGCAGAAGACGCACCTCGAGCTAAATACTCGTGGCCCCGCTCCCGCCCAGCGGCCAGGTCGGTTGGCAAGCTCCCACGAGCAGACGCCGCGCCAAGGGCCTCGAGAGGGACCCCAGCCATCCGTACACAGGTACTGACCGTCGCTGCTCGCGTAGTTGACGCCTCCCCGCGACTGCGAAGAGCAGGGGGAAATAAAAAAGACATTTCGATACGGCACTCGCGATTCAACGTCGCGGCTCACGCCGATTGTTGAGGCTCAGTGGTAATCACCACGTGCAATGAGCCCGTACTTATCTGTATTGTGCACTTATGACTAACGGGAATAAGTGCACAATACAGATAAGTAAGTCAGAATACCTGAAGGTTTCTCGGCTTCGAGGACGGTAGTCGGAAACAAGAAAAAACGTGACTCTACGGTTAATTCAAGTTGAGCCTCTTCATTGAGGAACAAGATAATTACACTTCCGCTGGTGGGCCTCTCACTGATAGCTAGGCTAGTATTTCTAACTGAGTCGTGATGTTGTGAATGTTAATAAAACGTAGTCGGAACAACGCGGGAGAGTGATGCTGGACATCGGAGTGTAACATGAAAAATTGATTGGAATAGGCTAACCTATTTTTCAGGAGTAGACTGACGCCGCACATAATTTTTTTCAATCTACAGTCCAAGGTGAATTGGTTCATTGGGATAAGATTGAGCAAAATGAAACAGAGCATCTGTGCAAATTAGATACTGGACAGATTCAATATCTTAACAGGTGAATGTAAGATAATAATATGATCCGAATCTAATATATTATTCGAAAATATCACTCCAATACATCATTTACCCAATACACTATCGTTATGTATTCCAGTTCATTTCGTCAATCATGGCCCAAGAAGGTACTAAAATCTAGAATCAAATGCCAAGTATTCAACGAGTTTGATTATCCTACTACTGAACAAATATTTTTCTAAAATCTATCAAATGAATGTAAGAAAGTGATAATAATATGATTCTTTTTCTCTTCCTTATGTTCCTCTGTTACAGATTCCGAACTAATGAATCCCATGTTCCATAGGAATATAATTTGATTTAAATGTAATTATCTATTTTTATGTTATACGTGATCATAAACGCTCAATTCAAGCATCGATTTCCGTGCGTAAAGTGCGATTTCGCGCACTAGCGCTTTAGCCCACTTTTTATAGCACTAGTGCCTGAAATCGCAATCCACGCACTCAAATCGATGCATGAAATTCGCGTTTGATCACTTATAACATAAAATATCGTATGCAACTCGTGAAATCGCATATCAGGCACTAGTTGCATAATATACTATACTGTAAATACAGATGTATCATTTTCCAGATGTATTTGGAATTTATGTAACTATTTGATATAGATTTTCGATTTCAGTATATTCTATCCGAAGATGGATGAATTGATCTAGAGTGCATTGACATTTGATAACAGATCATGCAATAATATTTTCTCAAAGTAACCTCAAATCAAACAATTGCTTCGAGGTTACTTTGAAAAAATATTATTAAATCTGTACAGGGACAATCACACCAGTCGGATACTTGTCAGTTGATGCTACATTTTGCTGATTCCTCGTGTCATCATCGAAAGAATTAACTGGAGTAATTATGATAGTGTATATGAAAAAAACCCGTGAAAGTGATACATCTCTATTCACAAAAAAAAATAGATAATCACATTTGAATAATATTCCCTCACGGAAAAAATCTATATAAAAAATTCAAAAAATAAGTACATGAAATATTATAGAATATTGACACAGAGTATTACACGGAATATTTCATGAAATCTACATTACAATAAGATGGATCCGTATATTCTTCTGGTCAATCTTTCTTGCTTTCGGAAACAATAATATAACAGATTTGAGGTATCTTTGGTATAACGGATCGAAAGAAGAGATCAAGGACTACATTTCCATAGAAAAAGAATTTCGAAATATTCGATTTGTGGTGGGTGTATGGAGGATTTGAAAAATTTATTCCCGATGTGTCCGTGAAATCTCCTTCAAAAACGTACAAAAGGTTAAGTTTTTGAAATTTTGTTCGAGCAGATCGTTAGAGGAGCTTGAGCGCTTTCATAATTCATGTTGAAAAATTTGAAAACATTGATGCTTGGGCGTTATCTCAGCTCGAGAAAATGGTGTGGTTATGAAAAAACATTTTCGTCAACTTTCTTAATGATGCAAAACCAAAATTATGCAGTTTCGAGGTATATTTGGCATTGCGGATCGTAAGGTGGGATTGAGGACTACATTTCCATAGAAAAAAAATTTCGAAAAATTCGATTTATGGTGGGCGTATGGAGGATTTTAAAAATTTATTCCCGATGTGTCCGTGAAATCTCCTTCAAAAACGTACAAAAGGTTAAGTTTTCGAAATGTTGTTCGAGCAAATCGTTAGAGGAGCTTGAGCGCTTTCATAATTAATGTTGAAAAATTTGAAAACATTGATGCGTGGGCGTATTCTCTGTTAACAAAAAGGATGTGGTGATGAGAAAAAATTTCATTTTTATTTAAATCATTTACCAATAATTCAATCAAAAATTCCAATGTTCATCCATTTTATAATAGAGCAAATGAAAGACACGAGCGAGCGATAGCGAGTGAGTGATTCTGGCTAGTGTGTAATATATTCGTACTACAGAAAATACTACACAGGATTCGCTTTGGACATGCAAAACCCATCATCTATTCGTCATGTTGAGAAAATTACAGGGAATATTACAGAAGATATAACAGTGAGAAATACATAGAAAATTACAAGGAGAATCACAGGGAATATTACGAGTTGCGGGAAAAAAAGAAGTAGTATATTATGCAACTGAGCGAGGTTAGGCGGTTTCGGGACGCAAAACGTTTGCGACCCGAGCGTAGCAAGGGTGGTAGGTTTGCGCGTGCGGAAAAAGCCTAGATGAGCGAGGTGCATATACTATTTTTCGTCTCCAGTGGGAGGAAAGTGCCATTTTTCGCAAACGCCAGGGAGCAAAATTAACACTGCTCCCGCTGGGACGAAAACGTGTTTTTCCAAAAACTATTGTTGAACTGAAAAAAGGTAATATCGACATTATAACTATGCGAAAGTTTAGAATTGAGTATGCTGAATCTACGATTAAAATTTGGTTCCAAAATATTTAATAGTTTTTGAGATTTTTTAATTTGTTGTTACAACTAGGCTTTTTTCAGCAATAAAAAAGGGAGGTTTCTTAAATAGTTCAATAATAAGAGTCGGCTCATTTGAAAGATATCAGGTGGCGCGTTAGCGCCACCGACGACAAGTATGCGCAGCAAGCGCACGAGGGGACGCAACTAGCCATTATATACAGCCCAATTTCGTGTTCAACCTCACTTTTTTAATTATTTTTCTTTTACCGCTGTCCCGCAGTCTTGCAACAGTTATAAGCAAGAACTACGGTCACTTACGATTACTTTTGTCAGAAAAGTTTCATCGAAATAGCTTTAGTTATATTTGAAACTAGAAGTTTGAGTCGACTAGTAGACGAAGTGCCCAGAGCTCCTCAAAATTTTTACACACTTCCACATGTGACGTATATTACGCCCGACTGGTTCACAGCCCAGCGCAAGTCACTCCTCAGCGTAGAGTATATTACGTCCAAGATACATATATGTATATTGATGCAACTGAACGGCTACTGCACTGCGCCCGACTGCGCATGTACGCTCTCGAGTGAGCTCAGCTGTGATATATATATATATATATATATATATATATATATAAATGTAAATGTATATTGTTGCATCCCTGCGGAGAGCAGAGCGGCCAGCTTGGGCCGGCTGACTGCGCATGCACGCTCTTGAGTGAGCTCAGCTGTGAACTGCAGTGAGATCTGCTCGAGTTAGTTGCAGGTTAGTTCGCGCGGTCTGGCGCAGTCCAACGGAACAACATCAAACATCATCAGTTTATATTATGTATATAATATATAAAAGGAATCTCTTAATGTCAGATAAATTACATATTATTATTTTTTAGATTTTGATATAAGAAAGAAAGTTGAATACTGTGGCAGTTTCCATTGTTCTCATGTGCTATAAAGATAGTTTTGGACCACCACCAGAAGGCTGTAAAATTTTTCAATCAATGATTTATATAAGCTTGTGTTAGAAATTGATTCTTTTATAACAGAAGTCAGGCAAGTATCTTTATCCAAATATAAATATTTTAATTGTAGTCCTTACATCTATAAAAGTTTCAAATTGAAGCTGGAAAATTTCAAGAATTCTATAGTTAACAAAATAATTCCAAAAATTAAACGTTTCAAATCAAAAATATCAATATGTAGCCTGCTCTCAGAGAAATATCTAAAAAATGACTGTCACCTGTCCAATGAACGGAGGCAAATTGTTCTGTATCAAAGGATCACTATCTTGCAAAGCCCCCCTGGTGGCGGGAAAACTAATCGGGCATCCACATATATATATTTTTTCTACATACTTACTATTTCACATACTTTCAGTCATCAACAAACTTTCCAAGCTGAATGCTATTGTTGAGATAAAACGTGTTTTTTCACCATACCACGCGCTGTTTTATTTTATTGTTCCTTGTGATAGTGATCACGACTGGAGAAGGAGCAGAGCAGCAAAACGACTGCAGAAGCTGCAGTCGTTATCGGTAATTTAACTACATTTTCTTGTTAGGAATCAAAATAGAATAGAAAGGTTACTCGAGGCTTTATATAGGGAGTTGAAGAAACGGAAATGTATTCCGAGTTTTTTGTTTTATCGAGGAGAGTAGCATTGTAGAGGAGTAAAGATAAAACTTTTCGGTCTACGGATTGAAAGACGCAGAATCTAAAGAATATCTGCATGTTTGTAGGAAGATAAATAAATATATTATATACTAGCCAGAACCACTCACTCGCTATCGCTCGCTCGTGTCTTTCATTTGCTCTATCAAGAATAAAGGGAAATAATGAAATTTTTATTGGAATTATTGGTGAATAATTCAAAGTATCTACGGACGCTTTTACATCAACATGTATCTCACCTATAGGCTATCAAAAATAAGGTCCCGATGTCTGATTTGAGATGTCAATTTTTACCTCATTCCAAAGCTTTGTCTTTGAGGAAGTAAAATAACATGATCAGAAATAGATTTTGTTATGATCATGAATTTTCGTCAAACCTCGAGAAATATCAATGGAAATAAATATAATTTCTACTATATTGCATCTTATTACTATATTGCAACTTAATAACTTTCGCCATGAAAACATGCAAATTTCTCATAAAATTAACGCCCACGCATCGACATTTTTCCATTTTTCACGATGGAAACGGGGAGCGCTCAATCAGCTATATCTATTCGTCAGATCAGAATTTCCGTCACGACGCTGATTCGTAGATTTTTTAACGATTTATGTTGCTCAACTTGCTAAAAGTCAGTTTTCACATATTTCTCGCACACGCATCGATTTTTCCAAAATTCTTCATTTCTTTCAAATATCAAGTATTTTTTTCAAACGAATTCTAACTTTTTACAAATTGAAACACCAAATTTTAAGTACATACTTCACGCCCATGCATCAATATTTTCGTCCATAGAGCAGAGGTAAAGGAAGAACCACAACATGAAATGGAAACGGCTTGCGAAAATTACGATAGCGGCTCGAAATCTTGTCGATGTTGATCAGAAAGTTTGCCGAGGATCATGACGCGGAACGCGTTAATGTAGTTGTACCCTAATTATGTTAAGGGGTAAAATACTCTTGTTATAAGACTTACCAGAAGCGCAAAAACAATTTTGAAAATGTGGGGTTTCGGATATATGGAAAAACTAGTCTTCACCTACAAATAACACACTATATTTATTTCAAGAAATACAAAATGGCGGCATATCAGAACATCAAGAAATCGCTAGTTAACTATATATATATATATATATATATGTATATATATGGGTGATTCTCTGTCAAGTGAGAGAGTGAAAATGAAAAAAAATTCTGAAATTTTTTTTATGAGTTCTAGAAGACTCCATCATGTCCCCTGAATTTTTTCAGAATTTTTTAGACCATATGTCTCATCCTGACAGAGGCTCAAAGTGGTGGAGTTTGTAATATTAGACATTTTTTCAGGACCTTTGACCTCAATTTTGAGCTATTTAGAGATGTTTTAGAGCAAAAACTCAAGAGAACTTTTTTACTGGAAAAATGCCAATTTTATCAGAAAAATTGGTTCCAGGGTCATTGGTAGACATATAGCATTGGTAGACACTTAACTTATTTCCAGGTATAAAACTGATCAAAAAGTGGTTTGATCACCCGCAGCATAATGTGGTACATACCAAAAGAAAGCTTATTTTATTACCAAAATGTCCTGACTAGTCGCAGAGTGCTGCATATGATCTATTTTTTGTAATCAACCAATACATTATGAGAATTAACGAAAATATTGTAAAAATGGGTGACCGCATACGCCACTTATATGTGAACTAAATTTATTAAAAAAGACACGGTTCATGAATTCTCACTCTGGGCTTGGATAATAAAGTAGTTAAAACTTGTATCCAAGTACAAGTGCCACGAAACAATCAAATTCTATGAGAAAACGAGAGTAACAAGCATACTTATAAGTGGCGTATGCGGTCACCCATTTTTAGAATATTTTCGTTTATTCTCATAACGTATTGGTTGATTACAAAAAATAGATCAAATGCAGCACTCTGCGACTAGTCAGGACATTTTTATAACAAAATAAGCTTTCTTTTGGTATGTATCACATTATGCTGCGGGTGATCAAAACCACTTTTTGATCAGTTTTAAGCCTGGAAATGAGTTAAGTGATAGCTATATGTCTACCAATGACCCTGGAACCAATTTTTCTGAAAAAATTGTCATTTTTCCAGTAAAAAAAGTTCTCTTGAGTTTTTGCTCTAAAACATCTCTAAATAGCTCAGAATTGAGGTCAAAGGTCCTGAAAAAATGTCTAATATTGCAAACTCCACCACTTTGAGCCTCTGTCAGGATGAGACATATGGTCTAAAAAATTCTGAAAAAATTCAGGGGACATGATGGAGTCTTCTAGAACTCATAAAAAAAATTTCATTTTTTTTTCATTTTCACTCTCTCACTTGACAGAGAATCACCCATATATATATGGGCAATTCTCTGTGGGATCGAACATGAAAAAATTTGATTTGGCTCAAAATTTTTTTGTAAGTTCTAGGGCATCAAGCCGATTTCCCAGAATTTTTTTAGATTTTTTCGAGCACTTTAACCCCCTTTAATAAATAGGCAAAGTTGCTGATTTTGCTGTTTTTGCATTTTCAGAGGCATTTTCAACCTTAATTTACACCCTGAAAATGACCTCTGAGGCAAAAAATGAATGGGACACTTTTTTCTGCAAATTGCCTGAATTTTATAGAAAAATTATCTCCAAGGTCATTGGAGCACATTAAGTACTCCACATTACCAATTGGAGCCTCTATTTTTGAACCCTGGGAGTTCGCTCGTCAAGCCCCACACCACATGGGTACTAAAAGTTGTCCCAACTCATACCACATACAGCCTATATAGTGAAAAAATGGGCCTGGACTCTGGAAGCTCCCAAAAAATCAATATATTAGCTAAAATAGGGGTAAAAACAGGCTAAAATGACTATTCAAGGGGAGCCTTGTACCGCCAACACTTCCAATTTTTGCAAACACTTGTCTGTGGTATTATTACAATTATCCACTGTAAAAACTCACATTCTATCATACTAATACATATCCTGAGTTGTCAATATCATATTTATATAGATCAAGCATTACTATACTACTTGACGCCACCTAACTTTCAGTAGTTACATGTATTGATGGTCAATATATTGGCTCTATTGTGTTAAAATGTACAAGAAACTACTAATAAAGTACATTGTCATGAATTGCATTCACTCGATAAGAAAGATTAATCCAGAAAGTAAATTGTAAGCTGTGCATTACACGTACACCTTATAACACACTAGGCAGTGCATAGATAACATATGATTTTTTTAATATCAACAAGAAAATGTTGAAGTTCACTAAACATGGGTAATATTCATGAATGTGGGACTCATGAAATCCACTCATATTGTATAAACTGCATAGCTAAGGTCCAAGCAGCTATCGCCGGATGGGCTCAAACTACAACCTCAAGTTATTTACTCATGAAAATAGATAATATGAATCAATCCACTTGAAAGTATGATCACTAGATGCGCAATTTGATAAGGAATTCAAATATACATAGTTTGCCTGTCCAGAAATGAGTTTGGAGCTTCCAAAGTAGCTTTGCATGTCTAAAAGTCTATGGTCGGTAACCTAACCTTTGCCATACATGGGTCATATATATCTCCAGTATAGGCAAGTATAACGTTCACAAAGTGGTTTATAAAGTCATTTAAACACAGGCAAACTATATATATTTGAATTCCTTATCAAATTGCGCATCTAGTGATCATACTTTCAAGTGGATTGATTCATATTATCTATTTTCATGAGTAAATAACTTGAGGTTGTAGTTTGAGCCCATCTGGCGATAGCTGCTTGGACCTTAGCTATGCAGTTTATACAATATGAGTGGATTTCATGAGTCCCACATTCATGAATATTACCCATGTCTAGTGAACTTCAACATTTTCTTGTTGATATTAAAAAAATCATATGATATCTATGCACTGCCTAGTGTGTTATAAGGTGTACGTGTAATGCACGGCTTACAATTTACTTTCTGGATTAATCTTTCTTATCGAGTGAATGCAATTCATGACAATGTACTTTATTAGTAGTTTCTTGTACATTTTAACACAATAGAGCCAATATATTGACCATCAATACATGTAACTACTGAAAGTAAGGTGGCGTCAAGTAGTATAGTAATGCTTGATCTATATAAATATGATATTGACAACTCAGGATATGTATTAGTATGATAGAATGTGAGTTTTTACAGTGGATAATTGTAATAATACCACAGACAAGTGTTTGCAAAAATTGGAAGTGTTGGCGGTACAAGGCTCCCCTTGAATTGTCATTTTAGCCTGTTTTTACCCCTATTTTAGTTAATATATTAATTTTTTGGGAGCTTCCAGAGTCCAGGCCCATTTTTTCACTATATAGGCTGTATGTGGTATGAGTTGGGACAACTTTTAGTACCCATGTGGTGTGGGGCTTGACGAGCGAACTCCCAGGGTTCAAAAATAGAGGCTCCAATTGGTAATGTGGAGTACTTAATGTGCTCCAATGACCTTGGAGATAATTTTTCTATAAAATTCAGGCAATTTGCAGGAAAAAGTGTCCCATTCATTTTTTGCCTCAGAGGTCATTTTCAGGGTGTAAATTAAGGTTGAAAATGCCTCTGAAAATGCAAAAACAGCAAAATCAGCAACTTTGCCTATTTATTAAAGGGGGTTAAAGTGCTCGAAAAAATCTAAAAAAATTCTGGGAAATCGGCTTGATGCCCTAGAACTTACAAAAAAATTTTGAGCCAAATCAAATTTTTTCATGTTCGATCCCACAGAGAATTGCCCATATATATGGCTTTTGATGAAAATTGGTATGCATCGGTTTTTCAGCTCGTTGATCACGAATCCGGCCTAACATATTCAAAATTCAAATTAGATCAAGCCCCTAGGATGGTCGGGAAAAAATTTGATAAAATACTGGATTTCAAAGAAAATTGGGAAAAATAGGTTTTTGAGGTCACTAATTACGAATCCGGCCTCAGATTTTGAGAATTCGAATTAGAGCCTCAAAGATTATTGACCAAAAATTTGAAAAAATATTTAATTTTGATAAAAATTGGTATGCATAGGTTTTTGAGCACGCGGATTACGAATCCGGCTTTAGATTTTGAAAATTCAAATTAAAGCCTCGAAGACTGTTGATCCAAAATTTGAAAAAATATTTAATTTTGATGAAAATTGGTATGCACAGGTTTTTGAGCACGCTGATTATGAATCCGGCCTTAGATTTTGAAAATTCAAATTAAAGCCTCGAAAATTGTTGATCAAAAATTTGAAAAAATATTTAATTTTGATGAAAATTGGTATGCATAGGTTTTTGAGTACGCTAATTACGAATCCGGCCTTAGATTTTGAAAATTCAAATTAGAACCTCGAAGATTGTTGATCAAAAATTTGAAAAAATATTTAATTTTGATGAAAATTGGTATGCATAGGTTTTTGAGCTCACTGATCACAAATCAGGCTCCAGATTTTGAAAATTCGAATTAGAGTCTCTAAGATTGCCGAACAGAAATTTCAAAAGCTACTGGATTTCAAAGAAAATTGGTAAAGATAGGTTTTTGATGTAACTGATTACGAATTCGGCTTCAGATTTTCATAATTCAAATTAGAGCCTCTAAGATTGCCGACCAAAAACTTTAAAAAACACTGTATTTTGATGAAAATTAGTATACATCGGTTTTTGACGTCGTTGATTACGAATCCAGCCTCAGATTTTGAAAATTCAAATTCTAAGATGACCGTATAAACACTTGAGAAAATATTGAATTCTGTTGAAAATTCATATGCATGGATTTCTGAGGTCGCTAATTATGAATCCGGCCTCAGATTGTATCGCGCTTAAACCCTAAACTCTAAAACATCTATTTCGACCGTTACCTAAATACAGAGCCAATTCACATCAATCTCTATAGAAAAAGCTGTATCAAGAGTTATTTTATTTCTTGTCCTGTTTTCTCGTATTCGGAGTTGATGTGCTACACGCATGCGCGCGCGCGTGTGTGTGTGTGTGTGTGTGTGTGTGTGTATTCCCATGTATAATTATATTTCTATTCATGATGTTCCTTTGTAGAAAATAGAATTTGAATAAACACTGTGTCCGTTGAGTTGACGGACTAATCTGATGTTTTTATTAGTCGTTTTTTACTCATTGCAATCTGAGGCCGGATTTGCAATCAGCGACCTCAAAAACCTGTTTATGTTCACCAATTTTCTTCGAAATCCAGTATCTTTTCAAATTTCTGTCGGCCATCCTACAGGCTTGATCTAATTTGACTTTTGAAAATCTCAGGCGGGATTCGTGATCAGCAAGCTCAAAAACCTATGCATACCAATTTCCATCAACCTCAAACTTATCGTTCTTATGTTTCTTGTTCGCCTGCATTCACTATCTATATCTATATTTTACGCGACTCGTCACGTGGTTAGGTCTACACCAATCAAATCACGCGTTAAGACGCTTTACTTTGACCCCCATCACTCTTTATATAAGGATTGATTTTCCCTTAAAAATACGTCTCAAAAGAATTTGAAAATGAAATAATAGCAGAGCTGTTCCGTTTTATTTCAATGGTATCACTTATGATACTATAATGAAATTCTTGGTATATAACTTTCAGTTTATAAATATTGATTATTCCTAAAAAATTTCCTAATATTCCATGAAAAATTTGTAGGTCTAAGTTCTAGATCAATTTTTAATATTCCACGCAAAACTCTTGTAACTTAGTAACAACTTAAATTGTCGAGTTTGCGCGAATCATTTCCTGATTATTTATTATTTTGATTCATGTAATTTTAGGGTGAAGTAATCAACATCAACAGAGGCAACAAGTTAAGGCTCTCTCTCTCTCTCTCTCTCTCTCTCTCTCTCTCTCTGAATGAGTAATTTCAAAAATGGCAGCTCGGAGCGCCCCATAAATGGCAGCTCAGAGCGCCATATGAATGGCAGCTCGGAGCGCCACATGAATGGCAGCTCGGAGCGCCACATGAATGGCAGCTCCGAGCGCCCCATGAATGGCAGCTCAAAGCGCCCCTTCAAACACAGATTATACTTTTTAACCGAGGAAGAAGGAAATTTGATTTTGAATGCTTCTCAATTAAACGATAATCATATTGAAAAATTTCATCAGATTTTAAGCAATCAATTTCCATTCAAACCACAGTCAACCTTGCTAATTCAGAATATAGACCGTATTACACCGGTTATGAAAGGTTCGAGACATTTACAGTTATTGCATAGCTGTGAAGATCTATGTCAAAAATGTTCAGGAGGTCATTGGGTTTGCTGTTATTATGACGGAATAACCAGTTTCATTTATGATTCGATGAATCTGCATAAGTTGCACAATAGTCATGATAAATTTCTGAAAAAACTATTTCCATACTTCGATGAACTTTCTATAAGTTTCCCGAAAGTACAAAATCAAAATAATGCCACTGATTGTGGTGTTTTTGTAATGGCTTTTGCAACGTCTATATGTTTTAACGAAGATCCTGCACAAATTATATATGATCGAAAATCGTTACGACTCCATCTCTATGATATGTATAAGAAAAATGCATTAATGGATTTCCCAAAAATTACAAATGACCGTCATATAGTGAGCGTTGCACAAAGTAATTCCTACAGTATCATTGGCTTACCGAATGGTGATGGAGTTTCTTGCTACGCCAATGCATCAGTGCAAAGTCTCTTTTGTTGTGAATTAATTAGGAAAATATTTTTAGCTAATCCTGAACCTAAACATTCTTGAACTTATTATGGCCGAATTTATTATGGCCCTTTGCACGAAATCAGAAAATTTACGATCTACTATTGAGCATGAATTGACGATAAAACGGATATGTCATAATTGTAATGCCAAATCTAGTCAAACCTTACCGAATTTGATATTGCAATTAGCTTTCCCATCCTCGTATACTAATCTCTCTTTACAAGATATTGTGAATTTCAATCTGAATGAATTAGAGACAGTCGATATCCAATGCAGAAATAGAGGATGCAAAAGTAAAATTCAAGAGCAAACGATGTTACATTCACATGGAAATGTTATAATTTTACAACTCTTGATATTTTCTAGTTATGAAAACGGGCGTGCTTCCAAAAATCCTGACTTAGAATTGTACAATATCCAGAGAAAATTATTGGTAATTAACAACAAGTCATTCGAAATAAAAAGTGCAATATTTCATCACGGCCAATCTGTCAATGAAGCACATTATACTTGTATGTTACGACAAGGTTCGTTCTGGTATAAAGCTGACGATTCGCAGGTTCGTGTGAATCCTTGGCCACTGAAAACCAAAGATTGTTATTTACTATTTTTAGGAGAAGTACCAATGATGATATTAAAAAATTATTCGATGCTAAACAGTACTTCTGTCAACAAGTTTGTAGTAAAAATGTAACACAAACTGCTGATCTTGAAAAACAAGAAAAATAAGGTGTTAAGCGGAAAATGATTGCAGTATCAGATACGAACACAAATGATACTTCTGAGATGTCTTCCAACTTCCAAAATAAAGATAGAGGTGATTCAAAGATTAAGCTTTTTAAAGATCGGAAACAATACTGGCGAGATTATTATAAGCGTAAAAGTTATATACGACAAGAGATGGAAAAAATTGATCATAAGTATCAGTTTGACGAAAAAATGAAAAAAAGAAAAGTCAATCTTGAAACAAAAAACAAAATTAATTTAGTCAATAAAATCAAAAAGAAATATAAAATGATTAACGAGAAAATTAATACCGGAAAGTTATTAAAATGAAAAGAAGAGTATATTCAAAACGTTATGAAAGAGTTGAAAAACAATATAGAAGAAAATGTCACGAGTTCACGGTGTAGATTGCAAGCAGAGAATCTTGTTACAAATTCTATTTATATCAGAGATGATCATATTCGTCAGCTAAAAAAGAACTTACAACATCTTAAAAGATATGTTGAGATAAAATTAACACGTATTTGTAATTTGCCGATTCGGGATAATGAAAAATGTGCTCTCATAGCTCTATGTGGTCACCCAAAACATACTCCTGGATCAGAAGGCTATTTTCCTAATGCCGCGTACAAAGTTCAACTTGTAAATGACAAAATAAAGAATATCACTGGGAAAGAGAATGGCCAATCATGTGAAAATTCGTCGCTTACCAAACCACAGAAAAAATCGTGGGTGTGCACTGAAAATTGTAAGACATTCAATCCTGATTTGATAGAGGATGTTAAAAAATTATTTGAAGATTTAATTGATTTAACGTACTCAAATGGGAGAGATTTTATTAGAAATATTAACAATTGTTCGTTCCGAGATCCTGATACAGTTAAGTTGGGGCACCCCTTAACCCGTTTCGGCCCAGAATGCCACTCGAAGCATGTCGCTCTTCGGTACCTCAGAACTTTTTCTATTCGCGACAGAAAAATTTTTCAGGGACATATTTCGAAAGGTAAAGACTTGCTCTTTCCAATGGTGTCAATTGAATTTGTCTAAAACATCAATAAATAGGCAAAAATACAGTATTTTTACAAAAAAACACGGTTTTCTCGAAACAGCTTTTTTTTTAAATCAAATTTTCAAGGGGTTATGAGTCTGCCATATACCTGGAACCCCAGTAACCGGTGGAATAAATGTCTGAACTTAAAGGATGCATTGTTTGAATATCGATTTTTCTCCCCTGTGCATCCAAAATGGCACCTCAACTGCAAAATTTTTGCAAAAAAACTTGAAAGCTTGTTTATACAAAAATGACGCACTTTTTCTAAAAATTGACAAGAATAAAAAGTTGTTAAAATCACTCAAAGAATACGTTGGAATTTTTTCAGATTTTTTTGAGCAATTTTTTATAATTATGCACTTGTCAATTTTTGCAAATTCCAAAAAATCGTTCAAAAAATTCTGAAAAAATTCCAGCATATTCTTTGGGTGATTTTAAGAACTTTTTATTCTTGATAATTTTTCGTAAAAGTGCAATGTATTTGAGAAAAACAGCGTTGAAGATCAAATTAGAATCCTATTATGAAAAAGTTCAAGGCTTGTTTATATAAAGATGACGCACTTTTACGAAAAATTATCAAGAATAAAAAGTTCTTTACTCGAGCGACATGCTTCGAGTGGCATTCTGGGCCGAAACGGGTTAAAATGTTATGATCGTCCCATATTGTGCTCTCCAAAATTTTTGAAACTTAAAATTTTGTCAATCCATTACTCTGAATTACGAACTATTAGAAGAACAATATATAAGGTAAGACAGTGTGATACTAAAATTGTGAATATCGAAAATGCTTTGAACATTAATGATGTTGCAGAAGTGAGAAGGATCATACTAGAAATGGATAGAATTCATAAGCCGGTAAAGTTGAACGGAAATTATATATGTTTGGATTGAAACAGAACTCAAAGAAAAATATAAGATAGGGATATCCCTCCTTAATACCTATAAACTAAGGAGTTGTGATTTTTTTTAAAAAAAAAACTATCTCGGCTCCAAATTATCGTAGGAAACTCTAGGACCCCGTAATTTAACGGCCAAAGTCTCAGCTTTCGATTGATCTATATCACAATATAATGCGATCGAAATTCATCGAGTTATTCAATTTGTTTATATTAAACAATAGGTATACCATTTTCAGAGCTATTTCAAACAATCGGGAAATACATTTATCTGTCGAATCATGATTGAATTAGATAGTAGCAATGTATATCTTTCAAATGAGCCGACTTTTATCATTGAACTGTTTAAGAAACCTCCCTTTCTTATTGCTGAAAAAACAACAAATTAAAAAATTTCCAAAACTATTGAATATTTTGGAACCAAATTTTAATCGTAGATTCAGCATACTCAATTCTAAACTTTCGCATAGTTATAATGTCGATATACCTTTTTTCAGTTCAACAATAGTTATTGCAAAATCGTTGAATTTGGGCTGTTTTTTGCAATTTACAAAAGAAATTTTCAACCGATTACGATGAAATGTTTCTTAAAATGTTTGTAATGTCAACGCCTACAACTTTTACCAGCAACTTTTTTCGATTCGGTCACTCAGACGTTTGTTATAGCAGAAAAAGTATTTTTAACAACATTCAAAGTGCTGCTATAAACAAACGCAAGCTAAACAGCTGTCCTCTGATATGTATATATATTCTCCACCACTCCCTCCTCACGAATCAATAATAAAATCTCCCCTCGTCGTTATAGTCAAATTTTGGCGATTTTTAAGCTAATTGCACTGGAGTAAATATAAAGTTCGACAGTAGAAGCGGCTGCTTCCACTGCCATTGTCAACTATTGTGTATAGAGCTAACAGCAGTGGTCTCATATGCCATCAGATACATTGGTGTGTTTGTTTTGCACAATTGCCCGGCCATAAATCAACTCGTTCGTTCGCGCATGTCTCTTAGTATGAGTGTGACTGAGACCGAGAATCATTGTAGTTTACATCAGTGAAAGCAGAGATGAAGAGGCGAGGGCTTGGACGAGCTCGCCTGAAAACTGCGTCACAGGGACGCGTAAATAGTGGAGCCGAGAATTCGACCGCGCTTCCGAGTGGGTAATGGCAGCTCTCCCATACGTGCGTGGCCATCGTAACGAAACGATGTGCCGTGGCCGTTAGCCACAGGTTCCGGACGGCTGACAACCGCCCGGGCTCCACCATCTTGAGAATCTCGGAAGAGATCTGGGTCGGGAAGCTGCTAAGCTTACTTGGATCTCGGATAGTGAAAGGTAGAGAGAGGGTAAGGGCCTCGCGTCACGGCGCGTGGCTTAAAAGCGGGCCTCCAGATCGGTTGCTGGGGCCTGCCTCTCTGTTTTGCGCTACCTTTTCCCCTATTGTTCGATTACTCAATAATTTATTCGTATTAATTTTTTAAACTCATGCGCAACTCGTCTTTGAACTGTTTGAGATTTATAAATAAGGCTAGCATTTTAAATTATTTTGTATCTGGTTTTCATTTAGATTACATAAAATTCTTTTTTCCCTGAAGTTGTTAATAAGTGAGTAAACCCTTATTTATTCAAATGTTTTCTCTCGCAATCTCACTTTGAAGTAAATTTAGAATGGTCCACTAAGCCTGATAAACAAATATTAATCGCTTTGTACACAAGAGTTTGACAATGACAGTGGAAGCGGTCACTTCCACTGTTGAATTTTGTAATATGAATTTATTCAAAACTGGCGAGGAAGAATAGTTTTTGTAAGCGATGAATAATAAATTCTATCTGGCTTGGTAGACTATCCGAAAGTGATATTGCGAGAAAAAAATTCCACATGTATGCATATGACTCTCTCTCTCTCTCTCTCTCTCTCTCTCTCTCTCTCTCTCTCTCTCGTGGTGCTTAAGGATGTTCTGGCTACACAGTCATTCCCAAAAGTTAGGTAAATCAGTAAAACGTATTTGAAGAGCTGAGCTGCAACAGATGTTTTCGTATGTGATATGAATAACCGTATCCATAGTTGTAAGGAGGATTTTAATCAGCGTAACATCACATTTGAGCTCGTTTTCATAAGCACGTCTTAAGCTTTTGAATCTGATTATCCTTCAAGTTATGACTTATCCCTCACTGGGAGGATGAAAAACCATTGATAACTTGTTCCACAACCAACCCAGGCATATGATCTTTGCATATATCCAATTATTGGATATTATTCTCCCGTTTTTAAAAATTTCTTCAGATTCTCACTATTCTTTCCATACTTTTCACATAGATTAGAACATAAAAATACTCGAATTTCACGAAACTCCATAAGAGTGCATGTAAATCGAAGTGCTCATATCTTTTTAACCAGCCAACCAGGCTTTCTCAAATTTTGGCTACAACTTTCATATCACAAAATATGCTAATGTACGAAGTTTCAAGTATTTTTCACTATTTTCATTTGTAGCCAGAACATCCTTAACGAAACTCTATCGTGGCGTCAAAACACCGATGTAGTCACGAAGAAATTCAATAGAACCATGTACTGCTTGCGATTCTTTCGTAGATACACCACCGAGATCCTGCGTAGACGCTTATCAATGGCACTGCTGTTCCCTCATCTTGACTACTATTCTGCGGTACACCTTGACGCATCTCAAGAACAAAAACAGAGAATACAAGTACTGCAGAATAGGGCTAAGTTGGGCTGGATGCGCACGGATGTAAAGAGGCAATATTTCATGACTGTACTTTTGTACAAGATCCTGCGCATTCGACAACCGGAATACCTTCTGAGCCTCTTCACTAGGCCGTCCAGGGGTCATGCATCGGAACTCACGGTCCCCAAAATGAGGAACGACTTTGGTATAAATTCCTTCCAAGTGTAAGCAGCACAACTTTGGAACTCCCTCCGCTCCTCAGATAGAAACTTGCCGCTCTTGTCAAGTTTCAAGCGTTCCGTGAAGTTGTATTTCTTAGAAATGACCGAATGACCTCTGATATTTTTAAATATAAGAATAGACGTTATCTGTGTTGACTAGGTTGATTAAACTCTTGATGACCAGTATACTGATACCCTGACACATTGTCTGTGATAATTAGCTTTATATTTATATTTTTACACTGATGAAAAGGATGATATGTAAAAAATGTTTATATGAATGACGTATGATTTTAAAAATGACTGATACTCTGTGAATACCAAATTTGTATTTCGATACAATAAAAATATATCTCTTTCTCTCTCTCTCAATCTATACAAATCTTCTGAGAAAATTCTCCTACGGGAATGCTCCTACGCTCTTCTACGAAACAGAATCTTATCAGTTTGCTCCATATACTTCCCTAGAAACCGTTGCTACGGCAAGAACGGAATCAGTTTGAGGTCCTTATTCAGCGCTTTCGATGGCTGAGGGATATTCAATCATTGTAGATGCTCATTAGCAGCCATTGTTCTTCTATTTAGTAATCGTTGGCCCAAGCGACGGACCGAGCGCGCGTTTTTGTCGTCGAAATCGTTGATTGTGGCACACGGGTCTGTAGGGAGTCCCGCTGGCGCGAAACCGGCAACGCGATTGTCATCTCACGACTATGAGAGTGAAAAAATATGTATGATTGAAATCACCAAATCAAGAATTATTGACGTGTACGTGTTACATATACTATTCTTGAATGTGTGCAGCTCAATTCCTCATACTTGCTCTGTGTTACGAAATAACAGTTTTTCCCATAAGGAGCTTTCTAGAGATATTTGAAAATTTCCTTGGACTTTTCCACTTCACTCAATAATTTGTAAATCTCTTAATTCCTATTCATTTGTAATATCTAATAATTAACAAAATTAAGTCTCAATGTTATATATTCCAGATCATGTTCGAGACCGTGCATTTGCTCTCGTCAGTGACGCTTATTCATCACTTGATATATCTGCTCTCGCAAAAATGACTGGGTCATCAATAGAAGAGTGTCGGAAGATCGCCTCAAGTAAAAGCTGGAACATTGTCGGAGATGAAATTCAGCCACTCAAGAATATCAATAAGCCATCATCAGTCACTGGAGAAACTATTGCTGAAGATCAATTATATAAATTGACCCAATTTGTTTCATTTCTTGAAAATTGATTTATAACTTGATCGAATAAACTCTAATAAGTCAAATCTATCCATGGATGCCACCATGGAAATACCGTAAATTTCTTCTCACCTTTGAATTATAGACTTCAAGCTTCAAAAATCACCCATGAGATTTGAGACTACTTCACAAGGTAATGCATTAGAACCAGGAAGTCCAACGATAAGTGATGATACACTAGAGTAAATTCATCGGTCCTATTTCTAGTTTGAAAACTTGAAGTTATCAATTCTCAATGTTGATATCATTTGATAAACATAGACTGAAAGATTCGAAACAATTGTTACCAAACAATTGTTATTGAATACGGATTTTAGAAAATAGGTTTCCATTTCGTTTGGAATAGCTGGATAGACGCCTAGTTTTCATGCATACTCCTGTATACGGGGCGTTTCGCCACAATCCTCCCAGCACGGTGTGCGAGCGCCAAATCATGCTGTTTTCAACTCGTCTTTACTATGTCAAAATTTGCTTCACAAAATAATCGAATAGGCTATTACAATATAGTGTTTCTTCAACTTTCCAACGGTGTACTCATTTTTCCGAAAATTTACCATTTTTAAAACCATTTTTGAATTTACCAAATTTTCATCTCAAAAAGAATATAAAACATCTCATATCTCAAAAAGTATATTTTTATTATTTTTTCCAATCATTCCACTCGAGAGCTGAAGATTATTCTTGTAGGAAAAGATATTTTTCAAACAGTGTTCGAACGTTTTTCTCTAAGAAATGGAACTTCGAAAAGTAGACGCAGCGGTACTTCAGCGCGCGGCCTGCACGAGCCCCAGAACATGCAGTTTTCAACTCTTCCCAACGATACTAAAATGCATCGGCGTAAATTTTTGAACGAGCTATGCCGATGGAAATTTTTGTCAGCTTTCCAACGGTAATATTAGTTTTCCCGAAATTTTCGATTTTTGTTCGGAAAAAGATATTTTCCAGAGAGTTATCAAAATATTTCGTTTAAAAATAGAACGCGCAAGAGAGAGTAAAGAAAACGTTCCTGTCCGACTACTTTTAACAGAGACGGAAGATGATACATAGAGAAAGACTTGGAAGCAAAATTGGTATAAACTGCGTAAATTTTTAGATATGAGATATTTTAAAATTCATCGGCTTGAAAATTGACAATTTTTAGAAAACTGAAACTACCGTTGGGCATGTGGGGATTTGGCGCTGTGTTGCCTGAGCTCCCACAAGCTCTGCGTGTTGGGCTAGGAGTTGGGCCAAGTTATTAATCAGTGTGATGTTAAGTTGTCTCTCGCTTCCAACTGGAAGCCGACCGCTCAGATTAGCTGCCTGAGCTACTCTGGCGAGCGGATGCGCGCTCGCTCCGCTGCCCGCTTCACACCGCTAAGCTCCGCCCCCTGCGCCTACGTCACGCATCGGAAGAGTCGGAGCTGGGCTGGTTTCCAGCACATGGTCGTCACAGTGTTCCCCCCCAATGACAATCCTGGGGTGAACAATACAAAAATGCGCTGATTTATTTACAGGATTGTTATTCCTTAATATTAGTGGCGCTGAGAGGTGTCAACGGTATTCCGGTCGCTTAACAAATTAAAATTTAAGCAAAAGCTTTACGCAAAAGCACAACATCTTAAAAGTATTCTAAGATCTTAAAAATAATGGAGAAACTTAACCATAACGCAACAACTTGTTAAAAAAATATAACAACTTTCATTTATCATCTGATGTGCTAATTTAGCACGTATTACTTGATGTGTGGAATCACATTTTTTCTTTTTGCAAAATCACAATTGTCGCATTGAATCACATTATTCATTGATCACTTAAAACTAGTTAATATTAATTCAATTCAAGGGCACTCTGGTATCCTTAACTATAACTGTTAATTGATCTGGAGCTTGCCGAAACCAAATGCCTGCATTAGTTAACTTTTTCTGCAACAATATATCAAAATCGTACTTGCATTTTATCAATGTTAGCATGAATCTTGGAGAAGAAAGCAAGAGGGCACTTAATTGTTCCAATTTAATGGTTTTATTCTGCTTATTCTTTGCAGACATGTGATTCAACACCTCCATCTCCTCCAATTCCCATGACATGATTGTCTCAAAAACCTTATCTGTGAATTGACTATGACTGAATTTAAGCGTTCTCAATAGCAAAGAAGGCTCCACCGAAAATGGAGAACACAACATGATACCTTGCAAGTTCAAAACTGTTAAGCATGGGCAATTAACTATGATTTTATTTAACACAGATTCCATCGCTTGATTACACAGCTCCACAAAAAAAAAATAAAAAATTGAACCAGAGACTGGACCACCCAACTTCTATGTATTTTTGGCTGCTGAATCCGAATCCGAGGTCCGTTTAGCTCCATCACCCCTGCGTTTAGCTATAACCTCAAAAATATGGCGGACGACATATCGATGAAATCGATATTTTGCAAAACAAAAAATTCTATTTTATTCTACATGAAAAAATAAAAGAAAACTGTCCTTAGCGATTTTCCGATTCGTCGCATACTTTTTGGGTAAAAAAATTCAGAAAGTTTGACGGCTAGTGGGCCGGATTCAAATTTCATAATTTTATGAATTTTTCACTCGTAAACTATGTGACGAATTGAAAAAACACCAGGACCAGTTTCTATCTAATTTTTCACATAAAATCTGAAAAAAATTTCTGTTTTGCAAAATGATGATTTAAAAATTTTTTTTTGAGGTTATGTCTAATCGCAGGGGTGATGGAGCTTAACGGACCTCGGATTCGGATTCAGCAGCCAAAAATACATAGAAGTAGGGTGGTCCAGTCTCTGGTTCAATTTTTTATTTTTTTTTGTGGAGCTGTGTTATTAGTCAAATCTAAATGTTTCAAGGTATTTGAAGTATAAAGTTCTGGACTGACGTCATCTCTGCGTGAAAGCATTCTTTGCTTTGAAAACGTGAAGCAAAATGTATCCATAACGTTCTGTCCCCAGAGGACTGCCTCTATAACAAATTGAAGCGAAAGTTCCAGACCAGTACTCTCACAATCCACAAGCTGCAGTGCGCCACGAGACGCGTGATGTCTTCAGCCAACAAGCCACGCGGCGTTTCGACGGCCGCGATTTTCTGTTTTTGCTCTGGCCTCATCGCGGCGCTTGAGCTTTGCTCTTTAGCTGCGGGCTTGTACGCAGCCTCGGGCAGCAAGCATTGATCTGGCGGGGGCGGCGGTCTGTAAGTCCGTTCCGCGTCCAGTAGATATTCTACACGGCGTGCTTCTAGTAACAGAGAGTCCACATCCACGACTTTCTCTCGGGGTATGAGTCTCTGTAGTGCCGGCAATAGGTTCCGATACAGCAGGTCTAACTGCTGTTCCAGTGGCCACTGCGGATTCAACTTGTCTAAAATTGTCAGCAGCCGAAAGATGTAATCGCGCGCTGGCTCTTCGGGGCCTTGCGTGCGACGTTCCGCCTCGCGCACAAGTCTGTGCTGAAAGTGCTGATCAATGCCATAGCATAACCTTGCCGAGTCGCAAAAATCTGGCCACGTACGCCACTTGTGCCTTGTACGTCGTGCCCACTGTAGCGCAACACCTGACAGCAGCTCCGTCAACCCGTTGAGCAACTCAGTGTCATCAAGGTTCGCCGAGCCATTACACTCCTCGACGCGTTGGATGAACTCCTCGATGCTCATCTCGTTTAGCTCGCCCGAAAATCGGAGCTTCCACGCGCGAACCGTCCGACCGACGTCCACGACCGTGCCGTTCGCGAACGTCCGCCGAGAGCCTGAAAGCCAACCGTATGCGTGCGCATTGGGATCTCCCCCCTCCTAGGCTGGGCGTAACGTCGAGTCGCTGACGTTTTGTTGGCGCGCCACTGTCGGAATATTCGCAGGCTTGGTCGGTGCCGCTTGTTTTGTCGCATTCGCTTGCGATTCTTCGGACGCGTTAAAGTAATTTATCGCAAATGTATCTTGTATATTCACGTTACGCTTCGGCGCTCTGTTTTCATTCGCGGATTGTCCGTTTGGCCGCTGTACGTTTGACATATCGAGCGTCTGTTGCGCGTACGTCTGCGCTCCGAGCATTGTCGTACTGTGCGCCAATCTTTGTTGCTGCCTGCGTTCTTCTTGCAGGCGTTTGCGCTCCAATTCTACTTCTCTTCTTGCTTCCTGTAATCGTGCGATTTCTGTCGCAATCGCGCGCGGTATTTCCTGCACCTGTCCGTTTAGCGTGCACGGTATCGTGTCCACCGACGCTGTACTAATCGCTGGCAAACTGTATATCGTCGACGCATTAGCTGTTGTGTGTGTTGTCACAACTGGTTGCATCACGAACTCTGTCGCCGATGCCGACAGTCTGCTTGAGTTCGCCGTACCGTAGGCGTCGTCCTCAATCGTGTTTTCGTTTGTCGCATTTGTCCGCTCAACCGTTAACGCGTTTTCGGTATCGTCCGGTCCCCGTGAGTTCTCACGCTCTTCAATTATTTTCGACACCGTCCTACTCAACATGTTCGGCGCGTGTGTCCTTCCGAGCTCTTCGGTGAACTCAATTAGTGCATCATCTCTATGCGCACGCAGTGCTTCTTCTGATTCGCACACCGTATTCTCTACGAAGTCGCTTACGGTGTACTCGCCCATCAGTCTGCGCATTAGCCGCTGCATCATTTCGCGCTCTGTTCCCGTACTGTGTAGTTCGAGCCGTTGGAGCGCTTCCTGAAAGCCCTCGTGACTTAACGTGGTGATCCATGTCGTCAGATCAACGTATTCGCTGTTAAAATCGATGCTACTCACCATTTTCTTCCGGTTTTTCTTTTGTCGAACTTAAGAAAGACAGTCGCACGCTGGTACGCCAAATTCGCTTTACACTGAGAGAAAAAAAGGACGCGAGTGGCGCCGCCCCGAGCGCGGCTGCCGCACCGCCGGGGGGGGGGCTCCTCACGGCCCTCGCGCGGGGAGCTCTCGGCTCCCCGTGAGGCGGACGCCAGGCGCGGTGCGTGTATTGCGCGGTGCGAATCTGCGCTCAGCCGTAGGTTTGTTATGCTTATGATGACAGTTCACTGTTTGAAATTGTTTCTACATCAAAATAACCTGATGAAATATGATTTTTAAACATATTATAAGTGTTTTGAACCAGAAAAATTAGAAAAATATTCATAGTGGGTAAACCCCTTGAGGAGGGATATACAGTTAAGACGAGAAAAAAAACTCATTCTTGAAAATCGTATTTCAAGGTTAGTTTTTATTCAAATCAATCGAAAGTTTTTGACGATTATAAGTGTAGTATACAACTACATGTAGTATACAAAAATATTTTTTTTTTAATTTTTTTCAACAAAATGGAGTCCGTTAGATAGCGTTGAAAAAGTTGTTCTATTTTGCTTGTGCCGGCTTTCCTGGTCGCAATTTTGATTTGAAATCAAAAAACCAAGAGATTTTACATTTCATTTGCACTTTTGGCGTAAATTTTTCGAAAAAATAAAAATTTTTCCCGCCATTTTATCACATTTTTCCATATTTAATAATAACATATTACAATAATGTTTTTAATTCATCTAGAAGGTAATACTATAATAAAGAGATCCTATAAGTTTCAGCTCAATCGGATAATTAGTTTTCGAGTTATCACCGGGTTTCAGGAGCGTATTCTACGGGAAATTTACTAAGTTTTGATGCAAAACAAAAATTGAATTTTTTGGTCATTCTAACTGTATATCCCCCCTTGATAATGTACCAAATAAACAAAAATTTGATAAAATTGATAAAAAAGCCCGCCAGTACAGATGAAAACTGAATAATGTCATCATAACAGGCCAACGGCTGATGCGCAGGTATACGCAAAACGCATCGCTATGAACAGCGCCGGGCCCTGTCGGCCGTGCCGCGGGGAGCCGAGAGCTCCCCGCGCGAGAGACGCGAGGAGCCTCGCTGCGGCGGACGTCTGGCCTCTCTTTCTTTTCTCAGTGTACGGTGGCTTTGGATTCGTTGTCGCTTGTCTCGCTTTCTTATTCTAATGCGCAATCGCAAGGAGTCGTATATTCAAATCCGCAATATATCTATATAACTCGTTCACTATTGTTTTAATTCTATTTTATCACGCTCCTTTCGGCAGTGATGTACGAGCTGTGTGCGTGAGTCGTATCAGTAAATTCTCTCGCTTGAGTTCTCAACGTCCCCAAGAAATCTCAACTTGATTGAGGTTCCTTGGCTCAAGCGGAAAAAATTTCACTAGTCGCCAAACTTGCTTAAACTTTACTTAAAAAAATTTTAAATTCCTTGTAAGGTCTTGTTTCACACACTAGTAAATTGTTTATGTCACTGAATCAATTTTCCTTAATTTACAAAAATAACACAAGGCAATCCCTTGTTGTCGTTTGAAAATAATTCCCCTTGAAATACTTTCCCCACTCTATAGTGTCGACAACCCTTTCAAAGCTTATTTTGAAATGTGTGAAATTTCTGAAGAAAATCTGTAAATCAGTACAAAAAAAAATTTTGACTCACACGCGAAACTCGTATTGAGTGTGTGCCTCAATACCTATAAGTAAATAACATTCTAAAATATAGTTCTTGAACTTATTTCCGGTTCGACAACTTTGTCGAATTATAAATAATTAATTTAATCGATGACGGCGAAAAAGGGCTTATTTTAATTCACTACGTCTTTACGAGTCGCCAAATTAATCACTATAATCGGAAACGAACGTTATTTAGGCTCCGTATGCCTTCGCACGCTGTGTGTTTCGATTCCGTATCGGCGCGGCGGTGATGTCGCGCTGCTGTTGTCTCTCTCTCGCGCTCTCTCTGTCTCTCTCTTACCTTGTATGGCGGCCGCTATACAATTAGGGATGTTTGCTGGGACAGGGAGACCTCACGGTACAAAGTACCCGTGACAATATATATATATATATAGATCTATATCCATATATGCATATACAGTCATATGCATACATTTGACTACACATATAGCTCATTCAACTATGTTATTTCATAAGAATATTCCATTTTCAGAATGTACCATACACAAAAATGAGTAAAACAAAATCGACTCTACAAATTTGTAGGAAATTTTCTTAGCTTTAGATTAGTCACATCAGAATTTCGCTAAGTATCTCCGAACGCTCGGTATTTCATTTTGATCAAAAAAAGTCACTTTCGTCCCACTGCGCAACGCCTCAAATTACGCCATAGGAGCAGTGCTAAGTCAAGTAAACGAAGAAAAAGAAGAACACCCAATAGCGTAAATGTCCCGAACTCTTAATGAAGCAGGAAAAAATTGCTCTACTACGGAAAAGGAGTGCTTAGCAGTCGTATATTCCGTGCAATACTTCAGACATTATTTATACGCCCAAGATTTTATCATAA
The DNA here is from genome assembly GCA_020882685.1 of Aphelinus atriplicis. Lineage (NCBI taxonomy): Eukaryota > Metazoa > Arthropoda > Insecta > Hymenoptera > Aphelinidae > Aphelinus > Aphelinus atriplicis. Next base: position 2,830,624 of record JAJGQD010000006.1, read on the forward strand.
TCGGAGACCATGAACCTTTAACTTATATCAAATTATTTAAAGATCCAATGAGTCGATTGAACAGATGGAGGGTTAAATTACGCGAATATAATTATACCTTCAAATACAAACCAGGTAGACTCAATTCCAATGCCGACGCCCTTTCACGAAACCCCATCGATGACACCCGGAAATCACCCCCGAAAGAACAAGAAGAAATAAATAAACCTTAAGTACGTATGCTGCCTATTGTATCCAAACCTACTAAAACTCCATGAGCCCGCGCCAAAAAGGCCCGAAGCCTAAGCGAAGCCAGTGGCCCCGAGTCCATTTCAGTCATTGAAGAAGTAAAGAGGGAACGAGGCAGATCCATAGGCTCCAAAATCCGACCCCCAACACCCCCAGTAACGGGCGGGCAAGCAGACTTAAATGCAAGTATAATTGCAAAAAAGCTAGCCCTCAGAAGGAGAGAACCAATTAAAATTGCTACTCTCGGTCCTGTTACCCAATCAAATACTACTAGCCAAGAGACGACTGAATTATCTACCGAAGTAGATAGTGAGAGTTGCTCGGAAAAATTCTCGTCAGAAACAGTAGGAATTCCACTCCCACTCAAGGATAGAGCTCTTCTCCCCGAATTGATTCAGCCTTCAGAATCAACTGAAAGCGACACCACCTTCAGTGATTCTAACCTAATATCTCGATGTGCCGGAGAAAGTGAGTTTGACGACGTGTTTAATGAAACCACGGAACCCGCAGATACGAAATCAAAATCGATAGAAAATTTGGACTCTCCTGTCTCTACCGAAATGGATAGAGTAGACCTATTTTCCAATCTACTATGCAGCGCTCTACGGGACAACAATAGAATGCAAATACATTTATAGATGCGGAGTCCAATTCTTTATCTACTGATAAGATACAGCATATTAAATCAAGCCTCCTGCAAGGTACCTTTTGGTGGGACTCACTCGCGGAGAGAGACCCAGCGGACTCTCCCTATGATCCGGAGGATTCAATCCTTCCACCGAGGAGCAGCTCCGCCTCAGCCTCCCCAGCTAAGGAAACTGTGGACGAGGAAATAATATTACAATGGAGAGAAAACCGAGAAATGTTACCGCGCGCGAAATCTCCGATACTGAAACACAGAGCTCGTTCGTCGTTAATCCCTACGGTTAATCCCGATGACTCTCCTCCCTGTAAAATATCGGATTGGCAAGACTTATCCACCATACATCAAGAGGATAGTGAAGAAGAAACCGACTCGGAATCCGAAGCAAGTACGGAAACATGTTGTCCCCCCTCCCAGACAACCTCAGAAACGACGCGTGACTTTCAACGAGTTACCTCATACGATAACGCCAAGAGATTCACCCAACGCTGATGTTAATCCGCAGAATGTTAACCCCGAACTGTCCGTTGCGGCACATGGATTAACAGCTACTTCCTTCCACTCTCCAGAAATTAACGAAGCAGGAGACTCAGATGGGTAACTGCCACGGTAGCACTAAAATTCAACCCGAAGTTAAAGCGACCGCTACTCTAAAATCTTTGCAAATATTAACTACGAGAGAATCCCTGACTTACCTCAAGGATAATATAGTTCATTTTATATCGGAAGATGTAAAGTTGAATTCGGTTAACAATAAATTTTTAACCGATATATACGCTATATCTTGCGAAGATCTCATGAAACAGTCACCTAAACTTGGTGACACAATAATTTTTAAACATCGAAATAGGTATATTTTAAGCCTCGTCGCTTGCGAATCCCCCAACATCGATATTTTGCCCTCAAATCTAACAACCTATTTTAAAAATTTAGCATTAGTTTAAAGTTTCCAAAGCCGTCAACTGGCAAACTAAAGAGCCAATGGTAATCACTGATACTCCTCAGTAGGTAAGTATTTTTGAAAGTCGCAGTCGACACGATGGGACCGTTTCGAACCACCACCAGCGAGAACAAGCACGTTTTGACCATGCAAGGCCTATTATCCAAGTTTTGGATCGTCGTCCCCGTATCCAATATATCTGTAGTAACTGTCGCTGATGCTATTGCCCGAAACTTAATATCTCTGTTTGGAGTACCAAAGATTATCATCAGCGATCGGGGGACCAGCTTCAAAAATAAACTATTGGCAGAATTTGCCAACATCTTTGGGTTCAAACTAGCCACTACCACAGCCTATCATCCACAATCCAACGGATCGCTAGAACAAAGCCACTCACTACTAAATAGTTTTCTACGAACTCGAGCAGGAACTCAATTAGATTGGGATCAACTTGTCCTTTTTGCCATACACGAGTATAACACTTCGGTGCATCAAGCGACCAATTTTACTCCATTCGAAATCGTTTTCGGCCGAACTTGCAGAACTCCCGAGAGACTATTAACACAACTACCTAACGAGTACGAATCGGAAACATATCACTCATACCTCAGAAATTTGATAGATAGACTTCGAGAAATAAAAGATATTGTCCGAACTAACTTGATTAACGCCAAATGTAAATATAAAAAGGATTACGATAAAACCGCGAAACCACAGATTTTAACCATCGGTATGAAAGTTTACGTGAGAAAGGAAGCTCGCAAGGGCAAGCTAGATGTATTTTTCAACGGAACTTTCACTGTAATAGAGATACTGTAATAATGACGTACTGATTAAATCTCCTAATGGGAAGATCACACTCATTCACATGGACAGAGTAGAACGAGCTTACGAATGAAATCTCGTGAATTTTAGACACTCGAAACCTCAAACTATTTGATCACAGCATACCGTAAGAATAAAGTTGCTAGAAGATTTCTTCCAGCGACCCATTTGTTTAAATAATTTTCTAAACCATACATGAAGAGACATTTTTTCGCCTGAAAAAAATCTTTTCTAAAAAATTCAGCCATTTTAAAGACTATTTTATTCATATGAAATTTTTGAAATCATGCTTAGTTTTCCCGGAAAAAATTCATAAAGTCGGAAAAATCGCGATTTTTAGATTTTTCAATTGGAAAAATATACGTGAAAAATAAGTTTTTTTAACATACGTATCGTAAACTACAAATCTTAATCTTCAAAACCATCTGTTCCGAATTGAAATTGTTTGGAGGTGAACATGTGTAATTTTCTTTTATACAATGCCATTTTCTCCCAACGCCCCATCATGCCACATGAAATGTGAGAATCAACTCACGACGAAATATGTTGTTATTAGGTATCAAAAAGTATTCCCACTGACAGATCGATACTGGAATATATCACATGATGGGTTTTTATGAAAATTTAACGCTTTTGTTTATAACAATTCTATGAAGAATGTATACAAATTTGGATTTTCGAATTGAAAAAAATTATTTCATAGGGATCAATCAATTTTAAAATCATTTTACTCTTGTGAATTTTTCAAAAAAATACATAAATTTTCCGGAAAAAATTCATACAGTCGGAAAAATTGAAATTTTTAATTTCTCAACTCGTGTGACAGCCTAACACTCGTTCGCCGGCTTTCACCGGCGACTCGTGCAGGCTTGTCACACTGGTGCGTGAAATCACATTCCACGCACTAGTTGCATAATATACTATTGTAGCATTTCTAAAGCTGTGTCTCCTTTGAAATAAATTGGAAAAAGTCTCCCTTCCACAGATTCCCAACCACAATTTGTCGATTCCTTATGCGGAATATGCGAAAGATTCGCGTGCATCCACTCGTTACTGTGCCAAGATGCACGGGAAATATGTTGTAACAGATTGGCCTCACAAGGTGGAAGACGATCAACCGACGAACTTTTCTCTAAGGCTAGTTTATACCGAAGAGTATTTATGGAACAATCACCGTATTTATTTTTTGGATCATATAATAATTTGACAAATTGCATTGTACAGCGTAAAGCTTCTGCCTTGTTTAGAATTCCATGTAAGTTAATCAGATTTCCATATACTTCAGTTAGTGTTTCATTACAGCAAGAGAGAACTGTTTTTTTTCCTATAAAATGAAACTGAGATATGGTATCACACCCGGTTAGAGCATGTATAACTGGAAGTGATCTGCAAAAATGTTCTCCGTGTATTGCTGTTAATTTACTATACAGTGAATGTATAGGAATATATCGCCTCAAATCGGTCACAGGGGTTATTTTACTTGTGTAGAACCATACGTTAAAACAGTTCTGCATACCAGGATAATGAGATAATAAAAGAATAAAAACGTCTGTATCTACGCTTTCAATAATGATATTATTTACAGCATACATCTTTGTACATTCCACAGCATGAAATATTATACGTGTATCTGCTTCTCTGTGATTAGCAGATGATGATTCTGCATTGTTTACACATGTAGCATTAATTAATTTTGTTATCGATCTATCGTTATAACCACCTGCCAGTATCAAAGTCTTATCATTTTCATTCAGGATATATTCTTCAAAATATTCTGCTAAATAATTACTCAAAAACAGGCAAAGTGCTTTCTTGTTTTTATCACTAGAAAAGATACCATCCCAGGATGGAAGTGAACTTGTGCTTGTTACGTCAAATGTTTGATGATTGTTAGTGCCATAACGAGAGAGTCTTTCTTGATACTTTGGAATCAGTTCTCCTTCATCATATCGATCAAAAATATAATGTATTTCATCAGTAAAGTTAAATCGAGAAACAAGTTTTTGAACAATAATATCTCCGGATTCACCAAATGTGCACAATTTAATATTTGATAGGGAACGAATCTCAGCCATTGCATCAATCAATATTACTGTCGAAGAACTTTCTGAAGTTGGTTTAACTTGTAAGCAATACACATGTTTTTCCATGCTATGCGTAAGATTTGCTTTGTTTTTTTTTCTGAAGTGGCCATCGTTATTAAATAGAGATGAAGGGACTGCTGTTATTGGATAACTCAATACCAATTTAAGATTAATATCTCGTCTTCTTTTCGCTAGTGTGTAACGTGCCTATCGGTGTTAGGTGCATTTTGGCATTTTTTTCACGGTCGCCAGATATACTCACGGTATATCAATATTTTATAAAACATCATCTTTTAAAGAAATTGCCATGTCTCGGATTCATCGAATTAAAGTTGCAGGATTTCGTACAGGACACCCACTTACGTAGATTGTATGTGTGTGTATTAAGATTTGTAAGTGTAAAAATCGTGTATTTGGCATGAAAACACCGGCATTGGGCAATGAACCACAACGCTTGGTTTAACAGCCGTGTCACCTAGCTTGGCCCCTTCCAACGCGTGGTTAGGCCAGCCGGCTAATATGTGTGTGTAATGCACTCAAATGCAGCATCACTTCCTACAGGAGGTTAGATGCTTCGCAAGTGAGTGATTGTAAAACGCTACTGCCAACATGTGGTTAAGCGTCTGTGATTTTAATATGGTTCGGTCTTGGTAAATGATTACGAAAAGATTGATTAAAAATAAAGATACTCGTTTATTGAATACTACGAAAATCTCTTTACAAAAATGTTACAATTAACGCGCAAGTATAAGATTCGCGGCCGCTCGCAATACATGATGTTATGTACACGCGGAGACGATCGTATTCCGATACGCGCTCTTCCGATGCTCGCGATAGAATGCCCCGTTAGCGGACGGCGGCCCTTTATATAGTCTAACGCACCATCGCAGGGTATCGCGTTGACTCGTTTTTTAGCTTACTCATTTGATAAATGCCGATAAACGTCACAGTGTGAAGTCGCACACTGGTTCCTTAAGGGTCTATAATCGAGATATTTACAGCTGCTCTCATAGTTCGTTTTTTACGAAGTTCACTAATTTTGATAATTTGTTGACTCTAATTATGCAATAACTATTGTCGCTCTACATACGCGGGTTCGCCGCCTATCAAAGTCTGAGAATAATGCCAATCGCCTAATGTCGAGATATTTTTGTCAAGTTAAATAATTTATAACAATCAACTAATTGTTTATAATTTTTGGATATCCTCATCTATATTTAATAAAAGCTCAACATTAGACAATCAAGGCATGAGTTCTCTTAACATACCCGCAAACCGTTTTTCATTTCGTAATAAATCAATGGTACAATTCATGTTAACATAATTAATCAATACGCTGTTAACATTGTTTATTCGCGACGTAATAATTCCTTTTTCATATTTCAACTTGTATTTGATTCTGGAGATCATGAACTAATGTCTATTGTAACGTTTTTGTGGAAAATATAATATAAAAATAATTAACAATAAACAAATTACGTTATTACATGATACGTTACGCTTCATACGCATATCTCCACATAAGGGTCTCAATGTTACTTAGGCAATCTCGAATTTAGCTTGAATCATATTTTTGCACAATAAACTACGCCACAAATGCAGTTAACAGATCGCGTAATTTGTTGACTCGTATAGCGAAGTATCTGGTATGTCTGGATAGTTCGTTCTTTTTCTACTGATCCCGTAATAATGGCGTCTCGAGCCGTATGTTCGCATAATTCGATTTTTCATCATTCTACGCATCATTTCATTATCATTTACATTTTCATATTTTTTCGCATACGGTTAGATATATCTATATATATACGTTTTGAATCTACCCGACGATTCATGTATACCGCGTCACGCGCGTGCAGGCGCATATATGTCGTACGCGATCTTATAACAAATACTTTCATGCTCCCTTCAACCAATAATTATTCAGCATCATCAAACAGTTACATGCTAAGGGCTTGAGTTGCCCTTACAACAGCCCCCCTAATAAATTTAGACAATTATCTGTAATTAATTGGATACGATTTCTTATCTCCCCGAATTGAATAGACAGTAATTATTGTTATTCGAATTAGGCATTTGTAGCCCCCCTCCCCGAATTAAATTTACCATATATATTCTCAATAATAACACATCATTTTAAAATCATGGAAGATAAAAGAAATTTTTTAATCATCTGTTGAAAAGCGCATGAAAGTTGTCCTACATCGAACAATTTAAAACTTATCAAGACTAAGAATCGCAATTTGATAATAATTTACTTCAGTATTTGTCCGCGGCTATGTTTTTGTGGAGAAAATCATTCTTCAGAACGTATTTCTTCATGGCCCTTTTATCATTTGAGTTTATCTTACTAATAATTTCCTGCAGGTAGTCATCCTTTTCTTGTTTCGCAGCTAAATTTTGAAAACGTTTCACCAAATCTTTGGATGGTTTCCCAGCTAACACACCAGCCATCATGATCTCGTCCTCATTCTTTGGATATTCATTGAAGGGGCGACTGAGAAAATCCGCCATTTGATTCTTTTTTCCAGTAATATATTCAGGAAGTATATTATAATCTTGAATGCCGAGACACCATCGTCGTAGTCTCGAATTCGAAAATTTGCACGATTTCAGGAACTTGAGTGCTTCATGGTCCGTGCGCAGTTGAATTTCTTTTGCTCCTCGCAAATAGTCTTTAAGACGATCGATCGACCACACGATCGCGAGTAATTCTCGTTCCGTCGTAAAGTATGCGCGCTCTGCGCTTTTCAATGTTCGGCCGACGCACATCACGATCTCTTCGTCCCCTTGCTCATTTTTTTGAGATAGCACTCCACCAATAGCGTATGCACTAGCGTCGGTGGTTAGTATATATGGTTGGTTGATATCCGGAAATCGCAAGACGATTTCTCGTTCAAAAATTTTTTTTATCGTGACGAAAGCTCGTTCATGTTCGTCCGTCCATATATATTTTTCATTCTTTGCAAGCAACTTGTACAGTGGAACTGTAACGTGCGCATAATTCTTAACAAATTTAGTGTAAAAATTTACGAAGCCCAGAAAACTCTGTAATTCCTGTACGTTCTTTGGCTGAGTACATTGTTTAATTGCTTCTATTTTGCTCACTTCGGTTTCAATACCTTGAGTGGTTAAACAATGTCCCAAGAACTTAACTTTTTGTTTAAAGAATTTAGATTTTGCAAAGCTTACAGTCAATCCATGTGCTGCAAACCTTTCAAATATCATCTGAAGATGTTCCATATGTGTACTGTAATCTTTCGATAATATTAATAAATCATCGACGAATGCCAGTAAAAAATTGATAAAAATCACGTATTACAGTATCCAATCCGCGGATTAATGCTGCACTGCTCGTTTTTATCCCGAATGCTGCAACGCAAAATTCATATACTAATCCATCCACTTTGAATCCTGTGTATTTTCTACTTTCTTCGGCCAGAGGATTTGCCAGAAACTACTAGTCATATCGATACTAGATATGCAACCAATTTTCATTGCAAGTTTCAAAAAATCTTCGACACCAGGAGGTGATTCATGATCATCGACGAGTCTCTCGTTTAATTTCCTTGCATCCAAACATAATCTAATTGATCCATCCTTTTTTATTACAACAGTAATTGCATTAATATACGGTGTATTTGATCTGCGAATAATACCGAATTTGATCATTTCATCGAGTTTTTCTCTCACTTTTTCTCGATAATTGATCGGTATTCCGTATTGTTTCGCGAAGAATGGGCGTGTATCTTTTAGTTCTAGTTTATGAACATATGAATTAATTAACCCAGGTCTTTTTTGAAATATTTGGCGATTGTTCCATAAAAGAGAAAAGAGTTGAGATCGCTGTGTCTCATCTAATCCATCGCATTCTTCGATTTTCTCAAGAATTTCCTGTCGCGTTATATCAATGTGCGATTCAGTATCTTGAGTCAAATGTGAATATTCTAGTCTGTTACAGAAGTCTTCGTCTTGTGTCGACTCTATCGTAGCGAGTTCGATGATTGAATCTTCTATTTGTAAAGACAATGAATTATATTCTTCTTTGAACAAATACGTATCTACGTATGGAATAACTCCGTCTTTTTGGTCAATTCTTAAATCAATTTCATTCGACCGTGAATCCATAATCATGCCTAGATTTTTATATAAATCATAGCCCAGTATACAATCTTTAATTAGTTTAGGAACAATTATGTATATAATTGATGCAGTAAGATTATCGAAAGTCGTATTGATCATTATTTGGTATTTCAACCGTGCTGATTTTGTGCCAACTGCACCTTTGATTACTTTACCCGCAATTGGTAACATTTTACAATTTTGAAAGTATACACGATTTTTTTCAAAGAATTCTTCGGATATTGCCGATATTTCACTACCAGTATCCACTAAACAGCTTACTTTGCATTTTTCGAGCAGTATTTCGATCTGTGGACATACTTGGTATTGTATATCTTCGCCCGGAGGATTAACGTCGAAATTCAGCGCATCTCGCGGATCTTCCACCATCGTGCATATTTTTAAAGTTTGAGTTGCACTACATTCATTTATTCGTTCATCCGAGCTCTGTAATGCAACTAATTGGCGTTTCCCGAACTCGTTGACGCATTTGTGCATTCGTGGTCAAGCATAATTGATAAATCTGAAGCTAAGTCTTCGTCACGAATTACTTTGGGCAAATTAACCAACTTTTCGTGCTCGCTCTTCTCCGGCTTAGACTGCTTCTTTTTCTTTTCCGAGTTGGCATTGAGTTGCATCGCACGAACTGTATAATTCGGATTCTGATGACTTTTATTCGTGTATTTTGATTGTTCAGTCGGAGGATTATTATTAGCGCTCTGTTTTTGAGCATATGCCTTTTGACGCTCCGTTTCTTGGTCGAATTCCGCCAAGATCTTAAACAACGCGTTTTTTTCGCATACGCGCTGTCCCAAGATAGCGTAACGTATGTCGCGATGGAAATGATCGCTCAACTTTCTTATCAAATCTTCATCACTATAGTCAGCATCAAGTTCCTTAGCCAAACCAAAAACATATGTGGCGTAGCTTACTCGAGACAAATTTCTTCTTGGGTCATAGCTACCCAGTTCTATTTTACGCAAGGCATTCCTTTGTAATCGCGAATTCCAATAGCGATCTCGGAATCTTGCTTCGAATTCGTCGATATCCGCGATTTCTCCTTCTTGTAAATACCACCACTCTCGCGCTTCGCCCTGTAACGCTTGCGAAATGATCATCAACATTTCGGTGGGGTCGGGATTCGTGACGGTTATGTACTTTTTTAATTCTGTTAAGAATTTCACGGGACGTTCGTTTTCGAGTCCTTTGAAATTTGGTACTTCGAAACGCAAATTCCGCGATCTCTCGTGATGTGGCGTATTATTCGGTACCGGTGCTGATCGATTTTTCAATTCTTCGATCGACTTGGTGAGACGCGTATCTGCTTCTTCTTGACGCTGCGCTGTTTCATTGATGCGTTGAATTAAATCCGCGCATTCTTCATTTTGTTCGTTACGAACAAGGTGACTTTTATGCATTATCGCATTAATGTCGTCTTGAAGAGACTCGCATTTCTCGGCCAATTCTTGCATTTTATCAGATATTTTACGCATATCGCATTGCAGTTCTTCTTTTAATTCTGAGTAAATTTCGTTTTTTAATTGCGCACGAAAACTCTGCATAAGCGTTGAAAATTTCTTTAATTCTTCATCGCTGTTTTTATCGTCGCGCGGCGTTTCGTCGTCATTCTGTTTCCATAAATCTTCGAACGCGTCCGATAATTCTTCATTATTCGCTTTTATGCGCGTGAGTTGATCGGTGAGCGCTTCGATTTGTTCATCAAACCGTACGTGTGTCTTATTGCTATCGGTTACATGTTCTTTTAACTTATTTTCGAACGATTTCTCGGCCTCTTCAAGAAATTGTATTCGATCATCGTGCTGATTAATATCTGAACCAATTTCTTTAACACGAGTATAAACAAGTTTTTCCCATTCGGAACGTTTTAGTGCAGCTCGAGAAATCGCTCTTGAGCCTTTTTCTTTAATCAATTCTTCCTCAAATTCTAAAAATGACTTATCAAGTGCCTTTTCGGCTTCAATTTGAATACGTGTCCGAACCATTGTGTAATGTGTACGTGATTATGTGTATTATTTTACCCGAATTTATAAGTGAGTGTCCTGTCACGGTCGCCAGTTGTAACGTACCTATCGGTGTTAGGTGCGTTTTGGCATTTTTTTCACGGTCGCCAGATATACTCACGGTATATCAATATTTTATAAAACATCATCTTTTAAAGAAATTGCCATGTCTCGGATTCATCGAATTAAAGTTGCAGGATTTCGTACAGGACACCCACTTACGTAGATTGTATGTGTGTGTATTAAGATTTGTAAGTGTAAAAATCGTGTATTTGGCATGAAAACACCGGCATTGGGCAATGAACCACAACGCTTGGTTTAACAGCCGTGTCACCTAGCTTGGCCCCTTCCAACGCGTGGTTAGGCCAGCCGGCTAATATGTGTGTGTAATGCACTCAAATGCAGCATCACTTCCTACAGGAGGTTAGATGCTTCGCAAGTGAGTGATTGTAAAACGCTACTGCCAACATGTGGTTAAGCGTCTGTGATTTTAATATGGTTCGGTCTTGGTAAATGATTACGAAAAGATTGATTAAAAATAAAGATACTCGTTTATTGAATACTACGAAAATCTCTTTACAAAAATGTTACAATTAACGCGCAAGTATAAGATTCGCGGCCGCTCGCAATACATGATGTTATGTACACGCGGAGACGATCGTATTCCGATACGCGCTCTTCCGATGCTCGCGATAGAATGCCCCGTTAGCGGACGGGCGGCCCTTTATATAGTCTAACGCACCATCGCAGGGTATCGCGTTGACTCGTTTTTTAGCTTACTCATTTGATAAATGCCGATAAACGTCACAGTGTGAAGTCGCACACTGGTTCCTTAAGGGTCTATAATCGAGATATTTACAGCTGCTCTCATAGTTCGTTTTTTACGAAGTTCACTAATTTTGATAATTTGTTGACTCTAATTATGCAATAACTATTGTCGCTACATACGCGGGTTCGCCGCCTATCAAAGTCTGAGAATAATGCCAATCGCCTAATGTCGAGATATTTTTGTCAAGTTAAATAATTTATAACAATCAACTAATTGTTTATAATTTTTGGATATCCTCATCTATATTTAATAAAAGCTCAACATTAGACAATCAAGGCATGAGTTCTCTTAACATACCCGCAAACCGTTTTTCATTTCGTAATAAATCAATGGTACAATTCATGTTAACATAATTAATCAATACGCTGTTAACATTGTTTATTCGCGACGTAATAATTCCTTTTTCATATTTCAACTTGTATTTGATTCTGGAGATCATGAACTAATGTCTATTGTAACGTTTTTGTGGAAAATATAATATAAAAATAATTAACAATAAACAAATTACGTTATTACATGATACGTTACGCTTCATACGCATATCTCCACATAAGGGTCTCAATGTTACTTAGGCAATCTCGAATTTAGCTTGAATCATATTTTTGCACAATAAACTACGCCACAAATGCAGTTAACAGATCGCGTAATTTGTTGACTCGTATAGCGAAGTATCTGGTATGTCTGGATAGTTCGTTCTTTTTCTACTGATCCCGTAATAATGGCGTCTCGAGCCGTATGTTCGCATAATTCGATTTTTCATCATTCTACGCATCATTTCATTATCATTTACATTTTCATATTTTTTCGCATACGGTTAGATATATCTATATATATACGTTTTGAATCTACCCGACGATTCATGTATACCGCGTCACGCGCGTGCAGGCGCATATATGTCGTACGCGATCTTATAACTAATACTTTCATGCTCCCTTCAACCAATGATTATTCAGCATCATCAAACAGTTACATGCTAAGGGCTTGAGTTGCCCTTACAAGTGTGAGAGCTCTTTGATAAACAGTTTCTGGACAAAAGAACTTTTTTTTAGGAAGTTTACCTTTTATCGGTACAAGACTTTCTTTGCGTAAAGTAGCAAACGATTTCATTTTATACTTTGTTATTGGTTCATAAAAATTCCGATTTCCATTACTATCTAGCCTTTCAGATAAAAATTTCATTAGCAACTCAGTACCTTTCTATCGCAAATCGAGTAAAGATTCCGGAACCTTTTCAGTAGCCAACATACCAGAATTCAAGTGAATAATTTGCTTCGAGGATACTAGCTTAAATGGATCAGCCATGTTGTTCTTTATATGACTCATTATTTTAACAACATCCTTTTCATCTCGTGCCATCATAGTCGGAGAAAACTTTTGTTCATGTTCCTCAACGGGATTGTTAAAAGATTCACCGGGATTTAATCTCATTCGCATACATCTAGAATATATACCTAGAATATGATTTGTGATTGACCAACGTGTGACAGCTGCTTGATTTTTAGTAAATCCAATGAAGCCAGCATCTCTTTTACTATCTTTTATAACGCTCATTTCAATCCCCATGTCTGACCGCAAACCTCTGAATTATCCTGGAGAAAATCGCACAGAAAATTGTCCATCTTCAAAATCTGACAGAACATCTTGAGGTAAATTGCATATTATATCTAATGTATATAATGAGCCCCATCGACAATAATTTGGCTTATCGCATACAAAAAAGAAAGGAAGGATTGCCGAGCACGTTGATAAATGAAGTTTCCAATCACCTTCTCTTTCGGCACGAATACTGCTGTAATGGCCCGACCGTTATTTAGAGGGGCGGTTGGGCGAAATACCCCTATATTGGTTGGAATGTTTGTTATTGGAAGGTGTCGCGATCCGTTATCCGTGTGTACGACCGCTCGGTCACTTACATATTCCTAATCCGTCCGGCGCCTGGTTGTCCTTGGCTGGAGCTTGGCAGCGTGGCAGCCGAGTAGTCCGTGGCGCGCTGGGCCGTATACTTGTGTTGGTTCCGGATGCATGTGTAGTGTGGGGGGGGGTGTTGTTGATAAACACACTTCAAGTGCACTAGCACTAAACTTTATTATGTTGCCTAAATCCTATATTTAACACTCGATCCCGCGTGGTTGGATCGTTATATATAATTCTGTTCTTCCGAAATAGATGTAAGTATGCTACGCGTTCGCGGGGGAGCTGCGCCGCTCGCGTGCTCCATGTCCGGCCACCCGTGTGGCATCCGTGATTAGCACAGATCAACTCCGTCGTGTCCGCCGCGGCCACTTCTTTTATAAGCGTCGTGACGTCACGTCAAGATGCGCTCGCAGGGCGCGAGGCGCGGGCGCGAAACGGTTGGGAAGCGCAGTTGCACTTCGCGAGAATTACCTCTCCCTCATGGAGTGATAACAAGCGCGCGTGGCTCAGCGTCTTTCCTCCGTTCGCACGCGCGAATACTTATGACTACGAAGCGCGCTCGCTTCGTTACAAATCTATGTATGCGCTGCACGGCGCAACGGTTCACTCATACATGTCATTCAACTATTTCACATAGCACTTATTAATCCTGGCAAAACGCTATTGATAAGAGATTCCATTTGCTCATGGCACCTCGACCTGTCTCCGATAAAAATATATAAACATAGATAAACTCTGATCTGGCCAGATCAATTGCTTATTTCCTATAGCGAACAATTCTAGTTGCATTACATGCAGGGTTTCATATATTCGTCTATACATTCATTCGTCGTTTTCGCTCGAGTGCCCGCTGGCTACTCGTCAACTTATACGTGCCGATAAGAAGATCTCCTATGGCCGTTTCTATCTAATTCGAAGCTGCGCAGTTGCCGTGTGCAACTCGCACTTACAAAATAACATTCCCGCACGAGCGCCCGCTGGCTGCTCGTGGCTTCGCACAGGTTGATAAGAGAATATCTTATAGCCGACATCCATCCGTTTCAATGTTGGGCAGCTGCAAAAAAATGCAAGCTGTCCTCATGATTCCCATGCACTACGTGCAACTCGCCATCCGTCGCATGGATGCATCTCAATCAGCGCATTCTTACACTCACACATGTATGCTTAATCCTAATGTCGCTTCTCGGCGCAACTCGGATAGCATGTGGGAAAATGCGCATCGCGAATGTGCGATGCGACTCGTGTCAATCTAAAATTTCAAAAATGGGCGGGACAAGGCTGGGCCATAACACTGCACAGCATAAGCTGTAAAGCAAATAAACAGTCATCCCAAAATTGGAAAGTAGCAGATAATTCTGGACACTCGTTTCTAAATTTTTCAAGCAATGGATCAAATGATTCATGAAGTTCTTCGAGTATTGGATGAAAGTCACTCCATACTATTTTTTCATCCATGTAAAGCTTCTCTACTTCACAGAGTTTAACTATAATCCTGTTTATGACTTGCGATTGATTTTCAATTAACCATTCTCGAAAATTTCGAAGCAGTAAATTCCACAGTGCTTCATAAATGAAAGTAAAGTCGCGAAAGCATCTGTGAAAATTCTTTCCTACTAACATTAGTTTGATAATATTTTCTGCATAAACTTCTGAATTTGCCAATATCTCATGAAGACCACTATCACCCCAGATTTTTCCAATGCATGACAGCATTACTGATAGATAATGAAAGCCACCTAAGCGAATATTGTATTATAAAATTATTAATTAGGCATCGTTGATTAGGCAAAATTAATTACATGTTGAGCAACTGCATACAATTTCTGATCAAATGTATAAACATTAAATGATTGTCAAATGTCAAATGGTAAAATTGTATTGTCAAATGAAGTTCAAGCGCAGTTTTCTGACCTCTTTTTAATGTCGTATACACTGTAGAAAAATCAGCAGGTTTTGCATCTATTGGAGGTGCATAAGATGTTACTGTAACGGATTTCTTAACGTCACTAAGATCGGTCTTGAATCCAGTCCAAAACGGTATAACTTGATTGTCAGATTGTTCCCTTCCGAAAATTCATCTATGTAGCATTCTTATACACGCTATGTGATAGCCGTAGTACGTCTCTTCTAATGAATAGGTGATTTTCACGTAATTTACATGTCATCAGAATGTAATATGTCAAGTTAACTATTTACGTTAAACGGCTTTTGCCGCGATGGTTTCTTGTAGAAATTGGTATACATATGTTTTTGAGGTCGGTCATAATGAGTCCAGCCTCAAATTCTGAAAATTCAAAATAGAGCCTCCATGGATCACGACAAAAATTTGAAAAAAACGAATTTTGTTGAAAATTGGTACACATGGGTTTTCGAGGTCGCTGATCACGGACCCGACCTCAGATTTTGAAAATTCAAATTAGAGCCTATAAGATCACCTGACAAAAATTTGAAGAAAAATTGAATTTTATTGAAAATTAGTATACATGGGTTTTCGAGGTCACTGATTACGAAACCGGCCTGAGATTTCAAAATTTCAAATTAGATCAAGCCTCTAAGATCACCTGAAAAAAATTTGGAAAAAGTTGAATTTTGTTGAAAATTAGTATACATGGGTTTTTGAGGTCGCTGATCGCGAATCCGGCATTAAATTTTGGAAAATACAAATTAGAGCCTCTGAGATCACCTGACAAAAATTTGGAAAAAAATTGTATTTTGTTGAAAATTGGTATACATGGGTTTTCGAGGTTACTGATTACGAATCCAGCCTCAGATTTGAAAATTTCAAACTAGATCAAGCTTCTAAGATGACCTGACAAAAATTTGGAAAAAATTGAATTTTATTGAAAATTGGTATATATGGGTTTTTGTGTTCGCTGATCACGAATCCGGCCTCAGATTTCGAAAATTCAAATCAGATCAAGCCTCTAAGATCACCTGACAAAAATTTGAAGAAAAATTGAATTTTATTAAAAATCGGTATACATGGGTTTTTGAGGTCGCTGATCACGAATTTGGCCTCAAATTCGGAAAATACAAATTAAAGCCTCCGACATCACCTGACAAAAATTTGGAAAAAAATTGAATTTTGTCGAAAATTAGTGGGCAATTCTCTGTGGGATCAAACATGAAAAAATTTTGTTCGGCTCAAAATTTTTTTGTGAGTTCTAGGGCATCATGCCGAATTCCCTGAATTTTTCCAGATTTTGCCGAACACTTTTTTCAGATTTTTCCGAGCAATTTGGAAGTGTTGGCGGTACTAGGCTCCCCTTGAATAGTCATTTTAGCCTATTCTTACCCCTATTTTAGTTAATATATTAATTTTTTGGGAGCTTCCAGAGCCCAGGCCCATTTTGCTTTCTCGAAGAGAAAGCTTTGTAATGGGGCAAAAATCGACCCACCGAATCGGACCTCGGGACCTCGATTTTCGTAATCTACGGGTCGAAAAACATGGAAATCCAAAAGTGTCTGTATGTATGTGTGTGTGTGTGTATGTATGTATGTATGTATGTATGTATGTATGTGTGTAACGTTTTTTTTCGTCCACGATAACTCTCGAAGAAATGGTCCGATCTTCTTGAAATTTTGCACACAAGCTAGTCGCGGCAAAATCTCGGCCGAGTTCAATTTTCAGCAAAATCCGTTGTTTATTCCTCTAGCAACCGTTGCTAAGGTGTAAAATTTTTCGTTTCTCTTGTCTAGGATAACTTACGAAGGAATCGTCCGATCTTGCTGAAATTTCGCACACCGGTTTGTTGTGGCAAGATCTATCACGAGTTCAATTTTCAGCCAAATCCGTTGGTTATTTCCTTAGCATCCGTTTCTAACGTGTTTTCTCACAAATCCTTATGAGTGCTCATTGGGGCAAGCCGGAAAATCAGTTTTAAGTCACAGTCGATGGCCAAGGACACTTAATTGTTCTATTTTCTTCATAGCAACCGTTGTTCACTTCCTTAGCAACCGTTATGAAGGTTGGAAATTATTAATTTGAGACCTATTTCCATCATTTTCGACGGCAAAGGACAAAATCTTCCCAATTAGCTCCTTAGCAACCGTTGTTCACCACCCTAGCAACCGTTGCTAATGGAAAAAAAAATTGATGTAAGTTTCGTTTCCAGTATTTTCAACGTACTATAGAGAAAATTGGGAAAATTTGGTGTCTTTTGCCGTCGAAAATGACCAAAATAGCTCTTGAATTGATCATTTCCAACCTCAGCCGTCGAAAATGATCAAAATGAGTCTTCAAGTGTGCTAAATACGGACTTAAGGGCAGGGCGGATCGATTTTGACCGCCATTAAACCGTATGACAGTCACAAGATGAATTGATCGAAAAATTATGAAGGTCCAAATGTCTCGCATCGTATAGAACCTAGAACCGTTTGCTTTGTTGCATTTGATCAAATAATAAGAGAGCCCGGGCAGACATCAACAGTCGCGACAAAGTTTGGTCAATTCAAAAAGAACGACACTTTACACAGTCACAAAGATACGATTTGAACTGATTAAATAATTTTTTTGTAATTTTTGAAAAATAGATGATAGTATCTACGCTAGTGGAAAGGTGAAAATACAGGTTTGGGACGCGTTTGTGGGTGATGTTGAAGCCCCTTTGAGAAAGCATACTGCTAAGGCACTTGGCAGCGGTTTTTTCACTATATGGGCTGTATGTGGTATGAGTTAGGACAACTTTTAGTACGCATGTGGTGTGGGGCTTGACGAGCGAACTCCCAGGGTTCAAAAATAGAGGCTCCAATTGGTAATGTGAAGTACTTAATGTGCTCCAATGACCTTGGAGATGATTTTTCTATAAAATACAGGCAATTTGCAGATAAGAGTATCCCATTCATTTTTTGCCTCAGAGGTCATTTCCAGGGTGTAAATTAAGGTTGAAAATGCCTCTGAAAATGAAAAAACAGCAAAATCAGCAACTTTGCCTATTCATTTAACAGGGTTAAAGTGCTCGGAAAAATCTGAAAAAATTCTGGGAATTCGGCATGCCCTAGAACTCACAAAAAAATTTTGAGCCTAATCAAATTTTTTCATGTTTGATCCCACAGAGAATTGCTCTGGTATACATGGGTTTTTGAGGTTACCGATTACGAATCCGGCCTCAGATTCCAAAATTTCAAATTAGATCAAGCCTCTAAGATCACCTGACATAAATTTGGAAGAAAATTGAATTTTGTTGAAAATTAATATTTATGAAAATTTGAAAAGATACTGGATTTGAATAAAACTTGGTATACATGGGTTTCTAAGATCGCTGATTATGAATCCGGCCTCAGATTTTTAAAATTCAAATTAGATTGAGCCTGAAAGATTGCCGTCCGAAAATTTGGAAAGATAATGGAATCTAATGAAACTTGGTATACATGGGTTTCTAAGCTCACTGATTACCCATAAACCTTCAGATTGAAATAAGGCTAAATCTTCAATATCGTCGATCGTAACGAGGAAACATCCTGTTAGAAGGTTACCCAAATAAAAAGCCATCTCATATTCGACTTTATAGAAAAAACCGTTTTAAGTGTGATTACATTTCTTCTAGTTTTCGCGCGTTTGGAGTTAATGCATGCATTTGTGTGTATATTCCCAATTATAATTATATTCATATATTTGTTCTACAAGTTCCAGCTTTGAAAGAACGGAACAAATGAGAACTAGAAAATTAATATACAGTGGTTAGAGTGAAATAACGTGAAACTATTTGCGTAACAGCATAATCTCTAGTACAAGTATTGAAGATTATACATGTCACAAACATTCTTGCATATTTTGATCGATGCTTATTACATTTCCAACATAAGTTCATTTTGAATGGAATCAACCGACTTTCGCTGACACCAGAGTAGAAGAAATGCCCCTTCATTCAATAAACCATCTAAATGGATGCTTCTTTGTTACCATCGATGATGTTGAAGGTTTAGGCTTATTTCCATCTAAAAGTTTATGTGTAATCAGCGCCCAAAAGAACCCATGGATAACAATTTTATCAAAATCCAGTATCTTTTCAAATTTTCGGTCACCAATCTTAGAGGCTTTAATTCGAATTTTTTAAATCGAAGGCCGGATTCGTAATCAGCGACCTCAAAAACCCATGACTACTAATTTTCATTATAATGCATTAGCTTTTCAAATTTTCGGTCGCTAATCTTTCAGGCTCTAACTAGAATTTTTCAAATCCGAGGCCGGATTCGTGATCAGCGACCTTAAAAACCCATGTAAGCCAATATTCATAGAAATTCAGTGTATTTTCTAATTTTTAGCCTGCAATCTTAGAAGCTCTGATTTGAATTTTTAAAATGTGAGGTCAGATTTAACAATCGATTCCGAATAGATCTTTCTATACCGTTCGATTCGAAATAGATCTATCGTTAGCACTTTTCCGAAATCGTCTCTTTTTCCCCCCAGGCGACGATATGGAAAATACAATTACTTTTGAAAGGGATGCTCCCTTCTTCCAGTCAACCGTGTTAAGGGTGAGGGCTGATTTCAATCGGAGGCCGGATTCGTAAATGGGGACCTCAAAAACCCATATAAATCGATTTTCATAAAAATCCATAATATTTTCAAATTTTTTGCCTGCAATCTTAGAGACTCTAATTCAACATTTGAAAATCTAAGGCCGGATTCATGATCAGCGAACTCAAAAACCCATGTATACCAATTTATCAACAAAATTCAATTTTTTTCCAAATTTTTGCCAAGTGATCTTAGAGGCTCCAATTTGTATTTTCCAAATTTGAGGCCAGATTCGTGATAAGCGACCTCAAAAACCCATGTATATTAATTTTCAATAAAATTCAATTTTTTCAAAATTTTTGTCAGGTGATCTTAGAGGCTTGATATAATTTGAAATTTTGAAATCTGAGGCCGGTTTCGTAATCAGTGACCTCGAAAACCCATGTATACCAATTTTCAACAAAATTCAATTTTTTCCAAATTTTTGTCAAGTGATCTTAGAGGCTCTAATTTGTATTTTCCAAAATTTAATGCCGGATTCGTGATCAGCGACCTCAAAAACCCATGTATACTAATTTTCAATAAAATTCAATTTTTCTTCAAATTTTTGTCAGGTGATCTTATATAGGCTCTAATTTGAATTTTCAAAATCTGAGGTCGGATTCGTGATCAGCGACCTCGAAAACCCATGTGTACCAATTTTTAACAAAATTCAATTTTTCTTCAAATTTTTGTCAGGTGATCTTATATAGGCTCTAATTTGAATTTTCAAAATCTGAGGTCGGATTCGTGATCAGCGACCTCGAAAACCCATGTGTACCAATTTTCAACAAAATTCAATTTTTTTCAAATTTTTGTCGTGATCCTGGAGGCTCTATTTTGAATTTTTAGAATTTGAGGCTGGATTCATTATGAGCGACCTCAAAAACATATGTACACCAATTTCTACAAGAAACCATCGAGGCAAAAGTCGTGTAACGTGAATAGTTAACTTGACATATTACATTCTGATGACATGTAAATTACGTGAAAATCACCTATTCATTGAAAGAGACGTACTACGGCTATCACATAGCGTGCATAAGACTTCTCAAGAGAGTCGTGAACTGAATTTTATCTGAAATTTAAAACTCGCTTGAGTTGGCCCCTTTTTGCACGGACGGCGAGTTGGCCCCTTCTTGCACGGACGACGAGTTGGCCCCTTTTTACACGGACTGTGAGTTGGCCCCTTTTTGCACGGACGGCGAGTTGGCCCCTTCTTCTTCGGGACGCTAAGTTTGCCCCTTTTTGCTCGGAGGCGACGATATGAATATAATTATATGGTAACTGCAGGCAATTTGGCACTGCAGTCAATTTGGCACGTTTGTCAGGTTTCGTATTTTCGGTGCTCTCTGAGAATCAGTCGCCCTCGGGTTCTGTTTGGAGTATTAAAAGAAAATCTTCGGTACCTCCCCCATCCATTTAGCCCTTAAAACCACTTCCTTACAACACTTCGAAGTTTTACTTTGCGACGACCCTTTTTCGTTAGATGTTAGTTGGATGGGAGGAGCATCAATGCTCTATAAACATCGTGATGTCAAAATGGATGTGGGATTCGGGGTCGATCAACACTAAAATAATTATCGTGAAGAAGAAAGAAAAAAAAGAACTTGGGACGCGAGACTCTATCGCTCAATCGTGAGATATAAGTTACAAATGTATTTTTCGATAGTGAAATAAAATAATCAACTGAAAAATCTCTAATTTTAATAAGCATGAAAAAACGGGGGGGAAATGAAACAAAAAAACTACGTGGCGTGTGCTGTTCAGAACGGAAAATAAAAGGGTGACTTTGACCGTGATGTTCTCAAGGTAAACAAGAATTGAATCATCTAATGAAACAGAAGAAAAATAAAAAGACTCGACTCATGCGTAGGGCACTTGGTGAATCAATGAGCCCAAACGCTCCCTCGTTTTCTCAGGAGAGAAAATGTCGTAGGGGTTCTTGCTTAGAATGACGCAGGGGTTTACAGGAAGCTCATCATCTTCACCCTGATCGCTCAGGTAGCTCAGGGAATAGCTGGATGAGGAAAATGTACTTTATGAGTGTGAGATTTTTAGCAAAAGGTGTTAGTGGCCATTAGTTTATGTTAACAGGGCTCAACGTTAGAGTAAAAGAAAGAAAAACAGGAGAAACTCAAAAGGAAACTTATCATTCACACGGGGAGGCGTGTGTACCATTACCCATTAGTCGCGTTTATCTTCTCCTATGTCAAACGTATAACCTCATTCATACCATAGGCGAGTGCATACTGCAAAGTCGCACATCCAATCGACGGAGGGAGGGACACGTGCATGGGATCAATTGAACCTGTCGCTTCACGGCTTTTCCTATGGCGTCATCGGACGACTTAACCTCGCGAGGGACCCGGGTAAATCGATCGAGCACGATGGCAAGATTTCACGGTTTCGTCGCGTCAGGGAATCAATAGGTGACGGTTGGGGAAAGCGATGGCGTGAAGCGCCAACAAATTCAATTAATTGTTAAATAAAAAGCTAAAAAAATAACAATGAATCACGATAGGGAAGAAGCTAGTCAATAGTTTCGCAGTGTATGGGTGCATGTGTGTGTACGGGATAAGTCTGGGCTGCCGTTACTGACAATGCAGGTTGAGACGTCAAGCTAGCCTATACAGCATCGCTTGATGTCCCTGCAAGGAGAATAGGACTTATGCCCAGCTAGTGTAGGGGTTCTCACGTAGGTATCGCTCGAGGCTATCACCTGCGTGAGTCACTAACCTTTTCCGTCGACCACTGCTCGGCTGCGCCGAAGTCCTATGGCTGCTTCCTCTCGTACAGTGATGCGCGGGGGGGGGGGAGCACCGCGGCGCGATGTGCTCCTTTAGAAGAAGAGAGAAGTTGCTTATAGCGTAGTCCGGAGTGATATGACGCTCCACTGCGCGCAGCATTATCAGCTGCGGCCGAAAGTCGCGGCGGCGCAAGCCCCTTCTCTTGCGGCGGCTGGAGTGGGAGCGCGCGAGTGGGGACGCACTTGGGGGCCCGGGCACGCGGTGTGGGCAGAGCGCGCGAGTGGTGGGAGCGCGGCGAGCTGGGGGATCCCTCCGCGTGGTGTGGGCAGATACCGGCTTACCGCGCGGCACTGCCGTGCTCCAGGGGCGAGGTGGCAAGGCGGGGTTGCCTGTGCGCAGGGGCAAAAGGTGCCCGTTGCAACTTACTCATTTGTTTACCCTTTTCTTATTTAACTTAACACTTAACCTAAAAAATCAGGTGTAATTAAATTTTATCTCTCAAAGTGTCATTGCTCTTCTTTATGTAGAGACATTTCAGACTATTTTTTATCCTACTCAAATTGCTCCGTTTCGTATAGAAAAAAAGTGAAGCCGATTTGGCCCCTCATGCGTTTATAAATGGGAAAACTGAATGAAATCGTTGAATTTTTTTATAGACATGTTACGATGATTTAGATTTGTATTTTTGAGTTGAATGTCGAAAGTTTTGTATGCATATCACTGGGAACATGATTGAGAGTTCATTCCAATACCAATTCGATTGTCGCTGTAGGCCTACAGAGACTGTAACAAATGATTAAGAAATCGTGCCAAATTGACTGCACGTTTAGTGCATTTAGCCTTTTTGCCTTTTTTCTTAAATTGGAATTTTTGATAGGTTAAAGTGGTCGGATGACAACTATAAAGATGACTTCTGATAGATATTGAGCTGAGCTTTAAAATCCCTTCCGCAGAATTCCGAAATTCTAAGTGTATCATAGTCGAATTCGAAAAAAAACCCTTAGGGGTTGGCGCATTGGCTGCAGTTACCCTAATTGGGAATACACACACAAATGCATGCATTAACTCCAAACGCGAAAGAACTAGAAGAAATGTTATAACACTTTAAACAGTTTTTTCTATAAAGTTGAATATGAGCCGGTCATCAAAATCCAGTATTTTGAAATAAAAAAAAATCCAGTATCTTTTCAAATTTTTGGTCGCCAATCTTAGAGGTTCTAATTCGAATTTTTTGAATATGCGGCTGGATTCGTGATCAGTGATCTCGAAAACCTATGTGTACCAATTTTCAACAAAATCCAGTATCTTTTCAAATTTTCGGTCGCCAATCTTTGAGGCTCTAACTCGAATTTTTCAAATCCGAGGCCAGATCCGTAATGAGCGACCTCAAAAACCCATGTATACCAATTTTTATGAAAATTCAATTTCTTCCAAATTTTTGTTAGGTGATCTTAGAGGATTGATCTAATCTGAATTTTTAAAAATTGAGGCCGGATTCGTAATCAGTGACCTCGAAAACGCATGTATACCAATTTTCAACAAAATTCAATTTTTTTCCAAAATTTTGTCAGGTGATCTTAGAAGCTATAATTTGAAATTTTAAAAATTTGAGGCCGGATTTGTGATCAGCGACTTCAAAAACCCATGTATACCAATTTTCAACAAAATTCAATTTTTTCCCCAATGTTCGACAAGTAATCTTATAGGCTCTAATTTGAATTTTCAAAATTTGAGGCCGGATTTGTGATCAGCGACCTCGAAAACCCATGTATACCAATTTCTACAAAAAACCATCAAGGCAAAAACTGTTTAACGTTAAACATTATATTGGCATACATTCAGATGTGTCCTTACACACACACACACACACACACACACACACACACACACACACACACACACACACACACACACACACACACACACGCACGCACGCACACACACACGCACACACACACACACACACACACACACACACACACACACACACGCGCGCGCACACACACACATGCACATAAGCAATCGCACTCAAGTGCGCGCGTACCGCTTCAACTTCGAACTCGAAAAAATGCCGCAAAATAAAATTAAACCTGAAATAGATCTTTCTATAAAGTAAAATCTGAGTTAGATCTTTCTTCGAAAGTCGATTTGAGAACGATCTTTCTATACCGCTCGATTCGAAATAGATCTTTTTATTCCGCTCGATTCGAAATAGATCTTTATATTCCGCTTGATTCGAAATAGATCTTTTGATTTCGCTCGATTCGAAATAGAATTTCATTTTTTTTAAATCGTTCAAGCTGTTTGAAAATTACACCAAAAGACGTATTTTTTCAGCATAATACATCAGTGAATCCTCTTTGAGAAAGAAAAAAGAATTCATTTCTGAGAACGTTCTTAATGTTTTTCTTTATAGATGATTCTGGAATCATATTGGCTTCACCTTCCTCCATTCCATTTAAGATCAAGTTATTTTTGTAAATGATAATCAACTCCGTAAGAAGGATAATTTCTCCCGCATTTAGACGTTTATAAAACTTTCCCATTACAGACGTAGCTATCCTAGCTAGTAAGGAATATTTTACTTCATTTTCAGTTTTTTCCACTTTGAATCCAATGTTTTAGGCGATCTATACTTTAGAACGCAATTTTTATGATATCTACCTTTGTTATTAGATAAATCTTCTCCTGATATGCGGGCAATTACTTCCTGGTCATTTCTGAGTCTAGCAGCCATTAGAATTGTTTCTTTCACTCCATAATGTCTAATACCGATAAGCGTGAAGCGTTTGCCATTTTCAATATCTTTTCCCGCACCGCAAATTACACAATGAGAACTAAAATCAAAATCACTACGAGTAACTCTTTTTTTTAATTCGATTATTTCGTGCTCGGTATCTTCACGAGTTTCTGGTATTTCTAAGCTTTTGCGTTTACGGGAATTACTTAAAGATTCAATTTTCTGCTTATGGATATAATTAGATCTACAAATACTGTGAAATCGTATGTCGCTACTTTTTCCATTTTCCATGAGAGCTACAATACGCATTCCTATCTCATCTTCCCGTATTTTTGCAGCCGAAACTAAAGATTCGAGTCCTCTGTCAGTAATTTTGGCATTAATTTCTCTTTCAGATGAAGACCGATTGGTATCTTGACAGATACAACATACTTTTGAATTTTCTTCTACTGACGACAGATCAGTATCCATTATTCGGGACATTGCTATTCATTTGATATTATATACCAAAAAGATTAAAAACGAGCTAGTGTAATTTTCACTAGGAACAATTACAATATATGTATTTAGAATGTCACAACTACTTGACGGAAAAGACGATACGTTCGAAGATTAAAACGAGATCAACAGTACGATTGAGTTGTACTGAAAGTCGACCCCAATTTGATGGGATCGAAGAGACCAAGCAAGTATATATACAGGTAATTGCTGTATACATAGGTTCCAGTAAGAAATTGTGTTGTGGGTTTGAGAAAAAACGGTAGCCTCCTACTGGACGAATTCGTAAGCTCAAAACTAAAAGATGCTGACGAACCAGGAGCACTAATTGCAAAAAAATATCAATTTTCCGACTGTATGAATTTTTTCCGGAAAAATTATGCATGTTTTCGAAAAATTCACAAGAGTAAAATAATTTCAAAATTGATTGATCCTTGAGAAATAATTTTTTTCAATTCAAAAATCTAAATTTGTATACATTTTTTATAGAATCGTTATAAAAAAAGCGTTAAATTTTCATTGAAACCCATCATGTGATATAATCCAGTATCAATCTGTCAGTGGGAATCCTTTTTGATACCTAATAACAACATATGTCGTCGTGAGTTGATTCTCACAGTTCATGTGGCATGATGGGGCGGTGGGAGAAAACGGCATTGTTTAAACAAAAATTACACATGTTTACCTACAAGCAATTTGAATTCGCAACAGATGGTTTTGAAGATTAAGATTTGTAGTTTACGATACGTACGTTAGAAGTTCGGCAAAACTTATTTTTCACGTATATTTTTCCAATTGAAAAATCAAAAAATTGCGATTTTTCCGACTTCATGAATTTTTTCCGGGAAAACTAAGCAAGATTTTGAAAATTTCATATGAATAAAATAGTTTTAAAATGGCTGAGTGTTTTAGAAAAATTGTTTTCAGGCGAAAAAATGTCTCTCTATGGATGGTTTAAAAAATTGTTTAAACAAAAGGGCCGCTGAAGGAAATCTTCTAGCAACTTTGTTCCTACGGTATACTGGGATCATATTGTTTGAGAAAAAATAGGTATCGAGAATTGGTCCCGACGTTTCCAAAATTCGTACCTAAATCACTCGCCTAATAGACTTCAATCGGATTTAATGATTTTCTATGCAGATGAATTATTTTTAATCGATTCTAATGTTCATTGAGCAACTCATTATATATAATGGTATACATAATATATATTATATAATTCATTATATATAATGGTCATATATGGTATACCATATAGGTCACAATCTTCATATTTGTCATAGACTTCGATCAATTTCAATCGGATTTCTAATAAAATCAAGAATAAATTTCTATCCAGGTGAATCTTTTTTAATCGATTACAATGTTCGTCAAATTACTCTGCATTACGCTATCGATATCAATCTATTTTCGTCATGATTTCAATTGACCTGCCATTCAAATCAATTGTTTCCGATATTTACAATTTTTCACGCTAGACTATAGACTTTCGTAATAATTCATTGGATACATCGAATCACTTACTGTCTATTTTCTATCCAGATCAATCATTTTCAATTGAGGGTCCCGATCGAATAACTCGCACTACGCTCGGACCCAGATGTGGCAGTACGAAGAAGAGAAATTTTTCAACTAAAAATTGAAAGTTTGAAAATCGACAATTTGTCGTTACCATCGTATGTTTTCATTTTTGGATTGTTTTTTCCGAGTTAAATAACAATTTCTGGCATTTTCATCACGATTGAAAATAATTATATTTTTGACTTCAACTCGTCAGTCCTCAGCCGGAAAAGCATGGAATGAGTTCAAACTTTCCATGTACTACGAGACAACATTCGTGATTCTAATGGACCAAGTCAGTTATTGAAAAAATCTATTTGTTAAATATTATTGACCACTTGATAAAAAAAAATTAGCTCCACAATTCCCAAACTTTACGAAGAAAAAGTGTGTGAGGAAAGTCAAGCCACGAAAAACTTCCAGCGATAAAGTTGCGCTGTAAGTGCCTAATAGCGCCCGCTTCAACACTCCGACGCTCTCAGCGACGATCATTTGTCAGGGATATCGAAGAATTGATTGATATTAAGGACAGTCACAAAGAAGAGGTTGACAAGCTAATCTTGGATTTTAACAATAAAGTTAAAGAGCTGTAACATAGTAGTCATTTCCGACCAATATAAATTTGAATTGGTGCGTGTCGACTCACCGAAGCGTTCGCAATCGAGGATTTTGCCCGCACACCAATATGAAATACTAAGACAAGCAAAGCGCTTGGGTACACAATTGGTCGCGCAAAGCGTGACAGGGCTCTCGGGTCCCGAACCTCCAAACAGGAAAGACCTCCCAACGCCAGGCAGCTAAAGGAACCTTGATATCAACAGACAGCGGGATCGATCGTCACCGAAATACCCCCGCCTGCCAAAACTGCCAGAAGAAGAACGAAACGGTTCCAGCTCGCCCCAGGAGAATGCAAAGAACAGAGGACCACGTGAGGGACTGAGAGCGTTGAAAATTTGCAGAAGAACATCAATTTGCCAAGCATAAGGAAGCTGCGGGCAAAAATTCAAACTAACGCTCGGATAAGTAGTCGCGCGCTCATTATTAATATTATCACATATACTAAGTTTTTTCCCGACGAATCGAGACATCGCGCCGGTCTATATATCAATTGACTTCGATATTATTTTATAACCGTTAGACTAATGCGTATCTTATAAGTATAGTTAAATAAACTGATCGAAAAGTGAATATATGTAAATTGTATATCCCTCCGATCCCTTCACAACAAGGTGAGAGTCCTTTTTGCTTTCCGTTGAATTATTATTATAGAGTAAAATTTCACAACTGGCGCCCTCCGGCTGAATCAAGTTACATTTGATTCGGAACTACCTCTGATTACCTTTTGTGCATGGACGAAGGGAATTATAATGAAATTTATATAAAATTAAGATCCGGTAAAATACTCAAAAATTCAAATTGTGGACGGAATTTAAAATCAATAAGACAAGGCAGAGTTCAAAAACATAACAAATGTCCTTTTAATTACCAAGGGCAGCGAAATCAAGAAATGCGAATGGCTCAGGAAGATCTCAATAGACAGCGTGCGGAGTTGGACCAACAACGTCTGGCTTTGGCGCAGCAACAACAAGAACTCGCAAATCTTCACACGGTCAACAACGCCCTAGAAAATGAGCAAATGCGAGAACTCATAGAACAACAACGTGTGGAAATCGAGAGGCTAAGAAATCAACATCAGATGACACCCGCTCAGCAGCAAAATCCACAAGATTTCCAACGCGATTATGCTGCGGATATTATCGCCGCTTTAGGTACGGTACAAAATATAAGTTTCGATATAATTATGCCAGAATTCCATGATGAATACTCACGAAACCCTTTAGATTTGTTGAATGAAGTGGAAAAATTTTGTCTAGCGAAAAACATTAGAGATGGGACGAAGCTTCCCTGTTGAAAAAAATCGACTGGATTTCCAGCTGGATTTGCACTGGATTCCAGCTGGATTTACGCTGGATTCTAGCTGGATTTTGACTGGATTCCAGCTGGATTCCAGCTGGATTTGGGCTGGATTCCAGCTGGAAACGAAAAATCCAGGTAAAGTGATGCAGGGAAAATCCAGTGAGTTTCCCGAATAATCCAGCTGGATCCTGAGATAATCCAGCTGGATTTTACTAGAATTAGGGTTATATCGTTATTATAGATCCAGCAGATTTTCCGAATAATCCAGCTGAATTTTTCGACAATCCAGATGGATTTTTTCGGTTCTAGAACAGCGGGGTACGGCGGCGAATCCAGCTGGATTTTCCGGTTCGGGAGCAGCGGGCTACGGCGGCGAATCCAGCTGGATTATGAACGAATCCTGCTGGATTTTTCGATAATCCAGCTGGGTTTTTCCGGTTCTAGAACAGCGGGCTACGGCGGCGAATCCAGCTGGATTATCGAAAAATCCAGCAGGATTCGTTCATAATCCAGCTGGATTCGACGCCGTAGCCCGCTGCTCCCGAACCGAAAAATCCAGCTGGATTCGTTCATAATCCAGCTGGATTCGCCGCCGTAGCCCGCTGTTCTAGAACCGAAAAAATCCAGCTGGATTGTCGAAAAGTCCAGCTGGATTCTTTCATAATCCAGCTGGATTCGACGCCGTAGCTCGGTGCTCTCAAACCGAAAAAATCCAGCTGGATTGTCGAAAAATCCAGCTGGATTATCCGGAAAATCTGCTGGATCTATAATAACGATATAACCCCAATTCTAGTAGAATCCAGCTGGATTATCTCAGGATCCAGCTGGATCATTCGGGAAACTCACTGGATTTTCCCTGCATCACTTCACCTGGATTTTTTGTTTCTAGCTGGAATCCAGCCCAAATCCAGCTGGAATTCAGCTGGAATCCAGTGCAAATCCAGCTGGAAATCCAGTCGATTTTTTTCAACAGGGTTAGCATCATGAGTAATTTTCTTAAGGGCAAAGCACTTTTCTGGTTTGAGGGACAAGTTTTTGAAAATTACGTACGTTTTAAAGAAGCATTCATAAATAAATTTTACTCAGTGGATATTCAAATAAAATTAAAGAATAAATGGTCAACAAAATCATTCAACAGTTCGGAAAAAAATTTGCAATCATTTTATTATAAGCAATTCAAAGAAGCAAGCTATATAAGACCGGAAATGAACAACTACGAAAAAAACTTTATTATCACACAACAATTACCACAAGGAGTTCGGAAACATTTGTTTGCAATTAATTATAACGATTCTGAAAGTATTGTACAAATCTTAACAAATTTGGATGCTATTTACCTAGAAAAACGTAAAAATTTTGACGGTGTAAGACAACATACTTCAAACGGTAACCCATACGTGAATCAATCACAGAACTTTCAAAGCCAATATCATCATAATTTCCCTGTGAAACAAATAGATGCTCAAAACATTCGATCGAATAATAATATGAGGAGCAAAAGTACGCAGGTAAACACGAATTACGGTAATAATACGAATAGTCGAGGCCCAGGTCGACATCAACATAAACATCAAAACATTCCCGATCAAGCATGGCAACAGCCGATCGCAATACCAGATGTTCGTTTCCCACCTCCGAATATAGTAAACACGGTAAATGAATTTAACGATCCATACCAAAATCAATCGTCCCCTTATCAGATAAACAATGGACCATATCGTCCTAATAATTATCCACAACAAAGTATGAATAATGCGAGAATTTCCAACCAACAAATTACTCAAAATTCGAATCCATTCCTACCAATAGATAATAACCAACAATTAAGCAACAATAATTTTACATCCAATAATCAAAATCCAAACTATTTAAACTACCAACCGACGAGTTGAGTTGCGGTCCATCGGCGCGTCAATTTTATGATTTTACAGGTGAATTATCTGACGGTATTATAAACAAGGCGGACCCATCAGAAGAACGAATTTCAAAATTCCCAATTTCTCCACATTTGCGATGTGTTTTTAAGGATGTTACAGCATTAGCCTTACTGGACACGGGAAGTCAAATCACAGGAATGTCAGAAGATTTTTACAATGAACTGAAACGGATGAATTATGAGATGAAAGAACGTCCAGTATCTAATACAGTTGTCTCGACAGCTATAGGGAAAAAATCTACAAACGTTAAGAAACAAATTATGGTAGAATTTAAATTTGACAATTATGTGAATATGTATTTTTTTTTAATTATACCGTATCTTTCTAGTGAAATTATATTGGGGAATGATTTTCATTTGAAGAATGGAATTGCTGTAGACTATTGGCATGTAGAGATTAGAATGAAAAACATTAAGTTGTCTGACTCATCAGTGTTATTTGAGCGAGATCGTTCGGAGAGACTGATTCGAACTAAAGAAAAAGAAACGACTTATATCTTCATAATAAATATTGAAAAAAAAATTGATCCGAAACGAAATGATGAAAAAATGCCAATCAAAAAAATGAATGACAAAATAGAAGTAAATAACGTAAATAATAAGATGCTTATTGACGATAATTATCATTCCGAAGGTAAAAAAGATCACATTGATGATAGAGACCTCGTGGATGGGATCGTTAACAATATTTATAGTGACGATGTTTTTTGTGAAATTAAAAATGATATATCATGTAAAACGGTATCGATAAATGAACTTGATACGGAATAGAGTTTATCTGAACGATTTCAATCAATCGCGTCCCAACTAATAACATTAAGTGAGCAGGAGAAAATAATTTTTAATAGACTTCTTGAATCTTTCAAACCGTTGTTCTCAGACAAACCGGGCTGCGCTATTGGTTACACTCACGAAATAAAATTGAACATTTTGAATCCAAAAATTAATCAAACATATCCAGTGCCGTTGAAACTTCGCGAGAAGGTGAAAACAAAGAAGAAATGATAGAAGAAATGATAGAAGCAGGCGTTATTGAAAAGGCATCTAGCCCGTACTGCAACCCTCTCCGAATAATACAAAAATCTGATGGTTCGGTGCGCATCTGTTTAGACGCACGATATCTGAATAAATATATAGTTAGAGATCATGAAAAACCACCTATAATCTCGGAAATTATGCAAAAGTTCTTTGAATGTGAAATATTCTCTAAAATCGACATGACTCACGGATGTTGGCAGGTCCCATTACACCCAAAATCTCGCCCTCTTACAGCTTTCCTTTTCGATGGTACAATGTTTCAATTTACTCGCGTACCTTTTGTCACATCCGATGCAGGAGGCGCCTTTATGCGCGCACTAAGAATCGCATTACAAAGCAAAGTAAAAATTAAAATGATTAATTTCGACAGCTGTTTCAAGGATAAACGAAACCGAGATATTTGGACTGAAAAATTCCCGCACGAAGAAAAGATCGAATACAAAAAATCAACATATATAGATGACACGGTGATCGGGACCAAAACTTTTATATGTCATATCCGAGTTCTACAGGTTATTTTTTCTAAACTAATAGCCAACAATTTTACGATCCGGCTAGAGAAATGCGAGTTTTTTAAAAGGGAAGTACTTTTCTTGGGGTACATATTATCGGTGAAAGGAATTTCAGCAAACCCCGAAAAAATCCGCGAAATACAAAATTTAGAATCACCGAAAAATATGAAACAATTACAGCGTATTTTGGGGATATGTACATATTATCGCCGTTTCATTATCAAACATAATGACTTCACGTCACCTTTTAGGAATCTATTTAAGAAAGATGTTCCCTGGGAATGGACAAAATCACACGAACAAGCGTTCAAAGAACTGAAGACAAATTTTATTAACTCAGGCTGTTTAACCCATATTATCCCAAATACACCATTTAAACTGCAATGCGATGCTAGTACCGTGGGAATAGGAGGAGTTTTGTATCAAATAGATCAAGAAGGTTTTCATAGAATTGTTTCTTTGGTTAGCCGCGTTTTGTCCCCAGCTGAATCCAACTACACGACGACCGAACTTGAGTTATTGGCAATTGTTTTTTGCGTCTATAAATTCCGAAATTATTTGATAGGCGAGCATTTTGAGATCGTCACCGATCACAAAGGTTTAACGTTTTTGATGTCGACGGTATATCACAATGCGCGTCTCATCAGGTGGAACTTGTACTTGCAGCAATTCTCATACTCGGTATCGTATTGTCGTGGGGTTGATAATTTGGTGGCTGATTTTCTCAGCAGGAATCCCGGAGGAAATCTCACTGAGAAGACGCGGGAAAGTTTGTTAATATCATCGATCAGCCAATTTTTATATCCGAAATACGATAAAGACAGTGAGACATCGGCTTTGGTATTAATGGCCTTGCACAATGCGGATGTCTCATTGAGATCAATTCTGAGTAATTTGCAAAAGAAACAAGAAAATGACCCATACTGCAAAGAAATCATTAAAAAGCTAACAAACGATGATAAAAGCAAATGGGAAAATTTCACCTTGCACGAAAATATTCTTTTCCATTCTGAAAATAAAAACGAAATCTGGAGAATAATGATTCCCGAAATAGATACATCGAATTTAATTGCACATACACCCGAAAAACTCGGACACCCCAGCTGTTTCAAAACATTTTCCTACCTAAAACGGTTTTACTATTGGAAGTCAATGCATAAACAAATAAAGAGATTCGTATTAACGTGCGACCTTTGTCAGCGCGTCAAGCACTTATCGGTCGCGATGGATGGTCCACAACAAATGATAACAACTGAAGCTCCAGGTGATTTACTCACTGTCGACTTTTATGGACCCCTCCCTCGCGGCCGAGGGAGGAGTGGAATATATTCTTGTCGCGCTTGAAGCTTTCTCCAAGCTAGTTCGTCTTTACCCAATGAAGCGTGCCACCACGGAAGGGTCGTTGGAAAAAATTATTGATCATTATATTCCTGAATGTGGACGTCCTAAAAAAATTTTGAGTGATCACGGATCCCAGTTCACAGCCGCTTCGTGGAAAAAAGAATTAGAACAAGAAAATATAAAAGTAATATATAGCTCAATCAGACATCCACAATCAAATCCTTGTGAGAGAGTGAGGAGAGAAATAGGGCGATTATTTCGTACGTATTGTCGCAAGAAGCACATCGGATGGGCTGATTTCATTCCAAAAATTGAAAAACTACTAAACATTACAACTCATTTTAGCACCGAATGTACTCCAACCGAACTCCATTTTGGTAAACCGTTAAAAGATAAAATAGAAAAAATAATACATTTTCCGGGAAACCGAAACGTGAATCACAAATATTTAATCTCATTTGCGAGGAAAAACATGAAAAAACATTTCTTAGCCCGTACCAAGAACCAGAAAGTGTCAAGAGTGAATCTCCAAGTTGGAGATTTTGTCTTATTAAGAGTCAAACATCTTTCAAACGCCCTAGATAAAGTAACAAGGAAGTTTTTTGATTTGTTTGTAGGTCCCATATTATATCTCAAAAGTCGTGGGACAAAATGCTTTCCTCTTAATAGATCGAGAAGATAATGATATCGAAATTGGTATTTATAACAAATCAAACTTGCGAAAATATTATAAATAAGATACATTGCGTAAAATATGTTTCGTGACACTTAAAACGTATTAACGAGTAGATAATAAGGAATGGATACTATATTGAATGTCCATGAACAACGCCTGGACACTGGATCGGTCATGAAATTGAATGTAAATATAAAATTGTAAATAGAGATAAGAGCGCCAGAATTGTTTTCAAGACCCAAGCGTAGTAAGTTTTGCGTGACGAATATGAAAGACTCGGTTAAGAATATGAAAAAGCCCGCAAGCGAGAACAAAAATTATCTGAAATATATTAAAATATTAGAATAGATGTGTTCACTACGTTAGTCGAGTAAACACTGGTTAGTATTGTGAGCAGAGCATGCTTTTATAATAGCATACCCCCACTCTAACCATAACAAAAATAAAATATATTTCATGTGCATCTTCTCCATGGGTAGAGAGTTGCACCAGGTCCATGAACTACTAGTACAAGAGAGAAAGCGATACTCCGTAAACTGATATCAATCAGCACTAGAGTCGCATCATCTCCTGAACCGAACAAGTGAAAAGAAATAAACTAGTTGAGAAAGAAAAGCATGATCTCCAAGGATAGAGAGACGGACATGCACACACACTAACTCCATCATCCCCATAGCACATAACGAAAAAACATATCTAGCTAAGTATGAAAAGCTAGACGTCAAAAGTTAGTTAAGCTAAAAGTAAGAATAGTCATATTATTGTTGGAACTTATGATAACCCCCATGCGACAATTCAGCTGCATGAGCAGCATGAAAAGAGAAAGAGTGAGACGAATGAACAACATTACCCTGAGTCGAACATCAACTCCAGGAACTCACAAACAAATACATGCATGGATACAAAGCCAATGCAATAGACAGAGACAAAAAGAGAAACTAACCCCAGCTGTGTTCGACCACCAGCATGTCAGCACAACCATCATCATCAGCATGAGGTGTCGAACAACGCCCATCCTCCCCAACATCTTGAGCTTCATGTGTTGTCGACTGTCACCCAACCTCCCCATCATCATCATCTGCAGGAGCATAGCAGCTCCAAGTATTGGGTAAGACATCATCCGTCTACCACCCCTCCACAGCATCTCCAAGAGCGTGGAAACTCTAGCTGCAGTGTGTGGTGACATACGCTAACCACCACACCACAACATCCCCAGGAGCGTGGCTGCTTCTTAAAAAAAATATCCAGGTAGAGAGATAGATAGATAGATAGATATGTTTCATTGTATAAATTATAAAAAATTCATATTTACAAAAATATCAGTCTTCTTCTTTAAAAATAACGGTCACTTAACTAGGACATGTTTTACATATCATCCTTGTCAAACATAGTAAAGTTCATAGAACTAATTATCACAGATAACGAGTCAGTATTGGTATTATAATTATACAGCTAGTCATCACAGATTCAGACAAATTAGTCATCGTAAAAAAACTTTATAAAAGATGTCAAGGTCATTCATTTGATTCTAAAAAGTACTTTCTTACGGAACGTTTGAAACTTGACGAAGACGGCAAGTTTCTACCTGAGGAGCGGAGGGAGTTCCAAATGTGTGCTGCTTGCACTTGGAAGGAATTTAGACCAAAGTCGTTCCGCATTTTGGGGATCGAGAGTTCCGGTGCATCACCCCTGGAGGGCCTAGTGGACACATACCTAGTGAAGAGGCTCAGAAGGTATTCCGGCTGTTGAATGCGCAGGATCTTGTACAAAAGCACAGCCATGAAATATTGCCTCCTTATATCCGTGCGC
Organism: Aphelinus atriplicis; assembly: GCA_020882685.1. Classification (NCBI taxonomy): domain Eukaryota; kingdom Metazoa; phylum Arthropoda; class Insecta; order Hymenoptera; family Aphelinidae; genus Aphelinus; species Aphelinus atriplicis. The sequence goes on from JAJGQD010000006.1 coordinate 2,867,503, forward strand.
ATCCAGCCCAACTTAGCCCTATAAGGTGTGATGTGTTCGTCCCTCCTCACACCAAAAACATATCTCACACATGAATTCTGCAGTACCTGTATTCTCTGTTTTCGTTCTTGAGATGCGTCAAGGTATACCACAGAACAGTAGTCAAGATCAGAGAACAGCAGTGCCATTGACAAGCGTCTACGCAGGATCTCGGTATTGTACCTACGAAAGAATCGCAAGCAGTACATGGTTCTATTGAATTTCTTCGTGACTGCATCGGTGTTTTGACGCCACGATAGAGTTTCATCAAGCACCACGCCAAGATCTTTGACTATGCCAGAGAACGGCACACGAGCCCCACCGATCCCAATGCCAGATGCATAGAGTGCCTCCTTGTGCAGGAGATTGATATAATATCCTGACCCAAACGCGATGGCCTGCGTTTTTCCAGCATTGAGTACCAGCGAAGCTGCATTCGCCCACCCCAACACAGCCGCTGCCGCTCTCTCAAGCAGTGCTGTGCCCTCAGCCAGTCTGTCCAAAAAGACCTGTGTATAGATTTGTAGATCGTCTGCATAAAGCACCCGCTCGACGCCCTCAATGTCAAGTACGTCACGTAGGTCATTAATGTAAATGCAGAAGAGGAGCAGCCCGAGGACTGACCCCTGTGGTACCCCCAGATTCGTGGCAAGCCACGATCATTTGCCGAAACTCTTGGTTATGTCTATTTGCTGTCTATCAGTAAGATATGAGTGAAACCACGAGAGAGCAGTCCTGGTGAAGTCGATATCCTTCAACCGTTTCAGCATTCTAGAGTGCGAAATTTTGTCAAAGGCTTTATTGAAGTCAAACAGCAGAAGGAACGTCAGTTTCTTTTTGTCCATACCCTGTCTTATGTCCTCTGTTAACCTCAATAGTGCAGTTTGGATGGAGTGGTTCGGACGAAAACCAGTCTGTCTAGGATCAAGGATGTTTTTGATTGTAAGATAGTTCATGATTTGGTCATGAACTATCTTCTCAAGTACCTTAGACAGGAGGCTCAACAGGGCAATAGGACGAAAGTCCGACGGAGACGTCGGAAGGGCGCTCTTCTTCAGCGGAAGAACATGAGCCTTCTTCCAGGATGACGGGAAGATTCCTTTGCGCAGGGAGGAGTTGAACAGGTTCACGATTTTCTCACCAATCACAGGCAGAGCGTCAAGGATGGTACTCTGTGGTATGCCATCGTCACCAACTGATTGAGAAGTGGAATGAGAAATGCTTAGGATGACATCATTAATATTGATTTTCTGGAAACGGAAGCCATCTTTCTCAGAAGCGGATGATATAATATCTTGATAAATCGAAGCATTCTCATTGTGTGAGATGGATACTTCAGCAAAGTGTGCGTTTAGATCCTCCGGCGAGATCCCGTTTGCAAGTCCTCCCTTTGCTTAGGTAGAAGATGAAGGTTGCGCAATTATTTCCAAACCGTATTAGTGTCAAGCGCCTCTGACAATTTACTTGAGAGAAACTCAGTGCGGGCCTGAGTTGTTTTGCTATCGGAGAGATCGCGCAACCTCTGAAATTCAGCGAGCAGGCTCTCGTCACCGGTCCGAGTGTAATGTTTGTAAGTCGCGTCCATTTTTTTGTATAACAGTGATAACTCAGCATCAATCCACGGCAACTTATTTTTCCTGGGCTTAAACTCTTTAAGAGGTGCCAGCTCATCAATGGCCATCGTGAGATTGCTGCTGAGACAGTCGAGTGCAGAGTCAATGTCGTCCACGTCTTCATGGTTGAGCAGCCCTCAGTCACACTGTTTCAAGGTAGAGACCAGGTCTTCCTGCCGAACACCCTTGAAATTTCTGTATTTGAAGGAGCCCGGCCTCTCCCTGGGTTGCTGAATGTTGAGTTCAACGTTCATAATGTGGTGTTTACTGCGAAAGGGAGCTGGAAAGTTACGTTCGTCCGTGATTATGTCATTGTCGTCCATTAGAATAACGTCTATCCATGTGCGAGACGTTGAGGTCATATGCGTAGCCCCGTGCTGGATCAGACGCAACGACAGTTCATCAGTTAATTTGCGAACAAATTTTGAGTCATCACTGTCCGAAAGAAGATCGGCATTCAGATCACCCATTACAAACTTATGGCTGAAGTCAAAGCAGTGTGTTTTTAAGTCATTGATCAGCGAGGGATTTTTGGCAAAGGCAATATGTGGTGGCCTGTAGATGACCGCAGCAAGAATTGGTTGGAAGTTGCCGCGCTGCAATGAGCAGAAAAGGTACTCAAGTATGCCGGGTTTACCTGGTCCCGTGGTGTTTGACGATGCTAGAAGTTCAACCTTGTAAAAATCCTGGACGTATAGTGCAACCCCACCGCCAATCGTGTTACGGTCATTTCTAATTAGTTTGTAATTTGGGATATGAACAACGTCATCCGGAACGTCCGGTCCCAGCCAGGACTCCGCAATACCATAGAGGTGGTAGGACGGATTCTCACTCAGAAACTGACGGACTTGTTCAATGTCAGCTCTAAGAGAGTTAACATTGTGAAAGCCCGCTCTCAATCTTCCAGTGGCGACGACAGGGTCTTGCTCCTTACTTGACAGTTAATCTGTCTCGCTGGAGCTCCTTTTTGAGGTTACTTCGGCGATGACCTTTAGGTCAGCCTCATTTTCGATTGGAAACACTTTGTCCCCCACCGCTCGTCTTGATAGAAACCTGCCGTTCTTGTACCACACAAACTTAATTCCTAGAGACTTAGCAATTTTACGCAGACTAGATAATCTTTGGTAAGTTACAGTCGACAGAAATTCATTTATAAAAACAGCTGTATGGGCCACATGCTTGGACTTGCTCGCGTCCAATAGTGTCAGGTCCAAGTCGCTAGTATTAAGGCCCGTCCTCTTCTGCTTTTCATTGTAACGAGTAACGCTCATACTCGTTATGAGCCTCGCGCCGAAAATCATATTTAGCCAGCGATAGTGCCAAGCCCGGCATAAGCCACGCGAGCGCCCGAGCCCCGCATATCGAGAGCGAGTGAGCGGGGCCCGCGCGATACGTGATACGCCGTGCGCGACTCGCGGTCGCGCACAGGCCGGCCGACGCGCGCCAGGCCGACGACAATTCGAACGCTACCGGCTAGCGAGCAACACGCGACCCGCGCCACGTACCACGCTTTCCTCGGATTTTCAACCCCGCGCCTTTCCCGGACGAGAGCATCATCCGCGATCACCGCGACGCCGCACCCGTAACCCCGACGGCCGTGGCGACTCGTTTCGGGAAGCACCGAGAACCGCGCGTGCACTTTGTGGAGTGCCATTGTGCGTGACCGCTGGCCAGCGACCCGCCGCGACGACCGAGCTTCTCCAGGAAGCGAGCGTGCGCCCGCCGCCTGTACACGAGGAAGCCACCACAACCCAGCCGCCATCCACGTGAACAGGACAGCAAGACAGCGCCGTAGCCGCATCGCAACATCCGAGTAAGTCCTACTTTGTACGCCCAAGCTTCGCGGGCAAGGACAGCGGCGTTTTCTTTGTCAGCGGTCGCCACGCGGGTGACAAACGCGAAATCGGCCCTCAGCTCACGCGAGCGCGCGAAAGCCCTGGCAGCTTTCGCACTGCCAGGCACTGTAGACTAGCATTTTCTTTCGTTTAATAAACTTTATCATTTTTATCGAGCCTTTCGTCATTTCCGTATATCGAGACTAGCTTTTCCCCGATCAAACCCATCCCCTCTCCGTGGTCTCGGTGAGCCTTCAGCTCGCCGAGAAGAACTGAGCTACCTGGACGAGCATCGCCGGGAGAAACCTGCAGCGGCGAGCGCCAGCTGGCTGGCCAAGGGGCGCGCATTGCACGGCATAAGGTCCGGCCGCCCCCAACGAGCACAGCAATTTGCCAGCAAATCATCGCACGTTTTCCCCGACGATAATCCCCAATATTCGCACGCGCCTTGTAACGAAGCGCCCCGTTCCATCATATAAAATTTTATTTTTGAGATCATTATTTCTTAATTGGACTATAATGGCCGGAAGTCTGCGACTATTACTATTTTTATTGCTATGACTAGGACTAGGACTATTTACATCTTTGGTATGTGTAGTGTCTTGATCGTGGGTAAGGTTAATCAATGGTCTATCTGAATATGATAGGATATATATATTTATTAGAATCACATCATGCTATACATGCTCAAAGCGCAGCTGGAATGCAACTGCCGCTCGTGCGGGCGCGCCGAGGCTCAACGCCCGAAATGTGCTGACTCGTCAGTCACATGCATACACCACAACTCTCCGCCTCTTTTATATCTGAGTTTCCTTGAAAACGCGGAGAGCGTCTTAATTTTACATTAGTATTATTTCTCTGTGAAACTTGTTTAATAATAGTACCGCTTGACCTTTTACCTGATCTCACACCATGCTCATCTATCATAACACTATCGCCTGTTGACAATTCAATCTTGCGCTTCCCTGCTCGAGCTACAATTTGCTCACGTTGCTTTTTCGCTACAGTTTCTATAACATTCGGTCGAAGCAAATCAAATCTCGTTCTTAGTTCCCGTTTTGACATCAAATACGCAGGGCTTCTACGCGTTGTACAATGTTCAATACTTCTATAATCATATAAGAACATATTAATTGCATCATCCAGCGACTCTCCCCCCTTGACAATTTTAGTAACCTTATCTTTAAAAATTTGAACAAAATTTTCAGCTGCTCCATTTGTAGCTGGATGATAGGCTGGAGATATCGTGTGTAAAACACCATTTCTAGTTAAGAAATCATGAAATTCATTACTTCTAAACTGCGGTCCCCCGTCCGTTACGCAATGTAGCGGTAGACCGTATCTAGCGAATAATTTTTTAAATTCCGCTATCAACCTATACGCTTTTGTGTTTGTCTTAAAATCAATTATTTCTGGCCACTTTGAGTGTGCATCTATAATTATTAACCACATTTTTCCGTAAAATGGTCCTGCAAAATCACAATGAATACGGCTCCAAGATTTGTCCGGCCAAGGCCATGTAGTCAACGGCGTTTTAGGTGGTTTCTTCCGCTCAATCATACAAACTTTGCAATCATTAACTAGGTTCTCAATGTCTCGATCAACGTTAGGCCACCAAACATACGAGCGTGCACACATTTTGATTTTTACAATGCCTAAATGTGTAGCATGTAATTCGCGTAAAATTATTTTTCTCATACTCTCTGGGATTACCGCTCTTAGTCCCCAAAATAAGCAACCTTTTTCAACTGTTAATTCTAACCTTCTACTATATAAACTTTTCTCATCGCTCGTCATTTCCTTTGTATTATTCGGCCAACAACCTAAAACTCTTCTAATTGTTGTAGAAATTAATTCATCTTTTTTATTCATTTCCGCTAACATTTTATAATCAAATGCAGTTACGCCTTCATTGAAAAAATTTACATGTGAGAAATCAACGTCTATCATTTCCGTATCATCATTAATGGGCAATCGAGACAGAGCGTCGCAGTTCCCATTTGCTTCTGATTTCACATGTTCTATTTTATATCTGAATCCCGATAAATAATAAGCCCATCTTTGAAAACGATTATCGGCTGTCAATGGAATCCCCTTTCTCGGACCCAGTATACATTTTATGCCCTATTATCTGTTCGCAAAATGAATTCTTTACCAAAAAGAAACTGATAAAACCTTTTAACTCCAAAAACTATAGCCATGGCTTCTTTGTCAAGTATTTTTCTGTTCAGTTCATTCTTTGCTATTTTTCGCGACGCATACGCGATTGGTTTTTCGGTGCCATCTTTATACTGATGCGATATAATCGCTGACAACCCGTAATCCGAAGCATCATATGCTAGAACTACTTTTTCTTTCGAGTCGTAATTTACTAAAACTTTTGGTGAAATTAATTCATTTTTAACCCATTCAAAAGCTATCGAACACTTTTCATTCCACTCAAATTTTTCTTTATTCAATAAATCATATAATGGCTTCAATTTTTCCGACCTTTTCTCTAAAAATCGAGCATAAAAATTTATTAGCCCTAGAAAAGATGCTAACTCTTTATTATTTGTTGGTTGAGGCGCTTTAACCATCGCCTGTATTTTTGATTTTGCTTTATGTAAACCCTCTGAATTTATCACGAATCCTAAAACCTCTAGTTTCTCTTGCATGAACTTACATTTTTCTACGTTCAGCTTCAATCCACATTCTTGTAATCTATTACACACCTTATGCAGGTTTTCTAAATGATCCTTTTCTGTTTCACCAGTTACATAAATATTATCAATATACGCTATGGTGCCATCAATTCCTCTCAGACACTCATCCATTTTCTTCTGCACATCCGCAGGTGCAGGTGATACCCCTTCAGGTACCTTTGTGTACCTAAATAACCCCTTGTGAGTTACAATTGTCAATAATTTTGAAGATTCTTCATCTACAGGAAATTGCATATATGCATGTCTTAAGTCCAATTCAGAAAAAAATTTACCGCCTTGCAGCTTTGCAAAAATATCGTCTATTGTATGTAGAGGATATTTATCAATTATTACATATGGATTTACCGTCATCTTAAAATCGCCACAAATGCGTATTTTTCCGTTATCTTTAAATACTGGAACAATCGGCGTGGCCCATTCGCTCACGTCCACTGGCTTCAAATGTCCTAAGTTTACTAATCTATCGATCTCTTTTTCTACCAATGGTCTTAAGGCATGCGCTACATTTCTACATTTCAGCGCAATTGGTCTTGCATTTTCTTTTAAATAGATTTTTGTTTGACTTTTATTATATACTCCTGGTGAGTCATCAAACAACTCTTTATATTTTTCTTTCACATTCTTCGCTACATTTTCAATATTTAACATATTAACGTTGTTTTCGCAATTTTCACCAAAACTTAACGGCCATAAATTAAACGCTGCTAACCAATGCCTTCCCATCAACGATGGTCCAGTACCTGGTAGCACAAAACACTCCAATTCACTTTTCCTATTCCGAAATTGTACCGTTGAATTATTCAATTTACCTAGCGGTTGCAATATACTGTTATCGTACGTTTTCAATTTTCTTTCGGTTTTTATAATTTTAAATTTCCTCAAATTCTCATTATAACATTTTTCCGAAATAACCGTAGCATAAGTGCCTGTATCAATTTCCATTTTCACAATAACGCCATTTATACATACATTTACAAACATTGGATTACCTTCCATATCTTTATTATTCATTACCTGCTTACCAACAAATTCCTGTTTGTCATACCCTTCTATGTACAAAAATTCATTCTTGCCTTTTGACCACTGTGCAATTTCATTCGTCACCTTCTCGTCGTCATCAGTTCGTCCACTGTTGCCCGCTGTCTCTTCATCGTGCTGCATCAGCTGTACTCGTTGCTGCTCTCGATTTCCTTGGCTTTTGCAAACTTGCTTCAAGTGTCCCTTCCTGCCACACCCATTGCAAATATATTCTTTGAATCTGCACTCGATGCTTTTGTGATTTGGCTTTCCGCAACAGTAACAAACAATTCCTTTTTGATTCTTGTTTTGGGAATTTGTTCTACTATAGTCAGCAGGTCCCGGACGCCTTGCGCCTTGCTCTGGCTGCCGCTCCGGTTTCACTGTGCTTCTCTTCTTCCAATCTGTACGCTGATGTGTATTTTTTAGTGCAAACACTTCTCTTTTTGAGTCTTTACCCTGTAGTATATTTTGCGTACCTGATGCATTTCTTTCTGCATTTTCTTGAGACACTGCTTCTTTGTAAGCATCTTCGAAAGTCAAATTCTCTTTTTTGAATAATGCCACCCTAGTGTCATGGCTCCTTAGACCACAAACAAATTGATCTCGCAAAGCTGTATTTAAATTTCCTTCAAAATCGCAGCTTAGTGCTAATTTTTTTAATCTGGCTGAAAAATCAGCCACTGACTCAGACGCTTCTTGTCTAGTCATATTGAAATTGCATCTCTCCATCACTACTGATGGTTTTGGGCTTAGATGTTCACTCATAATTTTCACAATATCCTTGTACGTCTTTTCACTAATTTTTCCTGGCGATACAAGTTGCTTTGCTAATTTAAAAGCTTCTGTGTCTACTTGCATCAGCAAATGAGCTTTCTTCTTTTCCTCTTTGATGTCCTTTGCCTCAAAAAACATTTCCATTTGTTCGATGAATGTGTCCCAATCATCCTTATGCAGCGAAAATTCGATACGCGATCCCATTTCACCATCTTCGTCAATTTCTTCACTGTTGACGTCAACTAAATTCTTCGCTCTTCCGAATACGTTCTTCTCTTCGTCAACTCTTTTGCTGGAATTTTGTTCCACAGTTGACGCGTCTTTACTTGCCACTTTTAATTTTTCTTGATAATCTTCTATAAGTTTCTTAGCAATTTTTCTCAAAACATCTATTGTCAAGAGTTCTAATATACCCTCTTGTTCGTAATTAATCAATTGTTCAATCAATCTATCTTTTGGTAATTTTCTAACTTCAGTTGAGATATTCCCTTTGGTGCATATGGTTCTTAATTCGTCTACGGGCAGTAAGTTTAGTATGCTCTCAAGTGTAAAATTATCTATGAACTCAATTAATTCTCTTTTGGATACTAAGTGTACCCACGTAGCATTTTTACCTTCAAATACCTCTTTTTCATCACCCATAAGTAATATATGTAGCCTGCACCTTTCTGCAACTACCTATGCACTTTAATCAGTTCATCAATTTTGAGTTGCGCACCTTACACATCAGCTACACTTTTCTGCAGCTGTACACGATAACTTGACACGTCTGCACCTTCCTGCAGCTCTATTAAGTCACTTTTTCACTATTTTTCCGAACATCCTCGTCGCCATTGTAATGTCTTGATCGTGGGTAAGGTTTATCAATGGTCTATCTGAATATGATAGGATATATATATTTATTAGAATCACATCATGCTATACATGCTCAAAGCGCAGCTGGAATGCAACTGCCGCTCGTGCGGGCGCGCCGAGGCTCAACGCCCGAAATGTGCTGACTCGTCAGTCACATGCATACACCACAGTATGATTTGAATAACTAGAATTAATGTTATTGCTACTACTATTGCTATTGTAGCCACTGGGTTTAATTTGGTGGGCCTTAACGATATCGCTCTCGCACAGGCCCGGGCAGACGGCGATGAGAACGACAAATGCCGCCCTCTCAGCTGGAACATTGTGTTTCGCACAGTCGATTATACCAGTGACGAACAATTTGTCACCCTCAGCACCATCTACCCGACCACTGGCTTGAGACGGCGAACCATTTATAGACACAGGACTAGTAATGTGGCCCAACGAAGCATCGACAAAATTATCGACAAAATTATCACCCACTGTCAGCCCGGGATCTTTAAGTGTGTTGTGTGAATTACTATTAGCTGTGAGATGTGTCTGAGACTCTATGTTTTCTATTTTCTGTAATATTGTAGTGTTCTGTGAGGTTGTGTTTTTGATCTGTTCTATCAATGTGATATTTTGAGCGAGAAGTACAGAGATAGATTTTGCAGAATCCTCCAGTACTAGATTCTGCTTTTCCACAAGCCGCTCAAGTTCTGATACACGTGAATTCAGCTTCGTAACGCTCTCACTCAGTACTGGGATGAGATCCAGCGACGATTTGAGTGAATCAAGTCCGGCAGAAATGAGCGACTTTTGACCTGCACATTCTCGCTCAATGAGATTTTGGGTACCGTCGGTGAGGCTGACAATGGCTGAGAGCATTGTACCCTTGGCAGTCGACGCTTCGGCTAATTTAGATAGGCTGTAGCCAACAGAGCTTTTGTCATTATTACTAATACTAATATTACTACTATTACACCCGGTAGCGCTGAGATACTCGCTACAGTCGTCTTTATTATTACTATTATTATTATCATTATTATTACTAAAGCTAGCGTGAGTATTACTACTGTGTCCTGCAGAAACGTCCCGGGAGTTGAAGCGCGGCGTATTTGACGAAGAGTGCAATTTCGAATTTGAATTTGTCGCGCTTATCTTTGAGGTGCAGGGCACCGGCGCGACGCAGCCGGCGTTGATAAACGTAGAGGGGCCCCACGCGCCACTGCGCCAGCACTGGCCGGCAGCGCGCGCGAAGCTGGTGAGCGCGGGGAATCCCTGCCTGCTGCGCTTGCTGGCGGGAGTTGGCGGGTGGGAGGGACAGAGCGAGCGGGCGGCTTTCTGCTGCCGCTGTCGTCTGCACTCCTTGCGCGGCAAATATTGCATGGCCCCTCTCCTTTCTTATTCGCGCATTCTGAATGCCGAGGCTTGTTACACTCAGGGCATTTTTTGAGGGGGCGGTCGGATGACATTTTGTGTTCGGATGACATGTGGACCGCCCGCGCGAAGTAAGTTCGGAGAGGGGACGTACCTGCTCTGTGCCGATCAGCTGTTGTTGCTGCTGCTTCTCCGCTTTGCCTTCGTGCTTCTACCGCGCTCGCTCCTTGCGCTCCTAACCTCACGATCTGGGTCGAGTTAGATTGTGGCTGGAGAAGCTGTTGCAAGCCGATTTACACATCAAGGATGTTGGATGCTGTGACGACTTGCATTAGGGTGCTTGCAAGGAGCTAAAACAAAATCGCCCGGAGGCACGGTTTCGGCAGAAAAAGCAGGAGAAGGCGGAGCAGTCGGAAGAGCGTGTGACGGTGGTACTTACCGCGCAAAGAGGGGTAGAGGGATAGAGAGAGGAAAATAATTAAGAAGCTTCATCTGGAAAGCATGAAATAATTAAAAATAGCTTCACCATGGAAGCATATGTGAAAAATACAAATATACAGCTTCCCCAGGAAAGCATGAGAAAAAACAATTAAACAGCTTCACCTGGGAATCTTGAAAATTAAAGGAAAATACAAAAGCTTCTGCTAGAAGCATATAAAAATCATCAGAGAGAGATGGATAAATAGATAGATAGATATGCTTTATTGTATACGAATACAAAAATTGGCGTTATACATTATATCAGTCGTTTCTCTAAAATATTAGTCATTCTTATAGAATTATTTAACATATCATCATCAGAGAGAGAGAGAGAGAGAGAGAGAGAGAGAGAGAGAGAGAAAAACCCACACACACACACACACTCACTTACTTACATTGAAGTGACTCCACGACGACGACATCCTCCTCGTCAGCAGCGTCGCACTGGTGCGCTAGGCTGGGCATCGGTGAGTCAAGAGTCGTGCGTGGTGCCGAGAGCCAATATAAAATGGTGGCGCGACGATGTCGGTGCGCGCAGTAGCTCGCGATGTCGGCTCCTGGGCACTGGCACTGGTGCGCGAGTAACGGGTGCGGCGCGGCGTCGAGGCACAATTGTCTCTCGGTGCAATGCTGGTGCCTGGGAGCAGTGGCGTTAAAGGGGGCCACTGGTGCGCGAGTCACACGCGGCGTCGAAATAAGATGGCGGCACGACGATGTCGGTGCGCGCACTAGCTTGCGGTGTCGACGTATGGGTCGCTGACTCGCGCGACGACGGAGCACTGATGCACGCACTGGCTCGTGGTGTCGGCGAGGCACTGGTGCGTGAGTCGTATGCGGCGCGACGTCGCAACTGTCTGTTGGCGCGCGCGGCGCGAGTTGATGTTGGCTCGCGTCGTTGAATGCTGGCGCGAGTTGATGGATGCCGGCGTGCAGTAGGTCGCGGTGTCTGGACACTGGCGCGCGATGAGGTGCACCGGTGCGCGCACCTTGCGTACTGTGATTTTCCGTCGCGCTCTCTGTTCGATACGCGTGCTCGTTCTTGCGTCGGTCTCGCTCTCACTTTCGGACGATATGTTCGAATCGTCCAGTTCGTTCGTATTAGGTTTTGCTACATTCGTCTTCGGCAACGTAACCTTCCCGAGCGCTGACCGATTTTCCATAATAAATTTTTCAAACGCCGATAACATTGCTACCCCTTCTGGTAGCTCGAGGTAATCGAGAATGTTCTCCGCTTTCTTACTCGTCTCATCCGTATTCGCATTCCCCGTATTCTCGCTTTCGCTCTCGTCGCTTCCGCTCACCATTGTTCGTTCTACTATGGGCGGCGCTTGATCCTTTTCATCGTCCGCGAACCACGGTGCCCCCTTAACCTTTGCTTCTTTCATCTCCCATCCGTTCAATAATTTCAAATCCCTTTCAATAACCGTTCTTTTTGTGTGCGCAGTTTTCCCGTAACTGCGATTCCCGCTTTCTCAAGTTTTCTTCGAACTACTTCCTTATTCATCTTAATTATCGTTTTGAATCGTTCATTCCAGTTATCTACCTTTAACAACTTCTCCATGGCCTCTTTGTACGAGTTCATGTCACCGTCTGCCATTTTGAAAAGTTAGTTTATTATTAAAACAACTTGAAATAAATACTCTTTAAACACCCGTCGCAACACACTAGCTAATCGAATTGAAAAAAAAAACAACTGAAAGGTAAACACGAAAAATTTATTTGACTCTACTTCCACAGTATATATCAACAAACCAACAACAAAATTGTACCAATTAGTCAGCAGAACAGTGTGACCATATTGTTCACTCGTCGCGACCCACTCGTATACGCTGTCACCCGTTCCGCTTATTCGCACAAAATCCAATTTCGTCTCTCTACACTTCGAACACGTTCTCAGTAGGAGTTATTCTCCGTCTTGTATGTACACATGTATATCTCAAATAATAAAATATAGCACTCAAATCGCAATGATGGAGGATCAAGGAGTGTGAACTCCGTCGGGGACAACAATGGTGCGATATCAATAAATATGTGTGAAATAAAATATTAATCAATGTACATATTCATATAATACCAATACAGTTACGTATTATTATCTGGTTCGTTAAATTATACTGCTTGGATATTATCTCAAGGTCGCTTCGCGGTAACTCGCGACAACGAATTCCTTCGCCCAAATAAAATATCACTAATTTTATTCTCGCTCGTTCGAATTTCCGCTCGAATTAATTATTTTTACTCACGCACGCACTCTCCACCTCAACTTTCCCCGATCACGGCCGCGAACACACACGTTAGGGTAGTACAAACTCCGTATTTGTAACGGGCGCCAGGAGTGCCACAGCTAGCTCTCACGCTCGGGAGCACGGACTTGCGGGAGGGGGGGGGCGGCCGCGCGCGGAGACTCAAACGGAGTCTACCCGCACGCTTCGCACTCGCCGTGACGTCAGGGGGGACGCGAGGGGAGAGGCCCGGGCCAGGGCCGAAGCCCGTCGATCTTTGGGTGTGTTGGCGCGCTCGCCAACACACACGTTCTCGGATGGGGGGGGGGGAACACCGGGGCTGCGACGCGCACACCAAACCTCTCTCTCAGCCGCTCGTTCTCTCGCTGCTCTCTCGGCTCGGCTGCTGGCTGCTCGGGTCGCTGATAGCCGCGTCGTCGTCGGCCTCGGCGTCCTGGGTACGTCATCGCACACACGCACACGGTCACGCACACTCTCGGGGCTCGGAACTCAGGACTCGTCGCGCGTCGCGTGTTGAGGGCTGCGGGCACCGGACGAGAATGCTCACTCCCGGCCTCGCGCCGCGGCTCGCGTGCGCGCTAGAGAGTGCTGCCCTCCTGAGCCGGTGGCTGCCTGCTAAGGTGCCGTACCGGCCGGATCGGCGAGCAGCCTCTCCGTCCATAGTGACGGGTTTCCCCGGCACAGAATAAAAATTGTATTTACAGGTATATATTAGTGATTATACATTCGTCTATCAGCTGAGATGTTCTTCTATCATATTAAATAACAAAAGTTGATATTCATTGAATAGTTAATTAGTTATAAACAATAAACAAATGGTGAAAAAGCTCTCTTTTGAAGTAAAAAATCAATTTTTGCTTTGTTTCTCATTCAATCATTCCAAAAATGGTTTCTACGGGGTTTTTGGGGTCGCTGACTACAAATCTGAAGTCAGAAAATTGAAATGTTAACATCCAATATGGCGGATCTAACATGGCGGACTCACTTTTCCAAAAAATAGACGTACAGCACTAAAAACTTGTTCTCGGGGGTTTTTGGGGTCACTGATTACGACTTTGGAGTCAGAATAATGAAATTCTAACATCCAAGATAGCGGATTCAACATGGCGGACTCATTTTTCCAAAAAATAGACGTACAATACTAAAAACTTGTTCCCGGGGGTTTTTGGGGTCGCTGATTACGAATCTGCCATGAAGTTAGAGAATTTAAATTTTAACATCCAAGATCACGGAATCAACATGGCGGACTCGCTTTTCCAAAAAATAGACGTACAACACTAAAAACTTGTTCTCGAGAAACTTACTTTCAGAAAAGTAAGTCGATCCGCCATGTTGAAACCGCCATCTTGGATGTAAAAATTTTATTATTCCGACTTCAGATTCGTAATCAGCGACCCCAAGAACCCCCGAGTACAAGTTTGTAGTGCTCCACGTCTATTTTTGGAAAAGTAAGTCCGCCAGGTTGAATCCGCCATCTTGGATGTGAAAATTTCATTATTCTGACTTCAGATTCATGATATATTGAACAGAAAAATGTGAGACACAAAGGGTTAATACTGAAAAATTTCAATCCCGTCAATTGGATTCATTTTGATTCAATTGGATTCTTGTTTAATCCACCAGGTGAATTGGATATTGTAAGGCCAAGAGCTTCTTAAATATTTTGAAGTTTAAATTATTTGAGGTATGCTATATGTTATGCCGCGGGTAAACGCATAAGCACAATTGTATTCAATATATGTATATGCGCCTGTACACTCGTGACGCGGTATACGCGAATCGTCGGGTAGATTCAAAATGTATGTATATAGATATATCTAACCATATGCAGAAAATATGAAAGTCGGAATAATACTGAAATGATGCGTAGGACTATGTAAAATCGAATTATGCGGACATACGGCTCGAGACGCCATTATTACGGGACCAGTAGAAAAAGAGCGAACTATCCAGACATACTTGATACACTGTAATACGAGTCAAGAAATTACGCGATCTGTTGACTGCATTTGTGGCGTAGTTTATTATGAAAAAATATGACTCAAGCTAAATTCGAGTCTGCCTAAGTAGTACTAAGATCCTTATGTGGAGATATGCGAACGAATCGTAACACATCACGTAATAATGCTATTTGTTTATTGTTAATTATTTTTACATTATATTTTTCGATAAAACGTTACAATAGCCATTCGTACGTGATCTCCAAAATGGAATACAAGTTGAAATATGAAAATCGAATTATTACATCGCGAATAAACAATGTCAACAGCTTATTGATTAATTATGTTGACACGGATTGTGACGTTGATTTTTTATGAAAGTTAAAACTGTTTGCGGATAAGTTTCGAGAACTAATGCCTCGATCGTCTAATGTTGAGTTTTTGGCAAATATAGATGAAAACATCCAAAAGTTATAAACAATTAGTTGAATGTTATAAAATATTGAACTTAACAAAAATATCTCGACATTAGGCAATTGGTATTATTCTCGGGCTTTGATAGACGGTGAATACGCGTATGTAGCGACAATAGTTATTGCATAATTAGAGTCAACAAATTATCAAAATTAGTGAACTTCGTAAAAAACTATGAGACTTCGTAGAAAACTATGAGAGCAGCTGTAAATATCTCGATTATAGACACCTAAGGAACCAGTGTGCGACTTCACACTGTGACGTTTATCGGCATATATCAAATAAGTAAGCTAAAAAACGAGTCAACGCGATACCCTGTGATGGTGCGTTATACTATATAAAGGGCCGCCCGTCCGCTAACGGGCATTCTATCGCGAGCATCGGTAGAGCGCGTATCGGAATACGATCGTCTCCGCGTGCACATAACATCATGTATTGCTCTTATACTTGCGCGTTAATTGTAATCTCCTTGTAAATAGATTTTCGTAGTATTCAATAAACGAGTAACTTTATTTTTAGTCAATCTTCTCGCAATCATTTACCAAGTCCGAACCATATTAAAATCACAGACGCTTAACCACATGTTGGCAGTAGCGTTTTACAATCACTCACTTGCTAAGCATCTAACCTCTTGTAGGAAGTGATGCTGCATTTGAGTGCATTACATACACATATTAGCCGGCTGGCCTAACCACACGTTGGAAGGGGCCAAGCTAGGTGACACGGCTGTTAAACCAAGCGTCGTGGTTCATTGCCCGATGCCGGTGTTTCCATGCCAAATACACGATTTTTACACTTACAAATTTTAACACACACACACATACAATCTACGTAAGTGGGTGTCCTGTACGAAACCCTGCAACTTCATTTTGACGAATATGATACATGGCAATTTATTCAATGATAACGTTTCATGATAAAGTAAATTCAAATACTTGATATACCACGAGTATATATGGCGACCGTGGAAAAAATGCCCAAACGTGCCTATAACCGATAGGTACGTTACAATATATTGACCGAATAAAAAGAGACTAAGATGGATTGAAATTTAATTGATTTGGATCTTTTTGAATTGGGTATTTTTAGCAGGGTACCTCTTGAATTAGGATGTATTTTCAGGTGGAGGTGGTTCATTCAGATGGATCCAAACGATCGTCTGCATGGATTTTTGGGTCGATCAGTCAAATATTGTCAAGTGCGTACACGTGGAATCTTATGTTAAATCACCAGGATTTATCACATGCGTTCTACCTGGATTTTCCCCATTAATCCATCTGAATGTCTGGGTATTCAAGAAGATTCTCATGTATTTCCTCGCTAATCAACTGACGTATCTACCTGAATATCCAGAGCAATCCATCTTAACTCCAAGTTCCACTTACATCGCTTGACGAGTAATTTGAACTAGATTTCCATGTTACACCAATTGAATTTCCATGTCACTCTATGCTTAAATTTACAGATCAATCCACCTGAATCACTACCTGTATTTACCTTTGAATAATGAGGTCAATTCGCGAGGATATACACATTGTTGGGGTGTAGTCGTGTGCTCACGCTCACATGCTGTCCGCCGGTAGCCGAGTCCACTCGATGGCGTGATCAATCACGCGTCGCCCTCTAATTGGTTCAAAATTTCAAATAGTGGACTCAGCCGCCGTCGGACAATAGACTGCGCGGCGCCGAGTCGGCAGTTATCGCCAGTCCGCAAGCGAGCCACAACACCCAGCCGCTCCTCGTGTTCGATGCGCGCCATGTCCCTCCCGTCAACTTCTTTCTCACTTTTAATTACGCTATTCGCGCCCGCGACACTTTTGTGACACCTGTATTCATACACACACGAATACACGCATATATATTATTATTCTTTTCAGGTCATATTGACCGGAACTTGGACGGATATTGACGAATATTATTGACGAATTTCCGGGTCATTTGAAACAAATTTCCCAGTCCACCGAACAAAACTCTAGTCGATTGAACGGAATTTCGGGTAAATTTGACTGGATATTCTGATAATTCCAAACAAATTTGCCGGTCGATCGCACGGATTTTCTGGTCATTTGAAACGAATATTCAGGTAAATTTTTCCGAATTTTCTAGTCGCTTGAACGGATTTCCAGTTAAATTTGACCGGAAATTCTTGTCCATCGAATAGATTTTCGGGTCAATTCAAACAGTTTCTCGGATCGATTTGAATGGATTCTCGGGTCAGATTTTCAGTTAAATTTGACCGAATTTTCTGGACGATTGAACAGATTTCTGAGTCAATTCGGACCGATTTTCTATAGATTTTGACCGCATTTTTTGGTAAATTTGACTGGATTTGATAGTCAATCGAACGGATTCCCGAAACGATTCAAACGGATTTTCTGGCCGATCGAACGCTCTACTGAAAATTCTCAGGTGAGATCTCAGGTGAGAATTCAGAGCTCATTTTTTTTCTTAATTTTTTTCTTTTTTTCAGAATGTATAAGACTAACATTGAATGTTGGCAACATGTGAAAATTAGGGTCAGTATAGAATTTGGATGAATTGACGAATTATATCATCACTTGGTATCAATACTGCTAAAAATGTTTAAGTTCATGTCAAGTGAGATCTCAGCTGAGATCTCAGGTGAGAATTCAAAAATAATTTTTTTTTCTTCTTTTTTTTTCACAGAATGTACAGGACTAACATTGAATGTTGGCAACATATGAGAATTAGGGTCGATATAGAATTTGGATGAATTGACGAATTATACGGTTCGAACTCGGTAAAAAATTACAAAGAAATTGATTAAAAATAAAGTTACTCGTTTATTGAATGATACGAAGAATATTTACAAAGATATTACAACTATCGCGCAAGTATAGGATTCCCGGCCGCTCGCACTACATGATGTTACCCTGATTGAGGACGGGCGGCCCTTTATATAGTCTAACGCACCACTGCATGGTATCGCGTTAACTCGGTTTTTCGCTTAATTATTTACTAAGTGCCGATAAACGTCACAGAATGCATTCACACGCTGGTTCCTTATTTGCCTATAATTGAAATATTTACATTTGCTCTCATATCCCTGCTAAAAATACCTGATTCAAACAGATTTAAATCGATTGAATTTCAATCCATCTCAGTCTCTTTTTATTCGGTCAATATATCCAATTCACCTGGCGGATTAAACAAGAATCCGATTGAATCGGAATGAATCCAATCGACGAGAATGAAATTTTTCAGTTTAAATTCAATCTCATTCTTTCGAATTCTATTTCGAATAGTGTATGTGCATTGGCAATCGTAACGAATTTGAAGAATCCACATTAATTTGAAATCTGATTGAATCGATGTTAATCCGTCATCATATAGATAAATGCCAATTACTTTGAACAGAAAAATTCAGCATTCAGTTCAATCGATTGGAACCCGTTTAAATCCTTATTTGTATTACTGAGCATCAATCGGCTGGAATACAGAAATGTCGCATTCTCTTCCAATACACATCAATGGGTTTCAATAAGTCTACATATTGCTAAGAGTTAATCCACTTAATTAATTGCACTGCAAAGTGTAAATCAACTTGTATACAAGAAATTGGTATTCACTTTGAATCGTCTTCAATTCACTTCAATCCGCATTTCTACATATTGCTGACCTTCAATCGATTTCAATACAAAAATTTGGCATTTACTTTATTTTATTCCAAATTGTACATTTATGATCCGCACTCATCACTCATCAGATGTGCATTGGAGTACAAGAATTCTTGTAGCCATTCTAATTGATGTTTAATATGAAATTATTTATCTGACTTTATCCAGTGATCTATTTATTCAAGACTACTTTACTTTGTAAACAAAACATCTACTGATCTATGGGCATATACCATAACCCTTTTCCTCTTGAATAACACAAATTTTTTTCAAACTTTCGGCCTCAGATCCCTTAATGAAAAAAGCATGTAATTAATGTATGAAACATTATTTCTCATAGATTTTGACTTCCTCTATCGAATGTTGTTAAGGAAAGTTTCGTAAATTGTATGCCGATAAAGTTATAGGCCGTTTTCCTGGAAAATTAACAAATTTTTCACTTTTTTTTTAAAAAAAAGAAAGTTTATTTTTAAATGTAAAAGAATTTCATACAACATTTCTTCCACTGTGAACGGTGTTATAGATGTCCGACCTTTAAAATCCCGTTGATTTTATTTCGAAATTCAAAATAGCAGACACAAAAAAGCGTCCAAAATGGGAATAGTTTTTCCCATCTTGGACGCCGAATTTTTTTTTGCAATTTTTTTCCTCTAAAACTATCAAGTCTGGTGAAAAATTTTTCGAGATAAAAATGTCTTAAAATTAGTCAAAAAATATGTCAAAATATATATTCATCTAAGAATTACACTAACGTATTAGATTCGATCCAAATCCATTGATCGATTTTTAATCGAGTTTTTTAAGCATTAGCTGCACGGTCCTTATAAGGATTCGTTGAGCCCAAAAAAGGAAGAATCAGAAAATCTCGATAAACATTACGGTTTATTTTTAAATCACCTTGGGAAAAAAAATTCGTACCTGAAAACCTATAAGAATCTACGTGAGTATTATAATTCTCGTATGAGATGGAAAAACGCTGCTAATTGCATTAGCAGTATGCTTTCTCATACAAAAAGGATATCATTAATCTAGAATTCATTAATAATTATTTGCAGCAAAATGTACAAAATTGAAGAAAAATTCAAAGACTTTTGAAAACAGTCATGGTGTTATCAATGATAATCGATAGGAGACGTTGTCAACTTTAACTAACCAATTACGAAAAAACTTACCAGAATGCTTTTTAGGTACCTCATCAATTATTTGAAGAAATAATGACGAACCAAATTGACTCCACTTGATAGGCATTTTTAACGTCTTAAGAATTATAATATTTCACTGAACCAATGGATGTAAAAATTATTATAGAAATATAAAAAAAATATTTATAATTTACTGAAAATCTATGATCAATAGTTTGAATTATTAATATTTGTCTCTTTGAAAGACAATGGAATCATGGATAATAGAAGAATATATGAAGTCTATCTGAATTATAGGATTAACTGCATTGCAATTACAATACAAAAATATATTTGAAATAAATCAAACGATTGAGGAGAGGTTGTGAATCCGTTTAACTGGAAATAAATAGGTGATGAAGAATATTATATGTCAATTTAATAAGGTATTCGAAGATATTCGATCCTACCAAGTGGCGTCAATTTGGTTCGTCATTAGTTACGTTTATGTTCATCGAATCGCTTACTGTCTATTTTCTATCCAGATCAATCATTTTCAATTATTTTCATACATAGTCATTCATTTACTTATTACCTTGTTGGTGTCAACCAGCATCTTTCTCATTGTGCAGTCAATTGATCCCAATCAATCTCAAACTTTTCAGCAAATCAATCGCAAATGATCAAACCCAATATTAATTCATGCACATGATTTTTTTTATTTGAAATATATTTTCTATCATAGTATCAAATACTAGTGTATCTTATAATAATAATAATGATCATAATTATAAATTCATATATAAACACACATATATGCATATAAAATACTTGTAATGATTATGATGAAATTACTTGGGAATTTCCTCCTTTTCATGGATTGTCTGGTTCCAAAAGATCTAATTCCTCTATATGCTCATATTCGCTCTCTGAAATGACTGAGGAAATGTCTGTACATGTTTTCGTCGACGTTTATTTTCTCAATTATGTTTGCATCGTCCAGCATATTATCATGTTCTGAAATTATTGAATGAAATCAAAAAGTTCGAGTTATCACAAAAAATCTTGAAAAAATATTTCTCGCCTGTTTTAGGAACATCAATTAGTAAGGAATTCTGATCATCTCGATGATTATCATTGATAACACCATGACTGTTTTCAACAGTCTTTGACTTTTTCTTCAATTTTGTACATTTTGCTGCGAATAATTAATGAATTCTAAATTAATGACAATATCATTATGATATCCTTTTTGTATGAGAAAGCATACTGCTAATGCAATTAGCAGCGTTTTTTATCTCATACGAGAATTATAATACTCACGTAGATTCTTATGGGTTTTCAGGTACGAATTTTTTTTCCTAACGTAATTTAAAAATAAACCGTAATGTTTATCGAGATCTTCTGATTCTTCTTTTTTTGGGCTCAACGAATCCTTATAAGGACCGTGCAGCCAATGCTTGAAAAACTCGATCAAAAATCGATCAATGGATTTGGATCGAATCTAATACGTTAGTGTAATTCTTGGATAAATATATATTTTGAAATATTTTTTGACTAATTTTAAGACATTTTTATCCCGAAAAATGTATGCGAGTTCGATAATTTAGGCAATTGATTACACCGCTACAATATCGGGAGTCACTTTAGGACGACCAATTTGAAGTTTTTCAGAAGAAAATCGAGGATTTCACCAATGATTGCCTTATACTTATAAGCAAGACCGCGTCATTTCAACCGCGTGAACGGCTAAAACAGCAATTCGCCACCTAGTGGCCAAAGAGAGAAGCCGGAGCTGATTCGCATGTTATTTCTACATTTTGCATAGAAACGTTCCTAATTAATTAATGATTAATCTCAATAGCCTATGACACTTCAGGGTACGTAGTAAAGCTACTATCAAAATTTGGAGGCGATTGGTTCAGTAGTTTTTGAAATTTTTGCGAACATACAAACAAACGTTTCCTCTTTATATAATAGTGAGATAATGTTTCATACATTTTCTACATGCTTTTTCCATTAAGGGATAAGAGGCCGAAAGTTTGAAAAAAAATTTTTGTTATTCAGGAGGAAAAGGGTTATGGTACATGCCCACGGATCAGTAGATGTTTTGTTCACAAAGTAAAGTAGTCTTGAATAAATAGAGCACTGGATAAAGTCAGATAAATAATTTCAATAATTTCATTTATCTGTTCATAATTTAAACATCAATTAGAATGGCTACAAGAATTGTTGTACTCCAATGCACATCTGATGAGTGATGAGTGAGGATCATAAATGTACAATTTGGAATGAAATAAAGTAAATGCCAAATTTTTGTATTGAAGTCGATTGACGGTCAGCAATATGTAGGCGGATTGAAGTGAATTGAAGACGATTCAAAGTGAATACCAATTTCTTGTATACAAGTTGATTTACACTTTGCAGTATGTAGGCTGATTGAAGTAAATTCAAGTCGATTCAAAGTCAATGCAAGTATTTCCTATTTCAAGCGTATTAGCGCTAAGCAGTTTTAAGTAGATTGTAATCGATTGAAATCGATTCAAAGATAATGTCAGCTTTCCATATTAAAGTCGATGAACACTCAGCCGTATGTAGGCGGATTGAAAGTGATTCAAGTCAATTCAAAGTAAATGCCAGTCTTTTGTATTCAAGTTCATTCACGGTCGGTAGTATGTTGGTGGATTAAAATTAATTTGAGACGATTCAAAGTCAATGCAAGTTTTCCGTAATCAAGTGGATTAACTCTTATCAATATGTTTTTGTATTCCAACCGATTGATGCTCAATAATACAAATAAGTATTTAAACGGGTTCCAATTGATTGAACTGAATACTGAATTTTTCTATTTAAAGTAATTGGCATTTAGCTATATAATGACGGATTAACATCGATTCAATCAGATTTCAAATTGATGTGGATTTTTCAAATTCGTAACGATTGCCAATGCACATACACTATTTGAAATATAATTCGAAAGAATGAGATTGAATTTAATACTGAAAAATTCCATTCCCGTCGATTGGATTCATTTCTATTCAATCGGATTCTTGTTTAATCCGCCAGGTGAATTGGATATATTGGCCGAATAGAAAGAGACTGAGATGGATTGAAATTCAATCGATTCGAATCTGTTTGAATCAGGTATTTTTACGCAAGGTGCAGCTCATTCGAGCTGTAAAATAGTTCGACTATCTCAACATCCTTTCAGTAAATTACGGATCAACCAAACTCATATTTGAGATACAAATTTATTTGTTTCCGTGGTTTTTTGATTCGTATCTTTACGAATATTTTACTCTCGATATCTTCCAATCGTATTCTAGATATTTTATCGTTATCGTCAAGTTATATGGATTTCATAGTTATTTCAAATGAACCTCCAGGTGCGATCGTAAAAATTTTCAGGTTAAATATGGTGACCAGAAATTAGATAAAGGTAGGTTTCCACACCACCACTAGGGTACTACCCCAGCATGTTGGGATTTTGTTGATCGCAATTTCACGATATCTTACATAATTCACAAAAGTACTTGTTAATATTGATCCTCATGGTTAAACATATATCAAAGTCTAGGATGAAGAATATAAGATATCAAAACTCACGTCAGTGGTTCCCGTCGCCAAGAGCCCTATAACCACTGTAGTCTGTCACTTTCCACCTTTTACCTCACGTTATGGAGAGGAATCCCATCGATAGATAATTCACCAATACAGTTAATAAAACTGCATAAAGGTAAGGATTATCGATTGAATTCTTTTCCAAAACGGAACAGACTACTACCTAATCCATCCTTCACCATAGCCTAACACGTGATAAAAGGATAAAGCATCACTCAGAAGAAAACAACTAATATTGCAATGAAATGGGACTGGAATGTAGGCATCAAATCGAGACAACTATCATAACAAAACGGACGTACAGAAAAATGAAGCGATGCTGAAACTAGGACGATTTATTCTCTTAACATGTACTTACGAGTATCACAAAGGAATTTTATGTAACACTTTTCAAAAATCTCCTCATGCAGAAAATTTTGAATTTTGTGATTTGATAAATAATTCCATCAAATACTTGTATTTTTCTGGCTAATTGTATTCTAGATGTTATGTTTTATGGATGTATCTCACGTATGTATAGTGTGTTTCTAGTTCATGAATGGTTCGTGTTTTGTATGTATCGATTATGTATGCTGTATGATAATATTAGGATGTCGATTGGTAATATTGTATTATGTGTCGGAATAAAATTATTTGTGGCTAACAATCACATTCGTCAACAAAATTAACTAGGGTTTTATGTATATTTAAAATGATATTAATTTTTTTTATGATGATTAAAATCTATAAACCTCGGCTGTATGCACAATACAAAAGAGTCAATGGACGTTTACAAGGTACATCATACGATTATATAATTTTCTAAGAGCTAGCAACTATAAGTTGTAGATAAAAGTCCCCGCCTAATTTTAGAGTGAATCATTCACATCGCGAAATATTTCAAAAACAATGCTGACCTAGAACACTTTTTTCCTTGAAAATAAAGTTATAATTTGTTCACTGGATAGATTTGTTCAAAGCACAAATCTTCTTGAAACTATACACAATTTTTCCTTGACTCGTTCCTGTTGGCAACCCTAGCTTCACCTCAGTGAACCTCTTAAGTATCATTTTCAAAATCTGGCCAACGTAAATGAGTTTTTTTCAGATTGGCAGGTGAGTTGTTATAATCTGTTATGAAAACCCATTCGAAATCAAAGGATTACAAAACTGCAACCATGTCTAGTGATCTCCAAAACATATAAATGCGTATCTCCTGGAAGAGATTATTTAGTCACAAAATGTCTGCCGCAAACTGATGATATCTCAAATATCATGATGATGTCTACTTTTCATCTAAGCTGTCTGATGAAACTGAGAGTTTCTGACAAATAACGGTACCCAGTCGCAAAAAATAGCTGGATTTCCACGTAGATTTCCAGGTGGATATCCAGGTGGGTTTCCAGGTGGATTTCCAGCTCCGGACCTGGATTCCACGTAGATTTCCAGGTGGATTTCTAGGTTGAACCAGGTGGATTTCCAGGTGAATTTCCAGGTCCATCCAGGTGGATTTCCAGGTCCATCCAGGTGGATTTGCATGTGAATTTCCTGGTCCATCCAGTGGATTTCCAGGTGAATTTCCAGGTGGATTTCCAGGTGGATTTCGAGGTGGATTTCCAGGTCCATCCAGGTGGATTTCCAGGTCCATCCAGGTGGATTTCCAGGTCCATCCAGGTGGATTTGCATGTGAATTTCCTGGTCCATCCAGTAGATTTCCAGGTGGATTTCCAGGTGGATTTCGAGGTGGATTTCCAGGTGGATTTCCAGGTAGATTTCGAGGTGGATTTCCAGGTGGATTTCCAGGTGGATTTCCAGTTCGATCGGGGTGGATTTCCAGGTGGATTCCCAGGTCGATCCAGGTGGATTTCCAGGTCGATCCAGGTGGATTTCCAGGTCGATCCAGGTGGATTTCCAAGTGGATTTCCAGCTCCGGACCTGGATTCCACGTGGAAATCCACCTCGAAATCCACCTAGAAATCCACCTGGAAATCCACCTGGAAATCCACCTGGAAATCCACCCCGATCGAACTGGAAATCCACCTAGAAATCCACCTAGAAATCCACCTTGAAATCCACCTCGAAATCCACCTGGAAATCCACCTCGAAATACACCTTGGAATCCACCTGGATCGACCTAGAAATCCACCTGGATATCCACCTCGAAATCCACCTGGAAATCCACCTCTAGATCCACCTGGAAATCCACCTCGAAATCCACCTGGAAATCCACCTCTAAATCCACCTGGAAATCCACCTCGAAATCCACCTGGAAATCCACCTGGAAATCCACCTGGAAATCCACCTGGAAATCCACTGGATGGACCAGGAAATTCACATGCAAATCCACCTGCATGGACCTGGAAATCCACCTGGAAATCCACCTGGATGGACCTGGAAATCCACCTGGATGGACCTGGAAATCCACCTGGTTCGACCTAGAAATCCACCTCGAAATCTACGTGGAATCCAGGTCCGGAGCTGGAAATCCACCTGGAAACCCACCTGGATATCCACCTCGAAATCTACCTGGAAATCCACCTGGAAATCCACCTCGAAATCCACCTGGAAATCCACCTGGAAATCCACCTGGAAATCCACTGGATGGACCAGGAAATTCACATGCAAATCCACCTGGATGGACCTGGAAATCCACCTGGAAATCCACCTGGATGGACCTGGAAATCCACCTGGATATCCACCTGGAAATCTACGTGGAAATCCAGCTATTTTTTTGCGACAGGGTATACTGAAAAGCATTGCCCTGTTGGAAAAAATCGACTAGATTTCCAGCTAGATTCGCAATTGTTTCAGCTGGATTTGCACTGAATTCCAGCTGGAATCCAGCTGGATTTTGACTGGATCCTGAATGGATGTAGAGAATCCAGAACTTCGCCAGGCAGTCTAGCAAAATTTGTTCATTCCGGTGGATTTTTGACAGCGAGAGCTCGATCAATGCAGAGAATTTTGTGAGTTCTACGATGATCCACGAATTGTCAACGAATCAGGCTGGAGTTTTCTGAACAGAAGCTGCATGCCGAATCGAACACTAATCACGAAAAAATTCTGCTGGATTGTCAAAAAACCGCTGTATTCTTGGACAATCCTGCTGGATTTACCGTAGTAACCCAGCGCTCATTCTGACAAAACCCAGCTGGATTCGCCGCAGTATCCCGTAGTTCTTATTGAAAAAACGAGCTAAATTCGTTCACAATGCAGCTGGATTCGCCGCCGTAGCCCAGCGCTCATTCCAGTAGAATCCAACTGCATCTGATGCAGTTAGAGCGATCGATAGAGGAAATGATGGGGAACAAAGTCCGGAATGGAATTTTATTTGATAAATACCTCGGGGGGGTTATGAGGAACAGAATTGTGAAGATGGCCACTTCGTATATAGCTTGCGTCTTGAGTTATAATGGTTTTAGTGAAAATTTTTACATTTTTTTCATAATTGTTTAATAACTCTGTAACGGAACAAAAAATGTTAATACAGTGTATTGGGAAAGTTGTTGGTGATAAAATTATCTACAGAATGAGCTGAGGTGCGTCAAAATTTGACTTACCCAAAAGTTGCAAAATAGCGTTAAAGTTAGAATATCGATTTTTTGAAATCTTTCGATAATTCCTCGAAAAATAAAGATAGGTTCATGAAATTTGTGTTTTTTGAAGCTCCAACTTATGATACAATAATGTGCATAATTTGAGAGATATCGATCAATTAGGTTCTCCGTAATCCATTTGTTAGTTAAAAATCTCATTTTTTTTATATGTCTCTAACTTTTGAAAGCATCGATAAAAATGTTCATTTAAACACTCATATACGCTTTAGAATTATTACTGCTTCAATAGAAAATAAAAAAAAAGTGGTTTTGTCTCATAAAAACTCTTGAAAATTGAGATGAAAAATTTTGCATTATAAACAAATGGAATAACTTTTTTATTTCTCGTTGTTTCACAATCGTGTTCCTTTCATTAAATTGCTGCAATTTTTTAACAAATTTTAAAAAAAGAAATTTTTCTGTCAAGCCACTAGAAGCTGAGTTACATTTTTTTTTTCATAAAATCACTGTGCTGTCAATTATTAATATTGAGACATTTTTTAGCACTTATTAGTAAGATGAATGTTTGTACTATACTATACAAATACTGTATTTCCAATTTGAGAGGCTTTAAGGCGAGAAAATTCAGGCAGAACTTCGCGTTTTTCGGCTCACGTCGATACTCGAGTGGTGGGGATGCCCAGATGTGGCGCGTCAGCATCCCGTCGCGCTGACTTCAAAACTCGAGCGCTAGCAAAAATAATGATTTCTCCGCTTCTATACATCGTAGCTTAACGTTTTTTTTTTAAATTGGGGTATCTCGAGGAGAAAATTACAATGGCGTAATTGAAAAGAGCAAATACTATACCGTGCAATAATTAAACGTTTATTGTTATTAATATTGTTGTAAACTCGAAAAGTTACTTAACTAATCAATTTTTAAATATTCATATGTTTCTAATCTGGACTAAATAACAACATATATATATATATATAAATAAATAAATAAATAAATATATATACATATTTATATGTATATACATTTACGTAGTAAAATATTATATTATGAATATTACAATACCCTACTGATATGTATTGTAAATGAATTAGTTTCATTTATAAATTAATCACAAAAGAATCGATTTTCCTCTCGAAATATCTACAAGCTGGACAAGAAAATATTTTTTCAAAATGAAATAGTGGAAGAGCGGGGCCAGAAAAGGCATGTTCCGTATCAACTATATTCAACGGCACTACTCCGCTGATCGAACAACTGTAGTTTTTGATGGCTACCCCGACCTTAAGAATAGCTATACAAAAAATGCTGAACGTTTCCGTAGAAGCACAAAACAAATTGGTGCTGAAATTATTGTGAGCATCAGTACTGTGATAAATCAATCACAAAGTAAATTTTTATCAAATGATAAGAACAAGAAAAATTTCATCCCAATATTAAGAACTGAATTAGAAGCTGCTGGAATTACAACAAAACAAGCTCATGATGACGCTGATTGTTTAATAGTTCGAACGGCTTCGAATTACACTTCAGCACAAAGTGTAATAATTGTCGGAGAAGACATAGATCTGCTGGTAATTTTCACTCAACTATCGAATCCGGATCATGATATTTTTTTTTCTTGAAACCAGGGAGAGAAAAGGTAGCTGAAAAAATGTTCACCTGTGATAGTTTGAAATACAGTTGCTTGAAGCACTTAGTATGTTTTTTACATGCATTTTGTGGCTGTGATACCACATCGGCTTTTTTTGGCATTGGAAAAAATAAAATCGTCCATTTACTCAATGAAAATCCATCGCTGCGAATTCTGGCGGAAGAATTTTATAATGATGATGCCAAACGTGAAACTATTGCTGAAAATACATGTAATATCATCATGAAATTGTATAGTGAAGAGAATTTACCATCAATTAACAATTCCTTGGAGTTCATGAGGTTTGAAAAGTTCAAGAGGGGCTCTTCGAAATTAAACTTTAAAATAGACAGTTTGCCGCCAACTTCTGCTGCTGCAGCTGAGCATGGGTATAGAACTTACCATCAAATTCAAAAATGGATTGGAGCATCTAAAAATCCTCTCGAATGGGGGTGGGAGATCAAAGATGCGCGATTATGCCCAACTTTCCCGGATCGTCAGCTTCTTCCAAAAGAACTGCTTCGAAGCATTTCATGTAAATGTAAAAAAGGTTGCAAGGCTGGCCGATGCAGTTGCAAAAACATGGCCTAAAATGCACAGACTTATGTTCTCATTGTCACGGAGAAGAATGTTCGAATTCAGAAAACATATTATCGGAAGATGTACTGCATCTAAACGAAGGAAGTTACGATGATGATGAGATATATCTGCCAAACACAAGCTTTACAACTTTCTGGGACAGCTATGATTCCGATGAAGAAGACAATAGTGACGTTTCTGAAGACTCTGAAGACAATGCAGAGAGAGAGCCAAATGTATTAAATCGAAGCAAAAGAAGAAGATTAGATTGATTTTTTCTATACATAAAACTATTTTTATATTCAAAACTGAATATTTGTTATGAAATTAATGTAGATATAAATAAACTTATAATTTGTTTGATTCATTATTTATTATTTACGTGATGTACATTATTAAAAATTGATTAGTTAAGTAACTTTTCGAGTTTACAACAATATTAATAACAATAAACGTTTAATTATTGCACGGTATAGTATTTGCTCTTTTCAATTACGCCATTGTAATTTTCTCCTCGAGATACCCCAATTTAAAAAAAAAACGTTAAGCTACGATGTATAGAAGCGGAGAAATCATTATTTTTGCTAGCGCTCGAGTTTTGAAGTCAGCGCGACGGGATGCTGACGCGCCACATCTGGGCATCCCCACCACTCGAGTATCGACGTGAGCCGAAAAACGCGAAGTTCTGCCTGAATTTTCTCGCCTTAAAGCCTCTCAAATTGGAAATACAGTATTTGTATAGTATAGTACAAACATTCATCTTACTAATAAGTGCTGAAAAATGTCTCAATATTAATAATTGACAGCACAGTGATTTTATGAAAAAAAAAATGTAACTCAGCTTCTAGTGGCTTGACAGAAAAATTTATTTTTTTAAAATTTGTTAAAAAAATTGCAGCAATTTAATGAAAGGAACACGATTGTGAAACAACGAGAAATACAAAAGTTATTCCATTTGTTTATAATGCAAAATTTTTCATCTCAATTTTCAAGAGTTTTTATGAGACAAAACCACTTTTTTTTTATTTTCTATTGAAGTAGTAATAATTCTAAAGCGTATGAGTGTTTAAATGAACATTTTTATCGATGCTTTCAAAAGTTAGAGACATATAAAAAAATGAGATTTTTAATTAACAAATGGATTACGGAGAACCTAATTGATCGATATCTCTCAAATTATGCACATTATTGTATCATAAGTTGGAGCTTCAAAAAACACAAATTTCATGGACCTATCTTTATTTTTCGAGGAATTATCGAAAGATTTCGAAAAATCAATATTCTAACTTTAACGCTATTTTGCAACTTTTGGGTAAGTCAAATTTTGACGCACCTCAGCTCATTCTGTAGATAATTTTATCACCAACAACTTTCCCAATACACTGTATTAACATTTTTTGTTCCGTTACAGAGTTTTTAAACAATACATGAAAAAAATGTAAAAATTTTCACTAAAACCATTATAACTCAAGACGCCAGCTATATACGAAGTGGCCATCTTCACAATTCTGTTCCTCATAACCCCCCCGAGGTATTTATCAAATAAAATTCCATTCCGGACTTTGTTCCCGGATTCGTCTTTTTTTGGATAGATCTATCGCTCTAAGTAGCCTACAGCTCTTCCAGTGCAAATCAAGCCGAAATCTAGAGAGAATCCAGCTCGAAGTTGAGTCGATATTTTCCTAGAAGGTCAAAATTTTGAATAGCATGAAAATGTCTCCTATGCATTTGTATGGATTACAAAATGGAACATTTCCGAAGCCACAATATGAACAATGTTCAACAATAATGTTCCTCTATTTGTGCGTATCTTACATCATGGATCAAGTAAATTCATGAATGATTGAAATGTTATAACAGCAACTCAAAAGATTTGCGTGAGATCTCACCTGAAATCTCACCTTGAAATGTTCAGTAGTGTTGGTACCAAGTAATAATATAATTCGTCAATTTATCAAAATTCTATATTTTGTTTGCCACATTCGCTCAGCCATTATGAAGTCAGAAATTTCAACTCTGGATCAATGCCCAAGGACCATAAATTTTACTTTTTACCAAATTTACATGAAATCTATTCTTCTTTGGAGGCTACATTGTTTTCACTACTTTGATAGTCTCAGGTGGAAATGAAAGTGGAGTAACCTGGAAATCGAGGTGAATTGGCTTAAAAACCCAATCAATCTTGAAGTGCAGATGTAAATCTTTCCGAATTGACTCAAATATCCAGTTCCAAATTTGCATGACTTGACCTGGGCATCGAGATAAATATACCTGAGAATCATCGTAGGTATAACTGACATTCCAGGTAGATACACTTATAATTCTAGATGGAGATACATTGATACCTAGATTGCCAAGAAATTCAATCAGGAGTAGCCGTGGAAATCGAAGTGAAAACGAGATGAAAATACAGTCGACAATGCATGTACGACCAAGTTAAAAAACCTGTTAACAGAATATTATTGGAGAACGATTACCCACAGAAATTCATAGAATCATGTGTAAGATCGACTTCGTTCAATTAGATTCTCTAAAGAGAAAAGTAATTCCGATAAAAAAAGTCCCCTTTGTACTTTGGCAATACCTTTTCAAGATACATTCTACTATAAAGTATCCGGCTCCCTTAAAAAATTAAACATTAGAACAGTTCCTTTAGTCAATCATAATCTCACAAACATAATAAAATTAGGCAAAGATACAACAGATATTTTAGATCAAACTGAGGTAGTTTATAAATTTAATTGCAACGACTGTTCGGCATGTTATATTGGCGAGACGAAGAGAAAATTAAAAGATAGAATCACAGAACATCAAAAAATTACTGATAAACCACTTCCGGTCCCTTTGCATTTAATAGAAAATAGTACGCAAAAATTTGATTGGATTAACGTTAAAATTTTAGCGAATTATAAGAAACGACATATTTTGGAAATGCTCCACATCAATATGTACCAACACACACTTAATAGGAAGGAAGACACACAACAACTCAGTCACACGTATAGAAAGCTTGGCAAGATTTTTCAAAACAAACACACCAATGTATCTGATGGTATATAAGACCACTGACGTTAGCTTTATACACAACATTTTGACAATGGCAGTGGAAGCAGCCGCTTCCACTGCCGAACGTAATATTATATTTTCATTCAAAACTGGTGAGAAAGAATATTTTATCGTTACTTCGTCGATTGTTTTGTACTTAAATTGTATTATTCATTACGTGTTTTTTTGTGTAATAAATTTTTAGGCTGATGAGGCCAGTGAACCTAACTGGCGAAACGTCGCATAAAATAAATATGTGGTGGATTTTGTGAATTTTTGTTTTTCCACTTCACACTGGATTGGCCCTCAAAGATCGACAATTTATACGCATTTGGAATTATGGAGGGTGCAAAATATAATATTTGGTGGATATTACCCCGTTTTCTAACATCCGCCATAAGTGGGATCATTTTAGCACTTCTCTTTTACTCCATGGGCTATGGTTACTTCGGTCGAGGTAATTTCGGTACGGTATTGTCCCTCTTGCGGCCAAAGCGGAACTTCAATTTCTTGTCCCGATGACCGAAGTCACCGAAGTACGTAGTATTTACGCTTTACTCAAATCGCAACTTTAGATTTTGACCAGGGTCTGTATTTTGACAGTCAGAAGAATGGAATTACCTCATAAATCTATTCTTGATAACTCAAATATTTCTGAATTATAGTCTTCCGAGAGAAATTGGAAGTAAAGCATATGCAAGAAAACTACACATACAGAGCCGATCGAACAATACACTTTCACGATGCTAGCCCAGTTATTATATTCTCCCTACAATATCTGATAGCACATAGATAGAAATTAGAAATTTCAAGCAAAACTTATTTTGGAAACAACTAAAAGTTTGTCTTGATTCCTATACGTGGGTAATCCATCATCAGTTTTCTTTTTCTTTGGATTGATTGAGATAGATAGCAGAAACAAATTTACATGTAAGATAATGTACGGTTGTAATTATAGTATATTGAGCAGGCAAATTTCAAAATTGTCTAATTTCTATTCTGCTAATAAATATATCAGAATTGAACATCGCTGTTCATGTGTTGATGTATGTATGTAAATTATTCACATTTTTTTTCCAATTTCTTACAAGTATTTTTAATTTTTCAATCTGTATTAGCCTATTTTTTATTTGTGTAAACGTAAAAGTATCTATTCATAAATAATTTTTTTAATTCTAAGAATGATGAATCAAATAGAAACGAATTTGAGAATTCTATAAATTTGTTTATCAGCTGAAAATACTTGTTTGTGATGTCTCAGTATCTACTCGTGTGGGGGGTTATCTTGGAGTTAACCTCATTCATTATCAATTTTGGAATGATCAGTACTCTGATAGATAAACGGAAATGTAGTCTACTGAGTAAGCTGTTTCATTCGATACATATATACAAGAGAAAGAAAGAGAAATAGTTATTTTTTTTTACCTTGTGTGAATCATATTTACCAGCTCAAAATTAATTTAAGTGTATTTTTATATTAAAGTCATTAATTAAGATAACTATTCTATTACCAGAAAATGGATGATATGATGCAGAAAAACATTTGGGAAATAGATCCAGAACTATTTCAACTTCTGGAAAAAGAAAAAAAAAGGCAAGAATCTGGTCTTGAAATGATAGCTAGTGAAAACTTCACATCGTTGAGTGTTTTGCAATGCTTGAGTTCGTGTCTTCATAATAAATACAGTGAAGGTCTTCCAGGGCAAAGGTAAACAGATGTAGTTTATTCCTTAAATCGTAATCATGACCAATATTTTCCCAATTTCTGCATTCTATGCCTCCATTGGATGATACGATGAATAATATAATGGAGAAATGTTATCTGATAAATATAAATAAAATGATGACTTTGGACTAAATATTTTTCAGTTCACTGATTCAGCAATATTTCCAAAAATGCAATTTCAACCTCTTGTAGCCTTATTTGATAGAACATCCAGATCAACTTGTACTACGATTAGAATGTGAATTTGTAGCCTATGGAATGCCATTCAATCTTACTATTTTCTATTGTGACATGATTCTCACTAGGATTCGTGTGAATAAATTTTCAATGAACCAGGACTTTTCTACTTAAATTGATGTACCAAGAGATGAATTCCATAGTTCAGAGAAAAATCATCTATTCAAGTGAAAATCCCTAATAAACAATGAGATCTTGTTATATTACAGGGAAGAATATATAATAGTTCAATACATTCCTGTCTCATTCATTTGAAAAGAAAATCGTTCACAATGATGAATTTTACAATTTTGAAATATATGTTTTTGAAAATATTCTGTTACTAAAGAATGCACAGTTGGGAATTTTAAAAACTTTTGGATGTTATACATTATACATTGGGATATTATACATTATACAATGAAATTCATGTCCAGGCTTCACTTTTCAAATGAGTTATTTGTAAAAACTTTGAGAAACTTATTAGAAAAAACTTTAACTTCTGGCGTTCTTGAACCTTACTTTAACTCATTTGAGTTATGAATCAGAAGTAGAACACAGAACAACTACATTTATGTCCATGAGAAAGGCATGGAAGCTCAGATATTGAGAATTATTCTTGAGAACCTCTATAATTTCATACATTCACAAGATTTAGATCATCAAAGCTTACATGACTTTTTTCCTTCAAATTTTTAATAAAAACACAGATGTACCCACACAAGTCCTACTAATCCATCAGAACATATATTACTTGCAACATTCCACCGCAGCAGTCATTTCATAATCTTGTAGTGAAATCTTTCAAAAATCTTTCAGAAATATTCCACAAAATATTTCACTGAAATATTTCTGCAATATTTCACCAAAGCTTTTGTCTTTTCAAAATCTTGTAAAAAAATTATTCCATCGCAGCCTTTGCCTTTCAATGATCTTACAAAAATGTTCCAGAAATCTTTCTTTAATATTCCACGAAACATTTCAGTAAAATATTGAGGCAATGTTGCATTAATATTCCATAGAATATTCCCAGAAATGGTTGCAGAAATCTTTTAGTGAATCTTTCGTGAAATATTTTTGAAAATTTACAGAAATATTTCATTGCAATATTTCATGTTCTGTGGGGCATCCCACAATTGGCCATGCTTGTAACGTACCGCTTCAAATCGTATGTTCTGAGTATGATCACAATCGTCAAATATATCTTATTGTATATCAGATTTATCTATTGCAGAATCTATTCATTTGTGCATGCTAAATGAAACGTATTTCATTCTGAATAAAATTACGGGACGCGTGCAGAATATTCATTGCAAGTGTTTTTGACATGATGATATATATGTATTCAGGGGATAAACCAAAATGCACAATCAAACAGCCATGTCATTTAGCTCAGTCCCTAATCACATGTGGGTAAACTGGAAAGTTTAATATGTCTTGTATATTTCTAAGATCAGCATAACTTCCCATTTGGGGTCAGATACAGAACACTCAGACGTTTTGTAGGAAATTATGGTGCTCTGCCAACTTGTGGTTAGCCCTGTTATGAAAAATCCAGTTAGATTTCCAACTGGATAAACCAGACTGGAATCCATGAGTTGCAATGGAAATCCAGTTGGATTTACCAGACGTTTGACTAGATTTTCTAGGCCGAGTCCCAAGACCTCGTATTAGAATTCCCACGCGATCCCAATGGATTTTCCATGCGACCCGTATGGATTTTCCAAGCATCCCGAATAGAATTTCCATACATTCCGTATGGATTGTCCATGCATGTGAAATCTATACGGATGGCCTGGAAAATCCAAACGAGATTCATGGAAAATCCATATGTTAGGGATGTGAATATCCATCAGGGAAGTATGGAAAATCCGGCACGAGTACGATATTTGTGACCCCTCGATTTAATACCGATTTCCGAATCAGAATTCTCTCAGGATTACGAGAAAAATGATGAAAAAAATCCTAGATCGATAGTTTTTCAGTAATATCGATTTTAAAATCGAAAGAAAGTTAAACCAAAAACACAGAACTATTTCCCAACTGAAATTTTCTCAGGATCATGGAAAAAATAATAAAAAAAGTCTTAGATCGATAGTTTTCGAGATATATCGATTGTAAAGTCCGTTGAGCAATGAAGTGCTTAGCACAGAGTACGGCCAAAACTCCAATTGGATCGGAATTTTATTACTGATTTAGTTGTGCCTTAAAAACAATAACCCAAATAACCCAAATAACCCCGAAAAAAATCAAATACCGCCAGAATTTCGGCATTCTGGAATTATTTCACTTCGCACGGAGAGAAGGTTGGTACGTTATACGCGCCATAAATGCACGAGACTCGTGCGGTCAAAAGGCGCAAAACCTGCGCGGTTATGGCGCAAGATACGTACCTTTTGGGCGCAACAAACGCGCGGAACGGCCGCGCGTCTTTTGTCTCTTAACTAAAGACAAAAGACGTACCATATTTTGTGCGGTGCGTGCATGTTTACCTGCTGCACGTGAGTGTGGAGGGAGGGGAAGTTGAAGTCGCTGGCTGTAAATATTTACAGGCCTGTACATTATAATATGGAAACCGTGCACATCCGCAGTAAATAAGTCACGCGCGTAATAAGGTACGTCGGACGCGCGTCAGAAGCGCGGGATTACGCAC
This sequence comes from Aphelinus atriplicis, assembly GCA_020882685.1. NCBI lineage: Eukaryota > Metazoa > Arthropoda > Insecta > Hymenoptera > Aphelinidae > Aphelinus > Aphelinus atriplicis. The sequence continues at coordinate 2,904,585 of JAJGQD010000006.1, forward strand.
CTACTGTTTATTCGACACTCGTGCCCTAAGGCACGTATAATGTACCAACCTTCTCTCCGTGCGGGAATGAGTCTTAAATCGTCATTTGGGGGCCCGTCGTTTCGTATTCTTTTATTCTTCGATTTAGGATCGATACATCTCGAAAACTATCGGTCTAGGAATTTTTTATCATTTTTCCCGTAATCCTAAGAGAATTCTGATTCGGAAATCGGTATCAAATCGAGGGGTCACAGACATCGTACTCTCCCCGAAAATCCATACTGATAGTTTCGAAAATCCGTACGGGCCGCATGGAAAACAGATAGTGGATGCATAGAAAATCCATGTAAATTGCCTGGAAATTCCATTCGGGAGGTATGAATAATTGTTAGAGTTATCGCGTGGGGCAGGTCGTAGAATAAAATGGTACAATCGAGTATACGAAAATCTATTTATTAATCGTATGCACGCCTTCTGTCTCTACACAACCGTACGAGCATTCAAACCGGTCGGGAGTCACGTAACTAGTGGCGGCTGGCGCGACAGCGCCAGTACTCGCCGTGGCTGGCGGAGAAGGGAGGAGGGCCAAATGTCTATATCCAACACTCCCTCCCATGAGATTCTCCGGTTCCTCGCCGCCTCTAGATCTGAGTTTTGCAAACCTAAATCTCTGGCTGTTTCAGTGAATCTATTGTTCCATTTCTTCGGGCTGATGTGTAGTCCATATAGAGCACGCATCACTCGACATACTTGATTTCGTTTTCGCTCCTCTGTATATTCCGCACCTTCGGGTATTTCCATGTATATTTCTTCCTCGAGGACGGCGTTCAAGAAAGCTGTTTTAACACCAGCTTGATATACAAGTAATTCAGATTTGATAAACCACTCATCTTTATTCAGATCATTTCTTACTGCAGGAAAATCTTGAATCTATTTTTGTTATATTTGTCTCCATTAACCAGTTTTTCGTTAAACCTCACATCTCGGCTTTCATAAAATTTTTCTGGTTTTAACAAAATATAACCTGTTGGTGTGTAACCCACCAAGATAACGAGTCTTCCTTCAGATCTGAATTTTGGGCCTGTTTTCCTCTAAACTTTAACATAAACCAGCATCCAAATCTTTCGATCTGATCAATACTGAAATTATGCTTGGGAGCAAACTTTTCCAGAGGTACCAGCATTTAATTTGATTTGTGCGGAGTCCGGTTATATGCGTATACAGCAGCTGTCAATGCTATATCCCACAGATTTTGGGGTAACTTCGCATCGTAAATATATGTTCTCACCTTTTTCTGAATTGTCTGGTAAAGCGCTCTGAAACATCATTGTGTTCAGGCGTGTTTGGGGCCACTAGTTGCAATTTTGCGCCCAAATTATTCAATACTTTTACCGTGTATCCACCTGTATACTCAGTCCCTTGGTTCGAGCGCAAATAACACACCTTTGCGTAGTTCCCTAGAAGATTTCTTGCGCGCCTTACCTATCTTTCAAGACAATACCCAGTTTCACTCTTATGAGTTATAAGGTAAGCTATTGCTAGTCTTGGGAAATCATCTATGGATCTATACTCCTATATAAAAGGACAGCCTGTTTTTTTGTGGCCGCTAATCTCGAAATTTACTGAACCGATTTTCATGAAATTTTGATACTTGATTCTTGACCACTCCAGGCATGTTTATGTATATGTGGCGTCTTAAAATTTTGAGTAGAAATCGAGAAATAGACAATGCATTTTTCTGTGGTGGGGGTAACCGACCAAGTACCATGGCGCGCCAGTAGATGGCGAGGCGTTGAGTCGCACGAGTATAAGGTATAGTGCGGCGCTCTCTCGCAAGAGAGTCAGCGTTCTATCGGTTATATAGCAGAGTTCGAAAATTAGCTCAGCCATTTTCTGGGATCATTCGTATCCCAGTCTCCTTGTGCAAAATAATTTTGGTTATAATGGAGACCCAGAAGTAACATCAGGCGGTATACGATTAGAACCAGACGAACGCAAGCCGTTCGTCAGGGTCGAATAAGAGTATGATCCAACAGAAAATTACGCTCATATGAAAAGATATTGTACAAGCCAAAAAGTGGCCAGATGAAGCTCCTGGATTGTGCTGTTCTAGCGGAAAAATTATTCCTCCTGCTGTTGAAGAGCCACCAGAACCTTTCAAATGTCTTCTTTTAGGGAACCACACTGATTCCACGCATTTTCTGTCCTATTTAAGAAAGTATGATACACTGTTTCAAATGACATCATTTGGAGCTAACGAAATTCGAGAAGGAAATTTTAGGCCAACTTTCAAAATTCAAGGGCAAGTATATCATAGTATTGAGAGTTTATTGTCTCTTGGGGGTGGAGTTTTGCAATTTGCTTTAGAACTTCTAAAAATTGAAGATGGGGAAGTATGAAGATGATTACATGAATATTGATAGAAAAGTAGAAACGACTATTAATACAGTCATGGACCTGATTTCTAAAGTCTATTCAGAAATTGAAAATCTCTCTGACAAACCTTTCAATTGGTTATGCGAAAGGGCAATGACAACACCTCGAAACACTACCGCTCATAATATTAATAATATTATTTTAGAAAAGTTAGATGGAGAAAAACGACATTATCATTCTATCGATACAGTGATCAACATTGATGAAGTTGTACACTACCCTCAAGAATTTCTAAACTCTCTTGATTCTTTAGGCTTCCTACCTCATGACTTAAAATTGAAAATTAGTTCTCCAATAATGCTATTACGCAATCTAAATCCTCCCAATTTATGTAATGGCACAAGGTTGCAAATTAAAGTTATGCGGAAAAGTATAATCGAAGCAACTATTCTTACAGGACCTGCAGCTGGAGAAACAGTATTTCTACTTCGCATACCTATGATTCCATCAGACTTACCATTCCAATTCAAACGATTACAATTTCCTGTGAAACTTTCTTTCGCCTTGACGATTAACAAATCTTAAGGACAGACCTTTGAGTACGTAGGGATAGATTTGCAAACAGAATGTTTTTCACGCGGCCAATTGTATGTTGATCTTTCACGGGTAGGGGTTGCACGTAACCAATTTATATTAATTCCTCAAAATTCAAAAACTAAGAACGCCGTTTATCCAAATTTTCCAATTCTCAGAGAATACATGAAAATTACAACTCCAAGGAATAAAAAGTATCAAATTAATCAAAGTTTACAGATAAATACATATTATACGAGTTTTCCAACAATAAACGAGAGTAACGACATTTCGAACTCAATACACATGTTCGCGGGCGAAGCCGCGACGGGGGACGCTAGTACAGATATAAATCTGTATCATTTGGGATGAGAAAGTAGTGAGATTGGACCCATGGTATCGGAGTAGATAATTTGTAGGGAAGCAGTAGCTCGAATAAGTACTGATGGAAACGGCAGTTTGTTTACTTTGGTTATTGGACAGATTTCACAATCCTTTATTGTCTCATCAAAAATCGCATCTTGTAGGTCTTTATTTTTGAGGAATTTAGCTTGTAAAGCCTGGAGATAGGCAATCGAAGCATGACCAAATCTGACGTGCCACAACATGGCTTTGTTCTTTTCGAGAAATCTTTTTGTTTCCAACGAAAATGGGGATTCATTAGGATTCACTTCTGTTATGGGGGCCTCATCTAAATTATGAAATTTTCTATCTGTGATAGAGATATCAAAGTTCAATTGATCAAGTATTTTTTAGATTGTTCTCGGTTATTCGGTTGTCAACATCATTGACATCTTCCATTTTCACATCTTCAAATTTATATTCATCTTTTGTTAATTCTTTGACCTTTGTTCTATCACTCTCATCTGTTAGGGTTTCAAACTCTCCATTGCTACCAGGCACGGGAACAGATTCTGGCAGAAACTGAACCTGAGCTGTCACACTCCGTGTATTATATCTTTTCACATTTGAAATTGCGTCTACTGTATTGGCAAATATTTTTCTGTTTATTTTCTGTGTCACAGTCTCGCTATTAGGCAAATCTTTACTGATTTCTAGTTCTATTAGCAAGTAAGGTCGTTTGTATATGCCTGATAGGAGTATCTTGTTTGAGCAGGGGTCAAAGATATTTATTTTGGTACTGTCTAAATATGTAGCTAGTCCCATGTATGCAAATTTTCGTAACGACAAGAGATTCTCTTCTAACTCATTGACGAAAATGACTTTATCGGTTTCTAGGATTTCTGCGTTATTCATCCTCACAAATATTGTACCCGCGCCTTTTGTGTTCATGTCAGCTGAGCTGTTTTTGTTGGCGCATTTTATCATGCCGCAATCGTTTTCATCAAGGGACGTGAAGATCATTTTAGAATTAGTTATATGTTCTGTAGCGCCGGAATCCGCCAGAAACTTGCATATAACGCTCGCCATTTGGTTCTCACCTCTCTCCTTGTTTTGTTGCTTACGATTTCTGGTGTTCTGGTAATTGGATCTTCCACGTCCTCTCGACATTCGCCCACGTTTCGCACCCCCTGCATTCTCATCGTTATTACTCTTCCTTTTCGCACCACTCACTGGCCCACCACCATTTGAGTTATGAGATCTCTAAGTCTTATTGACACACCTTCCTTTTACCTTTCCGGTGTATTTGGGACAGTCAAATGCCTTGTGCCCAAAGTCGATGCAATTGTAGTAGCGGACACCATTCCCTTTGTTGGGGCAGTCAGTTGCAATGTGCCCTAAGCTTTGACGCTCATAGCATCGGATTGAGGATAGATTGGCCTGGTTTGCACTCCTTGGGACAGTATTTGAATTTGATGATCTCCCCTACTCTTCCTGTATAACAATTGCCTTTAGTTCATCGTATGTGGTACTTTCACTACAATGTCTTTTTGAAACAAATTCAATAATTTGAGCTGTAGGTACTGATACCATAACAGCATTATAAAACGCATCTCTCTTCTCATCTTCCAATAATGGCTTGGCGCCGGGAGAGTTTTCATAGTTCCTTACGATACTTTCAAACCTCTCGCAAAATTTGGCAGCAGTTTCTTTTCCAATCATATATTTCATGTTATACAGCGTTTTGCGTATCGTGTGAGACGTTAAGTTTACCTTGACTGCTTTGATTTGTTTTAGTCCTGCAATGATCATCTTAGGATCCTTTAAATACATTATCTTAGAATAGTAATTGATAGGATTGATCCAGATGATTCAGTAGGATGTCACGAGTTCTGAACTTGTGACCATCCAACAATTTATCATCCATACGCGAAGTGCTGATCTCGTCAATAGTGTGTAAGAGGTTACAAGCTCTCAGCTCTGACACAAAATGATTCAAAAAGTGTTTGAATTTCATCTCACTTGTTAATTTGTAGTCTCTTTTCATATTGGCACTTTTAATGAATTCTAGTCTTAAAGTATCATAAATGTCTTTAATTCCGGAGTTATTTTCATCCTGTGTCTGAGCTAGAGTTCTCTCATCTGAATTTTTACTTTGTTCTCTCACCTTTACGAAATTGGAATTTTTGTTACTACCTTTCGATTTTTCTTCAGATTCATTATTTTGAATCATGTTTCTATTTCTCACCTTTCTCTCATCTTCAGAGGTAGTCGAACTCTCATCTTCTCTCGCCCTTTTGTTATACAGGTCTGTCAATTTCTTGACAATTTTTGAGTTGACTCATATAGTCCTCTCTGACAGTGCTCATAAGAGCCTGGAACTTGACATTTTGGACTATTCTCTTCTTCTCACTGGCTTTTAACTCTTCTTCCTGTTTTAAGAACAGTTGGTTGTTAACAGTTCCCTTTTTCGCTGTTATATCAATCAACCTTGTGGTATCCTCAGTGATGGATGACTATAGGTGGACAAAATAATAATACACACGGTTAGGTAAAACAAAGTTTATTCAGCGCGTCGTGTCAAATCGTTCGTAGACATACGGGCACTCAAAGCGGCGGTCAGTGCTAGACTGACTGGCCCGAAGGAGCCCACACAGGGAGAGAGAGAGAGAGAGAGGGGCGCGCCGGAGGGGCGCGACCCTCAGGTACATGAGCTCTGTACATAGGCGTATTTCTAACACTCCCTCCCGACTATGTGACAGATTTATAAACAATTTATCTGTGTATTTCATGTATAGTACAACTACATCAATATTAAAATCATGCTGCTCTTTGGACGGCAGTATTTATTCACATAAAATTCGAATACATATACTTATATATCTATACTATTATATAAAAGGACAGCCTATTTTTTTGTGGCCGCTAATCTCAAAAACTACTGAACCGATTTTCATGAAATTTTGATACTTGATTCTTGACCACTCCAGGCATGTTTATGGCTATGTGGTGTTTCGAAATTTTGAGTAGAAACCGAGAAATAGACAATGCATTTTTCTGTGGTGGGGGTAACTGACCAAGTACCATGGCTCGCCAGTAGATGGCGAGGCGTTGAGTCGCACGTGTATAAGGTATAGCGCGGCGCTCTCTCACAAGAGAGTCAGCGTTCTATCGGCTATATAGGAGAGCTTGAAAATGAGCTCAGCCTTTTTCTGGGATCTTTTGAACCCCAGTCCCCTGATGCCAAATGATTTTGGTGACAATGCCTAGACCCAGAAGTAACATTGGGCGGTAGACAATTAAAACCAGACTAACGCAAGCCGTTCGTCAGGATCGAGTAATTGGAGCCCCGTTCATAGTACGTGGAAGATCTGCTTTTGAATATGATCCATCAGAAAATTACGCTAATATAAAAGATATTGTAGTTGCATCTATGAATAGAGATGAAGCTCCTGGATTGTGCAAATTGATTGATTTCGGTCTACCTACGCCAATTCGTGGTCCATGAAATGTTTGTGATCTCGATAATGCTTTAAAGAATCCACATAACATTATGGGATTGCGTGATTGTTTGGAATCTAATGTACCTAAAGTGGCTAACTAAAGACCTAACTTAATATTCGCTCAATTTCGTATTTTGGGTGCTTTAGTTTTCGCTGTTGCATCTTCAGGTTCTTGCAGCAACTCTTCTTGCTGGAGGCAAAACTGCCCATTCCACGTTCAAATTACCTTTGAACGTTTTCATTGGCCAAGATACAATATGTTCAATGAGAAAAAATAGTCCTTTATGCAAAATTATCGAGACACTTCTCTTATAGTATGGGATGAATGTACTATGAGCCACCGTTCGCATATTGAAGCTCTGGATTGCACATTACGAGATTTAAAATCTATCAGCAAATCTATGGGTGGAATAACTTTCGTTTTCTCTGGAGACTTTCGGCAAACTTTGCCTGTGATTCAAAAAGGAACTCGCGCTGACATTGTGGGAGCATGTTTGAAGTCGTCTTCAATTTGGAATTTGATAGAAAAATTACATTTACGAATAAATATGAGAGCTCACATTGGAGGTGAGGATTTGCAATTTCCTTTAGAACTTCTACAAATCAGAGATGGGAAAGTATTAAATAAAAATGATTACATAAATATTGATACAAGAGTAGGAACGACTGTTAATACAGTCATGGACCTGATTTCTAAAGTCTATCCAGAAATTGAAAGTCTTTCTGACAAACCTTTCAACTGGTTATGCGAAAGGGCAATCATAACGTCTCGAAATGCTACCGCTCATACTATTAATAATATTAATTTGGGAAAGGTAGATGGAGAAATACGACATTATCATTCTATCGATACAGTGATTAACATTGATGGAGTTGTACACTACCCTCAAGGATTTCTGAACTCTCTTGATCCTTCACGCTTTCCACCTCATGACTTAAAATTGAAAATCGTTTCTCCAATAATGCTACTACACAATCTAAATCCTCCCAATTTAAGTCATGGCACAAGGTTGCAAATTCAAGTTATGCAGGAAAATGTAATCGAAGCAACTATTCTTACAGGACCTGCAGCTGGTATAAATTATACCTGAAACAGTATTTATATCTCGCATACCTATGATTCCATCAGACTTACAATTTCGATCCAAGCGAAACGATTACAATTTCCTGGGAAACTTTCTTTCGCCTTGACGGTCAACAAATCTCAAGGACAGACCTTTGAGTACGTAGGGATAGTTTTGCCCATTGACTGTTGCTCTTTCACGGACAGGGGATGCACGTAACCAATTTATATTCATTCCTCAAAATTCAAGAACTAAAAACGTCGTTTATCCAGAAATCTTATAAATTTCAAATCCTCAGATACATGAAAATTATAACTCCAAGGATTACAAAGTAACAAATTATACAAAGTTTACAAATAAATACATATCATACGAGTTTTTTAACAATAAATGAGAATAACATTTCGAACTCAATACACATATTCGCGGGCGAAGCCGTGACGGGGGACGCTAGTTAATAATAAAATATAAAATCATGGATCAGTCAGGTTTAAATCTATATTCATATATATGCAAGTGTTTCTGTATCATCATTCTGAATATTACAAATTGAATAGTTTACTCTTTCTTTTCTCCACTGTGTCGATCGTTTCTGTTCTGAGAATTGTTTCCTGTTATAAATTGAATTCTCTTATATTTATGCCCGTCGTAGGTCATCACATAGTATCTAGACTATGTTCGTTAAGAATCTTCTCAGTGAGTCTCTGGTGCATATTAAAAGGCAATGGTTTCGTAAATATATCAGCTATTTGGTCTTTCGAACAAATCCAACTTATTCCAACTAAGTCTCGTTTAACGCATTCCTTTACATAATGTTCTTTCACTTCAGTCATGTGTTTTAATTTATTGCCACCGTTCGTTTTTGCACATGATTCGGCAGCTTTATCGTCACACCATAGTTGAATCGGAAAAAATGTCATATGAAGTAGAATATTTAATGAATTGTTAATTGCAATCAATTCTTGGCATACCTCACTCATAGCTACGTATTCTGCTTGTCATGTGGATAAGGAAACATATGACTGCTTATGAGTTCTCCAAGCAATTGTATCTCCATATAATTGAATAATGTAGCCACATGTTGTCAATGAATTTTTACAATCTGCAAAGCTGAGAAAGCACATAAGTCATCTCTTTTGGCTAGATAGTTCAAGCCTAAATTTTTCGTACCGTTCAAATATCTGAATACGCGTTGTAGCATTTTCCAATCAGTTGATGACGGATTAATTTGATCACGACTCAAGACGTTAACCGCGAAGGAAATGTCAGGACGTGTAGATCCTGCTTAATAAAGTAAGCTTCCGATTGCTTCTCGATATGGTACATTTACAGTAGTTTCCGTTTCTCGTAACGATTCGTCATCACATTCTTCTTCTCTTTCTCTTCGTTCACGATTTGCTACCTGATTTGTCACCATCGGTGTTCTTTGTGGATACATTCCTTCAAATTTGAAATTTTCTAGTATCCTTTCGATATATTTAATTTGACTCAATTTTATTGTTTGATTTTCCCGATTTCTTTCAATATTTATGCCTAAAAACTCTTTTGGTTCTCCCATATCTATCATTTCAAATTCGCTTTGTAATTTACTTTTGATTTCATTTAGTTTCACTTTATCATTGCTAGTCAAATGAATATCATCTACATATAATAAAAGTATGAGAATTTTATTTTCGTTTTTCCAAGTAAATAGACAAGGCTCAGTATCGTCACTGATCAAACCTATTTTTAAAGCAACTTCGGTGATTTTCTTATTCCAATGCTTAGGACTAATTCGAAGACCATATAATGCGCGTTTCAATTTTCAAACTTCATTTTTATTAATTGAATCTAGATTGTCCATTCCTTCGGGAATTTCCATGTAAATATCTTCTTTGATTGTACCGTTCTGAAAAGCTGTTTTCACATCTAGTTGGCAAACATCTAAGTCAAATTTATTGATAATAGCAAACACATATCTAACTAATGGCAATCGCGACACTGAGGCATAGGTTTCTCTTAAATCGTATTGATTCTTGTCTTTGAGTCCTCTGATTACTAATCTGGCTTTGTATTTGATTTTGTCGAAATTTTCTATTTTATACAGCGGCGCTGAGAGCCAAATCCCACATAGTTCCCGGAAGCTTCGAATTGAATATATAAGCTCTAACCTTTTTCTGCATCATTTGATTAAACCGTTCAGCTACACCATTATGCTCCGGAGTGTCCGGGCATGCAAATTGTTCTTCCGCTCCTAGTTTATTTAAAATTTCAACTGTGTAACCACCAGTATACTTGGTGCATTTATCTGTACGCAAATAACAAACCTTAGCATCTTTTCCTAGTAAATTTCGTGCACTTCGTACAAAAATTTCTAAACATTGGCCGGTCTCGCTTTTTGCTTTCATTGGGTAAGCCATGCCTAATCTTGAGTAATCGTCAATAAAAAATGAAATGAATCTTTTTGGGTATGAAGTTGGACTTATGATAATACCCATCTTGTCTAAATGAATAATTTGTAATGGCTCTGTGGCTCGTCTTCGTGTCGATTTGAAAGGCAATTTGTTTATTTTAGCAAGCAAACAGATTTCACAGTCTAATATTGAGTTGTCAAATTTAGCTCATTCCAATTCTTTGTTATCTTTCAATTTCTTTTGCAATGCCTTTAGATAAGCTAACAAAGCATGTCCCAATCTAACATGCCAGAGCATTGCCTTATTATTCTTGAGTAACAGTTCGTAATTTTGATGCAATGGAGACTCTTTTTCTGCCAGTTCAACAATGGGCGATTCATCTACATATATCATGAATGTTTCTATCCCATACCGTCGTATTAAAGTTAGATAGTTCAATAGAACATTTTTTATTTGTTTTCAATGATTCATTTGTATCTATGTACATTGTTTCTTTTGAGTTGTGGTTCAATTTTGTGCTCCTCGTGAAGTATTTTGGAAAATTATTGTCAATCGTTTCGTCAGTTGCCAAATTAACAAACATTTGTTTTGTATTTTCAATTCGACTATTTTCATTTGAAGTTGACTTATTTATTTCGAACTCTATAATCCAATAAAGTCGTTTGTAGATACCAGAAAGAAACAATTCGTTAGAAACGGGAAAAAAAATGTCAACCTTTTCGTTATCTAAATAAATGTCAAGACCGAGTTCAGCGAATTTTCTTAGCGATAGTAAATTATCTGAAAGTACTTTCGAGAAAATTACTTCATCAAGTTCGAACACATCATCGTTATTAAGTTTAATTTCAACTGTGCCTGCTCCCTCCGTTTTTAAGTCTGCCTGGGAGTCTTTATTTGCATATTTAATCGTGGCACGGTTTGATCCGTCGAACATTTTGAAAATGAATTTTGTAAATAGATTACCTTTTCTTGCATCAATTGAAGTGTGATTACCACAACGTTCGACTCGTTCAGTTCTGCTTAAATTCGCCGATTTATTCGAGTCACTCTAATTGACTTGTATCGAATTTTTCTCACCTCGTTTCGAGTTGTTCTGCTTTTTCTGGGCGTTTTTGTTGTTCGTATTTCCGTGGCCACCTCTGTGGCCTCCTCTGTGGCCACCTTTGCCGTTCGCACTACCTCGGTGAGAACCTCATCGTTGGTTATTTCCTGACCCTCGATGATGCGAGCTGGTCAATCGTTTATTTTTGTGGGGATGACTGTACCCTTTGCCTCGCCTCCCTCCGAACCTTGAAGATGACGAGTGTCCTTGTTCTTGGAGGTTTCTTAGCCGGCGTTGGGGGCATTCAAATGCCTTATGTGTCACAAACTCTTGACATTCGTAACACTTTTTAACTCCCAAGCCTTTCCTTGGGCAATCTTTCTTCTCATAGCCGATGTCGTTGCATTCAAAGCACCGATCTTTTCCCGAACGCGGAGTAGCGACTAATGCCGTTTTTGGACGGGTTAAAGTTACGCCCACCCTCTAGGATTCGTTACATATTACGATACTTTTCATATCCTTGTACGTTAGTCCTTACTTGTCGTTTTCGTACGACCATATGTCAAGATCATTCATGTTCAAGGCAGCATCGAGTACGGCATTGAAGAACGCGTCGCGCTTCTCATCCTCTGATAATTTCTTCCCGGTTTGGCAATCGTGACGTCTAACTATTTCTTCAAATCGCGCTAAGAAATTGTTTGCCTCACGTTAGTTACATGTTAGTCTCACAAGTTTTAATTTCTTCGATTTCATTGTAAATTTCAACGGGGCATCTGAGACTAACAATTCTCGCGTGATAATTTCCATCTAAACGATTTATTAGTATATCTCTCACTAAGTGGAGATGTTCTTCGCGCGTGTTTTCGTCAAAGTTCCGACCTGATTGAATTTTATCGTCAATTACGTACAAAAGACCTCTTGAGCGTAGATCTGATTTGAAATAATCATCGAAGCTTTCAAATGTCGTCGGGTTTGTGAGTTTATAGTCGCATTTTGTGAAGCTATTTTTATTCAACAATTCAATTTTTATTTTATCTTAAATTTTATTAACTACTGTGTTAATTGGGATAGATGTATCATGTAAATTTTCCAACCCGAGCTTCGCGACTTCCCGTTTCACGGCAAGAGTTATACTGATATCACTTTCGTCACGTTTTTCTGGGGTGATTTGACTTTGAACTGATCTTTCCGACGGCTCTTTTCTCTCAACCGATTTTCTGAGTGTCTTCTGAATTCTATTTGTTTTTTCTTTGATTTTTCGGCTCTGCCGCCTCTTCTGGTTCAATAAGTTCATCGTGAACTTCATTAAATTTTTGTAGAATATTATCATATTATCCCTTGAGCATGTCTTTTTGAAGGGCCTTGCCACCCATCACCATATCGCACATCATTTTGATGCTTTTCAATAATTCGCTTACTTCCTGCCCAGTCGTTCTTTCGTTAATCATTTCGACATTGTTGGGATTTATTCGGGCAGGATCGTCCTTCCCAGCCCCTGAGGTGCCTGCATCTCTTTGGAGACGTGGCAAATTGTCGACTCGGACTATTTTTGGTAAGGCCCTGCTTTTTTAGAGAGCGCATCGTTTTGCTCACCCTCAGCAGTCGTTTAGTCGTCGTTCTGGGTCGTATCATTTTCTTTTCGAGCTTGCAAGCCCTTAGAGTCCGAGTCGGCAGGAATCAATTTTTTCTGCCCTTTGGTTTCCTCCATGGGTGGCTCGTGGAGGAAACCAGAGGGTGGCTGGCTTTTGGGCCGAGGAAGCTCTATACTGCTATCTTCCTGAGCACCGATTTTGCTCAGGATCGTTTTGAACTCTTCCTCATCCATGGATGATTTTGCTATATTTAATAATCATTAGTTAATTTCATTACATGTAATTTTTAATATGTACTAGCTACATCAAACGCGCTGCGCGCGATCTACATGTATGCGTTTCAAAACCATATTTCAATTATTTTTTCCACGTTTCTTGACCATAATCGTTCTGACGTACATCTCAATTCATGGTGCGAATTTCTAAAAGCTAAATGAATAACCAAACCCCAGATTTTCAATACTAAACTATTCATCAAACACATAACACATAAAATTTACAAATCAGACATCTTAACCTAACAGAGTTATCCAATCCGACAACTGTTCAAAACTAAAAGGTAGCCTAAAATATCCACGTACCATCAATCAAATTCACATACCTACAATTATAGTTTTGAAAATAAATTGTCAATACTTATGACAGCAAATCTTCTATCATCAAAGAAACTGACTATGCTAACCTATAATATCATGTCATCGGCTACTCTCTATCTATATATGGGCAATTCTCTGTGGGATCGAACATGAAAAAATTTGATTTGGCTCAAAATTTTTTTGTAAGTTCTAGGGCATCAAGCCGATTTCCCAGAATTTTTTTTATTTTTTCGAGCACTTTAACCCCCTTTAATAAATAGGCAAAGTTGCTGATTTTGCTGTTTTTGCATTTTCAGAGGCATTTTCAACCTTAATTTACACCCTGAAAATGACCTCTGAGGCAAAAAATGAATGGGACACTTTTTTCTGCAAATTGCCTGAATTTTATAGAAAAATTATCTCCAAGGTCATTGGAGCACATTAAGTACTCCGCATTACCAATTGGAGCCTCTATTTTTGAACCCTGGGAGTTCGCTCGTCAAGCCCCACACCACATGGGTACTAAAAGTTGTCCCAACTCATACCACATACAGCCTATATAGTGAAAAAATGGACCTGGACTCTGGAAGCTCCCAAAAAATTGATATATTAACTAGAATAGGGGTAAAAACAGGCTAAAATGACTATTCAAGGGGAGCCTTGGACCGCCAACACTTCCAATTTTTGCAAACACTTGTCTGTGGTATTATTACTATTATCCACTGTAAAAACTCACATTCTATCATACCAATACATATCCTGAGTTGTCAATATCATATTTATATAGATCAAGCATGACTATACTACTTGACGCCACCTAACTTTCAGTAGTTACCTGTATTGATGGTCAATATATTGGCTCTATTGTGTTAAAATGTACAAGAAACTACTAATAAAGTACATTGTAATGAATTGCATTCACTCGATAAGAAAGATTAATCCAAAAAGTTAATTGTAAGCTGTGCATTACACGTACACCTTATAACACACTAGGCAGTGCATAGATATCATATGATTTTTTTAATATCAACAAGAAAATGTTGAAGTTGACTAAACATGGGTAATATTCATAAATGTGGGACTCATGAAATCCACTCATATTGTATAAACTGCATAGCTGAGGTCCAGGCAGCTATTGCCTGGTGGGCTCAAACTACAACTTCAAGTTATTTACTCATGGAATTAGCTAATGTGAATCAATCCACTTGAGAGTATGATCACTAAATGCGCAATTTGATAAGGAATTCAAATATATATAGTTTGCTTGTCCAGAAATGAGTTTGGAGCTTCCAAAGTAGCTTTGCATGTCTAAAAGTCTATGGTCGGTAACCTAACCTTTGCCATACATGGGTCATATATATCTCCAGTATAGGCAAGGATAACGTTCACAAAGTGGTTTATAAAGTCATTTAAACACAGGCAAACTATATATATTTGAATTCCTTATCAAATTGCGCATTTAGTGATCATACTCTCAAGTGGATTGATTCACATTAGCTAATTCCATGAGTAAATAACTTGAAATTGTAGTTTGAGCCCACCAGGCAATAGCTGCCTGGACCTCAGCTATGCGGTTTATACAATATGAGTGGATTCCATGAGTCCCACATTTATGAATATTACCCATGTTTAGTCAACTTCAACATTTTCTTGTTGATATTAAAAAAATCATATGATATCTATGCACTGCCTAGTGTGTTATAAGGTGTACGTGTAATGCACAGCTTACAATTAACTTTTTGGATTAATCTTTCTTATCGAGTGAATGCAATTCATTACAATGTACTTTATTAGTAGTTTCTTGTACATTTTAACACAATAGAGCCAATATATTGACCATCAATACAGGTAACTACTGAAAGTTAGGTGGCGTCAAGTAGTATAGTCATGCTTGATCTATATAAATATGATATTGACAACTCAGGATATGTATTGGTATGATAGAATGTGAGTTTTTACAGTGGATAATAGTAATAATACCACAGACAAGTGTTTGCAAAAATTGGAAGTGTTGGCGGTCCAAGGCTCCCCTTGAATAGTCATTTTAGCCTGTTTTTACCCCTATTCTAGTTAATATATTAATTTTTTGGGAGCTTCCAGAGTCCAGGTCCATTTTTTCACTATATAGGCTGTATGTGGTATGAGTTGGGACAACTTTTAGTACCCATGTGGTGTGGGGCTTGACGAGCGAACTCCCAGGGTTCAAAAATAGAGGCTCCAATTGGTAATGCGGAGTACTTAATGTGCTCCAATGACCTTGGAGATAATTTTTCTATAAAATTCAGGCAATTTGCAGAAAAAAGTGTCCCATTCATTTTTTGCCTCAGAGGTCATTTTCAGGGTGTAAATTAAGGTTGAAAATGCCTCTGAAAATGCAAAAACAGCAAAATCAGCAACTTTGCCTATTTATTAAAGGGGGTTAAAGTGCTCGAAAAAATAAAAAAAATTCTGGGAAATCGGCTTGATGCCCTAGAACTTACAAAAAAATTTTGAGCCAAATCAAATTTTTTCATGTTCGATCCCACAGAGATTTGCCCATATACATCTATTACTCTACAAATCACGTGGTTAGATCTACACCAATCAAATCACGAGTTAATGCCTTCACTCTAAAGGCCATCACTTTTTTATATAAGGATACTATATCCAATCTCGATTAATCGACAACAAGTGTAATCGAGACTGAATTGGTTGATTAAAAGAGTAGTTGAACATCAAACTGACTCTTAAAATCGCCCTAGTTACTCGATCGTGGAATGTCTGTGTACACAACGGTTCATTACACAAGCAACCCAGCACAAGTGGTATTTCCCTATATTCCAATAAAGAATAATAAATATTTCAATTAATTGATGTATTAAACTACACACCTATATTAAATAATTATCCGTTTTCAATACAGAGATCTATACTATCGTCGCTCATCTTTACGACAACTCGTTTCTGTGGGTATACACCCAGCTCTCGTAGAGCTGTTCTGCACCGTTCAAAGAATCGTTCCATGGTGCTTTTCCTATGGAAATAATAATTCTTCCATTAAAATTTGTGCACGGTTAGAGCACTCAAACGCATTGGTATATGCGTATTCGTGCGAGTAAGGACGAATGAATGAGAGAGATAGAAAGAGAGCGAGAAAGAGCGAGCGTGCTAGAGATAGATACAGAGAAAGGGAGAGAGAGAGAGAGAGAGCGAGAGCAAGCGGGAGCGGGGGAAGCGGCCGCCAGTGCGTAAGTGCAGCGCTTGCCCGCGCGCCGTTCATGCGCTCATGAAGATGCGCCGCTCTCTCTCGGCGGCCCTCCGGCCGCTGCCGCCGGCGCGCCTGGCCCACGGCGGAGTATTGGTGGGGAGGGGGGAGAGTCAGTTGAGCTCTCTTGCGTAGGGAGAGCGTAGCTGGCGCGTGGGAAAACCCCGCGCGAGAAAGTTTGCGCGCCCGCTTATACCGTAGCGTGCGGAAGGAAGTAAAAGGGGGAGGAGAGAAATTTTCCTTCCGATGCGCGTCCTGACGCTGTGACTCACTCGCTATGCAACATTTTGACTCCGGCGTCGATGTCTCGTTGATGTAGATCCGATAATTCGTTGATACTATGAAGGCGGCTATTGCGTGGATGCGAATCCTGTCCTTGAATTCGAATGGGATGTTCCGGCTGTATTCGATGATGTAGTATAACGCGTGCGTGTGTTTGCGTCACTTCACTACACTGTTTCTTCTACTATGTTATGTCACTTATAATTTAGCGCACAGTGAAGGGTGCTGAACCGATAACCTGATGGATGAATGTAGGTAGACAAAATAACAATACACACGGTTAGGTAAAACAAAGTTTATTCAGCGCGTCGTGTCAAATCGTTCGTAGACACACGGGCACTCAAAGCGGCGGTCAGCGCTAGACTGAGTGGCCCGAGGGGGCCCACACAGGGAGAGATAGATAGATAGATAGATAGATAGATATGTTTTTATTGTATCAAGATACAAATTAGATTCGCTGCCCCGGCGGGGCGCGAACCTCAGGTACATGAGCTCTGTACACAGGCGTATTCCTAATACTCAGAGAGTTGTTCAATGAAAATGCTTGTACCAGCTATTTCGCTCTCTAGTGTACGACGTAACCCTGGTTTCAGTATTAGTTACTGTTTGTGGTTCAAAAGACTCATTATTTTCACATTCATATGGTCGGTGTATTTGGAATTGTTCCCACTCCCACCCAAACAGCTCCATCACATTCTTCTATTGAAAACTAATTCCAATTTTCATTGTCTTCATCGACTTTGATCATTAGTATCTCTGTAAAGCGTACTCTACGCTGCTCCTGTCTCGTTTCATTTATTTGTTGGCTCCTAAGGCAGAAGAAAAACATGATTAAACAATATTTAAATTATAGTTTCTTAATTGTCTATTCAATATTCATAATTCGGTCTCGCAAATTTTCATGCAGTGCAAGGGGTAGAGGCTTTGTGAAGATATCAGCTATCGGCTACTTTGAGCATACCCATTCTATTCCAATTGAATTATTTTTGACACATTTTTTGATGTAATCTGATCTAATTTCCACCATATGTGTCAATTTATTTCCCCCGTCAATTTTGGTACATGATATTGCCGCTCCATTATTACACCACAACCTGATTGGATAGAATTTTCTGTCTATCATAATCTCAACTGATTTTGCTAGTCCAATCAGTTCTTGAGTCGCTTCACTTATCGCTACAAATTCAGCCTCACAAGTTGATAGTGCAACACTAGTTTTTTTATGAGTCCTCCACATTACAGAGTCTCCAAAAAGCCTGATCACATAGCCACAAGTTGTGAGTGATCCCTTACAATCTCCAAAACTAGAATGAGAGTACCCTTCCATCTCATTTGTCTTACCTTTGTAAATCAGACTCAGTTCTTCAGTCTGTTTTAAGTATCCCAGGACTCGGGCCACCATTTTCCAGTCTTAATCTGCCGGATCAATTTGGTGCCTGCTGAGTACGTTAACTGAATATGAGATAAAGTAGACTTCCAATTACTTCTCTATATGCAGCATTTTTGAAACTCAGAGTTTTCTGCAGTTCTTTATCGCAACCTGTCTCTTCTCTGTCTCTTCTTTTTCGATTGGTAACTTGGTTTATGATTACCAGCCATTATAATATCATCAACATACAGAAGTAAAATTACGAACTTCTCCAATTCTCTCCAAGTAAAAATACAAGGCTCACTTGTTTCGTATTTCAGTCCTATTGATACTGCTTCTTCGGTGAAATTTGTATTCCATCTTCTGGAGCTGACAGGCAATCCTTACAATGCCTTTTCCAGCGAGCAAATCATGTTCAGCCTTTCTTGTTAGGAAGGTACAGTTCTCTCTGGAATTTCCATCAGGACTTCTCTTTCCAGTGTACCATTCAAAAACGCTATTTCCATATCCAATTGAATCACTTCCAAGTCCAGTCTATTTATAATTGAAAACAGTGCCCGAACTGGTGGGAGTCTAGATACTGGTGCATACGTCTCTCTGAGGTCGTAGTTTGTTCTGTCTTTGAAACCTATCATCACCATTCTCGCTTTGAATCTAGTACTTTCATTCGTTTCTATTTTTCTTTCGAAAACCCACCTAGAATCTATGATATTGGGTTTCCTTCCAGTCTCATCTAGGAACGGTCTCTTCACAATTTTCCAAACCTGATGTTCTTCCATCGATTTCAATTCTTCATCGATTGCTCTCTGCCACAGTATCTGACGCCTGAATGACTCGCCCTACATCATTCTCAGTTGACTCAGCCAGTCTAGGCAATTGAGTCTTTACATCACGAGCAGAGAGAGCATATCCCTTCTGGTTTTCAGAACCTCTGACATTCCTTCTGTCATTTTTGTGGCCTGTGCAAGGGCTGACCTGAGCTGCTCTCTGTCTTGGGCAAGCTCCCGTCTAATCAGGTCATCTATTGAATTTTGTTTAACATTGTTAACAATTTTATACTTTAATATTAATTTATCATTACTCATTATTATTGGTTTTCCTACTTCACCCTGAGTGGGTGTTGTCTGAGAGGCTTTATCCGTCTTTTCTACAACCGTATCACTCTGTTCATTCTCATTTTTATTATCATTCATAATTTTAATCTCATCATCGAATTCAACCCTTCTTGGTTTAACTGTCTCTTTTGCCACGTTCACATGAACAGAGCTGGGTTCAGACTCATATACGGTGGAGCAGGCGTCTAGCTGGTCATCTTCCAACAACGTGTTTTCCAACTCTGCATCAATCTCCTCCAGCTCTCCAACAGTTTTGAACTATCTAATTAGTTTAAGACCTCAAATGCCTCGACTTCTTCATCAGAGAGAATCTTTTTATCTGCTGTCACCGCCAGCGTAAATAAACAAATGAATAAATATATCTTATAAATTACGCGAGCTTGCCAGAGCAAGAGACAAAATTTATTTGTAATGCGCAAGTGAGATGGTGAATCTCACTTGCGTGGGAGTGGGTTCTTGGGCTGGAAGCGTGGCAAGTTAAAGACAACATATAAGTTTAATACAAAAAAAGCACGTTTATTCAGAATAGGGAATAAGGTTACAAAATTGGACTTACGAGTCCGGGGCGCGGTACTTACTCGGCGACGAATATGCTCCGGCTTCTCGAATTATCGGCGGTCGCTCGCTACAAGTTGCTGCACGCCCGGGGACGATGTGGGTGCACTGCACACTAGCTGCACGTCGGAGACGAAGTTTGCGTGAATGGGGAATCGCGAGATACGAAAAGGTCGGCGCTTGGGAAAACACGTGTTTGCGCGGGCTGCTCTGCATATAGACTATTGTCGCGCGCACACGTTCCCGCGTCGATCCTGCATGACGTCACGCGCTACTATCCGTCGCGCGGACCGCGGCTCTCTCTCTCTCTTACCTTTGACTCAGCTATCTCACGCTCCGGTGTTGACGCTGAAACATAACTTTTACATTAGATCTTTATGATTGTACTTGGGGTAGAGAGATCTCACAGGGCACTGTTAATCAATCATTCATTATATAATGTGCCCGTGACACTGCATAACCAAAAATAATTAATAACATGTCTCAACATTGCAGGTTAACTCCGTGCAGCAATATCTGGCTCACAGCGTCAAATAATATTATCACAGCTCAATAAATTTGATTTTATTTTTCAATGCACACATATAATTTTTGATCTAGCCCAATACTATGACATTTGGCACACAGCGTCAAATATCACAGTATGGATTGATCCAGTTATCATTAACAACACTTAGCATACAGTGTCAAACATTATCAAACAAAACGAGTTTTGAAGTAGGGAAGTCGGAGTGATCTTTTCTGTTCAACCTGATTTCATTTATGTATAGTCGCTGATTTTCCTTCTAGTCATTCTGAAATTATTACAAATTCACACTTTTATTTTAGTCTTACTGTCTTATTTATTCAGTATTCATTCTGTTTTACTGTCTCATCTTATTTGACGTCAAATCAGCCTATTAATTTATCAAAATCAAAAACTTCAGGTTCAGTTCGACTTCACCTCACTTGCTTTTTCCTTTCAAAATTTTTAATACGTTAAATTGCGACTTCATCTCCAGATTTTGTTTACTTGCAGTTTTATTTAACAATTGCAAGTCGATTAGTCAATCTTAATTATTCTGGTCAATTTACCTGTGATGTACTTCTGCCCTGATTGAGTAACATACTCAATTATATCCAATTTGATTTGGAAATAATCATCCTCATTCTTATGGTTATTGCTCAGGCACCAGAATTTCTCAGCTCGTTTTCTGCAGAAGTTAGCGAGAGCTGTCTTCTCAGCTGGTGTGAGTGTCAACTCGTTCAGCTCTATTACAAACAATTCAATTAGTTGTTCATATTTTATTCTCACCAAAGTTAACTTTCAGTATCGATCTGATTGTACGGCGATATCTGGCTCACAGCGTCAGACATCATCGCACATTTTGATCCAGTCAATTATTTATGCGTGCATAAAAATTCTTTCAAATCTGTTCATTTACTGTCTATGTATATGGGCAAATCTCACAACTAGGGCGAATTGGTGTCCCTCGGTTTTACAAACTAAATTATCAATTTTTTTTAAACGTCCCAGAGCATAAATTCTTCTTCAACATGCTAGGAATACATAGAAATTTGTTGTTGCAAAATAGGTGGAAAGGGAAAAATGACACCAAAAAGCAAGCCATTGTTTGAGATTTTTTTTCAAGTTTCCAAATCATACCTACGAAATGAGATTGTGATTCAGAGAACCTTTACAGTAATGAAAATATAAAAAAAATTTCATCACGATATCTCTGATAGTTTTCGCACAATCTATTTGTCAAGTGAGCCAATTTCAAAATATCGCTAAATTGTACAATTGTAATTCAGTCCGAAATATACCTCCCATAAAACCATTCTCTACTCGTAAACTAGTTGTACCTTTCTTTAGAAAGGTTCGCTACTCTTCCATCTGTAATATATCATCAAAGCAATATCGTTTCGTTTCAGTTGCATTTAGTATAATAAATTGCATATAGAGCTATATCAAATCTAGTTATACATTCCAGATGGATTTTGTCAATGGTGATACGAGAAAGCATTAAATGACAAGTATTTTGAAAAAGGCCCACGTTGAAGACTGGTATGTTCCGTATTCTGTGGTTCGTTGTTGAATAAATGCTTAAGCGACTAAATTTGTTTGAGTGGGTGAAAATGGCAAGATGTCTTTTCAATCTTTTTCTATTTCAATGCATCTAAGATAATAATTACATATCATGAAGCCTTCTTTCTGCTTCATGTTTCTCTGTTACGGATTTCAAACTGATTAATTTCATATAAAGTCATATCAAGTATAACAATATTTTCCAAAAAAGCACGCGATCCCGCAAACAGTTTTCATCCCATGCATGGTGATAGCGTAGGCATGGGCCGAAGCCACGTTTTCTCGGTTTTACTGAATTCCAATTGTTTATATCGCGATTGCCAGAAAAATAAGCCTCAAATCAAAGAATCGATTGACACCATTACTTTCTCGAATTTACGACTTTGGGTGCAATTTGTTTAAATAATTATTGTTTGAACAATGGAAATGGAAAAAGAAAAAACACAAAGTGTATTTTATTTTCAAAGTGAAAATAAAATACAAATACACTGCCCATCGAGAAACTGTGAAACAACGGGCCCGTGGCAAGTATGCATTTGTTAATTCCATTGACTGAAAAAAATGGAAAAAAGAAGTGAAACAAAATAAATACATTTCAATTGAAGAATGAAAATAATATCATGATGGAGAATTGTAACATTCAAACGTTAAGAATTGTAATGTAAAAAGTTTCTTTCGTGTAGTTATCATTGGTATTTGAGATTCTAGTGAAAATCGTTACTTTTACTATGAGAAATATAATTTCGATTATGGAGTATTCTATTCTATTTCAGATTATTATGAATTCAATACTGAACCCTTCCAAAGTGGTACATACTTGTTTTTTAACTGCTTGACATAGAATTGTGATTTTAGTATTTTTTATCTCAACATTGGTAGATGTATTTGAAATGTATGTAACTACTTGACATAGATTTTGGATTTCAATACATTCTATCCGAACATGAGTGAATTGATATGGAGTGTATTGACATTTGATAACAGATCGTGCAACAATTGCTTTAGGGTGTACTTTGAAAAAATACTATTTCTGTATAGGTTATCCACACTGTTGGATACTTGTCAGTTGAAGCTAGATTTCGCTACTTTCTCATGTCATCATTGAAATAATATACTGAAACATATAATGATCGTGTGTTGGTAAAGATATCTATTGAAGTGATACATCTGTATTTTCAAAAATATATTAGATTTGAATCATATTATTATTTTACATGCATTTGGATGAACTGAGATTAAACAGTCATTTCCAAAGTTCTATTTACGTAACAAAATTTAGTCGCATAAGAATTTATTCAACAACGAACTATAGGGATACGGAACATACTTGTCGTCCACGTATACCCTTTTCAAAGGTCCATTTTTTACTATGAGGAAAAAAAATTGCTCGAGGTGTATTATATTTGATTTCAACCATTTATAATTTTTCTACTAAACTTCTACAAAATTATATGAGTTAAGTACTTGACATGGATTTGTGATTTTAGTACTTTCTTATCTTAACATTAGCAAATTGATATTCAGGTTATTAGTCCAAAATCCGTAACAGAGAAACATGAGGTAGATATATTTCACTATTTCTTCTCTTCTGAAAGCAATCCCTACTGGTATATAATTTTTTCTTTTTACATAAAAAAATTTAGTCGTAGAAGAATTTATCCAACAACAAACTATGGGATACGGACATACTTGTCGTCAAGTATACCTTTTTCAAAGGTAAATGTTTTTAGGGCTATCACACTAGTTGAATACTTGTCAGTTGATGCTAGATTTTGTTACTTTCTCGTGTCATCGTTTACGAAATGAACTGGAATATATGAAAAAAGCCATGAAAGTGATACATCTATCTATTTAAAGAAAATAGCATATTAGTTCGAAATCCGTAACAGAGAAACATGAACCAAAGAAAAAGAGTCATATTATCACTTTCTCACGTACATTTGATAGATTTTACTTGACACATAATTGATTGTGAGTGTAATTTGCAAGAATATTTGTTTGGTGGTAGGATAATCACACCAGTTGAATACTTGGCATCAGATTCAAGATTTCATTACTTTCTTGGGTCATAATTGACAAAATAAACTGGAATTTTCATTTATTCAACAACGTACTATGGGATACGGACCTACTTGTCGTCAACGTATACCTTTTTTAAAGGTGAATATTTTTCTATGAGAAATGAAAATGCAAATGGTGTATTTTATTTCCACCATTTATATAATTTTAGAGCTCAACCTCTTCAAAATTATATTAGTACTTGACATAAATTTGTGATTCGAGTTATTTTCCATCTTAACATTAGTAACTACAAGAATTAAGTGTAATTTGAAAAATATTCATTCTATTGTTGGATAACCATACTAGTTGGATAATGCTTGATATTACTGTATATCAAATAAATCAGTTTGAAATTCGTAGCAAAGAAACGTGAAGCAGAAAGAAGGCTTCATATTCTGTAATTATTATTTTAAATGTATTTAAATAGAAAAAGAACTAAAAGACATCTTGCAATTTTTACCCACTCAAAAAAATTTAGTCGCTTAAGCATTTATATATTCACGAAAAAATATAATTAATTCTACCTAAAAACATTTAGTCGATTGAAAATTTATCCAACAACGAACCTATATATATACATATATTTCGGCGAATATATATACATATATTTCGGCGAATATATATATATATATATATATATATATATATATATATATATCATATATATTCGCGTAGCCGGTTTTTCTACGTATTTTTCTTCTTTCTTTTTTCGTTGTGCCCGTCCATTGATAGTCATCATGGCTGAGGCTAATAAACTAAGGCGTGCTAGGGCGGCCCCGTCGCTGGAGGGCGCGACTTGTAGACGCTGTAAGCAGGCTGCCTGGGCTAAAGCCTATGTGTATGCCTGGATGTTGTGTCGCAAGCCGTACCACTCCAATTGCGGGGGCCGTACTGAGTCTCGCATTAAGGACGAGGGTGCGATGCTGTGTGAGGCCTGCCTGCAGACATCTTTGGTGCAGAGTCATGAGTCGGCGCCCTTAGATCTCCCCCCCCCCCGGTTAGCGCCCAGCCTCCGCAAACTCTATGAGCATGGACTCGTTCCTCTCGACCTCGTCAGTGGGAGACCTTGTCTCCATGCTGCTAAGCAGAATGGACGACATCAGCTCTGGTTTCAACGCCAGATTTGATGCTCTTGCCACTAAGCTGGCAGTATTGGACGACATTCCCTCACTGGTCGGGAGGGTTGAACGGGTCGAGACCGACATAGCGTCACTTGCTAAGGAGCATGACGCGCTGGCGCGCAAACTGGATAGCCACATCCAGGCTTGTTCCTCGCAGGCCCCCCCCCCGCCGTGAACGAAGCTCGTTGCCAACAGCTCCACTCCATGAATGCTGCGCTCGCGGCGAAGGTCCAGTCGCTTTCAGTGGCGGCCAGGTTAGTCTCTGCTGATATTATACTAGCTGGACTCTCTCCAGACCCTGCCACTGACTTGCGCAAGCTGGCTTTTGCTGTGCTGCGCACGATCCATGACGAACTTTAGCAGCGCGGCCCTATCCCAGCTTCATCGCTGTCGCTCCCTACTAACTCTGCTACTGGTACTTCAGCTGGAGCTGCTGCTCAGACACCCACCACTCCTAACCGCGTATCGGTCTTAGTGACCCTGACTTCCCCGGCCCTTGTCGGTGTCATTATTAAGAATAAAAATAGCTTGCGCAGGGTCCACACTAATGCAATGGACCCTGCATTACTCCAGGGCGCTGGTGCGAGATCGGCCCACCCCAGAACTTCATCGACGTAAACGAGTTTCTTCCATCGCATGTGCTTAAGCTGTATTAGGCTACGCGCGTCAAAACGCGTAGCCTTGTGCCCAGACCATCTGTGTTTTACATGGATGTCAAGATTTTCGTTAGGCGTAGGGGGGAGGCGCCAGCTCTCATCGGCTCTCTGGATGATTTAGACAATTTTTTAGCCCGTCCGGGACTATGATTTCAAACAACTCTAATGTACAAGAACAGTGCAACCTCTCACTCACTTGCTCCTACATCCCTTCTGTACCTAACCTGCATGCACTGCCATATTCTACCCGGACAGGACCTTCGGTTGCTGTGGACAACCTGAGAGTCTGCCACCTCAATTCCAACTCGATCAGGGCGCGCATTCAGGACATCAGGCGCTTTCTGCTGGCACAACCTCTCATTCACATCATAGCCGTGTCTGAAACGAAGCTAGGCCCTTATATTCTGAACAATGACCCTGAGGTCACCTTGGAGGGCTATTCTCTCGTCAGACATGATCGGAGTACGAGGGGCGGAGGCGTGGCGATGTGCGTCCATCGTACCCTAACTGCGACGGTACTCTGTACCTCTACGCACAACTGGGCTGATGGCAGGGCTCTTCTGGAGTTCCTCTTCTGTGAAATGAATTCCAGGTACGACTCTTTCTTTGTTCGTGTGGTGTACAGACCGCCTCATGCTCCCTTCGAGGATGGGACCGACCTCATCCCCAAACTCACTCTTCACTTACCAGACTATAGTACTAAGGTACTGCTAGGGGATTTCAATGCGAATCAGCTCTCAGACTCCGCCGATGCTCTCTTTCTCAGAGCCTTTCTTGACCAAGAGTCACTCCGTCTTATGCCCCATGGTGCTACTTTTGGCGACCCCGATCATTGACTACTGCTCCGTTGTGTGCTGCGATCTCTCTGAGGAGCGTAACCAGATTCTGCAGCGTCTTATAAACACTGGGACAAGATATATCTATGGTGTGTGGAGGAGTAAACATATCCCTCCCTACAGGGCCGAGCTAAATTGGCTTAAGGGGGGATATACAGGTCGAACGAGAAAAAAAACTCATTTTTGAAAATCGTTTTTCAAGGGTATTTTTCAATCAAATCTATCGAAAATTTTTGACAGTTATAAGTTGATCCATGTAGTATACAAAAATATTTTTTTTAAATTTTTTCTCACAAAATGGCGGCCGTTAGATAGCGTTGAAAAATTACCTCTATTTTGCTTGTGCCGGCTCTCCTGGTCGCAATTTTGATCGGAAATCAAAAAATCAAAAAAATTTACATTAATTACATTCATAGTTAGTAGATGAATTATCAAAAAAAAATTAAAAAAAAAATTTGCACTTTTGGCGTATCTTTTTCGAATAACTCAATTTTTTTCAATTTTTTTCCCGCCATTTTCTCACATTTTTCCATATTTAATAATAAAATATTACAATAATTTTTAATTCATCTGATAGGTAATACTATAATAAAGAAACCCTATAAGTTTCAGCTCAATCGGATAATTAGTTTTCGAGTCATCACCGGCATAAACTCCAAAAATGCAGTTTTGAGAAAAACGCGTTGAAAGTTTTAAATTACCGTTAAATCGTACTTACACTTCAATCAGCAATCCCTTGAAAAAAACACTTGGAGTTCGAATTTCGAAGAAAGGGTTTCAGGAGCGTATTCTACGGAAAATTTACTAACTTTTCATGAAAGAAAAAAAAATCGAATTTTTTTGTCGTTCGACCTGTATATCCCCCCTTAAGACATCTACTCGGCGTAGCTATTTCATGGCCTGTATAGTGTTTAAGATCCTTAGATACGGCTGTCCTGAGTATCTCGCTGAGTACTTTCTTATCAACACCAGTACTCGGCCCTGCAGGGGTGGCTATAAACCCGAGCTTGTCGTCCCCAGATTCCGTACGGGACTTCTCCAGGAGTCGTTTCATGTCAGTGCATCCTATCTTTGGAACTCTCTCCCCCATATGATTATTAATGCCTCATCTCTTCCAATTTTCAAAAAACTACTTTTCACACATCTATTAGCTTGCGATCGTGGTGAGAGGTTGCTCAACTCTTGATAAATTTAATCTCAATGAAAATCAGTCAAACTAGATGTAAATAGCCACAAGTCAATATTTTCCTACGTCTCTACTATATTAATATTTAGCTATAAAAAACTGAGTATTAAGCAAATTGTAAGCACATTGTGAAATTGTACAACATAATGTACAGGTTAATAAATATTATCTAAATATAAAATCTCTCTCTCTCTCTCTCTCTCTCTCTCTCTCTCTCTCTCTCTCTCTCTCTCTCTCTCTGTGGGCCTTTCTTTGAGTCGGTTTGATCGCGCGTTTGCCCGATTCTCGTCTATTCGAGCAATTACGCGGCCATCCCCAACTCCAGAGCCGCTGTCTCTGGCTCTCTGTCTGTCTGTCTCGCGGTCGGTGCACATCGTGTGTAAGTCGTGTACACGACGGTCATCCCGGCACACGCGCTCGCGAGCACTCTTTCTTTCGCTCACACACGTGCACCCACCTTTCGCCTCCTTCAGGCTTTTTTCTATCTCGCCTGGCTCCACACGTCCAGCCATCCTCTCGAGCGGACTGGTGCAGGCACTGGAGGTCATTTCACAAGGACAAGCACAACACTCGCGCGCGCAGTGAAAGCGAGCTGGGTCCAAAACCTGAGAGGATTCAGGAATAATAACGCACGCGAGTATCGTTTCTTGGAGTCTGTCTATTTATTTAATGATCGAGAAAAGCACTGTCTAATTGAATGATCGAGCAAACTAGGATACGTCCGATCAATCGGCTGTCAGAACAGGTAATTGGGAATGAACTTCGCGCTGTGCACCTCTTGGAGCTGCTTGCAGCTCCACCGAATATCATCTGTTTTGATGGGCAGTTTGTCTCTCTCTTAACATGTAACTCTGAATATATTTTTTTAATTAACAAATTGATTGTACGGAATCTGTTATACTTATCAAGATGAAATTTTTTGGAGTTATTTCATCAGGATACAAAGTGTTTCGACTTGAAATTCTACATTTGTATGTACAATTTGAGTACTCGTAAAAATTTCCCAAGAAAAGCAAAATTTTAGACTGTAATTTTCGTATTCATATCAATATATTAGTACCAATAATTAAGATTTCAAATTCAAACTCATCCATTTTCATAGAAAATTCTGTAACAAAACTTTTTCTCCTCTTTCATTTTGCTCTCAAATCGATAGCTTCCGACTTATATTGAAATAAAAAAAATTAATTTTTCATCTTTCGACATTTTCGTCTCTAGCAAATTTAACTCAAGGTTCACAACCGGGACAAGCTGGGATTATGATGAGAATGCTCTTCCGGAGCCATTCCAAAAATTACTTTTGGTGTGCAGCTGCTCGTCATCTCAAGTACAGATCCAGACCGTGCTATGTAGTCTTAAGAAAAAAATAAAAAGTTTGAGAGAGATGTAACAGACCAACACTCATATTTGTATGGTTGTATCAGAATAATTACACGAGCTCATTCTGTCGAAGGACACACACACACACTCACACACACACACACACACACACACACACACACACACACACACACACACACACACACACACACACACACACACACACACACACACACACACACACACACACACACGCACACACAAAGCATTAATATCAGCTAATAAGTTGCTGATTTAATTCATTTTTGTGACATCACAGCTGTTAATTCAAAGCAGCTGGGTAATAGTAAACAGAATGAGAGTATGTGCTGTCGGAAAAAAAACAATTTTCGAATGTACAGTTGGAGCTACAAGTGTCTCGTCACATTAATAACAAAAGTTGTGTCACTGATGAGCACATCTCAGTCTCCCAATCTCCCAAAATACGTTATCAGTACCGATGAACTGCCCATATGAAAATGAAACTCATTTGAGACGGTGGAAAATCAATACACATTTGTGATGAGGGTTGAATTCAAAATATTTGATTGCTCAATAATAATTTAATCAAAACCTCTTTTGTTCTTAGATATTACGGAGGAAACGAGTACATCGATGAAATTGAACTCTTAGCTCAACAGCGTTGCTTAGATGCTTTTCACTTGAATCCTGAAGAATGGGGTTGCAATGTTCAACCTTATTCCGGGAGTCCAGCTAATTTCGCTGTTTATACTGGCTTATTGGAACCACATGGTCGAATTATGGGACTGGACCTTCCAGATGGAGGTCATTTAACTCATGGTAATTATGAAAGTATTGTCTTTATTGCGCTAGTAATCTACAGTCGTTTAAATAATTTTGGTACATCTTCCTATCGTTTTACTGTTGTTCAACTCCCATTTACTCAATTTTTGTGAACGTCAATCTAGTATACATGATACTTCTTCTACGCTGGAGGTCTTCTTGTGGACACGACAAGCCGTACAAGAAGAGAAAAGTGCTAGATCTCGTCGTGTCATGAAAATTCACTGCGAAATTGATAGGTGCGATACGATTCGTTTCATAATTGACAACACACCCAAAATTTATTCTCTAAGAATGAATTAGTCAATTGAAAAATCCAATTTTTAAGACAGTGACAGAAACCATATACCCCTTGGATGGAACAGGCAAGTCTATCAAGGATCTGATCGAGACATCAGACGTAACATCTTCTAAAGTGACATGGAAATTGATCTATCGCGTCGAATTCATTACGTCAGTTTCGATGGAATGATAATTGGATAACTCGACCAGCATATTCGCTCATATTTGGCCTGAAACACGGTATTTTGTGATGGACAAAACTCAGAATACGTATTTTTCAATCACGCAGGATACCATCAACAGACGTTGAATATTTATAAAGAATCACATGAGCGAAGAAATATTGATGAATTGAATGAATGAACCTGCAAGTTGAGAAACCTCTCAATTCAGATGGATGAAAATCAAACGACCAAAACACATGGATATTTCCAAACAAAAATGAAAAAAAGTTTTTGCTTACCTGTAAACGAATGGACTTGAAACTGATTTTGCTTTGAAAAAGACAACGATTTGTGACAGGACAAAAATTAAACTTCCGAATCGGACTTCAGAACCTCGACTTTCATAATCTACGGGTTAAAAAACATGTAATTCCAAAACTGTTTATATGACTGTGAGGTGCCCCCGCATACCAGGGCGACCTGAATACTCGGGGGTTTATGCCCACGCTTTTTTGGCTCCACGAGCTTTGCGGAGAGGGGGGGGGACACGCGTGCCAGCCGACGTGAGGACGGCGCCCGTCGAGTCGAGTGGTAGGCGGAGGGAGTGAATTGCTCGGGGTCGTGTCGAATCACGACCGGGGCAATCCTGGTGAGCTCGGCTGAGGCTCTCTTCACCAGGGGGGCACTTGGGACGAGGGGAATCGCGATCCGACCGCAAGGACAACGCGTGAATAGGGGGAAATTATGCGTTAAGTGCCGAATTTTTATTATTCTTGAATAATACAAAACCCACTGGCGTCGTCGAGCCACACGCCGTGGGATGTTCTCCTCAATGGTCGCGAGGACGCGGCGAGACGCGGACGCGGGCACAATCGCGGGCAAGCACGCGGGTCACGCACACTCACACACACACACAACACCTCCTACCTGCCAATCCGGAGCTAGACGACGTGACGGCGGGCCTCTGTTGGCGGCGTCCCGAGACACCCGTCGACGACCGGCGCGGTGTCAGGAGGCTCACCAGTGGCTGCCGAGGCTGCTGCTAGTGGATCCAAAAGGGTTCCGCACAGCCAAAGCACGCGGGCACGGGGCGAGAGGAGTCGCGTGGAGACCTGGGGCGAACTCCAGTGGACGAGCATGGTCGAATCCGTGCTGTACAGGCCACGCGGGAAATCGAACTACCGGCTTGATGGCGCAACAAGTCGCTCCATAGGTCGGCCGCGCGTGCGCTCGATCGCGGTCGATACAGCGGTCGATTGTACGTGCGCGGACTCAGCGCCAACTTCAGGCGGCTGAGCCCCGGGAAATCTCCCTGATGGAGAATTCTCTTGTGACGGGCAAAATGCCACGTCACAACTGTATGGGCTTTTGACATGAGATAAGGCAACTTTCAGTACCCATTAGACGGTGCTTCTGATGAACGAACTCGCTTGCTCGAAAAATTTCAGGTTTGGAATAGTTATGTGGAGTACTTTATATGCTCCAATGACATGGAGTTCTAGATTCAATGTCAACTATTAATGATTAATTTAACGAGATTATATTGTCATAGACCATTCCGTATACATAGTACTATGATTAGATGAAGCTATTCATATTATACGAGCCATAATCTCTCACTCGCTGCCGCTCGCTCGAATACTTTATTAGACTATCTGCAGGACATTTTGCCTCATTATTCAATTCGCTCACTAAATTAGGTATCACATCAACAATCAAGATTGTTTCTTAATTAAGAAGTTTTGAGATTTTAAAAATGCCCAACATCATTTTCGATCTATCGTAACAGAGTTTAGTAAAGGAAGAAAAAGTAAAAGAAAAAAAAGAAGGCGGAGTAAATACACACCATTATAATTTTTCGGACGTCATTATACGTCATTTATTGCGGAACA
Source organism: Aphelinus atriplicis (assembly GCA_020882685.1). NCBI lineage: Eukaryota > Metazoa > Arthropoda > Insecta > Hymenoptera > Aphelinidae > Aphelinus > Aphelinus atriplicis. Next base: position 2,937,018 of record JAJGQD010000006.1, read on the forward strand.
TACGAAAATAATGGGGATCCGCCTACACATTTTCTAGCGAAAATCTCATATGACGAATTAAAAAAGTGTGCAAAACCAGCAATCTCCCGCGTAAATAATAGTTTTGAATTTGAAAAGCAAATTTCAAATGTACATGTCACAGCTGATTTCGTGTTACTTTCACTTGACGTCAGCTCATTGTTTATAAACATGTCGTGTGAGTTAGTTTGGAACAGTTTGGATGGAAGATTCTCACGTATACATAGTAGAAGTAAAATATAGTTTGATGAAATTATTGAAATCCCTCAATTTCTTTGTAATGAACCGTTATTTTACAAGAGGTAAGTTGATAACCCTTTTTGATGTATAAAAGAAGAACACGTTGAAATAGTCATTAGAGTTTTCAATGAATACAAAGAAAATTTAAAATTCACTTATGAATTAGAAGAAAATAATTCTATAAATTTCTTGGATACAACAATTATTAGAACCAACAATAAATTAATCACTAATTAAATTAAGAAAAAGTAACATCATTTCAATTGAATAGATAGATCAGTTTTACTCGCAGATAAAAGTTTTCATAATGACAATATTAATAAAGTCAAAAGGATATCATTGGAGAACCCACAGAAATTCATAGAATCATGTGTAAATGACCGACTCCGTTCAATTAGATTCTCTAAAGAGAAAAGTAATTCCGATAAAAAAGTCCCCTTTGTACTTTGTCGATACCTTTTCAAGATACATTTTACAGTAAAGTATCTGGCTCCCTTTGAAACATTAGAACAGTTCCTTTAGTCAATCATGATCTCACAAACATAATTAAATTGGGCATATATAAAATAGACATATTAGACCAAGCCGGTGTAGTATATGAATTTGACTGCAACGACTGTTCGGCATGTTATATTAGAGAAAAGAAGAGAAAATTAAAAGCTACAGTCACAGAACACCAAAAAATTACTGATAAACCACTACCGATCCCTTTGCATATAATAGAAAATAGTATGCACACATTTGATTGGAATAACGTTAAAATTTTAAACCGTGAAGCGAATCATAAGAAACGACTTATTTCGGAAATGCTCCACATCAATATTGTTCCGTCGAATCGTATTCGCCGTCAGTTAAATTCGCGACGTTGCAAGGCCGTACGCCTTTCCGGAGAAGCGCGCGTGCCTCCCTCTATATGAGCGCGGGCTCACGGGGTGTCGGTCAGATTTTTCGCGCCCGCTTATGAAATCGCCGCTTCCGTCTTAGGGGTGGGGGACAAAAAGGATACGCGCGAGGGCCGCGCGCGCAGTCATTCCGTCAGTATATCGAGTCCACTCAAACGATCATCATCTACAACCGGCGCGCACCGTTAACCTTTTACCGCGATAGTTTTTCTCATAGTGCTTCTCTCTTCTCCATCCGCATAAATCCGAGCAACGCGCTCTGTGCGCGAACCAATATCTCGGGTTTATTCGTCGCGCGAATCTCGGCGACGACGCTGAGCCGAGCCTCACTCTTTCGATTTGCAATCCCTTGTGATCTGCAGAGTGTTTTTCACAGCGAAAACACTCCATTCTAATCGGAGCACAGCCTCAACAGCGGCATACCACTGCACACACTGCGATCTCTAGTGATCTGCGGAGTGTTTTCCACAGCGAAAACACTCCATTCGATACGACGCGGCTAGCTACCGCACACACACACGAAAACGCACACTCATACACATTCCCTAACTCACACCTTCATTTGTAAATATTCATTTTCATCTTTTTCGAGGAGTTTTAGCCGCAAGGTCTATCTTCTCTGGGTCTAATATATATTTATATATTATGATCCTAACATTTTGCCTTTTTATTTAACCCTATCCTCTATCCTATCCATCTAATAAATTTTTGAAACATGAAATCTAGCGTGAGGTTGGATTTCGACCGTACAAATATGTACAAACACACTCGATGCGTTTGCCTTGGTGGCCGGCGCAATAATGCATGCGGAGCCCTGAATGACTGCATTTATATAGGAAATGGTAATATCGAGTTTTGCGACTTGTTCTACAAATTTCCTTGATGGCATTGATTAATAACAAATTTTGTAAACAGTGTGCACACTATTGGTGCTTGTAGCATTGCACACTGCCCTGTTGAAAAAAATCGACTCGATTTCCAGCTGGATTTGCACTGGATTCCAGCTGGATTTTGACTGGATTCCAGCTGGATTCCAGCTGGATTTGGGCTGGATTCCAGCTGGAAACGAAAAATCCAGGTGAAGTGATGCAGGGAAAATCCAGTGAGTTTCCCGAATAATCCAGCTGGATTTTACTAGAATTAGGGTTATATCGTTATTATAGATCCAGCATATTTTCCGGATAATCTGGATTTTTTCGGTTAAAGAGCACCGAGCTACGGCGTTGAATCCAGCTGGATTATGAACGAATCCTGCTGGATTTTTCGATAATCCAGCTGGATTTTTTCGGTTGTAGAACAGTGGGCTACGGCGGCGAATCCAGCTGGATTATGAACACGTGGAATGCACAGATTATAATTTACTTTTTGGATTAATCTTTCTTATCGAGTGAATGCAATCCATGACACATGTACTTCATTAATAGTTTCTTGTAAATTTTAGCACAATAGAGACAATATATTGACCATCAATACATGTAACTACTGAAAGTTAGGTGGTGTCAAGTATTAGTAATGCTTGATCTATATAAATGTGATATTGATAACTCAGGATATGTATTAGCATGATAGAATGTGAGTTTTTACAGTGGATAATTGTAACAATACCACAGACAAGTGTTTGCAAAAATTGGAAGTGTTGGCGGTACAAGGCTCCCCTTGAATAGTCATTTTAGCCTATTTTTACCCCTATTTAAGTTAATACATTAATTTTTTGGGAGCTTCCAGAGCCCAGGCCCATTTCTTCACTATATAGGCTGTATGTAGTATAAGTTGGGACAATTTTCAGTACCCATGGGGTGGGGCTCTTGACGAGCGAACTCCCAGAGTTCAAAAATAGAGGCTGCAATAGGGTTGAAGAAAAAAATCAAAGTACCCGATTTTTCAATTTCAAAAGAAACTAGATCTAATTTATATATTATTAACACAAGAATCACAATTTTTTGAATAATTTAAGTATTTATAATAATTAGTTAAAGTGCGGAGTTTTTCAAAAAATATTACGGCACTGTGAAACGTGTTCTGATTGGTTGATGGGCATCGTGACGTCATATCGACACTTGTCTGCTATAAAAGCCACATAGTCTTATGGCTGGAGCGTAATAATATTGATTTAATTGGGAAGAATACGCTATTTTTTTTATCGTAGAAATCGAAAGAACGTGCAAAATTAATTAGGTCGTATTTTTTTGTTTTTCGATCAAATCAAAATTCGAGCTGTTATGAGGAGATGAAATTCGTGTCGTTAGTAACGATATGACGTCATTTGCATTTGAAGTATATCTATATCTACCGAAAACGCCGAAACTTTCAGCGGTCATATCTTTTAGAAAAATAACATTAAACAAAAATAAAAAAATACGACCTAATTATTTTCCGATTCTTTATACATTTCACATGAAAAAACTAGGTGTTGTGAAAAATTCGTCAACCCTATTGTACAAAACCACTCAAATTAGTGAAATATGATCGAAGAAGGATTTGTGATGGCTGATTCAAGAAACATACCACAAATTGATATGTTTATGGTAGCTGCATTCATAAAAAATGACACCAGATACAATGCGGCTGAGATACGTTTAGTAAAGGCATCATTGCAAGTACAAATTTTCTACATATTTCGTAGAATATACTTGGTATATTTTTGTATTTCATCTCAATAAGAGTATCGATTTTTAAATAATAATAGAAATCCTTTCGAATTTTAGATCTAGTCGGGAGAGTTATGGTGATACGGCAATAGGTTATGTTTGTTTACGAAGGATATCATCAATATGTACAATCAAAGGAAAAATATGCCCTGAACACCGGGTAAAGGGCAAGAAATACTCAGTAGTTTTGACAGTGAACACCGAGATCGATAAAATAGAAGATGTCAACTGCCAGGATTGTCCAGCAGCTTCAAGTAATAATATGCATCCATATACCATTATCCAAGCCCAATGCAGCTTATTGGCTCATATTATTTAATATTCTTTTATCTGCAGGTGGGTGCAAGCATGCATTAGCATTTTTAATGTGGCTCCATCGCAAGAGTGAGCACCGATCACCTACAGAAGTAGAACGCTATTGGAAGAAGCCACTTTTGGGGACGGTTGGAACGACAAAGAAGTTTATTGAAATGAAAAAGTTATATAAACAGGATATTCCTGACGTTCAAACTCTACATGACAGCTCAGCATTTTTAAATAATATTATGATGAAAGCCAAGAAGAAGCAAATAGACAGTCAAATTTCAAGACATATGTTTGAGTTAGATGAACGAATGACATATTCTCTATCATTACATCAGCTCATTATAAGATTTTATGGAGATGATAAATCATCAGTTGATAAATTTATTCGCTACGCCATTTCTCAAACTGTGAAGTAAACTATCATGAAGTAGCTCATTGTAAGACTTCAGATGGAAGTCTAGTAGTGAACATTTTAGGAGCATCTAAAAAATTTGACTCAGTAGAAATGAAATGTGGGAGAGACTTAGAAAAATCGGTGATCCAGGAAATTGAAAAACAGATTAAGAAAAAACTTGTCAAATGTGGTTTTATGTTGATTCAACAGTTCCCAATACTTGGTGCTTCTCCTGATGCTAAGGGAGATGATTTTGTAGTTGAAGTGAAGTGTCCGAATAAAGATAGTACTTTTATAAATTATGTGTCAAATGGAAATATAACTGCAAAATTTATGGCACAAATCCAACTTCAGATGCTTGCTGCTGGAACTCAAAGAGGTTTATTTTGTATAGCTGATCCTAAATTTGGAGACAATAAGAAAATAACTTCTATGTGGATAGCATTTGATAAAGAATATACTCATGCATTAATTTGAAATGCTGTAAATTTTTGGAAAAATAATATTTTTACTAAATTGAAAACTTCCATTTGTAAATAAATGTAATGACAGCAATAAATTGTTGGATAAGATACATAAACTCTTTTTCTTGATTTTTGCCTCTGTTATATGACCTAAAATGAAATAATATTTGGATTGCTGAAAAGAATATTTTACACAGATATAGCAATAAATAAGTTATCATTTATTTTACAAATACACAAATTACACTTACGAATAGGAACAAAAATACATATTATAATCACGCCTAAACCGATACAAATGATTTTCAAATTATCCATCACACTCAAATCTTTTCACTTACGTATCTACATTCTAATAACGGGTTCTTGAAGATTAATTAACGCTGCAGCTATTTGGATGACGGAATCAATGTATGGCATGATTGAATGATCTAAAGTTGAATGTTGCTGTAGTAAAGAAAATTCTCTCATCCGTCTGATAACACGTTCTACGTGAATTCTCAAACTAGCAATTCTTTTTGTTAATATAACTTGTTCTTTCGATAGTTTTTCTTGCGATGAAACAGATGGTGGTCGTACAAGTTCAATATTTTTTCTCTGTAAAATAGTCTGAATCTGTTTGAAACCTCTATCTGCCATGATCGATGAATCTGCAGGTAAAATATCCATGATTCCACATTCATCAAACAATTCCATGTCACTGACTCTTCCACCGTACCCTCATGAGATGAAAATAATTAAACCATCTGCAGTTATGCATATTAAAAACTTCAAAGTATTACATTTCTTATACTCTGACCATGTCAGAGCTTGATGAAGAGGATTCGATGGTTTTTCAATTTGAATTTTAAAGCAGTCAATAATTCCTGTTACATTACTGAAATTCATTCGAAAAGGAATTGCAAGATTTTTTTTCAAAGAACTTTTGACTGGACAAAATATGAAAGATTTAAGCACATGAGCAATCTGGTCAATATTTCTATTAAATATTTTACTCTTTGCTGAAGAAGATAAACCAAACTGATCACCTAGTCTCCGGAAAGTATCATTTATCTTCAATTTCATTAGAATTAGCTTTATATGATCAGATGGTATACCAGTGATTTTTTGTAGTTCATCAATAATCCACAACCACTGACTTGGAATACCAATATAGCTCTTAGAACTTACAGTGATGAAATAATTGATCAAACGCAAGGATACTCTTTTCATTTCTAAATCTTGCTCTTCATGAAGTTCTAATATTTTTTCTGGTGAAGGTTGATATTTACTATGACTGCTGTCAGTTATTGTGTGTGAAGAACCCCTGTGGACTCCCCAAAACTTTTTATAGCTTTTGAGCTGGATAAACTGACATGAATTTCTGATCCTGGAATATTTTTAACAATATTCTCTTCAAAACTGTCTTGGAATCCAACCGTACCCTCGTTGGCATTCTTATTTTGCTCAGCAACTTCTCCAGATAAGAATGATCTTCCAACTGAATTTGTGCTCGCATAACATAGTGGTCGTGCAGGATCACTTGAACTTGGTGTAACAGAATGCTCAATGGAATACTTTGCAGCTTGAATTTCACTAACTGTTTGAGAATTATCAGCAAAATTTTCTGTATTCTCTGTATTTTCTGTAGAACTGTTAACATCACAACTTTGTTTCAAAATATCAGCTACTAGTCTCTTTCTATTGAGTTTTTCAAATGCACAGCGAGATTTGAGACCATGAGCTACAGTGCGATCAGGATGACAATTAAAAATATGAGGCACTACATCTTTTTTCAAAGTGATTGGTGATCCCATCAATGAGAAACGGATGAAGTTTTCCATATCTTCCTTAATCTAGAATGAAAAAGATTTAACCATGAATACAACAAGTATTTCACATTTGAATAAGATGTATAGAATGAAAACAACTAATATGAGAAGAAATTAAGAAAATACGTCTAACATGAGAATAAACAAGTTTTTCAAAAGGAAGGTATGTAGTAGGTAATTCTGGAACCACAACTTGAACCACAATTACGTTTCTTTTTATCCACTGGTACACTAAAAAATACTTTGTGTGGATTGTTAACTTGTGTGCTTGAACATAAGGGCACAAAACACTGCCGGTAAGGCTTTTTCGCGAGCGTAATGCTCATTAATTTATGTTTTAATCATTCTTCCTGATCCCAACACGTACTAAATAGATGGACCTGTAGGCTTGCAGCCCAGGAATGAATAGACAGGGTTAACTGCAAGTATAGAGTTTAATAGCCAAGGTGTTACAATCTTTCGTCTCTGTCGGAGACGCTTCCGCTGGGCCAGCTCAAGCGGTACTGGCGGTTATACTGGCCATCTCTCGGCTCGCTTGCCGAGCTCATGCTCGATGCGCGCTGACGCATGCGCGATAACTTGCGGGATCTCGTCGTTCCCTACAGACCGGTGAACGATATGACGTCATGCATAGTCGTCTGCTATGTTAGAGCGCTTTGGCGCCGATTTGAAAACATAAATTTACTTATTTTTTTTCCACATTATTTATGCAGTAAAAATTTTGCAATAAATTTTTAAAGTAATAATAAAATATTCTCTTTCGAATGAAAATACTTTTGAAAAGTCGTATTCTTCCCTATTGGTAATGCGGAGTTTGGAAATGTGGAATTGGGCTCCAATGACCTTGTAGATAATTTTCTTATAAAATTCAGGCAATTTGCAGACAAAAGTGTCTCAATCATTTTTTGCCTCAGAGGTCATTTTCAGTGTGTAAATTAAGGTTGAAAATGCCTCTGAAAATGCAAAATCAGCAACTTTGCCTATTTATTAAACAGGGTTAAAGTGCTCGAAAAAATCTGAAAAAATTCTGGGAATTCGGTATGATGCCCTAGAACTTGAAAAAAAAATTTGAGCCAAATCAAATTTTTTCATGTATACATGGTCGAATGATTAGAAAATATAAGTTTCGAGGTTTGGAAGTTACTTTTTCATAAAATATAACTGATTCATAACAACTTTCAATTTTGTAAATGTTTAGATTTAATGAATATTTCATGAGTAAATCAGGCCATGAACTCGATAAAAATGGGAAAATAATCTGAATTATCAAAATTGAGCGAAGAGTGAATTTTGTTATAAACGGGCATGAAAAATCTAGAAAAATTAAATAGTGTTAAGGTGACCATTTATAATAAATAGGGTGAAAAAAAATTGAAAATAAATTTTTCCCATGTTGAGTTGGTAAATAAGAGTGAAAACATGAGTCTTCTTCCTTAGTCGTCCAACGTTAGAAGAGGATAGGATACGCCAAGGCCCGTAGGGGTCAACTCGAGATTCTACTTGTCTACGGCCCTTACGCGAGGTCTAAATGGAGTGCGCCAGCTGTCCGATTATAATGATAATTCAATCAACACCATCGCCGCTTGTGGACCTCCGTCGACTCGGCAGATATGAATGACTATTCCAATGTAGTTTTTCCTGAGCGTTCCAACGTTGTTCTTAGTTTTCCGAAAATTTACCATCCTCATCCCCGAAAAATATAAAACATCTTATATCTCAAACAGTAAATTTTTATTTTTTTTTTTTTCATTTGAAAACTGAGGATTTCTCACGCAGATAGAGATATTTTCCAAACAACGAATAAATTCGGGCTTGGTGGACTATCCCAAAGTGATATTGCGAGAGTAAAATTCCACGCTCCCCGAGCTGGATTTGAGCCAGCGTCCGCCTGATCTCCGGTCAGTTGCGCTACATACTGTTCTACCGGGCAAACGGCAGCTCTCCACATCCCTGGAGCATGAATTCATTCTCTCGCAATATCATCTATATATACGATCAAATTCGATCGCTTGAATCCGCACGATCAAGGTCCGATTGCATTATTGCAGATTCCCTTCTTACCTATTTTTCCCTCCACCCTCCCCACGCCCCCGCCCCCAGCCCAACCTATTGGGCTACTACATCTTTTCACCCGAAGTAGTATTTTACAAATAATTATTTTTTTTAACGTCCACATATTTCAAACTACGAATGAAATCCAGTATCTTTTCAAATTTTTGTTAGGTGATCTTAGAGGCTCTAATTTGAATTATTAAAATCTGAGGTCGGATTCGTAATCAGCGACCTCAAAAACCTATGTATACTAATTTATATAAGAAACCATCGAGACAAAAACTGTTTGACGTAAAAACTTGACTCGTTACATTCAGATGTGTACTCACACACACACACACACACACACACACACACACACACACACACACACACACACACACGCACGCACGCACGCACGCACGCACGCACGCACGCACGCACGCACGCACCCACCCACACACACACACACACACACACACACACACACACACACACACACACACACACACACACAATTAGTCATATGATTCGTTGCACCTGAATCACTTATGCATCTGACTAACAATGGATATTCTTTTTCTGGGGAAATACTGTCTACAGACTCATCATCTCTTACAAAACAAGCAACTGATTCCTTACCTTGTTTTGCTGAGTTGCCTGAGTTGTTAGTCTCTTCATGATCTTTCCCCCCTTTCTGAACATGGAACTGGCTTTTATTATTGGAAGTTTCTCCTCTCTTTGAAGGGCCTCCACCCTTTTGGTTTACATTTTTCCGCTTATCAGACCGATTTGTTCCGCGAGAACCGCTTCTACCACCTTGATGAGATGAGCGACCTCGACTATTAACATACCTTGTGTTAGGTCTTCCTCGTCCTCGACCAGTTGGTTGTGTTTTCATTGGGCAACCCGCATCTATGTGCTCCTTGATCATGTACTTTTTACAGGCAAAACACAGTCTAAGGTCATCTGTCCTAGTAAATTCGTACGCTAAGTGATTCGGCCCATTAAACTTGTAGCACCTTTGTCCCTGGTGTTGGTTTTCAGTCAACATTGCAGAGGCCTGATTATCTCTGCTGAGACTTTGGTTCTCAGCTGCCTTTTCAAGAACAAAATTACAGATTTCAAAAGAACAGAATTTTAAAATTACAGATTTTTAAAGAACAGATTTTATACGTTCGTAAGATAATCCAGGACCACCGTTTTCACGCGCATTGAAATCAGAACTCTGAATGTCAGGTATTGCTCCTATTACAGCACGATATAATTAATCGCGCTGTTCGTCTTCAGGCATACCGTTTGATTTTATCAGACCAAAATTTCTTATACAGTCTTCAAATCTGTCTATGAAAGTCACAGCAGTCTCTTTCTTAGGGTTATATCTCATTGTAAACAACTGATTTCTAATATCCATAGTCGATACGTTTGATTCACATTCTTTCATGTTTTTCAGTCTTCCTACGATTTCTTTTGGATCCTTCACATCAACCAATTTTGAGTTATAACAAAAATCAATTCTATTTATTATGATGTCTCGAACTTTATATTTCATTCTTTCTCAAACAGATTCTTCATGTTCTATCAAAGGTTTTTCTCTTGAATCAATTAAGCGAAGTAGATCCATGGAACGTAATTCTGATGACAGAAAGTCATAGAAGAAATCAAACCTCAATTTTGGACTCAGTCTATAGTCTCGTCTATAGTCTCTAATGCCAGTATCTTTAACTGCCATTGCAAATTTGAACTGATCAGTTGAGATATTAGCCACAGTATCGTCTCTGTGACTTTCATTGCGAAATTTGTTAACCTCATTTCTACATATTTCAGCAATTTTATTCACCGGTACTTTATTACTGTCTATATTTTCCTGTCTATCATCATCATCATTCTGATCAATTGGATCTTCGATGGTGTTATCATCATAAGGCTCATCTTTGTACTCAGCTCGTATGTCTTGCATGAGCTTAATCATTTCATTCGTCTAATTCTGTGTAGCTCTGTTAATATCTCTTAGTTCACGATCAACTCTGTCTCGAAGCTGTAAGGCTACGGCTTCCACAGTATCAAACGCCTGAATGACTCGCCCTGCATCCGTCCCAGTTGACTCAGCCAGTCTAGACAATTGAGTCTTTACATCACGAGCAGATTGAGCATATCCCCTCATGGTTTTCAGAACCTCTGACATTTGCTCGGTCATCCTTGTGACCTGTGCAAGGGCTGACCTGAGCTGCTCTCTGTCTTCGGCAAGCTCTCGTCTAATCAGGTCATCTGTTGGATTTTGTTCAACATTGTTAACAGTTTTATACTTTCATATTAATTTATCATCACTCATTATTATTGGTTTTCCTACTTCACCTTGAGTAGGTGCTGTCTGAGAGGCTCTATTCGTCTTTTGTAGAACCATATCAATTTTTTCATTCTCAGTTTCATCCTCATTCATAATTTTAACCTCATCATCAAATTCAACCCTTTTTGGTTTAACTGTCTCATGTTTTGCCACGTTCGCATGGACAGAGCAGGGTTCAGACTCATAAACTGTCGAGCAGGCGTCGGGCTGGTCATCTTCCAACAACGTGTTTTCCAACTCCGCATCAATCTCCTCCAGCTCTTCAACAGTTTTGAACTGTCTAATTAGTTCAAGACTTGGATGTAATGCCTCCGCTTTCTCAAATACCTCGACTTCTTCATCAGAGAGAGCATTTTTATCTGCATAACCAAAAATAATTAATAACATGTCTTAACATTGCATATCAACTCCGAGCAACAATATCTGGCTCACGGCGTCAAATAAAGTTACCGCAGTTCAATAAATTTTAGTTTATTTTTCAATGCATATGTATAATGTTTGATCCAGCCCAATACTATGACGTTTGGCACACATCGTCAAATATCACAGCATGGATTGATCAGTGTTTATTTTGAATCACCAGTCTTATTGATTTTTCAAATTCATCTGATTCAAATTCAGCGACAACACTTGGCACACAGCGTCAAACATCATCAAAGAAAACGAGTTTTGAAGTAGGGAAGTCGAAATGATCTTTTCTGTTTAACCTGATTTCATTTATTTATAGTCGCTGATTTTCTCTCTAGTCATTCTCAAATTATTACAAATTCACACTTTATTCCAGTCTTACTGTCTTATTTATTCAGTCTTTATTCTGTCTTACTGTCTCATTTTATTTGACGTCAATTCAGCCTATTAATTTATCAAAATCAAAAACTTCAGGTTCAGTTCGACTTCACCTTACTTGTACATACATGATACAGTTTGCGAAAGTGTCGAGGGAACTTGGCACCACCACAAGTTGCTTGGGTTCGTTTAGCCTGTTGGCTAATCCACAACTCTTTCCTTAAACGTACTTATAATTGTCCAGGAGGCGCCACAACGTGCCGCGCAATATGTCGGTCCGATGGGGTGGGAGCGAAGCCAAAAGTGAGCTAGTCGGTGTAACGGGTGAGACGAGAATGCTCGGTTCCGCCAGCACAGCGCACTCGATGCGGCCCGGGCCGAGCTTGCGGCGTGTGAATTCCTGCGTGGTGTATTAGTTCGCAGCTTCGCAGCTGAGTACAGTGCCGACAGCACAGACGTCCCGCGTTCTGCACACGCACACAATGATGTTGGTATGTGTGTGTTTGTGTGTGTGTGTGTGTATAAATGTGTGTATATGTGTGTATGTATGTATATATATATATATATATATATTCCAAAATTTTTTTGGAGACTCTTTGGGGTCCCATGATGTCACCAAAATTTTCTTAGATTTTTTTGGGCCCTATAACCCATATTGCCAGAAACCCAGAGTTACTATTTTCCCAATATTTGCATCCCGAAGCACGCGGGCACGGGGTAAGAGGGAGCGCATGGTGACCTGGGGCGAACCCCAAGGGACGAGCACCGTCGAATCCGTGCTGTCCAGGTCACGCGGGAAATCCAACTGCCGGCGTGATGGCGCAAGAACTTGCTCCATTCGTCGGCGGCACGTGCGCTCGATTGCGGTTGATACAGCAATCGATCGCGCGTGGGCGGGCTTAGCGCAAACTTCAGGTGGCTGAGCCCTGGGAATTCTCCCTGATGGAGAATTCCCTCGTGCCGGGCAAAATTCCACGTCACAACATGAATATCCCGATCAAGTAAAGTGATACCTTTGGTGATAGGATGGAATGTGAATGGATGCAATAACAGCTAGACATGATGAATCCTTTCTAATCTGGATTTAAGAATCAGAAAAAGTCTGAGAACATTTACAGTAATAAATACTCATAAATAGAGCATTATACTGTCAAAAAACCGCATGTTCTTAGAAGAATGAATTCAAAAAACCAAAAATCATGGAATCTGATGTGATTTGGTTTTGAGTATTTAGATGCAGATAATGGCATATGCCATTATGTTATTCAAGTAAGTTATAGAATTTCATTGCAATACATGAAATTGGATAGCAATCGGCAAGAACGGAGGTTAGTGAGCGAGGTGAGCAAGGAAGATACCACCTTGATTTTATTCTTTCATATAGATATATGAAATATTCTTTTCAATTGTACTTTCTTTTAATTCGAATCATTTCTAAGTTCAGCTATGAAGTGATTCTTAGGTACTTTCAAGAGTATTAAAAGTCACGATAAATAGATTCAAAGGGAGATACTATTCAATGAAAACAGATTTATTTTAAATTCAAAGTGGCATTTATTAGGTTATATACAAAGATATATCCATGACAATCCCAGTTCGGGCAGAGCTTTCGCTCGTCTGATCGCTACCAGAGTAATGATAAATTTTGCTCGTTCGCAGGGCTATTTATACTGGAGATTGGCATAAGGCGTCAACGAGTTAGAGAGAGAGGTATCGTCGCTCTCACTCACACTCATCGTAGGTATAGGAAAGCGCGCGAATCCTGTGCTGGCGCGCGGGAAGTTTTCCCGCATAAACTCTCGTTTTAGCGCGTAACCTATTTCCTTGTTTCCTGCTGATCGTAGACGTCGTGATACAGAATGTGCGCTTCGATCTTTGGCGCGCTCCTTCAAATATACTTATATCTATACACTGTACATATTGATTCTCGATCGATAATTTGTACCACCCAGTCGATAACCCAATCTGCTTTATATGCAGAAATTCGGCTACTCTGACCTGGCCCTCACAATCGCTTATAGCGAAAAAAAAAGAGGAAATAATAATAATCGGAAATAAGTGAAAATCGGTTCTTCTCAAGACCACCCTCAAAAGAGGTTCTAAAGTAACAAAGCGAGCATGTGCCAATTGGTTTCGGTGCTTTTCAGACCAGCTCCGGCTTCCAGGAGGTTCCTGAAGTTATCTGACTACTCCAGTAGTAGCCGCTCGTCACCGAATTTTTCAGGGCTTCTCCAACAAGTGAAACGTTAGATATCGAGGGCGCAAATCGGTGGCACTCATGATTTTCCCCCAGCCCCTTTCCAGTAGATGCTATCCGGGTGGGCTTGAACTTAGTTAATCTGCCTCTACTCGAATGCTATCAAAGCTGAAAAGAGACTAGAAACGTTCGGAAGCTCCAACATCTAGGGGTTTGTTAGGGTTCTTTTGAAAGATGGGGCGAGAGTACAACTTCTACTCATTGATTTTAAGCAAATAGATTTTATCAGAACAGTGTTATTATTTCTGGTTTTCGCATTTTGACTTTATTATATTAAATATCATGAAATTCTTCAAGCAACCTTGTGATTTCGAGTAAAGAGTCCCATTGAGTGAGAATATTCTGACCTCTCTCATATTTTGATGTAAGGAAACATATTTTCGAGTTTTAGGAAAATCGGTGGTCTGTGAATCGTAGTGTTCTTCCTTAGATAAGAAGTAACGTATAATTTGAAAATATAAGTGTTTACTTAAGATATAAATTTTATATCCCAAACAATTCGTGAGTATATTATTCACAATCCATGAACTTCTATTTTGCCCGATGTTTAGAATCTTATCATAGAATCACCTTTTTCTAGGATTCTTTACGAGTAATAAGAAAATATCGGCAACTTCAATTTTTTTCGAGTCAATGCCGTACAAAGTGGATCCAGACACAGGTCTCATAGATTATGAAAAGCTATCAGTCGATGCGAAATTATTCAAACCAAAAATTATCATAGCTGGGGTTTCGTGCTATAGTCGCTGCTTGGATTATAAGAGATTCAGAGACATCGCTGATGAAAATAATGCTTTCCTCTTCAGTGATATGGCTCATATATCAGGATTAGTCTCAGCTGGAGTCATTCCAAGTCCTTTTGAATATAGTGACGTGGTTTCAACAACAACTCATAAAACACTAAGGTACGTTTATCCTGTTATTTTTCGTTTCCAAATCATTCTTTCATACATGCTAGATTAGGGCGAAGTTTGTGAATTTCTCTCAACAGGAGATGCGTCAGCACCACCGTTAACAATTATGCGAATGAGCAAAGTGAGATAGGTATAAGCCTCATATACAGCTCGATGTTGATCTTGACGATTGCTCTCATGAAAATTAAGCATTTTTGAGCGTTTGAGCCAATAAAATAAAATAAGGGAAAAAAAGTCACAAAGGCATATTACCCTTTAACAGTCGCTTATGGCCCCATAACGACTGTCCGGCCTTACAATTTATGAATCGAGCTGATTTTCTTTGTTGATTGACGTCAAATTTGAACCGCAAGAATCGGTTCTTATTGAGACATTTATTTGAAAATGAATTTAATATGAACAGAGAATAATGATTTGGAAGGCGAAAATGAATGAAAAATTCCAATATGTGATTATCTCAATGTGACCTCTCAAATGTTGAACAAAAATGCGTAACAAATATCGATTTTTGATATGCGAACTCCCCGATCCCACTTCAACTTCTTTATTCCAATCAAGAAAATCTTATTTTGTAATAGAATACGTTTTTATTGACGTTTTTCATATTCTCGAATTCCCCACAGTTACAAGAAAAAATGATGATTTGGACAGCAGTTTTGAACTAGAATGGGATGAAGAATTATTATATGAAGAATGAACAATCTCTCAAATACATCTGAACGTTTCCACTCAAATAAAAAGAATAACAATTTCAGGCAGATACTCATATGTCTCCACATTTCTTATTGTGAAGGTTTCAAGTTCTCCCAATACTCCTCTTGTGACGTGGCTCTTCGCCACGGCGCAACTGCTTGTCTTTTACGGATCAATTAGTCCGGGCGGCCTGTACAATGGCCACTCGAGTCCCCCCGCACGGCTCCTCACAGAGTCAGGAATTTGGACCGGCTAAAAGGGAAAAGAGCGTCCTTGCTGGCTGTCGTCAGGTGACTGGCGGATAAGACTTCGACAGTCAGTTGGATTTTCGTCGAGGTAACGAGCAGGCCGGATTCGACCGACTGCTCCCATCAAAAGAAAACACGTTTAAAAAAGATTACTGCTTGGTAACTTCAATGAAATTTATTGTTCATTTAAACAAGAGTATGAACATATTCAAATTGGATTTACGAAATTCACTGAACTAAGGCCCCCCCATTTGTGTTCTCGCTGGAAGCAGTGGTACATACACCGTGCCAATTATAAAATGAAACAGACATTTGATTATATTACAATGTACTGTATACATATAAATCGACCAGAGAAGGTGATTCTTATGTAATTAAACCTCGTCTATCGAATGGTGAAGTTTATTTTGCGAAGAAACGGACTGTTGATAAAATCACAAAATTATTTTTTAATGAAATTATGGGAGGAACTTGAACTGCTGATATTCTTGTAGTCTAGGAAAAATGAATGAGATTTGACCAAGTTCAACGGTGATTGGGTATTTATTTTTAATGCAATAATTGATACAAATTATCATAATTAACCCTGCGGTTGTGGATTAAGCCGTAAAGTCGTTCGGACATTTCGCTCGACCGAAGCAATTTCATTTCAGTCGATGACGATCATGCGAGTTTGGTTAGAGTACGCTAGGGATTTTTCGGAAACTACGCGCTATGTTGTGTTTACAAAAGTGCGCAAGGGAAACATAACCATATGATTCGCCAGTGACAGCAGAAGGAGCATCACCCCAGTATAGCCCGAGAAACTAGTACGATAGAATTAGCCTCGAAAAACCCTGTTTCGTAAAAAAAAATATCGACAGCACTTTAAAAATACAAGGGTGTACATTGGTTCCTCAATATGAAATGGTCAATTCTGTCGATGATTCCTACCACTGGAACATTGTTAAAAAAAATTGGAGAAAGTTGTAGCTGTTGTCGAGCAGTTGTATGGCATTCGACGTCAGTTTCCCGGCAAATAATCTGTTCAAATTCGAAAAATTTCTCCGTCAAAATTCGTCGCCTCCAAGCAAGAAGAGGCCAACTCAGCGTCCCGTTGAAAAAGTGGCCAACTCGCAGTCCATGTAAGAATGGGCCAACTCGCAGTCCGTGTAAAAAGAGACCAGCTCAGGCGAGTTTTTAATTTCATATAAAATTAAATTGATCGAGAAGTCGTTTCTTTTGAATATTCATGGAACAAAAAAAATTTGAGCATTTGAGGATCAGGCTGGCCTTCCGAAGCGCATCTGTTAGGTGATTTTCTTGTAATCCACATAGCTTAGACTCGTTTTGAGCTCATTTTGAGCACAAGAGAATTTCGTCGCCTGGGAAATTCGTGAACATGAGTTTTTGAGGTCGCTGTCTCCGAATCCGACCTCGGATTTTCAAAATTCATCTAAATAAAAAATCGTTAACCCCCCCCTCCGATTTTAGAATATGGAATACGATTTTTTGTTTCGGAAGATCATTTCCAACTCCATTGTAAACATTCTATCCTAAACCTGAGTTATATTCATCTTGGAATGTCTGGGAGTTGTATGGAGGTTATGTGGCAGTCGTATGGCAGTCATATTGTACTTCTACGGCAGTCATATCGCAGTTGTATGACATTTATATGGCATTTTAAATGCAAAACAATTGCCATACACTTACGTGACATGTGTAAGATGGTTGCCATACAATTTCTTTTACCGCTGCCAGGCAAGTTCTACATAAGTGTCATATGAAATTCAGAAATCTGCTACAGTGTTCACGTATACTAGGCATTGATCGGAATTGATATCATCATTCATTGTCTACCAACTGCGGAATATCTATCATATTTGTAAATTACTCAACTCTCTTGATAGAATAGATTTGGGATCAATTGTCGCTAGAAATTACATAGGTACATAATAAAAACTCCATACATACAACTGCCATATAATTCCCAGACCCATGCTGTACAATGGCACGTAACTGCCATGCGATTGCCATACAATTGCGATACGACTGCCATGCGATTGCCATATAACTTCCAGTTGTATGTATGAATTCTTCAAAATGAACTTAAGTAGTTATCTAGCGTCAGCAGATCCCGCGTCGATTTTCTCGACAGAGTTGAGTGATTCACGAGGATGATTAATAATCCGCAGTTGGTAGCTAATGGTCGATGACAGAGTTGCCAGATTGGGAGATTTCTTGTCAAATTATTGATCATAGAATTTCGCATTTTTTCGATTTTTGACGATTTCAAATCGTTGATTTTGATTTTTGATAATTCAAATTGGAGCCTCTAAGATTGCCTACCGGAATTATGAAAAGATACTAAATTTTGTACAAGTAGATAGCGTCGAACTATTGGATTCATAAGTAAAATAAAAAAAAATACTCGTGAAAAATACTTGTTTCTTTTGCTTACAACTGCCATACGACTGCCATATAACTGCCATACAACTGTCATATGACTGCCATACAATCGCCATATAACTGCCATACAACTGCCATACAATTGCCATACAACTGCTATACAACTGCCATACAATCGCCATACAACTGCCATACCATCGCCATACAACTGCCATGCAATCGCCATACAATCGCCATGCAACTTCCATACAATCGCCATACAACTGCCATACAACTGACATACAATTCCCATATTATTGCCATACAACTGTCATACAATCGCCATACAACTGCCATACGATTCCCATATAATTGCCATACAACTGTCATATGACTGTCATACGACTGTCATATAACTGCTATACAACTGTCATATGACGGACATACATCTGCGATATATCTTTCATGCGACTCCCATATAACTGCCATGCATGTCCCAGACCACCGCCATACAACTCCCAGACTTTTCAAGATGAATATAGTTTAGTTTCAAAATATAATGATTACAATTGAGTTAGAAATTATCTTTTGAAAAAAAAATCGTATTCCATATTCTAAAATCGAACTGGGGGGGGGGGGGGTCAACGATTTTTTATTTAAATTCGTCAAAAAATACACATAATTGATTACATGCATCAACTTTCTCCAAAAATTCTACAGGAAAATTTTATTCCATTTGTTCACGAGTGCACAATTACTATTGGCAAAAGAAAAATCACGGGTATTCTCTTTTATTTTGCCTATGAATCCAATAGTTCGACGGTATCCACTTCAGATTCGGCTTCGGTTCTAGAAGGTTAATTCCGAGAATCATCAATGCGCACGAGTTTTTGAATCATTTCTCCCAACAACCTGCGAGAAGTTCAATTCTTACGTTTTTCTCCGAAAAAAAAAATATTCTGCTCCTAATGGGACTTGGGGAGATGAGTGTGGAGAGATGCGCTTGCTTCCACGGTCATGCATCAACATGCATGACGTGTCGAGTAAGTCTGTCGGCAAGATTGAATTTTAAACTAGTTCGAAAAATGAAAAATTGTGGTACCTTATACTTTCTGTCTCTTATCCGATAGATGATTGACTGATATGAAATTTTTATCAAACTACTAAGATCAAATTTCAAATCTTGAGTCTCTGGTAATAAAATTCTTATATCGTAATAAAATAGTTGCATGTTTCATATTTTTTACACCGATCAGATTCATTTTTTGATTCACGATAGGAAAGGAAAAATTTCTGTAATCAACACATCAGCATAACCAAGCTAAAAGTGCCCGATAGACACAGGCAAAAATATATGTCCCATTGTTTGGCATCATTAGTAACTTATTGCATTGGAATAAAATGCTCAGTCACGAGCAAATCATATTTTTCTTTTAAAGCTTCTTTCAAAGTATGCAATAAAAAATAAAAGTCAGTATCAAGTACTATTTCACTTCCGACTTATCTACTATGAAACAATTTAGAAGATATCCTTATCGAAAGAATTCATCATTAACCACATTTATGATTTACGAAAAAATAATTGTCTCATGTTCGATTTGACATTATGAATTCGTATCCATGGACCACGACGTAAACAATCAATCGCGTTGGAAACAACTTTATCCATCTTCAATCTTCCCGGACTACAGGAGTTCCATGAAACTATTGGATCATAATCTTTTGCACAAAAATTTCTATTTCTTGAATGGTACATTTTCTTAGAAATTCAATCACACCATTCGATGAATCAAGAAAATTTACGTAGGAAAAACTTTGTCCGATGTGGTTTTATCAGAGCGTTTTCGAGAAAATGAACTGTTTGTGTGGCATATTTCTAAATTGTCACGCTGTAGTAACTGATCAATCATCGCAAAGAACTATGACTTTATGTCATGATGAATATTTTGACGATTGAACAATTCGATTTGAAAAAAATCGAAAAAATGCGAAATTCTATGATCAATAATTTGACAAGAAATCGCCCAATCTGGCAACTCTGTCATCAACCATTGGCTACCAACTGCGGATTATTAATCATCCTCGTAAATGACTCAACTCTGTTGAGAAAGTCGACGCGGGATCTGCTGACGCTAGATAACTACTTCGGTTCATTTTGAAGAATTCATACATACAACTGAGTAGTATAGCTATGTTGGTTCTGGCTCATTGAGCCAGAACCAACATAGCTTTTGCGGGAAAATAAATCATATCCCCACTACGAGCGCAGAGAGGGGAGCGCACCGTCTCACCTTACATGTGATAAGTGATCATCATATGTGCGACGTGCTATCGCATATTATAATTTTTTGTAGCCTTTACTTTTGGGTAAAGACCAATTATTTGTTGATATTCCAACAAATTTCAATGAAGATTTTTTTTTTTTCTCATCTCCCTTATCAGGAGCGAGTTTTGTATAACCAGAGTTACTCTGATTCTGTCCCATGATGAAATGATGAGTTTTTCATTTTCCTTGAGTATTTATATACATTCCATAGGCTCTGGGTACAGCTCTTGGGAACATTGTTTAATAAATTGCTTCATGAGTCTGACATTGTGTAAAGCACAGCTAGCTCGGTATGCTCCATTGTGATGGGGGCAAACCGTAACAAGTTTTATTTTATCTAGGGGTGGGTAACCCATTTCGGCAAGATCTTGAACATTGAATCTGAAACGCTCTAGCCAATTTTTCTGTATTGACCCCATTGCATAAATTTGTTTAGCATCCCTTAAAGATGCTCGAAGGATATCTCCAATGGTATTGTAAGGATGATCTCCACTATTCCATGGTATTCCATGATAATGTCGTTCAAACCAAATGTTCTGTTTTTTATATTTTTCGGTGAGCCTTTTCCAAGAAAAGGGTGGTTTGAATAGAAAAAGCAAAGGTTCTGCGTTTTCGTCGTTGAGAGGGAGAATGGCCAACTCTTTGAGGATGTAGTCGTTGCCAGGCTGTTTAAAGCCCTGCATATCTACTACGTACTCCATCTCGAAAGAGAATGAACTTTCGAAATCATTCACTGCATTCATATATATGCATCCCCACCACCACTGATTTAAATAATTTTTCTGACATCCCCACTCATAGGATTATATTCAACTATACGATCATGTATAATTAAACAGTATGCTGATGTATTGTCTGGGAAATTTGTGCCAACATCTAATTCTAAACGAACATCGACTGGAGCATTTTTCAAAGATTCATTTTGTTTGGAGCAATCTATGATTATTAGAGGCATATGCGTTATGAATTGCGATTTATTGAGAAGTGGCTCAGCTTCTTTGTTATAGTAAGCTTTTTGAAAATTGGCAAACATATCATAAAGTATTGCATATTTGTTCTGATTGATATTCAGATCCAAATTGCCATATGGATATTGTTGGGAATTGAGGAATAACTTGACATTGTTGAGATCACAATGATCAAATCTGCTCATATTACTTGCATTATTATTTATTCTATTAGTTTGAAATCCAATAATGACAAAACGTGGTTTCTCTAACTGATTTGAAGTCTTGACTGTCCACACATGTTTTGTAGTACTTGTAAGAAGTGGATATTCGTAAATTTCCCAGGATCGGAAACTCATTGATATTGATTTACCATGCTCCAATTGTCGTAACAAACGAATTTTATGATCGTTAGATAATTGCACATAGGGCATGAGCCATTCAATTTTATTCAAATCAATTTTATAATTTTCAAAAGCAGCATCATTGCCGGCTCCTACTTGAGTTTGAATAATAGTATTTATATCTAAATTTGATCGTCTGAGAATTAGTTCATGCTTAACATTCACTACTATTTTACGATAATCCTCAGCGAATCCTAGAATCATACTGAGAGGAATATTAATATCAAAATAACCTTGATTATTGACAAATCTTGTTGTTTCTTCAATATCCAACCATCCGGCATTTTCAATACATTGATTCGGGGTAAATGAAGCCCAACCTTTCATAACAGTACTGAGGCCTACATTATTACTGCGATCGATCTCTATACCATTAATCTCATATCGTATTTCTTGAAACATATGACAGATGGCATTGTTAACAAAGTTAGTATTGGTAAGAACTCGATTTGCTGTATTTGTTAATCGACCACTTATATGAAGCGAACTTTGAGATGGTAAGAGACACAAGTCTTGATGCTGAATAGCAATACGAATTTCATCATTGTTATAGCTCGTTGATGTGTAAGGTCGATGAGCATGAATCTCATAATGAGAGATGCTATCATCGAAAGCAACTGGGTTTTGAATACTTAGAATGTCTTCCATTGCAACAGCGAAATATACACGTTATTTTCCACCAGGATTTACACGAAAACCTAGACTCCTTAGGAACTTTGCTTTCTGCTGTGTTAATGACTTGACTGTCCATTGACGACTGATGACTGGCGGACATGGTTGACTGTTTATATACCCTCTGCCAGTGTATACAATACCCATTATCCAATAGTTTTGATATGCAATCTGATTGTAATGATTTCACCCCGAAAATTCACTAAATTACCGTCTTGATCAACAATACGTAGTTGTATATTATCAATACAGTTGACAGTAATAGGTAAATAAATAACTTGGGATGGAGTTTCAATTATCTTGTAACCAGGTGGTACTGCAGGAAAGAACTCGTGAATAGTATGCACTGGTTTTCCGTTTATAAATGCTCCAGAAGTGATATTACACTTGACCCGTAGCGCGTTGATCTTGAGAATAGCAACCGGCAAGTCTGAGCTATGAAGAGTGTCTGGCTCTAGGATTCGTGGGTTGAATCCCAATAACTGACCAATGGAATTATTAATGAAAAATCAATCGGTTCGCTACACTTTATTTCACTACGAAGTGTATTGTTATTAGGTTTTAGACTGAATGATATACCCTTCTCAGAAAGATTCTGCAAAAGATAATTCTCAATATCTTTAATTTCGTAACTTCCAGTAGGTAAAATAATTTTATGTTCACCTACATAAAATTTATTATTATTCAAGTCTATATTGGGGATAGAATTGAATGTTAATAATTCAACTAATCCGAGAACGTAATGTTTATTTTGTGCAAGCTCGATAGGAGGAAAATATTGAGTTTCGAGAATAGATGAATTACCTGATAAACTCAGTGTAAATGACTCCAAGACTATTCATAATCGAATGAATAGATTTGTGATGAGCATCTCCTTATATACCTTTGAGCTGCCCACTCAAAAATTGTAAACACAAGTGTCCGCAATTATACGTTCCGAAATTTTGATATCTCTTGGGGTTATACTTTATTCCATCAATTCCAAAATATAACATGAGATCTAGAGGCGGCTGAAGATTGCCAAAACTATCGAAATATACCACATCATTGCCACGTTTTCGATAAGCAACCCAATGTGAACCAGGTCCGCTCGCGCTATCGAGATTAACAATAGCTGATTCTTGATAACGTGGACCATCCAGAGGCATTTCATCACGCATGAATACACCACGGAAATTTGGAATATTCATCTGTCGAGCATATTCGAGTATATCAAAGTTTGTTAATGCTCGCTTGGGTAAAGTAACGTCGATCTTTTTTTTTTTATACCTGCACCTGAATGTGGTTTTAGATATAATCCAAAACCTTTCTTGTATGGCTTCAAGAAAAGACCTTTACCAATGGCATTTGCTTCCATTGTCTTATTATGTCGCTGACTTTCTTCCAATTGTCGACGGGCAGCCTTAGCATCATTGATGGCTTTTGCTACCCCAGCTGCACCTCCTGCTAATGCACCAGTAGCACTCAAACCTGCAAATAATGGTATGAGATATGGTAAAAATCCACCAATTTTCGAAGAAACTGGCAAGATGCGAGGAACTTTTACACAGCTTTGACCTCCTGCTCTCTTGATGACTGACTTGGCACCTTTGAGAGCCGAAGAAATAACTTTCTGAGCAGATTTACTAGGAACAGCTGATTCGGAAGCGGCTTTGATCACACTGCCCAGAGTGATGGATGATTTCTTCTTCTTCTTCTTCCCCTTAAGACCCATACCGAAAGTTGACTTTAATTTCATAGCGTTAGTTACAGCTAGGGCCGCTGTCTTCTCTCCTATTCCCGAGTCAGTAGCACGAACTCTTTGCCAAGCTTTGTCTGCAAGTATTTTATCGGCTGCGTTTCTTGCTTCAATATTTTCTTGATTTTTCGAGTAGACTATATCGTGTTCTTTGCAAGCTATATCCAAGGGATTGATCCCTGGATCGCCTCGAGCTAAACGCTTAGATAATTTGGTACCAGGTCCACAGTACTGATAACCGGGCAAGTGTAATTCAAATGGAAGTTTATTAATAACCTTATTGACTAATCCTCGACCACTTTTCTTCTTCTTCTGACTATAGATAATCATGACTCTCTGATGGTTAATAATCGAATGAATCAAAAAGTATATAAGCGCTCTATTTATACTCCTACAAACAGTATTCGTCAAGATAGCAAGGAGTGAAGATGAATTTCACAGAGCATTCTATGAAGCTTCCTGTAGCAAATTTCGATGCTATAGTGGAGAAAGAAAAGAAAAGCAATCGTCTTGGGTATCTACTTCCCGACAGTATAAGAGCAGTATTTTGTGGTCCTTCCAATTGTGGCAAAACGAATAGTTTACTTGCTCTCATTACACACCCTAATGGGGTGAGGTTCGAGAACGTTTATGTATATTCAAAATCTCTCAATCAGCCAAAGTACAAGTATCTTAAAGAGTTACTAGAACCTATAGAGGGTATTCAGTATTTCGCCTTTAGTCAGCATGATGAAGTTATATCTCCGGATAAAGCACTCCCCAATTCAATAATGATATTCGATGATGTAGCTTGTGAAAAGCAGGATAATGTGAGAGCATTCTTCTGTATGGGCAGACACAGGAATGTTGATTGTTTTTATCTTTGTCAATCATATGCACATGTCCCAAAACATCTTGTAAGAGACAATGTTAATCTACTTGTTATATTTCGACAGGATGATGTAAACTTGAAGCATGTGTATGATGATCATGTAAATACTGACATGAATTATATACAGTTTAAAGATTTGTGCTCAAAATGTTGGAAGGAAAGACATGGATTCATAGTGATTGACAAAGATAGACCTATAAATGATGGTCGATACCGCATGGGTTTCGACCGTTTTGCTATAAATATATCACGATGATGGCTTAATCAAACAGATAATCAAGCGTTGATGTATCAACATGGATGAGTTACGAAGAGAAAAGAATATTCTGCAGCAGTTAGTAAAGGCTAGAGATGCAGTTAAGAAAAAGTACAATTTGCTAAAATTTGAAAAAGATACGTTTGAAAAAGCTTTAGATGAAACTTTCAAACCAATTGTTATTCCGCTGAAAAAAATTGCTTCTGATACTCAAATCAAAAAGTATACTCTCAAGCCTCGCAGACCGTTTATCAAAGCAAAACTCAATGAGTCATTCTCCCCTAGAATGTCTCATGAATCTTCTTCTGCTCAAGAGCTTGATAATATTCTCAATTCAACTGCAAAACCTATATTCGAAGATACTATTCTACCTGCAGATTTATCTGGTTTTCAAACCGCACCTGATAATGATGATGATGATGATGATGATGATGATGATGATGATGATGATGATGATGATAATTACAATGGTAATAAGTCATTCTCACGGAATTATATTCAAATGTTGGAGAGAAATGAACAAGATCTCGATAGATTGTATGGAGTGCGGAAAGAAGAGAATATACACATGATTGGGGACTCTCCAATCAACTTTCATCATGATACAATAAAAATTAATGATGTGAATTATAAGAAAACTGAAGGATTGTTAGAATTGCTCTTCAAAAGACATCCTAATGAGAGATTAATTACTCAAGATGATATGGAATTTTACCATAAAATTTTACAGCAAACAAGTGCTCACAAGAAAAAACATAAACCGAGTGAGGCGATTAAAACGTCCAATGGTACCAAGTATACTAAATTCATCAGCCCTTCATTTAAACAGACAATTGGTTCGGGGCTTTTACCTCGTTACAAGATTGCCAGTACTCGTACTCGAATGGACTATGTATACTGGGATGATCCCAATGAATTAGTTGATCGGCTTCGGCTACTTATGGCTGAACGATCAGCTGGCAATCCAAGTCATGAAAATGAGATTCAATCAATCATTGAAGAGCTTCGTGAAGGAGGGTATATATACTGAGACAAATTGAAAATTTGTATCAGTATCAAAATGAGTATCGATGTGTTTGGACATCACTTGAAGCGATCATCGAATGATCGAGGTCCACCTGGACCTGGTTATAAAATCACTGTCGATCGCCAATACGACATTGACAATAAGCGATTGTGCAACATAGCACAGCCAACTATGGACAATGATGCAGTGAATTTCAAGACTTTGAAAGATATGAATGAATCAAATTTTGCTGCCTTGCGTGAGATAGTTAATCTAGTTGCATCAAGTATCATGACAAACATAGAGGAGAGTGTGCGGAAAAAAATTAAAGACTTGATGGATACTATTGAAGCTAATAGAGATGAGATTGATGTGAAAATCAATCAACTAGCAGCTGATGTCTGGAATTTGAAAAAATAATATATAATGGTGGACATTAATGATCTCAATTCATTGTTAATGTGAATGTCATCTGATGAAGATGCAGAAGCAGACAGTTGTAGAGGAGCTTCATAAGCCAGCATTTCGCAATTATCCTCGTTGAAAGTTTGATGTGCGAGGCTTGGATGAAACTTGGCAAGCTGATCTTGTCGAGATGCAGCCATATGCAAAAGAGAATAAAGGATTTCGATACATGCTAACAGTCATAGATATATTCTCCAAATATGCTTGGGCCCTTCCTCTCAAGAAAAAAAATGGCGAGGATGTAACTGCAGCCATGAAATCTATTCTCAATCAAGGAAGAATACCAAAGAATTTACATACAGACATGGGCAAAGAATTTTATAATAAACACTTTCAATTACTCATGGAAAAGTATAAAATTAATTTGTACTCTACATATAGTAATCTCAAGGCAGCTATATGTGAAAGATTTAATCGAACATTGAAAAATAGAATGTGGAAACAATTTAGCCTCCAAGGAAACTACAAATGGATTCATATTTTGAATGATTTGATTAAAGATTACAATAGTACAAAGCATCGTACAATTGGAATGAAACCGATTGATGTTACTCTGGCAAATCAAGCTCGAATATTGAAAGAAAAATTTTCAACCAGATGTTGTTCATCGAAACTTTCAAAATTCAAAGTGAATGATAAAGTACGAGTTAGTAAAATCAAACAAGTATTTGAGAAAGGCTATACACCAAATTGGTCAAGTGAAATATTCACAAATAATTATTTTTTAACGTCCACATGTTTCAAACGACGAACAAATTCGGGCTTGGTAGACTATCCCAAGATGATATTGCGAGAAAAAAATTCCACGCTCCCCGGGCTGGATTTGAACCAGCGTCCTCCTGATCTCCGGTCAGTTGCGATATCCACTACGCTACCGGGAAGACGGCAGCTCTCCACATCCCTGGAGCATGAATTCATTCTCCCGCAATATCACCTATATACACGATCAAATTCGATCGCTTGAATCCGTACGATCAAGGTCCGATCGTATTGTTACAGATTCCCTTTTTACCTGTTCCCCCCACCCTCCCCCCTTACCCAACCCAACCCATTGGGCTACTACATCTTTTCACCCGAAGTAGTATTTTACAAATAATTATTTTTTAACGTCCACATGTTTCAAACGACGAACAAATTCGGGCTTGGTGGACTATCCCAAGATGATATTGCGAGAAAAAAATTCCACGCTCCCCGGGCTGGATTTGAACCAGCGTCCTCCTGATCTCCGGTCAGTTGCGATATCTACTACGCTACCGGGAAGACGGCAGCTCTCCACATCCCTGGAGCATGAATTCATTCTCCCGCAATATCACCTATATACACGATCAAATTCGATCGCTTGAATCTGTACGATCAAGGTCGCAACTGACCGGAGATCAGGAGGACGCTGGTTCAAATCCAGCCCGGGGAGCGTGGAATTTTTTTCTCGCAATATCATCTTGGGATAGTCCACCAAGCCCGAATTTGTTCGTCGTTTGAAATATTCACAATTGATAAAGTATGTACTACTACAAATCCAATTACTTATCTTCTCAAAGACTATCAAAATCAGCCTGTGGCTGGCGGTTTTTATGAACAAGAACTATTGAAAGTGAAATATCCAGATTTTTATTTGATTGAAAAAGTTATTAAAAAACGTGGAAATCAAGTTTATGTTAAATGGTTGGGGTTTGATTGTTTACACAACAGTTGGATAAATAAATCAGAATTGTAAATAATTTTTCACACTATTTATTATTCATTATCCTATCAATACAATTACTATGATAAAAAAGCACGAACTGTCGATCCGATAAGTTTACGACAGATAATACATTTCGGAATTTCTTCACTTGTTACTTTATCAGCACACTTGGTACACGTAGCAAAATGTCCACACGGTAAAAATACAATTCTACGTTCTTCATCCAAACAAATCTTACAAATGCGGTCATCTTTGATGTCAGCCTTCTGGCCCTTGCACAGCAGTTGGTCGATGATCGAGCCCATAGTTGACGCTGGCTGTTGGATGAAGGATGGTGGATGGATCCACTCCGATCGGCACATTACCGCATGGTAACTTGCGAATAAAACGACATCGGGCACCCCAGCGTTGATGTTCTACCATAGGATCATCACCCTCCTCCCATCGTCATATCTCTGTACCGCACTCGAAACAACGTACTCGATCAATTTGTCCTGTGTAGTAGAATCCAGCAGCTGCAAGTTGTGCAGGAGTAACAATTGTCGATGACCAATTATCAAAGCTATTGAGTCTGATCTCTTCCAAACGATAATCTTGAGTTGAATCCATAGCTGAGTTGTGTGTGTTTCAAATGAATTCTGTCTTGAAACTGATTTGAAGCTGTTGGTCTCCAAACTTATATACTGAAAGAGAGAAAGAGAGAGAGGGGAGAGAGCCCCAACCACGCTCTCTACCAGTGGGGAACACCAAATTATATATATATATATATAAACCCTATAATTTTAACAAGTATAGGATTAACATATTTTCCCCTCCTAAATCCTCTCTCCTTTCTCTTCAATAAACATTCATAATTTGTTATTCTTGATTACTAACAAATAGGAGTTTACCATCACCCAGATGTTTCAAAAACAATTCATTTGAATTGACTTTTTTAACCATTTCTTAAAAAAATTTATCGTTGGGGAGGAGCGCCTTGCAAAGTCGATCAGGTAGAAAGATCTGCAAGTTTTGGTCCAATGTTAGAAGGATCTTGGGTCCAAATCCAGTATTCACTTTTTTCAATTCAGTGACTGCGAATGTCTTGTCCGTTTCCAGATCCTTGACTTTCACTGTAGGAAGGTTTGCAGCACCGGCAATACGATTTAGCATTGCAAAATCCATCTCTGTAACTAATAATATGAAAGTTGATTAGACTATTATTATTATTATTATTATTATTATTATTATTATTATTATTATTATTATTATTATTATTATTATTATTATTTGATCAATAATAATTAAGTATATTCAACTTTATTTGATAGTATCGGAGAATCTAACTTTCTTGCTGGTAGACGGACTGTCTTCTTGCTCGACGATTGAACGACTGATCTCTCCGCCAGAAATGCTTCGCTTAAATATACTTCTCCCCACTTTTTTGTCCGAGAAAAAGTCCTCGAAAGGATCCTCACCCCCAAACATATCTTGAATTTGTTCATGTCCTTCCATTTGGCTGTTTGAATCCTCGCAAACTATCTCTACAGAGAGGGGTAGCCACTCTTCCAACTCTCCAAATAGCTCCTGAATCTCTTCTGGATCGTATTCAAGCGTAGAAATAGGATGATCCTGGATAGATAGATTCTCCTTATAAACAACGTTTATTGTCTTGAGAACTCAAAGCTATTTT
This sequence comes from Aphelinus atriplicis, assembly GCA_020882685.1. Taxonomy (NCBI): domain Eukaryota; kingdom Metazoa; phylum Arthropoda; class Insecta; order Hymenoptera; family Aphelinidae; genus Aphelinus; species Aphelinus atriplicis. Next base: position 2,967,485 of record JAJGQD010000006.1, read on the forward strand.
CTTCTGCTTTTCCGTTCGAACATTATGTTTCCTCGAACGAATAATATTTTGCTCACATCCAATATTTTTTTTATCAAATAAACAATCCCAGTAGTCCTCAAAGGTAATATTTTTCTCCACAACCCTTGACTTGACTCCTTTGGCTTTTTTAACGATCCCTTTGGCTCCTTCTTTTTCAAACTGTACATCTCACTACGTAGACCAATTACTTCCAACAAAATTTTACCACAGCACTCACCCTTCATTAGTCCAAGTTTCTTTTTATTCAACAATTCTATACCAAACTGATTATCCTTTGGATAATCAGAAGTATCGAATAAATAACTGTCTTCCTTCATGATTTCATAAATATCATGTCCTCGTATTTCATATATAAAACTATCTGTGTCTGTGTACAAAAGTTTACACTTATCATTTACTCGCTTTTTCATATACGAGTAATGAAAGTTGTACATGTGGACCTTTGATATGTCTAGGACACAAAGACCAATATATATAGGTTTGCTAATTGTGATCTCTGTTCGTTTTAGTTGTATGGCAACAAGATCTTCAGCAATGATTGAGCAGCTATGGAAGTTGGGCTTGGAAATGTAAGCCTCTGCTCCATAACGTCATTCCCACTTTGAGATCAATTTCACATCAACTCGTTTCCTTTCATTCTCCATAGTTTTACCGTAAACTGCATTGATGAGGAGTTTGAAGAAATTCTTCTCAAATTCATTCTTTGATTCTGTCCTTTTCTTCGTATTGAAGGCGACGTATGGTTCCAGCCAAGCACTTTGTTGAAATTTCAGAGCTCTATGTACTTTTTTCAGGATCAATCCATGTTTGAGAGCCTGTTTTAAAGCCATATAATGAATGATATAACGTTTCTTGTCATACAATGTAGTCAATAATTTTTTAAGTTTTGAATCTGGGGGTGCCATATGCTCTGGACATAGAGGCAAATCCTTGTGTTCATCGTGAATGTCTTTAGGATATTCGAGATCCACTTCCAGGATATAACCTTCGTCACTCTTGTTTGATACATTGAAAAAATGAGGATCGTTGTCAATGATGTCATCAGATACCCACTCGAAACCTCCAAATGGCAAATATTGACTCATGGCATAACCATAGAGGTTATTTGCATCTAAATACATCAAATATACATCTTCTTGATCTTCATTATAACCTTGCTGCATATACTTGTTGTTGGCTTTGGCATATCGGTTCGAACATTGACTAATACCACCTCGGATGCCTCTTTCCACAAAAAGAAGCATATCTATATCTGTCAGCAGTTCCAACTGAATTCCAGTATGCAGCAGCATGGCATCCCATGTTAATCCTAGCGTTGTGCGATAATGAGCTGGATCCAATCCATAAGACGAAATACAGTTGCTCGGAAAGTTTCGAAAACATCTGCTAGCAAGAGTACATCTGTCTTCAAATAAAGATCAGAATAACTGCCCAATGAATCTATATTGAATGTTGTCCATACATTCTGAGCATGAGCATATTGTTCTTCACTGATGTCATCATCAGTTAGCATGCTGCGGAAATTTAGTTGGCTTGGTAGCTGAGTCTCCTGCAACTTCTCAAAAAAACTCGTATAATCATAAGGATAAACACCCTTCTTGGTTAATAACTTTATCTGCTCTTCAGTGTAGCCATCCTTTAAGAATTCCTTGGTAGTGATTTTATACTCTTCCAGGTTGGATGCCAATTTTTCCAATGATGATGCCATAAATCTAATCGAGTCGACGAATCGAAAATTGATTTCACAGCCATCGATTTGTTTTGTGAAAGAAATGTAGCGATCTTTATTCTCTGCGATCAATGCAATCTTGCCTACCAAGTACTGTGAAGTTGCGATTTCCTTGACGATGAAGTGCGTATCGTAGCCAGAGAGATTATGGAAGAAAACTGGTATATAGCTAGAATCTTGATAATTAATGTTACATCCTTCGTGAGCAGCTCCTCGAAATCTGAAATAATTGAAAAGCGTTCAGAAAAAAATGTTGATATTGAAGTATAAGTAAATCAAAATTCAAATTGCTTACTTTCCAGTCAAATGACAATGATCACGAGCTTTCTTTTGTCCATCCTTGAATACTGTTCTACAAATGTGGCAGATTATAGCTGATTCAAAAATTTTCGTTTCTTCTTTGTTCAAACTCATTGATTCCGGATTCTTATATTTTTCTTCTAATTCATTAGCTATTGCGCATAACTTTTGAACAAACCAATCAGATGGAGTCTGCATCTCTTCATTCTCTTGTCTATAACTCTCATATCTTGATTTAGAGTCGTCAAAGATACATTTCAAATAGAAACCTACACTGTGAGCCCTATGCTCCTGAAATGCTTGAATCTCATCAATGGGCTGTAAGAGACATTCAAAATCTGCATAAATTACATAAGGAACTTTCTCCTTATATTTATGATTTTTGAATTTCAGGATACTTTTCTCTTTTGGAGGTAACTGTATCCTATATGTATTCATCTGCATACAATCAATCAGATGGTTCTTAAGCTGATCCTCAAATGTAAAGTAATGCAAACAGCGATCACAAATATGAATTCTGTTTTGCCGTGATGTAACTTGACTTCTCACCAATCTGGATAAATCCTTGATCCAAACGTAATGGTAGATTATGGGAGAATCATCATTTTTCTCTTCTTCCATACTATCTTCATCGATGTATGAATCTTGGATGAGCAGTAAATTTACATGCTGTTCCTTGTATGAAGAGGTCAAATGAGCTGTTGAAATCTTATATGTTTGACCATGTTTTTTCAAGATAAATATGTTGACAGATATTTCGTTCTGCTTTTCAAATTTGTTGATCTGTTTTATTGATACTGGGAATTCTATATCACTGAAATTCAATTCTTCCTCAAATTGTTTGTAATTGTTGACACGTTCTGCATTTTTTTCCACTGGATGTAAAGCAGCTAGGATTGCCCACTTGAAGCATTGATTATCTGTATTCTTTACATTTACACAAGCTTTTCTATTTTGTATAGATTTGGGTAGGGGAACGTAAGAGCTTCCTCGTATTGGTTGGAAATGATTAATATTGACGAGAAGACCTTCAACACTATTGAATTTCCAACCCGAACCTCTCTCTTGGAATTCTTCCATTTGATGTAAAATGGGGGTTTTCACGTTACCTTGATACCACTCCATCAAATCTGTAGACTTGAAGATTCCTTTATTTTCTGTATTGAAATATTTGATTTCAATAATTTCTGAATCATTTTTTTCTAAACGAAATTCTGCTGAAAGTTCTGTATTGACTTTCAATGATTCAGTATTTTCCAACAAATGCTGTATATTCTCGAAGAAGAGATATTTTGCATCATCCAAAAAAGATTCGGCTTCTAAATGGCCTAGATTCGTGATATTTCCAGATTTGATCCGATTTGAGAAAGCTGACGGTAATTCAGTCCAACAGACGTCCTCTATAACTTCAGCTGCTAAGCCTCCACCGGTTCTAATTAAACGTATATATAATTGATTATATACGTTTGTTAAAATCACCATATATGTTTGATGTTTTTGTTTTTCATTTCTTGATGATCTGGCACTATTCACAAATTGTTTTACCCTCTCGAGTATACTCGAAGTTTTATATACTAATGCTTGCAGCACATCAGAAGAAGGATCCGGACCAAGGCTTCGAACATTCTCTAATAAGTCTTTGATTTCACTGTCATTCGTCGCCATCTTATTGAGAGATACTATCAGCACAGTTCGTCGATATTAGGATAATGAGATCTTCTTTTCTCAATATATATATATATATACAAGTGTTATCCGGCTTGTAAAACGTTGCTCGATAAAAAACCGTTTTTGGCAACAAATAATCAAAATCTTCTATCCGAATTAAGATTTCTCGTATATTTGTTTTACTCAATGTCAAAGTAAATGGTTCAACAAGTTTATTATGATCTTTTTTACACTCATCTAAATGATAAATACCATTAAAATGTTCGTCACCACATTCTATTGTTATATTATAACCTTCTAATGCACAATTCACTTCAAAATAAGCATTTTTACTGAGAAAGAATAAATCGTCTAATAGCTTTTCATAGTCGAACTGATTTTTATGTCTTTCTGAAATTATCAGAGTATTTATTGTTGTAAACCATGACAGCTTTTCGAGAGTTGACATGTGAACTATTTAGGAAACACTTGTCCAGAATGCACTGTACTATTCACCGAGGTAACTATCACTGTACGTTTTAGTCTCACTCACTTGAAACGAACTGACGAGAGCTTGCGAGTGTGTGGCTTATATAGTATCAGTCCCCACCACGGTGATGATCCTTGCAGGATTGATCCTTACAGGATTGATCCTTGCAGGATTGATCCTTGCAGGATTGATTCTTGCAGGATTAATTTTCTGGCTCAATGAGCCAGAACCAACATAGCTATACTACTCAACTGCCATATAATCGCCAGACCCATGCCATAAAACTGACGCATATCTGTTATACAACTGCCATATGACTGCGATACGACTGCCATGCAACTGCCATACAACTGCTATATAACCGCCATACGATTGCCATGTAACTGCCACACAACTGTCATAATCACCATAGAGTGCAATATGATTACCATACAACTGCTATATAACCGCCATAGACTTGCGTGACATGTGTCAGACAGATGCCAAACAATTTCTTTGACCGTAGCTAGACAAGTGCTATATGACTGACATATTAGATTCAGAAATCTGCTATAATGTTCACGTATACTAGACATTGATTGGGAATGATATCCTCAATTATTGTCTCTCAACTGCGGAATATTTATTATATTCGTACATTACTCAACTATCTTGATAGAATAGATGTGGGACTGCTGACTCTAGGAAATTACATAGATACATAATGGAAAATTGATTTAAACAACTGCCATATAATTACCAGACCTATGCCATACAACTGCCATACAATTGCCATATGGCTGCCATACGATCGCCATACAGCTACCATACAACTGCTATACGATTGCCATATAACTGCCATACAACTGCCATATAATTACCATATGATTGCCATATAACTTCGATACGACTGCCATGTAACTGCCATACTAATGCGATATGACTACCATACAATTGCCATATAACCGGAGTACTTATGCGATTTAACTGCTGAACTGCCATACCCTTGCGTGAAGTGTGTCAGAAAGTTGCCAAAAAATTTCTTTTACCGCCGCCAGGCAAGTGCTACATAAGCGACATATGAAATTCAGAAATCTGCTACAGTGTTCACGTATACTTTACAGTGATCGGAATTGATAAATCGGAATCGCCAGCTGGCAGCGTTAGAAAGGATTGTTTGGCAACTATCTGACACATTTTACGCAAGGACATGGTAGTTGTTTGGCAGTTATATCGTAAATGTACTCCTGTTATATGGCAATTGTATGGCAGTCATATCGCAGTAGTATGACAGTTACATGACAGTCGTATGGAAATTGAATGGCAATCGTATGGCAGTTGTATGACAGTTATGTGGCAATCGTATGGCAGTCGTATCGCAATTGTATGGCAATCGCATGGCAGTTACGTAGCAATTGTATAGCATGGGTCTGGGAATTATATGGCAGTTATATGGCAGTTGTATGTATGGAGTTTTTATTATGTACCTATGTAATTTCTAGCGACAATTGATCCCAAATCTATTCTATCAAGAGAGTTGAGTAATTTACAAATATGATAGATATTCCGCAGTTGGTAGACAATGAATGATGATATCAATTCCGATCAATGCCTAGTATACGTGAACACTGTAGCAGATTTCTGAATTTCATATCGCACTTATGTAGAACTTGCCTGGCAGCCACAAAGAAATTGTCATGGCAACCATCTGACACATGTCACGTAAGTGTATGCATTGATTACCATTTACAATGCCATATATATACGACTGCATAGACTGCGTAGAATGTGTCAGACATGCCAAACAATTTCTTTGACCGTAGCTAGACAAGTGCTATATGACTGACATATTAGATTCAGAAATCTGCTATAATGTTCACGTATACTAGACATTGATTGGGAATGATATCCTCAATTATTGTCTCTCAACTGCGGAATATTTATATTATTCGTACATTACTCAACTATCTTGATAGAATAGATGTGGGACTGCTGACTCTAGGAAATTACATAGATACATAATGGAAAATTGATTTAAACAACTGCCATATAATTACCAGACCTATGCCATACAACTGCCATACAATTGCCATATGGCTGCCATACGATCGCCATACAGCTACCATACAACTGCTATACGATTGCCATATAACTGCCATACAACTGCCATATAATTACCATATGATTGCCATATAACTTCGATACGACTGCCATGTAACTGCCATACTAATGCGATATGACTACCATACAATTGCCATATAACCGGAGTACTTATGCGATTTAACTGCTGAACTGCCATACCCTTGCGTGAAGTGTGTCAGAAAGTTGCCAAAAAATTTCTTTTACCGCCGCCAGGCAAGTGCTACATAAGCGACATATGAAATTCAGAAATCTGCTACAGTGTTCACGTATACTTTACAGTGATCGGAATTGATAAATCGGAATCGCCAGCTGGCAGCGTTAGAAAGGATTGTTTGGCAACTATCTGACACATTTTACGCAAGGACATGGTAGTTGTTTGGCAGTTATATCGTAAATGTACTCCTGTTATATGGCAATTGTATGGCAGTCATATCGCAGTAGTATGACAGTTACATGACAGTCGTATGGAAATTGAATGGCAATCGTATGGCAGTTGTATGACAGTTATGTGGCAATCGTATGGCAGTCGTATCGCAATTGTATGGCAATCGCATGGCAGTTACGTAGCAATTGTATAGCATGGGTCTGGGAATTATATGGCAGTTATATGGCAGTTGTATGTATGGAGTTTTTATTATGTACCTATGTAATTTCTAGCGACAATTGATCCCAAATCTATTCTATCAAGAGAGTTGAGTAATTTACAAATATGATAGATATTCCGCAGTTGGTAGACAATGAATGATGATATCAATTCCGATCAATGCCTAGTATACGTGAACACTGTAGCAGATTTCTGAATTTCATATCGCACTTATGTAGAACTTGCCTGGCAGCGGTGAAAGAAATTGTATGGCAACCATCTGACACATGTCACGTAAGTGTATGGCATTGTCTTGCATTTAAAATGCCATATAAATGTCATACGACTGCGATATGACTGCCGTAGAAGTACAACATGACAGCCGTACAATTGCCATATAACTGCCATACAACTGTCATATGACTGACATACGACTGCGATAGAACTGTCATGCAACTGCCATATATCTGCCATACAACTGTCATATGACTGCCATTCAACTGTCATATGACTGACATACGACTGCGATAGAACTGTTATGCAACTGCCATATAACTGCCATACAACTGTCATATGACTGCCATACGACTGCCATATAACTGCCATTCAACTGTCATATGACTGACATACGACTGCGATAGAACTGTCATGCAACTGCCATATAACTGCCATACAACTGGCATATGACTGCCATACGACTGTCATATGACTGCCATACGACTACCACATAACCTCCATACAACTCCCAGATTTTCCAAGATGAATATAACTCAGGTTCAGGATATAATGTTTGCAATGGAGTTAGAAATGATCTTTCGAAAAAAAAAATCGTATTCCATATTCTAATATCGGAGGGGGGGGGGTTCAACGATTTTTTATTTAGATTCGTCAAAAAATACACATAATCGATTACGTGCATGAACTTTCTCCAAAAACTCTACAGGAAAAAGTTATTCCATTTGTTTACGAGCGAACAATTACCATTGACAAAAGAAAAACCACGGTTTTTTTTTAATTTTGCCTATGAATCTAATGGTTTGACGCTATCTACTCGTACAAAATCTTTTCAAAATTCCGGTAGTCTATCTTAGAGGCTCCAATTTGAATTCTGAAAATCCGAGGTCGGATTCGGAGACAGCGACCTCAAAAACTCATGTTCACGAATTTCCCAGGCGACGAAATTCTCTTGCGCTCAAAATGAGCTCAAAACGAGTCTAAGCTATGTGGATTACAAGAAAATCACCTAACAGAGCGCTTCGAAAGGCCAGCCTGATCCTCAAATGCTCAAATTTTTTTTGTTCCATGAATATTCAAAAGAAACGACTTCTCGATCAATTTAATTGTATATGAAATTAAAAACTCGCCTGAGCTGGTCTCTTTCCACACGGACTGCGAGTTGGCCCATTTTTACATGGACTGCGAGTTGGACACTTTTTCAACGGGACGCTGAGTTGGCCCCTTCTTGCTTGGAGGCGACGAATTTTGACGGAGAAATTTTTCGAATTTGAACAGATTATTTACCGGGAAACTGACGTCGAATGCCATACAACTGCTAGACAACAGCTGTAGAACTTTCTCCAATTTTTTTTAACAACGTTCCAGTGGTAGGAATCATTGACAGAATTGACCATTTCATATTGAGGAACCAATGTACACCCTAGAATTTTTAAAATGCTGTCGATATTTTTTTTTACGAAACAGGGTTTTCGGAGGCTAATTCTATCGTACTAATTTCGCGAGCTATACTGGGGTGATGCTCCTTCTGCTGTCACTGGCGAATCACATGGTTATGTTTCCCTTGCGCACTTTTGTAAACACAACATAGCGCGTAGTTTCCGAAAAATCTCTAGCGTACTCTAACCAAACTCGCATGATCGTCATCGACTGAACTGAAATTGCTTCGGTCCAAGTTGCCCCCCCTTAGTACCCTCTTTTTCCACCCATTTTTTCACCTTTTTTTCACCCCATTTTTCACCCTCTTTTTCCACCCATTTTTTCACCTTTTTTTCACCCATTTTTTTCACCTCTTTTTCCACCCCCTTTTTTTCACCCCCCTTTTTTTCACCCCCCTTTTTCACCCTTTTTTTTATCCGTCTTTCCACCCCTTTTTTCCACCCTTTTTTCACCTCTTTTCTCACCCCTTTCTCCACCTCTTTTTTCCATCCTCTTTTTCCACCCGTGTCTTCGAATAAATTATTTATTTCCAATAAATATGCAATGGTCCGATCTCCTGGAAATTTTGCACACAGGTTAGTCGCGGCAAAATCTAGGCCGAGTTCAATTTTCAATGAAATCCGTTGTTTATTTGCCTAGCAACCGTTCCTAACGTGTTATCTCACGAATCTTCATAAGTGCTCATTGGGACTATGAGAGTTGATGAGAATCAATGAGAATCGAAGAGAATCGGATGAGATATTTCCCATAGCAACCACTGTTGATATCCTTAGCAACCGTTGCTTCGAAAGTTGGAAAATCAATTTTAAGTTACACTCGATGACCAAGAAAACTGAATTGTTATATTTGCTCCATGGCAACCGTTGTTTACCTCCCTAGCAACCATTGCGAAGGTTGGAGATGATCAATCTATGACCCATGTCCATAATTTTCGATTGCAAAGGACACAAAATATTCCCACTTAGCTCCTCAGTAACCGTTGTTAAACGCCTTAGCAACCGTTGCCAAGGGAAAGAAGAAGTAAGTTTCATTTCCAGTATTTTCAACTGCACAGGATACAAAATCTCCGTTTTACCCATAGCAACAATCGTTTACGTGTCTAGAAACCGTTGCTGCAGTAGAAGGAAAGGACTAAATATTATTTTGGACAATTTTTTTCCAATATAAATCCACTTATTCGTCGAAACTACCGTTTATTTACATCCCTAGCAACCGTTGTTTTGGAAGCTGGAAAAACAGTGTTAAGTCACACTCGATGGCCAGAGACACTAAATTGTTATATTTGTTCCATAGCAATCGTTTTTCACCTCCCTAGCAACCATTACGAAGGTTGGAAATTATCAATTTATGACCCATTTCCATCATTCTCTACGGCAAAGGACACAAAATCTTCCCAATTAGCTTTTCAGTAACCGTTGTTTACCGCCCTAGCAACCGTTGCTAAGGGAAAGAAAAATTCACGTAAGTTTCGTTTCCAGTATTTTCAACTGCACAGGATACAAAATCTCCGTTTTACCCATAGCAACTATTGTTTACGTGTTTAGCAACCATTGCAATCTTACTCAAAATCTGCTGCTGAAAATCTGAAATGGAACACGCGGAATACCCAAACCAAAAAATATGATCTAGCACATGTCACTATTAACCTAAAGTTAAACCCACTATTAATCTAAATAAACAAACGTTTAACATGAATATAGCTGACATTAATCTTTTATTTTGATTCGAATCGTTCGTTCAGTATTCTTTTCAATCGAACAAAATCGAAAGTTCAAGTTTAAAGTTTTATTGTTTTGAATGTAATTTTCTTTTAATTATTACTACACTTATTATTGAAATTATTGATTTCTAAAGAACACACGGGGGGTTGGCGAGCGAAGCGAGCAGGGGGGGGTACCCCCTAGTTGCATTAAAAATAAATACCCAATCACCGTTGAACTTGGTCAAATCTCACTCATTTTTCCTCGGCTACAAGAATATCAGCAGTTCAAGTTTCTCCCATAGTTTCATGAAAAAATAGTTTTCTGATTTTATCAACAGTCCGTCTTTTCGCAAAATAGACTTCACCATTCGATAGACGAGGTTTAATTACATAAGAATCACCTTCTCTGGTCGATTTATATGTATACAGTACATTGTAATATAATCAAATGTCTGTTTTATTTTATAATTGTCACGGTGTATAATGTATGCGTATGTGTTCATCATGAAAATGACAAGCTCTTGCTCAATGCTATTGATATACGAAGTTTGACAAAGAACACTGAATTGCACCTTAAAAACTACCATGACTGTATTCAAGCAATTGTATGTGGTAATGCACGCGATGAATGTTATTTTGGTGACTGCTTAGATTGTCCCAACATGTCTCTATTACGACAAGATTTTGTGGATATACTAGGCCAAAAATTGTTAAAATTAAAAACACACGATTTTTTGCTGATTTATTTTGTAAATGATTTGAAACTTAACCTCCAAGAAAGAGAATTTCCTGTATGTTGCGATTTTTCAGAAAAGTAGGGGAGACCGGGGCTAGTTGACGCGTTTTTTACATTTATGCTCGTAACTTCCACCCACACAGTAGAAATAAAGATCTAAGCCTATCAACTGATAGTACTCCAGTCAAAGATCATGCTAAAATTTGGTTTACTGAGATATAATGAGTAGTTCTTTTTAAATAATTCATTTCTCATCGAGTAATTTTTTGGTCAACTGACCCCATGTACGGGGTATTTTGGCGTCTATGTCGGGGCAATTTGGCGGTCATTAATTCACATGAAATTAAACTTCATAGAATAAACATGAACTATATTTTATTAAAGAATATCAACATTATTAATCAAATACAATACTTTTCGCAACAATTTTAAATTATTATCAATTATTTCCCAAATATATAACAATGAACAAACATAATTACAAAATCTTCAACTATTTTGACACTCACTGCAAACATATAGTTTTGTCACTCTGACGCACTTTTCATGTGCCCATTTTTTACACATTAAACATTGAATCCACGATTCCCTGTGGATTTCAGAAAAAAGTTCTTCACAAATTGAGCAAGATGATTCGTTTCATTCCAATTCAACTCTTGTTTTCTTAATACATTTTCTGTCCAACATTCTTTTTGGTTAGGAGTTTACTTTCTTTGCAGCAGGTTTTGTTTTTAAAGCATCTGATTTTTTTATTTTAGATTGCTTATTACTTTCACGAATCATCTTCTCCTCAGCAAGTTTATTTCTCACTGGAGAATCAGTCAGAACAGTTGATGTTTTCTTCCTCCTTTCGAATTTTTTTTTCCGAACGCTTGCTTTAGGAAGTGGTATAACCTCCATTTAATTTCCAAAATAATTTTGTAGTGGAAAAAGTGTACTATTTAACTGATGGAGCAGCTCAACATTTTAAAAATAGAACACATTTTCAAAATCTTGTCTCCCATGAAGAAGATTTTGGAATTCCAGCTGAATGGCACTTTTATGCCACTGCACATGGCAAAGATGCATGCGATGGTATAGGTGCAAACATAAAAAGGGGTGCGAAACGAGCAAGTCTGCAACTTACATCTGGCAATCGAATTTTAACACATGGAAATATTGACAATTGGGCGAAAAATTATTGCGAAGGGACCAACATTTTTTATAGTAGTAAAGAGTCTTACGGCCAAACTGTTTTGGAATCAAAACCAAAGCTGGATAGAGCTAAATCTATACCGGGAACTCTGCAATATGCAATTATTCCAGCAGGTGGGAAAACATTGAAGCTCAAAAAAACTTCATTGAGTTCTGAATATAACATTTTCCCAAAAAAAGTGCTAGACAGAGCAAAGAAAAAGTTCCTATACGAATACGTTTAACGAAAACTTCAAAAAAGCGAAGAAAACTGAAAAAGAGAGCAAAAATAACATGAACTGCGTGAACTGTACTCTTTTTAGATATGGGGTTGTTTATATTAATGAGAGATAAACATAGACATTTTTTGGAAAACTGATATTACTGTTAGAAAGCTGGAGAAAAATAACATGGGATCGACTCTTCGGGAGAAAATTAGTCAAGCACTCTTTGGAAAACATCTTTTTCTGCATAAAAGAATCCTCAGCTTTCGATTGAAAACATTAAAAAAGATATTAAAAATATACTTTTTAAGATATAAGATGTTTCACATCTTGTGGGGATTAAAATGGAGAATTTCCGGAAAACTGATTACACCGTTGGGAAGCTGAGGAAAAACTACATGGAAATGACCGAACGAATCATTTTCTCAGATACATTTTGGCCTCGTAAATACGAGTTGAAAACGGCATATTTCGGCGCTCGCGCGCAGCGCTGGGAGGATTGAGGCGAAATGCCCCGTATTTGGAAAGGGTTTCAGGCTTTAACATATTCCTCATACTGTGTAACGGTCGAAACTTTGATCCGCTGGGAAAATAGATAAACTGCGTGTGATGGCCTGGTTGCGAGATCGCGAATAGTGCATAGTAAGGACTGAGTGATAATGAGTCACGGACTGCCGGCTAGCGTGCTGGTGGAAAATCTTAAACGGCCAAAGCCTCGGATGTAAACCTGTCACTGGCCCACAGCAAAACGACTGGTCGAGAAATCATCACACATTGTTTGCGTGGCCAGACTTACTGCCACCCTATTCGCTAACTCTGCAAATGGCCAAGCGCTGAGTTACATCGCCACTTTGTGCATAGCGAGTTTTCCATAAAGATGAGACAACCAACCACCGCTCCGAGGTTGTCGGAGGAACGAGCCAGCACCAGCCCACCAGAAGTATGTACGTATATACCAACATGTATGTATGAGCGTCATTGTGAGAGCCAAAGCGTTTGTATAGTGCAATAATAGTTCTAACGTTAATTCCAGTTTAATTTTATTGCGTGAGAATTGAGCCAGGGGCCTGATTGTGTAACTTTACGCGAGCGTAAAGTAGACTTTAGCACCCGCAGAGCGTGCGTAAAGTGAGCGTAAAGCCGATTTACTATTATCACTATTATCACTCGATCATCCGTGTGTGTGTGTGTGTGTGTGTGTGCGTGCGTGCGTGCGTGCGTGCGTGTTATAAATGTACATAAATACTTGAAATACTTTTATGTACATTATTCTGATTTTATTTCTCTAGCAATATTTGATTCGAACATATACAGGAGTTCTTGGAAAAATAGTTTTGCCCTTTATTTTCGAGTCTAACTGGAGTTATTTTCCAATCTATGCCTATTCCAAAAATTTAATTTTACGGATCAATACAACTACAATGCAATACAACATCTTTCCACTTACAAGGAGAGTATCAGACCTTCGGAGCACTAATCTAGACCAAACTCTGTACGTATGTTCTCTGGGACTATAGTGACCATACGCAAAAAGTTTTAGCTCCCAACGCTCCCTCAATGCCAGGATATTGACACTACAAGCTTATTTAACTTTATGTATATTAACTTCCTAATGATATTCACACTTACTCTAGTCACTTGAGAACCGGTTCACCAATCTTGACCAGACTTTTATTGATGTTAGTTTGGCCCAAGAATAGGCTGTCCCCACAGTCCCAGGGTCAAACACTTCCAAACTCTGAATATATTTATTAGAATACCTTGAGATGGAGGCGTACATCTTGACGCAAATGACAATATGTCATCTGAGGCGCATTGACACTCACAACACCGCACTTTAACACTGAACCCTGGACACTGCAGCTGAATTAATCCTGAAACAAATACAGATTGAGCAAATACATGTATAATCACCAATATTTACTTTCATGTCTTACTCGTATAGGGTATAACATGAAAAGAATGAAAAAAGGCACGGTTTGCGACTTTTTACGCTGTGCTTGGATACTGAAGCAATAACAACATGTATCCAAGCACAAGTGATGCATATACATCAGAATTCTATGATGATTGAGTGTCAGAATTGAATTTCATCTGTAAGAACTTCAATTCTGAACACTTATTGTCCAAAATCAGACCATATGAGAATAATAACAAAAATTTTCCACTTACAGTTATTCGCTGTTTTCAATAAGATTTCTGTCCCTTACGTGCCTGTACAGCTTACCTGAAATACAAATTAACCACAAAGAATCAAATTCTTACAGGATATACATATTTAAAAATATAGGTTGGAAAAGTACTTATCTGAAATTCGTTGTCTGTTCATCACATTGAGAATTCAGCAACTGACCATGATGAAACTGCCTATCCATTCCTACTCTAGAGAATACTGGCGAGATTGATACAAAAACAAGAGCTTAACTTTCAATAGTCCCATAGTGTCTGCATGAATTATCTGGAGTGGCTCTGTGGCTCTTACTCTGACTGCTGAAAACGGTCTCTTTTTCAGTTTTGCAAGAGCACAAACTCCATAGTCATACATTCTCCGTATATTCATCGAATACCGCTTCTTTGAAGGACTTGCTTTCTGGATGATTTGCCTGCAGTTTCTTCAGATATTTTAGTGACACATGTCCCAGTCTTGCGTGCCACAGCAAGGCTTTATCATTAGCCAGAAATTCCTTGTTAGTGTTTTCAAACAAGTTCTCACGTATTGGAGTGTCTGTCTCTGATAATTCATCCACACAATTGAATTTTCTATCGCAAATAGTTACGTCAAAGTTTGAAATTTCACTAGTACACTCATTCTCTGTACCTTTTTCATTTCGTATTTCAGTCTCAGATGGGTTATTATTCTGACAATTATTACTATCTAATTTTCTTCCCATGCTTCGATCAAAATGACCGTCGCTTGCTTATACGCTCATCATCCATATGAATAGCAAGACCCGCCTCGGCAAATTGCTTCAGAGAGAGCAGATTTTCTGACAAGTTAGCTGCATAGATTACATTATCAATTTAAGTCTTATCTCCATTACTCAACTTTATTTCTATAGATCCAGCTCCCTCCGATTCGAAATTTGCAGAACTGTCATTATTAGCGCACCTTATTGTTTCTCAATTTGGAAGGTCAAATGATTTGAAAACAACTCTCGAATTAGTCATATGATTCGTTGCACCTGAATCACTTATGTATCTGACTAACAATGGGTATTCTTTTTCTTGGGAAATACTGTCTACAGACCTATCATCTCTTACAAAACAAGCAACTAATTTACCTTACCTTGTTTTGCTGAGTTGCCTGAGTTGTTAGTCTCTTCATGATCTTTCCCCCCTTTCTGAACATGGAACTGGCTTTTATTATTGGAGGTTTTTCCTCTTTTTGGAGGGCCTCCACTCTTTTGATTTACATTTTTCCGCTTATCGGACCGATTTGTTCCGCGAGAACCGCCTCTAACACCTCGGTGAGATAAGCGACCTCGACTATTAACATACCTAGTATTACTTCCTCCTCGTTCTCAACCAGTCGGTCGAGTTACTTTCATTGGGCAACCCAGTCTAAGGCCATCTGTCCGAGTACATTGGTGATTCGGTCCATCACACTCGTAGCACCTTGGTCCCTTTCGCTGGTTTTCAGTCAACATTGCGCAGGTCTGATTATCTGTGCCGAGACTCCGGTTCTTAGCTGCCTTCTTAAGAACAAAAGATTTTATACGCCTGTGAGATAATCCAGGACCATCATTCTCACGCGCATTGAAATCAGAGCTCTGAATGTCTGCAGGTATGGCTCCTATTCCGGCACGATACAAATAATCGCGCTGTTCGTCTTCAGGCATACCTCTTAATTTCAGCAGCCCGAAATTTTTTATACAGTCTTCAAATTTGTCTATGAAAGTCACAGCAGTCTCTTTTCTAGGGTTATATCTCATTGTAAACAACTGATTTCTAATATCCATAGTCGATACGTTTTATTCACATTCTTCCATGTTTTTCAGTCTTTCTACGATCTTTTTTGGATCCTTAACATCAACCGATTCTGAGAAATAACAAAAATCAATTCCACTTATCATTCTGTCTCGAACTTTATATTTCATTCTTTGTAGAACAGATTCTTCATGTTCTATCATTGGTTATGTGAAGTAGGTCCATGAAGCGTTATTCTGATGAAAGAAAGTCATTGAAGAAATCCAACCTCAATTCTTGACTCAGTTGACCCATTAAGTCCCAAATTGCAGGAATTTTATTGGTACTTTCGAGCTCAAATATTTTGATGAATAAGACGGAAGGTTTATTGCAAAATAGTCATTCCTACTATTTTCGGGTATGCTCTACACGGTACAATTGTTAAAACGACTGAAAAAATTGATTTTCAATAAATAATTAACAAATTGAAATAAAAAATGCGATTTTTTGGAGCACTTTTTTTTTAATCCAAAATCAGAGGAAGAAGGAATTTTATTTTTAGTGTCGAAAATATGCACAAAAGTGCACAAAATATTTGAACCTTCTAAATTCGTTGAGTTTTTCCGACTATCATTTTTTTCAGCAAAATGGCGGCCAAAAAACGGGAATTAATATTTTTGATTTTCATTTTATCAATATTTTGAAGCATACATTTTCATATTCGATATATTCCTTTGAAATTCCGTATACAGGGGTTTTCAGTGTCGCTGATAGCGATTCTGACATCAAATTCTCAAAATTCTGGATCCAATATGGCGGTTTCAAGATGGCGGTGGAAAATTTTCTATATTTTCAAAATTTCGTTATTTTTATCTTTTGGCCGTCGTTTTCATCCATGAACGACGTTGACGTAATATAGATAAAATGAAGATTCAAATTTTTAGTTTCCAATTTCAGTTACTATTATGCTAAACAAAAATCTTAGATGGAAAAACTCAACTATCTATTTCAGCAGTAAAGATTCAGAAACCCTTTTATTCACATTTTCACGAACCTCCAATTAGAAATGTACAAAATCATGTGCCGCAATCTTGAAACCGCCATCTTGGATACAGAATTTCGAAAATCTGATGTCAGATTCATCATCAGCGCCCCCGAAAATCCATTATTCCAATTTTACACGATTCTCCGACTAAAAATGTGGAAAATCGTCAGCCACCATCTTGAAACCGCCATCTTGGATCCAGAATTTTGAGAATTTGATGTCAGTATCGTTATCAGCGACATTAAAAACCCCTGTGTACGGAATTCCAAAGGAATATATCGAATATGAAAATGTATGCTTTAAAATATTGATAAAATGAGAATCAAAAATATTGATTCCCGTTTTTTGGCCGCCATTTTGCTGAAAAAAATCATAGTCGAAAAAACTTAACGAATTTGGAAGGTTAAAATATTTTGTGCACTTTTGTGCATATTTGCGACACTAAAAATAAAATTCCTTCTTCCTCTGATTTTGGATTAAAAAAAAAAGTGCTCCAAAAAATCGCATTTTTTATTTCAATTTGTTAATTATTCATTGAAAATCAATTTTTTTAGTGTTTTTAACCATTGTATCGTGTAGAGAATACCCGAAAATAGTAGGAATGACTTTTTTGCGATGAACCTTCCGTCTTATTTATCAAAATATTTGAGCTCGAAAGTACCAATAAAATTTCTGCAATTTGGGACTTAATGGGTTAATAGTCTCGTTTTATGCCAGTATCTTTAACTGCCATTGCAAATTTGGACTGATCAGTTGAGATATTAGCCACAGTATCGTCTCTGTGACTTTCATTACGGAATTTGTCGACCTCATTTCTACATATTTCAGCAATTTTATATACCGGTATTTTATTACTGTCTATATTTACCTGTCTATCATCATCATTCAGATCAATTGGATCTTCCATGGTGTTATCGTCATAAAGCTTATCATTGTACTCTGCTCGTATGTCTTGCATAAGCTTAATCATTTCATTCGTGCGATTCCGTGTAGCCCTTCAAATATCTCTTAGTTCACAATCAACTCTGTCACGAAGCTCTAAGGCTAAGGCTTTCACAGTATCAGACGCCTGAATGACTCACCCTACATAATTCTCAGTTGACTCAGCTAATTTTGACAATTGAGTCTTTACATCCCGAGCAGAGTGAGCATATTCCATCATGGTTTTCAGAACCTCTGACACTTTTTCTGTCATTCTTGTGGCCTGCGCAAGGGCTGACCTGAGCTGCTCTCTGTTTTAGGCAAGCTCCCGTCTAATCAGGTCATCTGTTCAATTTTGTTTAACACTATTAACAATTTGATACTTTGATATCAGTTTATCATTACTCATTATTATTGGTTTTCCTACTTCACCGTGAGTGGGTGCTGTCTGAGAGACTTTATCCGTCTTATCTACAACCATATCACTCTTTTCATTCTCATTTCCATTCTCATTCATAATTTGAATCTCATCATCAAATTCAACCCTTTTGCTTTTTCCTTCCAAAATTTGTAATATGTTAAATTGCGACTTCATCTCGAGATTTTCTTTACTTGAAGTTTTATTGAATAAATGCAAGTCGGTTGGCCAATCTTAATTATTCTGGTCAATTTACCTGCGATGTACTTCTGTCCTGATTGAGTAACATTCAATTATATCCAACTTGATTTGGAAATAACCATCCTTATTCTTATAGTTATTGATCAGGCACCAGAATCCGCAGAAGTTAGCGAGAGCTGTCAGACATCATCGCACATTTCGATCCAGTCAATTATTCATGCATGCTCAAAAATTCTTTCGAATCTGTCTATTTACTGTCTATTTATTGATATGAATATATACTCATACTAGCGTCCCCCGTCGCGGCTTCGCCCGCGAATACGTGTATTGAGTTCGAAATGTTATTCTCATTTATTGTTAAAAAACTCGTATGATATGTATCTATTTGTAAACTTTGTATAATTTGATACTTTGTAATCTTTGGAGTTGTAATTTTCATGTATCCTCTGAAAATTCGAAATTTATAAGACTTCTGGATAAACGATCTTCTTAGTTCTTGAATTTTGAGGAATGGATATGAATTGGTTACGTGCATCCCCTGCCCGCGGGAGAGCAACAATCAATTGGCCGTGTGAAAAACATTCTGTTTGCAAATCTATCCCTACGTACTTCAAGGTCTGTCCTTGAGATTTGTTGATCGTCAAGGCGAAAGAAAGTTTCACAGGAAATTGTAATCGTTTGAATTGAAATTGTAATTCTGATGGAGTCAAAGGTATGCGATCTCTTAATGCTTTTTCTCCAGCTGCAGGTCCTGTAAGAGTAGTTGCTTCGATTGTAAACGACGAATAAATTCGGGCTTGGTGGACTATCCCAAAGTGATATTGCGAGAAAAAAATTCCACGCTCCTCGGGCTGGATTTGAACCAGTGACCTGATCTCCAGTCAGTTGCACTACCAACTACGCCACCGGGAAGACGGCAGCAAATATGTGGACGTTAAACAATAATTATTTGTAAAATACTACTTCGGGTGAAAAGATGTAGTAGCCCAATAGGTTGGGCTGGGGATGGGGGGGGGGAGGAAATAGGTAAAAAAAGAATCTGTAATAATGCGATCGGACCTTGATCGTGCAGATTCAAGCGATCGAATTTGATCGTGTATATAGGTAATATTGCGAGAAAATGAATTCATGCTCCAGGGATGTGGAGAGCAGTTGGTAGCGCAAGTGACCGGAGATCAGGAGGTCGCTGGTTCAAATCCAACTCGGGGAGCGTGGAATTTTTTTCTCGCAATATCACTTTGGGATCGTCCACCAAGCCCGAATTTATTCGTCGTTTGGAATATGTGGACGTTAAAAAATAATTTTCTTACTACCTCGGCCGAAAATTCGACATTCGTCCCCATGTACAGTCGTCGAAACTCAATGATTCCTCCCTGTCTGCGCGCCATCTAATCGGCCGGGACGAATAAAATCGAATCTCAGCTTTCATCCCCGCTGTCAAATCGAAAGGGTGAAATAAAGCCATAACCTGTATCATATGTTTACCTCCGAAAGCAGAAGCAGTTCTACCCGGTACAATTTACGGAGGTACACACACGTGAGATTGACAGGTTATGGCTTTATTTCACCCTTTCGAGATAAAATTTCAAACTTTAATGACCGATCCAGCGAGGAAAAAAATTATCACGTATCTGTTGTCACCTCAGAAATTTGATTTTATCACTCGTTTGGAGTATTTTGTCCCGAGAAAGCGTGAATAAAATGAAAATCTGTTTTCGCCCATAAGGCCTGTGTTTATTTTCCCCAATATATCGGGGTGTCACGTGAACTTTCATTATTCCAATAGTTCGAGTTTCTAACTTTTGTCTTTTTCTTATTACGCCCGTCTTACCTATCTAATTTTACAATGTCAAAATATCTAGTTGACATGAATAATCTAGTTTTTTTCTCAGGACTTTTGATCATCTGCTAACCAACAACCTGGGACTGGGACTCAAAAAATCTCAGGAAAAGGTTGAGCTCATTTTCAAGGTCTCCTATATAGCCGATAGAACGCTGACTCTCTTGCGAGACAGCGCCGCGCTATACCTTATACACGTGCGACTCAACGCCTCGTCATCTGCTGGCACGCTATGGTACTTGGTCAGTTACTCCCACCACAGAAAAATGCATTGGCTATTTCTCGGTTTCTACTCAGAATTTTAAACGCCACATATCCATAAACATGCCTGAGTGGTCAAAAATCAAGTATCAAAGTTTTATGAAAATCGGTTCAGTAGTTTTTGAGATTAGCGACCACAAAAAACAGACTGTCCTTTTAGATAGTAGTATAAATATATACATTCATTCAGTCCATTCATGTACATATATATAACATGCATACACAAACATACACCCACATACACACATATGTATACATAAAATGCGCTGTGCATGCAACAGCTGATCGACTGGTGCCACTCAAATAGCCACCGCACGCACGCACCATCATTGGGCTGTACAGATACATGTACACCCATACGTCTGGCCAGCCTGCGCGCGTTGCGCCCGCTGCGCACTGCAGCACACGTACACTCATGCATGCGTGCTCACCTACGCGCAGACGATCGGCCGGTTCTCTATAAGAAGAGTGTATACCTCTCGGGCCGTCTACCGCGCGTGGCCAACGCGTCATCAGTCGCGTCATCGGCGCTGTCTCATACAGACATGCTCGCGCACCCATACAGACGCGATCGCGCGCAACCTCTCGCCGCTGTCCAACTGTCCATATCTCTCTCTCTCTCTCTCTCTCTCTCTCTCTCTCTCTCTCTCTCTCTCTCTCTCTCTCTCTCTCTCCAGTCCAATTCTTCCTTGACCAGTCACGCTTTCCCTCTCCCTGGACAAAAGCTGTAGTTCTCGCCATCAACAAAATCCCCACTCCTGTGTCACTCAGTGACTTCCGCACTATCTCTCTATGCTCAATTCCCCTCTCTAAAGTCCTTGAGAGACTCGTCTTCAACCAAATCAGTGCCTATGTAGAATCGGAGGGCCTACTACAGACGATGTCCGTCGGGCCAAGGATGTGCAAAAACTAACTGTTCTACTCCTGTTTGATTTCAGAAAGGCCTTTGACACTGTATGTCCCTCCACGCTACTGCACAAGCTAGCAAAGCTTGATTTTTTTTTGCCTCACTAAAGTGGATAGCTTCATATTTGATTTTGAAAAATTTGATTTTTCAAATTTTTCAACTTTTTTGTTCTTAAGGATTTTTTGATTTGATCTATAGATATAGTTTTTGAGAAAAAAAATAATGAAATTATTTTTTAGAAATTTTTCTCTTTGTTTCTCAGCCGGCAAATTGAAAAATTTATAAGAACAAAAAAGTTTTGAAATTAGTCAAAGAACATTCTCAAATTTTTTCAGAAGTTTTGAAGCCATTAGCGTTTTTTTAAAAATTTGAAAAATCAAATTTTTTAAAAATTCTATCAAAAAATTCTGGAAGATACTGTACTCAATTCTGTTTCATACATTTTTTTAATGGTTTATGCGGCACAACTTAACAAAAGTCAGTTTTTTCCATATTCCACGCCCACGCATCGATTTCTCCGAAATTCTCCCCATGGATATATAATAACCCAAATATTATATATCCCAAATAACCCAAATAACCCATGGATATTCAAGCCAATTCGATGTTCTTTCGATCAAACATACCCTTAATTGCACCAGATCATAATCTCACGTATTTATCTAAAAGCATAAAAATTGCAAAGTAAACTACCAATTTTCAATTTCATACTTTACGCCCACGCATCAATATTTTTAAATTTTTCACGATGAATAATTGAAGCGCTCAATGAGCTCTATCGATACCTCTGATCAGAATTCCCATCATGACGCTGTTTCATACATTTTTTTAACGGTTTATGCGGCACAACTTGTCAAAGTCAGTTTTTCCCATATTTCGAACCCACGCATCATTTTTTCCAAAATTCTCCCCATAGAATAGTAAAGGTCTTCGATCGATCTCTAAATTAGTGAAACTCGAATTCGCACCATACAACTATTTCACAGTTTTTTCCAATGGTTTCTCGGATACAAAAAAAAACGCAACTTGGATTTTACCATTTTTGACGCCCACGCATCGATTTTTTCGTAAATTCCAATGCGGAACATGATAACGCAGGCAATTTCTCTTCGCTCCGTTTTCTTTGTTTCCATGGAAGTCAACTCCTTCATTGAAAAATCTTTCCATGAAATTTCCGGGAGGATTAACTTTATAGTATAGTATAGATATAGATTTCGAGTAGCAGCTCATTCAGTAGTTGATATTACATCCCTCTTTCGAAGGATGTAATACCAACTACTGGGATTCTAGTTACATTCCCGTTTTTTCCATAATCTTTCTGGCTACGATACACACTTCATCGTCAAAGAAATTGCAACTTCACAGGATTTTGCAGGCAAAGTTTTATTGATAGCCCAGAACAAGGATCGCTATATTTCTTTCACAAAACATATCGATGGATGCAGAATCAATTATCGGTTCGTCGATTCCTTTAGATTCATGGCGTAATCATTAGAAAAATTAGCATATAATTTGGAACAGCATTGCATTTTCTACCAAAGAATTCTTGAAGGATGGCTACCCTGAAGAGCAAATAAAATCACTAACCAAGAAGGGGGTTTATCCTTATTATCATACGAGATCTTTCGAGAAGTTGAGAGAAACCCAGCTGCCAACTCAAGAAAATTTCCACAGTATGCTAACTGATGATGACATCAGTGAGGAACAGTATGCTCATGCTCAGAATGTATGGGCAACATTCAACATAGCTTCATTGGGAAACTATTCCGATCTCTACCTCAAGACAGATGTACTCTTGCTAGCAGATGTTTTCGAAACTTTTCGGAAAACTTGTATTTCGTCTTGTGGATTAGACCCTGCACATTATCGCACAACGCCTGGTTTGACGTGGAATGCCATGCTGTTACATACTGGGATTCAGCTGGAATTACTGACAGATATCGATATGCAGCTTTTTGTGGAGAGAGGCAGCCGAGGAGGCATGAGTCAATGCTCTAATCGTTATGCCAAAGCCAACAATAAGTATATGCAACAAGGTTATTATGAAGATCAAAAAAATGTATATTTGATGTCTTTAGACGCGAATAACCTTTATGGTTATGCCATGAGTCAATATTTGCCATTTCGAGTGGGTATCTGATGATGTCATTGGACAACGATCTTCATTTTTTCAATGTATCAAACAAGAATCACAAAGAGTATATCCTAGAAGTGGATCTCGAATATTCTGAAAGTATCCATGATGAACACAAGGATTTGCCTCTATGCCCAGAGCATATTGCGCCACCAAATTCAAAACTTGAAAAATTAATGACAACGTAATATGACAAGAAACGTTATGTCATTCATTATACGGCTTCAAAACAGGCCCTCAAACATGGGTTGGTTTTGAAAAAAGTACACAGACCTCTAAAAATTCCAACAAAGTGCTTGGCTGAATCCATACGTCGCCTTCAATACAGAGAGAAGAACAGAATCGAAGAATGATTTTGAGAAAAATTTCTTCAAACTCGTCATCAATGCAATTTACGGTGAAACAATGGAGGATGAACGAAAACGAGTTGATGTGAAATTGATATCAAAATGAAAAGGACGTTATGGAGCAGAGGCTTATATTTTTCCAAGCCCAACTTTCATAGCTGCTCAATCATTACTGATGATCTCGTTGCCATGCAACTAAAAAGAACAGAGATCACAATTAGCAAACCTATATACATTGGTCTTTGTGTCCTGGATATATCAAAGGTCTACATGTACGACTTTCATTACTCGTACATGGAAAATCGAGAGAATGATAAGTGTAAACTTTTATACACAGACACAGATAGTTTTATTTATGAAATAGGAGGACATGATATTTATGGAATCATGAAGGAAGACAGTGATTTATTCGATACTTCTGATTATCCTCACACACACATACACACACACACACACACACACACACACACACACACACACACACACAACATCTGAAATGAATCTTTCTGTAGCGTTTCTTTTAAATGGATCCTCATTCCCCCAGGCGACGATTTGGAGAATATATCTATGACTGTTAGCATGTATCGAAAACCTTTATTCTTCTTTGCATATGACTGCATCTCAACAAGATCAGCTCGCCAAGTTTTATCCAAACCACGCACATCAGATTTTCGACGAGGATAGTTGCGATATGCTGGCTTATGAAGCTCGTCTACAACTGTCGGCTCCTGCATCTTCACCAGTTGACTTTTACATTAACAATGAATTGAGATCATTAATGTTCTCCACTATATATTATTTTTTCAAACGAACATCGGCAGCTAGTTGATTGATTTTTACATCAATCTCGTCTCTATTAGCTTCCACAATATCCAACAAGTCTTTAATTTTTTTCCGCACACTGTTCCCTAAATTTTTCATGATACTTGATGCAATTAGATTAACTATCTCACGCAAAGCAGCAAAATTCGATGCATTCAAATCATTCAGTCTTGAAATAGACCTCGATCACCCAAAGATCGCTTCCAGTGATGTCTAAACACGTCGATACTCATTTTGATACTAATACAAATTTTCAACTCG
Source organism: Aphelinus atriplicis (assembly GCA_020882685.1). Classification (NCBI taxonomy): domain Eukaryota; kingdom Metazoa; phylum Arthropoda; class Insecta; order Hymenoptera; family Aphelinidae; genus Aphelinus; species Aphelinus atriplicis. The sequence goes on from JAJGQD010000006.1 coordinate 2,992,948, forward strand.
TCTTAGTATATGGGACGGTAAAACCTCACGTTTTCGACGCTTGTTTTCGACTCTATATGACCCATATCTAAATAATGTTGGATATGCTATCAATGTAGTTTTTTCTCAGCTTTTCGATGGTGAATTAAGTTTTCCAAATTTTTCACATTTTCACAGAAAAAAACATAAAACAGGCCATATCTCAAAAACCTAGTTTTTTTGTTTTTTTTTAAGTAGTCTAGATCGAAAGCTGAGGTTTTTTTACGTTGATATAGACCTTAAAAAACACGCATTTTTTTTTGTATTCGAGTAATTGAGTAGCGAACATGAGAAAATGCGCCGCGTCGGGCCGGGCCACGCCATGCCGCGCCGCGCTGACTCCACGCGCTCTTGGGCATCTTGGGCGAAACTTTGTCGTCGTTTCAATAATCCCAAACGCAGACTAACACACCATACGTTGGCGTTGATCAATCTCAAGCCTATTTCTGAAAAATCTGCCACAAAGCTGAACGAGTTACTTGACAAAGCTGAAGAATCCATTCAGTGATTCAAGGATCTCGAATGCCCAATCGAACATTGGGATAATTGATTTGTGCATTGCATTGTAAACAAGCTAGATCACGGTACTCGTGAAGCCTGGGAAATGAGTCAGCTGACTCATGAAGGTTTTTCAAAATACTCAGATCTTCGCAGTTTCATCGAAAATCGAATTTCCGCTCTTGACACTTCGGCAGCTCACCTCGCATCGCAAAATCCCACAGGTTCAACGTTGCAGAACCAAAATGGTAAAAGCAAAAACCATTCGAATTCGTCGAATGGAAAATCGATTTCAGCCAATGTGGCCAATGTCGCTGCGTCGAATTCGAGCACGAATTGTTCGTGCTGTTCGAAACAACAACACGCACTTCATGCGTGTCCCATGTTCACAGGGTGGACGCAAAAGGTTCGGTTTGACTTTGTGAAAAAGCACAAGTTGTGCTTGAATTGTTTCCGCAGCAATCATATTGCTAACAAGTGCATGTCAATATTCCGGTGCAAATTTTGTAAAAGGCGGCACCATAGCTTGCTTCATTTCGATACGCCGGAGGACCAGTCGAATCCCGATTCGTCACAGCCAGTGCCCATAGACAACGCGGAGTCACACCAAATCAAATCAGCCGTCGGTTTGCACACATCGTTAGTCGCAAGCTCCGGATTTTTGGCCACTGCAAAAATAATCCTTCAGTCGCCATCGGGCGAAAAGCTTGAAGTTCGAGCGCTCATCGATCCTTGCGCTGAGCGCTCCTTTGTTTCTGAGCGTGTTGTTCAACTTTTAAATTTGAACAGTCAGAAAATCAGTCAAGACGTGTGCTTCCTGGGAGGAAAATCTCGTCTAACTGTAAAATCTGAAGCACGTCTCACCATCTGCTCGAAAATTAGTCCCGATTTTCGCATAATTTGTCATGCTCTCGTTTTGTCAGAGCTCTCTCGAGTACTTCCAGCGCATAGGATCGATAATTGCAATTGGCCTCATATTGCAAAGCTCAACTTAGCGGATCCTGACTTTGCCACTCCGCAAAAGGTCGACTGCGTGCTCGCAGCCGACATTTATTCTGAAATAATTTTGCCAGGCTTAACAGAGGGCCCTCCGCAAACGCCAGTCGCTCAACAAACAGTTTTCGGTTGGATACTGACTGGCATGACTGAAAACACATCAACGGGTAGTGCTACATCTGTTGCATTCCATGTCACAGTCGACACTTCTCTTTCACAACAACTTCAAAAATTTTGGGAAGTTGAAGAAGTGCCGTGTGACTCGCAAGCGCTATCTCCCGACGAGCAGTATTGTGAAGACTACTTCAAGTCTACCGTGTCTCAGACACCCGAAGGTCGCCTGATCGTGCGTCTGTTCTTTGTTCAATCGACTGATATACCTGCATTCCACGATTCCAGAGACATCGCAGTCGCTTGCGTGCTGCGTTCGGAGCGTCGGCGGTTGCGAGACCACAGCATGGATGAAGCTTACAAACAATTCATGCACGAATATGAAGACTTGGGAAACATGGAGAGAGTCGACACATCGAAGCTGTCATCGCCAGCGGTGTACATGCCACATCATGCTGTTTTCAGGCCAGGGAGCAGCAAAATCAGAGTGGTTTTTAACGCATCGCAACGTAATGGTAACGGATATTGTTTGAATGATTTTCTATTAGCTGGACCAAAACTGCAAACGGACATAGCCGTTATTTTGACTCGATGGCGATCGTTCAAATTTGTTTTTACATCGGATATCGTCAAAATGTATCGCCAATTTTTGGTTCACGAGGACGATTGCAGTTGGCAGGCCATCGTTTGGCGTGACGATGCGTCGGACCAGATTCTTGATTTTTTGCTGCGTACGATCACTTATGGTACCAAGTGCGCTCCGTTTTTGGCAATTCGTTGTCTGAGTTATTTGGCTGAGCGGTATGAACAGCGATTTCCTTTGGCTGCAATTATTCTACTTGAATTGATGTATGTTGATGACGCATTTGGTGGAGCAGACACTATCGAGGAGGCTCGTCACGCTCGTGATCAGCTGAGCGCACTTCTTCAATGTGCACAAATGTCTCTCGACAAATGGGCGTCGAATTGCAACGAATTATTGCGTGGTGTTTCTGTAACCGATCAACCAGATGTCGACGTCGAAATGGATGACGTCGTGTCCACTCTAGGCATAAAATGGATGCCGCAAGTTTTATCAGTTTACATTCAAGGTTAGTTTGCCAAGTGCACCACACGTTGTAACGAAACGGTCAATTTTGTCGGAAGTTGCCAGATTGTTTGATCCAATGGGATGGCTCTCGCCATTTTTGGTTCAAGGTAAGATTGTTTTGAGAAAAGCTTGGATTCAGAAGCTTGATTGGGATACGCCAGTTCACGGCGATTTGTTGACTGAATGGGAAAGTCTGCGCTTACAAATGCCAGAGCTTGCGAACATTCGCATACCACGATGGACTCAGTTGTCGTCTTCAGTTGAGTGGACCATTGACGGATTCGGTGACGCGTCTGAAAGGGCGTTTGCTGCCGCAGTTTATTTGGTAATTCCCGGTCGTGCTTCGTTTCTTTTGATGTCGAAAAACAAGGTTGCTCCAGCTAAGACGCTGTCGATCCCACGACTCGAATTGTGTGCTGCAGTGTTGCTCGTCCGCCTTATAAAGTATTTGGCAATTAATTTATTGCACAAACCGACTAAAATTTATTGTTGGTCGGACTCGAAAGTCGTTTTAGATTGGCTCGCAAGTTCGCCTGCTCGTTGGCAAACCTTCGTCGCCAACCGAGTAAGCCAAATCATTCGCTCTCTCCCAGAGGCAAGTTGGTCACACACTCCAACACAGGACAACCCGGGGGGTGACTGTTGAAGAGTTACGTGATTCGCAATTGTGGTGGCATGGGCCACATTGGATAACATGCGACGAATCTCAGTGGCCAGCACAGATTGATTTACAACCATCCGAGCCATTGGAAGTTAAAGCTTTCGTGGTCATGCAACAGGACGAAGAGTATTGCATGAAGGAATTTGAAAAGTTTTCGTCGTTTCATAGATTGATCAGAGTTGTTGCATTTATGTTACGATGGAAAAATAATGTACGCCTCCCGAAAGGTGAACGGCATGACTCGTATCTCAGTGCAGTTGAGTACCGAACAGCGAAATTTGTTCTATTCAAACTCATCCAGCGTTCGCACTACAAGGTGGAAATTGAAAAGTTATCGAGTGGTAAAATGTTGCCTCACAATAGTCAATTAAAGCGCCTATCGCCATTTCTTTGTACAAATGGACTGCTCAGAGTTGAAGGTAGTTTGCACAATGCCCCAATATCCTATGAGGAAGTACACCCAATAATTTTGTCGGCTCACAGCCTTATAGTAAAGCGCATGATTGAGCAGCTTCATCAGGAGTTGCTGCACGGAGGGCCACAGTTGATGTTAAGCAAATTGTATAGGCAATTTTGGATTCCACGAGTCACTCGTTTGGTGCAAGGAATTTTCCGTAAATACACTCGTTGCGTGCGCTTCGCCGCACAAAATCTCACTCAACAAATGGCTCCTCTGCCTTGTGTGAGAGTCACGCCCAACATGGCTTTTCAGGCCACCGGTGTGGCTGTGATTATGCTGGTCCAATTCCAGTGCTTGCATGTAGAGCCAGAGGCTCTAGATCCGTAAAGGGATATTTTGCCATCTTCATCTGCATGGTCTCTCGAGCCGTCCACATTGAAGTTGTGTCCGATCTAACAACTGAGGCATTTCTGGCTGCGTTTCGCAGATTCGTTTCTCGACGTGGTCGCTGTTTGCACGTTTACAGTGACAACGGGCGAAATTTCACTGGCGCTAGTCGTGAGTTGAGGCAGTTATTCGAAAAAGCAACATCGTACTCACAGGAAATTGCAACTGAGCTCGCCAAGGACGAAGTGGAATGGCATTTTTCGCCCCCACGTTCTCCACATTTCGGTGGACTTTGGGAACGGGCGGTTCGCAGTTTCAAGCATCATTTGCGCCGTGTGATTGGTGAATCCACACTCACTTTCGAAGAGTTTTCGACGCTCACGACGCAGATCGAAGCATGCCTCAACTCGCGTCCGATTTGCCCTCTGTCTTCTGAGGGATCGGATTTAGTAGCACTGACGCCAGCACATTTTTTGATTGGTCGCTCAATGTCAGCTGTACCTGAACCTTTTGATAAATTGCTAACTAATAAACCCAGTTGTAGATGGAGACTCATTCAACACATGAGAAATGATTTTTGGCAACGTTGGCGAACTGAAGTTCTGCACCATCATCAGCAGCGAGGAAAATGGATAGATGCTCAACGATCGCTGCAAGTTGATGACGTCGTGCTCATCAAGGACGAGCTCACCCCGCCAACCAAGTGGCCTCTTGGTCGTGTCACAGCGCTGCACCCAGGCAAAGATGGCCTCGTGCGAGTCGTCGAAGTCAAGACGGCTTCTTCGGAATTTCGTCGAGCTGTAGACAAGCTCATTCTCCTTCCGACCGATCAAGAAGACCACGCTGGCAGTCAAGAAGACGCAGAGGATGAAGAAAATGAAGACAATAGTTGATAAGTTCGCGTACTTCGACACTCTATCCAAACACTTTTCCTCGCTCGTTTGACACCCGCGATGCGTCAGTAGAATCATGCAGTATTAAATTTAGTATGGGCAACACGTTTTTTCTTTTGTTTCACTTAACTTTATCCAAATCAATTTTCATTGTGTAAATCTATAACATATGTGACGTGCCCCATTTGTAGAGTCATCCGCATAGCAGCCTGCATAGGCAAAAGTCAGCTCAACTCGTGAGCAAATTTAGGCTAATTTGCAAGTCACTTGCCAAGTATATAGTTATAGTTTATTTTTGATACATTTATACTCTAAATTTATCCATTTCGCATAGTTGTGCCCCTTACGATCGCGACATTTCGCATGTGAAGGGCGAGTCGTGTCCACTGTGTTCGGGCGCCCGCCGCCATGAACTTTCGAGTCATGGGTCCGCGAGGGGCTTACCCGTCAACACAGCTGGCTCCACGCCTCGCTCTCGCGTGTAGAATTGCGCAGAAAGTAACAGTTTCTAGTTCAAATTGTGATTCAAAAAGTTAATCAAGTTTAACGGCCATGAGCCAAGTCATTTAGTTGTATCGAATCTTATTATTAATTAGCATGACATTTGTCACGAATTTTTGTTTTGTTTTTCAAATTTTAACTCAAAGCTTTGTTTGAAATGATTGAGTTACCGGCAACTCTCTTGCATATCGTCCCCCTGTTACCTCATTGCTTGAATTGATTGGATTGTTAGTTGTTGCTTGACTGGAAGCAAGCAAAGGGGGCGGTATGTTGGGGTGTAGTCGTGTGCTCACGCACACATGCTGCCCGCCGGTAGCCGAGTCCACTCGATGGCGTGATCATTCACGCGTCGCCCTCTAATTGGTTCAAAATTTTGAATAGTGGACTCGGCCGCCGTCGGACAATAGACTGCGCGGCGCCGAGTCGGCAGTTATCGCCAGTCCGCGAGCGAGCCACAACACCCGGCCGCTCCTCGTGTCCGATTCGCGCCGTGTCCCTCAACTTTTCTCTCATTTTTTTAATTAATTTATTCGCGCCCGCGACACTTCTATACCACATGTATTCACACACGAATACAAGTATACTTTAATTAGAACATTCACTCGTCACTCACTCAATTTACCGTTCACGCTTCCACACACATACAAATATTCAACTGAACACCGAACTTTCTCCCTGCGGGCTCCGGGGTTCTAAAAAGAACACCCCGTCCCCACAAAAATGTAACAAGTAGATTAACATTATCTCTCATAAGGTGTTTTGGGAACATGCGCATATGACTGACAAAGATAAAAACAATCAACATTCTTGTGTCTGCCCATGCAGAAGAATGCTCTTACATTATCTTGCTTTTCACATGCTGTGTCATCGAATATCATTATGGAATTAGGAAGTGCTTTATCTGGAGATATAACTTCATCATGTTGACCATACTGAAAATATTGAATACCATCTATAGATTCTAGTGAGTCTTTTAGATACTTATACTTTGGTTGATTGAGAGATTTTGAATCAACATTCTCAAATCTCACCCCATTAGGATGTGTAATGAGAGAAAGTAAACTATTTGTTTTGCCACAATTAGAAGGGCCACAAAATACTGCTTTTATAGAGTCAGGAAGTAGGTTTCCATGACAATTCTTCTTCTTCTCTTTCTCCACTAGAGCATAAAAATTTTCTACAAGAAGCTTCATAGAATGCTCTGTGAAATTTATCTTCACTCCTTGCTATCTTACTGAATTCTGTTCATTGGAGTATAAATGTTTATATACTTTTTCATTCATTCGATTATTAGCCATATATATGGATAGTTATGATTAACTATAATCAAAAGAAAAGTGGTCGAAGATTAGTCAATAAGATCATTTATACATTTTTATTTGAATTAAAATTGCCCGGTTATCAGTACTGTGGACCTGGTACTAAATTTTCTAGGCGTTTAGCTCGAGGCGATCCCGGGATCAATCTCTAGAATACTGCTTGCAAAGAACACGATATAGCCTACTCGGAAGATCAAGAAGATATGGAAGCAAGAAACGCAGATAAAATACTCGCAAACAAAGCTTGGCAAAGAGTTCGAGCTGCAGACTCGGGAATAGGAGAGGAGGCAGCGGTATTTACCGTAGCTAACGCTATGACATCAAAGTCTACTTTCGGTATGGGTCTCGCGGGGGAGAAGAAAAAGAGGAAGATTAATAAAAAATCATCCATCACTGTGCGTAGCGTAATCAAAGTTGCTTCCGAATCAGTCGTCTCTAGTAAATCTGGTCAGAAAGTTATCTCTTCGGCTCTCAAAGGTGCCAAGTCAGTCATCAAGCGAGCAGGAGGCCGGAGCTGTGTCAAAATTCTTCACGACTTGCCAGTTTCTTTGGAAATTGGTGGATTTTTACCATATCTCATACCATTATTTGCAGGCTTGAGTGCTACTGGTGCATTTGCAGGAGGAGCAGCTGGGGTAGCAAAAGCCATCAATGATGCTAAGGCTGCCCGTCGATGATTGGAAAAAAATCAGCGACATAATAAAACAATGGAAGCAATTGGTTTAATGAAGGTCTTTTCTTGAAGCCATACAAGAAAAATTTTGGACTATTTTAAAACCATATTGAAGGTTAGGTATAAAAAAAAAAGATCGATGTAAGTCTACCCAAGCGAGCATTAACAAGCTTTGGTATACTCAAATATGCACAACAAATAAGTATTTCAAATTTTCGTGGTGTATTTATGCGTGATGTGTTGCCACCAGAAGGCCCACGCTATCAAGAATCAGCCATTGTTAATCTCGACAGCGCAAGTGGACCTGGTTCACATTGGGTGCCTCATCGAAAACGTCGTAAAGATGAGGTATATTTCGATTTTGGCAAACTTCAGCCACCTCTAGATCTTATGCTATATTTAGGAATTGATGGAAAAAAATGTAACCTCAAGAGATATCAAAATTTCGGAACGTATAATTGTGGGGGGAATATAGGTAAAAAGGGAATCTGCAATAATGCGATCGGACCTCGATTGTGCAGATTCAGCGATCGAATTCGATCGTGTACATATAGGTGATATTGCGAGAGATGGATTCATGCTCCAGGGATGTGACGAGCTGGAAGTGGCGTAGATGGTAGCGCAACTGACCGGAGATCAGGAGGACGCTGGTTCGAATCCAGCCCGGGGAGCGTGATTCTTTTCTCGCATTATCACTTTTGGATAATCCACCAAACCCGATAGGTTTTATAATTCTTTGTTTGTGAACACTTATGTTCAAAATTTTTGAGTGGGCAGCTCAAAGGTATATGAATAGAAGCTAATTGCTAATCGATTCATTCGATTATAAATAGTCATGGAGTCATTTACACTGAGTTTATCAGGTAACTCATCTATTGTCGAAACTCAATATTTTTCGCCTATTGAGCTCGCACAAGATAAGGATCACGTTCTCGGAGTAGTTGAATTATTAACATTCAATTCTATCCCCAATATAGACTTGAATAATAATAAATTTCATGTAGGAGAACATACAGTAGTTTTGCCGACAGGAAGTTACAAAATAAAGATATTGAGAATTATCTCCAGGAGAACTCTTGGAGAAGGGTATATCATTCAACCTAAAACCTAATAACAATACACTTCGTAGTGAGATAAAGTGTACCGAATCGATTGATTTTTCATCGAAAAATTCGATTCGTCAGTTGTTGGGATTCAATCCACGAATCTTAGAGTCTGACACTCTTCACTGCTCAGATTTGCCCGTTGCTAGAGTAGAATAGAATAGAATTTTTTGTTTTGCAAAATGCAAAATATCGATTTCATCGATATGTCGTCCGCCATATTTTTGAGGTTATGGCTAAACGCAGGGGTGATGGATTATTACTAAAATTAGCGTACCAAATGTATTTTTATCTGAGGAATCGGATTCTGGTATTAATTTTGCCAAAAAACTTCATTTTGCAATAATTTGTTTAAACAAATTGTTTAAACAAAATTATTTTGCAAAAATAATAACAAATTCGAATTCAGCGATGTCTCAAACTATGAAATGTGCATGTGGTTTATCTGTATCATGAAATATAGCCCAACTACTGAGGTTTGAAAAAGAGTTGAAAAAAAATGTTGGCTCGGACGCCATTTTGAGGACCTTAATGTTGAATCAATCATTTCGCACCTCACCTATCTTTCAGTGCAGGACTCGAAGCCACGTTTTAGTCCATGAAAAGATGTGCATCTTCACGCTTTCATATGGAAATTTTCGATAATTAAAAATTTTACATCTTGAAAATTTCGTTTTTTCGCAAAAAATTGTTTAGAACTTTTTCTGTATTGATGTTAGATGGAAATCAATAGCATATTTCGAAAGATCATAAAATTTCACGTCAGAGATGATGTATGAAAAATTTTTCCCCATCCGAATAACATAAAAAAAATGAGGTTGAAAACTTAGTCAAATTCGACGCCATCCCGGACTTAATGGGTTAAAATGTACAAGAAACTACTAACAAAGTACATTGACATGAATTGCATTCACTCGATAAGAAAGATTAACCCAAAAAGTAAATTGTAAGCTGTGCATTACACGTACACCTTGTAACACACTAGGCAGTGCATAGATATCATATGATTTTTTTAATATCAACAAGAAAATGTTGAAGTTCACTAAACATGGGTAATATTCATGAATATTGGACTCATGAAATCCACCTATATTGTATAAACTGCATGGCTAAGGTCCAAGCAGCTATTGCCGGGTGGGTTCAAACTAAAACTTCAAGTTATTTACTCATGAAAATAGATAATATGAATCAATCCACTTGAAAGTATGATCACTGGATGCGCAATTTGATAACGAATTCAAATATATATAGTTTGCTTGTGTTCAAATGACTTTATAAACCACTTTCTGAACGTTATACTTGTCTATACTGGAGACTTGTACGACCCATGTATGGCACAGGTTAGGTTACCGACCATAGACTTTTAGACATGCAAAGCTACTTTGGGAGTTCCAAACTCATTTCTGGACAGGCAAACTGTACATATTTGAATTCATTATCAAATCTAGTGCGCATCTAGTGTTCATACTTTCAGGTGGATTGGTTCATATTATCTATTTTCATGAGTAAATAACTTGAAGTTGTAGTTTGAACCCACCCGGCAATAGCTGCTTGGACCTTAGCTATGCAGTTTATACAATATGAGTGGATTTCATGAGTCCAATATTCATGAATATTACCCATGTTTAGTGAACTTCAACATTTTCTTGTTGATATTAAAAAAATCATATGATATCTATGCACTGCCTAGTGTGTTACAAGGTGTACGTGTAATGCACAGCTTACAATTTACTTTTTGGGTTAATCTTCCTTATCGAGTGAATGCAATTCATGTCAATGTACTTTATTAGTAGTTTCTTGTACATTTTAACACGATAGAGACAATATATTGACCATCAATACATGTAACTACTGAAAGTTAGGTGGCGTCAAGTAGTATAGTAATGCTTGATCTATATAAATATGATATTGACAACTCAGGATATGTATTAGTATGATAGAATGTGAGTTTTGACAGTGGATAATTGAGGGTCCGGATCGAATAAGGCGCACTACGCTCGAACCCATGTGTGGCGGTCGGGAGTGGGGATATTTCCAACTAAAAATTGGAAGTACAAAATTCAAAATTTTTATCATACCATCGAATTTGTCTCATTCAGGCGCACATGTTTTACGTTTACAGTTTTTATGTGTGGATTATTCTTTTCGAGATGAATAAAAATTTCTGACATTTTCATCACGCTCGAAAATAATTATTTTTTTGACTTCAACTCGTCATTACTCAGCCGGAAAAGCATGAAATGAGTTCAAATTTTCCATGTACTACGAGACAACATTCGTGATTTTGATGGACCAAGTCAGTTATTGAAAAACTTCATTTATTGAATATTATGCGCACTAGACTATTCAAAACTGGACTAACTGAGCGAACAGCTGACCAGAAACCCAACACCGTCTGTTTGGGCTCTTTTGGCGTTAGCGAGCAGCGAAAGGCGCAGAAACTCACCACTGTCCGTCCTCTTACCTGTCATATGTAACTGATCCTTTCGGCTAACGCATCCCGCTAACTGCATGACAATGCTTGTGTTTATGCAAGGAAAATTCAAATTGCCAGTTATAGTCTACAATCCATTATCTTCGCAAAAATGCAGTTTCACTTTTTCCCTTTCACATCAAAAAACGAACGTGTAGTCTCGGACATGGCTTTTAGTAATGCTAAATACATCGAACCTCAATTCAAACGAATGTTTATGTTTTGGTTTCCAAGTAGTTTCCGTTGAATGAGAATTCTTCAGCTTACAGACTGGGAAAGTCAATGATGGAATTTCATTTATCCCAAAGAAGGACATTTACACTAGAGTTTTATACATACATTTCTGGAATCTGAAGAGAAAGAACGTCAAATGAAAAAAAAAATGTCCAATTCTACATAGTTCACACACCCTATTATATGATATTATTAATAGTATTTCAATGATTTCAAATGATTCAATTGTTTTAATCTTCTACTCTTCTCTACCGTGCATTAACTCTCAATAATTCCATGAATTTACATAATTTTTCTGTATATTTCATTAGGGGTCCACGGGCTGGTGTAATTTTTTTCCGAAAAGGTATACGATCTGTTGGGAATGATGGCAAAACCTTAGTTTATGATATTGAAAGTAAGATAAATCAAGCAGTTTTCCCAGGCTTGCAAGGAGGACCGCATAATCATGCAATTGCTGGGATTGCTGTCGCAATGATGCAGGCAATCACGCCGGAATTCGTCAGTTATCAAAAACAAATTGTTAAAAATGCTAAACGTTTATGCGAACAGTTGATGAAATACGGTTATAAGATAAGTACTGGAGGTACTGATGTACACATGTTATTGGTTGATTTACGACCTTTTGGATTGACTGGCTCAAAAGCTGAAAGGGTTTTGGAAGAAATTTCTATAGCGTGCAACAAAAATACTGTTCCTGGAGACAAGAGCGCTTTCAATCCTAGTGGGATTCGACTTGGCACTCCAGCATTAACTACTCGAGGCTTGAAAGAAAATCATATTGATCAAGTTTCTATGTACATCCATCAAGGTATGAACATTGATCTTATAAATTATCGAGTGAATCCTCAAAAGCGACATTTCGGATACTGTCAAATAATTACTGTCACATGCTCGAGTAACGGAACAGAAGAAAGGTTCTGTACCGAAAGCTTAGCTATTATATCTGATAGTCCTTCGATCCAAATTTTTCTATTTTCCCGAAATGATAATATATTATTCTAATGAAATTACAAAAATTATGTGAATTTCAGACAAATCAAGGCAGATATGTATATCCATTTATAGCTGCTTCAGTCTGAAAGTCTGAAGTGTTGAAGGCCATCATATGATTCACAACGTAACATATCATGTCAGTACATCTATATTTAAGGGGGCTTCAGCGTTAGGTGCCGTACCAATGCGGGGCCCTACTGGGGGTGCCTGAATTATTTTTCAAAATTCTCCGAATTATGTCGTTTTAAAGTAGATCAGTCTTATCCTAGACTACTTATGGATGCTTGAAAAGGGAAAATAAATTATAACTAAGTCAAGATTTGCACATAAACAATCGTCAAATTCATCAAAATCCACTTTTTTCAGTTTTACGATCTTATTTCGATGGTGACATACGATTTTCGCGATCATATTATAATCTACTTATAAAAACCTATTATTTAGAATTTTTTCAAATTTTTCTATAACACCATATTTAGTTGAGAAGGGATTAATCGATTCTCGCCATAAGAGCCTATGTAAAAAAACGTCATTTTTGTTATAGCGCTCATATGGAAATGACCATGTTGACCCATGATTTTCTTTGTTGCAATTGAAAGTTGGTTATGCTAGGTACATTCTATGAAAGTTTGAGTTCATTCTATAATAGAATAATAACTCGCTGTGAATTGGATCTCTTCTACTGGAACTGACACAGAGTGAATTAAATTTAATAAAGAAATTTTCCCATGCTCCTTTGTTGAGCTTGTGAAATAGATTTCATGAAACATTATCGATTGTAATTTGATGTACAACTAAATGAGTATATATTCAAGAAAGCAAGTCATGTCGAGTTGGAAAAAATGTTGTGCACGATTTGTATTGTAACGATACTTTCTGGCCGACGCTGGCTTTCTGGCCTTACCAAATCCAACAGCAGCTCCTTGAACATTTACTTTGTCTGACTCAACCACCTCAAGAGAATTTCAAAAAATGCAGAAAATAACTAATGAAATTTTATCAGATTTGCAATTTGCTCGCAAAATAAGGAAGCTTTGTGTCATTTTCAAAAATTGATTGCTCATATCACTGAATTACATCAACTCAGACTTGAGATAGAGCGTACCAAACAAATAAATCGTGAAATAAAAAAACGGGTGTGGGTCTCGGGACCCCCGACAGAAGTGAAACTTCAATTAACATGTTACCGTCAACGTAAATGCAGTTAACATGATTAAAAAAATAATTCATTCATTCATACAAAATGAAAGTGTTCGATAATAATTAAATTGTGTGATTAGTTATTAAAAAATAAATAGTAATAACAATATCTATATATCAATATTGAATTTATTCATTTATACAAAATATTCTCAGAACACTTTCAAGAAATATTTAAAAAATATGTACAGTCAATGATTTGTTATAAAATTAATTTGTCACAGCCAGGACATTTTCATCGCTTACATCATTGGTATTATCATTCAAAACTGTTACAATTAGTTTATGATAACTGAAAAATGAAATATATGGTTGTTCCTGTTTTAGTCGTAGGCTCAGCAATATGAGTGAGAGTATCTAAATTAAGTATTTTCATCTTAAAATTAATAAGTTGCTGTCCTTCATTTGTTCAAAAATTAACCTTAAAATCTCCAGATATTATCATAGGTATTTTATGAAAATTTTCTTCCAATATAATAGAACCTCTTTCCGTGTAAGGTAAAAGATCTTTGTGAATGAACTTCATAATATTTACTAGCTTGCTGTTCGGCGAAATATAAATCGCAACGATAATAATTTTTCCCCCATTCGACAACCAATGATAATATCTGGAGATTTTAACGTTAATTTTTCAACAAATGAAGGACAGCAACTTATTAATTTTATGAAGAAAATACTTAATTTAGATATTCTCACTCATATTGCTGAGCCTACGATTAAAGCAGGAACAACCATTGATGCTGTATTTGGAAGATTTATCAATCACTCAAGTTCTGATACATATATTTCATTTTTCAGTTATCATAAACCAATTGTAAAAATTTTGAATGATAATACCAATGATGTAAGCGATGAAAATGTCCTGGTTGTGACAAATTAATTTTATAACAAATCATTGACTGTACATATTTTTTTAAATATTTTTTGAAAATGTTCTGAGAATATTTTGTATAAATTAGCCCGCCAGCGCGTGTATACAGGGCACGCGCATACTGCACGTATACGATGTATATACAGAGAGAGAGAGAGAGAGAGAGAGAGAGGGAGACCGATTTTGACCGATGTCGACCGATACCGCCGCGCAGTCGCCAGCGCATGGAGAGAGGGCAGGCGCACGGGGAGAGGGGGCACACGCATAGATCTACAGAGCAGAGAGACAGAGATAGAAAACAAGACCTTTGCCACGGCTAGCGCGTGGAGAGGGGCGTTCGTTGACTACACGGGGAGAGAGCAAAGACATGATTTATGTGTTTTGTCCTCCCTTCCCCTCCTCGAGAGGGGAAACTTTACGGATCGAGGGGAACCTCTCTCACGCACGGTTTTACTCTCCATGCGCCCGTCGCCCGTGTCGCCCGTCGAACGTCTTAATAGAAGTTTCACTTCAATAATTCAGAGTTGATCATTGTAAGTTCAGAGACTCAAGATAATGGAAGAAACATCACTCAGGTTCAGAACCAAATCAATATGAGAGAAAGGAAAACATCTCAATCATCAGATTAATAAATTTGATATTAACAAGATTTATAAATTGATATCACAGTCAAATTTCAAAGTATGGTTCGACCATCTGGGAACCGAATTGATTAGTTGTGATTTACTCTGTGACGTTCACGTTTATTCGGATAGTCCGCGTTATTTTGTGAACGCACTGACACGGTCGCCAGATGCTTAAAGCGCATCAAACTTCTTCAAAAAAAAGGCCATTTGCAAATTCTTTGAATTCAGTGACTGTTTAATATCGATAAATTCGCATCTATTCTACTTTGTAATCAAAATTTCAAAATTCAAGATTCTACTAAAGTTGGAAATAATATAAAT
Organism: Aphelinus atriplicis; assembly: GCA_020882685.1. Classification (NCBI taxonomy): domain Eukaryota; kingdom Metazoa; phylum Arthropoda; class Insecta; order Hymenoptera; family Aphelinidae; genus Aphelinus; species Aphelinus atriplicis. The sequence goes on from JAJGQD010000006.1 coordinate 3,008,319, forward strand.
TAATATTGACCATGTGAAAATATAATATAAATTGATTTTATCCCGGCGCGAACTCGAGAAGCCCTGTACTACGCTCACGACCGCACTCCTACCCGACACGATGCAGGTAGAACCTTGGACGTTGTGCGTAATTTGTACAGAGGAGCTATGATCGCACTCTCATCCGACACAATGCAGATGAGACCTTGATCATCACTACACTCCCGAGTTATAAAATGAATACATTTAATTTCGACGATTACGCCCGACGAGCCTTAGGATCCTTGCACTACGCGTACAGTCGCACTCCAACTCGACACTATGCAGATAAAACCTTGATCGCTACTACACTCCTTTGGCTTTGTTGATTCGACATGAAAATAAATTTTTATATTGATTTTACATCAATGATAATTGAAAAAGCATAAGTTATGGAAACAAAAATAATTAATTTATTTCATGATTATTATACATGTACAAAGATTGAACATGTCGCACGACCCGAAAGTAACCGATAGACACAGTGAGCGAGGCTCGTGTATGTCATAGCGTGATGTGTTCGCTTCAGTGGCCGGCGCAATAATGCATGCGGAGCTCTGAATTGCTCCACTTATATAGGAAATGGTCGTATCGAGTTGTGCGACTTGTTTACAAATCTCGTGGATGGTATTGAATATTTACAAAATTCTCAAACAGTTTGCACAACATTGATATCTGTAGTATTGCACACTGTTTCGCTTTTTCGCATTTATTGATTAATTCGCAACGAAATTCCGCGAACAGCGCACCGACGGATTTCGCACTGCCTAGCGCGTCATCTTGTTCGCGACTTTTAGAAATGAAAAAATGAGTTATTTTACAATATCTCAACAGTGTGCACATCCCAATTAGTGATACTATTGCACACTGTAGCGATTTTTGCGATGTGAATAATTTTTCTCCATCGAAAATCGCGAACAACGTGTATTTTTACGATTTTCATCAATATGATTCTTGTTCGCGACTTTGCGTCGAATTCGCTCGCGCACGAAAGAATTACTTTAACGGATTAGGTAAATCTGCTCGTGGACTTGTGCACACTGTTGTATTTTTGGCTGCTGAATCCGAATCCGAGGTCCGTTTAGCTCCATCACCTCTGCGTTTAGCCATTACCTCGAAAATATGGCGGACGACATATCGATGAAATCGATATTTTGCAAAACAAAAAATTCTATCTCTTCTACATGAAAAAATAAAAGAAAACTGTCCTTAGCGATTTTCCGATTCGTCGCATACTTTTTGGGTGAAAAAATTCAGAAAGTTTGACGGCTAGTGGGCCGGATTCAAAATTCATAATTTTATGAATTTTTCACTCGTAAACTATGCGACGAATTGGAAAAACATTAAGAACAGTTTCTATCTAATTTTTCACATAAAATCTGAAAAAAATTTCTGTTTTGCAAAATGATGATTTTTAAAATTTTTTTTGAGGTTATGTCTAAACGCAGGGGTGATGGAGCTCAACGGGACTCGGATTCGGATTCAGCAGCCAAATATACATAGAAGTAGGGTGGTCCAGTCTCTGGTTCAATTTTTTATTTTTTTTTTTGTGGAGCTGTGTAATGTTAATTTTATCGATCTATACATCACGCCATATAACTACGCTAAATAAAATTCCAATTCGGCGTTTTACTCGTGAACAAGAGCTTAGATCGATTTTTTAACGGTCTCATTTTATCAAAATACGTATGCTAATGTGCATACTGTTGCGATTTTTCGCATTTTCAACCCATTAACGCCCAGGATTGCAGTTTTTCATGATCATGTTTGATTGGTTGCCAACAACGCTAGGTTGATAGGAATCCAGCAAAACACCGTACCCTACTATTTTCGGGTATGCTCTTTCAGATTTTGATACTTAAGAAGCTTGAAAAATCGATCTTCACGGAAATTTTCCCAATTTTTTCCAAAATTCCACAAAATTTTAGGATACATTTTCTGAAAAAGTAATTTTTTTCGAAACCTTATGTCACTCGGATCTACTCGTTTCCATGAAAAGTCGTGCAATTTTTATATGTACTTTGAAACCCTGTATTTGCAGGAAACTGATTTTTGAAAATACTTCCAAAATGGCGGCTACAAAATTTTGAAATTTGGAATAACAACGCATCATGTGTGCAATTCTCAGAAAATCCACCGATTTGGACTAAACTGAGTGTTCACACGTTTTTGAGGTCGCTGATCACGAATCTGGAGTCAGATTCTCAAAATTCAAAATGGCGGATCCAATATGGCGGACGGAATTTTTTTTTTCAACCAATTTGGACCAAATCGTGTAATTATACGTTTCCAGGGTTGCTGATTACAGATCTGGAGTCACATTGGCAAAATTGAAGATGGCGGATGTAATATGGTGGACGAAATGTTGTTATTTCAATTGATTTTTAACAAATTTTGTGTGAGGGCTCCTAGGAAACAGTCAATTATGCATATTGAATTGATTACAGTTAAAAACACAGAAACATTTCGATTTGATGCTATAGAAGTATCAAGACAGATGACTAGAAACTGTTCCAAAGCGAAAATTCTTTTATCGCATTCTAACCTCAAAGTAGCTCCTTCGCTGCGTGATTTTGGATTCTTATTCGATAAAACATTGTACGAAACTTCTTCGTAAAGGCATTTTTGTAAAGTCGTTACGTAAATATCTATTTACATATTGATTCGCAATGTTCAGTTGAATACCATTTGCCAGGGTATATCGATTCATACCCTGTTGCCCGATTTTCACCACGTGGAGGTTGTTCTCTCGAGAATCTTGTTTTTTTTTTGATTTTAAATTTTTTTTTTGTATTTTCCCAATGTGACTCCAGATTTATAATCAGCGACCCTGAAAACGTATAAACACACGATTTGGTCCAAATCGGTTGAAAAAAAAATTCCGTCCGCCATATTGGATCCGCCATTTTGAATTTTGAGAATCTGACTCCAGATTCGTGATCAGCGACCCTGAAAACGTACTTGCACACAATTTAGTCCAAATCGGTTGAGAAAAGAAAAATTTTTCCGCCATATTGCATCCGCCATCTTGACTTTTGGAAATCGGACCTCAGATTCGGAATCAGCGACCTCAAAAACGTGAGAACACTCAGTTTAGTCCCAATCGGTAGATTTTCTGAGAATAGCACACATGATGCGTTGTTATTCCAAATTTCAAAATTTTGTAGCCGCCATTTTGGAAGTATTTTCGAAAATCGGTTTTCTGCAAATACAGGGTTTCAAAGTACATTTAAAAATTGCACGACTTTTCATGGAAACGAGTAGATCCGAGTGACATAAGGTTTCGAAAAAATTACTTTTTCAGAAAATGTATCCTAAAATTTTGTGGAATTTTGGAAAAAATTGGGAAAATTTCCGTGAAGATCGATTTTTCAAGCTTCTTAAGTAAAAAATCTGAAAGAGCATACCCGAAAATAGTAGGGTACGGTGTTTTGCTAGATTCCTATCAACCTAGCGTTGTTGGCAACCAATCAAACCAGATCATGAAAAACTGCAATCCTGGGCGTTAATGGGTTAATTCAAGTTACCATATGATCATGAACATGTAAAGTAAATGGATAAGATGGATTCTTTCTCAAAAAGTATATTATTAATATTTTTTCCAATGATTCCAATCAAAAGTTAAGAATTTTTTACGTAAGAAAAGATATTTCCAAAAGAGTGCTCGATCGATTTCCTCTAAGAAATAGAACGTTGAAGAGTAGACACAGCGGTACTTCAGCGCGCGTACCGCGCGAGTCCAAAATCTTGCGGTTTTCAACTCTCCCTAACGATACTAAAATGCGTTTAAAAAAGTTTTTCAATGATAGGTTCCAATGTAATCTTTTCTCAGCTTTCTAATGGTATTTAGATCTAAACGTATTTTACTTAATGCATAGAAATAATAAAATAAAACATCAATTTTCGAGTACGTACTGAACGCCCACGCATCATCATTTTTTAATTCTTCACGATGAAGACTTGAAGCGCTCAAGCAGCTCTATCGATCTATCTGATCAGAATTTTCATGGTGACGCCCGGATTAGGATTTCTCCGTAGCAAAAAAACTATGATAAAATCTTTTTATCATAAAATTAATTGAAAATTGATTCATTTTGAAATGGTTGCTGATATTAATGTATAAAACGATCATTAAATATTACGAATGGTTAACGTAAAAGTAAGTAAGCGGTATTTTACAACACGAAAATGAACGTAATTGAAACCTACCTGCTCGCTTCCCTCGCCAACCTCTTGGTTTATGCGATACGCAAGCAAAAGAAAATATTACAAGTTTGAATTGTTCAATGTAACTCAAATTATTGAGCTCTCAAAATCAAATCACGAATATGATTTCTAATACAATATCACGCTTGGACTGATCGTGTGCGCGATAGGTTAGTTACAGTCTCCTTCAGTCCCATATGTGAATAAATATCGAACAAATGAAGGAGTATTATAAGCTGTTCACAATTCTCGATAGATGGCTTGAAGCAAAATTTAAATTTTCTACAACATAAATGTACTACTATTATTATAAATAGAAGTAAATAATACACTTCATGATAACTTTCGATAAACGTTGACAAACTTCAATGTTCATTTTACAACCCTTGTCATATGTATTTTAAATGGAGTGGCACGGTTCGTGTACTTGCACCATGTCGATATACACAGAAGAATTTTCCTTATCTCATTGCCTGGGCTTTGAATTATGCTTATGGGCATATTGACATGGTGCAAACACACGAACCGTGCCACTCCAATTGAAATACATATGACAATCAATCAATATAAATTCATACATATTTGGAATTATGGAGAGTGCACAGCATAATATAAATTTAAATTAGTTATACGAAGGTGTGCGGACAGTAGGGTTCTTTATTCTTTGATGTCGGTGCGGGTAGTTGCAAAATTAGAACTAATCCTTCTTTGTATAGATATAGAGCCAGATATTCTGGGAATCATCGGAGTGAAGATCGATTTCGTCGTAGAAGATTATGTCATCACGTGGAACCAGACAATGTTGAATCAAGGCACATTATACGTGACACTGGCGGCCGTGCTCGCGAGCAGGTTCAAGTAAAAATCGTGAATAGCTTATAACACTCCTTCAATTGTTCAATTGACTTCAATTCAATTACTTCAATTGTATTTACATATGTGATTGAAAGAGAATTTAACTAACCTATCGCGCGCATACTAAGACGGATACTTGCATGGTCTGCAAAAGATCTTTATCCGTGCATAGGCGTATGTGAGAAAATTCAGGGGTGAAGAAAGAACGCGAGTGTCGTTTATGCAAGTCTGTCTATTTATTTATCAGAAAAATAAATCACTGTCTAATCAACGTTTGAGTACACTCGGATACGACTGTTCAGCCAGCTGCGAGAACAGTAAATGCGTATAGAACCACCTGTAACGTACCTATCGGTTTTTAGGTACGTCTGGGTATTTTTTTCACGGTCGCCAGATATACTCGCGGTATACCAAATATTTTATTATACTTCATCATGAAATGTTTTGAAGAAATTGCCATGTATCGGATTCATCAAATTAAAGTTGCAGGATTTCGTACAGGACACCCACTTACATAGATTGCGTGTGTGTGTGTTAAGATTTGTAAGTGTAAAAAGAGTGTATTTGGCATGAAAACACCGGCATTGGGCAATGAACCACAACGCTTGGTTTAACAGCCGTGTCACCTATCTTGGCCCCTTCCAACGTGTGGTTAGGCCAGCCGGCTAATGTGCGTGTGTAATGCACTCAAATGCAGCATCACTTCCTACGAGAGGTTAGATGCTTCGCAAGTGAGTGATTGTAAAACGCTACTGCCAACATGTGGTTAAGCGCCTGTGATTTTAATATGGTTCGGTAAAAGATTACGAGAAATTCGATTAAAAATAAAGTTACTCGTTTATTGAATACTACGAAAATTATTTACAAAAGTATTACAATTATCGCGCAAGTATAAGATTCGCGGTCGCTCGCAATACATGATGTTATATGCACGCGGAGACGATCGTATTCCGATACGCGCTCTACCGATGCTCGCGAAAGAATGACTTGATTGAGGACACGCGGCCCTTTATATAGTCTAACGCACCTTCGCAGGGTATTGCGTTAACTCGTTTTTTAGCTTACTTATTTGATAAATGCCGTTAAACGTCACAGTGTGAAGTCGCATACTGGTTCCTTATGTGTCTATAATCGAGATATTTACAGTTGCTCTCATAGTTCGTTTTTTACGGAGTTCACTCATTTTGATAATTTGTTGACTCTAATTATGCAATAACTATTGTCGCTACATACGCGTATTCGCCGTCCATCAAAGCCTGAGCATAATGCCAATTGCCTAATGTCGAGATATTTTTGTTAAGTTCAATAATTTATAACAATCAACTAATTGTTTATAACATCTTGGTGTCTTCATCTATATTTACCAAAAACTCAACATTAGACAATCGAGGCATTACAGCGTGACAATTTAGAAATGTGCCACACAAACAATTCATTTTCTCGAAAACGCTCTGATGAAACCACATCGGATAAAGTAATGCCTACGTAAATTTTCCTAATCTATCGAATGGTGTGACTGAATTTCTAAGAAAATGTACCATTCAAAAAATAGAAAAATTAATTTCTGTGGAAAAGGTTATGATCCAATAGTTTCATGAAATTCCTGTAGTCCGGGAAGATTGAAGATGAATAGAGTTGTTTCCAACTCGATTGATTCACTAGTTTTAATTTAGAAAATTATTGAAAAATAAAAATATGCAGAGAAGCCAAGACTGAAATGGCTGTCTTGGAAAGGTGGAATCGGAATTGGAATTCGAACAACTGATCTGACATTTCGGTCGGTAACGCAAGCAAGTTTGGTTATATAGGCTAACGTCGTCGTCAATGGATACGAATTGATAATGTCAAATCGAACGTGAGAACGATAATTATTTTTCCGTAATTCATAGATGTGATAAATGAATTATATTCGATAAGGATATCTTTCAAATTATTTCATAGTATCGAAAGGAACATAGTATGCGATACTGACTTTTACTTTTTATTGCATACTTTGAAAGATACTTTAGAAGAAAAATATAATTCTCTCGGGACTGAGAATTTTACTTCAATGGAATAAGTTAACAAGAGATGCTAAACAATGAGACATGTATTTTTGTCTGTGTCTATCAGGCACTTTCAGCTTGGTTTATGCTGATGAGCTGATAACAGAAAATTTTCAATTTTTCAATTTCGTTGCCAATATAGCGTTTCTGAATTGCACATGGCACTTATGAAGAACTTGTCTGGCAGCGCTAAGAGAAATTGTTTGACATGTGTCTGACACATGTCACGCAAGTCTATGGCAGTTGTTTGGCAGTTATATGGCAGTTGTATGGCCAGTGTATGGCAGTATATGGCATTTATGTGGCAGTTGTATGGCAGTTGTATGGCAGTCATATCGCAGTTGTATAGCAGTTATATGGCAATTGTATGGCAGCCGTATCGCGATAGTATGGCAATTATGACTGCCATACTACTGCTATACAACTGCTATATGACTGCCATACAACTGCCAAACAACTGCCATAGACTTGCGTGACATGTGTCAGACAGATGCCAAATAATTTCTTTTACTGCAGCTACACAAATGCTTTATGACTGCCATATGAGATTCAGATATCTGCCACAGTGTTACATACAGTATACATACAATCCCCAGACCTATGCCATACAACTGCTATACAACTGCGATATGACAGCCATACAACTGCTATACAACTGCGATATGACTGCCATACAACTGCCATACAACTGCCACATAAATGCCATATACTGCCATACAACTGCCATATAACTGCCAAACAACTGCCATAGACTTGCGTGACATGTGTCAGACACATGTCAAACAATTTCTCTTAGCGCTGCCAGACAAGTTCTTCATAAGTGCCATGTGCAATTCAGAAACGCTATATTGGCAACGAAATTGAAAAATTGAAAATTTTCTGTTCTCAGCTCATCATCAGCATAACCAAGCTGAAAGTGCCTGATAGACACAGACAAAAATACATGTCTCATTGTTTAGCATCTCTTGTTAACTTATTCCATTGAAGTAAAATTCTCAGTCCCGAGAGAATTATATTTTTCTTCTAAAGTATCTTTCAAAGTATGCAATAAAAAGTAAAAGTCAGTATCGCATACTATGTTCCTTTCGATACTATGAAATAATTTGAAAGATATCCTTATCGAATATAATTCATTAATCACATCTATGAATTACGGAAAAATAATTATCGTTCTCACGTTCGATTTGACATTATCAATTCGTATCCATGGACGACGACGTTAGCCTATATAACCAAACTTGCTTGCGTTACCGACCGAAATGTCAGATCAGTTGTTCGAATTCCAATTCCGATTCCACCTTTCCAAGACAGCCATTTCAGTCTTGGCTTCTCTGCATATTTTTATTTTTCAATAATTTTCTAAATTAAAACTAGTGAATCAATCGAGTTGGAAACAACTCTATTCATCTTCAATCTTCCCGAACTACAGGAATTTCATGAAACTATTGGATCATAACCTTTTCCACAGAAATTAATTTTTCTATTTTTTGAATGGTACATTTTCTTAGAAATTCAGTCACACCATTCGATAGATTAGGAAAATTTACGTAGGCATTACTTTATCCGATGTGGTTTCATCAGAGCGTTTTCGAGAAAATGAATTGTTTGTGTGGCACATTTCTAAATTGTCACGCTGTAGTTCTCATCATGTTTTCGCAAACCGTTTTGAATTTCATAATAAATCAACGTCACAATTCGTGTTAACATAATTAATTAATAAGCTGTTGACATTGTTTATTCGCGATGTAATAATTCGACTTTCATATTTCAACTTGTATTCGATTCTGGAGATCACGTACGAATGTCTATTGTAACGTTTTTGTGAAAAATATAATGTAAAAATAATTAACAATAAACAAATTGCGTTATTCCATGATGAGTTACGATTTGTTCGCATATCTCCACATAAGGATCTTAGCATTACTTAGGCAATCTCGAATTTAGCTTGAATCATATTTTTGCATAATAAACTAAGCCACAAATGCAGTTAACAGATCGCGTAATTTGTTGACTCGTATTGCAGTGTATCTAGTATGTCTGGATAGTTCGATTTTTTTCTACTGATCCCGTAATAATGGCGTCTCGAGCCGTATGTCCGCATAATTCGATTTTTCATAGTTCTACGCATCATTTCAGTATCATTTACATTTTCATATTTTTCGCATACGGTTAGATATATCTATATATATACATTTTGAATCTACCCGACGATTCATGTATACCGCGTCACGCGCGTGCAGGCGCATATATGTACGCAATCTTATAACTAATACTTTCATGCTCCCTTCAATCAATAATTATTTAGCATCATTGAATATTTTCATGCTAAGGGCTTGAGTTGCCCTTACACACCGAATATCGGTTGTTTGATGGGGCAGTTTGTTTCTCTGTTAACACTACTTCCCAAATAGCTCTATCACATCCTTATAAGACTAATTCTAATTCTCATTGTCTTCACCGACCCTGAACATGAGGATATCCGTACAGCGCACTCTACGCTACTCCTATCTGGTTCATTCATTGGTTGGCTCTCAAAGCAGAAGAAAAACGTGATTAATAAATAATAAATTATAGTTTGTTAACTGTCTTCTTAATATTCATAATTCGGTCTCGCAAATTTTCATGCCGTGCCAGGGGTGGAGACTTTGTGAAAATATCAGCTGTTCAGTTTTACTTTGATTAAAATATTTTTGACACATTCTGTCATGTAATCTGATCTAATTTCCACCATATGCCTCAATTTATTTCCCCCGTTAATTTTTGTACATGATATTGCCGCTCTGTTATCACAACACAACCTGATTATAAAGAATTTTCTGTCTATCATAAACTTAACTGATTTTGCTAGTTTCTTTATGAGTTCTCCACGTTACAGAGTCTCCAGGATGCTTGATCACATAGCCACAAGTTGAGTGATCCCTTACAGTCTTCAAAACTACAATCAGAGTACCCTTTCATCTCATTTGTCTCACCATTGTAAATCAGATTCAGTTCTTTAGTCTGCTTTAAGTATCCCAGGACTCGGGTCACCATTTTCCAGTCTTCATCTTTCTGATCGATTTGGTGCCTGCTGAGCACGTTGACTGAATATGAGATGTCAGGTCTCGTCGCATTTGCAAGATAGGGTTTCCTGCAGTTCTCCATCGTTAAATGTCTCTCCTCTGTCTCTTCTTTTTCGATTGGTAACTTGAGAGGTTTCCATTGGAATTTTTCTTTTTGGCAATTTATCGAGACTAAATTTTTCTAGGATTCTATCTACATAGAATTCTTGGCTCAACTCAATCAATTTATTTATTCTGTCTCTTTTAACTGATATGCCCAGAAACTGTTCAGGCTCACCTAGACCAGTCAACTTGAATTTTTGCTCCAATTTCGTTTTAATTTCCAACAGTTTTCGTTAATGATTACCAACCATTATAATATCATTAACGTACAGAAGCAAAACTACGAGTTTCTCCGATTTTCTCCAAATGAAGGAACAAGGCTCACCTGCTTCGTATTTCAGTCTTATTGGTATTGCTTCTTCAGTAAATTTTGTATTCCATCTTTTGGAGCTGACAGGCAATCCATGCAATGCTTTTTCCAGCAAGCAAATCATGTTCATTCTTTCTTGTTTGGAATATACAGTTTCCTCTGGAATTTCCATCAGGATTTCTCTTTGGCATGGCATTTCTCTTTCCAGTATGCCTGGAAAGAGAAATGCCATGGATCCTTATTGATATGAGCAAGAAGTGAGTAATACACTTCGTCCACATATTCATCAACTCTTTCTCTTGGCTCTGATCCAAAGATACATGACATCATCACTTTTATCATTTCATCTGTCTCTAGACCAAGTTCTCCTTCTCTTTGGCCCTGTGCTGCTGTCAATTTTGTTCGTTTTTCTTCTCCTTTCTTTGGCCTTCCTCGTTTACGTTTAGGAGCTCCCTCCGTTTTTGAGATCTCAGCCTCACTTTCAATTTTTGCTATCTCACATGTTTTCACTTGATTATTACTGTCAATCATGTCTTCTTCAAATTCTACAAACCAACTGTCTTTATCAATTTGAATATTATCAATCGGCCAGTCTTTTACACTGTCTCTTTTATACATGTCTTTGTACACCAGTTTTTCATTATATTTTACATTTCTGCTCTCGTAAAATTTTCCTTTTTCTGGTTCCAAAAATTGATAACCTGTCCTTGAATATTCAACTAATATCACTCTCTTTGCTTTCGGACCAAAGTTTTGTTCAGTATTTCTCTAGATAGTGATGTATGAAATACACTAAACCTTTTTAACAGATCTAAATCAGAGTGATTTGCTGGCGCAAATTTTTGGAGTGGGACTGTCATCTCGTTTGCACTGTGTGGAGTTTTATCATAAGCATAGACTGCAGCTCCCAAGGCCAGATCCCACATGTTTTCAGGAACGCCTGAATCAAACATGTATGCTCTCGCTCTCTTCTGAACTATCTGGTTAAATCTTTCAGCACCTCCGTTATGCTGAGGAGTGTCAGGATAGGCCATTTGCAGCTCTGCAATCAATTTCTCCAGTACTTTTACAGTGTATCTACCTGTATACTCAGTCCCTTGATCACATCTGGAAAAGCACACCTTTGCGTCCCTTTTAAGTATATTTAGTGTGCTTTTCACAAATGATTATAAACAGTATCCAGTCTCATTCTTGTGACTCATCGGATACGCCATAGCCAAACGAGAATAGTCGTCAACAAAAACTGCCACAAAACGGTATCTCTTGAAGTGTGTGGTTGGGCTTATTGACCCCATAGTGTCTGCATGAATTATCTGGAGTGGCTCTGTGTCTCTCACTCTGACTGCTGAAAATGTACTCTTTTTAAGTTTTGCAAGAGCGCAAACTCCACAATCCATAATGGGTTCATCGAACACCGCTTCTTTGAATGACTTGCTTTCTGGGTGATTTGCCTGCAATTTCTTCAGATATTTGAGTGACACGTGTCCCAGTCTCGGGTGCCACAGCAAAGCTTTATCATTAGCCAGAAATTCCTTGTTAGTATTTTCAAACAAGTTTTCACGTATTAAAGTATCTGTCTCAGATAAATCATCCACACAGTTAAATTTTCTATCACAAATAGTTACGTCAAAGTTTGAAATTCCACTAGTACACTCATTCTCTGTACCTATTTCATTTCATGTTTCAGTCTCAGATGGGATATCATTCTGGCAAGTATTACTTTCTAATTTTCTTGCCATGCTTCGAGTGAAATGACCGTCGCTTGCTAATTCAGTCAGATTCATGTATAACTTTCTATCAATAATCGAACTTTCACTGTCTATTGAGCCATCCTTATCAATTTGCAATTCTATTATCCAAAACGGTCTACTGTATATTCTCGTACGTTTGCGGACATTGTGTTGGGGAACCCTCAAAAAAATTTTCAGCCCAAACCACTGAAAATGAGCCTCTATTATTCACCTCCCCCTGCATTACGTTTCCATCTTCATTCTGCAACGTCATAAAGCTATCCATTTGATTCACACAAAGTAATTAGCATACATGCGATGTGTGCGTGGGAGGATGTGTGTGTGTGTGTGTGTGTGTGTGTGTGTGTGTGTGTGTGTATGCGTGCACAATGCACACACACAGACACACAGACACACACACTCACTCACACACACAGACACACACACTCACTCACACACACACAGACACACACAGACACACACAGACACACACACACACACACACACACACACACACACACACACACACACACACACACACACACACACACACACACACACACACACACACACACACTCACACACTCACACACACACACACACACATAAAATTCGCTGTGCATGCAACAGCTGATCGAGCGGCGCTACACAACCAGCCACCACACACACACACACTCATACACATATCCTCCCACGCACACATCGCATGTATGCTTATTACTTTGTGTGAATCAAATGGATATCTTTATGACGTTGCAGAATGAAGGTGGAAACGTGATGCAGGGGGAGGTGAATAATTGAGACTTATTCTCAGTGGTTTGGGCTGAAATTTTTTTTGAGGGCTCCTCAATACAATGTCCACATACGTACGTATCGGTTTTGCGATTAGACTTCTAGGAGCCGAGAAAAAAAATCCCAAGTACGTTCTAGAGAATTTAAAAAATTTTCTAACAGTGGAAAAATTTTTTTTCCGGGGTGGTTGATACGTCATTGAAACCGCTGTAAAAAAATGAATTAGAATATAAATTTACAGCCTCGTACGATTTTTTTTAACCACGTTAAAATTTAGGTAGGCTACCCCATTAAATACATTGTCTATGCTGATGATCTGCAGGTGTATCACCAGTACGCCCTGTCTGACCTTGACGCGGCGCTCGCTGCCTTAAGGGGGGATATACAGGTCGAACGAGAAAAAAAACTCATTTTTGAAAATCGTTTTTCAAGGGTAGTTTTTAATCAAATCCATCGAAAATTTTTGACAGTTATAAGTTGATCCATGTAGTATACAAAAATATTTTTTTTAAATTTTTTCTCACAAAATGGCGGCCGTTAGATAGCGTTGAAAAATTACCTCTATTTTGCTTGTGCCGACTCTCCTAGTCGCAATTTTGATCGGAAATAAAAAAATCAAAAAAATTTACATTAATTACATCCACAGTTAGTAGATGAATTATCGAAAAAAATTTAAAAAAAAAATTTGCACTTTTGGCGTATCTTTTTCGAAAAACTCAACTTTTGAAAAATTTTTTCCCGCCATTTTCTCACATTTTTCCATATTTAATGATAAAATATTACAATAATTTTTAATTCATCTGATAGGTAATACTATAACAAAGAAACCCTATAAGTTTCAGCTCAATCGGATAATTAGTTTTCGAGTTATCACCGGCATAAACTCCAAAAATGCAGTTTTGAGAAAAACGCGTTGAAAGTTTTAAATTACCGTTAAATCGTACTTACACTTCAATCAGCAATCCCTTGAAAAAAACACTTGGAGTTCGAATTTCGAAGAAAAGGGTTCAGGAGCGTATTCTACGGAAAATTTACTAACTTTTTATGAAAGAAAAAAAAATCGAATTTTTTTGTCGTTCGACCTGTATATCCCCCCTTAAGCAGAGTTGCATCTTGCATCATTGAGTGGGCCGCTCTTGATCATCTCAAACTCAATGTTGATAAAACCAAAGCAATTGTGTTTGGCACTAAGTTCTACATCAATTCGGCACAAAACCACTCTATAGGGCTAAATGGCACCCTGGTTCCAATTGAATCTGGTGTACGCAGCCTTCACTTTTTTTTCTCAATGCATAGACATAACAAATTGAAACTTCAATTTTTGAGTACGTACTGCACGCCCACGCATCAACATTTTTCAATTCTTCATGATGAAAACTTCAAGCGCTCAAGCAGTTCTGTGGATATATCTTTTCAGAATTTCCATGGTGACGCGAATTGATTGATTTTTTAACGATTTATCTTGTACAACTTACTCAAAATAAGTTTTTTCCACATTTCACGCCCACGCATAGTTTTTTTTCAAAGTTTCAACGAAAAGTTTATCGTGAAGTGAAAGAACGCAAGCTACATTTTCACATTACTAACACCCACGCATTAATTTCTTTCATATTTTCGAACAATAAAAATGAAAGCGCAGGTAATTTCCTTTCGATCGATCTTATCAGTTTTCATGTGCGTCGCATCACACTCTATAGTGCTAAATGGCACCCTGGTTCCAATTGAATCTGGTGTACGCAGCCTTGGTATGGTGCTAGACGCCAAACTGAATTGGAAATTACATATTCTCTCCACCTGCAAAAAAGCCAACTCACTTACGTACCGTTTTCACCATTTCAAGCGTAGCACCACCCTTGCTCTCAGAAAGCACCTTATTCAGGCGCTTCTATTACCCGTGATAGCTCTATAGTGCTCTGCGACCTTTCCAGGATCTCCTTATTCAGCGTATCCTCAATACGGGAATCAGATACATCTATGGTGTAAAAAGGTGCGGGCACATCACTCCCTACAGGCGTCAGCTTAGCTGGCTCACTTGCTCTGGTCACAGGGAGTATTTTTCGGCTTGTACTCTCTACAAAATCCTGGCTAGTGGTAGGCCATCCTACCTTGCGAATCGCTATCAGCTAAACACTAGCCAGAGGCCTGTAAGGAGTGAGTGTCAAAGGCCTCTTGTCGTTCCCCCGTTCAGACTGGAGTTGACCAGGCACTCATTCTACATTAGTTCGACCTATATTTGGAACTATCTCCCCACTCATATTCACACCATCAACTCATTCGCCATGTTTAAGCACCACATTTTCAAATTTATTTTCGACTGTGAAGGTATAGTTAGTATTTAAGTTATTCCATCTACCTCATTTTCTTGCTGTTCTTCACGCATCCTCACTGCATCCGTTCACACTAACACACTTACCTCCACCACTTCACCTACTTTTAGACAAACTCTGTATCTTATATTTGTTTTTGTTTTTTTTACCATATGTATACTTTATTCTACTATTATTTCAATGTACAACATAATGTACATTAATAAACTTATCTAATCTAATCTAATCTATCTCCCCGACTCCAGAGCCACTGTTTTTGAATCTCTGTCTCTCTGTCACGCGGTTGGTGCACGTCGTTCATCTTGGCATACGCGCTCGCTCTTTCTTTCCTTTCGCATACGTGCACTTCTTTCGCCTCTTTCAGGATCATTTCTACCTTGCCCGGCTTCACACGTCCTGCTATCCTCTCGAGTGGATTGGTGCAAGCTCTGGGGGTGTCACTTCACTAGCACAACACTCACGCGCGCAGTAAAAGCGTGCTGGGCCCATAACCTGAGAGGATTCAGGGGGGAATAAAGAACGCGAGTGTCGTTTATGCAAATCCGTCTATTCATATATTAGAAAAGGAAATCACTGTCTAATCAACATTAGAGTGCAGTCAGATACGACTGTCCAGCCGACTGTCAGAACAGGGAATGGGCTTCGCGCTGTGTGCGAAGTCCGCTTGGCGCTGCGTGCAGCACCACCGAATATCGGTTGTTTAATGGGTCAGTTTGTCTCTTTCGTAACAGTATGCGTTGCGTTGTTGATTGATGGTTTGACCGTACATTATATATATATATATATATATATATATATATATATATATATATATATATATATATATATATATATATATATATATATATATACGTATATATACACGTGTGTACGTTCACATGTATGAGTTATCGGGTTTGCAAGTAATGCCTGGGTGGCAATGTGATAACTTGGCTCGGTTGGTAAAGGTTTCGACTTTGAAAAAGTGGACTTGGGTTCGATTCCTACCCAATTAGGGAAAAAAATTATGAATAAAATTTATGGAACAATTAATCATTCAACATTGCATATCATCACTGATAATTTTTCAACTAGCGGGAATCTAACACAGGTCCACTGGTTCAAAGTTGAAACCTCTACCGATCGAGATATTCGAATTGAGTGGAACAAAATTTAATCATAATCGTTTCTTACTACAATTTGAACAATTTTCAAACGAATTGCCCAGATGTTTGAGTGGGCTCTCAATAAAGTTTTATCGATCTCGACTATATAATGTTTTGTTGTTTCGCTTGTTCTATAACGTTCATGAATTTTGTCATATTCACACGCACATATAGAATGCTCTGTCAAACCAAACTCTACTACCAAAACTTGCACGCCTGAGGGGAGAGAAAGACACTGACTTCACAGGAAAAAAGGAAGAAAGATGCTAATGTGTATATTGACACGAAATACAATGGTCTACAAAAGTTTTTAATCCGCGCATAGGCGCTAAGAGAACGCAGATAGAGACTAAGGGTCATAAATTGAACAACCAAGGGCAGCAACATGGGGGGGCGACTTTAGAGGCAACTAAGGTGCAACCTGGGAGGGGGCAGCGAAGGGGGCAACCTAAGAGGGCAACTGAGGGGAGCAACTTGGGGTGAGCAACTTAGGGGGGCAACCAAGGGGACAACTATGGGAGCAAAATCTCTCACGGCGGCGGCGGCGGTGGCGGCGGTGACGGTCAGGTTTCTAATATAGAGAGATATCTTGTACATCTTTGTCAAAAGAGGTTTCTTCCACATTTCACGCCCACGCATCGATATTTAAAAGATTCAACCATGAAGTATGGAATCTTGTTCGATGCTCTTCCGATTAGTCATGCCTGAAATTGCACCATACCGTCAATTCACTCTTTTTTCTCAACGCATAGAAATAACAAATTGAAACTTCAATTTTTGAGTACGTACTGCACGCCCACGCATCAACATTTTTCAATTCTTCATGATGAAAACTTGAAGCGCTCAAGCAGTTCTATGGATATATCTTTTCAGAATTCCCATGGTGACGCGAATTGATTGATTTTTTAACGATTTATCTTGTACAACTTACTCAAAATAAGTTTTTTCCACATTTCACGCCAACGCATAGTTTTTTTTCAAAGTTTCAACGAAAAGTTTATCGGCTAAGTGAAAGAACGCAAGCTACATTTTCACATTACTAACACCCACGCATTAATTTCTTTCATATTTTCGAACAATAAAAATGAAAGCGCAGGTAATTTCCTTTCGATCGATCTTATCAGTTTTCATGTGCGTCGACTCCTTCATTGATATTTTTTTACATGAAATTTCCGGGAGGAATAACTTTATATTATGCTGTAGATATTGCGAGAGAAATGAATTCATGCTCCAGGGATGTGACGAACGGTTGTCTTCCCGGTAGCGCAGATGGTAGCGCAACTGATCGGAAATCAGGAGCGGATCCGAGCACAGACCTGTGATCATAACACGCGATACTAGCTGTGCTCAGACCCGCTTTACCTATCTACTGAAACCGTATTTTTTTGTGTCCGCTGTTGGATTTGCCTGATGAGAGTTATCCACCGTTATAAACGTCCAACCATACTTCAGAACAAGTCTTTCCAATACTGAAAAAATTCTCATCTAGGTAGCTAACAAAACAATCTCAACATTTTCGAGATTCAATAAGAGCAAGTTTTCGAAACTATTATATTCTCAAATGATCGATTCATCTCTTTTCAAGTTTAACCTTTCAATAAGAAAACAAGATGAATAAAGTTTATTTTCTGAAACGGTTCAATCTCTTTAAGAAACCGGATACCATAAATACCTGCAGATGTGAGTATAAATTACACAGCTCCACAACAAAAAAATTAAACCAGAGATTGGACCACCCTACTTCTATGTATTTTTGGCTGCTGAATCCGAATCCAAGGTCCGTTCAGCTCAATCACCTCAGCGCTTAGACATAACCTCAAAAAAATTTTCAAAAATCATTATTTTTCAAAACGGAAAATTTTCTCAGATTTTATGTGAAAAATTAAATAGAAACTGTTTCTGGTATTTTTTCAATTTGTCGCATAGTTTACGAGTGAAAAATTCATAAAATTGTGAATTTTGAATCCGGCCCACTTGCTGTCAAACTTTTTTTATTTTTTTACTCCAAAATTATGCGACGAATCGAAGAATCGCTGATAATAGTTTTCTTATATTTCTCTATGTAGAATGGAATAGGATTTTTGGTTTGCGAAATATTGATTTCATCTATATGTCGTCCGCCATATTTTTGAGGTTAAAAAATACATAGAAGTAGGGTGGTTCAGTCTCTGATTCAATTTTTTTTGTGGAGCTGTGTTATCCTCATCTTGCAAGAAGGAAAATCGATTTGAATGATTTTGTCTTCTCTAGCAAGTGAGAAATATGAACTATGTAGAGTGAACTATACGAATAAGTATCATGCATGAGGAAAAATGTACATGGACGCACTGCCAAGTACAAGCAGTTGAGCCATTGCTTTGCCGAGCAGCGGATTGGGAACGCAAAAGCAGTGGAAATATAGCACGGTCGGTTGTTCTACATTTTCTATTGTTTCGAATTCTTATATATATATTCATACATGTATGTATGTGTGTGTGTGTGTGTGTGTGTGTGTGTGTGTGTGTGTGTGTGTGTGTGTGCATGGGCAATTCTCTGTGGAATCGAACATAAAAAAATTTTATTTGGCTCAAAATTTTGTTTTAACCCATTAACGCCCAGGATTGCAGTTTTTAGGTTGATAGGAATCTAGCAAAACACTGAACCCTACTATTTTCGGGTATGCTCTTTTAGATTTTGACACTTAAGAAGCTTGAAAAATCGATCTTCACGGAAATTTTCCCAATTTTTTCCAAAATTCCACAAAATTTTAGGATACATTTTCTGAAAAAGTAATTTTTTCGAAACCTTATGTCACTCGGATCTACTCGTTTCCATGAAAAGTCGTGCAATTTTTATATGTACTTTGAAACTCTGTATTTGCAGAAAACCGATTTTTGAAAATACTTCCAAAATGGCGGCTACAAAATTTTGAAATTTGGAATAACAACGCATCATGTGTGCAATTCTCAGAAAATCCACCGATTTGGGACTAAACTGAGTGTTCTCACGTTTTTGAGGTCGCTGATTCCGAATCTGAGGTCCGATTTCCAAAAGTCAAGATGGCGGATGCAATATGGCGGACAAATTTTTCTTTTCTCAACCGATTTGGACTAAATTGTGTGCAAGTACGTTTTCAGGGTCGCTGATCACGAATCTGGAGTCAGATTCTCAAAATTCAAAATGGCGGATCCAATATGGTGGACGGATTTTTTTTTTCAACCGATTTGGACCAAATCGTGTGTTTATACGTTTTCAGGGTCGCTGATTACAAATCTGAAGTCACATTGGGAAAATACAAAAAAAAATTTAAAACCAAAAAAAAAACAAGATTCTTGAGGGCACAACCTCCACGTGGTGAAAATCGGGCAACAGGGTATGAATCGATATACCCTGGCAAATGGTGTTCAACTGAACATTGCGAATCAATATGTAAATAGATATTTACATAACGACTTTACCAAAAAAGCCTTTACGAAGAAGTTTCGTACAATGTTTTATCGAATGAGAATCCAAAATCAAGCAGCGAAGGAGCTACTTTGAGGTTAAAAAGCAATAAAAGAATTTTCGCTTTGGAACAATTTCTAGTCATCTGTCTTGATACTTCTATAGCATCAAATCGAAATGTTTCTGTGTTTTCAACTGTAATCAATTCAATATGCATAATTGACTGTTCCCTAGGAGCCCTCACACAAAATTTGTTAAAAATCAATTGAAATAACAACATTTCGTCCACCATATTACATCCGCCATCTTGAATTTCGCCAATGTGACTCCAGATTTGTAATCAGCGACCCTGAAAATGTGTAAATACACGATTTGGTCCAAATCGGTTGAAGAAAAAATTCCATCCGCCATTTTGAATTTTGAGAATCTGACTCCAGGTTCGTGATCAGCGACCCTGAGAACGTACTTGCACACAATTTAGTCCAAATCGGTTGCGAAAAGAAAAATTTGTCCGCCATATTGGATCCGCCATCTTGACTTTTGGAAATCGGACCTCAGATTCGGAATCAGCGACCTCATAAACGTGAGAACACTCAGTTTAGTCCAAATCGGTGGATTTTCTGAGAATTGCACACATGATGCGTTGTTATTCCAAATTTCAAAATTTTGTAGCCGCCATTTTGGAAGTATTTTCAAAAATCGGTTTTCTGCAAATACAGGGTTTCAAAGTACATATAAAAATTGCAAGACTTTTCATGGAAACGAGTAGATCCGAGTGACATAAGGTTTCGAAAAAATTACTTTTTCAGAAAATGTATCCTAAAATTTTGTGGAATTTTGGAAAAAATTGGGAAAATTTCCGTGAAGATCGATTTTTCAAGCTTCTTAAGTATCAAAATCTGAAAGAGCATACCCGAAAATAGTAGGGTACGGTGTTTTGCTAGATTCCTATCAACCTAGCGTTGTTGGCAACCAATCAAACATGATCATGAAAAACTGCAATCCTGGGCGTTAATGGGTTAAGTTCTAGGGCATCATATAATATTCTGAGTTATTAATATCATTTATGTATGTTGGGTGCTAACCCCAAGTAGGCAAGTAGTGCCCGGTTGTATATATGTGTAAGAGTATGTGAGAGAGGAACGATTGCGTAAGCGTGAAGTATTTCAGAGCAGGAGTAGTCGGTACGAACAAGAGACACCGAAAACATGATACAATCTAGCGCTGTAGTGAATCTATTAAATGATATCAAAATTGCTTCTAAAACGTCGTAAGAATTACTCAATATGATTGAAAATGTATTCAAAGTGTTACATGAATTTACATCGATTTATATGGTCAAATTCACAAGAAGCGGCTTTCAATGAAGCTAAGAAAGCATTCACAAACAATGAATGTTTAACGTATTTCGATCCAAAGCTACCTCTGGTGCTTGCTACAGATGCAAGTTTGGTGGGAGTTGCGGCGGTTCTGCCTCATCGTTTAGAAAATAGGGTAGAGATACCAATTCCGTACATTTCAAAAGCGTTAAGCGAAATTCAGCAAAATTATAGTCAAATAAATCGAGAAGCTTATGCCATTGTATACGCTATTACCCAAATACCTATACAGTCATGAGTTTATACTCATTACAGACAACAGACCGCTAATGCAGATTTTCTCGGAAGAAAAAAAATTACCTGTGCGCTGAGAATGCAACATGACGCAATTTTTCTAAGAGCTATCTAACTTTCAAGTTGAGATCGTAGATCTGAAGAGGAAAAGAATGGAAATAACAATTGTTTGTCGCGCCTACCGGTGTATAACATAAAATATCGTATGCAACTCATGGAATACGATTTCACGCTCTGGAGTGACCGCCTAGCACTCGTTTGCCGGCTTCACCGGCGACTCGTGCAGGCTTGTCACACTGATGCGTGAAATCGCATTTCAGGCACTAGTTGCATAATATACTATTTTTGGATGAATTTTTCTTATCGAGTGAATGCAATTCATGACACATATAATTATTAATGATATATATAAGGTCTACTCAATGCCTTCAAAATGGCCTAAGTCTCATTGAATTTGAACAGTTTTACGCTGAGATACAGCGTTTTGGAGAAAAAAAAATTTTAGGAAAAAATTTTGAGTGTACCCAATTTGGCGCCACCTTCAAAATACTTTTTTTCATCCAGTTTGGAGCATGAATTACGTCTGAAATGAATAAAATACAAACAAAAGAGTATATTTCTGATATAATTTTATTGAAAAATTCATTTTGTCTTTGATAGAATCATGTTACATAGACTATGTGAACTTCTAATAACCTAAATCATCAAATAATTATTTTTTAACTATTGGACTAGTACATCTTTTCACCCGAAGTAGTATTTTACAAATAATTATCACAGCCACACAAAAAAAAAAAGTTTTCGACGCAGGGGGTTTGACTATGTCTACTATATGTTTTCGGGGTTGCTGAATCCGAATCCGAGGTCGGTTTGAACCCTGCAGGTCGAGGTTTGGCCATAACCTCAAAAAACCTAGTGAATTAGAATTTCCAGGACATTTTAATTTCTATAACTGTATAAATTGTACAGTAAACGTCTAGAACCTCTAATCCCATAACCGAATGGAACCATAAGCCCATAACACCATAAACTCTGGACGTTGTTTGGCCATAACCTCAAAAAACGTAGTAAATTAGAATTTCCAGGACATTTTAATTTCTATAACTGTATAACTTGTACAGTAAACGTCTAAAACCTCTTCTTGTGACAGCGTAGTTCGAGTTATATTGTTATAGGATACTACGGCTCGAAAATCTGGGGTTACAGGGTTATATGGGCATGTTGTTATTAGGTTATAAGGTAATATATTGATAAGTTTGAAGGTTAACTTTGTCGAACCCCATAAACCCAAAGGATTTTATACAGTTTGAATTATTTGATTATAAGCCTAGGTGATTATATAATATAGTATAACGGGATTGTGAGGTTATGCGGTTATGATGTTATGGGGTTATGGTGTTATGGGGTTATGATGTCATGGGGTTGTGGAGTTATGTGCTTATAGAGTTAGAGGTTTTAGACGTTAACTGTTCAAGTTATATAGTTATATACAATGCATAGTTCTGAAAATTCAAATTTACTAGGTTTTTTGAGGTTATGGCTAAACAACGTCCACAGTTTATGGTGTTATGAGCTTATGGTGTTATTTGGTTATGGGTTTAGAGGTTTTTGACGTTTACTGTACAAGTCATACAGTTATATAGAAATTAAAATAATCTGGAAATTCTAATTTACTACGTTTTTTGAGGTTATGGCCAAACAACGTCCAGAGATTATGGTGTTATGGGCTTATGGTTTCATTCGGTTATGGGTTTAGAGGTTTTAGACGTTTACTGTACAATTTATACAGTTATAGAAATTAAAATGTCCTGGAAATTCTAATTTACTAGGCTTTTTGAGGTTATGGCCAAACAACGTCCAGAGCTTATGGTGTTATGGGCTTATGGTTTTATTCGGTTATGGGTTTAGAGGTTTTAGACGTTTACTGTACAAGTTATACAGTTATAGAAATTAAAATGTCCTGGAAATTCTAATTCACTAGGTTTTTTGAGGTTATGGCCAAACCTCGACCAGCAGGGTTCAAACCGACCTCGGATTCGGATTCAGCGACCCCGAAAACATATATTAAAAATAGTCAAACCCCCTGCGTCGAAAATTTTTTTTTTTTTGTGTGGCTGTGTTATTTTTTAACGTCCACATATTTCAAACGACGAATAATTTCGGGCTTGGTGGACTATCCCAAAGTGATATCGCGAGAAAAAAAACTTCACGCTCCCCGGGCTGGATTTGAAAATAGGTAAAATGGGAATCTGTAACAATACGATCGGACCTTGATCGTACAGATTCAAGCGATCGAATTTGATCTTGTATATAGGTGATATTGCGAGAAAATGAATTCATGCTCCAGGGATTTGGAGAGCTGCCGTCTTCCCGGTGGCGGAGTTGGTAACGCAACTGACCGGAGATCAGGAGATCGCTGGTTTAAATCCAGCCCGGGGAGCGTGAGGTTTTTTTCTCGCAATATCACTTTGGGATAGTCCACCAAGCCCGAATTTATTCGTCGTTTCAAATTAAATCAAGTTTTCAGTTAAAAT
Source organism: Aphelinus atriplicis (assembly GCA_020882685.1). Classification (NCBI taxonomy): domain Eukaryota; kingdom Metazoa; phylum Arthropoda; class Insecta; order Hymenoptera; family Aphelinidae; genus Aphelinus; species Aphelinus atriplicis. The sequence goes on from JAJGQD010000006.1 coordinate 3,032,481, forward strand.
TCATGAAAAAACGTCGTTTTTGAATCAGCAAAATTAACTTATGCAACATTTAATTCCAATATTAATCTCTCAGACTATTGAACATTCTTTTTAGTGTAATTTTGAATATAATTGAGATGTTCGCACTGAAAAAGAAGAAATCAATTTTCAAAATGTCCGAGCCCAAATGGGACTAGCTATTGTCTTGATGGTAGAAAAATTCTGTCTGATGTTTTTTCCTAGACAGTACTTATAAACGCATAATCTTAAATTTTTTCTCGTTACATGATAGTTAATATCTGCTCAGCGTTCAATTTGACTACACAATTCTTCGTTCTGTACTGTCGTTAACGCATATGGTCGATTCATTTTCCTTTTTTCGGATATGTTTTGTTTGACATATCATTGAAATGTTCGACAAAGTATCTTATATATAGTCGAAGCCATCCTCTGCGATATCTCACCTTTCTTGACCTGCTCCAAAGCTTGAACTAAATTTTTTTTCGACCATGTTTGGCGTATATTTACCATCAATGGGTTGATTGTAACAACTAGAACAAGAGAATAGGGGTGGCGCATGATGGGTACATTTGATAAAAATAACGAAGAGCTATTGAAACGGTTGATAAAAAGGACGTAAGATGAAAAAAAAAATCGGAATATGTAGATGGGATGTCGAGGAATCGAATGATATGTCGCTCGGTTTTTTCGCCCAGGTTGTCTCGCTATTTTTTCGGCCCAGTTTGAGGGTAATAAAATAAATCGCAGTTACTTGAGCAAAATTAGATCGAGATCAAAACTGGTGAAAAAATGGAGAAAACGAGCTCTAACAAGTCGGTGTAAGGGTTCCCGATTGGTGAAAATGTTTTCTTTCCTCATTTTTTAGTATTGCCGACAAGATCCTGTGCCGCGGCGATGCTCTAGACGCGCGTATATATGAAATACGAAGGGTGGCGCATATTAGGTTGTGGCGTTTATTGGGTACACCTACCTTATATTGTTATGTTGGATGGGATGTAGGTAGGAATAATAGAATGTACATACTTGTGAGTAATTTTTACTCAATGATGTTCGTATATTTAATAGACTCACTACAGTGCTAGATCGTATCACATTTTCGGTGTTTCGTCGTTGGTTTCAATAATTGGATGCAACAATAATTAAAACCAACAATAAATAATTACTAATTGGTATCGAAAACCTACATGTTCTGGTAGTTTGCTAAATTTCAATTCGAACCATATAATTCAACAAAAACGTAATATTATTTCCAATTCAATAGATACATCAGTTTTACCCTTAGATAAAAGGTTTCATAATAACAATATTAATAAAGTTAAGAGAATATTATTGGAGAGTGATTACCCACAGAGATTCATAGATTCATGTGTCAATGACCGACTTCATTCAATTAGATTTTCTAAAAAGAAAAGTAATTCCGATAAAATAAGTCCCCTTTGTACTTTGGCAATACCTTCTCAAGATAAATTTTATAATAAATTGTCCGACTCGTTTGAGAAATTGAACATTACAACAGTTCCTTCAGTCAATCATAATCTTACAAACATAATAAATACGATTTTCAAGAATGAGTTTTTTTTCTCGTCTTAACTGTATATCCCCCCTCAAGGGGTTTACCCACTATGAATATTTTTCCAATTTTTCTGGTTCAAAACACTTATAATATGTTTAAAAATCATATTCCATCAGGTTATTTTGATGTAGAAACAATTTTCAAACAGTGAACTGTCATCATAAGCATAACAAACCTACGGCTGAGCGCAGATTCGCACCGCGCCTGGCGTCCGCCTCGCGGGGAGCCGAGAGCTCCCCGCGCGAAGGCCGTGAGGAGCCCCCACCCGGCGGTGCGGCAGCCGCGCTCGGGGCGGCGCCACTCGCGTCCCTTTTTTCTCTCAGTGTATAAATTTGACTGTAACGACTGTTCGGCATGTTATATTGAGGAGACGAAAAAAATGAAAAGATAGAATCACAGAACATTAAAAGATTACTAATAAACCACTACCGAACCCGTTGCATATCATAGAAAACAGTACGCACACATTTGATTGGAATAAAATTACAATTTTAGACCGCGAAGCGGATTATAAGAAACGACTTATTTCGGAAATGCTAAAACTCAGTCACACGTATAGGAAACTTAACAAGATTTTTCAAAACAAATACACCAATGTATCTGATGGTTTATAAAACCACTGCTGTAAGCAGCCGCTTCCACTGCCGAACTTTATATAATGATTTTATTCAAAACAGGTGAGAAAGAATAGTTTATTGTTTCTTCGTCGATTGTTTTGTGCTTGGATTGTATCATTCATCACGTGTTTTTTTGTGTAATAAATTTTTAGCCTGATGAGGCCAGTGAACCTTACTGGCGAAACGTCGCATCAATTAAATATGTGGTGGACTTTGTGATTTTTCCTTTTCCACTTCACACTGGATTGGCCCTCAAAGATCGACCTTTTACACAATATTTGAATTGAAAAATTTTGAGAAAGCATATTGCAGAGGCACTTGGTGGCGCTTCGGACGTTGGCGATGCGTACTTTCTCACATGCTACCTGAGTTGCGGTGAGAGGTAGTTATGCGGTTAAGAAAGTGGACGTATGGATATGTATGCGAGAAAGGAATATGTATAAGTATAAGCGTGTATATATGTATGAACGAGCCATGCCGCTGCAACGGTCGTGTGACGACAATGTAATGTGCGAATGGCAGCTTGCAGCTGCATAATGAAATCGGCACGTATAATATGTCGAGCAGCCGGTGGGCACTAAAGCAATTATGATGAGTGAGTCGAAGTATGAACCTCTCTCTTGAGAATAAAGTGCCAAGGGCACACTCCAATCAAATTCATTTTGATAACAGTGTCTTTCGTATGTCACACATGTATGGCAAGGATGCCAAGGAGGATTAATTTTTGCGAGTAAGCCGATGCGCCATAAGTATGTGTTTCTCCTATCAGTAATCGATTGACCGAAGCGCCACAAGCCTATATACTATTAACTTTGCGTGACGTCAAGGCGCTCAAAAAAGAAGCAGGTGCGGCGAACACGAGAAAGTTGGTCCGCGCTAATCGCGGACGGATTAGGAAAAGGTAAAGTGGCCAAGCGGCCCTCTCGTCACAACAAGATACCTTGCTATTCTCTAACGTGCATATCATGCTTGCCAAACAGAGGTTTGTCGCCCAATCACCCCTCTAAATAAAGGTCGGGCTATAATATTTGTATCGAAAATCTGCGATGCGCTGCAAATCGAATTTGCGTTTTGGATTTTCGAAAATATTCGGGTGGGCAGACGGATCCATTATACTACTTATTCGAAATGTCCTGAACTAACCAAAATTCTACTAACAACATATACAAGAAGTTCTAGTCATATGCATGAAAATTTTGAAAATCAAATAGCTATATCAAGAAAATGAGTGACACGTACAATTTCTCATCTATACACATACAAAATCTAAAGAAATTCAAGAGGGCTGTGGAGAAGACTGTCATCAATGAATTCGGTGGAAAAATATTCCATATCAAAACCTGTATTTAGGAAAAAATGTATTTAGATATAGAATGTATCTCTATAGTAGCACCCTGATTTGATGTATTAATTGTTACGGCTCATAACAGTTAATACGTCATATACCCAACGCCCAGGAAGTAATAGTTAGCCGTATATGTCTAATGAACATTAAACTCATAGTAATTCGGATGACAAAATCAATTTAAGTAATTTCTACTAAATGGATACTGTCATCAAACATTAATATGAATGCAATATCCAAAAGTTATTGATTCTATCCTCCGGTATGATTATCATTCATATAACTGATTCTATCAGACTTTCCAGAGTAATGCATTTCTAGTTGATTCTTCTAATCAAACTAGCTTGCACAAGTGTCTCCTACACTTGTTATCAAGACCATGTCAAGATTATCAAAAAATATTTTACCTTCATTGAATATATGTGGGATGAACCTTTTGTTAGTTATGAATTGTAGGTATGAACGGTGATTTATGAGAGAATTTTGTGATTAATAAAATTGTTAGTATATATTTGAAATAAAATTATTATTAGTTTATCATTAGTAAATTACTAAACATGTTTCGTCCAAGATCCACCTGATAGGATTCATCAGTAAGGTTTTCAGAAAGTCAAGGAAATGTTCAATTTATGGAGAGATTTATATAAATAATGTTTTCTCGGATTTTTGCCTCTCCTTTTTCTTTTAAAGTATTAGTTATTGGCATTGTGTCTAAGGTTGGATCCACCTGAAAACCTTACTGATGAGTCCTATCAGGTGGATCTTGGACGAAACATGTTTAGTAATTTACTAATGATAAACTAATAATAATTTTATTTCAAATATATACTAACAATTCTACTAATCACAAAATTCTCTCATAAATCACCGTTCATACCTACAATTCATAACTAACAAAAGGTTCATCCCACATGTATTCAATGAAGGTAAAATATATGTTTGATAATCTTGACATGGTCTTGATAACAAGTGTAGGAGGCAGAAGAATCAACTAGAAATGCATTACTCTGGAAAGTCTGATAGAATCAGTTATATGAGTAATAGTTAGCCCCTTTACTGGCTAGCAATTTTGAGATCTAGGTGAACATTTCTGGCCGGGAAAAGAAATCGAAAAAAAAGAGTGGACGAATCTACTCTGAAACGTTTCTTGGGTTGTTGATTGAATTTCGCCATTTCGAAATGACAAAGGTTTCGAGAATATATCAGCAATTTTTTGCTAAAAAGAAATCCAATTTATGTTAATGAAACATTATTATGTTACGTTTTTATACATTCTTTTACATAGTCTTCTTTTATTTCTGTCATATGCCTCAATTTATTATGCCCACTGGTTTTAGCACTTAGCTCAGCTACTTTATTATCACACCAAAGTTTCATAGGATAAAAATCGTTTCTCAATATCAATTTTAATGATTTATTCAAAGTTACCATCTCTTGACAAGCTCCACTCATCGCAACATATTCAGCTTGACACGTCAATAATGCAACATATGATTTTTCGTTGGTACGCTAAACTATTAAATCGCCATATAATCGAGTAATATGACCACACAACGTTGATGAACCTTTGCAGTCTGCAAAGCTTGCATCTAAGAAGGCTTGCAAATCACTTCTTTTCGTTGAATAAGTTAAACCTAAATTTTTCGTTCTTTTCAAATATCGGAAAACTCGCTTAACCATTTCTCAATCTTTCGAAGTAGGATTAATTTGATGAAGATTTAGAACATTTACTGCAAAAGATATTTCCGGTCTTGTCGTGCTTGCAAGATACAATAAACTTCCCACAGCTTCTCTATATGGTGAATTTTCTTTAGTTTGAGTTGTGATTAAAATATTCTTATCACTACTTTGTTCTCTTTCCTGCCGTTCTCGATTAGCAACTCGATTAGTAACCATTAGTGTTCTCTGTGGATATAGATTATTAAAGTTGAATTTTTCTAGGATTTTATGTACACAATGTTCTTGATTCAGAATTATAGTTTGCTTTTCTTCATTTTTTGTTGGAGAAATTCCAAGAAAAACTTTTAATTCTCTTGAATCAACCATTTCAAATTCATTTTTCGATTCCAATTTTACATCATTTAATTTATTGGTGCAATTACTAGCGATCAACATGTCATCAGAAGTAAAATCAAAAACGACTATTTTTCGTGCCATGTGAATAAACATGGTTCAAAATCATGTGATATTAAATCTATTTTGAGAGCTACTTCCGCGAATTTTTAGTTTCGCTTTTTAGGACTTATTTTCGATCCATAAAGTGCTCAAAATAATTTATATACAAATGAATATTGAATTTTATCAGAATTATGGGGTCCTTCTGGATTTTCCATATGAATTTCTTCATCTATAATCCTATTTAAGGGGTAATATCCACCAAATGATCAAAAAAACAAGGCTTTTTTCATGTTTTTTTTTTAAACGACGTTTGAGATGTAAGGTATATGAATAATATATCATTAGATTAAGCAACTCTTGGAGTATAGAAAAAATTTTTTATTGTTAGTTTTTTTATAAAATGGCGGCTGTGCAGCGATTGCCGTGAACCGCTTTTTTAAAAAGTTCTTCCTCGGCGAGCAGTAGAACTGAAAAAGTTTACATCCGATTGACTTGAAATTTTAATTGTAGCTCCTTCATTAGATTATCCAGTGAAGTACACATTATATTTTTAGAATTTTTTTAGCAAAATGGCGACGGTTTGCTGCTCGCCGACTTTGAAAACATGGTTTTGAGAAAAACGCGTTTCAAGTTTCAAAATGCTATGTATCTTATATGAAAGTTGTTCGGTAAAAATTGATTTAAACGAATTTTGAGTCCAGATCAGTGCTTGGGAGTTGTAGATTTCGATTCTAGGATAGTTTCAGCATGATTCAAGCCAATAAAAAAAAATGAAAAGAAAAAAATAATTGCCGGATATTACTCCTAAAGAAAGCTATTTTAACGTCTAGTTGAACTACATTAAAATTGTATTTAATAATTATAGCTATTACCGATCTGACTAAAGCTAATCTTGAAACTGGAGCATACGCTCCTCTTAAATCATAATTATTTTTGTCTCTAAAACCTCTGATTACCAACCGTGCTTTGAATTTCGTATCACCACCCTCTCCAGCTTTTCTTTTGAATACCCATCTTGAATGGATAATGTTTAGTTCCTTTCCATTCCTCATTAACGCAGACTTTTCAGCCAATTCCCATACATTATTTTTATGCATCGAGCTCAACTCATTGTGAATAGCTTCTTGCCATTTGTCTTTTTCTTCAGTTTGTATTGCTTCTTTATACGATATAGGATCGTTATTAATTCTTGCTAACAGAGAATGATTATACACATCCTGAATTGCTCAAGTAACTTTTCTCAGTCGTTGCAAACGAAACTTCCATCGGATCAGTATTGGGCAAATAGAAAAAACTAGTATAATTAATTTTATCATCACATCGCTCTGAGGTATCACTGCTTATACTTGTTTTGCACACATCGTTGATTTCCTTCTTAGGACGACCTCTTTCTCTTTTTAATTCTCCCTCCGATTTTGAAAATTCATCAACTTGTATTTGATTCTCATTTTCAGAATCTACCAACCAAGTTTTCTCATTTACTTCATTGATCACACTTAGCCAGTCTTTGATACTATCTTTTCCATATTTGTCTCCATAAACTAATTTTCCATTAAATTTGGCATCTCTGCTCTCATAATTTTTCCCTTCTTCAGGTTTTAAGAATTGATATCCAGTTGGTGTATATCCAATAGTAATAAGTCGTTCTTCGAACCTGAATCTTGGACTCGTTTTTCTTTAAACTTTTATGTGAGCTAAGCAACCAAACCTTTTTAACTGATTAAAATCGTACGTATAATTCGGAACAAATTTTTGTGATGGAATTATCATATTATTAGACTTGTGTGGAGTACTATTAAACGCATAAACAGCGGCACCCAAAGCTGAATCTCACAAGTTTTTTCATAATTTAGAATCGTACATATATTTGCTCTGATTTTCTTCTGAATGGTCTGATCAGAACGTTCTGATACCCCATTGTGTTCAGGTGTATCAGGGCATGCAAACTGATTTTTTGCATCTAATTTATTTAATATTAAATTGTGCACCCTCCATAATTTCAAATGTGTGTAAATTGTCGATCTTTGAGGGCCAATCCAGAGTGAAGTAGAAAAAGGAAAATTCACAAAATCCACCACATATTTATTTTATGCGACTAAAAATGTACAAAATCATAAGCCGCCATCTTGAAACCACCATCTTGGATACGGAATTTCGAAAATCTGACGTCAGATTCATCATCAGCGCCCCCAAAAACCCATTTTTCCAAATTTTCACGTTTCTCCGACTAAAAATGTGAAAAATCGTCAGCCGCCATCTTGAAACCGCCATCTTGGATCCAGAATTTTGAGAATTTGATGTCAGAATCGTTATCAGCGACATTGAAAACCCCTGTATACGGAATTTCAAAGGAATATATCGAATATGAAAATGAATGCTTCAATATATTGATAAAATGAAAATCCAAAATATTAATTCCCGTTTTTTGGCCACCATTTTGCTGAAAAAAATCATAGTCAAAAAAACTGAACGAATTTGGAAAGTTCAAATATTTTGTGCACTCTTGTGCATATTTGCGACTATAAAAATAAAATTCCTTCTTCCTCTGATTTTGGATTGAAAAAAAAAGTGCTCCAAAAAATCGCATTTTTTATTCTAATTTGTTAATTATTTATGGAAAATCTATTTTTTCAGTCTTTTTAACCATTGTATCGTGTAGAGCATACCCGAAAATAGTAGGAATGACTATTTTGCAATAAACCTTCCGTCTTATTCATCAAAATATTTGAGCTCGAAAGTACCAAGAAAATTTCTGCAATCTGGGACTTAATGGGTTAAGGAAATCTACTGTCGAACAATATAATTGGTAATTTAGAATGCCTTTGTATTTTTTTCACATACTCAAAACCAGTCAGTATCGCATTTATGAGACCATTACTGAAAGTTATTGTCTATTTATAATTCAAAAAAATTTTTTTTAAAGACAAATTGGCGACCGAAAAAAAAAGTAGTTCCAAACACCATAATTTTTTTCTCGAAAACTATGGACTTGAAGAAAAAAATTTTGAAAACAAAAAAGTATCAGTTTTAGTCAAAGAATACTCTGAAATTCTTGAAGGACAGTGAAAGACAATTTTTCATTCTCCAGAGAATGAGAAACTGAAATTTTCTAAAAATCATTTGAAAAATCTGAAAGTTATTTTTGACTAACGCAAAGACCATTTTGTTCTTAGAAGAATTTTACTAAGCTCATAGTTATCGAGAAAAAAATTGTTGTTTTAAACTACAGTAATTTCTTCTCTATAACTATGGGCTTGAGGAAAATTTTTCTGGAAACAAAAGTCTTAGTATTAGTCAAAGAAGACTTTCAAATTTTTTCGGATTTTTCTAACAATTTCTCGAAAATTAGAATCTTTCATTTTTTGGAACAATAAGAATTATCCTCTAATTATAGTCCCACGAACGTCATATTCACTGGTTTAGGTATGTGAAAAAATGCAACGTCAGAAAAAAATATCTCAGAAGAAAATTTTTATCCCAAAATTTCGGTTTTTTGTATTCGTTATTTTTACATGGAAATACTCATCTTCGACACCGCCATTCGGAAGAGCACTTCTTAAACAAAAGGAAAAGTGGTTCCAAATTTTTTTTCTTGATCAAATGCATCGTAGTGTGACTCTTTGAACTTTGGTATCAAAAAGTGTCCGCTAATGGGTTAAAATGATTTTCTTGGTGAGCTATTCTCGTCACGATAGTCGACAATTCCCCATACCCGTAGATAACTCTGCTCAACCTTGATAGAGTTACGGAATTTTTTAATAAATCATCAATCTACCCACCGTTCCAACCATAATTATTGTATGTTAAATTTTACCTGATCTTTTTCAATTATATTTCAGGCTTACAGTTAGCAAAAGAGATACAATCGAAGTCTGGTCCAAAGTTAATTGATTTCAGAAATGTGCTAGCTACAGATACGGATATTCGACAAAAAATACATGCACTAAAATGTGAAGTCCAGAATTTTTCAAGAAATTTCTCCATTCCTGGCCATGAGTCATATTGACACTATTATATAATATATTTTATTGCTGATAACCTTTTTATCTCGAGGGATATGTATTTTTCTAATGAAATATTAGCATTAAAACAATTTTGAGACACAACCCTGTCACTGGTTTTATTATACGCTTTTATTGAACTCCCTCACTGGTTCTGTCTGTTTTTCTGTCTGTTTTTCAAACTGCTCCTTTTGCCTGTGTGTCTCATCCAGTAGCAGAATAGGTAGAAATTTGTGAATACATTTGAACCTTATTCTCCATTAGTTACAAATCTGAAATTTCTTTCATAATTTGTCACCTCCAGATAAAAAGATACCAACTAGAGTCTGGTTGGGAAAGATGCTAACTCGGAGTCCGAGCGATGAGATGATGACCTCGGGCATCACACTTTAGGCTAAAATTTATTTTTGAAAATTTCGAATTTCCAATCACTGTCAGGAAATTTCATGCGTGGTGTTTTCGTAGGATTTGATTGATTCCTTCGTATTTCTAATCTACTGAATGATAGGAACTCTTTTTTAACTGACCCTACTGAAGATTTACTCAAGAAATCATGTCTCAATTATACGTACTGATCTTTTTTGGGCACTTGAGCACTTCAACCTTATTTTTCATTGAATCTAAGAAGCTACTAATTTATTTGCTAATCGAATCACCTCTTGCCCAAAAAGCGGATCAGTTGTTCTTGCTTTCTTTAAGAGGAAGCTTTGTAATGGAGCAGAACTCTTGAATCAGACTGTGGGACTCTCACTTTCAAAATCAATAGGTCAAAAAATGACCGAGTTTCATCAAGGAAATCCGGTCAAAGTTCTGGCAAATTCAGGGGTATCCTCGTTGCATGAAAAAAATATCAGCTGTATATCCCCATCATTTAACCGACTCCAGACAGAATTGCAGAGGGATTGAAGTTAGATTCAAATGAAATGAAATCCAAGGTGTGTTTATTACTGAGAGCTCTCCATGAGTTAGTCTAAAGGAATGGTATGAAAAATTTATAGATGACGCAAAACGTCAGGTTTACAGAATGATATTTATGAACCATGTTTATTTACATGGAAGAAGAATGGCAAAGTGGCTGTCGCTATCACTTCATGTAGATGATATATAAATGATTATTATTGATGAGATCAAATGAAATGAAATGAAGAATCACCTCTAGAGTATTCTAAATAAAAAACTTAGAAGAATCTAAAAGTTTTCTGGGCATAAGTATTCAGAGAGATATTGGGAATAAAATAATAACAATCCATCAAACTTAGTTTATTGAAAGTGTGTTAGAAAAATTCCGGATGCAAGAGTGCAATTCGCAAGATACACATATGATAACAAGACAAGTGAATCATCGAAATGAAAGACAGAAAACAGATTCAACAAAGAGTCACACAGAGCTCCAGAATGCAGCATTCAGAAAGACGATAGGAAGTCTAATGTATCTAGTAAATGCTACTCATCCTGATATTGAATTTACTGTAAATTACCTAGTCATAAACCCAAGTCAATCTTACAAAAGAGGATTGGTTGGCAGTCAGAAGAATATTTCGATATTTCAGAGAATCATCGGATATTAGATCAATATTTAGAGGTGAAAATAATAATCTGGAGGTTTTAACAGATGCTAGTTCCAGAGATAATGGAGATTCAACATCGACTAGTGGATATGTAATCAAACTCTTCGGAAATATAGTGGCTTGAAAAATCCATAAATAAACATACATCACACTGACCTCTTGTTAAGCTGAATATCTAGATGTCAATGGAGGTTGTTCGGGGTTGATATCTATTGATGAGTCAGCGGTTCACGCCAACTCTCCAGAGTGTGCGACGCACAGTGGGCTGGAACTGAGAAAAAACGATCAAAATTCTCGCTTCACATGTATTCGTAATCAAAAAAAATTTCTAACCAGATGAAAAGATAGCTAATTGTGCCAGGTATAAGAATCCGACTCCCGGGAGAAATTATAACCACCCTAAGAATGGTTTTTTTGACGCCAAACAGGACCGAATGCTGATTTCCGCACGACTAGTCAACTACATTCCATTATTTCGTTGGGGAAAAAATAAATGAGAATGAAATTCATTGGTTTTCTTTGCTGTTCATCGAAAGCTCGCCAGATCACCATCGAGGTATTGTTTATAACGATAAAAATGCCTCAAATAGCAAAAAAATCATTTTTCTCCATATTTTTCGGTTTTTTCTCCAACCGATTCGCCTGACCATCCACGGAATTGTTTTCTTCGTGATAGAACTATTCGAAACAAGTCAACTCTGTTTCTATTCATTTTCTTGAAGATAATCTTCGTTCAATTTATCATTGAGTAGGAGAAATTCGGAAAACGTTATTGACCTATTATAACCTAAGTAAAATCTTAAGCAGTAGCGCCAGACTAACTATTATATTCTCAAGCAAATCAAAGAAAAATTCACCTGTGTTTTAACTTATATTAATTGCAATTGTTTATACTAAATTATCATTACAAATTGTTTCAAAATTTATCATTTAAAAAAATACAAATATCACTCGATTCTACGTAAAATATCATGGAAAAAATGTATGAAACACTCTTTTGTCTGAGTCTAGTTTGTTATTGTAAAATCACTATGAAAAAATCAACCCCAGCAAATTCCAAACAGAATCTAGAAGAGATAGCGCCAAACTAACCATTAGATTTGTTGGAATATCGAAAAAAATTTATATGTATTTTATCTTTTGTCAATTGCAATTGTTTATACGAAATTATTTAAACAAATTATTCCAATATTTATCATGCCAAAATAATAAAAATACCAATCTATTGTACGTGGAAAGTTAAGCCAATAATACATGATTAACTTTTGTGCATGAGCGAAAATAAAATACAAATAATTTTTCATTCATATCCTACTTTTGCATGCTTTTATTCCATGTATGAATAGATTATCATATCTATATAACCAATGATCAAAATGTGTACATAAACAGATTCTCTACAACATGTGCCTGTCAATCCATTAACTTCAGATCTCAAAACGCTGATGAACAGACCAAAGTTAATCCAGTAAGATGATTTTGTGATCATTTGGTAGGTTTCATCTCAAATATAGTTATATTCAATCGTAATTTTTGATCTTCAATATTTTATTGAAGTATCAAAATCTATTGGATTATCAAAATTGATAGAGATCAAAAACTTATGTAGATTTTCTACTACATATGCTTATCAGTGCTGCGACGTCAGACCTAGAAAGGTCGATTAATTAACCAGAGTCAATACTACAAGTCGATTTTGAGGTTGGTTGGTAGAGTTTATCCCGAATAAAGTTTCATTCAATTACTGTTTTAGTTGTCAAAGCGTAAAAGTAAAATCAGATTTTATTCTTCATACATTTATACATGGTGGACCATTTCAATCTAGCTACAATATTATTTTTAGAAGAAAATGCCATACAAAAGGCTTGTCCAAACAAAAGTTTTTTAAAACAGTGGGGGCAATCTATGACGTTAATTTTCAATGTAGTTCAATGTTTTTTGCATGTAATTGAAATATGCCTGATATAGACATCACGGATATATATTAAATATGTACTTTACGTGAATGGTTACTAAATTCACATGAGAATATCATCCCTTAGATTTAAAATATATGCAATAATCATTTTCTAATAATTATTGCATTTATTTGCATTATATTATTGCATATTATATATTGGCATTACATTATTGCATATAAATAAATAATTGCAATTGACAAAAGATAAAACACATAAATTTTTTTCGATATTCTAACAAATCTAATAGTTAGTTTCGCGCTATCTCTTCTAGATTCTGTTTGGAATTTGCTGGGGTTGATTTTTTCATAGTGATTTTACAATAACAAACTAGACTCAGACAAAAGAGTGTTTCATACATTTTTTCCATGATATTTTACGTAGAATCGAGTAATTTTTGTATTTTTTTTAAATGATCAATTTTGAAACAATTTGTTTTGATAATTTAGTATAAACAATTGCAATTAATATAAGTTAAAACACAGGTGAATTTTTCTTTGATTTGCTTAAGAATATAATAGTTAGTCTGGCGCTACTACTTGAGATTTTACTTAGGTTATAATAGGTCAATAACGTTTTCCGAATTTCTCCTACTCAATGATAGATTGAACGAAGATTATTCACGAAAAAAATAATTCCGTGGATGGTCAGGCGAATCGGTTGGAGAAAAAAACCGAAAAATATGGAGAAAAATGATTTTTTTGCTATTTGAGGCATTTTTATCGTTATAAACAATACCTCGATGGTGATCTGGCGAGCTTTCGATGAACAGCAAAGAAAACCAATGAATTTCATTCTCATTTATTTTTTCCCCAACGAAATAATGGAATGTAGTTGACTAGTCGTGCGGAAATCAGCATTCGGTCCTGTTTGGCGTCAAAAAAACCATTCTTAGGGTGGTTATAATTTCTCCCGGGAGTCGGATTCTTATACCTGGCACAATTAGCTATCTTTTCATCTGGTTAGAAATTTTTTTTGATTACAAATACATGTGAAGCGAGAATTTTGATCGTTTTTTCTCAGTTCCAGCCCACTGTGCGACGGTCATAAATTGCATCCATCATATGTAATTCAGATGGTCAAAGTAAACAAGGCAAAGAGACGCAATCAATGCAAGTCCAGGAAGAGGCATTCCTGGAGCGTCAAGCCAAGGAGGACGCAGTGTCTGGTCAACTACCTCTGTCATGAAGAAGATGGGAGAAGGAGCCGGCCCAGCACCAACGGTATGAAGCCGCGCGCCGGCGGGGATGCGACGCGCCCTACATCCTGGAGTGAAGTAAATGTTATCATGTTTCCATAAGGGGCCCCTAGATGGCTAACGAATTCGCGCAAGAGAAACGCGCGGGCTTGCATATAAGTAGAGGCCCCAGGGCACTCGAATTATCTTTGGGCACAGATACTCGGGACTCTGTTGGAATTGAACGAACCCAGGTGTGTTCGGCGCTCCCCTTAGTCAAAGGCGTCAAGGAAGTGATCGGGCGATCCTTGTCGTACCGACTTAGGATTAGTGGCCATATCTCTTGCTAAGAGTATATGACGCCTCCCCTGGCTAGATCCTTGGGAGCCGCGATATGCATAGCACCTTCGGCTTGAGAATGGTCTAGAGCTGTCCCTTATGGGAATTCATTAAAATCGATAAATTTCGTTTTTCTCAAAATAAATATACTGCGTTTTCGTTAATGGATAAAATACGTTTTCGTTACAGAACTGTGAGCGAGCGGAAAGGGAGGTACCTCGTCTAAAATAGATTTTGAATATGTTTTTTTTATTATTTAAGATAAATGTTTGATTTATATTTTCTTATGATTAAAATAACTTGTGTAAAGCATTGCTTAACGCACAATCTTAAACGAACATGCTATTGTGTTTTCTCTCATATTCAAATTATTTGATCACTATGATATATATTTTTATACTTGAACTCTTGTTAATTAGTTGTAAGAGTACAGATGTAATGAACGATGAAATAGAGATGAGAAATGAAGCTGGTAATACGTGGAGAGTTCAGTGAGTCCTGTTCTCCTGCTTCACGAACTTCATCGGATTTTTCTCTTTCGATAACACTATAAGGAATGAATGGTTTTTCTACTAGAATCTCCAGCACCATTCTGCTAAGCTTGCGTTAAAATATTTCTGGTGTTATGTACACATTCAATCATTCCCCTACAGGTCTAGAATATTATATTAATTTCCGTTGGTATAAAAACCAACCTCAACAAGCGGGTACGCGGACCCTGAAATTAGAGTGGCTAGGTTGGTTCTGGCTCATCGAGCCAAAACCAACCTAGCTTTGTAGGAAATACAAATCATAAACCACTATCAATAAGAGAACAGATGACGACTCGATGATGAATGATTCTTTTATTACTATGCACGCGACTCAATACAATAGTCTAGTGCTGTTTGAGTGGGGAGCGCGGACAGGACGTAAAACGAAGCGGTTCATCTTACATGCGATAACCGCACAGTAAGAACATATACTCAGAGTACGAATTTCTATCGTATTTTCCGATGGTTTTGAAGAAGAGATCGAAAACAAAATCTCAGATTGAGTTTTGTATATGGGGCGTTTTAAGTCAATTCTTCAGAGCCATACGAACGCCGTGTGAAGCTAAAACCTCGCGTTTTCGATGCTTGTTTTCGACCATATAAGATCGATACATAAATTCCTCAGCTTTCCGATGATGCATTTCGTTCTCCAAAATTTTCACGTTTAACCGGAAAAAAACGTAAAGCAGGCCATATTTTGAAAACCCATATTTTTATTTTTTTAAATAGTATAGATGAGAAAACATGAGAAAATACGCCGCGCCGGGACGTGCCGCGCTGTCTCTGGCCGATCGGTCTCGAGTTTGGCGCAGCGCGGCGCATTTTCTTATGGTCGCTGGAGAAAAACTACATCGATAACGTATTCTAGATTATTCATATATCGGTCTTATATAGTCGAAAACTAGCATCGGAAACACGAGGTTTAGAGAGTTAATATAAAACGCCGCATACGCTTTCTGTTTGTATGAGAGTATCCGCTCGATTTCGCACTCTTTCCATATAAAATAAGCGAGTGCGACTGTTATTGCTGTGACCTGGTGCCCGTTCGCACCAGGTTCACGCTGGGGATTGGCTCGACCGCGGGCACTCCGTATTTATTACGGGCGCCAGGAGTGCCGCGGCTAGCTCTACTCGCGAGCACGGGGGACTCTCTCGGGGGGGGGGGCCGCGCGCGGAGACTCGAACGGAGTCTATCCGCGCGCTCGCTTTGCCGTGACGTCGGGGGGGGGGGGACGCGAGGGGAGAGGCCCGGGCCAGGGCCGGAGCCCGTCGTTCTTGGGGGTGTGTCGGCGCGCTCGCCAACACACACGTTCAATGGGGGGGTGTCGGCGCGCTCGCCGACACGCACGTTCACTGGGGGGGGGACACCGGGGCCGCGACGCGAACACCGCAAACCTGGCTTGACGCTCGTTCTCTCTCGGCTCGGCTCTGCTGCTCTCGGCTCTGCGGCGACGTCGTCAGCCTCCGGTGTCCTGGGTACGTCCTCACGCACACGCTCACGGTCACGTCACGCACACTCGGCACTCGGTACTCGGGATTCGTCGCGCGTCGCGTGTTGAGGGCTGCGGGCACCGGACGAGAATGATCGTCCGCCTCGTGCTCACTCCCGGCTTCGCGCCGCCGGAACTCTCGGCGCGCTGCGGCTTGCATGCGCGCTGGAGAGTGCTGCCCTCCCGAGCCGGTGGCTGCCTGCTAAGGTGCCGTACCGGCCGGATCGGCGAGCAGCCTCTCCGTCCTTAGTGACGGGTTTCCCCGTCACATCCCCCCTCCCTAAACCGGACCACACGGTCCGCAACTCCGGCCCATGTGGCCCCGCGTAAAGGAAGGAGAGGTGTTTTCAGGGAAACCAGGTTCCTCAGACCTCGTTCTCTACTTTTTTTTTTCTTTTTCTTTTTGCGCCCGGTCGCACGCCTCTGTGCCGGCCAGGGCCTCCTACGGCGACTATGCCGGTAGGCTTCTGGCACACCGCGTGCCATCTCCAACGTTCTCTGAGGGCGGTAATCCGCCCTCCTCCCCCTCCCCAAACCCTTGGTGGGCGCATCGTACCCCATATGTGGGTCACCGATGCCCGTTCGTTCGGCCGAATCTCCGTCGACTAGGTGAGCGCACATAGCATCGTTGCCGGACGCAAGTTTGTGCTGCCCCCCTACATCTCCGGTATCATCAACCACGTTCTTCCCCCTAAACCAGTGCTCTAGCAAGGAGCCTTTTGCTCCTCGCGAATCACGCCACTGCTTTTTCCTCATGACTTCACGCTCGATCTCGTTTTCGTCGGAATTCGCTGCGTCTCTCAGACGCTTTTCAATCAGCAACCTCGCATACGCTTCCGTGGGTCGCGTATGTTCGGAGCAGTCTGCAGTCTGCATCCGTTGAAGTGCTGATCGACACTCGCTCGTTCCTGACCCCTCTGGATCAGGTGTTTTCTCATGCTCGTTCGCTCCCCTGGAATGCCCAGCACTGGGCGCAGCATTACTGCCGCCGGGGGCGTCGTTCACACTCTTACTCGTACTCGTCACACTCTGC
Source organism: Aphelinus atriplicis (assembly GCA_020882685.1). Taxonomy (NCBI): domain Eukaryota; kingdom Metazoa; phylum Arthropoda; class Insecta; order Hymenoptera; family Aphelinidae; genus Aphelinus; species Aphelinus atriplicis. The sequence continues at coordinate 3,050,233 of JAJGQD010000006.1, forward strand.
GGTACTTCCCGGTCTTCCGTTTGTTGGCCGTTACCAGCACACACTGCTGGTTTTTGGCTACGGATCCGGGGCTCGTTCCCGCTCTCGTTCACGCACTCGTTGTGCAGTATAGCAGGTACCTTCTGACTCGGCTCTGTGCTGTAATCAGCTCGAGGCGCTCTGTTGGTATTTTTCCCGCGATTCATACTGACACATTTGTCGTCTGTCTCAACGACTTTACTCGTTACGACCCGACCCGACTCGATCGGATTGATCGGCAGAGCTCGCGAGTCAGATTCGTCAACCTGCTCCCGAGTTTTCGCCGATTTCTCATTCGCTCGTTCGTTCGTGCCGTTCTCTCGACTCGTTGAGCTCGACAACTGGTTTTTCCATTTATCGAACTCGTTAATTGCCTTCTCCACCGCTTGAGTCTCCGTTCGTTCAAGGTTCCGTTCCGTTTTTCCCGTCTGGAGGCTCAAGGTCGGCTGGCTCGTCCCCTCTGTAATGACGTGGAGCGCGTGGGACTCTAACGCACTCCCGCCTCCCCTTTTCCCGTCAGCGCTTCAAGTCCCTGGCATACAAAACACGAGTCGTATTCGACTCCCGGTGTCTTGCACACCTGACAATAAAGCGCCCCCTGGGCTTTCTTCGGGCAATTGCGCGAGTAGTGTCCCTTCTCGTTGCAATTGTAGCAGATGTTAGATCTACAATCTGCTGCCCTGTGTCCAGGTTTTTGGCAGGAAAAACACACTCCCACTAACGCGTTCCCAGTGTTGACGTTGGGACTTACTGAATGTTGCGGCGGCCCCAATTGGCCGCTATTCCGCTGCACTCGTTCGTTCTGTCGGTCCTTCATCAGTTCGATAAGCAGCTGCTTTAGCTCGCTAATCTCTGATGAGGCCGTTCGTTCACTCGTCACTGCTGCGACTTCTGCCTTCTCTCTCGTAATTCTCTTACTCTTCTGTAATTTCCTTCCTTTTTCTTCCTCTGAAGAACTCTCCTCGTTACCGCGCTTGCTCCCAGACTTTCGGATCGCTGATATTGATCCCTCTCTTTTCCCGTACTCGTACGCAGCTGCAGGTATCCGCGACTTCTCTCTGGGCGGCGGTGGCTCGTAACGCGCGTCCAAGTCTCGGAGCTTTTCGTACTCTCTGCCCGCTCGTTCCAACTCTCTGTAGGATTTTATCCTCATGTGAAGCATAGCGCTTCTGTATATGGGCAGTAGATTTCGAAAAGCTCTGTCAACTTGTTTCGCTTCTGTTGGCACAACTTTAAAATAACGAACGATAGATTTAAATTTCGACAAAAATGTTGAAATTTTCTCCGATTTGTGCTGCTTCCGCGCTCGTAATTCCTCCCACACGTCCTCGTCGTCCATCTCGACTACGAATCTGTGTCTAAAAGCTTTTTCAAACTTGCGCCACGTTCTGATTTCCGCTTTTATCGTTCGGAACCAATCTGCTGCGCCTTTGTGGAGTATGCTGGGCATCGCCGCCAGCAACGCAGTATCAGGAATATCTACACTCAGTCTGTAGTCATTCAGTCGTTCTAAAAATTCTAACGCGTCCACCGATCCGTCGTCCGCAAATCGTAACTTCCAGTCGCGCATCGATTTCATGTAACCGTGGCTCGTTTGTAATGAGCTGCGCTCTATTGTGTTCGTTCTCACGTTTGTGATCGGCGATACCAGCTCTTCCGCGTTAAGCCCATCCTCGTCTGAATCTGACAGTTCTAACGCGTTATTATGTTTGTTCACGTTTGTTGATACCGGCATTGATACACGATGTTTCGAGTCGCGTACTGTGCTTTTGCCCCGCTCGATGCGTGTGCTCGTTCTCGCGTTTGTCATTGATGGTATTATCGGCCGCGCGTCTAAGTCGTCCTCATCAGACTCCGACGGCGCCGGCACATTCACGTTTAAATTAGGTTGTACCGTATTCGACACGGTACCCCTTGATTTGCGCGTGTTGATTTTTCGTCGCGTTCTCCGCTCAATACGCGTGCTCGTTCTTGTATCAGACTCGCTTCCGCTTCTGGACGACATGTTCGAATCGTCCAGTTCGTTCATATTGGGTGCGGGTACCACCCGTTTCGGCCGCGCACCTTTCCCTGATGTTGGTCCTCCCGACCCACCTGGAAGTGCCGATCGATTTTCGAGGACAAATTTTTCAAACGCTGACAACATGGCTACCCCTTCCGGTAGCTTCAGGTACTCGAGAATGTCCGCCGTTTTTCTACTGGACTCTTCCGAATTTGTGTTCTTTTCCGCGTCCATATTCTTCTCCGCGTCTGTACCCTCATTCACCGTCGCTTAACATTGTTCGTTCTACTTTGGGCGGCGCTTGGTCCTTTTCATCGTCCGTGAACCACGGCGCCCCCGTCACCTTCGCTTCTTTCATCTCCCATCTCAACAACCGTTCTTTCTGTGTCTGCAGCTTCCCCGTAACCGCGATTCCCGCTTTCTCTAGTTTCCGTCGAACTACTTCTTTATTCATCTTAATTATCGTTTTGAATCGTTCCCAAGTTCCCAAATTCAAATTTAAATTTCCCGCAAAAGATTCACACTAGATAGTTAACTAGACTCAATTTACCGTCCGACTCATTATCATACGATCACACTGTTTTATCATGCGCCGGCGCTCTGACTTATCAACTCACATATGCTCGTACCGACTCGGCCACGTGGCGAATTAATTTGCCCAACCTCAAACTTAATTTTCGTCGTTCTAGTTATTCCTCCTCGGAATAATCATTAATTATTGCTATGTTGCTGGCTTCCTTCCTTCCTTCTCGTTGGATGTTATGCATATGTATATATCAATATAATATCAATTGGGAGGAATAAGGAGCTGAGCTCCGTCAGGACAACAAAATGAATGCAACAATAATAAATTACAATAGAAAAAAAAGAAATTTCAGGAGGAATAAGGAGTTGTTCACTCCGTCAGGGGCTGATCAATTTAATTTAGCAGAGTGATCACTGCTATATTTGATCACTGCTCGTTCGCCGCTCAGGAATGTTCCGAGCTTCGCTGCATGTAAACATGCGCGGCACAGCACCTGCCGGCGCACGTAAACACGCAAGGCAACAACACTTGCCCCGCGCCGCGTTCTCGCGCTCACCTCTGCGCGCTCACCGCCAAGGTCGCTTCGCGTAACTCGCGACGGCGAATTCCTTCGCCCGAAATGAAATATAATTACACGCTCGTTCTCGAATTTTATCACGCGAATTTTCACTGTCTCGCGCACGCACTCTCCACTCGCTTTTCCCCGATCACGACCGCGAACTCACGCTAGGGGCGCCAATCTGTGACCTGGTGCCCGTTCGCACCAGGTTCACGCTGGGGATTGGCTCGACCGCGGGCACTCCGTATTTATTACGGGCGCCAGGAGTGCCGCGGCTAGCTCTACTCGCGAGCACGGGGGACTCTCTCGGGGGGGGGGACGGCCGCGCGCGGAGACTCGAACGGAGTCTATCCGCGCGCTCGCTTTGCCGTGACGTCGGGGGGGGGACGACGCGAGGGGAGAGGCCCGGGCCAGGGCCGGAGCCCGTCGTTCTTGGGGGTGTGTCGGCGCGCTCGCCAACACACACGTTCAATGGGGGGGTGTCGGCGCGCTCGCCGACACGCACGTTCACTGGGGGGGGACACCGGGGCCGCGACGCGAACACCGCAAACCTGGCTTGACGCTCGTTCTCTCTCGGCTCGGCTCTGCTGCTCTCGGCTCTGCTGCTCTCGGCTCTGCTGCTCTCGGCTCTGCGGCGACGTCGTCGGCCTCCGGTGTCCTGGGTACGTCCTCACGCACACGCTCACGGTCACGTCACGCACACTCGGCACTCGGTACTCGGGATTCGTCGCGCGTCGCGTGTTGAGGGCTGCGGGCACCGGACGAGAATGATCGTCCGCCTCGTGCTCACTCCCGGCTTCGCGCCGCCGGAACTCTCGGCGCGCTGCGGCTTGCATGCGCGCTGGAGAGTGCTGCCCTCCCGAGCCGGTGGCTGCCTGCTAAGGTGCCGTACCGGCCGGATCGGCGAGCAGCCTCTCCGTCCTTAGTGACGGGTTTCCCCGTCACATTGCTTTCCTAATTGTTTGGAATGGAAATTCGCAGCGGAAATCTCAGCTCGAATGAGTTCGTTTACATCTCGAGGACGAATACTCATGAGTTAATTGATATTATACTAAGCATCCAGCCGACTTGTTACAGTCATCGCGATATTTAGAATATCAAGACATGATTCTCTTTGGATTCAAGTTGTGACTTTCAGAATATCATTCGAATCAGAATATTATCTCTTCTTATCGTTCTGCAAGTATACACAACTGAACTATTATCAAATGATTCCTCCCCGAGAGGGCAGGATTGCATTGTACTATTTTATTTTAAAGAGTGAGCAGGCTGAGTTTCAGGCATCAGTCATAGAGCTACAGCCACTGACATTAGACCACACTGAGAGAAAAGTATAGTAATGGGTACTAGATTTTTACTAGGTTTTCTAATACCATACGGAGACAACGAAATCATATTAGTAAACTTTACTATCCGAAACATAGTAATCGTCACTAGAAAAAATAACATCCATCATTCGATTTGTAGGACATTCTGCAAAGGTAGGTAGACCCAATGCGCCATTCCTTGTATTTCATATATCCGCGTGATTGAGCAGCGCCGCGGCACAGAATCCTGTCGGAAAAAAAATGGATAAAGAAAACGTTTTCACCGGTCGCGAACTCTGACACCAATTTGTTACACCTCATGTATATTTTCACCAACTTTTTTCAAATTTGCTCAAGACAGTGCTAATGTTTTTAATACTCTTAGACTAGACCAAAAAATCGAGCGACATACCATTCGATTTGTGACAGGGTCGATGCCAGGTCATGCTTGTCGTGGACCTGACATCTACTCCTTTCCGTGACTACCCGCTAGAGCTATTTGTTGCCCCCCAGAGTATGTATTGTTGTGGGCAGAGCTCTTCACGCTCTGGAGGAGAGACATGTGATCAGTGTGCTCTCCTACGCCTAGCCCTGTAAATAATATATAAATTAATCGAAATAAATGAAAGAGGATGTAAACATAACGTTCAATTACCAAGGCGGAGGGGCTATGCCCATTGCCAAGTCCATGTATACATCTCTATAGAGACTCGCTGCTGGGCTCTGTGCCTGGGTGGTCGCTTCAGTCATGGAGCAGACCATTCCTCTTTCTCTTGTCCTGGAGATGCTGCGGGTCCCCTGGAGAGTAGCACACGGAGATGGACTGCAGTCAACCCCAGGACCCAGGGAAGCCGCTCCGATGATGACTTTCCCCAGGAGATCTGGAAGTGGGTGGCCAGCACGCCGCCATGATACGAGGGCCGACGAGCGATTCGCGCGTCCCGGCCCGGGCCCGATTTGCCCGTGCACTTGCACCCGCGAGTACTCGTCGAAGCTCTAGGCGAAGAGCTAGAGAATGCGCGGGCGCATGAAAATACCAGCACCAACGCGGACGTGACGTACAGCTAGCGGCCGTATACAGTAGCGCGAGAGAGATGGATATAGGGCCGTGACACACTATAGTGAGCTGGCGCTCGGAGCGTGTACGCGCGGAGGGAGCAGGAGCCAGAACCTTGAGACAAGGCGCGCGCGCAGCCTCTCAGATGTGGGCTCCGACGCGCAGAGCGGCTGAAGTAAGTTATGTCAATACGCGAAGGGAATGAACAATGTGCAACGTCGTGAAAACTAGAGTGGTCACCATTCCATCCTCTCACTGCCTGCCTCCTACCGCCAAGGTAGGACCTAAGCCACCGTAGAGCACCAGAATAAAACCCACACTGAGAAAAGAAAGAGAGGCCAGACGTCCGCCGCAGCGAGGGGAGCTCTCGGCTCCCCGCGGCACGGCCGCCAGGGCCCGGCGCTGTTCATAGCGATGCGTTTTGCGTATACCTGCGCATCAGTCGTTGGCCTGTTATGATGACATTATTCAGTTTTCATCTGTACTGGCGGGCTTTTTATCAATTTTATCAAATTTTTGTTTATTTGGTACATTATCAAGGGGGGATATACAGTTAGAATGACCAAAAAATTCAATTTTTGTTTTGCATCAAAACTTAGTAAATTTCCCGTAGAATACGCTCCTGAAACCCGGTGATAACTCGAAAACTAATTAGCCGATTGAGCTGAAACTTATAGGATCTCTTTATTATAGTATTACCTTCTAGATGAATTAAACATTATTGTAATATTTTTTTATTAAATATAGAAAAATGTGATAAAATGGCGGGAAAAATTTTTATTTTTTCGAAAAAGTTTCGCCAAAAGTGCAAATGCAATGTAAAATCTCTTGGTTTTTTGATTTCAAATCAAAATTGCGACCAGGAAAGCCGGCACAAGCAAAATAGAACAACTTTTTCAACGCTATCTAACGGACTCCATTTTGTTGAAAAAAATTAAAAAAAAAAATATTTTTGTATACTACATGTAGTTGTATACTACACTTATAATCGTCAAAAAGTTTCGATTGATTTGAATAAAAACTAACCTTGAAATACGATTTTCAAGAATGAGTTTTTTTTCTCGTCTTAATTGTATATCCCCCCTCAAGGGGTTTACCCACTATGAATATTTTTCCAATTTTTCTGGTTCAAAACACTCATAATATGTTTAAAAATCATATTCCATCAGGTTATTTTGATGTAGAAACAATTTTCAAACAGTGAACTGTCATCATAAGCATAACAAACCTACGGCTGAGCGCAGATTCGCACCGCGCCTGGCGTCCGCCTCGCGGGGAGCCGAGAGCTCCCCGCGCGAGGGCCGTGAGGAGCCCCCACCCGGCGGTGCGGCAGCCGCGCTCGGGGCGGCGCCACTCGCGTCCCTTTTTTCTCTCAGTGCATATCGGAGAGCTTACGTAAGAGCGTGACGTGACAGACCGTATCGAAAGCCTTGCTGAAGTCAAACAGGAGCATCACGGTTACCATCCTTCTGTCCCTGCCGCAGCAGATGTGATCCGTAAGTTTGAGTAAAGCAGTCTGAGTACTAGCTTAGCAGAGAGATGGGGTGGAAGTCGCTCAGGCATGAGGGAGAGGGCACTTTATTAAGAGCCAGTACAAGAGATTGTTTCTAGCTGCAGGGAAAAACAGACTGGGATAGCCAAAGATCGAAAATTTTGACAAGATACGGCCCAAACGTGGGGACAGCCGCATGGACAAACCTCTGAGGAATCTCATCAATGCCCATCGCCTGCGATCTCTGTCTGACGATGGCCTTCTCTAGCGACTGAAGCGTAATTTCAGCAGAGTTGAAACCAGCAGAGTGCTCAGGAAGCTCGGACAGGTAGTGAGCAAGCGAGGGTGCTTGAGTGTCGTTAGAAGTCGAGGTAAAGTGAGCATTCAGATCATCTACGGAGAAGTGCGACATGTTGCTCTTGTTATCCGGACAGATTCCCAAATACTCGAGTTCCTTCCAGACCTCCTTGGGGTCAGAAAGGCCTTTGATCCGGTCATAGTAGTAGTCGAGTCGGGCAGATTCTACAAGTCGATGAGTCTCGTCACGCACACGTCTGTAGTGGAGCAAGTCTGATCAGAGCTTGGTAAGTTTGTAGCGTCTGTAGAGTCGGGTGCGCTCCTTAATGAGCTGGGAATGAAAGTTGGTAAACCAAGGGTGCCTGTGTTTCTTTCTATGCTTGACTGTTTTTAAGGGCGCAAAAGTGTCAAGTGCAGTGTGGATATGAGTGTAGATGCAGTCAAGACCGTTTGAAAGTGAGCAGTCGGAGTCATCGAGGGCTGACCAATCACAGTCAGCAAGACATTCAATAACACATTAGCGCCCAAACGGCTGCTCGACGGCCGCTTTTTTGAGCGACAGACTCCATCTGGTTATGAAGGTTCAAACAATTTAGGAAGAACATTTTCTTGTGCGAAATTTTGGTTAGCTTTCTGATTCCGTTATTTTTTATCTCGATTAAATAAACACCCTTATTGTTATGAACAATTGATTGCAAAAAAAACACGAAATTTCGAGTCAAAATTTTTTTTGTGGCAACCGTAAAACATGGAAACCGGTTGCAACGAACCCGGGAAGTGAATTTTGAGCGTCCATGGACCTTAAACTGAAAGTTGGCATAGTTGAAATAGTTCAAATTATTTTTGGAAGACCCAAACTGGCGGCCGATAGAAAAAATTGTAGCTTTTAACTTGGCAATTGTTATTCTCGAAAACTATAGATCAAATCAAAAAATTCTTAGGAACAAAAAAGTTTTGAAATTACTCAACGCACTGTGCATCCAGCCTGGACATCCGATGCGGATCGCTCGTCGTTTGAGAGAGAGAGAGAGAGAGAGAGAGAGAGAGAGAGAGAGAGAGAGAGAGAGAGAGAGAAATTTATTAAACTGCACATTATGTTGTTTAGTTTTACAATGTGTATACATTTGCATTATAATATGTTCTTAAAGCTAAATATTAATATAGTAGAGACATACAAAAATATTGTAAAGGCTTGTGGCTATTGAAGAGATGAGGAATTAGTAATTACATGGGGGAGAGAGTTCCAAAGATAGAATGCACTGACATGAAACGACTCCTCGAGCAATCCCGTGCGGATTCCGGGGACAACAAGCTGCGGTCTATAACCACCCCTACAGGGCCGAGTACTGGTGTTAATAAGAAAGTACTCAGCAAGATACCCAGGACAGCCTTATCTAAGTATCTTAAACACCATACAGGCTATGAAGTAGCTACGCCGAGTAGATGTCTTAAGGGGTAACACCACTCTAGAGGCCGAAAAAAGGTGTAATTTTGTGAATTTCTTATGGGATTATAGGAAAAAGGATTGTATTGAAATTCACAGGCTTTATTCAACATCTATTGAAGTATGAAAAATTAATTTTTTTATCGATTTCGTACAAAATGGCGGCACCACAGCGGATCTCCGATACAAGGTTTTTTTTGAGGCGCTCCGCGGGCGTAACCATATTTCGGCAACCATGAGAGCTGGAACAAAAATTCAACATTTTTTTGAAACTACATACAAATAGCTATCGAAGTACGTAGGATTTTTTTTCTTTAATTTTTGGTGAAACTGTGCATATTTGAAAAAAACGTAAAATCTTTCGACTAAAAAAAGAGCAGTAAATTGTCGATAAAACAGGTAACTTTCAAAATTTCAGAAAACGGCTACGTACTCCGGAGGAGAATATATGGGCAATTCTCTGTGGGATCGAACATGAAAAAATTTGATTAATTTACAACCTTAATTTACACCCTGAAAATATTATCCTAAAATCTGTGAGATAAAAGATCCAAAGTTAATGGTAGAAAAACTGAAAGAAATAGAACGATGTGAATCAAATCTGTCATCGGTGGAATTAAGGGTAAGATTTATGAAGATTGTATGAGACGAAATATTCTCCTAAAAGAGAAACGGCTTGGGTATTCATAGATAGACTTAAGAGTATGTAAAAATGTTCGAAAACTTAGAATCAGACGGTTTGCCAAAGAAAGAGAAAAGAGACATCTTTTATAAATCAATCAGATTAACTGTACCGTCTGTTTAGTTGACAGCGCGTAACCAAAACGGTACAGGTCTGACTCATGAAAAACTCAAAACTTATATTATGCAGACTGAAGCAGAAAAGCGAAACGACGGTAGTCGAGGTGGTCAAGGCAGTGAAACAGGGAAGATGGTACTAACTACCAAAACCCCTGGTCCAACGGATCGTTTTTGGAAATGTGATGGTCAAGGTCACTGGACGAACGAGTGCCCGCGCACTGATGGCAAGAAACTGTGTTTCAGCCGCAACGACTTCTTTGACATTGACCACATCAAGTACAACTGCCCAAGGGAACACAATGGATTTTTTAGAGGCGGTAGAGGTCGATTCTACGGGAGCAAAGGCAGAGGTTCTAGTCAAGATTGTATTAAGAGAGGTAAAAGAAAGAGAGACAATACAGAAAATGGTAGTTCAAATAATAAAAAGGGAAAAACTGCTTACAATGTAAACGCAGGAAATAATTCCCATGATAACCATGAATCTCAGAGCAATGGTGGTTCCAAAGCCGTCGACTCAACGAACAAAGGTAAGAATCACACTTCATATTTTGTTGAAAATCGTGATGAGCAAGTAAATGTATATGACGATCCCGATTATAATGATGAACGCCCGTTGCTGTTCAAATGTATAAGTGATTTAGGAGCAACTGACCATATGTCAAACACTAAGATAGATTTCAAACCACTTTACTTGTCCAATCAAGAGTTAATCCGTTGCGCAAACGCAGATGAATCTGCAAACTTGAAATCGAAAGGAGTGGGCAATAAAAGCAAGTAACGGTGAAATGGTGGATTTAGATAACGTAATCTATACAAAATCACTCTTCGATAATCTATTGTGCTTAAGGAAATTTGCAGAAAACAAACAGAAAACAAATCTTGTTGGAATATTGAGTTAGAAGTTGAACAGGAAGGTATGTCGGAATCTGGAAGTAGAAACCAGAGTCGAAAAATATTTGTCAACTTAACCAGAAGTGATAATAATCATGTCACACGGAGCGCAACTAGAAAATTGAGAATGGAAGAAAATGGAATGAATACAACAAATGATCAAGATAACACGTTCACGGTAGTGAAGTCATCTGAACTTGATAATTCTGATGAGACCGAATTTGCTAAGGTGGATCCTAAGAACGATAATACATCTGAAAAAGGGTTTTTCCATTTCGGTGTTACAATATGTGACAGAAAATTCAACAGCGTCAATGAATTGACTAAAATGGAAGATGTGCTGGAGGAAAGTCCATTCACCGAAACAAATAGAAAATTCTTGAAAAATAACAAGGCTCTGGTATGGCATGTAAGCTTGGTCCATGCATCATTAAAGTATCTGAAGCAGTTACAAAGGCTACAACCAGGAATTCTTTCATTCAAAGATGCTATCTCTGATGAATCAATAATGGATTTCGGAGTGTGTGCTTAATCGAAGCTCAATAGGAAGTTCTTCTCTTCAGTGAGAGTAAGGGCTGCAGAGCGTATGCGTTATAAGAATGAAGCGGGACAATGCCTTGAACTTTCCGTCAGAAGTTATCGGAATATCTTGAGCAGAGACGCAAAGGTATGTTTTCTAAGGTGTGATAGAAGGACAGAATTCACAGGTGGTTATACGGTAGAAGTATTGGAAACTTCAATGCGGAATTGCAGCTGGCCTGTCCAGACACTCCTCAACACAATGGAGTGGCTGAACGTTTTAACCAAACGATTCAGAAAAAGGTAAGAGCGTACATGTTTGATTCTGGAATCCCAGAGAGTATGTGGGATCTGGCTTTAAGAGCAGCAGTATACGCATATAACAGAACACCACACAGTGGCAATTGAACCAATACAAACAATACAAACCAACCAGAAGGACTGGTTCATTGAATTCAAAGAAGATCAACACGAAATGGTGGAGAAAAACTCAAAAACGGAGGGAGTATTCAAACGCAAGAGAGGTAGACCAAGGAAAGACGAAAGCAAAAGAGCAAAACTTGACGTGACATTTGTGGCTATGTGATTGAATTGTACTCCATACTATTGTATGTGATTCAATAGTATGGAGGACTCACAAACAATCATACGTCGCTTTGTCGACGTGCGAAGTAGAGTTTATAGCTATGAGCGAGGCATGTCAGGATGTAATAGGGTTGTCTAACTCTTCAAGAATAATGCTTGATAAATACTTTTTCCCAATAAGACTCTGGTGGGATGATAAGGCGGCTATATCATGCACAAAAATCGATGGTGGAAGCAAGCTTAGACATATGGTAGAAATAAGATCTAATTATGTAAAGATATGTGTGAGGAAAAATTTTATTCAAATAGCTTGAATAAAATCAAAGGAACAGCTTGCCGACATATTTACAAAACCTCTGCCTCTGATTACTCATGAAGATCTGAGAGATCAAATTATGAATATTGATAAGGTGGCTAACTGAATTATGTTTCAAATATTTACATTGTTTTCTTCTGTTTTAGAAATCCATGAGTAAAGCTGTCTAAAGTGAACGATTGTATCAACTCGGCTGAATTGACGGCACTCTCCTCATCATCAAATATCGTCACGTCCCGATTTGAGTGTAATACCTCCAGCTCGATGCGAGCCAAACTTTGGAAAACCCCATCATTATACAAATTTGATGAGACCTAGAATTCCCCAATGCCTAAAATACAACTCTGATTACGTCGCATCAACGCAGCTCTGTCCAGCGGCTCGGCTGCTCATAAACCGAGTCTCGACGACAGCTGGCCCCCATAAACCGGAAAATATCAATTTTCTCCAAATTCAATGTTAGCAACTGTAAACGGCTATAGCACTGCTTGCTCATTATGCCACTCACCATTCAAATCACCATAATAAATTTATACCTACAGTCCAAAAACCTTCTCACCTATCATCCTAAACCATTTCTCCAACCGAATACTTTCGATGACCCGTAAACCTCCCGGATTGGGTGACGCACGCTCGTCCGCTAAACAACCGCTTACGTTTTGCCGACACATTCAAATATTGTATAGTTTTGAATCTAACTATAAGTAAACATTATTATTATTTCTCGTATCTTTTTATACATAGGATTCTCTAGCTATTAAGTAAATCGAACTATATCTTTATGCGGCGAACTAATTTTAAGAGTACTTATAGGATTCTTAACGAACAATTTTGATAGTAATGATAAGCCCTATTCGTAAGTTATTTTTAATATCCACAATATAATTAATCTTTAAGAACATTTTCAAACTAGGCAAATTGATCGTTAAGTATATTTTGAGTTACCAGCAAAATAACGCGAAACACTTAGGTATTTCCCCTTCCCAGCCAATATACCTGCTTACCATTGCCATACCCGATTTCCCTCTCCACGCTGACCTGCCTTCACCATAGTCTTCGTCATCGCTCCCACTCTAACGAATTCCCGACTAATCCGCTACCTTTTCCCCCATCGAGATCCCTACCTGAACCTTCGAGCTAGGGCAAATTTCGAACCTCAAGGAGTTAGGTTAGAGGACCGATCGACGACAGACGTAGCTGCGAGCTCCCGGGTGCAACACATCCCGCATTACCGGTCTGGTAAAAACGCACTACTACGCTACTCTCTAGATCACCGACGATTTTTCCAACTGTACCGAATTTCTTCCATTATATTTTTGTAATTCGATACATACTATAATTTTTCATTTGTTTATCTTAAATAACTTTATTTATAATATCGTGTGATTATCACGCTCGTAATTAGATATCGTTTTAAATGTGGAAATAGAATATCACATGTATCTCGGTATCTCAACTTTCATTCTTTTTCCTAAATCCTAATATTCAATACACGTGTGAACGGTAGAATGGTTGTAATATTGTATGGAAGTTGGCAATAACACATTGTATGTATATTTCACGATAGCAGTATAAATAATGTTAGGGAGGGAGTGTTGAGATATGCTAACATTATTGGCTCTCATGAACTTGTGCGCTCAGGGACTGGCGGCTGACCGCCGTGTTCACTTGATCGGTATACGCCGAGTTGACCGGTCGACTTCGCAGCTTTTTTTGAGTATTGTTAACTGTAGCTTCTTTATACGGTGGTTTGATACGGCGGATTCACATATACATATAGACATCGGACACGGTGGTTGACATTAACGGTGGTAGATTAATTGAATAAAGACTTGGTTAATCGTACACTTGTGTTCACTCTATTTTATACCCCGCCTGATTAAAAAACCATTCAATTACGAAAAATGAGAATAGAATGAATGTGATATTATAAGAATGCTTGTGAATAGCAAAGAAGGTGAAATATACTTGAACTTACCAGGACAAATATGGATTGATTTAAGAACTTTCGTTTGCTCAGATTTCAGTAGTTTTGGTTCATGATGAATTGATGTTTATTGAAAAAAGAAAATACAATTTGACATGAGAATAATGGAAGAAGAACGTGTGCCTAAAAATTGAAGATCAAATTACAGAACGCATACTACAATATGTGAATCAAAAAAATCATTTTCTCTTGATCTTGTCGGGTCAAATATGGATGGATTCCTATACTTTAATATGTCCCAATTCGGGATGCTCTGGTATTCAATATACACCCCTGTAGAACTATTTTTCACTCGTCAGGAAATCGTATATATCTTTACATAGGTTTGATACTCTTCAATCTGAAATTCACTATGAAATTAATATAATTTCGTTTTAGTTGTATTTGACATAGAATTGCATAACGGATTATAGAATTTGTATATATACACAGCCCAACCACTCGATAGATGCCAACGCCGTCGATAGCAACTCGAACCTTAGCCTTACCTTACCAAATATTCATGAATAATACCCAAGATAGTGAACTTTAACATTTTCTAGTTGATATTAAAAAAATTATATGGAATTCATCTTTTGCCTTGAGTGTTATAAGGTGTGTGTAATGCGTATCTCATGAATTATTTCCTCGGATTAATCTTTTTTATTGGATGGTGTCGAATTTCAGAATTGCTTGATCTATGTAATTAATATTAATAATTCAGAATATGTAGCAGCCCGTTAGAATTTGAGTTTTTACAATGGAATAGTGGTGATATTATCGCAGAGAAGGGTTTAAAAAATTTGGAAGAGTTGGCGATGCAACAGTCCCCTGAATGTCATTTCAGTTTATTTTCATGCCTATCTAAGATCAATTTTATATACTATCAATTTTTTTAAAGTATATTTGTTTTTCCACCCTCCATTATTCAAAATTAGTTTTAGTTTCGATCTTTGAGGGCCAATCCGTGATATGGAACTCAAATAAAAACTCCATATATTTTTGTATTTTGCGACGTTTAACAAGCTTGGTTCGCCGACCTCATCAGGCTATTTATTATCACAAAACAAAACAAATATAAACATTATAAACGCCATTTACATATGTTATATTAAGAGCAGATAATTTTTCTCACCAGTGTCAAAATCAATTGATACATTATCAGAATGCAAAACGTTATTGATCTTCTTGTATGTGTGGCTGAGTGACTGTGAGTCTTCCTCTCTAGTAAGTGTGTGTTCATACATGTGAATGCGAAGCATCTCGGAGATAGGTCTTTTACTATAATTCTTTTCTCTATCCAAAATTTTGACATTGTTGCAATTAAAACTATGGGTACTGTTTCCGACAGTATAAAGTGGTACAGACAGTAGGTTGTTCTTACATTTTTGATGTTCAGAAATTCTTTCTTTCAATTTTCATTTCGTATCGCCTATGTAACATGCAGAACAATCTTTACAATCAAACTCATAGACCACACCGGTCTCTTCCCATTTTTCAGTTTTATCTTTGCCAAGCTTTATTCCACATGAGAGTTTGTGATTGAGTAGGAGCATAGTACGAATACCGAACTTTTTCATCGCACTAGTAGAAGTAAGTTCTGGAATAGTATGCTTCACCTTTCGAAATCAGAACAGTCGCGTAAATTAATAAAGTTAGAAATTGAAGATATTTCCATATACATGAGTATTATTTATACAAGAGTTTAAATTCAATCGTCAAAAAAATCAATTATTCAACCGTTATTGAAACATTTGAGAACAATTTTCTGTATCACACTGAAGAGAAAAGTAGGAAGATATACGATAGTTTAAAAAAAAAATGAGATCGAAAATTAGATATTTTGAAGAAACATAGAGACAATAACAAACTACAGAACTTTGACAATGAAAAATGGATCAAAAACTTGTCAGATATCCAAATTTCAAATAATGTTGTTGACGTTGTTTCATTAGAACCAAATTCCAATGTGAAAGAAAATTTGACAAAAGTGACTTTGTTGTAACAGCTAAACACGTTGAATATTCCTTGACTGAAATCGATGTTAGTCACAATGACAAGAATAACATGAGAGATTCTGTCATTAACGCGCTGACGAATGAAAGCAAAAAAACATATCTCTCCACACGATAGAGAATTTGCTCGGAAACTTCCCGATACAAAAATCTTCTTGAAACAGACCAGTTTCACACGCGCTAACAGTGGGAATTTAACGGTTTGTATAAACAAAAGTGAGTTTATAGAGAAGATGAATGAATTCTTGGGTGACAAACAGACGTACAAAGTTGCGAAACAAAACCCACTCAGATCATTACAGTCTCAAGTCCACAAAATCTTACACAGACTGATACCAGGTTAGCCAAGGCATATGGTCGACCAAAAATCCACAAAGTAGACAACCCATCGAGACCAATCATTTCTATAGTAAATATGAGCCCAACTCATTTTTTAGCAAAGATAATATATACAGAATTGAAAAAATGTATCAAACCACCAATTTCACGCGTCAATAACAGTTTTGAGTTTGAAGAGACAATCTCAGAGACTATAGTTCCGCCTAGCTTTGTTTTGATCTGACTAGATGTCAGTTCTTTGTTTACTAATATATCTTGCGACTCAATATTGAAGAGTTTAGACATAAGACATACACAGATACATACGAAAAGTAAAATTCCGTTTGATGAGATAATCGACATTACCAAGTTTCTTTTTGACAATACTTTTTTCACTTTCGATAAGATAATTTATAAACAAATTTTTGGCACATTGATGGGATCACCGATTTCATCATTTTTTTGCGGATCTAGTAATGGAAGACTTAGAAGTAGAATGCATTAAAAAACTGAAAATGGAATGTGATTGTAAACTCTTATTTCACAAAAAGTATGTAGATGATACCATCATGTGTGTCACAGAAGATCAGGTCGAAACAGTAAGAAATGAATGCTATGAAAATCTAAAAAATTGTGAATGTTCTGATACCAAGATATCAATGATTTATCCAAACAGAATCACAAACAAAATTTTGACTGTGCCCACTCGACGTGGAATGTCCAATATACATCATTGAATAGACATTCTCATCAATTTACGAGTGTTAGATGAGAAATTTGGACATGAAATCAATCTATCTTTCAGATTTGTTATTACTTCATAGTGAAGTTACTGAATCTCTATTGAGATATATTATTTTTAGATTAGCAAAATAAACCTCTCACTCATTTCCTCCACAGTTGCTAAGGACGTAAACAACGGTTGCTATGGTAAATGTCGGAGCTTCGATGTTCTTACTTCTTTGTCATCAACAGTTCCGAAAATGGACCTCCAACTGACTTTTCCCACTCCCTAGTTACGGTTGAAAGGGATAAAAGTCAGTAATAAGAAAAGCTTTTACTTTGAGAAAGCAAAATTCGGTATTCGTACTGTGCCTCTAGTCAATCACAAACTTTCATATGGAATCAAGCTTGGCAAAGATAAAATTGAAAAATGGGAAGAGACCGGTGTGGTTTATAAGTTTGATTGTAAAGATTGTTCTGCATGTTACATAGGCAAAACGAAACGAAAATTGAAAGAAAGAATTTCTGAACATCAAAAATGTAAGAATGACCTACTGCCTGTACGACTTCATATTGTCGGCAATAGTACCCAGTTTTGATTGTAACAATGTCAAAATTTTTGATAGAGAAAAGAATTATAATAAAAGACTTACTTCCGAGATGCTTCACATCCACATGTGTAAACACACACTTAATAGAGAGAAAGACTAACAGTCGAACTCATACACACATACAAGAAGATCAATAACCTTTTCCACAACAAACGTCCTAGCACCAGTGACTCTATATAAGAACACGTCGTTCAACTTTACTCGCAGATACAAATTTGACGGTGGCAATGGAAGTCAGTTCCGTCCACTCCCTAATTTTAATGTATTAATTAATTTTTACATTTGTGAGGAAAATTGTTCGCTCTTAATATAACATATGTAAATGGTGTTTGTAATGTTTGCCAACCAAGCCGGCGAAACGTCGCAAAATACAAATATATATATATATATATATATATATATATATATATTATATATATATATATATATATATATATATATATGGGCAATTCTCTGTGGGATCGAACATGAAAAAATTTGATTTGGCTCAAAATTTTTTTGTAAGTTCTAGGGCATCAAGCCGATTTCCCAGAATTTTTTTAGATTTTTTTCGAGCACTTTGACCCCCTTTAATAAATAGGCAAAGTTGCTGATTTTGCTGTTTTTGCATTTTCAGAGGCATTTTCAACCTTAAAATGACTAATTAATAACTTAAAATGACCTTAATTAATATATTTGAATACCTTATCAAATTGCGCATCTAGTGATCATACTTTCAAGTGGATTGATTCACATTAGCTAATTCCATGAGTAAATAACTTGAAGTTGTAGTTTGAGCGCACCAGGCAATAGCTGCCTGGACCTCAGCTATGCAGTTTATACAATATGAGTGGATTTCATGAGTCCCACATTCATAAATATTACCCATGTTTAGTGAACTTCAACATTTTCTTGTTGATATTAAAAAAATCATATGATATCTATGCACTGCCTAGTGTGTTATAAGGTTTACGTGTAATGCACAGCTTACAATTTACTTTCTGGATTAATCTTTCTTATCGAGTGAATGCAATTCATGACAATGTACTTTATTAGTAGTTTCTTGTACATTTTAACACAATAGAGCCAACATATTGACCATCAATACATGTAACTACTGAAAGTTAGGTGGCGTCAAGTAGTATAGTAATGCTTGATCTATATAAATATGATATTGACAACTCAGGATATGTATTAGTATGATAGAATGTGAGTTTTTACAGTGGATAATTGTAATAATACCACAGACAAGTGTTTGCAAAAATTGGAAGTGTTGGCGGTACAAGGCTCCCCTTGAATAGTCATTTTAGCCTGTTTCTACCCCTATTTTAGTTAATATATTAATTTTTTGGGAGCTTCCAGAGTCCAGGCCCATTTTTTCACTATATAGGCTGGATGTGGTATGAGTTGGGACAACTTTTATTACCCATGTGGTGTGGGGCTTGACGAGCGAACTCCCAGGGTTCAAAAATAGAGGCTCCAATTGGTAATGTGGAGTACTTAATGTGCTCCAATGACCTTGGAGATAATTTTTCTATAAAATTCAGGCAATTTGCAGAAAAAAGTGTCCCATTCATTTTTTGCCTCAGAGGTCATTTTCAGGGTGTAAATTAAGGTTGAAAATACCTCTGAAAATGCAAAAACAGCAAAATCAGCAACTTTCCCTATTTATTAAAGGGGGTTAAAGTGCTCGAAAAAATCTAAAAAAATTCTGGGAAATCGGCTTGATGCCCCAGAACTTACAAAGAAATGTTGAGCCAAATCAAATTTTTTCATGTTCGATCCCACAGAGAATTGCCCATATATATATATATATATATATATATATATATATATATATATATATATATATATATATATATATGGAGTTTTCATTTGACAATCGAAACTAGAACGAATTCTTTGAGAGCCTCCAGAGCCCAATGCCCGTTTGTTCACTATATAGGCTGTTTGTGGCACGAAATGAGGCAACTTTTAGTACCCTTAGGGTGGGGCTTTTGACGAGCGAGCTCCCAGGGTACAAAAATGCCTCCAATGAGTAATGTGGAGTACTTTATATGCTCCAATGACCTTAGAGATAATTTTTCTGTAAAATTCAGATGATTCGCAGACAAAAATACCCACTTAAATTTTTCTGTCAGAGGTCATTTTCAGGGTGCAAATTAAGGATAAAAAGGCCTCTGAAAATGCAAAAGCAGTAAAATCAGCAACTTTTTCACTCTATAAAACAGGGTTAGAATGCTCTAAAGAATCTGAAAACATTCTGGGATATCATATAATGCCTTGAAACGTAAAAAGAAATATTGATCGCCAAATCAAAATTTTTCGACGATCGATTCTACAGAGAATGGCCCATGTATGATTAATTCCCGAAAACTCTTACTTTCGATGATCCTGTCGTGGAACAACCGAATCACAAAGTCTAACGACGTTCTAATTCTAGTATTTTGATTTTTAGAAAGTATATGAGAGGCTCCTCTAGTTATTTTCCATCTCTCACGGAGAGTTCTTTGAAAAATATGTACCACGAGTGCGAATTTAAGTGAAATTTCTCGGGAAGAGTCCATGTTCACGAACACATTAAGCGTTGTAAAAAGAAAAAGTCTTGTTCAATCGCTACAACATTCTTCTTCTTTCATGTCCCCGATATGATACTGATGAATTTGTGGGTTAGAATGGTGTGCTTGACATTTCATTTTTCTTCTAAAAAAGATTTCACGTTGTGTCATTGAAACTAATAATAATTTATTCTACAAGTTTTGAGATATTATAAAAATATTTTCCTGAACATGTGCTCTTATTTCTATTCACATGTTATAGATTTGGAAAAATATTAGACATATGGCCCCTCGATATAAAAATAACCGTCTTTGACTCGCACACTTAAACTTCATTGAATTTAGACATTAAATCTGCAGTCCATCCTTCTCTACGATATCATTTGATGTATTTAATATAGCTGAAATTGATATTTCGGTAAATGAACTCCATATGAGCTATTATACAAAAGTCACGAAAATCATTACATCTGAAAATTAAGGAAAATTATACTTTCAATGCTTTTTTCTTACGGATAAAAATCTGTAAGGGGTATTTCAAGTCATATCCGTCTCCTAAGAGTACACAGTAAAAACGATTACTTAAAAGTGTTGCAGTACTGAAAATTTATTTTACTCAAAATAAGTTTTATAAATCCGAAATTTCTTAGTTTCAGTAATTATTACTGAATATTATTACTATATTATTACTTAATATTTTTCTGAAATTCAGTACAAATTTACTGAAAGCAAGTTTAGTAATCTCTTAAATCGATTCTGTCCTAAATTGATTGACTATTGTATAAAGGTCGGTGTTTGACTAGTATTTTTGTGAGCATTCGGATTAAAACTACACAACTTCACTAGTTGCTCAAAATTTTGAGAACCTGATTAAAACAAGAGAAGTGAACGAAGATATAGGAAAATAGAGAGACTGTGCTAGGACTTTTGAATGTTAGAAGGGTTATATGGGAATGGATTCTCTTGTTACACTCCATTAAAAATATCCATTTATTTAGTGAAAAATGAAGAATCAATGGAGAATATTCCAGATTTTGGAGAAACTCAATTCATTTGCGATAGAAGAGTTTTTTTTGCAAAGCAACACTTATATTATTATTTTGTGTGTATAACGTTGCTGGATTCATTTAAAGATTTGAAAATTACATTATAATTCAAATTCAGAATGACAGTTATTGATTCAAGTATTTCGTCGTACGGAAATTTAGTACAAGAGGAACTTCAACTAAGTACAAAATACGAATCTTGATTTGAGTACTTTTCTTATACTGAAAGTCGTTCCGTCACATTTTGAGAAAGATTTTTTACTTAAATCAAGAAATCGTTTTTGCTGTGTATGTTCCAAGATGCTATCGTTACAGTGAACATCAACAAAAACAATCAATATCATCATTTTTATTCTTTTTTAACGGCAAACAGTATCATTGGAATTGTATACTTGCTATGTTTATGTAACAATACGTCTATGTATACATCACTGTATTTATAATGAAAGAATGATGAACACATTGATTATAGGCGAATTTCTCAAGAAGCCCTAGCATCGGAAAGATATAAACAACTGCTCCTGGTGATAAGAGAGTAAAGTGCCAGTAGTTTGAATGCAGTCGTCCGACTAGGACGTAATAAATCAAGTGAACTCCTGGTTGAAAAATGATACAACAATTCTAAAAAAGGATCTGTTTTGTTTCTTAGTCTATTTAGTTCCCTCTCCTCCATCTGAATTGCAAAACAATGTATTTAAGTATATAAAAAGAATCTATTTTCATAAGAGATTGATAACATTCTTATAATAAAAAGACTTCGAATAAATGAGGAGCCAATGTTTACTTTTATTGCCGGGTGGTATATAAGTACAATGACCAATTTTTAATTGATGTTTTTTTTCGTTTTTTTTAATAGTGTACCTCCAAATGAGAATCATCTCGTTTTCCCCACCAAAAGTCAAAAGTTCTGGGGAATTTCTCATATGTATCATACGAGCCGCGAACCTAAGTGTATATCGTGTTGCTATAGGTATAAGTGCAGTTCTCTTTGTCACTATTTGTATACAAGTACCCTCATTGTTTTCATTTCTTGCATGTCATCCAGACTATTTTTGCTATTAGATAAATTTTCTACAAATTAGCAAGGTCTCGACCTTACAACTTGTTATGAATTTCGGAACAAAAAACTCAATAATAAACGAAACAACAAAAATCTCTACCTAATGGAGAATCTCAAAAATTGAAATGATACTTAAATGTAAAATCACGTGACAATAACTTTTTATCGTTACTCATGAAAATTAGGGACGATGAGATAGATTGAATCTAAACATTAAATGGATGGAAAACTTCAGCTATTAAGGGGATCCGCTACGTTTGTATGACCTCAATTTGGTATGCAATATTTTTCCTAAAGTTATCAATATTTTCCAATGAAATTTTGGCTCATAGATGGCTAACCATCTATGAGCCAAAATTGCCAATTGCCTAAGCAAGCATCTTCGTGATGGAGACAAAATTTTTTGATAAATTTGCAAAAATTTCAAAACGTTAGTTCACAGTTTTGACGCTGGCGCTGCTCCCACAGCGTGCCAAAGTTGTTTCTCTCTATAGAATTAGTTCTACTTCATATAATAACACCAAAATCTCGCATTCGATTCTTCTTTCATTGAAAAAATGATAGTAAGCAATATTTACAAGATAAAATCCATAGGGTGCAAAAATTATTGTAAATATTGGTGGTACTAGAATTCGGTCATTGGAAGGGTAAAACAGAGCTGAACTCTCATTCTCCTGGATTCTAAGAGGGGTGGGGCTTGTTTTTGCGAAGAAAAATCCTTCGGCGCGTCACCCACGGCACGCATCTGGCAACATGTGTTTGGAAGGCTCCGCTCCGACTCTCGACCGATTCTGGTTTCTTCGAATCCTCTCGACCCCTCATAAACAAGGGCCCATTGAGAAAGCAATAAAGGACAGGTAAAGATCCTTTTCCACTTATCAAAAAACTTTGAATAAATAAATCAGCATTGTAGTGTATTTATTTATATTCGTATCTGATCAGAAATTTGAACCATGATAATACGAACTTGAACGGTGAAAATCGAATAACTCTGAGTTGCATGAAAAAATATTTGGTGTCATATCTAAGTCATGCTAAGCTTTGCCTTTGCACTGCTATATGTACTAGAAATTCCTCTATATATACCAAACCATTTTCTACCAAACCGATTGATTTGAATTTTTCAAGGAAGATGCTTATTACTGTGTAGAGTCATACTAACAAGGGATATTCAAAATTTCGCATTTCAAAGAGTTGAAACAATGAAACATACGTTTTTCGCGTTTACATCGCTATATCAATGGATTGAAGATAGACACTATTCATTCCTTTTTCGGAAGATTTTTCAGGCTCAAAATTAAAAGTCTCATTTTTAATAGTTTATGTGCTTGAAAATGTCTGTTGGATATCTCGGATATATTCATTTCATAGTCAAGTTGCATATCATTCGAAAGAGAGCAAAATTCTAAGAGTGGCGTGTGTTCGCCAAATTTTAATCAGTGGCCCCGTTGAAGTATTATCGATGATTGAAAATGTATCTAGGCCTTATGCACGCATGGAACTTGTCAACAGTGCCGGGAAACGGCTAAGTTCAAGTCATGAATATTTTTATGGCCTTTGCTATGAGCTGTGTACCTACCATGACCCTCTCGCTCGCGCGGACTCTCACTCGCTGCCCTTTTGGCATAGAGAAAATCATTTCAATCATTCAAAATAATCCATCCTAATGACTGTCAACTTGCAAAGAGTTCGATGTGCACATAATTGCACTTGAAATACTGAGCGAAACCGCAAAGGGAGACACTATGGTGAATGTACTCGTCCATGGCAGAAAAGAAAATATTCAATGTATTGTGAGAATAAAAAAATGATGAGTTGCCAGCTTTTTAAGTACTCAATATTTCCGAGTGCTTGAATCGCTTGAGCAAAAAAAGTATATCGTCGTTGGACATTTAGGAATGCCGCATCACTAAAGATCACTTTGATTATATTGGGCTTATCAAGTTTATACAGTAAATCGTCAAGTCGCAGAAGTTTATTTGAATTGTTATCCTCTTTCACGCCGCCCGTAGCCGATGCAAATTCCGAGACAAATTCTGGAATATGAGAAAAGCTAGCAGTGTCGAAGATGCTTCACCGAGAGCAGGCCAATAAACCCCGATGCAGGGGATCGGGCCTTCAGTGTGCCTGTCGCAGCAAAGCGAGGGCTGCCGCGGCATACCGCGGGTAAACGACGAGCCTGAAGGAAAGGCTACTTTCCTGCTTTTCGGGCTTCAGACCTTTTTCGCATGTAAAAAAAATTAGAGAGAGACGGACAGAGGGGTCGTAAATTTCTCTTTGCCGAACAGTGAGATGAATAGAATTTCAAGTGGGCGCTACTTGTAAATTTGACATACATTTTCGATTAAATACTTTTTGCGATTTTCTCGATGCTAGATTGTGCGGAAGGTTGTGATGAAAATAATTATTTAAACGAAATTCGATCATCTCTGTAACTTTTCCCACTAGAAGCCAAACTGTAATGCAAAGTTACCCTGACCCAAATCTGAGTTTTGGGAAATGTCGCAGATCCTCTTAATGAAAAAGTGTATGGAGCGTTTCACGTCAGCTCTCCAGAGCCGGCACCCATACGCTAAAACCTCGCGTTTTCGACTTTATAAAACCAATCCTTATATAAAAAAATGATGGGGGTCCAAGTGAAGCCAGTTAACTCGTGATTTGATTGGTAGACCTAACTACGTGACGAGTCGAGTAAAATATAGATATAGATATAGATAGTGAATGCAGGCAAGCGAAAAACAAAAGAACAATAAGTTCTGAGCTTTAGACACGTAAATTGCACATAATGAAATAGAGCGTAAATCGTGCGCAGCGCGTCTGAATGTAGCTGGTATCTAAATAATATCGGATACATTATCAATGAAGTTTTTTCTCAGCTTCCCGATGGTGGAATTAGTTTCCCAGAATTCTTACGTTTTCACAGAAAAAAAAATATAGAACAAGTCTCATCCTAGAAAGCCATTTATTTTATTTTTTCAAATAGTCTAGATCGAAAGCTGACGTTGTTTCTTTTTCAAAGAAAAAGACTTGTAACTGAGCGAAAATCGAACTCCCGAATCAAACTGCGGGCCTCAATTTTCGAAATCTACAGATTGAAAAACATGGAATCCCAAAAATGTTTGTATGTGTGAATGTCCGTACGTACAAATCATCCGATCGTCCTGAAATTTCGCACACAGGTCAGTCGTGCAAAGATGTAGCTCGAGTTCGTTGTTCAACAATATCCGTTTTTATTTCCCTAGTAACCGCTGCAAAGGTTTCTTCTATAAGTTTCATATAACTTTTTTGAAATGCACATTGGGGTTCGGATACACACTAAGATCAACGAGAATCAACGAGATATTTTTTGCATAGCAACCGTTATTAATATATATCCTCTGTATCCGTTGCTATGAGAAAGGAAAAGTCAGTTTAAAGTTTATTTATTGATGGAGAACGCCGCGGAAACTTCGTTTCTTCTTAGCAACCACTGTTTACATTCCTAGCAATCGTTGCTAAAGGTATAAAATATCGAGTTGAAGTTCATTTACAGTACTCATGAAGTCGCACGACACAGTATCTTTATATTTTCCATAGCAATAGTTGTTGATGTCACTAGCAACCGTCGCTAGATAGTTTGAAAAATCAATAATAGGTCCACTTTTCGGTGGCAGAAAACGCAGAATTCTCATTCCTACATATCAACCGTTTTTCACACAAAGCCTCTTTAAGTAAGCATACTGTTAATGCAGTTAGCAGCGAGTTTTTACGATAATATTGTAATAGCCAAACCGACCGTTATTTAGAGGAGACGGATGAACAAAATGCCTCTATAATGTGGAAATGTTTGGTTGCGGAGCGTCACGATTCGGGAGTTTCTATTATAGACAATAACTCATTCGAAGGGATCGCTTCTTTGTGCTATTAAACCATTAATCATTACTGGTTACGTGAAAGTATTTCCGACTCGCTTGTTGTAGCTTGAGAGCGCACAGACTGCTCGTTTAACATGTATGTCTATTAGCAATCGTCTAAATATTATTTATTCGCTTGTCACTCCTGTGTGACTCTAGAATACCATTGTCATAGAAAAGAAAAATCAACGCATAGGAAGGCATCGCTTCCTTGCTCATTACAGTTCATATTTTACGAAATATTGATTTCTAATCACTTGCTTCTGGTCGAGCGCCCGCTGACTGCTAGTCAGCTTATACGCGCTGTTAAGAAAATTTCCTATGACCGTTTCTAGCTAAATTAACGCTGCACAGTTACCGTGTGCAACTCGCACTTATAATATACACATCCCCGCACGAGCGCCTGCTGAGGCCAATAAGAGATTAATATTATGGCAGTCATCCATACCTTACAATGTTGGGCAGCAGCAAGATATTGCAAGCTGTCTCCGTGATTTCTGTGCACTACGTGCGAATTCCCGTCCGTCGTATGGATGCGTCTTATTCAGCGCATTCCTACATATTTATGGCCCTGACACATCTGAATAATCCTAACGTTGTTTCTCGGCACAACTTAGGTAGCCCGTGGCAAAAGGCCACAGCGCGAATCCGCAATACGTCGTAAATTGTGTTTGTGCGCAAAGAACTTTTAAAAAATTGGGCGGGGCAAGGCTGGACCACAACAATATAGCCCTTTTAAAAATGAGACTTTTTCGCTGAACTCGAGAAATTGATTAGCAAACACAAGAAAATGCGCTTCGACGCGCCAAGACTGGTGCCTGAAGGCGTGGAGGAGCGTGGCGCTAAAGTTGCTAGAGAAATGAAATCTAGAATCCAAAAATGATGGTGTTTTATGGAATTTGTTTTTGAGTATTTATATGCATATATTGACATAACTTAATTGTACTACATGAAATTCAATAGTAACCAGCAAGGACGGGGGCTGGTGAGCGAAGCGAGTAGAGAAATTACCGCCTTGATTCTATTCTTTCATGTAAACGTGATTCTTTCGTAGACATAAAAATATTGAATTATTAATAAGGGGTTGGCGAGCGAAGTGAGAGTTATCGCCCTAGTACAAATAGATACAATCATAATGAAAACATTCGCAACAGAGAGAATGAAAATCAGTGGTGTATACGGAATCAAGCAGAGATCTAGAGAATAAATATGTACAAGAATATGATTATTAAGAAGAATACGGAATCATACTTTATTATGTAGGTAAAACATCATTCACATTTTTCATAACTAGTACAATTAATAATCTTTATAATTATTATCATCTATATCTCTTGAAACTAGCATGGGATTACATACGGACTTGGAATTTGCCAGCTTTTGTCACATACTTGACACCCTTGAAAGGTTTATATTTTTCACCGTACATATCCAATCGATTAACTTTTAATCCTGAGACAGCCAACTGATGAATTGTGAAACGGACCTGAGAACAATCAATAGCTTTATGAATTAATTGATTTCTGAAAATCTCATTTATAAAAACATATTACTGGATTAAGGTAGATTCTATATTCATATGTTCATCACTTCCAGTGAAAAAGATCATGTTCGCTCTATTACCTATTAGGGGCTGGCGAAATCTGGCCTAAAATAATAAGAACTTCCGAAAACATGTTAAGTTATGCAACCGTTAGGAATCGCTTCCTTTCTACCAATACATAACTAATATTTAGAGAAAAAATCCTGAAGAGTTGAAAAAAATTATTGGAAAAGCCAGGAAATTGGAGGACTCAATTTTTTTAAAATTTCATCAAATAACTTAATCCGTGACCTTTTACAAATACATGTTATGGGGAAAGTTGGGAAAAAATATTTTTGATAATATTTTCTATTGAATGAACCCGACTGAGTTATGATTGGTGCAGTGCGATAGCAACAATATGTCTATTTTTGAGTGAGAAACGGAAAAATTTCTCACAAAGATGATATGTTTGTTATCTATTAACCCATTAAGGCCCATGGCCAGACCAGCGGAGATACCATAAAACTAATTATTGGATCGCGTGCTTTTTTGAAAAAAAATACCCGTATTTTTTCTTTTTTCATTTCCATTGTTTAAACAATAATTATTTGAACAAATTGCACCCAAAGTCGTAAATTCGAAAAACTAATTGTGCCAATCGATTCTAGAGAGAAAAACAAGAAAAAAATATGAAATACATTTTTTTGATTTGAGGCTTATTTTTTTGGCAATCGCGTCATAAACAATTGGAATCCAGTAAAACCGACAAAAAGTGGCTTCGGCCCATGCCTACGCTATCACCATGGGATGGAAACTGATTGCGGGATCGCGTGCTTTTTTGAAATAAAAAATACCCCTATCTTTTCTTTTTTCAAAATTCAAAATTTGTTTGAATAATTATTGTTTAAACATTGAATTTTGAGAAAAGAAAAATTACGGGTATTTTTTTTCAAAAAAGCACGCGATCCAATAATTAGTTTTATGGTATCTCCGCTGGTCTGGCCATGGGCCTTAATGGGTTAATATCCCTCTGGATTTTCGCGTCGATTCACCTGGATTCTAGGTCCTTTTACAGGATGTACGGGTCAAATTACTTGGATTTCTAGAGCCATCCACATGGTCGTCCTGGTATTACTCCAACCAATAGCGGACATTCCGACTAGTTGCAAACCGACCATGCCATCACATGTAGGGTAGTCCCAGGATATATCTTGATATGATTCTTACTCAATTATAAAAATTATTACTTAGTTGGAAACATCTGAATGCAAAACAAGAACTTTTTCTAGTTTTTTCCTTATACAATTGAAACTATCACAGTAATCGTGTTGTGCAACGGGGTGCTTCTCGAGCTCGTGACCGCTTCGGCGGGCACCCCGAAGCTATTCGATTCGCGGCCGCTTCGTCGCGGGGTTGTGGCCCGCTCTCGCGTAGCTCACCGAACCAGACAGGTACAGCCCACGAGCACGTTCCGAGTTGGAGGCCGATGTCGGCCCCTGATTACCCGTGGGTGTAACCCACGGGCGGGAACTGCTCGGGGAAGCTCTGCCGGCGCGGGCGGTCACGCGGAACGGGCGGGAGTCGAAGGGGAATGGGGGGTCGGCTTCCGCCGCGCGCGCGTCCCTCGTTGCGGCTCACGCCGATTGTTGGGGCCCGCGAGTTTCCTCGCGTGCAATGGCCCTTGCTGCGCTGGTACGCTGACGGGAGGGATCTCGGGGGCGCGGGGCGTTCAGTTGGCCCGAAGAGCAGAGGGCTTTTCGGGCGCGCGGAGAGAGGGGGGGTCGTTCGGAGGTGCGAGGTCGGGGTTGAAATAATGAGGCGATACGCGAGGGATTTGACGTTAATCCTCTTTATTGAGGAAGCAAAAATACAAGTGCGCCGGCGAGCCGGTGCTCGTCGGCGACTAAGACGCGTGATCACGCAGAGGGCCGCCCGATCGTCGGGATCGGGTATTCGCTCGCTCGCGGTTATTACAATTAGCGACTTACTCGTGTCGTGTCGGTTCGCTGTCGCTGTCGCTGGGCTCGTACACCGGCGGCTCGCTTCTCGGAAGCAAGCTAGCGCGTCTCGCCGCGTGGTCGACCGCTCGGCTCTTCGGGGAGAGCGGGTACGCTGCTGCTCCTCCGCACGGCTCGGTGGCGGAGGCTCGAGGACGTCTCCTCGGGTGGGCGCAGCGGGGCGGGTGTGGTGCTGGCTCGTCGTGCACTCACACGCACACGCACTCGCACTCGGGGGTCGGCGACACGGGGGAACGGCGCGAGATCGATGATCGATCGCGGTGGTCGATAGCGGGGCCGGCGACTTAATGAGCCGTCGCGCGCTCGTCCCGCGGCTCGCGCTTGCGGCGCGTGCCGGCCGCCGTCCCTCCTCCCCTCCCTTCCTCCCCTGGCGGCCCCTCACGTGTCTCGCGCGGGGGTTGCCGCGAACGCGGCGCGCGTTCCGATCGCGCAATAACGAGTGTCCGCTGACACTCGTTACAGTTGTTATAATGGGACGAATTCTAGGGTATAAAAATACGATACGAGTTAGATTTGTTACAACCTGATCGAATGATTAGACAAGAAGAAAAGTCGGAAAAATCGGGAAACTCTTTAAAAAAAATATATCAACCTAGTCATTTTTTCAGTTGTAGAGTTGGCCTTTCGCATGAAAGTAGTTAGTCACGTGTACTTAATGAGGGCGCAAACTAGGCGCTGTGAACTTAGTTTCCGCTTCATTGTCATTTCAATTCTTCTATCGTCAAAATTGACCCGATTTTAATTTTGAAAACGTAATTTTGAAAATGAATGAGTTGTGGATTCCTTAAAAAACGCTAAATTTCCAGGTTTCTCCGATTTTTTTTCTTTTCTATCCATTCGATCAGGTTGTCACATATCTAACTCAGTTCGCATTTTCATACCTTACATTTCTTCCCATTCTAGCAATACAATTGTTCTGATGGCTCTAAATATATAAGCAAAAACTTAAAAAAAGTTTTCTTTTGGACTGAAGTTTTTATAACTAAGTAATAAATCTTAGAATCGCGTAGCAATCATATCGGGATATTTCCTGAGACTGCCATACATGTGATGGCATCGTTGATTATCTATTTGTCGGAATGTCGGAAAACCACTTTTTTATGGTTCTTTTTATTGGCTCTACATATTTACCTGGATTTCCAAGTATTTTCACTTAGATTTCCAAACAAATTCACTTAAATTCCTCGGTCCTTCAACTTGGATTTCCAGGTACAACCACATCGAATTCCAGGCTTTCAGACACACCCCCGTATAAGTATATGTACATACGCTAGCGGCGTGATTAACACGTCTTACCTCTATGTCAGTAAACTATGCATGGGTGGAGGAGCAAAGCCGCGCGTTTTAAATGATTAAATGCCTTCTAGCATCTAACCCAGTCCTGAGCCGACGTTCGTATGAGCATCAGTTCGTGATCCAGACCGATGTTAGCGACACTGGGGTGGGGGCAGTTATCTACCAGATCATAGATGGTGAGAAACGACCGTTGGAATTCGCTAGCAGAGTTTTGTCATCTGCGGAGCGATACTACAGCCTAATAGAACGAGAGTGCCTAACGGTAGTGTGGGCCATCAGGAAGTTCAGGAATGTACGTGGAAGGATACCGGCTGAAAGTCGTGAACGACCATCACAGCCTAAAATACCTGCAGACCCACAAACACACCGCCGGACGCCCGATACGCTGGTCCTTGGAGCTGCAAGATCATGAGTTCCAAGTCGAGTACCGAAAAGGGTCCGAAAACGTCGTCTCCGATGCTTTGTCTCGCATGTACGAGCTTGATGACGAGGTGACGGTAGCGGCGATTGACATGCTCGAAACGACTGACCTATGGCGTCAAGACAGATTTAAACGGATCATGAAGTGGCCCGAGAAATTACCCTTTTACAAGATCGAGGGGAAGAAACTATATAACTACAGCGCGATCCACCCCTTCGATGACATCATCGAGGATGTACCAGCTCGTTCTGCCTGAAGAGAAACGGCCAGCAGCCCTGATGGAGTATCACAACAAACCCACTGCAGGACACTTTGGGAGATATAAAACCTTCCAGAGGCTAGCGCAGTATTATTTTTGGCCGACGATGAACAAGGACAGCAAAAAATATGTCCAGAATTTTGATGTCTGCCAACAAATGAAGATAGAGCAGCAAGCGTCTGCCGGACTCATGAGCACGAGAAAAAGGCTCAGGCCATGGCATATAGTCGCCGCAGACCTCATGGGACCATTCTCAAAGAGCGCGCACGGATTCGAGTAAGTGTTAATATTCATTGACATTTTCACAAGGTTCATCGAGTGCGTATCGCTACGGAAGGCCAACGTCAAATCAGAGCTTAATGCGCTAAAGAAAAACGTTATGCTGCGCTGGGGAGGTGCCGTAGTGTTTGTAAGCGATTATGGCATGCCCTATAAAAATAAAGTAGTTGACTTGTACCTGGAATCCGCCGGGATAAAACATTATCTGACGCCGACCTACCATCCTCAGGTGAATTCGGTAGAATGAGTCAACCGAACCTTTGAGACGTCGCTGAAGTGCTACATTGAGGAACACAAGCGTTGGGACAAAAACCTGGATAAGCTGACGTACCCATATAACAATGCTACCAACAAGGCCACCCAAGCGTCGCCGGCGTTTCTCATCTTCGAACGCAATTCTACCCCGCCCGCGAGCCTCCGCCGAGGAAGACCTGGCGGCTGACATCAAAAAGGGAGAATCGGAAAGAGTGGAATATAACAAGCGCCTGTCGGCCCTGGGGGGAAGCGAAAGACATCGCAGCATTTCAAACGCGCAACAACGCGCCGTATAACAACGCAAAACACCGCGACGTACAATTCGCTGAAGGAGATAAGACCCTCAAGGCGAATCACGTGTTATCATCCGCAGCAACGGGATTTACTGCGAAATTGGCGCCAAATTTCAATCGCGATTATACTGTCATTGAACAGGTCGGATCATACACTTACCGACTGCGGGCCGCATCTGGAATGGACGACGTATTAACACACGTCAGGTTCTTGAAACTACAGAGGGGCGAGGCATCGGAGCCCGAAGACCTAACACGAGAAGCTGACGATGGAGCCCCTGATCAAGGCCCCGACGCCGGCACAATCGTAGAACCTCAGGCTCCGAATGAACAGCGTAATCATCCTAGAAAGACACGTATAGTCGCGACGAAGTTTTGTGGCCCCGATTCACCACCTGTATCCCCGAAACACGATTCTGAGAACTTGCCCAGAATCAGCGCCGGGCGAGATTGCACTCTCTCGTGTCCCCTTTAGTATTAATAATAATAATCATTATTAATGGGCATGAGCCAGTGACATTGTGGTGGTGAATCGTTAAAGCAGAAAAGCCCCGTAAAAAAGTAAATTCACGCGTTCGCGAGCAAAAGAAAAGAAGAAATTTTGACCCGACCACGCGGTCAAGCGAAACACGCCAAGCGACGCGGCGTCCGAGCGGAAATTTTTGGAGTCGGCAACAAACGAGCCACGGATTTTTCCACGTAAGCGACGTGGGCCGTGAATAATGACCATGCGAGGACACGCAGCATAAACGGAACGCCGGCAAGAGTTTCCTCGTTCGAACGCCGTCATCACAACACGGCGCGGCAGCGAGCGGCGTATGTATAGATATACCGCCGGGCCACGCGCGTGCCGTGGAACTCGGCAAGGGCGCGCGCGCGTAAACACAGCGCAGCAGCAAGCGGCCGAATATATAGATATACCGTCGGGTCGCGCGCGCTCCTCGAGAGTCGGTAAAGGCGTGCACTCGCACACGCGGAGCCCGGCGGCGCAGCGACGCGCAACCAGCGCAGCGGTGCTCAACTAGTACAGTGGTACCCAACCTGTACAGTGGTGCTCAACCGGCACAGGGGTGCTCAACCCGCACGGTTTGAGGAAATCAGCTGTTCGATACAGGATCGAAGCACACAGCGTGCACAGGCATACGGAGCCTAAATAACATTTCGTTTCCGAATATAATAATTAATTCAGCGACCCGCACTGGCGCGGCAAGATATACTAAGCCCCTTTTTCGCCGATATCGTTCAGTTAATTATTTACAATTCGAAAAAATTGTCGAACGGGAAATAATATTAAGAATATATTTTTTGTTGAAATGTTAATCATTTAAAGGTATTGAGGCACACACTCAATACGAGTTGCGCGTGTGAGTAAGACAATTTTTTTTAACACTATTTTTTCAAGTTTTCAGAAATTTCACATTTTTTTCAAAATAAGTATGGAAAAGTTGTCGGCACTATAGAGTTGGAAAATTATCAAAAAGTTGAGAATTTTCGGATGACAACAAGGAATCGCCTGGTGTTATTCTAACAAATTTGCATACAATTAAAATAAATTCAGTGACATTGCAAAACTATACATACGAAAAATTAAAAATTTTTTTTTCTCAAGTAAAGTTAAACAAGCAAAATTTTTCCGCTCGAGCCAAGTAACCTCAATCAAGCTGAGATTTCTTGAGAACGTTGAGAACTCAAGCAAGAGAATTTCGGAACCGACTCACGTACGCTTGTTATTGAACTCAGGCGTACGTACAGCAGACGCTCGATATGTTTGACGTACAGCGGCCAAAAGTACAGAAAGTAACCACAAGGGAAAACGAAGCGCCGAAACGCAATGTCAATATTCAGGACACGTTCGCGATCAACTACTTCGACGCGTCCGGAGAATCGCAAGCGAAGGCGACGACACGGGCGGTATCGACGAACACTGTGAGTGCGCCGGCATCGACGGATACGCCAACAGCAGCACGACAAGAAAACGTCAGCGACCCGACGTTACGCCCGGCCTGGGAGGGGGGAGATCCCAACGCGTACGCATACGGTTGGCCTTTAGACTCGCGGCGGACGTTCGCAAACGGCATGGTCGTGGACGTCGGCTGGACGGTTCGCGCGTGGAAGCTGCGATTCTCGGGCGAGCTAAATGAGATGAACCTCGAGGAGTTTATCCAACGCGTCGAAGAGTGTAATGGGTCGGCGAACCTCAGCGACACCGAGTTGCTCAACGGGTTGACATAGCTGTTGTCGGGCGTAGCGCTACAGTGAGCGCGTCGTACGAGGCACAAATGGCGTACGTGGCCAGATTTCTGCGACTCGGCGAGACTGTGCTACGGAATCGATCAACGCTTCCAGCACAGACTTGTGCGCGAGGCAGAACGTCGCACGCAAGGCCCCGGAGAGCCAGCGCGCGATTATATCTTTTGGCTGCTGACAATTCTAGCCAAATTGAATCCGCAGTGGCCGCCGGCACAGCAGTTAGACCTGCTGTACCGGAACCTGTTGCCGTCGCTACAGAGACTCGTACCACGGGAAAAGATCGTGAATGTCGACTCTCTGTTATTAGAAGCACGCCGCGCAGAATATCTGCTGGACGCGGAACGGACTTACAGGCCGCCACCTTCGCCAGACCAATGCTTGCTGCCCGAGGCTGCGTACAAGCCCGCAGCCAAAGCGCAAAGCTCAAGCGCTATGACGAGGCCAGAGCGAAAACAGAAAATTACGGCCGTCGAAACGCCACGTGGCTTGTCGGGTGAAAAGATCACGCGTCTCGTGACGCAGGCTGTGCAACAGCAGCTGAAGACTTTCAAGGTCGCACACGAGAGTGAGACCAAGAACAGCAGCACGCCGTCGCCGCCGGCGAATGCGCACCCGCCAAAAGCGAACGGGAACGCGCAGAATGCCAGCGCACGAAACGGCCAACCGAGGAAGCCGAACAGAAAGAGTAACGGTGAGCGTTTAGTGCTCATGAAGCCCCTCTTAGGCCCGGACCGACGGAATGCGGACAAAGAGCCAGGCCCGCGACAAGACTGCACATGCTGGAGCTGTGCGTGGCCGGGGTATTATACAAGGACCTGTCCGGAATGCAAATTGCATTACGTGCCTGTAGTATATGCGGAATAGCAGATAATAACAGAAGTAGGGAAGAAGCGTAAACAGCGAGTAATGCTAACCCGAGGGCTATCGGGTCAGTCTCGCACCAGCAGCCGGCAGCAACGGCTCGGCTGTTCCTACCTGTATCCTATCATTGTATTCTGAATTCATAATAAAGCTTATGTATATACTTTGATGTGCTGCTGTTCGTTCTCTCTATGCTGAATACATCACAATGGTGACGAGGATGGTTCAAACTTAAACGAATCTCACGGAGGTGCGGAATTAGAAGTATCTAACTATTTAAAAGTGATAAGAAGCGCAGCAAGAACAATTTACAGTATATGGCAGGAAAAGACACATTATCATGGGTTCAAACTTTGAATAAAAAACAAATAATAAAAGAACTCAAAGATAGAGGATTAAACATAGATGAAAGTGAACTATTCGAAACTTTGAGAGAACAGTTAAGGAGTATAATAAAAGAGGAAAAAGTAGGACGACAGAAGCAGGAAAGTAAGTACGGTGCGGGAACAGGAGGGCAAGCAGGCGTCTCATTGGAAGATTTGACTGTAAACAGTGCGGATACAAGCAAAGTGATGACCGAAAACAATCAAGAATCTGATTCCGACAACGGCGATTACGAAATGGGAGACGATATGAAACTCAATTTTAGGCTTCAAGGCGGCGATTAGGAAACTTTCGTAGAGCAGCTAGAGCAGTGGTTTATTGCAAAAGGTACTAAGGACGAGAAAAAAGCTCATTTTAAAAATTGCAATTTAGTAGAGACCGAACAAAGATTAAAAACATACGACAACAGTATTTTGAAGCCTGTGGGCAAATTTGTGAATGTAACCGTTGATTTTCAAAATAAAAGGAGAGTTCTGGAATGTTTTGTTTTGCCAGGTTCAGGCCCCGCGCTAATAGGCAGGCAATGGTTAGTCGCGTTCGAATGTTGGCCTTTGAAATTTGAAAATGAAAGATAAAATGACTTGAACAAATTGGAAAAAAAAATCTGTAATCTTATTTGATTAAAAAGTTTGAGACGCTTTTTAGTGATTCTCCTGGTTTGTACAATAAAAGCAAAACAAAAATCTATCTAAAAGAGAATGCACGGTCAATCGCATTGAAATGTAGAAACGTCGCTCACGCGGTAAGACCATTGGTCGAAAAAGAAATCGACAGACTAGTCGGACTAGGACATTTAAAACCAGTAGAAATAAGCGAATGGGCAACTCCAATCGTCCCGGTTTTCAAAAGTAATGAAAATATACGCATTTGCGGCGATTTCAAAATGACTATAAATCCATACGTAATTATAGATCAATATCCGTTGCGTTAGACGCTTAATAGTACCAAGAGTACAAAAAGCGTCGTTAAATAACTAAATAAAAAAAAAAAAATATCCGTTGCACACAATAGATGACATTTTCGCGAAGCTGCAAGGGGGTACATCTTTTTCAGAATTAGATTTACAACATGCTTATATGCAGTTTGCAGTAGATGAAAGTTGTACGGACGTATTGACAATAGTCACTCATAAGGGTTTATTCAAGTACACCAAAATACCGGAAGGCGTCTCGCCGGCACCGGTGGATGTGCAGAAAAAAATGGACGAATGCTTGAGAGGTTTAAATGGTACTATAACTTATATGGATAATATTTATGTGACCGGTTTTTCCGAAAAAGAGCACTTAGAAAACTTAGAAAAAGTTTGCGAAAGATTACAAAATTGCGGATTAAGAGTTAACAAAGCAAAATGCAAGTTCATGCAAGACAAGCTCGAAGTTTTGGGTTTTGTTATAGATAAAAACGGATTGCACAAAGCAAAATCCAGTGTAGAAGCCATGATAAAAGCACCGCAGCCAAAAACTCACCAGGAGTTAGCATCGTTCTTGGGGTTAATAAACTTTTATGCTCGGTTTTTGGAAAAGCGATCGGACAACCTTATACCTTTGTATGACTTACTGAACGAAGAAAAATTTGAGTGGAACAATCGATGTACACTAGCGTTTGAATGGGTAAAAAAGGAATTAATTTCACCGAGAGTTCTAGTGAATTACGATTATAAACAAAAAATTGTATTAGCATGTGACGCTTCTGACTACGGGTTATCGGCGATTCTATCACATCGTTACAAAGATGGTACGGAAAAACCAATTGCGTATGCATCGAAAAAGATTGCCAAAAATGAGTTGAGTAGAAAGATATTGGACAAAGAAGCAATGGCTATAATTTTTGGATTTAAAAGGTTCTATCAGTTCATTTTTGGTAAAGAAATAATTTTAAAAACGGATAACAAGGCATTAGGATTAATACTGGGACCGCGTAAGGGCATTCCATTAACAGCTGATAACCGTTTCCAAAGATGGGCGTATTACCTATCGGGATTTCGATATACCATAGAGCACATCAAGTCGGAAGCTAATGCAAATTGCGACGCGCTTTCAAGACTCCCGATAGATAGCAAAGATGAGTTGATTGATACAGAATTTTCCCACGTACATTTTTTTGAGAACGGAGTGTCAACCTGTGATTATAAAACGCTCGAGATAGAGAGTAAAAAAGACGATTTAATCAGCAGTGTAATAAAACACGTATTAGTTACCTGGCCAAACAATGCGAAAGATATGTCTAGTGATCAGAAACGCTTTTATGAAAAAAGGCTCGAATTAACCGTGGAAAAGGGTTGTTTATTCTGGGGTTTACGAGCAGTAATTCCTGTAAGCATGAGACCGTTATTATTAAATGAACTCCATGCAACGCATTTGGGAATAGTAAAAATCAAAATGTTCGCGCGCTCGTACGTTTGGTGGCCAAACATAGATAAAGATATAAAGACTTTAGTTAATTCATGTAAAATATGTTTAACGAAACGAAAAAAACTACCGCATACGCCGCTAACGACATGGCCATGGCCGACGAAAACGTGGAGCCGCGTACACTGTGATTTTGCTGGACCTTTTTACGGTAAAATATTTCTCAAAATGGCCCGAAATTATAGATTTCAATAAAGATACAAGAGCCTGTAAACTTATTTCGGAGTTCAAAAGCCTTTTCGCCAGATACGGGTAACCACTACATTGTGTGACGGACGGGGGTCCACAATTCCGTAGTAACGATTTCCACAATTTCCTAATCAAAAACGGAGTTAAGCACACCTTATCGCCTCCATACCACCCAGCAACCAACGAGGCTGCAGAAAATTTTGTAGAAACGTTCAAAGATAAAGTGGCTAAAATCGTAAAAGGGGGAGAGTTGCTAGAGGATGCGGTAAAAATGTTTTTATTTGACTACAGAAGCATTGAACATTGCACAACGCGTCGTAGCCCGGCTTATCTTATGTACGCTAGAGAGTTGCGAACGCGATTTGATTTACTCCGACCCAATGTCACAGAAACTGTGGAAACGAAGCAAAGAGCGCAAATAGTGGCCAGACCCGGTAATCGTAATGTAGAGCTAAACGCTGGCGACGAAGTCATGATTGACAACTTTGGAGCAAGAGGTGAAAAAGGATGAATGGAACGATTGTAAGGCAAGCGTCGCCATCCACGTACATTGTTAAAAACGAGGAGGGTGTTCCCCACAAGCGCCATGTAGATCAAACTGTAAAAAGCGGAACCAAAATGTTTGGCTTGCGTCGTTCTCCCCACTTAATTAAAACTACGAAATAAAAGAGGAGGGAGAGTTGTAGTATATGCGAAATAGCAGATAATAACAGAAGTAGGGAAGAAGCGTAAACAGCGAGTAATGCTAACCCGAGGGCTATCGGGTCAGTCTCGCACCAGCAGCCGGCAGCAACGGCTCGGCTGTTCCTACCTGTATCCTATCATTGTATCCTGAATTCATAATAAAGCTTA
The DNA here is from genome assembly GCA_020882685.1 of Aphelinus atriplicis. Classification (NCBI taxonomy): domain Eukaryota; kingdom Metazoa; phylum Arthropoda; class Insecta; order Hymenoptera; family Aphelinidae; genus Aphelinus; species Aphelinus atriplicis. The sequence continues at coordinate 3,089,506 of JAJGQD010000006.1, forward strand.
TGTATATACTTTGATGTGCTGCTGTTCGTTCTCTCTATGCTGAATACATCACAGTGCCGGCCCCAAAAGAATAAGGGGTCGAGTAAGTGAGGTCACACTCGATACTCCCGCCACCCCTCAGACCTCCGAGGAGCCAATGTACCCTCCGGGCACCATAGTTGGCCCGCTGCTCTTCACGGACACGCCGGAAGGAGCACTCCACGCTGACGATTTGACTCGGCCAATCAGCCCCTGCGGGCGATATTGGATCCCGAACGTCGACGTGGGAGTGTATCGCATCCGAGGCCTTGACGACTCGGGGGTGACGCGCACCGTAATGGGACCGCTCGGGTTACAGATTGCGACGGAAATCGGCGCGAAAATTTTTCCATACGATGGACCAGGCGCGAGACTAGCCTCGGGCGCTCCCGCCCGAATCCTTGCTCAAGTCGCGCTCCCGGTGAGGATTGGCATTGTAGTGCACGACATGCCAATCATCATCCTGGAGCACTGCGACTACGACATCCTGTTGGGCTCGGATTACAGGCAGTTGTTTAACGCGCAAATCGATCCGTGGAATCACACGTTGACCGTCGTAGGCGACCCGAATTCCATCCCGCTGGAACTCGCCGCCCTGAACACCGGCAACCAGCTGGCGTCGATTGGCTGGCTGATCTCTCGGAGATCCAAGACCGGGCGCTGGCGAACCTGATTGGGAAGTATCGTGTGGTGAATGGTCCACGGATCGGTTGCACAGACCTGATCGAGCATAATATCGAGCTCACGTCGTGCAAGCCGATCAAACAAAAGTTCTACCCGGTCTCGAAGAAAGTCAAAGAGGAAATGCACAAACAGGTGCGTGACCTCTTCAACGAAGGCATTGTAGAGCCTTCGAACAGCGGCTGGGTAAGCCCTATCTTGATGGTGCGTAAAGCCACCGGCGAGTTCCGCATGTGCGTAGACTATTGCAAGCTGAACTCTGTAACGCGGACGAGCGCTTACCCCTTGCCACGCATGGATGCGATCCTGCGAAAGCTGCGTGGGGCCCGCTACATTAGCACCATCGATCTGAAAATGGCTTACCACCAGATCAAGATGGCCGCTGGGGCAAAGCCGATGACGGCGTTCACTGTGCCAGGTATGGGGCTCTTCCAGTTCACCAGATTACCATATGGGGTATCTGGTGGCCCGGCCACATTCTGGAGGAGCTGATCGATGGTCTCATAGGGCCTGAGTTAGAGCCCTATGCGTTCGCATACCTCGACGACGCGATCATATGCACGGAGACCTTCGAGGAGCATCTGGAATGGCTCGAGCATATCTTAAAGAAGATATTGGGAGCAGGCCTGGTAATCAACTGGGAGAAGAGCCACTTCTGTAAGTCAGAAGTGAAGTACCTCGGCGTGCTGGTTAACCGTGACGGATTTAGACCGGATCCAGAGAAGATTCGGCTGATCATGGAGTATCCGGCGCCCCAGAGACGGAAGGCGCTGCAGAGGTTTCTAGGAATGGCTATGTGGTACCGCAAGTTTCTAGATAACTTTGCGACCATCGCCGAACCTCTGACGCGCCTGACATCAAAGAATGTACCGTACGTATGGGGGGAGGAACAAGAGAGAGCCTTCGGCATCCTCAAGAGCATGCGGGCGACAGCATCAGTACTGCACCGGCCCTCATACGCAAAAAAAAGGGTAGATTTTGAAAAATTCAAGAAATATTCTATCGATCGATGTGAACTAAAATATGAAAAACAGCGTGCTATACCTTGGAAATTCACTTACAAGACCCTGAAAGTATTTTTGAAAAATGTTAATAATTACTCTTGTAAAGTGTAAATGAAAAAAAAACTAACTCTGCAACGAATAGACACATCAACTTCGAACTTGACTGGAAATTTAGATAAATATTCAGAGATTCGCAAAACAGTTCTGAGAAACAGAAATATTAATTTACTTAGCAAAAAAGCAAGAAATAGTGAAAAATCTCGAATAGGGGAATCGAAGGAAGAAAAACTTTTGTCTGTGAGCCAGGCTATAAAGGCTCATCAGCAGCTTGTCATAAACACTCCGTCCCGACCAAGACTGCACTTCGGAACATGTGGGATGGAGTAAAGGGACCCACGCACTGTTGGTGTCAAGCCTAAATCCAAGATCCTACCTCTTCTTTGCTCGGTTTAGGCCTGACCTCAGTAGTGCGCGGGCCCCTTTACTCCGTCCCACATGTTCCGAAGTGCAGCCCCGACGAGGAGTTTTTATGGCGAGCTACTGACGAGCCCTTATAGCCTGGCTCACAGACAAAAGAGTTTTTCTTCCTACCATTTCCCTATCCATCATTTTTCACGATAATTTAATAAGTAAATTGATATTTTTGTTTCTCAGTACTGGTTTGCGAATCTCCGAATATTTATTTAAATTTCCAGTCAAGTTCGAAGTTGATGTGTCTATTCGTTGCAGAGTTAGTTTTTTTTTCATTTACACTTTACAAGAGTAATTATTAACATTTTTCAAAAATACTTTCAGGGTCTTGTAAGTGAATTTCCAAGGTATAGCACGCTGTTTTTCATATTTTAGTTCACATCGATCGATAGAATATTTCTTGAATTTTTCAAAATCTAACCATTTTTTTGCTCTCTCAAATCACTTTATTCCGAATAAAAAAATCAATTCTGTAGCACGGGACTATTTAATATCTATTTTATAGATGTTTAGCTTTCATCTCGTTTTCGAATCATCAAAAAATATGGCCTCCTTCAAAAGTTATAAGCACGAGTCGCCGATTTTACCGGTTCTGCCTATAGTGCGCCGTGCTCACGCAAACGATTGATGGTGTGAAACGACCCCTTGAGTTTGCAAGCCGCATTCTAAGTTCGGCGGAACGCAACTATACGACTACCGAGCGTGAATGTCTCGCCGTCGTGTGAATATCCATAAATAATACCCCAGAAAGTGAAGTTCAACATTTTCTTGTTGATATTATAAAAGTTGTGTGAAATTCATCTTCTGCTTTGTGTGTTGTGAAGTGTGTGTGACGAGCATCTCATGAATTATTTTCTTGAATTTAATCATTTTGAAGTATTTCTAGTAAATGCAATTCATGACATTCCTACATCATAAGAAGTTTCTTACGAATTTAAAAACAATAGAGATAATATATTGACCATCAACGCTTATAACTACTGCCTATTAGGTAGCGTCCAGTATTAGAAATGGTCGATCTATGTAATTAAAATTGTTAATTCAGAATGTGTAGATTGTTAATGTTAGAAAGTGAGTTTCATCAGTGAGTAGTTGTAATAATACCACAGACAAGTTTTCGCAAAATTTGGAAGAGTTGGCGATGCAACAATCCCTTGAATAGTCATTTCAGCCTATTTTCATGCTTATTTAAAATAATATATTAATTTTCCGAGAGAATTCAGAGCCCAGGCTCATTTTTTCACTATATAGGCTGTATGTGGCACGAAATGAGGAAACTTTTAGTACCCAAGGGGAGGGGCCCTTGACGAACGAACTCCAAAGGTACAAAAAAAGGGTTCATTCAGTAATATAGAGTACTTTATGTGCTCCAACGAACTTGGAGATAATTTTACGGTGAAATTCAGGTGATTTGCAGACAAAAATGTCTAGTTAATTTCTTGTCTCAGAGGTCATTTTCGGGGTGTGAACTAAGGTTAAAAATGCCTCTAAAACTGCAAAAACAGTAAAATCAGCAACTTTGCCTGTCTACTAAACAGGTTTAGAGTGCTCTGAAAATTTGAAAAAATTCAGGGGATATCATATGATGCCCGAAAACGTAGAAAAAATTTTGAGTCTAATCAAATTTTTCGTTGTTTGATTCCACAGAAAATTAACCATATCTACATTATAATGAGATCGATCCGTAAAATTTTTCTGATCCACTTATATTGCTCTCGGAAAGGATGATGAGACGAAATTTCGAAAATCGAATTTAACAGATCGTTAGAAGAGCACGAGCGTTCTCATGATTCATGTCGAAAAATGTCAAAATATTGATGCGTGGGTGTATTTTTTGTGAACGAGAACGACGTGGAGCCAGAAAAAAATTTCAAAATGATGAAAAATCGCGATTATACAGTTCGGAGGTATCCTCATTATAATGGATCGAAAGGTGGAATCGGCGACTACATTTTCATGGAATAAATTTCGGCTGATTTTCCAAAAATGTGTTTCGGCAGATTGATAGAGGAGCTGAGACACTTTTATAATTCGAGTCGAAAAATTTGAAAATTTCTATGTATGGACGTATTCTTTGTCAACGAAAATGTCGTGGTGCCAGAAAAATGTTCATCAATTGAGCCTGACCAATCGATAGGTAAAATTGGAAGAGCTTTCACATTCCTTGATTGAGATTTTGTGAGAATGATGCGGTAGTGTGAAATATGATTTAAGAACAACTATTACACGATGTCGTGCTTGAATGAAAAAGTATATTATGCAACCAGTGCGTGAAATTTTTAACACGCGTGTGGACGGGTCCACGAGTGGCCGGCGACGAGTATTATACGTTCCTACAAGTGATTGAAAATGAACGCACCAGTTGGATAATATATTTTATGTTACGAGTGCTCGTGGAAAGAGCATTTGAAAAAAGCACTAGTGCATGAAATGCGATTACACACACTAATAAGATAAAAAAATTTACAATATTGTTATGATCAAAATCCCGGTATGTCAAATTGATAGAGCAAATTGAGCGCTTTCATTTACCAGTGTACTGACTAGTTCAGCGATTTCCGACATCGATGGTGTAGTTTTCGGTATCTCGACCGCAGCCATGTTAGGTTTGGCTGATGGCTTCATCCTTTCCCCACGAAATATCGTCTCCTTAACCTGGAATACCATCTCTGATACAAGGCTCATCGACAGTAGCGGGGGTGGTTGATAGTATTTCTCGGAGTTGATCAGGTACTCGGCGTCTCTTGCCTGATATACCAACGAGTCAACATCCGTGATAGTTTCGCGCTTGATCTGCCTCTGTATCGTCCGTAGCAGATTGGCGTACAGGAGATCGATTTGTTGCGCCAGCGGCCAGGCGGGCTGTATCTTGCTCAATATCGTCATGAGACAAATGATGTAGTCCCTCACCGGCTCGCTTGGATGCGGAGTCCTTTTTTCTGCTTCTCAGCTCAGTTGCTGTCGTGCCGTTAATCAACTCCTCGATGCTAGTCGTTTCTGCTTGGCCCGAGAATCCAATCTCCCAGGACCTGACGATTTTTCCTACATCTATGACAGAGTTATTGAGGTTACTCCGGCATCCCGCTGTTCCGTTGTTGGCCGACTCTCGCCCAGTATACATACTGTACGCCCCCCTCCCCCAGGTTGGGTAGATTGGGTCTTGAGGGCCTGGCAGTACTGATTGCTTTGCGATGTCGGTGGTGGAACTGTTGTACGGAATGGGTCATATTTTTGATAGTAATTGATGCTGTAAGTATACTGCATGTTTACCCGCCGACTGATGGGTACTGTATCGTTCTGGATGGAGTTTGCCAGCGCATTAGGGTTTGCGCCTGGGTCTCTCAGCACCTTTGATATATCCTGGTATCTGTTTGTAGTCGCTTCTCTGGAGACTTGCGCATTTTTGCATTCTTGTACTGCTTATGAGCCTACACTCCTTCTTCAGCTCAGCTCTTTCCATTTCTCATTCCTTGCAAGCTTCCTGGTACTTGACCATTTCCGCGACTACCATTTTATCTAGCCATCCGCTAGTGCCGTCTGGGAACGTTACGTGCACTAATTGTTGTTGCTCTTTCGCGGTTGGTCTGATGGACGATGACATTTTCGTTGTCGTAGGGGTGTATGTGCCGTTTCAGTTACGATGACTTCTCTAGGCATTACTGTAACGTTTGCTAGCATGAAGGAACGAAGGAAAACTTAATAACAAATAGGTCCAGTCAACTGGCTGAAACTTGTGGCAGGGTTTGGGAAAAATACCGGGTGCAGCGACCGAACCTCATACTCATATCACTTTACAGCGCTCACTGACTCGCAATTTTCAGACAAAATGTCGTATTCAGTTTTTGTCTCAGAGGTCATTTACAGGGTGCAAATTAAGGTTGAAAATGATTTTGGAAAATAAAAACAGTAAAATCAGCAACTATGCCTGTCTATCAAACCAGGTTTGAGTGCTCTAAAGAAGTTAGAAAAATTCTGGGGATATCATATGATGTCGAAGAAAGTAATGAAAAATTTTGAGCCGAATTAAATTTTTCCACGTTTGATTCCACATAGAATCGCCCATATATATATATATATATATATACACACACACACATATATATGTATATGTATATATGTATATGTATATATATGTATATGTATGTGTGTGTGTGTGGGAATGTGAGAGTGTACGTGTGATGCGGTATGCGGTAAGCGTGAACAGTGGGGATGAAGCCCACCCCCGCGTAAGGCCAGCAGGCCTCGTGTAGTTAATCTAATGGGAGACCTGGCTACAAGACATCGTAGCCGTACCCATACCCTTTGTGTTGAAGTGTCAGTATTTTGAATAGAGTATATTGGTTAATATTTGATTAAACGTTGATCTATCACTGTTTTTCAGCTTTCGTCCTGAACCCTGTATAATATATATATATATATATGAATAAAAGGGACTGACGCAATGATTCGATTCATCCTAAAAACCATAGACGAATGAGGTCTCAGCTTTACCAAAATTCTGACTCCAAGGCGGAGCCTGTGTCTTGTACAAAGGAAAGAGGAGGGACTGAGCCAGTCCTCGGAAAATGACCTGGGTCCCTTTTTTACGTGGGTTGATCTATATTTCCTTCCGGCCGAGGAAATCCGACAATATTTACTCATTTGTATGTTTTGAACTGCCAACTTCTCGTACTAGAGTACGCATTTTTCTTGATAAATTCTTCAATAATCACGATCATCGATTGAAATTCAATGTTTGACAAAGAGATCGTGGTATTCATGAATAATAAGAATATGTATGAATCTTGTATCTATATCAATCTAAACTAAAACTAATCAACTTTGATAGAATAAAATCTTGAAAGTGAGATTTGAAAATTACCCGTTTTTACATATTGGTTTTCATTAAATCTTCGATATTCACTATTGAATATTGAAAGTCGATGCAAACATCCTGGTATGCATGCGTTATCAGAATAGAGGTCGTTTATTACATAATCCCCGAAACGACAGTGGATGGGTACGGACACCATGAACTCATTTCGTTGCTCAGTATAGATTTATTGTAGGTGGTGGATCATTAGGGTGACGAGGCTTACAGAAAAGCGGGTGAACATCATCAGATTTTATTGAACCCCAGTACCCAGTTCATGTTTATCAACTATTCACCTTTCGAATACTTATATTTTTCCCACCTTGTCTGTACTCCTATCATTCAATTTAGAGTTTAAGTTATTCAGTTCGTTTTGATCAGGAAAAAGAATCACAGATCAATCAATTTGGAAAATCGAGTTCGCAGTATTCCAGCACTTCGCGATTTCGATGCGCTGAGAGCAATAAAAAAGGGTCTTGGGCTCAGTGCAGTGAGGGTAGTTCCTTCGGCTCTCGGGACTGGCCCGTGGTATGACGGGAGCAGTCCAGCTTGTGCTCGATCGGCCCCATCTGGCTGCATCTGGCCGCGGTGTCAGCTACGAGATCGTTATTTAACCTCTCACCCATGCTGTAGTCATTGATGAGTAGCGCGTGAGATATTGATCAATGTCTTTGAAAAAAAGCTGTCATCTGTGGTTTTCTCTGGCCTTGAAAGGGTTACGGTGATGAATCACAATAAAAATTGACCGTTTCCCAGAATTTAGTTATATACTTCCCAGGATAGTTGCTGTCATTCTCATACTGGCATCTTTCATGATTCCATACAGTTCCATTAAGGATTTAAGTGAGACTAGAGAACCCAAAAATGACAATTTTTTGCTGGAGAGTTTCCCAGAACCAATCAAATCATCTTAATTTTTTAAATCATTTACCCCTCCCTGTTCTGCCACTACTCGTCTGTTTCAAACTGTTCAGTCACGGTATCAATCGTTGTACGTCTCTCAATCAGTCTGCTCGTTCCTTGTAATTTTCCCGATTTTCTCTGGACTTTTTGAATTTTTCAGTGGTTCAGTTATTCCTGTGCTGTTGAGTACTGATTTTCAAAACTGAGAATTCGTTGAATTTCGTGAATCTACAAAATGGAGTTGAGTGAATTTATTGCTGTTATTAGAGTGGACTATTAAAATGCTGCATCATGGTTTATGGTATTGGTGATTATTATAGGATGATTAGGTTATATTTTATCAACGGCGAGCAAGAGCTAGGCAAGCAAACGGAGTCCTTATGCCGAATCACGGAGTTGCTCGCAGGAGGCTAGTACTGACTGTTGAGAACGAGGAGAATGTGATCAAGTATTTTAGAAACGACCTAACGGCCAGTACGCGGTCTGCTGCACTCAAACTGGGCATTTCCAAAAGCAGCATTTTCAGAATTTTGTAAAACGAAAATCAATATCCATATCATCACAGAAGAGTTCAGGAGTTATTAGAAACTACACACGTCGAGTGCAGTTCTGTACTCATTATCTAAACTGAATTAATCGCGACCCACAGTACGTACAACGAATTCTTTGGACGGGTGAGTGTACATTCACGAGAGATGGTACGTTTAATATCCAGAAACACCATTACTAGAGTTCAAAAAATTCCAAATTAACTTGGGATACGTCTTTTCGAACAAGAATGGTCGATTAATGTCTGGGCTGGGATATTAGATAAAGAAATAGTGAGTATTTTTATGATGGTCATTCTTGTTTTATTGCAAAATCGTAAAATAATGAAATGATTCTGTAATAATATCCATATTCCTAACCTAAATGGAGATGCCTATTTCGGACTTCTCCAAAATTATTTGCCAGCTCTACCTCACCTACCAGGTATAAATATAGATGATTTGCCTCTGAACAAACGTCGGATTATTTTTGCTGGTCGCCATAAGCGAGTGTAATGAAACATACATATTTTCTGGAATAAATTTTTGAATGGAGAATTGTTGCAAGGTTTATCCACTGCAGGCGAGGTTGAGGTTTCTGTGGATGTTGATAACGTCGTTCTAACTCTTGGTATCAAGAGAATGCCCTCAATTAACTAGTTCAAGATCGTTCTGCCAACGGCTCCTACCCACGTCACGAAGCGCTCCATTTTGTTGAAGGCGGCCAAGTTGTTTCATTAACTCGGCTGGCTTTCACCCTTCTTGATACAATATGAAATTTTGTTACGGAAAGTCTAGATCGAACAGCTAGATTGGGACATTCCCGTTGATCAGACGCTTTTTCACGAGTAGCAATCTGTTCGTTTGCAGATACCTAATTTGTTGAAAATTAACATTCCTCGTTGGATAAGCACTTTAGCTAGCTCTGAGTGGGTGCTTTATGGTTTTGGTGATGCATCGGAAAGAGCGTATGCTGCGATCATTCATCTAGTCATTCCTGGCCATAATTCCTTTTTGTTGATGTCGAGGAATGAAGTTGCTCCTACCAAGACGTCATCTGTGCCTCGACTCGAATTGTGCGCGGCTGTTTTACTGGTCCATCTCTTCTGTTCGACGGACTCGACAATTTGTGGCTAATTCAAAACTAATCATCTTGGCCAGCGTAGAACAAGATAAAGTGTAAGCAATCGCTCGAAATTGAAACTTTCGAGTTGCAGCAGCAGAACGAAGATGCACGTAGCTCATTAGCGTTGGAAAAGTCGTCGTCGTCGTCGTCGTCGTCGTCTGTCGTTTGTCAGTGCTGCAGAAATTCGAATCGCCAGACCAACTCTGTTCTAAATCAACTAAAAATCAACTAAAAATCAATCTAAAAATCAACTTTGATAGAATAAAATCTTGAAAGTGAGATTTGAAAATTACCCGTTTTTACATATTGGTTTTCATTAAATCTTCGATATTCACTATTGAATATTGAAAGTCGATGCAAACATCCTGGTATGCATGCGTTATCAGAATAGAGGTCGTTTATTACATAATCCCCGAAACGACAGTGGATGGGTACGGACACCATGAACTCATTTCGTTGCTCAGAGATAGATTTATTGTAGGTGGTGGATCATTAGGGTGACGAGGCTTACAGAAAAGCGGGTGAACATCATCAGATTTTATTGAACCCCAGTACCCAGTTCATGTTTATCAACTATTCACCTTTCGAATACTTATATTTTTCCCACCTTGTCTGTACTCCTATCATTCAATTTAGAGTTTAAGTTATTCAGTTCGTTTTGATCAGGAAAAAGAATCACAGATCAATCAATTTGGAAAATCGAGTTCGCAGTATTCCAGCACTTCGCGATTTCGATGCGCTGAGAGCAATAAAAAAGGGTCTTGGGCTCAGTGCAGTGAGGGTAGTTCCTTCGGCTCTCGGGACTGGCCCGTGGTATGACGGGAGCAGTCCAGCTTGTGCTCGATCGGCCCCATCTGGCTGCATCTGGCCGCGGTGTCAGCTACGAGATCGTTATTTAACCTCTCACCCATGCTGTAGTCATTGATGAGTAGCGCGTGAGATATTGATCAATGTCTTTGAAAAAAAGCTGTCATCTGTGGTTTTCTCTGGCCTTGAAAGGGTTACGGTGATGAATCACAATAAAAATTGACCGTTTCCCAGAATTTAGTTATATACTTCCCAGGATAGTTGCTGTCATTCTCATACTGGCATCTTTCATGATTCCATACAGTTCCATTAAGGATTTAAGTGAGACTAGAGAACCCAAAAATGACAATTTTTTGCTGGAGAGTTTCCCAGAACCAATCAAATCATCTTAATTTTTTAAATCATTTACCCCTCCCTGTTCTGCCACTACTCGTCTGTTTCAAACTGTTCAGTCACGGTATCAATCGTTGTACGTCTCTCAATCAGTCTGCTCGTTCCTTGTAATTTTCCCGATTTTCTCTGGACTTTTTGAATTTTTCAGTGGTTCAGTTATTCCTGTGCTGTTGAGTACTGATTTTCAAAACTGAGAATTCGTTGAATTTCGTGAATCTACAAAATGGAGTTGAGTGAATTTATTGCTGTTATTAGAGTGGACTATTAAAATGCTGCATCATGGTTTATGGTATTGGTGATTATTATAGGATGATTAGGTTATATTTTATCAACGGCGAGCAAGAGCTAGGCAAGCAAACGGAGTCCTTATGCCGAATCACGGAGTTGCTCGCAGGAGGCTAGTACTGACTGTTGAGAACGAGGAGAATGTGATCAAGTATTTTAGAAACGACCTAACGGCCAGTACGCGGTCTGCTGCACTCAAACTGGGCATTTCCAAAAGCAGCATTTTCAGAATTTTGTAAAACGAAAATCAATATCCATATCATCACAGAAGAGTTCAGGAGTTATTAGAAACTACACACGTCGAGTGCAGTTCTGTACTCATTATCTAAACTGAATTAATCGCGACCCACAGTACGTACAACGAATTCTTTGGACGGGTGAGTGTACATTCACGAGAGATGGTACGTTTAATATCCAGAAACACCATTACTAGAGTTCAAAAAATTCCAAATTAACTTGGGATACGTCTTTTCGAACAAGATGGTCGATTAATGTCTGGGCTGGGATATTAGATAAAGAAATAGTGAGTATTTTTATGATGGTCATTCTTGTTTTATTGCAAAATCGTAAAATAATGAAATGATTCTGTAATAATATCCATATTCCTAACCTAAATGGAGATGCCTATTTCGGACTTCTCCAAAATTATTTGCCAGCTCTACCTCACCTACCAGGTATAAATATAGATGATTTGCCTCTGAACAAACGTCGGATTATTTTTGCTGGTCGCCATAAGCGAGTGTAATGAAACATACATATTTTCTGGAATAAATTTTTGAATGGAGAATTGTTGCAAGGTTTATCCACTGCAGGCGAGGTTGAGGTTTCTGTGGATGTTGATAACGTCGTTCTAACTCTTGGTATCAAGAGAATGCCCTCAATTAACTAGTTCAAGATCGTTCTGCCAACGGCTCCTACCCACGTCACGAAGCGCTCCATTTTGTTGAAGGCGGCCAAGTTGTTTCATTAACTCGGCTGGCTTTCACCCTTCTTGATACAATATGAAATTTTGTTACGGAAAGTCTAGATCGAACAGCTAGATTGGGACATTCCCGTTGATCAGACGCTTTTTCACGAGTAGCAATCTGTTCGTTTGCAGATACCTAATTTGTTGAAAATTAACATTCCTCGTTGGATAAGCACTTTAGCTAGCTCTGAGTGGGTGCTTTATGGTTTTGGTGATGCATCGGAAAGAGCGTATGCTGCGATCATTCATCTAGTCATTCCTGGCCATAATTCCTTTTTGTTGATGTCGAGGAATGAAGTTGCTCCTACCAAGACGTCATCTGTGCCTCGACTCGAATTGTGCGCGGCTGTTTTACTGGTCCATCTCTTCTGTTCGACGGACTCGACAATTTGTGGCTAATTCAAAACTAATCATCTTGGCCAGCGTAGAACAAGATAAAGTGTAAGCAATCGCTCGAAATTGAAACTTTCGAGTTGCAGCAGCAGAACGAAGATGCACGTAGCTCATTAGCGTTGGAAAAGTCGTCGTCGTCGTCGTCGTCGTCGTCTGTCGTTTGTCAGTGCTGCAGAAATTCGAATCGCCAGACCAACTCTGTTCTAAATGATTCAACAAATTTATAACAACTTAAAACTCTGAAATTTGTCTTCAGGCAAACAGATATACAGCAAGAGTCATCTTTGTCGACTCGCATCGTTCATTTGTCCGAGTGATTTGCTGCGAATAGGTGGTAGATTGCAGGATGTTTCGATTTCGTATGATGAGGTCCAACCAATCATTTTGTCGGCGAACAGTACTTACGCAAAGAGCATGATTGAGCAGCTCCATGGTATCTCACTTCACGGTGGCATGCAGCTTATATTTCAGCTAGTTATTTTGTAGCTTTTGGATCCCCAGGGTCACTCGCCTAGTGCAAGGCATCGTACGAAATTGCGTTCGATGCATACGTTTTGCTGCACGCCCACTAGCTCAACTAACGGCTCTATTGCTGCCAGTTACAGTGACACCAGAATCGGCATTTGTATTGGTGGGTGTGGACTGTGCTGGATCAATTTCAATTTTGTATTCCAAAGCTCGAGGTGTCAAAACGACCAAAGGGTTCTTTGCCAATTTTGTATGCATGATGAACAAAGCAATCTACATTGACGTTGTGTCAGAATTCACGACTCCGGCATTCCTTGCGGAATTTCGCTGATTTGTATCCCGTTGAGGCCGATGTATCGATGTATACAGCGACAACGGCAGAAACTTCACCGGAGCGAGTCGCGAGCTGAGCCAAATGTTTAAAGAAGCTACGAGCTTTTCGTTAGGAGTTGCCACGATCTCGCCAAGAACGAAGTGAATTGGTATTTTTCGCCAACTCCTTCTCCACTTTTTAGTAGACTTTCGGAGCGAGCCGTGCACAGCTTCAAACACCATTTGCATTGAATCATCGGAGATTAAACTCTCACATTTAAGGATGTTATTAAGAAAGAGACAGACAGCACATCAAAAACATTCGATCAGCAGCGCCAGCGGCTGACTTCGCACACAGCGCGAAGCTTTCATTCATTCGTTGTTTCGTCAGCCTTCTGACTAGACGTATTTTGATTGCTGGTGATTTTCATAGACAGTGCACATTGATTGATTAATAAATAAATTAGACAGAACTTTTAAAGCCACACTCGCGTGACTCGTGTTTCATTTCTACCCCTGAATCCTCTCAGGTTTTGGACCCAGCACGTTTCCACTGCGCGCGCGAGTGTCGTGCTTATTTTTGTGAGTAACCTCCAGAGCCTACACCAGTCCGCTCGAGAGGATGGCTGGACGTGTGGAGCCGGGCGAGGTGGAACAGAGCCTGAAGGAGGCGAAAGGTAGGTGCACGTGTGTGTGAGCGAAAGAAAGAGTGCTCGCAAGTGCGTGTGCCGGCATGATCGTCGTATACACGATGTACACACGATGTGCACGCTACGTGCACCGACCGCAAGACAGAGAGACGGAGAGACAGAGAGCCATAAGACAGCGGCTATGAGAATGGTCGTGTGATTGCAGAGAATCGGGCAAACACGCCATAGGAATGACTCGTATAAAGGCTCTCTTTTCCGCCGTTCAAGAATCGGCCTCGATGTAAACAAGCGAGGCTCGCGGCGCGGCCGTCGTTTGTTGTACCGCGCGGGCTGATGGAGCGGCGCGCGCAGCTCACTAGAGAGAGAGAGAGAGAGAGAGAGAGAGAGAGAGAAAGAGCTGGACAGCGGCGAGAAGTCGCGCGCGACCACGCGATGTATGCATGAGGCCGGGCGAACGCGTCTGTATGGGTGCGCGAGCATGTTTGTGTGTGAGACAGCGCCGAGAGACTTGGGCGGACGCGCGTCTATGACAACACGTTGGCTGCGCGCGGCAGACGGCCCGAGAGGTATACCCTTTCTACATAGAGAGCCGACCGAGCGTCCGCGCGTAGGTGAGCGCGCGTACATATGTGTGCGTGTGCTGCAGTGAGCAGCGGGCATGACGCGCGCAGGCTGGCCAGACGCATGGGTGTATGTGTCTATACAGCCCAATGATAGTGCGTGCGTGTGGTGGTTTGTTGAGTGGCGCCGCTCGATCAGCTGTTACATTCACAGCGCTTTTTACGTATACATATGTATGTGTGTGTATGCATGAGTATATATGTATATGAATAGACTGAATGAATATATATGTATATAAATAGACAGTAAATAGACAGATTCAAATGAATTTTTTTTTATGCATGCATGAATAATTGACTGGATCAAAATGTGCGATGATGTCTGACGCTGTGAGCCAGATATCGCCGTACAATCAGATCGACACTAAAAGTTAACTTTGGTGAGAATACGAACAACTAATTGAATTGTTTGTAATAGAACTGAAAGAGCTGACAATCACACCAGCTGAAAAGACAGCTCTAGCTAACTTCTGCGGAAAACGAGCTGAGAGATTCTGGTGCCTGAGCAATAACCATAAGAATGAGGATGGCTATTTCCAAATCAAATTGGATATAATTGAGTACATTACTCAATCTGGACAGAAATACATCGCAGGTAAATTGACCAGAATAATTAAGATTGGCCAATCGACTTGCATTTATTAAATAAAACTGCAAGTAAATAATATCTCGAGATAAAGATCAATTTAACATATTACAAATTTTTGAAAGGAAAAAGAAAGTGAGGTGAAGTCGAACTGTACCTGAAGTTTTTGATTTTGATAAATTAATAGGCTGAATTGACGTCAAATAAGATGAGATAATAAGACAGAATACAGACTGAATAAATAAGACAGTAAGACTGGAAGAAAGTGTGAATTTTGTAATAATTTGAGAATGATTAGAAAGAAAATCAGCGACTATAAATAAATGAAATCAGGTTAAACAGAAAAGATCATTTCGACTTCCCTACTTCAAAACTCGTTTTCTTTGATGATGTTTGACGCTGTGTGCCAAGCGTTGTCAATGATAACTGAATTTGAATCAGATGAATTTGAAAAATCAATCAGACTGTTGATTCAAAATAAACACTGATCAATCCATACTGTGATATTTGACGCTGTGTGCCAAACGTCATAGTATTGGGCTGGATCAAACATTATACATATGGATTGAAAAATAAACTAAAATTTATTGAACTGCGGTAACTTTATTTGACGCTGTGAGCCAGATATTGTTGCTCGGAGTTGATATGCAATGTTAAGACATGTTATTAATTATTTTTGGTTATGCAGATGAAAATGTTCTCTCTGATGAAGAAGTCGAGGCATTTGAGAAAGCGGAGGCATTACATCCAGGTCTTAAACTAATTAGACAGTTCAAAACAGTTCAATTATAAATAGACTGGACGATTCAATTGGATGTGAAAACAGCGTTCTTGAATGGTACATTGGAAAGAGAAGTCCTGATGGAAATTCCAGAGGGAACTGTACATTCTAAACAAGAAAGACTGAACATGATTTGCTCGCTGGAAAAGACATTGTATGGATTGCCTGTTAGTCCCAAAAGATGGAATACAAAATTTACTGAGGAAGCAATATCAATAGGACTGAAATACGAAACAAGTGAGCCTTGTATTTTTACTTGGAGAGATTCGGAGAAGTTCGTAATTTTGCTTCTGTATGTTGATGATATTATAATGGCTGGTAATCATAAACCAAAACTGTTGGAAATTAAAATAAAATTGGAACAAAAATTTAAGTTGACAGATCTAGGTGAGCCTAAACAGTTTCTGGGTATATCAGTTAAAAGAGACAGAATAAATAAATTGATTGAGTTAAGTCAAGAATCCTATGTGGATAAAATTCTAGAGAAATTTAGTCTTGATAAATTGCCAAAAAGAAAGACGCCAATGGAAACTTCTCAAGTTACCAATCGAAAAAGAAGAGACAGAGAAGAGACAGATTGCAATAAAGAACTGCAGAAAACTCTGAGTTTGAAAAATGCTGCATATAGAGAAGTAATTGGCAGTCTACTCTATCTTGCAAATGCAACGAGACCTGACATCTCATATTCAGTTAATGTACTCAGCAGGCACCAAATTGATCCGACAGATGAAGACTGGAAAATGGTGGCCCGAGTCCTGGGATACTTAAAACAGACTAAAGAACTGAGTCTGATTTACAAAGGTGAGACAAATGAGATGGAAGGATACTCTGATTCTAGTTTTGGAGACTGTAAGGGATCACTCACAACTTGTGGCTATGTGATCAAGCTTTTTGGAGACTCTATAACTTGGAGGACTCATAAACAAACTAGCGTTGCACTATCAACTTGTGAGGCTGAATTTGTGGCAATGAGTGAAGCGACTCAAGAACTGATTGGACTGGTAAAATCAGTTGAGATTATGATAGACAGAAAATTCTATCCTATAAGGTTGTGGTGTGATAACAGAGTGGCAATATCATGTACCAAAATTGACGGGGGAAATAAATTGAGACATATGGTGGAAATTAGATCAGATTACATCAAAGAATGTGTCAAAAATAATTTAATTGAAGTAGAATGGGTATGCTCAAAGGAGCAGATAGCTGATATTTTTACAAAGCCTCTACCCCTAGTACTGCATGAGAATTTGCGAGACAGAATCATGAATATTGAATGAACAGTTAATAAATTATAATTTTTATATTATTATTTAATCATGTTTTTCTTCTGCCTTAGGAGTCACCAAATAAATTATCAAACGAGACAGGACCAGCGTAAAGTACGCTTCACTGAAATCCTTATGTTCAGAGTTGGAGGAGACAGTGAAATTTGGGACTAATTTTTCAAACGAAGTATTTGATGGAGCTGTCTGGCAGGGAGTAATAAGAAAGAGACAGACAGCACATCAAAAACATTTGATCAGCAGCGCCAGCGGCTGACTTCGCACACAGCGCGAAGCTTTCATTCATTCGTTGTTTCGTCAGCCTTTTGACTAGACGTATTTTGATTGCTGGTGATTTTCATAGACAGTGCACATTGATTGATTAATAAATAAATTAGACAGAACTTTTAAAGCCACACTCGC
Source organism: Aphelinus atriplicis (assembly GCA_020882685.1). Classification (NCBI taxonomy): domain Eukaryota; kingdom Metazoa; phylum Arthropoda; class Insecta; order Hymenoptera; family Aphelinidae; genus Aphelinus; species Aphelinus atriplicis. The sequence continues at coordinate 3,107,035 of JAJGQD010000006.1, forward strand.
GTGACTCGTGTTTCATTTCTACCCCTGAATCCTCTCAGATGTTCTGGCTACAAATGAAAATAGTGAAAAATACGTGAAACTTCGTACATTAGCATATTTTGTGATATAAAAGTTGTACCCAAAATTTGTGAAAGCCTGGTTGGCTGGTTAAAAAGATCGATTACATGCACTTCGATTCTACCCTCAATACCCAAGTCAAAACTTGCCTGAACTCTCGTCCAATTTGCTCTGTCATCCGAGGGATCGGACATAGTAGCACTTACTCCGGCGCATTTCGTAATATGATGCTCCAGTTCTGCCGTATCCAAACCTTTTGATGTAGACTGAACACAGAAAAAAAGTTATAGATGACACTCATCCAACGTATGACAAATCACTTCTGCCTCCGCTGGAGAAAGGAATTCATGCATCATCTGAAACAACGTGGGAAATGGCTCCACATTCAACGTCCCGTGGCCATTGACGACCTCGTGCTCGTTATAGACGAGTTGACATCGCCCACTAAATGGCCCTTTGTCCGTTAAAACATCCGGGTTGCAATTTGAAAGTCTTTAGCAAGTTCCTTTTGTCGGGCATTACTTCTAGTTCATTTTCAAGTCAATTAGTCGTAAATTTTTACTCTTAGTTTGAAGTGACCCACGTAGAATCCTTCACATAGACGCTTTTATTGCTAATTGATAAGCTTGCAAATGTCAGGTGTGGGCGTGAGTCGTGAACCCACCGTGCCCGGGCGCCCGCCGTTCATAGGTTTGCAAGAAGCTCAACAGTCGACACGGCTAGCTTCGCGGCTTTCGCGTCACCCTGATCCCAACATTGTGATTCTATTTAACTCGAAAATTATTGTGGAACTGAGTAACCTTCGGGTCGATGCCCAGTTTTTTCATGGTTGTTCTATTGTTGTTTAAGTAGTGTATGCAAAGGGGGCGGTATGTTAGAGGGGGAGGGGGGAAATGCACAGTCTGTGCCGAGTCAGTCTCGGCCGTCGCCATCTAATTGTCAATCTATGAATTAGGACGGTAGGCCCTTCCACTGGTCGACTGAAGTCGGCAACTACTAGCGCCACCGAATAGATGCAATTGAACAGTTGCACATCTTTAATTCGTGAGCCTTTGCAGCGGCTCCCGCTATGAGACAGTTGCCCATTAGCAGTCCGCGAGCAAGCCCACGACATCGGTTCGCTTAACATCGTCATTTATATTTGCCGTGCCCCCCATATACATTTGGTTTGATAAAAATTAATCTATCAGGCTCAGTGGATACAAAAATTTATTAATTGCATTTTATTTGTATTAATTCGCGCCCGCGACAGTCACTGTCCAGAGTGTACTCTAAACTTGAGATAAACTCTTATTCTACTATTCATTCGTCATTCACTCTATTTTAGACATTCACGCTTTAACAAACATCCGAATCTGCTCCCGTGAATACTACCATCCATAAATTTTGGGCTCCGGGGTTCCACTTGTATCACCCCGTCTCAACACTACTAATTCCCTTGTAGCGGTTTTTCCCTCCTTCAAGAATGTCTGATAGTAAAATAAACAGTGTATTAGAGATCCTAACATTGTTTTATATGAAGTATGGAAGATTCTGAAAATGTTTGTAGACCCCATCTATCCATGAAATTGAGTGAATGATATAAATGCATGACTTTTTGCAGTCTGGGAATAACTACATTTCAGAATAGATGGCAAAACATTCAACTATCCAAATTTCCGTATGTAATTTGAGCGAATTTCAACATATTAAAATACTCACATTAATAGACGGATTCGGTTCGAGAGCTACAATTGGAAATTGTACCGTGACCTGAAATAGAGAGAATTTATTTTAATATTGGGAATACATAGTGAAAATATTCAGTAGTAATGCTTAAATGCTTTACAAAGCCTCTCAAATTCGGTAGTTTTGACGAATCGATTCTCCCAATATCCCATTGCAACACCTTGCTTACTGCATCGAATGAATATCTTCCCTGATTAGTGAGTAAATTGCAATTCAAAACAATTTTAGGCATCGGTATCTCCAAAGTTACATTTTCAATCTGAAAGAGAATATAAAGATGTGATATATGGCCTTGTATATATTACATTATAGAAATTATTATACAATATGGAAGAAGTGTTAACATGTTTTGATATGTGAGTATTTCTCTGTCAAATTGAACATTGACAAATTTCTTTTGGTTGAAAATCTATCTTCTCAATAAAGGGAGTCCTACTATGTTCCCTGAATTTTTTCAATTTTTTCTAGTTTTTTTTTCAATTACTTCAACTCCAGTTTATAGTGGAATTAAGCAGCTCTTCTAGCCTTGTCATGCACTGAACAGACATTGCAAGTTAAATCTAGCAAATTACTTCTAGGCTAAAGGATAAATGATACATTTTTCCTGGAAATCACTTCAATAGAAAATAACGGGTAAGGATCACGAGATCCCCAACAGAAGTGCAACTTCAGTGTACCATGTTACCGTCAACAATTAATGCAGATAAAATTGTTAAATAAATCATTCATTAATACAATATGCGAGTGATTAAAATATATTCTCTGACAGGCATTTCAAAATTATGAATAAAAAACAATATCCAACGCCCTTTGCTGGGGAGTCATGAACCTTAGGATTGTTCGGGACTTGGTTTTACATTCAATAGCGATATAAACGCATGAAAAAACTAGTAGTCACTAAACGAATGGTTTCTCAAAAAATGGCGAGGAGCAAACTAATAGTTCTTGAGAAGATCTACAACTAAGAATTCGAGCCCATGTTTAGCCGTCCATGTGGCACCAGTGATTACCGTGGGTCAATTCGTCACTGTCTACCATGCTGCTTTTTTTATAAGCGACGTGACCTCACGTAAAGATGCACTCTCAGATTGTAGTGGAACGCGCTCGCTTCGATACCCTCAATCGATGAGTTTCATCAGCCCACTCCTCAACATGACATATAATGATATTTTATCACACGCATTACTGAATGAACTTCCAAGTCATTCAATCAGTTGACGGAGTAATGAATACTTTATTACTATTTTCATATTATTTCTCTTTTGTAAGGGTCTGTTTTCTCTTAAAACGGATATACTATGATAGTCAACAGAATTTTAACATCAATTCAATACTATTGGTATCTGTCCTGTTAAAATACCAGGATTCGTAAGACCCGCAATATTGCAGTGGTTTCCGCAAATTTTTCTGCGTCCCCAATTACAAACTGTTGGTGCAAATCCACATGCTCATGCACGTGTGCTCGCCACCGGTAGCCGAGCCCACTGTCCATCGCGTGATTAGACACGCGACCAGTGGACTCGGCCGCCGGCGTCGAACGTTCGAGAGTGCGCGGTGCAGGCCCTAGCCAGTTGCGCAATAGCGTCCGCTCGCAAGCCACGCACCACGGCTTCGTCGGCTCATGATTATCCATCGTGCCCCCAAATCAGATATTCAATAAACACACAACCGTTCAACAATTACTATCGCGCCCGCGACACTCTAGTGACACGTGTATTCACACTTAACAATATACAGACTTTCATACAAACCACACACTCGATTCATTCGCACCAACTTCCAATCACACTTCCACTCACAAACAAACTCCTTCGAAACACCTCGTCACCGAGCCACGAACACTCTGGGCTCCGGATCTTACCATGAAAAATTTGTCGCGCTCGGACAGGTGCCAACCCCCCCTCCCCCCTTTGTCCCTTGCCGCCGAATGCGAGCCGCGCTTCGTTTTCGATCCCTTTCGCCATGCAGATGACTGTCGGCCTGCGCCCCCGCGCAGAGAGGATGACAGAGCATCGGTGACTAAAGAATGCGACAATGGACGACGCCTAATGCAAGTTCATGAGCGAATTTGAAAATCTGGGTCATATGGAACGCATTGAAGCCTCCAAAGTCGAAGCATCAGCTGTCTACCTGCCTCACCATGCTGTATTAAAAAAGGAGACGAACAAGATTCGTGTGGTCTTCAATGCTTCGCAAAAGTATGGTTATCGATATTGTTTCAATGATTTCATGCTAGCTGGCCCCAATCTTGTCCCGATGTTCTCGTTTCGCATTCACCACAGATACTGTTCCAATGTATCGCCAAATTCTAGTCCACATGGACGATCAGAAATGGCAAGCGATAGTGTGGCGTCCCAACACGTTACAAAAAATTGCGGTTTTTCTCTTGCGCATAGTGACTTACGGAACCAAGTGTGCTCCATTTCTCGCCATCCGTTTGTTGATCTATTTAGCAGATGTTTATCAGGATCGATTTCATCCGCAGCAGTAATTCTCAGAATGTTGTCATATATCGATGACTCATTTGGTGGCGCCGACACGCTTGCAGAAGCTGTTCAGGCGCGAGATCAGCTGATCTAACTGCTAGCAACATCAAAGATCTCATCAAATGGGCCGCAAATCACGTGCAGCTGCTCCAAGGGCTGTCTGTCGCTGGCGTCTAGTAGTTTAGACGGGTATCTAAATATCTTGCATAGTCAGAGTCTGAATAACAATCAAAGATTAAATCATCGCTGCCACCCTTGTATACAATATCTACTCAGATAACCAACTGCAAATGAAATATCAGGTCTAGAAATAGTAGACAAATACATCAGACAACCTATAGCTTCTCTGAAAGGATATTTACTTGTCTGATATTCATTATTCAGTTCGTTTGAAACTAAAATTACATTTGGATCAGCTGAAACGGTAACTGATTAAGAATCTTGCATGCCAAATGTTTTCAAAATTTTATTAATATACCTACTTTGATGAATAGAAATAGTTTTAGCACATTTATCATGCTCGATTTCCATTCCAACACGATAGTTTCCAAACCTTTCAACGATTTCATAATTCTCTCTCATTCCACTCAAAATCATGCTCAAAACATCCAAAGTTTCAGTAATCAGATAACCATCGTCAACATATAATAGTAGAAATACTGATTTACAATCGATCATACCAATATAAACGCATGAATCAGCCTTACTTCTTTTAAAATTGAAAAATCTCAGAAAATCATTAAACTTCTTGTTCCAACATCGAGGCGCTTGTTTGAGTCCATACAAAGATTTACGTAATTTACATACTACATCACCTTCAACTTTAACGCCTTCAGGGACAGTCATATAAATCTCTTCATACAAATCTCCATGCAAAAATGCAGTTTATGAGATTGCATCAAATTGGGCAATCTCATGACGAAAATGTACCGCTACTGCTAAAAGCGCTCGTACAGAATCAAACCGTACAACAGGAGAGTAGATTCTTTCAATTGAAATACCCAGCGAGAACTGATAGCTCGTTTTCCTTTAGGTAACTCAGTAAATTCCCAAGTTCCATTCTTCTCATGAGCTAGTAGCTCTTCTTTAATTGCATTACTCCATTGCTCAGGATTTTCTGAAAGCATCGCTTCTTTATATGAATTAGGCTCTAAAGCCTCGTGATAGTTGAGTTCATATTCTAACCTTTCAGGCTTCTTGATCTTACTTCTGTCTCGAAGTAATCTTTGGTTAGGAAGACGAATCGACTCATCATTTTCAATCGAAGAGATTTCATCTGAATCACTATTCAATAAATTTCGGTCATTCTGAAAATTTCCTCCTCCATTATCTCCCACTGGTAAAACTATTTCTTGTTCAACATTATTTCTAAGAACAGGCATTTCATTAGCTATTGGAATTTCTTCATTCTTGAGAGATACTGGAAATGGATAAAAATTATAAGTGTTGAAAATTTCTCCCTTGCTTTCTAGTGATTCTTTAAAAATCACGTCTTTAGAGATCACAATACTCCTCGCTTCTGGATTATATAATCTGTAATTCTTAGATTCCATATTGTATCCAACCAAATGCATCTTAACAGATTTCGCATCTAACTTTTGTCGTTTACTATCTGGAACATGAGTATAACACTTTCCAGGATGATATCCATCATAAAAACACCTGAAGCAGTAAGATATACGGCACCAAGAACATTTAATTAATGCTCCATCTCCACATCTGCACTTCAACTTCTGAACACCTTCAAAGCAAACTTCCTTCACGTTCATAAAAATCTCTCTGATGTTGATGAGCCCAGCTGAATACCAGGAATATTCAATCATATTTTTGAATATTGGAGCAGATAGCTGATTATGAATAATGGAATGTAGTTTTATTGCATCACCTCTAGTATTGATTTGGCGATCATTCTGCAGAAGATACGTGCAGTTCTGGAAATTTTTCAGCATCAACTTGATTTGTCGATGCAAATATGTATTCAGAGGCTGACAAAATTGAGTGCAGTTTGGTGGAATTATTCTACATTCACATGTGGACTCTCCTGCATCATTCTTGAAGTGATCAAACAATTTCGATTGTTGTTGTCCACTCAAAGAGTCGAGCACAAGAATAAACTCATTATTCTGAACGTACGGTGCTAATATCTCAGACATGTAAATATCTACAAGCGCTGTGGATAATTTCCCTGATTTTGAACAAGTAATAAGAACATTCTTGTGAATATTTTTCAATTCATCCATGTGCTGCTGTATTCTAGGGCCAATTTGTCCAGAAATTTCCTAGAGACAGAGAAATACTTTGGGTAATAATTTCCCAGATGCAGTGATAGAATACTGTGCAGTATAGCTATGAGTCACTTTTGTTCAAATCTCCAATACTCGCTTCAACTGTTTTTTGACCCTCGTATGCCAGTGTTCGTTGAATATTGCATCTGTATTCGCATCCCATTTGGTCAGTGTTGATGATAAAGTCAAGATTGTACCCTGTAATTGACCTGCACCCTGCTTGGAAATTCATGGCTGATACTTGACAGAGCCTATTTTCATTTTTAATTAATTTATCCAGCTCATTGATGCTGTAAAATGAAAATCATCTTCAGAATAAAACTGTGATGCAGCTTGGAGAGCCCACACTTGGAGGTCTCTTGTAAAAACAGGAGTTTGGTTTTCTAGAGCTTCTATAAATCTTTCAAGTGTCCACTTTTTGATTGCAGTTATCTTGTCGAATGCAGCTCCACCATTAATAATCTGTTTTTCCACCTATGTAGTTCATTCATCCGGGTACAACAGTACTTCCCCAAGTGAGTTTTTAGAGTAGACAATTTCCAATTTAGATGTTCTCTATGTCGGTTCACTGCATATATTTTCTTCTCCAAAGGAATAAGCCTGAACACAGATTCTTCTTCTTGATATTCATAATCAGATGCACTCTGACTAGTCAATCTTTAAACAAGGTTCAATTTAAAATATCTAATTAATTAGTCACTGAATTGTGAGAATCATGAACATGATACTATTGTCATTTTTACTTTGAAAATTTATAAAAATGGTATTTCAAAGTTACTAATATAATAGGGAATTTGCATGATTTTTAGAAAAAATAGATTTCGATAGTTCATGCACAAGTTTTACACACAGTTTTTTTTTTAGAATTTTCCGATGTAAAACAACTGAGAAAAAAATTATTAAAAATTTCCACTTTTTTGAATCGTTAAAACGTTCCGTGATTGGCTGAGTCCGTGTGACGTCAGAGTGGCAGAGAACTGTTGAACGAGCATATATCTCAGCATACAAACCCATACGAACTTACACTCTAATTAAAAAAATAAACAATATAATGGCATACAAGTCTTGTTTTGTGCCATTGTGTGCCAGCAATACTAATAAGACACCCGAAAAGTTATTTTTCTTTGTGCCACAAAACGAAAAAATTAGGAAGAAATGGTTTGATATAGCTCATCGTGATGATAAACCAGTAATTGAATATTTTCAGCCAAAGTCAGTTGTCAAATATATTATTATGTATCATTTAATAAGAAATCATTTTCCATATTCAATTCTTTTTATTCTTTAATAATCAAAAACAATACATGACTCAAATAACAGACCAATAATGAAGAAGTGAAAAAATATGAATGATTCATTGTGAAAAGAGAATGTTGAAAAAATGGTGGAATACACTGTTCGCTGTTAAGTGTGACTTTGCCTTATTTATTAAAGTATATGTTTGGAACAAATCAATAAGGAGTACTATCTTATTTTGAACATGTTTGATAGATTATGATTCATAGAATCAGTTAGAGCAACTAAAAATCTAGATAAATGATTCATTTCAAGTTTTTCACTCTATCGGTGATTTGGTCAGTATTTTTAAAATCTTTAAATCAATAGATATTCAATTTTGAAATATATCATTAGCTTTTCTGATAGATTTTACCCTAAAAACATATGTCATACATGTATATTTTATTGAATAGTTGCCACATAAATTGATTTAGAAGACCATACATTTTGATGGTATCAACGAGTGAGCTAAAACTTAGCAATTGAATATTTTCAGCCAAAATCAGTTGTCAAATATATTATTATGTATCATTTAATAAGAAATCATTTTCCATATTCAATTCTTTTTATTCTTTAATAATCAAAAACAATAAATTATTCAAATAATAGAGTGATGGAAAAATTTACAGTGTTTGGTATTTACAATGTAAATTGAACTAATATTAGTCAAATTAAATTACATGAAAATTCAGTCTAATGTAATGTACTTATTTAAAAAAATACGTATTAAAAAAATTGTATTATCATCTAAATTAGACGGAGTAATTTTCTCTTTCTTAATCATTTCATCAACTGTGATAAATTTTTTTGATGTGCCAATTTTAGAAAGAGGTGACTTTCGCCAATAGTATTCAACTTCAGTTAGAGCGGCAGACTCAGAACGCCTGTTAGCCCAAAATAGAAAAGCAATACCATGTTTACAACCACCTGTTAAAATAAAATTTTAGTATCAGTACAATTATTAATCACTGAAATATTACTGCACAAATTCAATATTACATTGAGATATTACCTTGGGAAGCTGCACAATCTAGACATTCGACACTTATCGCCTTCTCTTCAACTTCATTAATCATTAGCAGCACATCATAACTTTTCCCTCTAACTTTATGTTCAGGACAGATTTTTCCTTTCAATATACAAATAGGATCATCCCGCTTAACACATACATAACCTATAGCCGAATCTCCGTAATTTTGTCGTGAAGAGCTACAATCGAAAAGAAGTTTTTATTAAATTTATAATTGCTTTATTAAAAGACATTCGATTGGAGATCAAATATGATTCTATGAACCGTAAGCTTGAGTTGTTTACTTACGATGTAGTTTTTACTCCACGAACTTCGGGGGCATTATGTCGTTCATCTGCAGATATATATTTGTATACCATACTAACGTCAATTTTAGGTAAGTTTGATGAATCAGCCATCTTAAAACCTTCGTCCACTGTGATTGGCATTTCAATTCATTAGATAATCTCACAGCGTTTGATAATTAAAATACTCAGTACGCGTAAGTATATGAGTAAACCTATGCATAGCGATGCAGACGACAAGTGATTTCGCCAGTGTGACGTCACACGCTCTCTGACCAATCAAAATCGTTCGGTCGAGACACTGAATCATTTGAATTTTATTGAATTATTTTGCATTGTTAGAGTATCTAAATATAAATTAAAAAATCTAATTTTTCAGCGAAACAGTATTTATTTTTACGAAGTTCAATTACAAATAGAAAAAAACTCCAAATTATTTGTATGCAAATTCCCTATTGATGAATATTACTCACTTGATCCATCAGATTTTGAATTACTTTCTTGACTTTGTATAGGAGATTCATCAGTCTCCATACTATTTTGCAGTTCATCGATAGTTACTATTTCTTCTAATCAACAAATTTGCCATATCTTGGCCTAGTAGAGCACTTTCTGAGGATGTTTTTCTCAAATTGTCATCGACGAATCCTCTTTCTTTCAATATAGCAAGACATTCATACACACTGTCAGTGATGATTCCCACCGACAGAGAACTATCACTATCTACTAGTGTGTAAAAACCACTTGGTTCACAAGCCATCATTTTAATAAAAAATCTTCAATAAAAAAAATCTCAAAATCTCAGAATCTCAAAAATATGATCAATAAAATATAAAAATGATTGAAAAATAAAAAGTATACTGATGAGAAAATTATAAATATCTTAATTACTACTAACTAATTCATCTAATTAATCAATTAAAACTAATGGAACTAAACTAAAAATAATTACTAATGCTACAAATAATTAACTAAATAATCTAACATAATCTAACATATTCTACAACTAAAGATAAGATAAATCAATTTAACTTATAATATATCAACTACAAACTAAATTATGTATCTAATTATTACCAATACAAACTACAAAAAAGAAGAAAAACCGCTGCCAAGTGCCTTAGCAGTATGCTTTCTCAAAGAGGCTTCAACATCACCCACAAACGCATCCCAAACCTGTATTTCCACCATTCCACTAGCGTAGATACCATTTATTTTATGAAAAATATTATTTAATCAGTTCAATTCGTATCTTTGTGACTGTGTAAAGTGTCGTTCTTTTTCAATTGACCAAACTTTGTCGCGACTGTTGATGTCTGCCCGGGCTCTCTTATTATTTGATCAAATGCAACAAAGCAAACGGTTCTAGGTTATACACGATGCGAGACATTTAGACCTGCTTAATTTATATTCACGTTGAAAATACTGGAAACGAAACTTACATGAATTTTTCTTTCCCTTAGCAACGGTTGCTAGGGCGGTGAACAACGGTTGCTAAGGAGCTAATTGGGAAGATTTTGTGTCCTTTGCCGTCGAAAATAATGGAAATGGGTCATAAATTAATGATTTCCAACCTTCGTAACTGTTGCTAGGGAGGTAAACAACCGTTGCTATGGAGCAAATACAACAATTCAGTGTCCTTGGCCATCGAGTGTGACTTAAAACTGATTTTCCGGCTTGTCCCAATGAGCACTCATAAGGATTTGTGAGAAAACACGTTAGGAACGGTTGCTAGGGAAATAACCAACGGATTTTGCTGAAAATTTAACTCGGACTAGATCTTGTCACAACTAACCGGTGTGCAAAATTTCAAGACGATCGGATCATTCCTTCGGGAGTTATCGTGGACGAAAGAAACGAAAAAATAGACACCTTAACAACGGTTACTAAGGAAATAAACAACGGATTTCGCTGAAAATTGAACTCGCCCGAGATTTTGCCGCGATTAACCTGTGTGCAAAATTTCAAGACGATCGGACCATTCCTTCGAGAGTTATCGTGGACGAAAAAAAACGGGACGCACACACACACACACACACACACACACACACACACACATACACACATACATACATACAGACACTTTTGGATTTCCATGTTTTTCGACCCGTAGATCACGAAAATCGAGGTCCCGAGGTCTGATTCGGTGGGTCGATTTTTGCCCCATTACAAAGCTTTCTCTTTAAGAAAGCAAAACGATGAAAAGATGCAGACAAAAGATAATTTTCTAATAAAACTCCGGCTAGCGACTGTGTGCTCTGACTGACGAAAGAAATTTAATTTATTCGAGTCGAATACACAATACAAAAATCATAACGGCGGATTGGAAAAGCTCTGATGATTGTTAGGTGATCTTCTTTACCGACCCGTATATTTTCTGACCGGATCGGAACCGGGACCGACCACTGCCAGCTGACTGTATTTCACAACAGTGCTGAATCCCAGATCATAATAAAAGTTTCTATAAGGCAGTTGGAACAGTTTATTGACAGTGATCTGGTGGGTGAATCTTCAGATTTGAGTATAGGAAAATTCTCCAACCGGATCATGAAGGAACGCTGATTGCTGCAGAAAGGATCATCAACTATCAGATAAGTACATAGTGTAACCTAACCTTTGATTTTGGGTGTCTAATTTCTACTCTAGTTGAATTTATGTAGATCTGAAACTCTGTTTCTCTTTTAGTTTAACTACCCAGGTGGAAATATGTTTGTGAAAAACTGTGAATTTTCATGGAGTTCTGTGATATTCTTTAGAAGTTATGGAAAAATGTCAAGAAATGTTGAATAATGTGAAATTCCGTATAAAAGTACCCACATTTCGTACACTAAAACTATTCAAACATCCTAATACGGAACAAATTCTCACAGTTTTCAACAAATCTCAATGAATTTCAACCATCCTAGATCGTACTCAAAGAATCAATACGAAAAAAAATTCAAATTCTCACAGTTATCAATAAATTTGAATAAATATTATATATTTTATACGATTTTCAAAAAACCCACAAATTCGTTAAGAATAGTGGAAATTTGTGGTTTTCTGTGAACAGCACTTGGAGCGGTTCTCATAACTATGCGCAAAATTTTTCAAAAATGTGAAAACTCGTTTGTTGAATTACATATTGAGTATTTTATTGAAATATTTAGTTTCATAATACATATGAAGCACACTTACAAATATACATGGCAGATATCATTAAAATTGTCTAATGTTCTAGGATGAACTAACAAAATCTGTATAATTAATATCTGTATAATATATTAATGAAATCTACCTAAACATCCTTTAGAAATTGTTGCAACGAAAAAATTCTTTGAGCTTTTCAGAAATAGAACTGATCTCCATAAATCGCTGCACGTATATGCTTTAAGAGAACCAACTAGAATATCACATTGTTTAATATAATAATAAAGACCTACTTCATCCGTGTTCAAGATAGGATATTCATGATGCTGAATTCTTTTAAAAAAATGATTATGTTACAATTATCGCCGTATTTGATTCCACAAATATTTGTTATAACTCCGACCTTCCCATTCTTCATTTGTACAACTGAATTATTTGTTCGTTTACATCTGCGACGGTGCACTTCAGTGGGAAACTCAATGTCGGCGCAAGCAAGTGCAGATTAATTATTATTATTAATCCACGAATTGCGGGGCCATTTTTGTTGTGCACGAGCGGCCGATTCGAAATCTCGCGGTCGCGAGCTCTACTGGCACAGTGGCGGATGCGGTGGATGAAGAAGGGACGACGGCAGGGAATGATTTATTGTATTTAAATAGAATGATAGGAGAATGTGGAAGATTATGAGTCGAAAGTGATGAGATGAGAATTTGGAGAGTAACTGACAGTGTGGAAGCGCCGGGAAATGTTGTAAGAATATCGACGGAAAAGCGCGCGCGGAAGTATTCATGCGCGCGCGTGAATTCGCCGGGATCGGGCGCGTTCGTTGGGCCAGCGCGTAAGAGTGGGGGCCGGCAAGCGGGCGCGAGGCGCCGCGCGCGCCGCACTGACGCACTCGTACGGCGGGTTTCGACTGCAGCGGTCTTCGACAGCGGCCATTAAGGAGAGCAGTTTGCAGCGGTGGAGTAGAGCAGAGTCGTTGGCGTCGAGGAGGAGGCGCAGGGTAGTCGAGAGGAAGGTAGCTGAGGGAAACGTTGTCGAGAGGAGGAGCAGCCGGGAGGTACATCGAGTAGAAAGAGGTAGAGTTTGCATTTGTCGGAGAGCGTGGCGTGTATCGAGAGTGCGGTGAGTCGAAAAGTGCGCGTCGGTTGTGGCGTAATACAGTGGCGAAAGCGGGTTCGCGGCGCGCGTGTGGGGAAAATCCGAGTGAGTCGATTATTGATCTGGACACACATCGCGGTGGGTCTTTCGATCGTCGCGAAAAATACCGATCATTCCGGTCGCGTCGCGGGTCAAGCTGAGAAGCCGACGGGCGCAAAAGGTGGTGGGTAAATCGGTGAAATTCGGCGTCGACGAGCAGCAGTAGCAGTTGTGAAGTCGCGGGTATTGCGGTGTCGTGAGGTGAGGAAAGGCGGAATTTCCAGTAGCTGAGTTTGTTGTCGCGCGAGAATTCGGAATTTGGCCCGGCGTTCCACGAACACGGCGACGGTTGGCGCGCCGGGGAAGTTGCGCGCAATTCTTCGAATTTGGTGGTGATCGCCAGTGGGGCGCGCGCGTTGCCTCGCCGCGGCGCTACGAGCCGAGCGCAGCCGAAGCCAAGCGCAGCCGAGGCCGAGCGGCGCTGCACGATTGCGGCGGCGGAACGAGGCTTCGTTTACGGCGGTATACACGCGGCGCTGCGAGCCGAGCGCAGCCCGGCCGATCGGCGCTGCACGATCGCGGCGGCCGAGCGGGAGTTTACCGACAACGACGTGCGCGCGGCAACTATGCGCAGTTGGTAGTGGCGGTATACGGGGTAGGAGGTACGAGTGATACAGATGTGTGTGTGCGTGAGCGTATGAGAGAGAGATGCTGCGGTGTGTGAGTGTAGAGGGGAAATGAACTGTTGTATAGAAAATGGGGGTTGTGTGAATACACGAAGTTGTTGAAAATATAACCTGTTGTGTTCTTGTGTTCTTTATTGAATTGATCCATTATTGCTTTCCCGGGTAATAATTAGTTAGCGGAACTCCCTTTTGTTGATTAGTATCTTGAGCGCGTAGTGTTGTAAAATTTCAGCGTAGCCGGTTCGGGATCTTTAATTTGATTTCAATACATTATTTCGAGTTCGAGAATTTACCGCGTTACACATCTTTGGATACTGTAACGATGTATACCGAATGCCGCTCAAAATTATTCTATTGTACTTTTTACATTCCAAGCCGTCAGAGATATCAATAATTCCGCCGTTTCTAAATAATTCAGACGTTTCTTACTTAGATCATTAAAAAAAAAATTGGATCCTATCAGATATGCACTTTTCATTTTCCAAAATTGGAATTATTGAAACAAAATAGTGTTATTGATAATTTGTTCAGCAATACGATAATTACTCTTTTTTTTTCTCAAAGTCCATTGGTTTTCATTCTCAAATGGAAAAGTACTTTCTGCCCACAATGGACCACAATTTTGAACAGAATCCGGAAAATGTAGAAGTAAATGAACATTATAGTTCATGTGTTGTTCGCCATATAAGTTTTCAAATTCAATTACAAACTTTGTCAAGAGTTCACGAGCATTTCTTAGCATTACAGGAGTGATTGATTCTTTCAATAAATATGTGATGGCAGTCGAAAATTTAGCTAAGTTTTTCAAGTATTTCACAGGCAATATACCTTCCAAGTAAATGACTGAATAAAAAATCAACCACATCATCCATTCAGAAGCTTTCCACATATTCCGTTCTCTTAAACTACGAGGAGCTCTTCCAATACAAGGTGGTGGAATGATTTTCATCAATCTTCTATCAATTAGGTCTATTTTTGCTGGTGATCCAATATAATATTTCTTTTTGGGTGAAGAAAATAATACAACTATGTAAAGTTGTATGACACCCAATAGACAAGCATGCATAAAGTCTACAACCATTCCTTTGACGAGATCGAAGAATTTCAAATTCATCAATGGCGAAGGGCCCCAAACACTTGCAATATTGTTAAAAATGGAGAATTATTACTATTATCGAGTTTTAATGGATTTTAAGAGAATTTGAACTTCATAGTTCGGTTTGGAACGTTTAGCCTGCGCTGGCTAGATTCGAAGAGGGTAAACGGAGAGATGCGCGAGAGCAGCTTGCTCGAGCTGCATTTGATACTCTTTGAACTCGTTACAGTAAGAATCTTGCAGTGAGCTTTAGTGGAATGTTTTTCACCGTACTTGCAGTAAATTATTCACCGTACTATAGTGAGAATACTTCCAATGAATACTACAGAGAAATCTCGCCATTACTCATCCGGACGACAACGACTCAGCTCTCATCTACCCCCACTAGCTACAGTCAATATTCACTGTAACTACAGTTATCGATTTTCAGTGTAAGTTTCAATGAGCGACCCTTGACTGAAAGTCACAATGAATATTCACTGTAGTACAGTGAGATTTTACTGTAAGGAATTTAGAAAGTAAGCGCGCGTAGGTTGCGTAAAAACGACGCAAAAATAGCTTGCCCAAACTGCATGCAATGATCACAGAACACAAGCGCGAAAATATACACAGGCTGCGACAGAATATATTTGAGATAACTACCTGTTACGTCCTTTTCAGATTCAAGAGCTTGTATCATCTTGAGTTTAATTGATCTGTCGGTCCTCAATTTTGGTACATTGTTTATCATTGGGTATTTTTTCACTCCATTAACAGTTTTTGCTGGATGCTCACAGTAGGTACAACCATATTCTCCATTGAACCGTTTCATATTCAACATAGCAGCTCTACATGGAGTGTCCACACAACATGAAAGTGGGGCAATTTTACGAACTATCGTCTCTCCGTTAAAATTACAAGAGAATCCTTGAGTTGATAGTTTATTTGCTTGAGTTACAAGTGGCTGTAAATACATTGTCATATCTGGCTCTGATTAGGCAACCCACAACCCTGTCAATATCATACTTTTTCGTCGCAAGTCTGGAGGCAGCTCATTGATCATCCAGTAAATAGGCCAAACCGTGAGTTTAGTAGAATCAGAAGGCTGCAACCATCAGTATTCAATGTGTAAGATAGGTTACAGTTTTTTTCGAAGAATCTTTCCTTTTCCAAATTTCTGTAAATGTGCCCATCATAGATATCTTCAAGTCCATCTACATTCATCTTAACTCGCTCAGATTTATATTTCAAAGATTTATATTTCAGAAGAAGATTAATTGATCTTCTATATCTATTTCCATGAAATACGAAATAGAGCTATCGACTTTGGCGTCACAAGAACAGGCTACAATTGTTTTCGAATTCTTCGTTGATTTCATTTCGTTTCCAAAATACTGATTACATTCTGGACAGTATACATTACATGTGACCTTATCTGTGTTGATATTATACAAAGTTTTCTTCAATGCGTATTTAGTTTGTGGCATGAGTCCTTTGCCAGTTATTAGATTGACCATCTGTAAGATATCTTATAAAACATTCCACGATAAAGAATGTTTCGAAGCAATACTCAGAGCCATTAGAAGGACTTCTCGCATGTTCGTTTTTCCACACGAACATACAATTTCTGAAAAATTTTGCCTGATTTTATTGTATTGATATTCATCTTGGAATTCAGTCTGAAAAAAAAGGAGTATTAGATGATACCCGATCGCTAATTAGTTTCTTCAACGTTAATTGACAAAGATCAATATTTACGTAGGCTGATGCATTTCGTTTGTGTGAATCTGAATACTCGATGGTTGGATCGGGAACTGGTGATTTCCGATCGAATGAAATTTTACTTGTGATCGTACTTCCATCGATATAGCTTGAATCCATATCACGTGGGATAGTGTTAATCTATAAGAGAAAAATAAATTAATTGAGCTTTTACGTTTCAAAACTGGACGCTGAAACCTCGCGTACGCTAAACGTACGCTCACGTAGGCACGCGGACGCTAAACGTACGCTCAAAAACATAAAACAGACCGTATCTCAATAAGCCATTTGTTTTTATTCTTTAAAATAGGCTGGATCGAAAGCTACTCAATTACTCGAATGTAACGAAACAATCTCATTTTTAGAAAGGCTAGATTCACGTGAAAAAATCTCAGCTTTTGATCTAGACTATTTAAAAAAATATAAAAAAATGGCTTATTGAGATATGGTCTGTTTGATGTTTTTTATTCTGTGAAAACAGGAAAATTTTGGAAAACCAAGTTCACCAATGGAAAGCTGAAAAAATACTTCACCGGTATCGTACCCCACATAATTTAGATATGAATCTTATAGACTCGAAAACAAACGTTGAAAACACAAGTTCTAGCATCCGCGCGACGGCTGTGAAGGGTTGACGTAAAACGCCCCATATTTAGGAAATTAATTGGTCTTGTCACATGACGGGTTTACCTGTTCATTTCTGAAATCATGTATGTATTGTTCATTATTATGAATAGAATGCTTTCGTTTTATTGTTGAGTGTATCGTACTCCGTGGAATTTTTGAAGAAGAATTTTTGTCGTAATAAATGCTGTACGGACCTCTTCTAGACATTTCTCATAAATTTTCTGAGAGCAGAAATGATACAGAGAGATTAATAAAACATGAGTATCATGTGATTAAATTAAAAAAGTAAAGAAAAAGATTAGACTTTCGAAATTTGTTTCTACCAAATAGAAAATCAGAGTTGATTATATTATTAAATATAGTGATATATAATTGATTGAACTACTACATACATATCCGTAATTTTTATGGATACAAAATCTCACTCACCACCTTCACTGGAGAACATTTTTCCTCTGACACTGACTTATTAGAGTATTTTTCTCTTGGTTACCAATAATATTGATAAAATAGGTGACGTCCCGAGGATGTAGAGAATGAAATTCTAACCAAGAAGCCACATTATTAAGATGCGATAGAATTCAAAGTATTAGCCGTAAGGCAAGATACAATACTTTTATTATCCACTGAGAAACCTCTATAACCAAAACTTCATTCGTGACGTATTTGCGCAGCTTCATTTCGAACGTAACTATGTTCGGATCATGAAAGTAATCGATCGATAGTTAACCGTAAAGTAATCCTACAGTTTACTAAACGCAAAAAAAACATTGAAGATGAGCGATCCACACGTTTACATATACACGAGATACACGGGAAAAATGTATAGTTCCCGTGAAATGTGTGAAAAATTTGGATTACGAAGTATATAAGGAAAATCCAAAACATTTCAAGAACCAAACTTTCAAGTATAAGGACCCAACAACGAAAACCAAATATGCCTGTGGAGTTTTTCACATGGGAGGTATGAAATTCAGATTGTATGATATAATTAGTCTATTCTTGGGATAAGAAATGTTGTACGTATAACAATGTATTTATAATTATCAATATTTTTTATCACACAAACTATATTTCGTAAAATCAGGGTTGAATGAATTATCCAGTCTGGGAATCATGATTATTTTGGGTGGATTTTGCACATATACTTCTACGTCTTCAAATGAGTCTATTGGATAATAAATAATCTAAAATTATTGCTAGGTTAAAAAATTGGTTAGAAATTTAATTCACGAAATATGGTTTGTGTGATAAGTAATACTGATGATTATAAATACATTATTATACGTATAACATTTCTTATTCCAAGAATTTCTAACCAATTTTTTAACCTAGCAATGATTTTAGATCATTTATTTTCCAATAGACTCATTTGAAGACGTCGAAGTATATGTGCAAAATCCACCCAGAAGAATTGTAATTCCCAGACTGGATAAATCATTCAACCCTGATTCTACTTGTGTAGAAGAAGCAGAAAATAGTGACAATGACCAGGTCTCTGAGGAAGAGATTGAAACATCCAGGAAACGCCGAAAGGTAAAGACAGTGACATCGATTCCTATTACAATAGTGATCTCACTTCGTGTGTATATTCATCCTGAATTGTAATTTATCGCTTGAAATCGATGCAGTATTCATACAGTTTTTCTTTGGAATTCTGTTTCATTTTTAGCGATTGAAAAGCAAAAAATCAAGCGAAGTGAAGAAAAGAGCAAATGAACTCGCACAAAGTTATATTGATGGTTTGAACAAGGGATCTGATTCATCCTCGGTGAAAAATTGAATGATTTTACAAAAATCCATTTTCTGAACATGCAATATATGATACAAAATAACAAATAAATAGATTTTCCAGGATCGTGATTTGGACTCTGTAGGAGTGTCAGAGGCAAACTCAACGCCGACGAGTTCTTTTATGGTGAGTGAGCCTGATTCCAAATAATTTTAAATGAAATTTCAAAACAACTTACTGAGTATGATTTGGAAAATTCAGGTTCATGAAAATAGAGCTCATTCTTCCGACAAGAACGACACAGCAGCAGCCCTAAATGCTTTCAAAAAGCAGATCACTTATTTTAAAGATAAGGTCTAAGCTGCGAATGAAGAGAAACAGAAGCTGCTTGCCGAAATTCAGCAGCTGAAGGCTAAATTAGAATTAAAGAGCTCTGATTCTTCTGCAGGTATCTGATACAGTATCATATTCTCATTTATGATATATATGTTCATTATGTATGCAGTATGTTGCATAATTGATAAAACGAGAATGAAACGATTCATGAGTATTTCATAAACAAATAAAAAACGTTCCAACAATAGCTGACTAAAACCGGAGTAGTCGTCGGTCAACTTCGCTTTTTTGGAGTCGCTACTTATGGAAAACGATAGATGATTAAATGCTTGAATAAATAAATTTTGAATTATTCAAATCGCTCAATTCTACTCCTTATTCTGTAGAAAAATGTATCAGCGAGTTTGTCGGCTGTCCGACTGTGCTACAGCTGAGGGTACCCCACCCCACTCGCCACGGTTCCCCGCCGGCCGCGGCCGCGGGCGCGGACCGGCTGGTCCCCCCACTGCCGCACCGCATAGCTCTCCCGCCCGCTCGGGCCGCGCGCTCATTGGTCGGATTATGCACTCTTCTTCAATCAATAACTCGATAAATTATCATTTTATCGAAAAATTTCAAAGAGCTTTTCTACTCGTGACATTCCCAGCTATACAGTGGTATATGCCATATGCGACCTTTTAGAATCACCCTGTACATGATATTCATCCATTATCTACTATTGAAGGCTAAAATTTGGATGGATATACACAACTACATCAGGTGCTTCAATTCGTCAACGATTTTCGTTGAGAATCAATAGATTTGTTATGCTCATTCGAAATCTCAACATTAGCAATGGTTTATTCAACGCAACTAGATTATCTCATTTTGGATTTATGCAATAATTTATTGAAATTCGAAATACTTACTAGGAAAAAAAAAGGTGAAATAGTATTCTTATATCGAATTACCATCTACTCATGATCAGAGACTAGATAATCCATTTATTTTAAAAGAAAACAGTTTCCTATCAAATTAACTTTCGCCATGACTGTATGAATAAAGCACAAGGACAGACATTTGATTTAATTGGTATTGATCCAAGAAAAGATGTTTTAAACCATAGACAACTATATGTGGCCCTCTCTAAAGGACGTTCTTGGGATTCAATAAAAATTTATGGAGTATGTCCTGATAAAAATAGTATAAGAAATCTTGTTTAAAATGAGTTATATATTTAGGCACATTGTTATATCTTACATATTCTACAGAACGATAATCTTAAAAATTTAATGATTTTTCATGAAATGTATTGAATAATTTATTATTTTAAATCATTTGTATGAAGTCCATATATCATTTGCCAGATTAGCTGATTAGCCGCGGTACGCGCGCTAATGGAGTATGTCCTGATAAAAATAGTATAAGAAATCATGTTTAAAATGACTTATATATTTAGGCACATTGTTATATCTTACATATTCTACAGAACGATAATCTTAAAAATTTAATGATTTTCATGAAATGTATTGAATAATTTATTATTTTAAATCACTTGTATGAAGTCCATATATCATTTGCCAGATTAGCTGATTAGCCGCGGTACGCGCGCTAATCAGCTTCTAGTTAATTTAAAATCAGTCTCATCGAATCTAACAATCTCTTGGTCATTATTCACGTTTTTCATGTCATATAGCAGTTTAGTTCCAAATTGTATAGGTTGGAAAAGAGAAGCATGTACAAGGTAAGAAGCGTGGACAAGGTGCTGGTCCTCAATAAAATTTAAGATTGCCCACCCACTTTCCACTAAGCCGCATCAACCAACTGGCTCACTACGTGCAATGAATCTCTACCGGGCACCGACAATGGTTCATGGTGACCATATATCTACAGAGACTGTAAAGGCGATTATGTAATAATCGCCCTCCTTCGGGAAGGGCCAAACCGCCATGGTGTACACGAGCAAAATAGTAAAAATGGGTACAGATTTGAGAAGAATGATATGAGATTGATACGAAAATAATTCATTCATGTTGTTGCAAATCCGATATAAAAGCTTAGCATAGCATTTCGACGTAATCTTATATTTTCGATTCAGCTCTATCAAAGTCGCTGAAAATCAATTCTCATTAACATTGAGAAATGATTTCATAGCAATTTGATTATCACTGAATACACGGATCTTTGTATTGTTTTTCGATGTTCAATCGTGATTCTTTGAGCAATTATCAACTGAAAATGTATGAAAAACGGTCAATCTTTGAACCCCGAATTCCCGATTCAGCTCGATCAAACTCGCCGAATCCGATGATTCAATGGTAATGAGATTGCAAAGATAACGTCTCTCAATATTAATGGGAATTGAATTTTAGCGAGTTTGATCGAGTTGAATCGGGAATTCGAGGTTCGAAGATTGGCCGTTTTTCATACATTTTCAGTTGATAATTGCTCAAAGAATCACGATTGAAGATCGAAAAACTATGCAAAGATCCGTGTATTCAGTGATGATCAAATTGCTATGAAATCATTTCTTAATATTAATGAGAATTCAATTTAAGCAAATTTGTTCGAGCTGAATCGGGATTCGAGGTTCAAAGATTGGCCGTTTTCATACATTTTCAGTTGATAATTGCTCAAAAAATCACAATTGAACATCGATAAACTATGCAAAGATCCGTGTATTTAGTGGTTATCAAATTGCTATGAAATCATTTCTCCATATTTAATGTAAATTTAAATTCATCGACTCTGATCGAGCAGAATTCTAAATTCGAGATACAAAAATTTTCCGCTCTTCATATACTTTCGCTTCATAATTTTCCCAACAAGTATGATTAAACATTGGAATTTGAAGCCAAGGTTCAAGTTTCCATCAGTAATGATATAATGATCAAGTCAGCTATTTTTCTCATCTTGTATTGGCCGATTACCAATGGTAAACCTTCACTTGTGCGAGAAATGGAAAGTTAGTGTTCAAAACAATAAAAAATAAGATAAAAAATAAAAAATAAGAAATAAGGAAAAATGGTCATTGATCGATCGATGTATAAAATTGATTTGTGAGTGTTTTAGTACTTTTTTTATTTTGATTCGCTGCAAGCAATAAAATGAGGTCTTGTGCACGGCGCAGCTGGGGTCGCTCCTTGGCTCTTGGGACTAGAGACAGGTATAAATACTCTTCCACAGCCCGCTCAAATCTATGTGGAAAAAATTAACATGGCGTCGTAGTCACGCGCACGTTTGGTGAGTAAGCGCCTGCGCCTTACCTGACACTCGCGAGTCGTGCTGACTGCTGCCCGAGCCCCGAGCGACCGCATATACTATATCACTTTGGAAAATTTCAAACGTCCGCTACTCCAGCGCCCCCATGATATTCAACTTTAGTCCTCAATCGTGGAGATTTCTTATACATGGAGTGGAACCTCCTTTACTATAGCCTCCCTGCCTCTTATACTCAAATAACCAGGTCAATTTTCGTAAATCTTCCCTGACGTCATAGAACGCAACTGAATGCAGTTTTTACTGGTAACCATTGCAAAACTGCATGGCAGAGGTTTAAAGAAAAATATTTCTAGGAGCGAGATTAAACCACAAACGAGCTGTATATAATGGCTTGTCGAGATCCGTCGCTTGCTGCGCATACTTGTCATCGGGGGTACTGGCGCGCCCTCTAATGATCCCTATAGGAAAGCGTCACTCCGAAATTTTCTCTCGTTTCGCCAAGTCGTGGACATCTGCTTGCTTTTGGAGCATTTTTCCGTTTGGGCTAAGCACTCATAGGGGGAAGTCCCCTTCTCCAACTTCTAGCTCGTTCAACTTTTCCAGTTTGACGCTTTCCTCTAGGGTCGGAGGAGTATTTTTCGATAATAAAAAAGATCATTTTCTTTAAAAATTAAAATAGAAGATAGTCATCTTTTTTTCGTCATCTCTTTTCTTTCTCCTCTCAAAATCAAACCCTCAAGTGTTCGCACCTGGCGGTACTGGTTGTTACCAGGGACAGACGGACACACGGGACAAGATGCCCAGATATAATTCAGTAATAAGTTAAACTATAAACCGCGCGGATAAAGGACGACAGATCAACCGGCCCCACGTTGACACGCAACTGACCGAACGGACACTCAGCGGCGGACCGACTAGTCAAGCGTCAGCGACACGGTCAGCTATAAGAAGGTGCGCGCAGTTCGAATGGACAGTTACAATTAGCCCATTGCGCCGCGCACCTCGTCGAGTGTCTACGAGTCCGCCGTAGTCAATCGCACTTGTCAGTCCGCGCCGATCACACGCGTTATTGTATCAAACCTGTAAAAACAAATGGTTCAAAAAATTAGGGTGAAAGTGCCTAAGATTTAACATAAAAATGCGTCACAGTTAATTGTGTTGAAATGCCTACCTTATCCGCAATCTTAAGTCGCACAAACGTGATTGATCATCAGTTACAAGTTTTCTTGCTTTTACTTAAACAAGCAAGTGGCGACCGAGAGTAAGGGTGCACCGGAACGAGCCGACAGAGGTGGTACACGAAATAACTCATCCCGCGACTGTTCACATGGTTTTCAGTGAAACCACCACTACGGTTTAACCACCCTTGAGAATATCTTCACTTTGCTTAACCACTGGTGGGTTCTACACATCTCGTGCTTCGAGAAAGAATAGGACACGGTCATCCCGTCTCGTTAGGCCGGTGTTCAGTGAGTAATTAACATCCTGCTCCAAATCACGTGTTAGCTATATAGCTAATGTCCTCTTTTCTCTTATTCTTTCCTTTTTTGTATCTTTCTTTTTGAAACTAAGTCACCCGCGTGAACAGAATTTTATTTTTGCGGTAACCCGAGCTATAAGCAAGAGCTTAGCTCAGAAGTACGCGATGCACTAAGCATACGTGCCGCGTCTTATTATCCCGACGTTACAACACCATGTTCCAAGTCATGCAGCTTTTTACGTTCGCGTTATTTTTCCTGAGTTCGGTAAAATAAAAACTGGTCCAACGAATATCGGGATTTAATGAACGGGATTCGGATTCAGCGACTCCGGAAACATATCGTTAACATAGTTAGACCCAGGGATAATTTTTTCAATTTTTTTGTGGAGCTGTGTAATCAAGAACGAGAACCATCAATCTTGTTGTCGATCAAATTTGATTCGTGTTTCGTGGGGATATTTGATTGAATACATGAAGCCAAAGCGCATAAAGAAGACTAAGAGAGTCTTGATATAGATTCTAAATATTCTTTATATCAAACTAAATATGTGTGATGATTGAGTACTCACTATTTTGCCAGTGGTGTGCTTCGGGCCAACAGTAACGTCTATTCTACCTCCTCCAGATTCTTTCAAACTTAAATTGTGTTTAATATACAGTGGGATGACAACGTGATTCTGAGATCCTATATGATATGATAGTAATCGGAAGTTGCCATCTGGAGGAATGAATGACAAGATTCTCTCTGACTAGAATTGAAATAAATATGCTCAGAGATTTGGATTTTCATCAGTCTGGGATTGTACATGCTTACCTCCCATCGTTTGAATCTGACGCAAGGGTGAAAACTGACATCGTCAAATAACCTAGCATTGATAAAAGATAGAGTCAGATCCGGCATCCCACTCAATTTTATGCAGCAATCAATCTACGTGAGGAACAGTTTCAGAATAATTTAGATGAAGTTTCCTTTTTTATAAATATTTTTATCAAGATAGTTATTTTTGCACCAAGGGGAAAGTGATAAGGGTCGCACTGTCTGCTCCACTTGACACAGGGAAACGTGCAATTTCTGGCATGAACTTTGAGATCGCCCGGCTAGCTAGGGAGAAAGAGAGATAGAATTGGGTATATCTGCAACGTATGGGTGAGTTAAGGAAAGATTATATACAGACTCATATATTGTCACGGGTTTTTTGTACTGTGAGACTCCCTATCCTAGCAAGGAATATAAATTTTTATATACAACGCCGGTAAAACGTACAGCAGCGTAGCTGAGCTGCTGACGAGCCGAAAAGGTAAGAGTGTGAGACACTGACAATATATTGAAGCACAAAGCCAGTGACAATATTTTCATTTCACACTAACTCAGTAACTCAAAATTTTAATTCCAATTTTTTATTGACGATTCTGTTGTAAATGGTAGTTTCAACACTTTTGGATTTATTCAAATTTTTCATGTCTGTATGAAACAAAATTCACTGAGTATCCCAATTTTGATAATTTGAATTTTTTTCATAGTTTTATCAACTTTGTGCCTTATTTAATTTTGAAATAGTCATTAATTCAAAAAAATCACAAAAGTAGTGTACTCATCAGGTAGACATTGCTTACTCACAACAGTTTCAGTAATTGTAATGAAAGTTCATATATCAATTTCTTCCACAGTGTACTCCAGCAGGTTTGGAGCTTCATCGTGTGCAGCTGATGGATTTTCATTCAAGGCGCAAGAAATATCAGATAAGTAAACTTAACCTTTGCCTGTGTGCATATATCTTTTGTAATATGTTGCTTTGTGATAATTTTTGCATTTCAGGTAAGCTACACAGGGCCAGAAATTGTATTGAAGCGGGAACAAATCTGTGAGTAGATAAATTTGAAATAATATTCGTTATAGCATGATATTGGTCGACACATGTTCAGAATTGAAGTTATCATGAGTGAAAATCAATTCTGAAATTGAATTGTCATCCAATTATACTATATTTGTTGTCTTTGTGCTTGGATACACGTTATAATTGCTTCAGTATCCAAGCACAGAGTGAAAAGTCGATAATCGTTGATTTTCCCATATATTTCATGTTTTACTCTATGTGAGTAAGACATGAAAGTAAGATTTGTTGAATGTACACGTTATTCACTCCTTATATATGTTTTCTAGGATAGAATGTGATGTGGTGTTCAAGTGAGTTGTTAAAGTGCAGTGCAGTGAGGGAAATACGTCTCAGATGACATATTGTCATTTGGGACGAGAACAACGTCTCCACCCAGGATACATAAATTAATATCTGGGAAGTTTGGGAGCGTTGGACCCTGAAATTCTGGATTCTCTCTACTATGACCACCAGGAAACAGGAAAAAAATTTTGGTCAAGAGTCCATTTTAATGTATACGTGTACATACATAACTGAACGATTAGAAAAAGTCAACTTTGGAGTCAGAAAGTTACTTTTTTCTAAAATATAAGTGATTTACAACAACTTTTATTCTTGTGATTTTCTAGATTTTATGAGTATTTCATGAGTGATCAGGCTACAAAGTTGATGAAAATGTTGAAAAAAATCTGAACTATTAAAATTGAGTGCTAAGTACATTTTATTTTATATGGGCATGGAAAAATTGAAAAAAAATTGTATAGTGTGTAAGTGCGGGGGGGGGGAGTGGATAACACTCGATTTAACGTATCCATTCCATAATAGTCACGCAATGGTTTGCGACAAGTTTCTTAGAAAGAGACAGAATTTCCTCTCTCAAGGTCTTCAAAGATATCGATACAGGAACCGTACGCAATCGCGATCAATCACACGGGTATACCGTTGGGCTTGGGTCATGTTGGGATTTCAACAATCATGCGTACCCAAATATTTATACATAAATGAGCGAAGATCTTTTTTACAATGAAGAATATTTATTCTTACTGCAAGTGGATGAGACTTAACAGATTCGAGAAAACACTCGTTACAAAAGTTGTTTCAAGAAAATAACACATGGTATAGACTACGAGGGAGTCAGTGTTATTAACGATCAGAGAAGGATATTCCTCTAAAGTTTTCCGAACCCAATCAGCACGCGGCACTAGCAGGCGACGGAATTGATTAGCGCGTTGGTGGAGGAGACCAGCTGCACGATCCGCTGGAGGGCGAGTAAATGAGGCATAGGGGTGAAGAAATCACTAACAAGGAACTGTTGCGAGTAGATGGGCTATGCGGGTACGAGCCCATTCATCCAAACCGCAATCGACGCCATTAGACGAATCACCACTCTCGGAGTCAGTGAAGATGTTCTTCGAGGAGCTCTTCAGCGAGAAGCAACTGCCGCAGCCACACGTTGAGCAGCAGCCAGAAGCCGACGACGAGCAGCAACAGAAGTCTGTCATCAATGAAAAGGCGCCACCGTTCTATGAAGAAGCCATTTCACAAGTTCCAACGCCGTCACCCTCTGTAATCGAACTCTCTTCAAGACCGGCATCACAAAAGGTATTTACTATCTTGATCGGATCACCGTCGCCGCAAATGCTTGTTATTGTGAAAAATCATCGACCGCGTGAAAATGATGCGGACTTGAACATCATCCGGCGCGTACGGCAGCGATTGGATACTATGCTTCCTGGATGAAAAATCAGTTCTTTCCAGGGCTACTAATATTTCTTAACCCATTAAGTCCCAAATTGCAGAAATTTTATTTGTACTTCCGAGCTCGAATAATTTGATGAATAAGACGGAAGATTCATTGCAAAATAGTCATTCCTATTATTTTCGGGTATTCTCTACACGATACCTTGGTTAAAAAGACTGAGAACATTGATTTTTAATAAATAATTAACAAATTAAAAGAAAAATGCGATTTTTTGGAGCACTTTTTGAATGGTTTTTAACGACCAGGCGGGGTGAGAAGCAGAGTGGACACAAGTGTATGAGGCTTTGAAGACAGTTTATTAAAGTAATCTACTACCGTATGATAACCGCCGTGTAAAGAAGAGAATAAATACTCCGTGTAAAAGGAGCTATCGTTTTGCTATACAGACGTGCTGCGAAGTCGACCGGTCAACTCGGCGTACACTGATCAAGTGGACATGGCGGTCCGCCGCCAGTGCCGGGCTGCGCTCACGCATGCGCACAAGCTCATCAGAGCTAATAATGTTAGAATATCTCAACACTCCCTCCCTAACATTATTTTTACTGCTATCATGAAATATACATACAATGTGTTATTTCCAACTTCCATACAACATTACATCCGTTCTACCGTTCACACATGTATCAAATCTAGTGATGCTATTTTACAATATTAGTATCGCAGTCAAATATCACATGAAGACTATACTACAAATAGACTGTGCGCGGGTTCAATTATTAATTAATTCAGTCTTGATATTTGTTAGTGAGGAGAGTGCCGTCAATTCGGCCGAGCTGATACCGTCGTTCACTTCAGACAGCTTCACTCATGGATTCCTAAGACAGGAGAAAACAATGTAAATATTTGAAACGTAATTCAATTATCCACCTTATCAATATTCATAATTTGATCTCTCAGATCTTTATGAGTAATCAGAGGCAGAGGTTTTGTAAATATGTCGGCAAGCTGTTCCTTTGATTTTATCCAAGCTACTTCAATAAAATTTTTCCTCACACATTCCTGTATATAATTAGATCTTATTTCCACCATATGTCTAAGCTTGCTTCCACCATCTATTTTTGTGCAAGATATAGCCAACTTATTATCACACCAGAGTCTTATTGGGAAAAAGCTTTTGTCAATCATTA
The DNA here is from genome assembly GCA_020882685.1 of Aphelinus atriplicis. NCBI lineage: Eukaryota > Metazoa > Arthropoda > Insecta > Hymenoptera > Aphelinidae > Aphelinus > Aphelinus atriplicis. The sequence continues at coordinate 3,136,113 of JAJGQD010000006.1, forward strand.
TTCTTAAAGAATTAGACAACCCTATTACATCCTGACATGCCTCGCTCATAGCTACAAACTCTGCTTCGCACGTCGACAAAGAGACGTATGATTGTTTGTGAGTCCTCCATGCTACTGAATCATTGTACAGTTCTATTACGTAGCCACAAGTGGTCAACGAGTTTCTACAGTCTCCGAACACTCCTATTTCATCCATTTCTCCCTTATACAACAGACCCAATTCCTTCGTTTATCTTAGGTAACCTAGAACTCTCGCTACCATTTTCCAATCGTCCTTATTGGGATGAATTTGGTGTCTGCTCAGCACATTTACAGCATACGAAATATCTGCCCTAGTTGCATTTGCCAGATCTTCTGATTTGCTAGTATTCCATAGACCTAGTTTAAAGTGATAGATGGGAGCAAATTTCTCTAGAGGAATGTTCATATCATTACCACTATATGGTGTTCTGTTATATGCGTATACTGCCGCTCCAAAAGCCAGATCCCACATACTCTCTGGGATTCCAAAATCAAACATGTACGCTCTTACCTTTTTCTGAATCGTTTGGTTGAAACGTTCAGCCACTCCATAGTGTTGAGGACTTTCTGGACAGGCCAGCTGCAATTCCGCATTGAGTTTTTCCAACACCTCTACCGTATAACCACATGTGGATTCTGTCCCTCTATCACACCTTAGAAAATATACCTTTGCGTCTCTGCCCAAGATATTTCGAGAACTTTTGACGAAAAGTTCAAGGCATTGTCCCGCTTTATTCTTATGACGCATAGGGTAGGCCATAGCAAATCGGGAAAAATCATCTATGGACACTACCATAAAGCGGTATCTTGTGGGGTGTGTGGCAGGGCTAATTGGCCCCATCGTGTCTGCATGAATTAACTGGAGCGGCTCTGCAGTCCTCACTCTCACTGAAGAGAAGGACTTCCTATTGAGCTTCGATAAAGCACACACTCCGCAATCCATTATTGATTCATCAAAGACAGCATCTTTCAATGGAACAATTTCTGGGTGCAGCTTTTGTAACTGCTTCAGATACTCTAATGATGCATGACCCAACCTTACATGCCATAACAGAGCCTTATTATTTTTCAAGAATTTTCGATTTGTTTCCGTAAATGGACTTTCCTCTACATCTTCCATTTTAGTCAATTCATCGACGCTGTTGAGTTTTCTGTCACATATTGTAACATCGAAATTAGAAATCCCCCTTTCAGATGTATTATCGTTCTTGGGATCCACCTCAGCAATTTCTGTCTCATCAGAATTATCAAGTTCAGATGACTTCACTACCGTAAACGTGTCATCTTGATCATTTGTTGTATTCATTTCATTTCCTTCTATTCTTAATTTTCAAGTTACGCTCCGTGTGACATGATTATTATCACATCTGGTTAAGTTGACAAATATTTTTTCGACTCTGATTTTTACTTTCAGATTCCGACATACCTTCCTGTTCAACTTCTAACTCAATAATCCAGAAAGGTTTACTATAAATTGCGGTCAAGAACAACTCATTCGATTTAGGGTCAAATATGTCAATGCGTTGACTGTCCATGTATATAGCAAGACCAGATTCTGCAAATTTCCTTAGGGACAATAGATTATCGGAGAGTGATTTTACATAGATTGCGTTATCTAATTCTACCATTCCAATGTTACTTGATTTTATTACCACCGTACCTACTCCCTCCGATTTCAAGTTTGCAGATTCATCTGCGTATGCGCATCGAATTAACTCTTGATTGGACAAGTCAAGTGGTTTGAAAACTACCTTAGTTTTTGACATATGGTCCGTTGCTCCGGAGTCACTTATTCATCTGAACAGCAACGGGCGTTTATCATCACAATCGGGATCATTATATACATTGACATACTCATTACAATTTTCAACATAATATGAAGTGTGGTTCATACCTTTGTTCGTTGAGTCGACTGATTTGGAACCACCATTGCTCTGAGATCCTTGGTTATTATGGGACTTATTTCCTGCAATTACATTGTAAGCAGTTTTTCCCTTTTACAATTTGAATTACCGTTTTTTTGTATAGTCGCCCTTCCTTTTGCATTCCTTGATACTACCTTGACTAAAACCTCTGCCACCTCTAGAAGTTCCACGACAGCGTGAAGAAACATACCTTTTAGAACCTCGTCCAATTCCACGAGCATTGCGTTTTCTTGGACAGTTGTACTTGATGTGTTCAATGTCAAAGAACTCGTTGCAGTTGAAACACAGCTTCTTGCTATCAGTGCGCGGGCACTCGTTCGTCCAATAACCTTGACCATCACATTTCCAACAACGATTTGTTTGACCAGGGGTTTTGGTAATTAGTACCGTTTTCCTTGTGTCACTGCTTTGACCACCTTGACCACCGTCGTTTTGCTATTCTGCTTCAGTCTGCATAATATAAGTTTCAAGTTTTTTATCAGTTAAACCTATACCTTTTTGATCACCTGCTGTGAAGTCTGCCAACTGGACAGAAGATAAAGTTAATCTTATTGATATATAAAAAAATTTCTCTTTTCTTTTTTTCTGGCAGATTTTCCGGTTCTAAGTTTTTACATTCTTACACATTCCTCAAATCTGTCTATGAATGCCGAAGCCATTTCCAGTTTTTCTACTATTAACGTTGGATCCTTTATCTCACAGATTTTAGGATAATAACTGAAATCCACCCTGTTGGAAGAGCTGAATTCCAGTTAAGAATTTTTAACAGTTTTGTTTAATTTATTTATAGTCGCTTTTCCAAAATTATTTTGGTTTATTTACTTCCGTTCTTCCGTAATTTGCTACCGTTTCTCTATACTTTCTTCCGTAACTATGTACCCGTTTACTTATTACGTTACTGTACATCCGTTCATCCGTAGTTGACGTCAACCCCTTCTTTCTACCGTTGTTTATGAGTTTTCAATTTCAAATTCAAATTCAGTTCCTCCAAACACATTTCAAATAAATTTAGCACAATTTTAACTTTGTGAGTATTAAATGGCCAATTCAATTTTACTTGAGTTTTACCTACCACATATGTTTTGCCAGACTCAGTTACATATTCAAATTCCGTATCTTTACTTGAGAAAAAACCATTTTCATTAGGATGACTTTTATCCAAGTTCCAGAGTTGTTGGAAACATTTCTCATAGAAGTCCTCTAGAGTCTTTTTCTCTTTCCGAGAGAGATTGAGATTCCCCAAAGCTATGGCAAAAATTCAAAATTGTACCTTCCGTATTAAATGATCATTTCAACATTCCATATTCAATTTCATTTTAAATTATTATCGGGTTATTATATTTGGCATACAGCGTCAAATATTATTACACGAACCAGCATGCTATAAACTCAACCTAGAAACAACCATTCTTATATTTAAATAGAGATATCATTCGTACGTCTGAGAATGATATTACGGCTAGTGACAACCTGTTAGGTGGGCCCACCCGACCGACCGTCCTACGTCCGAATCAATCCGTATTATATACATTCATGTATAAATATGCGCACACACTCAGAAAGGTTGAAGTGTATTTTTGCGCCCTCCAACGTTGTTCCCACCATCCATTCTTGTTAACACGAGCACGCACGCGATTGCTTGACCCGGGCCGCACACGTTACATACCAACTTATATTCACCCGTAAACCGCCGTGTGCGTGCTTCTGATCACGCTTTTGCTGCTGCGTGTCAACATTCAGCGAGCAGCGTCCCGCCATCTGCGCGCTAGTGGTCACCACGAGCGCAGTCCGCTTTCCCGCCGTTCATGCGTGCGCACGAGCATTCTCTCTCATTCAGCAACGCCGTTCCCCCACCGCGCGCCACACCAAAACATGCGCCGGTCGACCGATTCCAAGAACTGTGACGCTTCGCCGATGTGCCCGGCTTTTGTCCCAACACGAGCGACTTTTCTTTATTTTTTACGCGGACCAACTACTTTCGCGTACGAACATTTTATTAATCGTGCGATTGCGATGCACTGACATGAAACAACCCCTCAAGAAATCCCGTGCGGAATCAGGGGATAACAAGCTCCGGTCTATAGCTGCTCCTGCAGGGCCGAGTACTGGTGTTAATAACAAAGTACTCAGCGAGATACTCAGGACAGCCGTATCTAAGGATCTCAAACACTATACAGGCCATGAAGTAGCTACGCCGAGTAGATGTCTCGAGCCAATTCAGCTCGGCCCTGTAAGGAGAGATATATTCACTCTTCCTCACACCATAGATATATCTTATCTCGGTGTTTATAAGACGCTGTAAAACCTGGTTACGCTCCTTAGAGAGATCACAGCACACAACAAAGCAGTAGTCAATGATCGGAAAGAGAAGCGATTTGATGAGGTGACATCTGAGCTAGTGGCTGGTTATTTCCAGAGCCAACCTCACAGAACAGAAACTCCGGAAGAGTCCTGTCACCAGCGCCGTCACGCATCGAAGCACAAAGCACCGTTGCTTTCAGCGTACGATGGATGAACAACGCTACGCTACCGCTTCTAGTGCTACGATCATTTCTGATTAGAGTATAGCCATGCAGCATTACCATGAGATCATTATCCGGTATGTTGGGTCCAAGTTTTGTCAGAAATCGTCTGATGCCCTCAATGTGCGCTCGGATCGAGTTTGCATTGAGGTGGTAGACTCTCAAGTTATCTACAGCCACCGAATGGCCCTCCGGGGCATCATATGGCAGTGCACGTAGGTTGGGTACAGTAGGAATGTAAGCGCAAGAGTGTGAGAGGCTGCACCACTCTTATACATTTGTTCCGATAGAGGTTATTGTGCCAGAGGGGCTAGAAAATTATCCACGTCCCCCCGGAGCACTGATGAGCACCGGCGCCTCTCCCCTACGTCTAACGAAAATCCTCCCAACCTTCTGGAAAACGGATGGTCGGGGCACAAGACCACGCGTTTTGAGACGCGTAATTTGGTAAAGTTTAAAGACACGTGATGGGAGGAATTCATTGACGTTGATAAAGTTTGGGGAATGAGGCGATTTGGCTCCCACACGAGGAGCACTGAATCCATCGCAGATGCGTGGACTCTCCGCAGATCAATTTCATTTCTCATAATAACATTAATGAGAGCCGGCGAGATCAATTATTGAGGTACGGTTTGGCGCGGAGGGGGGACAGACGAATCGGCAGTCGACGACGTCGTAACACTAGGGCTCATCGCTGGACCGCGTGGCTTGAGGATACGAGCCTTTACCACGTGGTGCTGCTGTAAAAAGTATGCAACGCAGCAAAGGCCAGCTTGCGCAGATCAGTGGTGTCATCTGGAGTAAGACCAGTTACTATAATATTAGCTGATAAGGGTTTTGCCGCCACTGACAGTGACTGTACCCTCGCCGCAAGCGCTGCATTGAGTGGATAGAGTTGCTGAAAGCGAGCTTCATCAGCTAGGGTAGACTGGGATAAACACGACTGGACATGCTCGTCCAGTTCACGCTCGAGAGCAGTTTGCTGCTCAGCAAGAGACGCGACCCCCGACTCCACCCTCTCAACCCTGCCAATCAATGCAGGCAGGTCATCGAGTACCGCGAGCTTGGATGTGATGTTGTCCATTTTAGTATGTGAAGATGCTAAGTCATCCATCTCTCGGAGTATTGTGGCGAACGTGTCCTCCATCGACCCAGTGGATAAGAGGAGAGAGTCGGAGTATTCTGAGTTTGCCGATTCAGGACGAGAGCCGGGGGGGTTTGTAGCCAATTCAGGCAGATCACCGCGCGACGACGCTCCAGTTTTCGCCAATAATTTGCTGAGCCAAGTGACACAGACTGTCGCAGCTTGCCCATTAATTTGCGTTTCAGTGAGGCCCCCACACTTCGAGTGGAAATGCTTGAGACAGAGCATACAATTATACACGTATGCATTGTCCCTGGCGAGCTGTTTATACTGAGAGCAAGTCGCACCCGGAAGTGGGAGGGCCGGTCTGGTGCGTCTTGCCTTACCAGAGTCAGACATGATGTGTGAGAGCCAAACGGGTTGAAGCAAGAAATTGGCAAGGAGGCGCGACGCCAATGCAGAATGACCCGCAAGCGGAACGGCGAAACTACAGCGCACGGACGCAGCGATGCAGAGTGGGCCTGTACCCGCGCGCAAGCCAGGAGAGGCAGAGCGGGGAAGGGGCGGAGCGTGCGGTAGCAAGAGGGGCGCACAGCTGTGGAGCCGAGACGGGGAGCTGCTGCCACCTTATGTTCGACGAGAAGAGATAGAGGGGTAACTGGTGAGGTGTTACCAATTGAGTTCTTGGACTGCACAGGTGGCTATGCCAATCTAGTGAACGATAGTAACAATAATGAGCAATAAATTAATGACCTATCGGCATCACTGGACTGATGTGAGAATAATTATGCAAACCCGATAAAGTCCAATAGCGCAAGGCAGAGCACAAGTTAGCACGCAGGGTTAGCACGCAGTTCGCACACACGATATAATCCAACAGCAACAATGAAAACAGCGAACTCGGTGCAGCAACACTTCCTCCGGCCCGTATAGAAAGAAAGGGGACAATACACCCACTCGCCTCATTCTCACTCGCAACGCACTCAATGAATGTTACAAGTCCAGTAACAGTTCACAGCAGTTTTACTTCACCGAGACGTGCTGGAGAGAGACAGCAGACGAGCAATGGTTGATGGTGGGGGTCAGCGGCGAGCGGGCGAGACAGGCCTTCGTGCAGGGGCCTTCGTGCAGGCCTAACCTCCAAAAGATAGTAATATTAGATTTAGATTAGATTAGATTAGATAATTTTTATTTATGTACATTATGTTGTACAATGAAAAGATAGTGGAATAAAGTATACATATGGTAAAAAAAAATAAAACAATAAAACAAGAACAAATATAAGATACAGAGTTTGTCTAAAAGTAGATGAAGTGGTGGAGATAAGTGTGTTAGTGTGAACGAGTGCAGTGAGGATGCGTGAAAAACAGTAAAAAAATGAAGTAGATGGAATGACTTAAGTACTAAGAGGTATACCTTCGCGGTCGAAAATAAGTTTGAAGATGTGGTGCTTAAACATGGCGAATGAGTTGATGGTGCGAATATGAGTGGGGAGATTATTCCAAATGTAGGTCGATCGAATGTAGAATGAGTTCCTGGTGGACTCCAGTCTGAACGGGGGAACGACAAGAGGCCTTTGACACTCACCTCTTACAGGCCGCTGGCTAGTGTTAAGCTGATAGCGATTCGCAAGGTAGGATGGCCTACCGCTAGCCAGGATTTTGTAGAGAGTACAAGCCGAGAAGTACTCTCTGCGACCAGAGCAAGTGAGCCAGCCAAGCTGACGCCTGTAGGGAGTGATGTGCTCGCTCCTCTTTACACCATAGATGTATCTGATTCCCGTATTGAGGATACGCTGAATAAGGAGATCCTGTTCATCGGAAAGGTCAGAGAGCACTAGAGAGCAGTAGTCTACCACGGGAAACAAAAGCGCATGAATAAGGTGCTTTCTGAGCGCAAGGGTGGTGCTGCGCCTGAAATGGTGGAGGCGGTACATAAGCGAGTTGGCTTTTTTGCAGATGGAGAGAACATGCAGCCTCCAATCCAGTTTGGCGTCGAGCACAACACCAAGGCTGCGTACAGAAGATTCAATAGGGATCGGGGTGCCATTCATTACTATGGAGTGGTTATGTGCCGATTTAGAGAATTGATTGGTGTAGTAGCGGTGCCAAAAACAATTGCTTTGGTTTTTTCAACATTGAGTTTGAGATGATTAAGAGTGGCCCACTCAGCGATGCGAGAACCAACTCTGCTCAGAGCAGTAAGCGCCGCGTCAAGGTTAGACAGGTTGCACTGGAGATACACCTGAAGAACATCAGCATAGACGATATACTTGACATCAGCAAGGAATCACAGGAATAACCAGACTGGAACTCATCAAGGAGATTATTTTCTTCAACGTAAGCAGTGATTTGATCTGAGGCAATACTTTCTAGTGTTTTACAGGAAGCTGAGCAAAGAGATAGGACGGAAGTCGCCCAGGCATGTGGGAGAGGGCACTTTGTTAAGAGCAAGTACTAGAGATTATTTCCAGCTGCAGGGAAAAACAGACTGGGATAGCGAAAGATTAAATATTATGACAAGATGCGGTCCGAGGGTAGGGAGAGCCGCATGGACGAACCTCTGGGGAATCTCATCAACGCCCACCGCCTGTAACCTCTGTCTGGCGATGGCCCTCTCAAGCGACCGAAGCGTGATTTCAGTAAAGTTGAAGCCGGCCGAGTGCTCAGGGAAGCTCAGACAGGTAGCGGTCAAGCGAGGCTGCTTGAGCGTCATAAGAAGTCGAGGCAAAGTGAGCATTGAGTTCATCCACAGAGAAGAACGACATGTTGCTCTCTTGGTCCAGGCAGATTCCTAAATGCCTGAGTTCCTTCCAGACTTCCTTGGGGTCAGATAGGCCTTTGATCCGGTCATAGTAGTAGTCGAGTCGTGCAGATTCTACAAGTCGATGAGTCTCGTCACGTACACGTCTGTAGTGGAGCAAGTCTAAGTGGAGCTTGGTACGTTTGTAGCGTCTGTAGAGTCTGTTGCGTTCCTTAATAAGCTGGGAGTGAACGTTGGTAAACCAAGGATGTCTGCGTTTCTTTCTATGTCTGACCTTGTCCAGTGGTGTTCGATGATGCCAGTAACTCAACCGTGTAAAAGTCCCGGACGTACAGTGCAACCCCACCGCCAATCGTATTACGGTCATTTCTAATCAATCTGTGATGTGGGACCTGAACAACCTCATCCGGAACGTCGGGACCCAGCCAGGACTCCGCAATACCATAGAGGTGGTAGGACGGATTCTCACTCAGAAACTGACGGACTTGATCAATGTGAGCTCTAAGAGAGTTAACATTGTGAAAGCCCGCTCTCAATTTTCCCGAGGCGACGACAGGATCCCGCTCCTCATTTGAGAGTCAATTTTCAGTCGGGCGAGAGCCTCTATCCAGGGTTGTTACGGCAACAACTCTGAGGTCTGCCTCATTCTCAACTGGAAATACTTTGTCTCCCACCGCTCGTCTTGCCAGAAACCCGCCATTCTTGTACCATACAAACTCAATACCTAGGGGCTTAGCGATTCTACGGAGACTAGATAATCTTTGGTATGTGACTGATGATAAAAATTCATTAATGAAAACAGCAGAATGGATAACGTGCTTGGACTTGCACGCATCAGGAAGTGACAAGTCCAAGTCGCTGGTGTTTAAGCCTTTTCTTTTATGTTTTTCAAGTAAAATTTTCTTTTTGAGGTCAGAGCTCTTCAATTGCACAATAATGGCCAGCATTCTGTGTTTATTACTACTCTTAGAGCTATTATGACTAGAACTATTTTGCTTTCTCAAAGAGAAAGCTTTGTAATGGGGTAAAAATCGACCCATCGAATCGGACTTCGGGACCTCGATTTTCGTAATCTACGGGTCGAAAAACATGGAAATCCGAAAATGTCTGTATGTATGTACGCACGTACGTGCATTTTTTTGTCGTACGATAACTTTCGAAGGAATTGTCCGATCGTCCTGAAATTTCGCACACAGGTTAGTTGCCGCAAAATCTCGACAGTTCAATTTTCAGACAAATCCGTTGTTTATTTCTCTAGCAACCGTTGCTAACGTGTTTTTGATAAAAGCTCCAAAAATCATCATCAATGCACGATGGGTTTCCAATTCTTTCGACGATCGATGAGAATCGATAAGACATTCATTTTGGAACAACCATTGTTCATTCCCCTAGCAACCATTGCTATGGAGATACTAAATTCAGCTTTAGACTGACTTTTTTTGTCGTACGATAACTTTCGAAGGAATAGTCCGATCGTCCTGAAATTTTGCACACAGGTCGGTCTCCGGAAGATGTGAACTGAGATCGGTGTTCAGCAACATCCGTTGTTCATTTCCAAGGCAACCGTTGCTAGCGTGTTTTTGATAAGTTCCCATATAATTCATGATAAATGATCATTTGGGTTTGTATATTTATGGGATTCTATAAGAATCAAAGAGACATTTCCCGTAGAAACCATTGTTGATGTCTCTAGCAACCGTTGTTTATATCCCTTGCAACCGTAACTAGGGAATGGAAAAAGTCAGTTGGAGGTCCATTTTTGGAACTGTTGATGACTAAGAAGTAAGAACATCGAAGCTCGGACATTTACCATAGCAACCATTGTTTACGTCCTTAGCAACCGTTACTATGGAGTGGGAAAAGTCTGTTGGAGGTCCATTTTGCTTTCTCAAAGAGTGGTGATTAATGCAAGATGAGGTTCGATTGCAATACTTTGAGAAAGCATACTGCTGAGGCACTTGGCAGCGGTTTATTTCTTTGGTTTGGTTTGACTAGCATCGGTGTTATCACAGTTTACATTATTACTACTAGATTTGATTTGGGGGGCTCTCACGATATCGCCCTCGCGCAGGTCAGGACAGACGGCACTAAAAACGACAAATGCCACCTTCTCGGCTGAAACATTGTGTTTTGCACAATCTATAATTCCGCTAACAAACAATTTGTCATCCTCAGCGTCGTCCATCCGTCCACCGGTCCGCGGAGATAACGAGTCGGCGTTGCGCGCAGGAGCAGTAGCGCGGCCCACGAAACCTTCGCCGTCATTGCCGTTGTCACTGTCTTTGTCGGCCATTGTCAGCCTGGGGTTGGTGTATTTGCTATGTGTAGAGCTAGTGACTGTGTGTTGTGTATGGGATTCTATGTTTTCTATTTTTTGTATTATTGTAGTGTTTTGTATGTTTGTGTTTTTAATGTAATTAAGAAGTGTGCTGTTTTGAGCGAGAAGCGCAGAGATAGGTTTTGCAGAATCATCCAGTACTAGATTCTGCTTTTCCCCGAGTCGCTCAAGCTCTGACACTCGTGAATTCAGCAGCGGAACACTTTCACTCCAGTGCTGGAATGAGATTCAGCGACGCTTTGAGTGAGTCAAGCCCGCCAGAGATGAGCGATCGTTGTCCCGCACATTCTCGCTCAATCAGGTTTTTTGTACTGACAATGGCCGAGAGCATTGTACCTTTTGCAGTCGATGCTTCAACTAGTTTTGACAAGCTGTAGCCAGCAGAGCTTGCGTCTGGATTGTCAATATTATTACTAGAATTATTATTAAAATTATTATTACTATTGTTACATTTGGACGCGCTAAAATTATTGCTATTACTACTACTAATATCACTACTTAAACTAATACTGCGGCTATGCACTGCAGAGGCGTCATTGGTAATTTTCGATGATGTCCCCGGTGGCGAGTTCGAAGGCGAGTTTGAATTTCCCGCGCTCAGTTTTGAGGCGCAGGGCGTCGCGCGCGTTAGAGCCGGCGTTGATGAGCGCAGGAGGGCTCTACGCGCTACGGCGCCGGCACTGCCCAGAGCCGGCGAGCGCGCGCGGAGCGGGGAAGCACCGCCAGCTGCGCTCGCTTGCGTGAGTTTGCGGGTGGGGAGAATGGCACGAACGGGCGGCTTTCTGCTACCGCTCACATCAGCAGATCTGGCGCGGCAATTATTACAAGGCCCCTCTCCTTTCTTATTAGCGCATTTTGAGTGCCGAGGCTTTTTGCACTCAGGGCACTGCTTCAGGGGGCGGTCTGATGTTTCTTTACACACAGCGCAGGTGTTGAATTTGCCTGGCGCCATGTGTACCGCCCGCGCAAAATAAGTCAGGAGAGGGAACATACCTGTACTGGCTCGATCAGCTGTTGCAGCTCCACTGGGGCTCCGCTGAGGCTCCGCCCATTTGCCGCGGTTTTGCTCCTTGCGCTCCTAACCTCGCTTTCAGGATGGTGGTTGATTGAGGCTGGAGTAGTTACTGCAAGTCGAATTACACAGCAGGGATGCAGGGTGCTGTGACGACTTGCATAATTTGGCTCGCAAGGAGCTGAAACAAAATTGCCCAAAGTCAGGTTTTCGGCAGGAAAATGGGCAAACACGGAGGAGCGATCGAGAGTACGTGCTGCTGTTGGTACTTACCGCGCCAGAGAGAGAGAGAGAGAGAGAGAGAGAGAGAGAGAGAGAGAGAGAGAGAGAGAGAGAGAGAGAGAGAGAGAGAGAGAGAGAGAGAGAGAGAGAGAGAGAGATAAATTTATTCACCTGTACATTATGTTGTACAATTTGACAAGTTTTATATACAAAAGAAATGGTGATGTGTTCTATTGATGAACCTTGAAGCAATTACATATAGTGTGACTATTTTATTATAACTAAGATAGGTAAGGGCAGAGCAGCCTCTCACCACGGTCGCAGGCTAATAAGTGGGAGAACAGTAGTTTTTTAAAGATCGGGAGAGAGGAGGCATTAGTAATTACATACGGGAGAGAGTTCCATAAGTAAGATGCACTGACATGAAACGACCTCCGGAGAAAATCCTTGCGGAAACTAGGGACAACAAGCTACGGCCGGTATCCGCCCCTACAAGGGCGAGTGCTAGTGTTAATAAGGAAATACTCAGCGAGATACTCAGGGCAACCGTATCTGAGTATTTTAAACACCATACAGGCCATGATGTAGCTACACCGAGTAGATGTCATAAGCCAGTTTAGCTCCTCCCTGTAGGGAGAGATATGCTCACTCCTTCTTACCCCATAGACGTATCTTATGCCGGTATTAATAAGCCGTTGGAGAACCAGGTTTCTCTCCCCAGACAGATCGCAGTACACAGCAGAGCAGTAGTCAACGATGGGGAAGAGGAGCGACTTGATGAGGTGGCACCTGATCTGATGGTTCATACTCCTCCGGAATTTATGTAAGCGGTACATGAGAGCGTGGGATCTGGTGGTGATCGAGGCAACATGCTCCTTCCATGAGTATCAAATCGCGTACAATAATGATAGAACGTGAACGTTACAAGGGGGATTCTACGGTTTCCCTGGAACACCTATTTCAAAGTGTTATGATAGCAAATTTTTTCAGGATTATGGGAAAAATAATGGAAAAATTTTATTCGATGCACAATTTTTTAGGAAACTTGAGTTTTCCGGCTCTATTTCTATGTCTGGGATACCGTGATCTGAGTATGGATTTTAATACAGTTGACCACGAGGAGTTTAGGAAAAATAGTGAAAAAATTTTAGCACGCCCACGCTTCGAGATATAGAAGGTCAAATATCTCGAAAAGTGCGATTCCCTTAAAGTCGCCTCATTTCATACCACATACAGCGTATATAGTGAGAGAATGAGCCTGGGCACTGGAAGCTCTTTTAAAATTGATATACTTCCTAGTAAAAATAACTTCCATACAAAAACGTACAAGAATGTACAAAAACGTACAAAAACGTTTAAAACCGTTTATAAACGTCCCATTTGGAACAAGAAATACATTTGTGTCCGTTTTTGTACGTTTTCGTACGCTTCCATACGCTTTTGTACATTTTCGTACGTTTTCGTACGTCTTCGTACAATTATGTACACTTGTCTACATTTTTGTACATTTCAAGATGTTTTTGTACGGTTTTGTACGTTTTTGTACATTTCTATACGTTTTCATACGCTTATTTATGTACAGTTTCGTACATTTTTGTACGTTTTATAGGAGATTAACATAGTGAAATTCAACCTGCCATTCTCTATTAATATAGAATGTATTTTGTAATATATTCAATAAATTCTGGAACAGGGAAGTGTTCACTTAATGATCTATTGAGCACACATTTCTCTAACAAAAATATTGAAGAAATACTGAAAAAAGTATTCCTAAATCACATTTCTTAGATAATACATTCAAGATATATAAGAAAATACTAAAAATCATCACTGAAAAATACTTCTATAAACACAAGTATAAAATACGAATTGCAATGGATTTGCACGACAAATTTGCATTGAAGTAATATGTTTTCGAAATAAATATCTGTCCGCGAAGAAAGACACATGTAGGGATTATTCTCAATTGTGAATATTAACGAAGAAAGAGTTCGAACCGCAATCGAACTGTAGAAAAGGCTTGTTATTTTTTGTCAATTATAACCTACTCAATCCAAGCTTTCATTTCGTATTTTTTTACGTCGGAAAATTGTGAGATGGGCGACATGTATTCTTTTTGCGGACAGATTGCGAGTTTTGTCTTTCTTCACGGACAGATTGTGATATTTGTCTTTCTTCGCGGACAGATTGCGGTATGTGTCTTTCTTCGCGGACAGATTGCATTTGTCTTTCTTCGTAACACCCATCGATTTAAAGTAATTGGTACTCATGAGTATAGGATCATATGCTCAAATCAAATATTGCTAGATAAATAAAATCAGAATTTAAAATTGAATGATTTCAAAGTATTTCAAGTATTTATGTGCATTTACTGACATGACTAATTTGCAGTACATAGAGATCTATAGTAACCAGCGAGGGCGGGGGTTTAGCAAGCGAGGCGAGGAGGGGACCTTGATTTTACCGACTTGAATTGATGCTTCTATGTAAATTTTTTTCCGGTGGACATCGAAATATTGAATCGTAAGTAAGGGGTTGGCAAGCGAAGCGAGCGGGGGGAACCCCTTCTAGTGATTATAAAAATGCAAGATAGTGGAAAAACGTATACACATGTATGTGAATATACATAAACATACAAAAACGTACAAAACAAGTACAAAAGCATACGTTACCATTGTAACCGTTCCTTGGTTATCAAAAACTCTCGCTTCTCGGAGCGCAGGTGAGAGCGCCAGATACCCGCCGGTATCGGAGATGACTCTCCTTTTCTCACCTCACCCTCGACGATGTTGCCGGCTGCTCAGCTACTCAGGAACTTTGGAGAGAGGGGGCCGTGGGTTTGAGCTCCAGCCCTCTACTTTGCAATCACTGAAAATGGGGAGTTAGGGAAAACGTACGCAAATGACTCAACACGACTAGTTATACTGTGAATGATTAGGAACTTTACTGAAACTCCTAGAAAGACAACCCTGCTATAAAAGAAGCGAAGATAACCGTGATTCTGCACCGTGAACTTAATTGAAATAAAATCGAACATTCAGGCTAACACACTCGCATTCACACCATACGAATTCGCATGCGAAGATATTCCAAACCCGCTCCGTCTAACCAAAGAAACTCGCGCGCAGCCCGCTGCTTCGCTCGTTCCGAAAACCCGCGGCGACCATGTTCAGCAGGCGTCCCTAATTTCCAGCCATGTTCAACTCGTAGAAAGTCCTACGCCCACAGCGACCACTATCAGCTTGGCAGGCCCCCCCGTGAGCCTGGAGTCTGGCTCTCTAAAATTATACGACAAACACGGTTACCCGATCGCGGTTCGTTTCAAGCACGCGCACTCAGTCACACCGTCGAACCACACATTCACTCAAATTACGCATTCACCCCGAACCGTATCTCTTGCGCGGCCGTCGAAAAAGATTCTCGCGACCCGATTTTCTCGCTCGCAAGAACGTACCAGAGATACACCGAATTTCCCCAGATACACCGTTAGTCAGCACTCACCAACGTTCTGACCAACTTTATACGCACGCGCACACTGTTTTCACACACAGCCCGCTCGCTCTCTAAACTACACCAAACATTATTATTTCAATGACGCATATTTATACTAATATTAAAAGATATCGCGAAAGACATACCCGCGATACTCGCCTATTGATACGCGCGTACCGGTTAGTTCGACGCTGAGTTCGATCGCGCCTTTGTTCCACGTGCCGCGCTCGGCTTCGCGCACAACGACATGCCCGCGAAAAGATACTCCCAAATGCGCTGAAGATATATAGCGACGACGAGGATTAGTCGAGCCCAAGATACGCCATCCACGAGATATGCCGCGTTCTGTTTGGTTTCATACAGATAAACCGCGGTTCAGTTCATGCGCACAAAGGTATACCGCATTCGGATGCGCTTTGCAAGAGACATCGGTTATAAGTCGGCTGTGCCAAGATATACCGAGAGACAATCAGTTAAACCGCACCAAGACAACCCGAGAACACGCCAAACCGCGCCAAGATAAACTCGCGATCGCGTGGTGACAACTCGTCCGAGCCGGTCGCTCGTCATGCTAACAGCAGCGCGCCATATTGGACGCGAGAGCCGGTCGTTGCACGCTCGCTGCGTCGCAACTCGCTCGAGCCGTACGCGCTCGCGGGGAAGAACCACCAACCTCGCTAAATAGTAGCGTCGATCCTCTCCGCTGCACCTCGTGGCCGCTTCCTCGGGAGGGTCGTCCGGGCTCCGTACGTCACTGTTTCCTTGGGCTCGCTTCCGCTCGCTCGCACGCTCGGTAGAGAAGTGCCGCACTCACCGCGCTCGCCCGCCGTTCGCACTGGGCCCCTACCCGGCCGCTACTACGCAGTTTCTTCTCGCCGGTTTCTCGGCAATGCATCTGTATCCCCGATGCATTGTAAAAAGTCCTCTGAATTTTCCGTGCATGATCCCGTAGTCCAACGCATCAACATACTTCTCGTTTTTGCCTGGTAGGCATAACTACAACCGCCTTTCTCCCGTAGCCATCATGGCACCGTGTTCTCTCTCCTCTACGCTCGGCTCGGCTGAGCGCCGTTGGCAGCCTCCGCTTGACGCGCGTGAATAAAAAAAAACAAGACGAAACGTGTTGAATTCTCTAACTGAGAATCCGTTTTCGAACCGACCTGGAACGCTCGCATGGTCTATTTCCCCCCATTTTGAATCTTAGCATGCTAACTTTGTATCATTGCAAAATGCAATGTTACACCATATAAGAACGTACAAAAACGTACAAAACCGTTCAAAAACGTACGAAATCATAAGAAAAGGTACAAAAAAGTACAAAAGCCTACGTTACCGTATAAAAACGTACAAAAACGGACAAAAACGTACGAAACCATAGGAAAAGGTACAAATACGTACAAAAACGTACAAAAACGTACAAAAACGAACAAAAACGTACAAAAACGTACAAAAACGAACAAAAACGTACAAAACCGTACAAAATCATACAAAACTATAGGAAATGGTACAAAAAAGTACAGAAACGTACGAAAACATATAGGGATTGTAGAAAAGTGTACAAAATCGTACTGAAGTATAGCGAGTATGTGAACAGTTTTTTAAAGTTGTTCCAAATGAGACACATATAAACATTTCTGGACGTTTCTGTATGTTTAAGAACGTTTTTGCACTTTTTTGTACAATTATATACCAAAAATTATTTTTACTAGAGACTCTCGCGCCGACCCTCGTGACCGCTCCATCCGCGCCGCACCGTAGCCGACGATGTTTGTGTGTTTTAGTTTGAGAAATTAGTAAATGATCAATACCATCCAGAAGATTTGTAGAACAAGTCACACAACTTGATGTAGCTATTTTCTATAGAAGTGGAGCCATTCAGGGATCCGCATGCATTATTGCGCAGGCTGCTGAGGCGAACGCGTCGCGCTGTGGCATACACGAGCCTCGCTCAATATGTCTATATGGTTACTCTCGGGTCGTACGACATGCTCATCATTGAACATGTATAACAAGCATCAATGCCTTTTCTATTACTTTCAAAGTGAAATTGATACAACAATTCATTTTAATTTTTAATCGCTAAACCCAACGGAGTGTAATAACGATCAAGGTCTTATCTGCAGCAAGTCGGATGAGAGTGCGACCATAGCTCCCCTGTACAAATCACGTCCAAGGTTCTACTTGCATAGTGTCGGGTAGGAGTGCGGTCGTGCGCGTAGTACAGGGTTTCCTAAGTTCATGCCGGAATAAATTAATTCATGTTATATTTTCATATGGTCAAAAAAAATTTGTATCAGATACATATTAAGTAGAGTTTTGAATTCTAAAATTTTTATTATACAGTAAACTAGAATGCGAATTTATGGATATGTAACAGTCACTTAATTTTAAGTATTTGCAAGTGGCTTTTTTTTTAAAGAAGTTTAATGCTCTTTGAGCATCTGGCGACCGTGTCAGTGCGTTCACAAAATCACGCACAATAATGATAAAACGTGAACGTTACACGTAGAATCACGTTCGCCAGCCGTAAAATATCGCGATTTTCCAAGCCCGTATGTCTTTGTGAAGGAGCGCGCGTGCCTTTCTTTATAAAAGAGCGGACTAATGAGGATCGCGGCTTCTGTCCTAGGAGTGGGAGTGGGGGACAAAAAGAATAGCGGGGCGATCGCTGACTACGCGGCATGAGGAGAAACATCCGGCGATAGGGACAAAATACACGAAGAGAAGGGAAATATGGATCGAGGGACAATTTTTCGTCTGCATGGTTTTACTCTCCATGCGTCCGTCGCTCGTGTCACCCGTGAAACGTCGTCGAAGAAGTTCTACTTGAAGGATATGAATCTTCGAATACAGTCGCATAAGAGTGCATAGTCACCATCAGAGACTTTGTAAAAGAAGCATTTGACTTATCAGAAGCGAGTCTCATCTCAAAAATCACTTTCCCAATCTTTTATACAAGGAAGGAGTGAGAATAGTAATATTTGGAAATAGTTTCTTGTGAAAATTCGTAATTATTCAGATCTAGAAGAAAAACAGTCTCTTCTCAGCTTGGATTCGATATCTCAAAAGACTTTCTTCCTGATTCTGATAATTTCTCTTCTCTATATTGGTTAACGTAAATGTTACTCACATATCCTTGAATTTCTGCAAAAACAGTGACACCAGTTTTGTCTATTATTGCGTCAACTTCTTCTATTATATCAAAATACGCCTCATTATTAGTATATTTCACACCCGTTCGTCTCCAAGGAACGTTTGATAATTGGCCACTAGGTAAAATTGCGCTCACGCTGGAATATACAAAATAGTTAGTAATAATTATGTCATCATCTACATTTTAAAAGAAATCATACTTTGACTTTCCCGTGACTGTGTTTGCAATTGTTCGCAAGATGTTAGATGGCCTAATGAGTTCCTTTAATATGTTAGATTCGGTTGCAAGGGGAAATCCATTATCTAGCATTTCATCTAGCAATTCATAAACAACTACATAGTTTTCCTTGATGATGGCTTCTGTACATTCGTTAAAGTAGTCTTCAAAAGTATCAGCAACACGGTGTAGAAATTCAATGACAAAAAGTGGAGGCACTAAAAAAAAATATCGAAGTCTCTCAAACATCTTTGATCTATTTTGATTAATATTGATGATGATCGTGATATACTAATACCTTCTGTTGTACATGCTGTTATGAAAAATAAATTACACCTGTAGATACTGATCAAGTAATGATGAGGAGTTGGTATGACTGGGAGAATATTTTCAGTAGATGTGATTTTATGGTGTTCATCAAAAAAGTATTCACACAAAGACCGTGCTACCGGGCTTTTCCAATGTTTCTCCATAAATATATCACTATGCAACAATAATTGTTCATTAATGACATTTTTAGGTTATGAATTAGATTAAACTTGTATTACATAACTCACCCAGAAGCATTAGTGATGAAGAGACTGTGAATCATTTCAATTCTTCTCGTGTGATTCGATGAGGAGTTTATATGATCATACTAGTACGTCAGCAACCGAGTAGAATTTTCTCTGTAAGCAGATAGTATTGGCAATATGAATCATTCATCACTGACGACTAGAATAAGGAATATCAGAAACATAAGAGAACTGCATTTTTGCATGACTGCTCAAAGAATTTGATCTCGTGGTATCGAGATATATGTAGCACCTTGGACCATTTCGATCGATTCAAATCTATCGATACACTGTATGGAAAGAACCAGAAGATAAATATATCAAGACTTTTCTGTTATTTTAGAGCCTCCACATAAGTTACTTTAATGGTTCAGATCTAAGACTTGATATCAATCATACTTTACTCAATTCAATATTCGAATTCATATTGAATAAGAGTGAACCCAATAAGAGTGAACTTTCAATCATTATTCTGGATTTCATTAGGCATGTATGCACAATTCTGTCTGAAGATCTGGTAGAATGAGTTTATGTTCAAACAAGGCGAAAAACTGAAAAAATGATAATATTATGCTGTGCACCCTCCATAATTCCAAATATGTGTAAATTGTCGATCTTTGAGGGCCAATCCAGAGTGAAGTGGAAAAGGAAGAATTCACAAAATCCACCACATGTTTATTTAATGCGACGTTTGGTCAGTTAGGTTCACTGGCCTCATCAGGCTAAAAATATATTACACAAAATACACGTAATAAATAATACAATTCGAGTATAAAACAATCGACGAAGTAACAATAAAATATTCTTTCTCACCATTTTTGAATAAAAATATAATATAACGTTCGGCAGTGGAAGCAGCTGCTTCCACTGCCATTGTCAAACTATTGCATATAGAGCTAACGTCAGTGGTCTTATATACCATCAGATACATTGGTGCGTTTGTTTTGAAAAATCTTGTTGAGCTTCCTATACGTGTGACTGAGTTGTTGTGTGTCTTCCGTCCTATTAAGTCTGTGTTGGTACATATTGATGTGGAGCATTTCCGAAATAAGTCGTTTTCTATAATTCGCTTCGCGGTCTAAAATTTCAACGTTATTCCAATCGAATGTGTGCGTACTTTTTTCTATTATATGCAAAGGGACCGGTAGTGGTTTATCAGTAATTTTTTGATGTTCTGTGATTCTATCTTTTAATTTTTTTTTCGTCGCGCCAATATAACATGCCGAACAGTTGTTGCAATCAAATTTATAAACTACCCCGGTTTGATCTTATATATCTATTTCATCTTTGCCCAATTTTATTATGTTTGTAAGATTATGATTGACTGAAGGAACTGTTCTAATGTTTAATTTTTTAAGAGAGCCGGATACTTTATTGTAAAATGTATCTTGAAAAGGTTAAAGAAACAAAGTACAAAGGGGACTTTTTTTATCGGAATAACTTTTCTTTTTAGAAAATCTAATTGAACGAAGTCGGTCATTAACACATGATTCTATGAATTTCTATGAGTAATTGTTCTCCAATAATATTCTTTTAACTTTATGAATATTGTCATTATGGAATCTTTTATCTTAAAGTAAAACTGATCTATCTCTTAAATTGGAAATGATGTTACGTTTTGTTGAATTGTATGGTTTGAATTGAAATTCAACAATCTACCAGAGCATGTTGGTTTTTGATACCAATTAGTGATTAATTTATTGTTGGTTCTAATAATTGTTGTATCCAAGAAATGTATAGAATTATTTTCTTCTAATTCATGAGTGAATTTTAGATTTTTATGGTATTCATTAAAAACTTTAATAACTATTTCGACGTGTTCTTTTTTTTTACATAAAAATGTGTCATGTACATATCTCTTGTAAAATAGCGGTTCACAATTATATACTAACTTAAATTTGTTTGAACATTCTATTTCTAAATCGTCCATGGTAAGGTCTGCAAACAATGGGGAAATAGGAGAACCCATGGGTGTGACAAAAATTTGTTCATAATATTTATTGTCGAAGGCAGAATATGTATTGCCAAAAAAGAAATTGGGTGATTCTAATAATTTCATCAAACTGTATCATAATTTCATCAATTTTACTTCTACTGTGTATATATGAGAATCTTTTATCCAAACTGTTCAAAACTAACTTACACGGTATGTTTGTAAACAATGAGCTGACTTCAAGTGAAAGTAACACGTAATCAGCTGGGATATGTACATTTGAAATTTGCTCTTTAAATTCAAAACTATTATTCACGCGAGAGATTGGTGATTTTATACACTTTTTTTCAATTCGTCATACAAGATTTTTGCTAAAAAATGTGTAGGTGAGTTTACTAAAGAAATGATAGGTGTTGGGGCGAGTACGGCTGAACTCTCACATACGTGCCGCCGGAGGCCGAGCCCACTGTCGATGGCGTGATTGACCACGCGTCGCCTTTTGATTGGCTATATTCAAATTTGACCAGTGGACTCGGCCGCCGACGGCAGAAGCAGACTGCGCGGCGCCTTACAGCCGCCGGGCAGTTAGCAACAAGCGTCCGCGAGCGAGCCATCGTCATCGGCCGCTCCTCGCGATCCGACTTTACGCCGTGTCCCCATACTCTAATTTTTCCTAAGTTAATTATTCAACTCGCGCCCGCGACACTTCTATCATACAAGTGTATTCACACGAACAGACTAAATATATTATTATTTAACGAACATTCACTCGCCACTCAATCACTCTGCTTTCGTTCACGCTTCCACACACACACACACACACATTGAAAAGCTCCTTTATTCTCCCGAACACCAACTCACACCAATCTTTGGGCTCCGGGGTTCCAAACAGAACACCCCGTCCCTTCATTTGGTAGCAGAGCGTGGTTCTATTGTGGTGTTCGCGAGTGGCAGTGTCGTGCAGTGTCCGGGCATATTCGGCGGTGGAAAACGTGCGGCGGCCATATTGAAGGAGCCGGCCGGCACGCACAAGCAACTTGTTGAGCCAGCAGGCTCAGGGGACATCGGCAGCGGATACGCGAGGCTCGCCGGGAGGCGGGCAGCGGACCAGGAAGAGCGGCAGCTCGGCGGTACGTGGGCCATCGAGACGATCCCCTGCAGGTCATCGCGCCATCGGGCGCCTCAGGGGACCGGCCGCTCATTCGATGCCCGGGTCGGCGTCGAAGCATCAAACATCGAGTGGAGCAGGGAAGAAAAAGCCGCGGCAATCGGTCGCGGCTGGTGAGTCGGACACAGCTTTTGGCGCGCGGCGCCATTTCTTTGTTCTCGAGCGCGCGCGCCGCCGCGCGACTCAGCGCGCCCCCTTCCCTTCTCCCCGCCGGCCCGGCCTCGGGCAGGCTACCACTGCTGCGCGGAGAATTTCTTCGCGCACAGGCGGCTGCCCCTTCTTTCGTCCCGCGGCTCGCAGTCGGCGAGTCGCGTCTTCGTTGCGCGCAGCGCGTCCGGCTCAGGCCATCGCGCACGCATGGAATTGCTGCCGGCGACTCGCGTCTCCCGCGCACCTTGTCGTAGCCCAAAAGCCAAAATCGACTCGCACTCGGCGAGCCGATCAGCGCACCGCGCCGTAGCTGGCGCTCAGTGACCCGCGCCCCCCGCGCGTCCCAGCACAGCCTACGAGTGCAAAGCCGACTCGCACGACAGCCGACGGCGAGTCGAACAGCGCCCCGCGCTAAGCTCTCCCCCACCGCGCCGCAGCTCGCACCAAGCGGCTCGCGCCGTGTTCCGGAGACCAAGCATTTAGTGGAAAGGCGCACACGATCAGCTGTGGCCGCCTCGCGCCCAGCGCGAACAGACTTTTGTTGGACTCACGATTGTGAGTCACTGCGCCCAGCCCATACTCCCCCCCACCGATTAATTTTTAGCTTTGGTTGTGTGGTCGATGAAGTGGTTTTTCATTTGCTCTTTTGTTTGGATTTTCTTGGTCATCGTTTTGCGCACTCCGACGCACACGGCTCGGACGCTCACATCGAGAATTTTCTTGGTTCATTTGTCGATTTTCGGCGCATATGGTGCACACCGACCAATATTCACTTTGGTTTTGTTTTTTTTGGGACTCTCCAATTAGGATACCCACACCTCGACTAAATTGATTAGTCACTGACTTTTTCTTTGGTTGTTCACTGATCATCGAACAATGAGTTTGCCCGACAAGCAACTTAAAGAAGCTTTCGAGCGACAACTCCGCCACATAAAGTATATACGAGATTACATCTCGAATACTAAAAAATCATGTGCAGCCGAAGAACGTACGCCGGCTTACATCGACAGTAAGCTGAAAATGCTTAATAATTATTGGAATCAATTTTCGGATCGTCACGAATTACTTTGGTCTGAAGAAGACAAAATTTTGAAGTGGTACCCGGCCACGGATTATTTCAAAAAGGATCCGTTTCTGGAAGTTGAGGATCAGGTCGCGCGTGCTACAGCTGAGCTCACGTCGTGGCTCCCGGAGTCCGAAGAAGAGGATGGGGGGTCTTCGCAAAGGAACCAGGAACCACTCGCGAATCAGGCTTTTCAAATTCAGCACATTCTACGTGCAGCCACTGAAATTCAGGCGATACGTGCGCTCCAAATTCCAACCTTTTCTGGGAGGTTTGATGAGTGGGAGTCGTTCAAATATCGATTTGAAGCGTCCGTGATCAATAAATCGACGTACTCAGACGGCCTGAAACTTCATTATTTAATTGATGCGATGCGTGGCTCAGCAACCGAGATGTTAAAAGGTGTCAAGCCAGACGCAACGAATTTTCTGCCGTCCTGGGAGAAACTTTGTCGTCGTTTCGATAACCCCAAGCGCAGACTAACCTATCATACGTTGGCGTTGATCAATCTCAAATCTGTCACTGAGAAATCTTCCACCAAGTTAAACGAGTTGCTGGACAATGCGGAAGAATCTATCCAGGGATTCAAGGATCTTTCCTGTCCAATCGAGCATTGGGATACTTGGTTTGTGCATTGCATCGTAAACAAACTCGATCATGGCACTCGTGAAGCGTGGGAAATGAGTCAATTGACTCACGAGGGTTTTTCTAAGTATTCTGATCTTCGTCAATTTATCGAAAATCGAATCTATGCCCTGGATACTTCGTCAGCTCATGTGTCATCACAGTCGTCAGCAAATTCATCATCGAACAATCAAAATACGAAGTCTCGAAATTCTTCAATCTCGTCCAATGGAAAAGTGATCTCGGCAAATGTGGCGAATGTTGCTGCGTCATCGTCAGGCGCAAATTCCAATGCGGCAAATTGTTCGTGCTGTTCAAAGCAACAACACTCCCTTCACGTGTGTCCCACATTTACCGGGTGGAATCAGAAATTGCGCTTTGATTTTGTAAAACAGCACAGGCTGTGTCTAAATTGTTTTCGTGGCAAGCACAAAGCCGACAAGTGCACATCTAAATTTCGCTGCAAATTCTGCCATCAGCCGCACCATAGCCTATTACACTTCAATTCGTCTTCGGAAACCCAATCGAATCAGAATGCGCCACAGTCAGCCAACACTGACAATGCGGAATCGAAGCAAGGCAAATCAGCCGTCGGTCTACATACGTCTCTCGTTACAAGCTCAGGATTGCTGGCTACCGCCAAAATAATTATTCAGTCTCCATCAGGAGAGAAACTTGAAGTGCGAGCGCTTATCGACCCTTGTGCTGAGCGTTCTTTCGTATCTGAGCGTGTCGTTCAGCTGTTAAACCTAAACAGTCGGAAAATCACACAAGACGTGTGTTTCCTGGGAGGAAAATCACGCCTCACTGTCAGGTCTGAAGCACGTCTCACAATTTGCTCAGATTTGAGAGCTGTCCCGATTTTCGCCTCATTTGTCACGCTCTCGTATTGTCAGAGCTAACTCGGGTGCTCCCAGCTAATCGGATTAGCAATTGCAGTTGGGCTCACATCGCTGAACTTGACTTGGCTGATCCGGAATTTGCCTCTCCGCAAAAGGTTGACTGTGTTCTCGCAGCCGACATCTATTCTGACATAATCTTGCCAGGTTTGAAAAAGGGTCCTCAGAATACGCCAGTCGCCCAACAAACGGTTTTCGGTTGGGATTTTGACGGGCGCGACCCAAAACCCATCAAACGGTGATACAACATATAACGCTTTCCATGTCACAGTCGACACTTCCCTTTCGCAACAACTTCAAAAATTCTGGGAAGTTGAGGAAGTGCCGTGTGAGTCGTACACACTGTCGCCCGACGAGAAGTACTGTGAAGAGTATTTTCAGTCAACGGTCTCCCAGACGTCCAATGGCCGGATTATAGTTCGACTGCCCTTTACACGGTCAACTGATATTCCTTCATTCCACGACTCTAGGAATATCGCCATCGCCTGCCTGCTACGTTCGGAGCTTCGACGCCGGCGCGACCATGCCATGGACAAAGCCTACAAGAAATTCATGCAGGACTACGAAGAACTGGGTCACATGGAAAAAGTCACGCCAGACGTACCGTCGCCAACATCGTACATGCCGCATCACGCAGTGTTCCGGCCGGGAAGCAACAAAATCAGAGTCGTCTTCAATGCATCCCAACGTAACGGTAATGGATATTGTTTAAATGATTTCTTGCTAGCAGGCCCAAAATTACAAATGGATATTGCCATCATTCTCACTCGTTGGCGTGCCTTCCAATTTGTATTCACAACAGATATTGTGAAAATGTATCGGCAATTTCTTGTGCACCAAGATGATTGCAAATGGCAAGCGATTGTCTGGCGAGATGACAGTGCTCAACAAATAATGGATTTTTTGCTTCGCACAATAACTTACGGCACAAAGTGTGCCGCTTTCCTAGCTCTTCGTTGCTTGATCTTTTTGGCAGAACGGTATGGAGATCGATTCCCTCTTGCCGCAATTATCCTCAAAACGTTAATGTACGTGGACGATGCATTTGGTGGTGCTGACATGATCGTGGAAGCCCGTCAGGCGAGAGACCAGCTTGTGGCACTTCTTCAATGTGCACAAATGTCATTGGACAAATGGGCAGCAAATTCCACCGACTTGCTGCAGGGTTTGGCCGTTGCTCCACAACCGGAGGTCACTGTAGAAATGGACGATATCGTGTCCACGTTAGGCCTGAAATGGATGCCACAAACCGATCATTTCTTTTTCAAAGTGGATCTGCCACCTGGCCCGCGCGTAGTGACCAAGCGGTCAATTTTGTCTGAGGTGGCCAAGCTATTTGACCCTCTGGGATGGCTGTCCCCATTTTTGGTCCAGTGCAAAATTATTCTTCGTAAGGCGTGGATTAAAAAGTTAGATTGGGACACGCCCGTTGACAGCGATCTCGAGGAAGAGTGGCAACAGTTGCGCTCGCAAATGCCAGAGTTGACCAATATTAGTATACCGCGATGGACACAGCTGCATTCATCCACTGAGTGGATTATGCACGGCTTCGGAAACGCATCCGAAACGGCCTATGCGGCAGCAGTATATTTGACAATTCCTGGTCGTTTTTCAGTTTTATTGATGTCCAAAAACAAGGTCGCCCCAGCGAAAACATTGTCAGTGCCACGGCTCGAACTCTGTGCTGCAGTCTTGCTCGTCCGCCTCGTTCATTATCTCGTTTCCCAGCTTTCCATAAACCAAAGGCCATTCATTGTTGGTCAGACTCGAAGGTGGTGCTGGACTGGCTCGCAAGCTCACCGGCTCGTTGGCAAACTTTTGTAGCCAATCGAGTCAGCCAGATCGTGCGTGTACTTCCAGAGGCACACTGGGCCCACACTCCAACACAGGACAACCCGGCGGATCTCGCAACCCGGGGGGTGACTGTGGAAGAGTTACGAAGTTCGCAATTATGGTGGCATGGGCCACAATGGATAACATGCGATAAGTCTCTGTGGCCAGAGCAGAGTAATCTGCAGTCATCCGAGCCACTGGAAGTCAAAGCTTTCGTTATCATTCAACAGGACGATAAGTATTGTACCAGGTCTTTTGAAAAGTTCTCGTCGTTCCATAAACTAGTTAGAATAGTCGCATTCATGTTACGATGGAAGAATAATGCACGCCGCCCAAAAGGCGAACGGCATGACTCGTATCTCAGTGCAATTGAGTACCGAACAGCGAAATTTGCTCTGTTCAAACTCTTCCAGCGTTCCCACTACAAGTTGGAAATCGATCATTTGTCAGCAGGTAAAACACTACCTAACAAGAGTCAACTTCGTCGATTATCGCCATTTATCTGCCCAAATGGACTTCTGAGAGTTGGAGGCAGATTGCAAAATGCCCCAATATCATATGACGAAGCACAAAATCTCACGCAACAAATGGCTCCGCTGCCATCCGTGAGAGTCACACCTCAAATGGCGTTTCAGGCCACTGGTGTTGATTATGCCGGTCCAATTCCAGTATTAGCGTGCAGAGCAAGAGGCTCGAAAACCGTGAAAGGGTACTTCGCCATTTTCATTTGCATGTTTTCTCGAGCAGTCCACATTGAGGTCGTTTCAGATCTGACAACTGAAGCATTTCTAGCTGCGTTTCGCAGATTCGTTTCTCGACGTGGCCGGTGTTCACACGTTTACAGTGACAACGGGCGAAATTTTACTGGCGCTAGTCGTGAGTTGAGACAACTGTTCGAAAAAACATCATCGTATTCTCAGGAAATTGTAACCGAGCTCGCCAAGGATGAAGTGGAATGGCACTTCTCGCCACCACGTTCTCCACATTTTGGTGGACTCTGGGAGCGAGCGGTGCGCAGCTTCAAACATCACCTGTATCGTGTCCTCGGCGATTCAACACTCACGTTTGAAGAGCTTTCGACACTCACTACGCAAATTGAAGCTTGTCTCAACTCGCGTCCGATTTGTCCTCTGTCCTCTGAGGGATCGGATTTGGTAGCACTAACGCCAGCACATTTTTTGATTGGTCGCCCAATGTCAGCTGTGCCTGAACCCTTCGATAAATTGCTAACTAACAAACCCAGTTGTAGATGGAGACTAATTCAGCACATGAGAAACGACTTCTGGCATCGCTGGAGAGCAGAAGTTTTGCACCATCACCAGCAGCGAGGAAAGTGGCTCGATGTTCAACCGCTACTTCAAATCAATGATGTCGTGCTGGTCAAGGACGAGCTTACACCTCCAACCAAGTGGCCTCTCGGGCGCGTCACAGCGCTGCACCAAGGCAAGGACGGCCTTGTGCGGGTCGTCGACGTCAAGACGGCGTCGTCATTGTATCGTCGAGCCTTGGACAAGCTCATTCGCCTACCGACCGACCAAGAGAACTGCAGCGGAAACCCAGAAGAATCAGACGACGAAGACAATGAAGAAAGTAGGCATTAAGATCGCGTACTTCGACACACTATCCAAACATTTTCCTCGCTCGTTAACACCCGCGGATCGCCAGTCAAGTCATGAAATGTTTTGTTTTCAATTTTTTTGGGCAACACGTTTAGTTACTAGTCAAATCAATTATTAGTTTATTCACTTTGCATAATTTCAACGTGCCCTAACTTTGTAGAATCAACAGCATAGCCGCCTGCACAGGCACAAGTCAGCTCGACTCCCGAGCGTTTAGGTTAGTTTGCAAGTCACTTGCCAGTATTTTTATATCTCACGAGATATATGTAGTTTAGTTTGATATTTTTGAACCCCTTTCGATCTCGTTACACCGCATGTGGAGGGCGGGCCGTGTCCACTGTGCCCGGGCGCCCGCCGCCATGACCTTCCGAGGCATGGGTCCGCGAGGGGCTAACCCGTCGACACAGCTGGCTCCACGCCTCGCTCTCGCATGTCGGTTTGTGTAAATCATTCGTCATAAGTTTAACTCGGTTTAGCTCCAAAATAGTGACCAAATTGTGATACTACTAGTCTAATTGATAGTGGTATGCCAACGGTACTTAGTGGTACCAGTTGTTTTTCTAGTTTGTATCGAATCTCATTCGTGGTCAGAGCAACCTAATACCTTTAGTAACTTTAAGTTTTCCATTGTTTGAATTCAGTTAGACCGTGCGACCATGTGTAGCTTCGGCCGACATTCCGACATATCGTTCCCCCATTTTTGCTCTATCTTATTGTCAATTTTTTTGGTTTCGTTGTTGCTCGCTAGAAGCAAGCAAAGGGGGCGGTATGTTGGGGCGAGTACGGCTGAACTCTCACATACGTGCCGCCGGAGGCCGAGCCCACTGTCGATGGCGTGATTGACCACGCGTCGCCTTTTGATTGGCTATATTCAAATTTGACCAGTGGACTCGGCCGCCAACGGCAGAAGCAGACTGCGCGGCGCCTTACAGCCGCCGGGCAGTTAGCAACAAGCGTCCGCGAGCGAGCCATCGTCATCGGCCGCTCCTCGCGATCCGACTTTACGCCGTGTCCCCATACTCTAATTTTTCCTAAGTTAATTATTCAACTCGCGCCCGCGACACTTCTATCATACAAGTGTATTCACACGAACAGACTAAATATATTATTATTTAACGAACATTCACTCGCCACTCAATCACTCTGCTTTCGTTCACGCTTCCACACACACACACACACATTGAAAAGCTCCTTTATTCTCCCGAACACCAACTCACACCAATCTTTGGGCTCCGGGGTTCCAAACAGAACACCCCGTCCCTTCAATAGGTCTCAATGGGACATCGGCTTTGTGTATCTTAGGCGAACCATATGCTTTAGCTAGAGTGGTATTAATTTGTGTCAGTTGAATGTTGTGCAAGCGCTCATTTAGGAAGTCTTGGTCATTTAAACTGGACAGTATTTTATGAACTTTGGTTTGTAATGATTTAAATGGGTCTCTTCTAATATTTTATACGAACGTTTATCTTCTAAAAGTAAGTTCATTTTTTCTCTATATTCACTAGTACATAAGTTACCTACATATAAGTTACCTATGTATAAGTTAACTTTGTCCGCACGAGTGAAAAAAATATTGCCATTATGTTTTAAGAAGTTCTTAGTTTCTGAAAGTTTTTCTGCAAATTCTCTGTCTTGGGATGAAATGTGGCAAACTTCATTTATATTGTTGATTAAGGCATTAGTGACAGCTTCTCTAACGTTATTTTTAATAGTGTTGCTTTCGTCAATTTGGTCTAAGGAGTGTTCGATATTTTCTACTGTTAAAAGTATATCAATTTTTGTGAAGTTTTCTTTGACATTATAATTTGGATCCAATGATATTGTCACGTGGCTAGCCCCGCGATTATTCGAATCGCATTGCGCGGGGCCACGCCACGAATATCGGAACGTTCTAGAAGGACGATGTTGAAATCGTGACGCACGGAGCGTAACTCGAGACGGCGGGAGGCGACTGACCGCCTCCCACCGTGCGCGCCACCAAGGGGTTGCAACGTCACCCCCACGAGGGATTAAATACGACCATCTCAAGGCACTCGAGGTCATTCGTTGGTGAGTTAGTCGGGAGAGACACGGGAGTCACGCGAGTTACGCGGAGACGATAGACAGGCCAACGCTCATATTGTACACTAGTATTTGGAATAATTACACGAGCTCTCTCAGTGAAGTGAATAGGGAATAAAGGCACATATAATCCCATCCCTGAGTACTGAGTCATTCATAACCTGATTCGACACGTAACAGAACCTTACCGAGTAAAACGTCTACGATCAATACCGCAGCCGAGATCTGAACCCAGCGTTAAAGGATCACGCCACGTAACAGGAATTAACGTGCGCCGCTACAGGTCCCATTTTATGGTGGAGGAGCTGGGATCTCGTTTCGTGTAAGAGAGTTTATATTGTGAGTCGAGAATTTGGACAATTTTTTGGAGAATTTAATCAACCGCGTCGAAACCAACAGCGCAAAGTGAGTGTTGTGACGGAGGAAAGAAGGAAACGATAGCGAAGCAGATCAACAGCGAAGCAGATTACACCAACAGTGTGCGACTGTACGACTGCAAACAATAATATACACCCAGACAGGAAGGATTTTCAGAGCCGGCCGTGTCAATACATTCTTGGTCGCTTTTTTGTAAGTACATTCAAATTTATCATATAGTCCAGTGGAAATCGCGAACGACTGGAATTTAGAAGCACGCGGAATAATAATCTTACAAGTGATTTGACAACCCGAGAAAAATAACGAATTCAGACAAATTCATACTCTGTTACTATTTGTCTAGTAAATAATACGGGTCAACGAACCAGAAGTCAAGCTTTGGTCTCAAGCGCAATAGAGCGCAACATAGCAAAATTTTTCGAGGCATTGTGAAATCACTTCGTAAACGTAAAGATAAGCGAAACGCGATGTCAAAGCAGAACACCGATACATTGCATGATGAACTCGAGGGATTGGGAGTAATGTTTAATGATAAAATTAATATTGAGAAGAAGGCGCAGAGCTAGACTCCTCTAAGCGATATGAAGGGGAATATTCCACAACCCCTATCATCAGGTACCCCATTACATGGGAACGGTACAATAAAGAAAACGGTAAATCTTACGCAAGCGCGGCAAGCAATAACTGAATCTGATCCAAAAACATCACTCGGTAAGGATCCAGTTGACGAAAGTCTTTTGGAAGATTATACAAGTGGGAAACAGAGCGCCGTTTTGAGAGTGCTTATGGCGCAACCATCTATAGAAGCGAAATGGATGATGGTAGCGGGACTTATAAAAATAGCTCAACTTGACGATGACAATGAACGGGATTTTTCGAAAGCATTTGAAGGAAATGTGTATCTATTAACATGCGAAGCAGAACATTTAGAACCAAGAGACAGCGCATTTTTGGTAGAATCGAGAGAGACTATACGCGATAAAATTCGGGAAAAACGGGATCAGCGTAAACAAGAACAGGAAAATAGGCGAGCCAGGGAATTACAAGAATTGAAGGATCGTGGACGAGCACACAAAATACTGATACAAAATATCGCGGAAAATTGCAAGAGAACGGCTAAAACTGTACAGGAAAACGAACAGAAACAGAACGACGATGACTACTACCCAGAGGAATATTTAAATACGGAGACAAATCCGGACAATACAATGGAGACGCCATTCGACTTTCACCTAGAATATCGTAATTTTATCCCAAACTTAGAGGCATTGGCAATAGGAAAAGAGAAGAGAGAGGAGATAGCAAGGATGAAAACAGGACTTGGTCAGGAGTACGTCAAATTACAGGAGGGACAACAGTATTTACCAAAAATTAAACAGGAACAGACGCCACAATATGACTACGGAATATTACAGAATCTAAACGGGAGAGAGCTGGACATAGTCAATTACGGACAGGGCAGATTTCACGACAATCAGACATACTTACAAAAAATTAAACAAGAAAAAATAACACATTCAACTCCGGAAAGAGGAATTAAAACACAGGGACCGACAACGGACTATAACGATACGGACGGGGTCGAAATCATGACAATGCATTCACAAGTATTGAGCGGAAATCAAACTCAACAGTATCAGAGAGACGGCCCAATAAAACACGTGAATTATCAAGATAATCCTGGGAGGCAAAACGGTTACTTATGACCACCGCGTCAAGAGCAACAACCGACTATCACATATCCACCATCGAAAGCATCGGTCAGATTTAACGAAAAAAGGAATAGGCTTTTAGAAGGAAACAGAGAATTCATAGAAAGATGGAGCGAGCGGTGACAAGAAGAGCTGATGGAGGAAGAAGAGGAGGAAGATATACGCAACAATAGCATGTGGGAAGTTAAGCCGCAGGACAGAGGAAACAGTGAGAATAGAATGATGAATGAACAAAATGGGAATAACTCAGTAGGGGCAGAATATCTGCATAGGATTCGGGCGGACCCTCAATACGTCAGAATGACGGGCTCGAAAGAATGGACAGGAAACGGGACATATTACGAACCGAATATCCGAATAACCTTGAATTAGGCTTTCAACAGCATTCCAGAATTCGATGGAAATCCCGATACACTACCATTGTTCAGAGACGCACTGAGGAACGTAGTTAGACAAGTCGGCAAAAACAACGAGCGGACAATTTTATTCTCATTAGCAAGCAAGTTAAAAGGAAAGGTCGGTGATGGATATAAGTTGCGATTGAATTATTATAACAGCGTAGAGGCATTACTGACGGAATTGTCAACTCAATATAGTAGGAGAGGAGGAGTAGCCGGATTGAAGAAGCCGGATTTGTACCCTTACAGAATTTAGGGCCAGGAATATTATTCGGAAACTTCATTACTCGAAACGATAAGGAAGGAAAGGCTAGGGCCATTTGCATGAACACAAATGACGAGGAAATACAAATAGAGGTACCAGAAATAGCTCTAGACAATGTGAAGATTTCCCAATTGAAAAGGGAACGTCTAGCTTCAAGGAGGACAAGATACGAGGAAAAGACGAAGAAAAACATGAACTAGGGGGTACGCCACATGTCACAGTGCGTAGAACAGTATCTAAAGAGATGGAAGAGAGAGCGAAGAAAGTTTATGATAGACTCGATAAGGAGACTCTAAAGGACCTCAATGAGGAAGAAATAACACACATCAAGGAGATAACTGAGGATTTCGCACATGTATTTGGCCTTCCAAGGGAAAATTTGAAGGCAACCACATTAATCAAATATAAGATTCCAACAACAACGGATGTCCCGATCAAGGTGAAGCGCTATAGGCCACCTCAGGTTTTGAAGGAGAAAATGCAGGAAAATTATTGACGAATTAATGGAAGCGGATATAGTACAGAAATCAACAAGCCCGTATTCAAGCCCAATGTGGGCAGTAAAGAAAAAACCCGGTCCGAACGGAGAGGAAAGATGGAGGTTGATTACGGATTTTAGACAATTGAATGAAATCACAGTGGGAAACAGTTACCCATTACCAAATACAAATGAAATAACTGAAGCAGTAGCGAATGCGAAACTAATAACAGCAATTGACTTGAAATCAGAATTTTATCAGATTCCAATGGACGAAGAAGACGCAAAGAAAACAGCATTTTCAGGACCTTATTGCAATTACGAATATAAAAGAATGGGGATGGGTCTAAAAGGAGCCCCAGCAACATTTTAAGGGTTAATGGATTTGACATTAGCAGGATTACAAGGAGTTGAATTGTTTGTCTATTTGGATGATATAGTGGTATTCGCGGAGGGACACGGGAGAAAATTCCGCAAGTTGATGGAAAGGCTCGATAAAGCTAACCTTACAGTCGAGCCCAGTAAATGCCAATTTTTACAAAGAGAAGCTTCTTTTCTGGGGCATATAGTAGGTAACGGAAAAATTAAAATGGACCCCAAGAAAGTTAGGGCGGTAATGGAATATCCTAAGCCACATAATGCAAAAAAGTCAGATCGTTTTGCGGACTCGCATCATATTATCGGAAGTTCATTAAAGATTTTGCGAGAATTTCGTATCCATTAAATAAGCTCAAGGGCGAAAAGAGGGAATTTATTTGGGGAAAAGAAGAAGAGGAAGCATTTCAGTCAATGAAAAAGCTCTCATGCGAAGAACCTGTTTTGATAGCGCCCGATCTCACAAAACCATTAATTCTGACCACGGACGCGTCGGATTACGCATTAGGAGCGGTATTAAGCCAAGGCAAGCTAGGATCAGATCATCCGTGTGGATATGCATCAAGGGTACTAAAAGGGCCGGAATTTCGTTATTGTACTTATGACAGAGAACTACTAGCCGTGGAGTGGGGCATTAAGGAATTCCGCCATTACCTTTATGGAAGGAAGTTTACCGTGGTCACAGACCATGAACCACTGAAACACTTCCACTCAACGAAAAAGCCCGATTTGCGGTTCGGTAGAATGAAAGCAAATCTGCTGAAGTATGAATTCGATACAGAATATACGCCAGGGCCAAAAAACAAGAATGCTGACGTGCTGAGTAGAAACCCGGTGTTGGAGAAAGGCGAGGAGAATCCGGAGCGCCCAAAAGCGGAGCTATAAGAATTAGCGGAAAAGCAAGAAAAAGAGAGGAAACAGAGTCGGAAGGAAGTCGGTAAAGAAGAAACCTTACAAGCTCAGATAAAGATGGCTGTCACTCGATCCAAAACGCAAAATAAAGAAAGTAATAAAAGACCCTTATCTTCAGAAACAGATGGATCAGGTAACTCAGTAGCACGAAAGAAAGCACATCAGGAGAGGGAGAGTAGTGGAGAAGAGTGAGAACCACCAAGGAATCCGAAACCAAAGAGGAGGAACTCTTACTACTCGAATAAGTAGAGTGAAACAGAGGCAGAAACCATTGGGAGGGGAATTCAGAAGGTGATCAGACGAGAAAGGGGGATGCTAAATAGATGCGAGACGAGGGCAAAATTCCCGGTAGCTACTCCTGTGCGGGATGAAGGAACAGATGATCCGATCATAAGTCAACTGAAGACAGACAAACATCTCGCATATATGCGGAAGAGTAGCAACATGCGACAGGAGATACAAGCTGCTAGCACTCCAGAGAAGAACGTCATACTACCATCGGAATATAATAGGAACACGATACCTCCTCCGGAATTTTATGGATTACCGACGGCTCAGGAAGATGAGAACGAGGTGAGCTTAGGTAGGACATCAGATGAACCAGAGGCAAACCTCACGGACGAGGAAGAGACTAGACACTTACAAAGAAAGAGTTTAACGGGTTCTAAGCGTACCCTAATCGCAGATCGAACGCCCGATGATTCAGCCGAGTTGCACGAACCCATGGATATAGCGGAGGAAATAGCAGTAGAGGCGAGACGAATCTCACACCACCTGTCCCACCAAGAAAATACGGAGATTCCCTCACCAATAAAGGAGGCATCACGCAGTTTACGGGATATGATAGCTATGAGTCAAACCGGAAAGGGTTTAAAATCAGAGGAAGAAGGAATTTTATTTTTAGTGTCGCAAATATGCACAAAAGTGCACAAAATATTTGAACTTCCCAAATTCGTTGAGTTTTTTCGACTATGATTTTTTTCAGCAAAAAGGCGGCCAAAAAACGAGAATCAATGTTTTGGATTTTCATTTTATCAATATTTTAAAGCATTCATTTTCATATTCGATATATTCCTTTGAAATTCCGTAAACAGGGGTTTACAATGTCGCTGATAACGATTCTGACATCAAATTCTCGAAATTCTGGATCCAAGATGGCGGTTTCAAGATGGCGGCTGACGATTTGCCACATCTTTAGTCGGAGAATCGTGAAAATTTGGAATAATGGGTTTTCGGGGGCGCTGGTGATAAATCTGACATCAGATTTTTGAAATTCCGTATCCAAGATGGCGGTTTCAAGATGGCGGCTCATGATTTTGTATATTTCAGTCGGAGAATCGTAAAAATTTCAAAAAATATACATTATTCCATATCATATGCGCGTGAGTCAGATTTTGAAAGTTGAATTTCTTCGCTATCTTTTTAAAAAAAAAAAACAATCGATTCCATCGAAAAACCAGAAATAACAAGAGTTTTGACCATTTTCTCATGATTTTTGGCCACTGTGCGGCGGCACCACTACCCGGACGCGGCTAACGATTTCTCCGTGATCTACTGTTGTAGACCAGCGGTACCACTACCCGATCGCGGCTATTATAACTCAATTCTCTCTCTCGTTCTCTCTCTCGCTCTCTCAATCTTGAATATATTCCCCACACTCCGTTTCTCTCTCGCGCGCTTAGTTTCGGCACTCCCGAATTCTCTTTCTCTCTCTCTCTCTCTCTCTCTCTCTCTCTCTCTCTCTCTCACTCACACTCACACACTCATACTCGACTTATAGCTAGTGATTCAGCGCGATCGCGTCCACGAGAGCACACCACGCTGGTTCTCTACTACTCACGCTTCACGGGGGTTTTCTCGGCTGGATCGGTTGCTACGGCTTCGGCTCTGGACCTCTCGTCTCTCCCAAGGCTGGCGGCAATCTCGAAGTCGCGGATAGATCCCGGTTCGGTGGTTTCGAGGACTGGCGCGTCCGGCTCGCACGGCGGTCAAGCTCCGAATGCTGCGCGCTGTCAGTCCCGCCGAGGAGGCCCGTCGACACAGCGCCACCACTATATCGGCCGCTCGATTCTACCTACCTGCAGAGTCGGTGGCAGATTTAAATATTCGACGCGCCCAATCCTTTCATCCAACCGCTCATCCGCGTCTCACAATTTACTCATGTGCGCATCGAGGGAGCGCGCACAGGTGGGGAGCGAATTCGTCTCCGACCTGGTCCCCCTCTCCACGCGGCACAGTTGCGCTACGAACGACCAGCTCTCTCGTACGAGCAGGGTCGGCCGCTGCTACTCTACATCGGCCGCGGCGCGCCATCGCAACACACCCATCGCCGCTCACACCTACGCGCACACACACTCCGACTCGTCTCGCTCTCGCGGCGTGGCCCTGACGCGTTTACCGCGTCACAACCTTATAATAATAATCGAGTTTAGTCGTAGTGCATGTGAAGGAGATTTTATTCATAACCTTCCCCTTACCACACTTACATTCCGAGCCAACACTACATACGGCCCAGCCCGCCACGGATTACTCGGCTACCATGTTGCGAAGCTCCAGCCAAGGACAACCGAGCGTCGGACGGTTTAGGAAGTTGTAAATGACCGAGCGGCCTTACACGAGATACTTCAATCGCGACACCTCCGTAACAAACATTCCCACCAATACAGGGGTATTTTGCCCAAACACATCTGTAAATAACGGTCGGGCCATAACATGGCAATGTTCCAATCGAAACAATGAGTATTATTTTCAATAATATGAGGTGCAGCCGGTAGTAGATTGTTCTTACATTTTTTATGTTTCTTCTCATTTTTTAGTTCGGTCTTTGTTAAGTTTTATTACACATGCAAGATTGTGGTTCACTAAGGGTACAGTACAAATACCGAATTTTTTCATCGAACCTTGTTGAAAAATTTTTCATCATAGGGAATTGATAGAGTACATAACGGTTGTTCATCACTATTACTGCTAATTAAAGCCGCGCCAAGGGTCTCGAGAGTGACTCCCAGCCGTCCGTACACAGGTACGGACCGACGCTGTTCGCGTAGTGAACGCTTCTCCGGGACTGGGAAGAGCGGGGGAAAGGGATTCTGGGGGGATCGCGATCGTCCGGGCGCTCGCGATTCAACGATGCGGCTCACGCCGATTGTTGGGGCTCCGTGGTTGGGCTCACCACGTGCAATGAGCCCTTAGGCATCTCGCACTTGAAATTAACGGAGACACGCAAACGCGGCAGAACTCAGTAAGCCGAGAAACAGAAGGTCCTTCTGTTCTCCTTCTGTTTCTCGGTTGCAGAGAGAGGGGGATCCGGTCGGGGGTGCGAGGAGGGCAAACGAATCAAGACGCGTGAATCTATTTCAATTGAACGATAAGAAAAACCTCTTTATTGACGTAGTAAAAAAAACAATACACTTGCGCTGGTGGGCCCGTGCCCGCAAGGGTCGGTGGGCAAGTGTAGCGATTTGAGTGTCGTCGGGGTGGTGCGAGGACACTCACACACACACGTACACAAGTTCAGGCGTTCACGTCGCTGCGCGAATGAGGTAGTAGAAGCGGCGCGTGCTAATTATCACGAGGGTCGGCGCGAGAGGTCCGCCCCTCTCTATACGCGCTCTCTCTCTCTCTCTCTCTCTCTCTCTCTCTCTCTCTCTCTCTCTCTCTCTCTCTCTGTCTGGGTTAGCGAACACACGCTATCTATATCGCTCCCGCAGATAAGCATACTAATCACTTCTTCGGACACCTCCGAAAGAGACAAATGCTCCAGGTGTTTTAGGCGCCCACTGGCCCTCGCATTCACGAGTACAAATCAGTGCGGCTCGTTCCATTTGAACCAAGATGCCCGATAACATCTGGAATAACCTCAAATTCCAAGAACCACGACGCCGCGAGTCAAGGAAAGCTAGGTCATCGGCTCGTCACCCCCACCACTGCTCGCCGCCGCGCTGTCTGCCGCGGTGATCTACTATGCTCGTGTGACTGGCGCATGATTTCGGCAACAGATGAACAAGCATCGCAGGTGTACCCAACGCTGATGGCAACGCATGGGACCGCCAACACGCAAGTCCATCATCGTTTGCAAAAAGACTTTTAAACTTAATGATAAGCGCGCTGTGTCTAATATGCAGTAAGCCTGCGCACTTAAACTGCACCGACTTATCCGTGACTAGTGATTGCCCATTTATTTGCGCCAACTGTCCCCTTGCCCTCTTGCCACTGCCCTCCTCTGACTCCTCTCTCGTGAAATCGGCCGCTCTAGCCGCGACGCGCGTATCAGCTGTTTGCCCGCAGGCTACCCCCTCATCTAAGTGCACCGCTACGTCCCCTCCTTCGCACGTATCTCAGCCGGCGGAAAAACTCTCTCGCACCTCACCCCTACAGCAAAGCGACAACATACATACAATGAATAATAACTTGAACGGTGCCGTGCCCCCGCTTTTCGCCCCATTTCTTACAGATGCATCTACTCCTCCCTATGTCGTTGCCCTTTACAAAGACTTAGCAAATTCACAAAATGTCCTGCACGCCTCTAACGCGAAACTCGCTCAATCAGTTGTAGATGTGAAAAATGAGTTGCACGCAGAAGGACTTGAATTAAAGCGCTAAGCAAAAAGTTTGATGCAAAGTCTTTGCTTGAGGACAGCTTCGAGCTAAAGTTTACCGGCATCCCCATCGAGTACTCCTAATAACCATTATGAAGCAGCTAAACTTTTACTTCACGCCATGGGCTGCCTCCATGCATCCAATGCAGTCTTCGACTCGCAAATCTGGGATCCGAAGCCTCAGTCCAAGCTCGATGGTGAAAACAGCACTGAGGCTTCCTCTCCTCCCATAACATTTACACTCGTCCTCAAATTCTTCAGTGCGGACACGCGCGACCTCATTCGTTCTTATTGTGGAACTAAGCTTCACAATAAAACATCCCAAATGATTTTAGGCACCGGTGGTAATACTCCCATTTATGTTTCCCCAATTATCCCCTCCCCCCTGTACCCTCTCTGGCGTGAGGCGTTTCGCCGATCCAAATCTTTGAATTTTCTCTATCCCATCTACAAGAATCAATCTATTTTAATGAGGAAATCTAAAAACGATCCTCCTACCCCAATCTACTCAGTTGCTGATCTTGATTCTTTCACCCCTGCTCCAACCCGCCCCCGCTTATGAAACCTATCTGGTCTGGCAAGTACCCCTTCAACCCCCACCACCCGAATAACCCCCCCGCTTCAATAAAATAGGTCACATCAACATAAATCGGATAAAAACGCATTTCAATCATTCAGAAAATCAAATTACGGAAAACAAGTACGATATTGTCGGTATCTCTAAAACTTTTCTCACCCCATTTGGCCGTACGGAAGTAATGGAAATTCCCGGCAACTCATTCCATCGTCACGATCGCCACGGTAAGGAGGGCGGTGGCATTGGGTTGTACATTCGCGATAACTTTTGATACAAAATACTTGGCTCATTGGAACAACAATATGCTAACTTACCCGAATATGTAATCTCTGAAATAAAATATTACAATGCCAAACTCTTGATTGTACTCATTTACAGAAAGCCAAGTGCAGCCTACCTCAACGATCTTTTCGCAACCCTCTCTCCCTCGCTTTCTCTATACAACCATATAATAATTATGGGAGACATCAATATTGATCTCGCCACTGACTCAACGGCATCTTGCTCACTGTATAATAAAATTGAGCCCTTACTTTTAAGTGTAGTAAGCACGAAGCCAACACATCACACCTTCAACTCAACTACTGGTTCTTCAACTTACCTGCCTCGATGTGTTCATTGTACGCGAGCCATCCGCTGTGCTGAGTTTTTCTCAATCACCCTCCTCTTTGCCGCAGTGCTGAAGTTTTCGAGCCCTGACACCCGCGATTTGATCCGCTCATACGGAGGGAGGCTTAGGAACAAAAATTCTTAACTACCTCTATCCTACCTATAAAAATCTTTCAATACTTGAGCGAAAAACTCAAAACGACCCCCTCATACCCATTTACTCTACGTCAGATTTAGACGCTCTCACACCCAAGGAAACGCGCTCCCGTTCATGAAAGTTAAACAGTCTGCCAGTTTCTGAATCCCCCCGTCCCCCCCCATACCCCATCAAATACTCTCAAAATCGGTCACATAAACATAAATAGACTCGAAACCAATTTCACTTCTTTAGAATTACACCTCACCAAAAATTCATACGATATAATTGGAATATGCGAAACCTTTCTAACTCCATACCATCGCACAGAAATAGTTTCGATCCAAGGCTTCACTTTTCATCGACATGACCGTTTAGGCAAAGAGAGTGGCGGCATCGGCCTTTATGTACGCGATGATCTCCGTTTCCGAATGTTAGCCGCATCCGAACAACAATTTTCAAATACGCCTGAATACATGATTTCCGAAATAAAAGTTCTTGACTCGAAATTATTATTAGTTCTTATTTACCGGAGACCTGAAGCTGCCTATTTAAATAACCTAATGTCCACCCTTCCCCCCCTCCTGCCTCAGTATCCACACACAATATTGATGGGAGATCTGAATATCAACCTAGCGGTCGACAACCCTCCGTCTTGCTCGCTTTTAACTCAACTCGAGCCGCTACTCCTAAGTGTGGTAAGCACGGCACCAACACACCACACCTCCAACGCAAAAGAAGGCACCGTTACTCACACGTGCCTTGACGTATTCATTGTACGCGACCCTTCTGCTGTGAAATGTTTCTCACAATCGTCTGCACCCCTTGCTGCCGGTCACGATTTCATCAACTTAGAATACAATCTAAAATCCCCTCCCCACAAAACGCGCTCTTTCACAAAAAGATCCTTTGCCAAGCTCGATCCTGGCCGGCTTCGCGAGATGTTAACTAACAACATCGACTCACAGCATGCACTCACACCAACCCATTCTATAATTCCCACTTCGCCCCTTTTCCTGGCAGACCCAGCTCATGACCCCTCCCCCTACCCCACCCAGCATTAGTTACCCCCAATAACTCACTTGCCGATTTTAGTTCTCCCCACCTTCAAAATCTAACTCAGTCGAGTATTGATGCGAAAGTAGACGCCCTTACGTGTGCCACTATCGATGCTTTTGACAACCTGTCTCCTTCTCGTATCCTCACCGTATCCTCATTTAAAAAACCATGGGTTACAGGTGAAATTCATCGACTGAGTAGGCAAAAAAACGCCGCATATATCAGGGCTCACCGCTCGCACTCTCAGACCGACATTTCACACTATAAACAACTTCGATCTCTTGCCAAAAACACGACTGACACCGCCAAAAATGCCTACATTGCGAAGCGCATAAACTCTACGTCTGAGCCTAACTCTATGTGGAGACAACTACGTACTCTCGGTCTTACGTCACGTCGACTCCCCTCCCCCTTTTGTTTTTTACTCCCGAAACGCTCAACGCGCACTACAC
Organism: Aphelinus atriplicis; assembly: GCA_020882685.1. Taxonomy (NCBI): domain Eukaryota; kingdom Metazoa; phylum Arthropoda; class Insecta; order Hymenoptera; family Aphelinidae; genus Aphelinus; species Aphelinus atriplicis. The sequence continues at coordinate 3,178,715 of JAJGQD010000006.1, forward strand.
CGCTGTCGCATCAAATTCCGATCCCCTCACCGACATGGACATTGAGAATATATGCAATGTACCCCTCCCAAATCACGATCTCCCAACATTTGATTTCAGGCGAGTCACCGACACCGAAGTTGCCCAACTCTTTTCTCGCTCAAAGTCACGCGGAGACTGGCTCTCGTCGGGCATGCTCAGGATTGCATTCCCTGCGCTCCTCCCGCACATCACCGCACTGATAAACGAATCGTTAGCCTCAGGTCGATTTCCCTCTTCATGGAAACGCATCTCCCTTATTCCCTTGGCCATGAAGGTCTGCCTAACAAGTATGTCCGACACCAGGCCGATAGCGCAGCTGCCCGAGAGCTACCCTCCTACACTGAGAGAAGAAAGAGAGGCCAGACGTCCGCCGCAGCGAGACTCCTCGCGTCTCTCGCGCAGGGTGCTCTCGGCTCCCCGCGGCACGGCCGCCAGGGCCCGGCGCTGTATATAGCGATGCGTTTTGCGTATACCTGCGCATCAGCCGTTGGCCAGTTATGGTGACTTTATTGAGTTTTCATCTGTACTGGCGGGCTTTTTTATCAATTTTATCAAATTTTTATTTATCTGGTACATTATCAAGGGGGGATATACAGTTAGAATGACCAAAAAATTCAATTTTTGTTTTGCATCAAAACTTAGTCAATTTCCCGTAGAATACGCTCCTGAAACCCGGTGATAACTCGAAAACTAATTATCCGATTGAGCTGAAACTTATAGGATCTCTTTATTATAGTATTACCTTCTAGATGAATTAAACATTATTGTAATATTTTATTATTAAATATGGAAAAATGTGATAAAATAGCGGGAAAAATTTTGATTTTTTCGAAAAAGTTACGCCAAAAGTGCAAATGCAATGTAAAATCTCTTGGTTTTTTGATTTCAAATCAAAATTGCGACCAGGAAAGCCGGCACAAGCAAAATAGAACAACTTTTTCAACGCTATCTAACGGACTCCATTTTGTTGAAAAAAATTAAAAAAAAATATTTTTGTATACTACATGTAGTTGTATACTACACTTATAATCGTCAAAAAGTTTCGATTGATTTGAATAAAAACTAACCTTGAAATACGATTTTCAAGAATGAGTTTTTTTTCTCGTCTTAACTGTATATCCCCCCTCAAGGGGTTATCCCACTATGAATATTTTTCCAATTTTTCTGGTTCAAAACACTTATAATATGTTTAAAAATCATATTCCATCAGGTTCTTTTGATGTGGAAACAATTTTCAAACAGTGAACTGTCATCATAAGCATAACAAACCTACGGCTGAGCGCAGATTCGCACCGCGCAATACACGCACCGCGCCTGGCGTCTGCCTCGCGGGGAGCCGAGAGCTCCCCGCGCGAGGGCCGTGTGGAGCCCCCACCCGGCGGTGCGGCAGCCGCGCTCGGGGCGGTGCCACTCGCGTCCCTTTCTTCTCTCAGTGTAGAGGGAGCGGTACATGCTCAACTTCTCTCCTATCTAAACTCAAATAATATTCTTTCTCCGCACCAGTCTGGCTTCAGGCCCGGTCACTCAACCCAAACCGCTCTACTCGACATTCTCGAAAATACACGCCAAGCTATTAACGACAAAGAATTGACAATTTTCGTGTCATTTGACCTGTCCAAAGCGTTTGACTCAATTCTCCACGCTACGCTTCTGCAAAAACTCCGTAATTGTCGCTGTGAAAACAGAGTTATACGCTGGATCGCCAGTTACCTGATTGATTGACTTCAAGCAGTCCGAGGCAGCGGTAATTCCCTCTCTACATGGCTACGTGTACTATCAGACGTCCCGCAAGGCAGCTGTCTCGGCCTCTTGCTCTTTATCATATTCATCAATGATCTCTCCCGTCACCTCTGCCACGCCAAAATAAAAATCTACGCAGACGGCACAGGAATTTTCATCCATGTGCTTTTCGACAATCTTGTCGAGGGGGTGGCGCGACTAAATGAGGATGCGGCCCGAGTTGTGCAATGGACTAAGGAGAATGGCCTGCTCTTAAACCCAGCGAAAATCACCGCCATAATAATCGGCAGTCCCTATTTCATTTCAAAGGTCAGAACCGAAAATCTGCCTCCCATTATAGTCGACGGAGTACACATCCCCTACTCAACTTCAATCGTCAGCCTTGGACTGCATATATCCCCTACATTAAGCTGGGAACAACAGATAAACGCAGTTTCACGGTCGGTTCACTGCGCACTGTTCTCCTTGAGAACTTACCGCCATGCCCTCACTCGACCACTTAAAAAACGGCTCGTCGAATGCCTAGCGCTTCCTCATTTTGATTACAGTGCGACTCTGTTATCCCACATCACAAACGAGCTCGCATTTCGCATTCACCGTCTCCATAACGCATGCGTACGTTTTGTATGGGAATCCATCCCTTGGCAAGCGCATGTTTCGCCTTATCGCATAGCCCTTGGATGGCTGTCCGCGAACAGTCGACGCCTCCTGTACATAGGTTGTCTGCCGTTCAAAATCTTAAAAACCCACGAACCACGTCACCTTTATGAGCGCTTCAATATCACCGCAAACAGCGTTGGTCGTTACTCGCGAAGGCGATGCGACAATTATCTGCGCATCCCATTAATGCGTACTGAGTCTCTGAGCCAGTCATTCACAGTGACTACCACTCGTCTCATTAACTCTCTGATGCCATTCGATATTACCGCGACCTCGTCCTCCGAGTTTAAATCATTACTAACATCGAAACTCCTAGCCAACGATCGTGACGAGTGGGCAGACAAAGCTGCCACTAACAACGAGCCCCTTGTTCCTTTGCGACTTCAATACATGGCACAGCGGGATCCCACCGAATTTCGAAGCTCAATACTACAATTATAAACTGCTCTGTATATATAAATATTTTTACTCTTTGTAATTCTTAGTTCATAATACAAACAACTTTTACACTTATGTATCGCTTACAGAGTCCTATGGGGTTCTACCCCAGGATTTGAATAAATACATGTTTCAATCAATCAATCAATCATCTTCCTTCATATTTCATTTAAAAAGCTGGCCTAAGCCATTGCCATGCTGAATGAAGATGCAGATGAAATTGTCCGTTGGACAGAGGAAACCGGTTTGAAACTAAACCCCACGAAAACCACAGCAATGATCTTGACCATCTTTGCCTACATTGCCAAAATGGACATTGAAACGCTGCCTCTCATAGTAGTCGTTGGAGTCCGCATTCCCTACGCCACCTCGATCAGAAGCCTCAGCGCACATATTACCCCTTCGCTCAACTGGGAAACGCAAATCAACGCTTTTTCAAGATCGGTGCATGGCTCACTATATGCGCTGAGGTCTTATCGGCATGCTTTCTCACGCCCCTTGAGAAAAAGTTGGTCGAGTGCCTAGTTTCTCCGCATTTTGATTATAGTGCCACACTCCTGTCTCATCTCCCAAAAGCATTGGCCCTCCGCCTCCACCGACTCCATAATGCATGCGTTCGATTTGTATACACTAATATTCCCTGGTAAGCGCATGTCTCCCCATACCGCTTGGCTCTTGGCTGGCTCTCCGTCGGCAGCCGCTGACTTTTCTCAATCGGATGTCTTGCTTTTAAAATACTTAAGACGCATGAGCCTCGCCAATTGTACGACCTCTTTCTAATAACGGCCGACACTGTCGAACACTACTCTCGGTGACGTCATGATAATTTTCTAGTAATTCCGGCTATGCGCACTGAAGCGATGAGTCAGTCCTTTACTGGCACGGCCACTAGACTCCTAAATTCTTTATTGCTCCAAAACCTTGGCGATATTCCTGTTGGCGAGTATAAAAACCGTCTCGCAGCTCATTTATCCCAGGTCGATCGCAACAAATGGGCAATCAAATCTTCGCAAAACAATGTGCCCTTCGCCCCCCCCATCTCGCAGCAATGATTTAATTATTTGCTCTATCGACTGCGTTCACATTATAATCAATATTAAGCGACTACATTTACCTGTAATATATAAAATGCACAGCTTCACAGCTTCAAATTATGATTATACTTATTATTACGCACACCTACACTAAAATTGTAAATGATCCATGTGAACACCATATATGTAATCAAGCAGACCCCATACATCCAACGGGGTCCTACCCCAGGATTTGAATAAATATTACTTGCAATCAATCAATCTCTTTCGCGGCGCATACGCCAAAGGACCGCGGCGCGTGCCAACGTCGATCACGCGTTAATCACGCGACTCGCGATTCTCGCCCGTGCTTCTGGCGCGACACGTGGCGATCGCGCGTTAATGAGTGCTCGCGAAGCACTCGTTACAGTATGTACGTACGTACGTGTGTGACTTCTTTTTATTTTGGCATGTGATAACTCTCGAAGGAATGATCTGATCGTCCTAAAAAATGTAAGCCGAGTTTGGTGTTCAGCACCATTGGTTGTTTATTTTTATGGCAACCATTGCTAACGTGTTTTTGAAACAGCTCCAAAAATCATCATCAATGCACGTTGGGTCTCCAATTCTTTCGACGATCGATGAGAATCGATAAGATATTTTTTTTCTAACAACCATTGCTCATTCTCCAAGCAACCGTTGCTATGTAGATACGAATTTCAGCTTCAAAATGACTTTTTTTTTATTACTGACTTTTATCCCTTGCAACCGTAACTAGGGAGTGGGAAAAGTCAGCTGAAGGTCTATTTTCGGAACTGTTGATGACTAAGAAGTAAGAATATCGAAGCTCCGACAATTACCGTAGCAACCGTTGTTTACGTCTTTAGCAACCGTTACTATGGAGTGGAGGAAATGAGTGAGAGGTTCATTTTGCTAATCTAAAATTAATATATCTCAATAGAGATTCAGTAACTTCACTATAAAGTAATAACAAGTCTCAAAGAATGGATTGATGGTTCTATAGCAATGATATTAGGCAGTTTGAGGAAAATTGCATGCTCTACGGATGAGAAATGTGAGGGTAGATATTTCTTCTGATGTCCAAATTTCTCATCTAACACTCGTATATTGATGGGAATGTCTATTCAATGATGTATATGGGACGTTCCACGTCAAGTGGGCACAGTCGAAATTTTGTTTGTGATTCTGTTTGGACAAATCATTGATAACCTGGTATCAGAACATTCAGAATTTTTCATGTATCCATAGCATTCGTTTCTAAGTGCAAGAAGATTAATGAAAGTTGAGGTTCAATTGCAATACTTTGAGAAAGCATACTGCTGAGGTACTTTGCAGCGACTTTTTTCGTTGAAAATCTTATTGTACGGAATTTGTTATTTATGCCGAAATCTATGAACTTTGAAGAAACTCCTAACGAGGCCCTGCATATAATTACGATCGAACTTCACTTAGGTAAGTTCGCTTGATCGTTCAATTATATTTGGGCCTCGTTCTCGAGATTATAATATGTAGTTCCCCCCTCACCCACGAGAAGTAGCAGCGCTTTAGAGTTATAAAAGAAAAGAGTGGGGGTCGGCCAGGCCGCGTCTCCAACGCCACTGCGCCGGCTCCCGAACTTCATTTTTTCAGAGTCTTTTCTAAAATTGCTTTGTTTTTAGGGTATGGGTAAATATGTTTGCATATGTATTCGGGTGGGTCTGTAATCTCTTCAAACGAGGCTCTGCATATAATTACGATCGAACTTCACTTAGGTAAGTTCGTTTGATCGTTCAATTATATTTGGGCCTCGTTCTCGAGATTATAATATGTAGTATTTCATAGTATCAGCAATTTTACACTATTTTGTTTTATTAATTTATTCAATTCTTCAATACAAAACTTGATATTCAGAACTTATTCTGTCTGGTATTTAAATTTCTATGCCCATATTGCTGATTTTTACATTAGTAATTTTAATGTTTGCCAAAGTTTGGGCTCTATGGCCAGTGCACAATGCCAATAATGTCACTGCCTTTACAGTTAGGTCATGTAAACTTAGGTTTTCCAACGGATCTAACGTTTTAAGGTAATTTAAGACTATCGATACATCCCACGTGTATGCGTACTTTGGCTTTGACGGCTTTAGCTTGTAAATGCCTTTGAAAAATCTGCTTATAACCGCATCTCCACTAACGTTGTTTGTAGATAACAAGGATATTGCTGCTCTGTATGTGTTTAATGTGGAATAAGAGCTTCCTTTTTCAAAGCTGTGAGTTAAAAACTTGAGCAAGCTATTGCGCGTTGGTTCATTGAACTGATAATTATTTTGTTCACAAAAATTCCACCAGTTTTTGAGAGCAGAGTTGTACTGTTTGAGCGTCGATTCTGTCAAGGATGCTAACAAGATATTAATCGATTCAATTGGCGCGTCTTTCTCTAAGAATGCTTCGACGAGACTTTGCCTGCCATCAAACATAGGTGTGCCGCATTCGGATGTGCCTTGGACCTGCAAGGTGATAATAACAACTTAGGATCGGGTCCTAACAACAATGGTTCCTCAATTAATAAGCTTCTATACAATGGGTACCACGGCTGGTTTGGCCAATTTGGCACGATTAATATCCCTGTTGCCTTTTCCCTCTTTATTTTTACTAGTGATTTTAATATTGAACTGAAAGGCGGGAAGGCATAAAAGTACATTTTATCCCATTTATCAGTGAAAGCGTCGATTTTATAAGCTTTGGCATCGGGCATCCAAGAGAAGAATCGTTTACACTTTGTATTATATTGATTTGCGAATAAATCTACCTCTGGAATTCCAAACTTATTTATAATTGCTTTGAAGGCGTCATTGCATATTTCCTATTCAGTGTCCTCGTTACGCATCCGAGATAGCTTATCTGTTACCGCATTGTCTTTAGATGAAATATAAGAAGCAAGTAGGAAGATTTTTCTCTTTTCCACCCACTACCAAATTTCTCTTGCCAAAAAATTGTATTTTTGAAATTTCGTGCCTCCCATCTTGTTAATGTAAAAGATGGCTGTGTTATTGTCAATTCTGAGCAAAATTTGGCAATTACGAAGTCGGTCTGTCAATCTTTCTAGTGGAAATTTGACTGCGACAAGCTCTCTATAATTTATTGACCAGCTTTTCTGTTCATGGTTCCAGAAACCATATACTTTATTAGCCCTATTTGTCGCACCCCATCCTGTGCCAGAAGCATCTGACCAAATTTCCATTTTGAATGTCGATTCTAACGCTTTGTTCCACCAATTCAAATCCCCCAGGATGCTTTTTGGGACCTTTATTTTTGATTCGTAATTGTAATTTTTCTCAATTAAGGCTAGTGATTTTTTCCTTTCAAGTGATTTTGTGTATAGCATTCCATACTCGAATGCTGTACATGCTGAGACTAATGTACCAATCAGTTGTGCTACATCTCTTATTGTACAGGTGTCTAATTTTAAAAATTTTGATATCAGTTTTTTATATCTTATTCGTTTTTCTTGTGTGATTTCAATAGTATATTGTCTAGAGTTTATGATGAATCCCAGAAAAGTGCATATTCTCGACGGTATCAAGTTGCTTTTTCTCCAACTTATAAGGAAACCTAATTTTGTCAAAAGTTTTATTGTTTTTTCTTGATTCCGCCTGCATGTTTCATAGTCTTTCCCAATGTACAGAATATCGTCCAAATATATAACCGAGAAATGTCCTCCAGATCTCAAAGAATGAACAACTGGCTTCAAAATTTTTGTAAATATAAAAGGTGCCGACGATAGACCATTCGGTAAGCAGGTGAATTGATAAGTTTTCCCAAGAATTCAAATCTCAAAAATTTTTTGCTTTGTTTATGAATAGGGGTTAGAAAGTACGCGTCTTCTAAATCAATGTTACCCATGTAATCGTCCGGAAAAACTAAGTTGCTTGCCGTTCTTATATTTTCCATTTTGAAATGTTCTACCTTTATGAATTTGTTCAGTTCTTTTAAATTCAGAATGAATCTAAATGATCCATCAGACTTAGGGCGTAAGAAATAGCTTGACAAAAATTGATCTTCACTTGGTTCACAAACTTCCAGTACTCCTTTATCCAATAAGGAACCAATAGCTTTTTTATAAGTCTCGATTTCATTCGAATTGAATTTTATTTTCGGAACATTTGTTTGTGTTACTCACATTTATTTGAAGTTTCCCTGTGGTTTAGGGTTGTACCGGTTCTGGTTCTGCACCCGTGTGTTGTACGGTTGCTGCTTGTTTTTGAAATATATTCTTTGTCGGCTTTGTTGATTCGGTTGTCCCATCTGTGCATGAGCCGGTTTTTTCGCCGATGGGCCTCTGGAGTTTAAACTCCTGTTTTGTAAAAGTAATCTTTTCTTTGATTGATATTTTATATTGTCTCCAATTTTATCGATTGCCTGTATCGTTTTGATCCTCTCTACCAGGTCGTTCCCAAAGAGGAAAGCATCTGTTTTTGCTTCTTCTAGCAGGCTTTTGTATTTTTTGTCAATTCCTGGGTAAACAAATGCCTTACGAGACTCCATTTGCTCGAACATTAGTTGGTTTACCAGCTTTGCCGCGTCATTTATTTTTTCCACGAACGCGCCTGCGTCGAGTCCCTCACTTTCATTGGCAATATCCATCAGAGCTGAACCCAGTATTGTTAGAGTTGATGCCGCCGTTTTTTGCCTCTCTGTCATATGTTTATCTCTTTTTAAAGAGCTTTCTTGCAGTTTTGTTGCCAATTCGAGGTTTAAGGCAGGTACTTCAAATCCTTCCATCATAGGATACTTTTTTAATGAGTCATCCTTTTCATTTGGCAATAAGCCGTTCACTCTCCAATGTTTCCATCGTTTTGAGATAGCCGAGTGTACCATTACTATATTAGCGTTGTTCATAGTAAGATCAGCTCCGAGGGCTTCTACAATATCGTTACTGAGAGGTTTTTCCCCTTCGGGCTCTGTTGGCTTTTCCACATCCGCGCTCATTTTATTCATGTTTTGAATATGGAAACATTCTTCTGGAAGTCGCATGAATCTGTCTACTAAGTTTCAAGTTTGAAATGACGTTACGTTTTTGCTGGGTTATCTAGTTCGAATCAAAATTCAAGATTCTGCCAGTACATGTCGGCTTCTGATACCAATTCGTGATCAGGCGATAAATATATTCGTAAAAAACTCTTGATAATGTATCGACTTGTCATTTTTTTCATACACATGACGGTATCAACTACATATCTTTTCTAAAACAAGAGTTCGCAATCATAGTCAATTTTTAGTTTTTTGATACATTCTACTTCTAACTAAGAGACCGCTTGGGATGCGGGTCATCAATCTTGACCAAAATTTTTTTCCTGGTTCCTAGTGGCCATAATAGAGAGAATCCAGAATTTTAGGGTCTAACGCTCCCAGACTTCCCAGATATTAATTTATGTATCCTGGGTGGGGACGTTATTCTCGTTCCAAATGACAATATGTCATCTGAGACGTATTTTCCTCACTGCACTGCACTTTCACTGTTCCAACTTGAATACCACATCACATTTTATCCTAAAAATCATACAGAAGGAAATTGCGTGTATCCTCAACAAATCTTACTTCCATATCTTACTCACATAGAGTAAAAGTGAAATGTATGAAAAAATCAATGCTAATCGAATTTTCACACTGTGCTTGGATACTGGAGCAATAACAACATGTATCCAAGCACAAAGACAACAAATGTAGTATCATTGGGCGACAATTCAGTGTCAGAATTGATTTTCACTCATGAAAACTTCAATTCTGAACATGTGTCGACCAATATTATACTGTGACCAATTGTATCAAAACTCATCTACTCACAGTCTTCTTTTCGCTTCAATACTACTTCTGGCCCTGTACAGCTTACCTGGAACACAAAAATTATCACAAAGAAACATCTTTCAAAAATATATGAAGAAAGGCAAAAGTTAACTTTACTCATCTGAATTCCCTTGCGTCTTGAATGAAAATCCATCAGCTGCTGCACACAATGAAGCTCTAAACTTGCAGGTGAACACTGTGGTGGAAATTAATCTGGAAACTTTTCTTACAATTACTCAAACTGTTGTGAGTAAGCAATGTCTCCTTGATGAGTATACATCACATGTCTAACTGACTGTGTTTACAAACGACGCTTATGGTAACCTGCAGCGCGAAGTCGGTAACACAGGTACTGCGCTGCAAGTTACCATAAGCGTCGTTTGTAAACACCATGTTTAGTTAGACATGTGATGTGTACTCATCAGGTAGACATTGCTTACTCACAACAGTTTGAGTAATTGTAAAAAAAGTTTCCAGATTAATTTCCACCACAGTGTTCACCTGCAAGTTTAGAGCTTCATTGTGTGCAGCAGCTGATGGATTTCTATTCAAGACGCAAGGGAATTCAGATGAGTAAAGTTAACTTTTGCCTTTCTTCATATATTTTTGAAAGATGTTTCTTTGTGATAATTTTTGTGTTCCAGGTAAGCTGTACAGGGCCAGAAGTTGTATGGAAGCGAAAAGAAGACTGTAAGTAGATGAGTTTTGATATAATTGGTCACGTACAGTATAATATTGGTCGACACATGTTCAGAATTGAAGTTTTCATGAGTGAAAATCAATTCTGACACTGAATTGTCGTCCAATGATACTACATTTGTTGTCTTTGTGCTTGGATACATGTTGTTATTGCTTCAGTATCCAAGCACAGTGTGAAAAGTCGATTAGCATTGGTTTTTTCATATATTTCACTTTTACTCTATGTGAGTAAGACATGGAAGTAAGATTTGTTGAGGATATACGCAATTTACTCCTTCTGTATGATTTTTAGGATAAAATGTGATGTGGTATTCAAGTTGGAACAGTAAAAGTGCAGTGCAGTGAGGAAAATACGTCTCAGATGACATATTGTCATTTGGAACGAGAATAACGTCCCCACCCAGGATACATGAATTAATATTTGGGAAGTCTGGGAGCGTTAGATCCTAGAATTCTGGATTCTCTCTATTATGGCCACCAGGAACCAGGAAAAAAATTTTGGTCAAGATTGATGACCCGCATCCTAAGCGGTCTCCTAGTAAGTCTGGCCCATATATAGTATCGGTACGCCATGACGGCATATGTTTGTAATCAGGTTTGAGCAAACTTCAAGAGCTGTGGATTCGATGGCAAGGTTCAAAGTGCCAAACTTATCATTACTATTCGATTGCTGGGATCATTGGTAAAAGAACTGATTGATTAGCGCAATCTAAACAGTGCTTTAAACTTATTTCTTGAATGGTTTCAAAAAAAATCCTAAAAATTGGCAAAATCCGTTGACACAAAGTGGCTCAAATTTGCAAAAAAAATGCAAAAAATATAGATTTCAATAGGAAAACTTGAAAATGCACATCTAAATTGGGGGAAAACAAATTTTTTGTAATTTTTTAAGAGTGATGATAGCATCTACGTTGGTGGGAAAGTGAAAATTAGGGTATGCAACAAGGTAGGTCATGACGATGTTGGCCTGTTCTGGTGATCTTAAACATCCTAAATATCAACTTTTATATATTTTTATTGTTTAACCTTCAAGAACATAGCTATAGCCAACTACCTGTGGCCGTTCAGGATGTCAAAAAGTTATTTTTCATGCTCAAAATGTCGAGGACATAGAAAATACTGTTTCCATGAGAATGACCCATATAATAAACTGTGATTCTAGTTGATTCTTGATAATCAATCTAACTGTCAACAAGCATCCCAATCCTTCTAATGAATATTTTTTGCATTCTAAAACTCAAACACTATGATATTGAAATCCACTTCATATACATATGTATATATACAGACACCCTATCTGAACCATATATGTTCACAAACAGTTAGTATATAGTTTACCCAGAGACTCAAGTCTGTTATGTTAGTCAGTGTTTCCCTGGCCTAGTGTGAATGAAGTTGTATTAAATAAATCTGTGTTTTATTTGTTTATCCTCAGTTGACTAAATGATAACTAATTGTATGCCAAGCATAATCAACATTGAATGAAATAATTTTCCTGTGGGTACTCATAGTGTACGAGTATAAAATATAAAATCCAGAAGCCCTTTCTAAATTATGTGTAAAATAGTATGTTGAATTAATGAGTCAGTATATACATATACATATGTGATGATTACTAATGATAAATTTCCAGTTGTTTCTGAACGTAGAGAAAAAATAGAGGGTCTTGCAGTATGAGTCAACTCCATAGTGTATGCACATTGCCCAACTGATTTTCATTGTACACCTTCGACGCAGTTCTCAATCGGATGTTACACACACGATTTCTGCTCATTTAGTGGAGGAATTTCATATATATTGAAAAGAAAAATAGTTTATCTTGTGTAGTTTGCTTTTCATTTTTTCTCCTGATTTTGTTATTCATTTGTGGAATACACATAAAATATAAAGTGAATATTATAGGGCACTTAATAAATTATTATCCAATAGAAGTTATATACAAAACATTCAGTAATTGGGTGAGATCTAAAATAATGTTTTTCAACAGATTTGACTGCTTTGAAATCCTTATAGTTTTTCATACAATTCATGTTTTCTCTCATAATTTATTTATTTTGTCTCTAGTTTCACTCAATTTGACATCTTTGTCTAAGGTTAGGCAATTTCACACTAAGAACCTTTGGTTCATCAATCATATGACACTCCAAAAATGAAAATGTTTTCTCAGTCTTGAGTTAAAAATACCATTCAACTCTCAACAGCCGGTAGCATATTTTAAGGTAAGTTTAGAAATGATTCTAATTGATTGAATGTATTATAGTTATCGAAAACCCTTATTGAAATAGATTGATTGGAAAGACAATTAGCAATGAAATGTTAATAAAAAAAATAATTACATTATAATTCTAAAATATACAAAGCACACATGTGTAGCTAATGATAATGAAAATTAAATATATTTTTCTTCAGATGTCCAAACTGGCTTGTCTGCTCATTAATAGGCTGAAAACTGAAACTAGACTAACAGCTGTCTGAAGTAAAAATTTAATTGTTACAATTAAATTTTTCAGCTTCTTGGAAAATATTCAGCCATTGATTTTTTTTTTTGATAGAATAATGAAAGATTTAGTCAGAATCAGGCATACATATTATGGACATGCTCTGTCATGAGCTATTCAAAATAATAAAGTTTAACTCTGGAATGCAAGTAAGAGGTACATCGACAGAACATTGATGTATGTCTATGAACAGGATGTTAAAGTTGCGTATATATGTGTACAGATCTATCTGACAAAATACTTCATCCCAATCAAATTACCCACACTTTCAAAGTGCAGATGTCATACCTAGCGGTCTTCTTCGCTGTCGGATTCCGAATCCTCAGATCAAAGAACTTATTTTCTGTGAAATAATTCAGTACTCATCTCAAAGATGTTAACGGATAGATTTAACTACTTCTATAAATTATAACTTAAAGAAAATGGGAGTGATCTAATTAAAGAAAATGTTCTGAGTTACAGACAATTTTCTAATATACTTGTTTGATGTTTAGAAATCATTCAGTATCTATTAGGCCTCGTTACACATTATTCAACTGTGATGGCCGAATGTAGCAGTGCCATCTGTACAATAGAATAAGCTATTGTTATGAACTGGCTATTCCCAAACTCCAAAGCCCAGTCCACACAGTGGCACACAGTACTGTAGTGGCGCGATATTGGTCTGGCTCTTTTTCCTTTTTTGTCATAGAGGGGGATATCTCATATGACAAACACAGCACAAATTCGTATATATATTTGTGTGGAATGGTAGAATATCAAAGAAAAACGACGTTTGATTTTCGTTTAAAACGGAAAACAGTGTAACCCTCTGTTTCCGCAAATGTATTTCAAACCGAGAATATACAACTTTTACAGAGTGAACTTCTCAGCTCGAACGCACGTGTGTGACAGGACTGAATATTTATCTCGACAGTGACCTCCCTCCCGAGTTTGTTGTTATTTTGATGTTGGTCAAGAGAGGGAGGAAACGCCCTTTCCCTCCTGATCGTACTCCAATCAGATAGTTTCGAAGGTCGGCGTCGATTCAGGCCTCAGGGTCACACCCCCGGACCACGGAGAGTGGCTGAGTTCGAGTCGTCATAACGCCGGAGAGGGGGCGCATACCTCTCTGCTCGTTTACAATGTTCATGGCAGTTGAACGGTCGAGCGAGGGTCGAGCGTTGCAGTTACGGCTTATGAGCTTCTAAGCCATGCGTTTTCCCAAGTGTAATTAAGGCATCTCGTCTCCTCCGTCGCCGACCGATCATTAATAAAATATAAGTATTACGTATAGTAAATCCACGGAGTAAGAGAGATACTCCGTGAGTAAATCTATGTTGGACCTTTTCAACATATTTATAGTTTTGTCAAGCGACCAATTTGATTAGACAGTTTGGGGAACGAATGAATATTTATAGGATGCTCTTAATGACTAACAGATGTCCCTTATTTACAAATTCGTCATTCGCTCGGAGCATTTTGAATTTTTCCGCTGTACGTAAGTGTAAGTTTGGGTATTTTACATACTACGTATATTTTCTCCGCGAGCACTACGCAGCCATAGAGGTATTACAGATGTTCTGTAATACCTCTATACGGAAGCCCGGTGGGGACATCGGCGGGCAGACATACTATGTCTGTCTGCCGAGCCTCCGCCAGTCCGGTTGCGGTTGTAGATCTTTACTGAAGTTGTCTCATCATATGTCTAATTCACATGAAATCGTAAGCGCATTATGCACCCATTAACCAAAATTAAAGAAGAAGATTATTATTAGAAAAACAATACAATTAAAATGTTTCGACAATAGAGCCTGCAATGGAGTGTTCGTGCGCATGCGTGGCTAGTGCCATAGTAGTGGGCGCGAAGTTCAAAATCGAAGTATGGATTCAAAGTGCATCGCGTTTTCATGGCCGATTTCATTACATCTTAAAAATATAATCCCTACCAACCCCAAAACCGTAAGTACAAAAGAATTTGAAGTGAATCTCATTCTTTTGGCCATGAAAATAAGATCCTTCCAAAATTCGGTCGGTACTTGTGATTTTAGGATTGGTAGGGGGTTATTTTTTCTAACCTAAAACGATATCAGCTATGAAATCGTGATCCGTCTGGAATTCTGTCGGTACTTGAGCTTTTGGGATTGATAGGGGGTTATATTTCGAGAATAAAACGAAATCGGCCATATAAATGCGATTAACACCAAAATTAGAAAAGAACTATAAGTAGATCGCATTTTAGAATATTAAAAAAATAACCCAAATAAAACAATGAACCAATCACCAAAATTTTCGCTTAATCAGAGTATTATCCGTACTTCAATTTTGAATTGCGCGCCTGCTGCATGCGTCCGGACACTCCATTGCAGGGCTGCAGGCCCTATTATCGAAACTTTTAGTTGCATAATTTTCCTAATAATAATCTTTTTCTTCAATTTTGGTTAATGGGTGCATAATGCGCATACGATTTCATGTCAAATAGACATGTGTTATCTGTACATCGTTGAAGATCGATAATCGGAGGTGGACTAGCGGAGGCTCGGCAGACAGACATAGTATGTCTGCCCGCCGATGTCCCCACCGGGCTTCCGTAGGCTTCCGTACCACCGGGCTTCCGTAAATAAGTCATTCTTTCATTGTACCAGCAGAGATGAGTAGAGAGATTGCCAGAGCCCATAGGCAGAAATGTGCACAGTTTTGGGCCTCCGAGCTTGGCCAGTTTTGCCGATGGACCATATGGTGCAGAGGCGAGCGGAGCCGTTTGCGCGTCGATCGGTTCCGAAAAAATTTTCCTTGATATTTTCTCAGGTCAATTCTGGGTAGACTTACAGTGAAGCATACAGCGATGCGTCAGGAATATACCCGTCTCTCTCTAGCGCATTGAGTCACTGTAGCCGAGTACGCTCCTCATCCATTCTAATGTAGGCAGAGGCCTGTCCCTCTCCTCGCTTACTCGGCAGCCGACCGACCCTCTGTGCCTGCGCCCCAACAGCCCGCTTAATCCTTTTTATTACGGTCGGAGTGCAGCAAAAAATACCCACTATCGAAATTCATATTTTTTAATAACAATTACTATCTGATTCTATATTTATGAATCGAATCGATTTTCTTTGTTGACTAACGTCAAGTTTGAATCGCAAAAATCGGTTGATATTACGATTTTACATAAAAATTTATTTTGTTCTGAACAGAGATAGATAATTTGGCCCTCGTGAGAAAACTCCGAATTCCAAAATGCAAATATCTCAACGTGATCTCTCAGAAGTTGAACAGAAATACACTTTGGTGAGCATTTGCATAATTTGGAGTACAGTTATCATATGCAGATGAATGAAATATACAAAATTATCGAATACAAATTTTCGAACAAAAACAATTTTCTCATTCAAATTAACATTATAACATTTTTATGCAGAAAATCAGGCTGTTTCACGTTTCTTGTATTACAGAGTATTTTCCTGAACGAATTCAACAGAAATTTCTGATTTAAAGTGAATTCATCGTGAATAGATGCGTGAAACATACAAGAATTTTGAAATGCAATTTTTTAATTTAACCGAATTTTCTCAGTAAAATCCGGAAACAAAAATATTTCAGAAAGGTTTCAGACTTTTTGACGTTCCTTGTCTTGCAAAGAATCTTTCTGCTTAGATTCATCAAAAAATAATGATCTGGAGTACAGTAATCTTATGAAGATGCGTGAAAAATACTGTATTCCAAAATGCGAATTTCCTTAATTCAACCGAATTTCCTCATTCAAATACGAAAAATAAAATATTTCAGAAAGGTCTCAAGTTTTTTCACATTTCTTATCCTGCAAGATATCTTTCTACTTCGATTCAATGGGAAATATTGATTTGGAGAAAAGTTATGATGTAAAGATGCGTGAAATACACAGTTTTCCGAAATGCCAATTTCCTCAATTCAACCGAATTTTTTCATTCAAATCCGGAAACAAAAATATTCCAGAAAGGTTTCAGACTTTTTGACGTTCCTTGTCTTGCAAGATTCTTTCTACTTCAATTCAATAGGAAATATTGATTTGGAGAAAAGTTATGATGTAAAGATGCGTGAAATATACAGTTTTCCGAAATGCGAATTTCCTCAATTCAACCGAATTATTTCATTCAAATCCGGAAAATAAAATATTTTAGAAAGGTCTCAAGTTTTTTCACTTTTCTTATCCTGCAAGATATCTTTCTACTTTGATTTAATAAGAAATATTGATTTGGAGGAAAGTTATGATGTAAAGATGCGTAAAATACACAGTTTTCCGAAATGCGAATTTCCTCAATTTAACCGAATTTCCTCATTCAAATCCGGAAAATAAAATATTTTAGATAAGTCTCCGGTTTTTTCACGTTTCTTATCCTGCAAGATATCTTTCTACTTCGATTCCATAGGAAATATTGATTTGGAGAAAAGTTATGATGTAAAGATGCGTGAAATATACAGTTTTCCGAAATGCCAATTTTCTTAATTCAAACGAATTTTCTCATCCAAATCCGGATCTTTACATCATAACTTTCCTCCAAATCAATATTTCCTATTGAATCAAAGTAGAAAGATATCTTGCAGGATAAGAAACGTGAAAAAACCTGAGACTTTTCTAAAATATTTTATTTTCCGGATTTGAATGAGAAAATTCGGTTGAATTAAGGAAATACGCATTTCGGAATACAGTATTTTTCACGCATCTTCATAAGATTACTGTACTCCAGATCATTATTTTTTGATGAATCTAAGCAGAAAGATACTTTGCAAGACAAGGAACGTCAAAAAGTCTGAAACCTTTCTGAAATATTTTTGTTTCCGGATTTTACTGAGAAAATTCGGTTAAATTAAAAAATTGCATTTCAAATTCTTGTATGTTTCACGCATCTATTCACGATGACTTCACTTTAAATCAGAAATTTCTGTTGAATTCGTTCAGGAAAATACTCTGTAATACAAGAAACGTGAAACAGCCTGATTTTCTGCATAAAAATGTTATAATGTTAATTTGAATGAGAAAATTGTTTTTGTTCGAAAATTTGTATTCGATAATTTTGTATATTTCATTCATCTGCATATGATAACAGTACTCCAAATTATGCAAATGCTCACCAAAGTGTATTTCTGTTCAACTTCTGAGAGATCACGTTGAGATATTTGCATTTTGGAATTCGGAGTTTTCTCACGAGGGCCAAATTATCTATCTCTGTTCAGAACAAAATAAATTTTTATGTAAAATCGTAATATCAACCGATTTTTGCGATTCAAACTTGACGTTAGTCAACAAAGAAAATCGATTCGATTCATAAATATAGAATCAGATAGTAATTGTTATTAAAAAATATGAATTTCGATAGTGGGTATTTTTTGCTGCACTCCGACCGTAATAAAAAGGATTAAGCGGGCTGTTGGGGCGCAGGCACAGAGGGTCGGTCGGCTGCCGAGTAAGCGAGGAGAGGGACAGGCCTCTGCCTACATTAGAATGGATGAGGAGCGTACTCGGCTACAGTGACTCAATGCGCTAGAGAGAGACGGGTATATTCCTGACGCATCGCTGTATGCTTCACTGTAAGTCTACCCAGAATTGACCTGAGAAAATATCAAGGAAAATTTTTTCGGAACCGATCGACGCGCAAACGGCTCCGCTCGCCTCTGCACCATATGGTCCATCGGCAAAACTGGCCAAGCTCGGAGGCCCAAAACTGTGCACATTTCTGCCTATGGGCTCTGGCAATCTCTACTCATCTCTGGTACCAGCGTTGTTTCGTGCTGGGATTGCGGGAAACGGAACGGTGAAACGGTACTTGATGAATAACACTTTTTCAACGAATATGTACTAATGCATTGTAGCATTCAAATTTTTTCAGGTGCCAAGTTTTTGCTAATTGTTTGCTAGTGAAAAGTAGCACACGATTATATTCCTTTCACGCTGAAATTTTCCGCAAAATTCTAATTTTTTAGTTGGGTGCTGAGATTCCTGTGGCTATTATTAGTTTCCTGTTTCACGGGAATATAAACTACTAGCTCTGAAGATATATGAGAAACAATTGTTATCCATGAAAATAGCGCACTATTGCAATCGTTTTTATTTCTTTACATGAAAAAAATAATTCAAGCCACTATCTTCTCAAAGCCTTAAATTATGTAATTGCTTGTGATTGTGATTCATTTCTTAATCGATATTGTGAATAGTATAATATAATATCTGTCACTCATATCTATTGAAAGTTAATTTCTCAAGAAATCTCTCTTTTTCAATATTTCGACTAGATCAAAATGTCGAAAATTCTGAAACACGTAAGACGTCAATATAAAAAATTATTAACGAGCTCATTATTTTATTCAATTTGTAGAGTTTGTGCAAGAATCATTGGAAAGGAAGTATCAATAAGTCATCAGTAGATTGACAATATCATTCAGTCTTTGAACTTTTCTCAAAACTGAAAACCTTGGCATCTACCGCATTGAAACTAGAACCTATCAATTTATTGTTTATATTCAATGAAATAATTTGCTATGTGAATTCTTCATGTGATCCCAGTTATTTTATAAATTTCTCATCAAACTAGCTTATATAACAGGCTGTCACATTTATAGAATATGTAAAGGTCTACTCATATTACGTTATTTCTTTCTGCCTGATTATGGTCTTTAACCGAGACTGATTTTGAGACTCCTGTATTTTCTGTATGTAACAGCTTTACCAATGTTGAATAGTTGAACGACACGTCTCTTCACTGCCTAAATTCTTATTTTTTTGTTTTTTTATTATTGCCTAAATTCTTCAAAATGCCTGTGGATTCAATCAAACGAGTATCTAATAATCCTGCTCCATCATTATCTTGATTACAAAAGAGGCAGTGGAGAAGTAATCTATATGGTATCAAAATACATTGAAAAAAGAACATGAACGTACGTACATGTGGCTAATCATAGCGCCTCATCTTCTACCTTATTCGATAGCAAATGTTTTAACATCGCCTTGCATATTTTAGTTATTGTACATGGGATGTTTCAGGTCAAGTAAAGAAGGTCTAAATTTTCTCACCAAACACTCACAATTGATTTCAGATTTTATAGCATGCATGTGGAAGTTATGCGCATGATCTCAAAATCTGAATTTATAGAAATTTGACCTTCTTCCTACTTTGGGGAGTCCAGAAAATCTTGTTAATACCCAAGAAGGAAAAAAATGATGGAATCAAAAGTTATTCTAAAAATTATGAAAGTTATGAAAAAAATGGTTTGACATCAAAATTCTTCATCCTGATTGGTTACTCCATTGGTCAATTAGCCATTTTGGCTCTGTTTGCCCACTCATTTTTGACCTTACAAGGTATAAGTATATTCCTCTGATCAATATCTTGAAAATGGTAACATTTTTTGGAGCAATTCCAATATCCTCTTTCTGAGATTTTTATTTTGAGTCAATGGTGAATAATTCAATCGTAGAATATTTTGTTTCGTCATTTTCAATTTATCATACAGTTTCATGAAAATTATTCTGAAATTCGTTATTCAAGATTTTATTCTACGATCTTGATTCATTATCGCTAGTTTTACATTATCCTATGTTGAGTGTTAAACACAGGTTTTCATTTTTTATTTAATTTTGTCGAGACTCATTGTGCTCAAAACTGCATCTTATTGTAGTTTACAATGATAAGAAAATTGAAAACGAAATTTTTTTCTTATTCAAGCAATGATTTTTTCAAATTGTACATGATGAAATATACAATCATCCTCAAAGCTCTATCAAGTTGTTGGACCAGAATTTCATTATGACTTTTTTCAAAACTTACAAACAATTGAAAATGTTGAGCGATAAATATATTTATTTATCAGGTGTAATGAACCATTCCAAATTTATTGAAAAGTGAGATTGTGAGAGAAAAAACTCATGCTCCCCGGGCTGGATCCAAATAAATAAATATTTATCGCTTAAAAGTTGTGGATGTAAAAAATTATTAATTAATTGAAAATGTTGCTCTTCATCTCAACTTTTGATTCGTCCACATTTTTCTAAGAACATCATTTTTGTAATTTTTTGCCAAAGTGGAAGTGTATAAACATATGTTTCGAGGGTAATGCACGGTTTTTTTCAACATGTAATACGCTCTCGCATCATTTTTCCGAAATTTTAAACCATTGATTATGAAAGCGTGTCCTCACTCATCTTCCAATCTGCCGGAACGGATTCAAAGTGATTTCACCCCTTGGTGGTTTTTTACCACATTTATAATAAGTACAAGCGCGAAAGAGAGTCCCCGAGAGAAAGGCGCGAGAGAGGTCCCCGTATACATCTTCGAGGTCCCCTCGGTAACTTGTTGTTTTCTTATGTTTAATCGATTTGTTATGCTGAATCGATTTTTCGAGGTTACCAGGCCCAGAAATGGTCGGTTTTCAAGTTATGGGCTATTTCCCGTCCAAAATTCGCATATTTGACTCATTTCGGACCTTATCAAATTGCCCAGGCACTGTTTTGCCCGCCAATCAAAAACGGGTCACGTGCTTTTTGCCCGCCAATGAGCTGAGACGTATGTAGGGGTAAGATCGATAAGGTCGGTAAGGCAGTTTTAATTGAAATCATCATCGCGTTATGACCGAAGGAGAATATCAAAATGTCCTAAAGAGTTTTGAAAGCTCTCTGCAAAATATTGATTTAATTGAAGTTGCAGAACATTGATTTTTGGGTTATTTGGGTTATTTGGAAAAAATATGAAACTTCTTTATCGATCAAGTTCCAATAGCTGATTGACCTGGTATGCCCTCATTGGCGGGCAAAAAGCACGTGACCCGTTTTTGATTGGCGGGCAAAACAGTGCCTGGGCAATTTGATGGGGACTCTTACCAGAAAAATCTAGGAAAATCTTGAAATATTCAATTAGTTTCATCAAAACTCAATCATAATTTTCGTCGTTTAATTTTCCTAGTAACGTAGCTTTTACCTGCGATTATAGTTTTTACATTTAAACTCGTGGGTATTTTTCATTTATGTTGGAGCGCGCGTGCCCGCGAGTTTCAGCATACGGTTGTTATTTTAACACTCAATTAAGTTCATACAAATTTAAATCACTTTGAGATAAAGGTTTAATTCTGAAAATGATGATAAAAGTTATTAAAAGTACGTTTACCAAATATTATTACACGTATTATGTAAACGACAAATACAAAACGATAAACATCGTGCGCCTGATGACCCTGTCAAAAATATCCGTACGGAAATCCGTCTGGAAATCCGTATGGAAATCCGTACGGAAACCTTTACGGAAATCAGTCCAAAAACGCAGTACGGATATCCGTAAGGATTTCCGTACGGTTTTCTATAAGAAATAAAAAATAAAAAAAAAATCCGT
This sequence comes from Aphelinus atriplicis, assembly GCA_020882685.1. NCBI lineage: Eukaryota > Metazoa > Arthropoda > Insecta > Hymenoptera > Aphelinidae > Aphelinus > Aphelinus atriplicis. Next base: position 3,200,956 of record JAJGQD010000006.1, read on the forward strand.
ACTGAAATCTATATGGATTTTTATTTTTCATCCTAGGGGAAAAATTCTTCTACAGCAATTCGTACGGTATACCATATGAAAATCCCTAAAGATATCTGTAAAATTCCGTAACAAAATCCGTGCGGAAATCCGTACCGAAATCCGTACGGATATCCGTACTGCGTTTTTGGACTGATTTCCGTAAAGGTTTCCGTACGGATTTCCAGACGGGTTTCCGTACGGATATTTTTGACAGGGCGATCTTCAAACACAAAATTCCGTAGAACACATTTTTTCAGTACAGTTTGGTATTAGATCTTAGATTGACAGGAACAATGTGATTATAATCGATTTTCATTCATCAAAAAACCAAATTCGGCCGGATCAAATTTTTTGTGATCATCTTTGCAATAAATTAATTTGTAGGTAAGTAACATGAAGCGCTCCGAGGATATGCAGCTTCATTGAATTACTTAGAGGTGGAAGGTCTAGAATCGAAACAGTACTTCCGTGTTGATGAATTCTGTATCAAACCTGATCAAAAGTTGAAGAAGTATTTTTCTTTTTCACGACTTTTATTAAATATTTTTGAGCATGGTGAACAGAGCTTTCTATTTCTGACTCTGAAGTACCTGCAAGAACAGATGAACATGTTTCTTATCTCTCTAAAAAGCTAGACCGCCGCCGCCGCCACCGCCGCCGTGAAAGTTTTTGCCCCCTTTTATGCTTCCCCTTTTTGGCTCCCCCTTTTGGCTCTCCTTTCTTGCTCTCCTTTTTAGCTCCCCTTAGTTGCTCCCCTGCTAGAAAAAGTCACCTGATTAATCACATGATAAATCATGTGATTTATCATGTGATTTATCATGTGATTTATCAGGCCAAAACGTCATGTAGTTAAAAGTTAAAGTATTGAAAATTGGAATTAGAGAATGGTTTGATTGGGAAGAAACATATGCAATATATAACAGTATTTGAATAAATTTTATTTATATTTCACAGCAATTCCCTGCATACTTCATAACATCAACTTCTATAACTAATTAGTATGGCATGAAAGGTATCGACTTAAAACTAATTGTGTACAAATTAAAGAACAAACGTGGTTTCAGATCTAATAAATTAACAGATTTGGTAATGCGCAGATGAACATTTGATTGTCCACTTCTACTAAAATACAAATTGTCTTTATACTACTCGTTTTAATTATTTGGTCTTTTCTTTCGATATTCTGAACTAATTGAAATTGTTTACAGAAACTTCCAATTGAATACTGTAGTAGAACAATATTAAAGTTAATAAACTGTACCCCAAGCCACAGCTAAAACACAAAAATATAATTGTATTGACACCTTCTCAGCATCAATTGTACAGATCTAAATCATATTCTAGAATACAATACTCTAACATTTTGACCCGAGTTGACTAATTATTCTGGTTTGTACGTGCATTGACATATAGGCTTTGATGTTATAATTTTTTCAATCTTACTAGGAGAGTGCCCTTTGGGTCACCAAATGGCACCAAAATTTAAGGGGTCTCGCCTGATACTATTACCAGAGATCCCTGAAAGCCACAGGGTCTAACGCTCAGCCATTCTAGAGAAAAAAAAAAACATAACATGATTAGTTTTCCATTATTGGCGGTACAGGGCATAACATGGTATACGGTACCCCAATACATATCAATACTTGTCAACCACATATACCAATGAACTTTTCATTAATTAGATTCAAAACTGAACTCAATAGCTACCCTGTCAAATTATCATCGGCTTATCCTACTCTTTTTATAGGATATATGAGGGTCTCAACATGTTAACCAAGATATCGTGGGAAAACATGTTGAACCGCTTCCCACCCAACAAAACACGCATCCCACCCATGAATATATATCAGAATATATATTCTATAGTTATTTGAAGAAGGGAAGTACCTATAATATTACCTCATTCTTTTCTACAGTCCAGAACAGTTGAATTTTTTGACGTCAAACAGTCATATCCATTCAAAACTGTATCTGGACATATACTAACTTCCTAGCTAAAATATCCTTATGGATGTGGATATTTCTCCAAGTCTATGGAATTATGGGCACATGAAACAGAAAAAATGTACCCACTTACCTAAAGTAACATGCGCTTCATTGATATGATGTTGCCATGTTATCCAACACTGCAAGTTTGTTGGGGATTAGTTTTTGCGCAAATCTGTCACTTTTACTTGAATCTCTATGGTCCACCAGCTTCCACTGAATTTGTTGCCTTCAGCACAGGAATGATGTTCTAGAGGATGAAAAATAACACTCCAAGCCACGTCCATTCATGATTGTACTCTTGAAATACCTGAAAAAAAAACAAAGAATCATTTTCTTTGAATTGAGAGATTAAAAGTAGAAAAAATCTAGTTCAACTCATAGAGAAAGAGAGTTTAAGAGCTACGTCAATTTAATTTGAACAGAAAATAGAAACACAAAATTAAAGGTTAGGTTACATTATTTACTTATCTGATGATTGATGAAGTGATTGATCCTTTCTGCAGCGATCAGCATTCCTGATCCAGTGGGAGAATTTTTCTCAACCCAAATTTTAGATAGAATTTTACTTTCCCAGCTCTATTCATAGTAGTATACAGTACACTACATAGCACTCACGTATACTTCATGGTATATCACTAGAGCCTCCCTGGTATATATAATATATATTCATCTAACTCATCCTGACTTAAGGAATAATCTTTCCAAGTATAATGTATCATGTACGTAAGTGATGCCCTTCATACTCGATCGTCGATCTACTACTTCATACTCGTCGATCTCTCTCTCGTTATTTGAGTATGAAGGGCATCACTTACGTACATGATACATCATACTTGGAAAGATTATTCCTTAAGCTATACGACAAACTTTTTACTATCGTTAAATTCCAAAAAGTTTTGCCATGAACGTACCTCAACTTTGAGACTCTATATTTCGGAACCCAGTAATCCGATTTTGATGAATGAGGGCTCAAAATGAGCGCTTGTTTATCCTCTATTCAATGCCATTTTCAGATTTCAAATATTTGAAAAAACCGCTTGGCAGTAGTAATTGTTTATAAGGTACTTTTACGTACGTTTTTTCAAAAAATTCTAATTGTTGTTTGAATGTACTAAGAGGTAATTTTTATATTGGGAATCGATAGCCTAGGTATTGAAGAGTACGTAAAAAAATAATCAGGTCGATGTGCTGATTGTAAAAGTCTTTACAAACTTTCAAATGCTGAATATCTTCAAACTTTCGAATTTTATTTTCTTGATTAACAAATTGATTGTACGGAAGCTATTGTACTTATCGAGATGAATTTTTTTGGAGTTATTTCATAAGAATACAAGGTATCTTGATCTGAAATTTCAGATTCGTATATACAATTTGAGTACTCGTAAAAAATTCCCAAAAAAGCAAAATTTTAAGCTGTAATTTTTTTTTTCATATCTATATATTAGCAACAATAATTAAGATTTCAAATTCAAAGTGATCCATTTTTATAGCAAATTTTGTAACAAAACTTTTTTCCTCTTCAATTTTGCTCTCAAATCAATAGCTTCCGAGCTATATCAAAATAAAAAATCAAAAATTGGGCATTTTTTGAAATTTTTCGACATTTTCGGCTTTAGCAAATTTAGCTGAAAGTTTACAACCCGGACATAGTTGGGATTATGTTTAGAATGCTCATCCGGAGCCATTCCAAAAGATAGTTTGGACGTGCAGCTGCTTGTCACCTCAAGTACAGATCCAGACTGTGCTATTTATAGAAAGATCTATCTCAGGTTTAATTTTATTTTGCGGCGTTTTTTCGAGTTCGGAGTTGATGCGGTACGCACGAACTTGAGTGCGATTGCTTGTGTGCATGTGTGTGTGCGTGTGTGTGTGTGTGTGTGTGTGTGTGTGTGTGTGTGTGTGTGTGTGTGTGTGTGTGTGTGTGTGTGTGTGTGTGTGTGTGTGTGTGTGTGTGTGTGTGTGTGTGTGTGTGTGTGTGTGTGTGTGTGTGTGTGTGTGTGTGTGTGTGTGTGTGTGTGTGTGTGTGTGTGTGTGTGTGTGTGTGTGTGTGTGTGTGTGTGTGTGTGTGTGTGTGTGTGTGTGTGTGTAAATATGTGTGTATGTGTGTGTGTAAGGACACATCTGAATGTAATATGCCAGGTTATTAACTATTTACGTTAAACAGTTTTTGCCTCGAATCCTGGCGTTCCAAGGCAGCTCCGATTTTTTCGAAGTGCATTGGAATTTCTAAAAATAAAGGCAATGTTGTGATGCCTGCGAATAAGGGTCACATGCCGCGTTTGAGGTGGATGCGTTGCCACTATATGGACATAGATAATTAAAATTCACTCCGCCGCGCGGTGAGCATTACATATGAATAGTGGCAAATCGGACCTCTAGAAGGAACCAACGGTTAATAACGAAAAACCGCTGCCAAGTGCCTCAGCAGTATGCTTTCTCAAAGTATTGCAATTGAACCTCAATTTGCATTAATCACCACTCTTTGAGAAAGCAAAATAAATCTCTAACTTATTTCCTCCACTCCATAGTAACGGTTGCTAAGGACGTAAACAACGGTTGCTATGGTAAATATCCGAGCTTCGGTGTTCTTACTTCTTAGTCGTCAACAGTTCCAAAAATGGACCTCCAACTGACTTTTCCCATCCCATAGTAACGATTAATAAGGACGTAAACAACGGTTGCTATGGTAAATGTCGGAGCTTCGATGTTCTTACTTCTTGGTCATCAACAGTTCCGAAAATGGACCTCCAACAGACTTTTCCCACTCCATAGTAACGGTTGCTAAGGACGTAAACAATGGTTGCTATGGTAAATGTCGGAGCTTCGATGTTCTTACTTCTTAGTCATCAACAGTTCCAAAAATGGACTTCAAACTGACTTTTCCCACTCCATAGTAACGGTTGTTAAGGACTTAAACAACAGCTGCTATGGTAAACGTCTGAGCTTCGATGTTCTTACTCCTTAGTCATCAGCAGTCCCAAAAATGGACCTCCAACTGACTTTTTCCATCCCCTAGTTACGGTTGCAAGGGATATAAACAACGGTTGCTAGAGACATCAACAATGGTTTCTACGGGAAATGTCTCTTTGATTCTTATAGAATCCCATAAATATACAAAGCCAAATGATCATTTATCGTGAATTATATGGGAACTTATCAAAAACACGATAGCAACGGTTGCCATAGAAATAAACAACGGATGCTGCTAAACACGTTCACATCTTTCGGAGACCGACCTGTGTGCAAAATTTCAGGGCGATCGGACTATTCCTTCCAAAGTCATCGTACGACAAAAAAAAGTCAGTCTGAAGCTGAATTTTGTATCTCCATAGCAACGGTTGCTAAGAGAATAAACAATGGTTGTTCCAAAATGAATGTCTTATCGATTCTCATCGATCGTCGAAAGAATTGGAGACCCATCGTGCATTGATGATGATTTTTGGAGCTTTTATCAAAAACACGTTAGCAACGGTTGCTAGGGAAATAAACAACGGATTTGGCTGAAAATTGAACTCGACCGAGATTTTGTGGGGACTAACCTGTGTGCAAAATTTCAGGATGATCGGACAATTTCTTCGAAAGTTATCGTACGACAAAAAAGTGCACGTACGTACATACGTACGTACGTACGTACATACATACAGACATTTTCGGATTTCCATGTTTTTCGACCCGTAGATTACAAAAATCGAGGTCCCGAAGTCCGATTCGGTGGGCCTTGCCGCTCGCTTTAACACTTCGACGATCTCAGCGACTCTCATTTCAAACGACTGTAACGGCACGCCGTTCGTCGTCCTGTGCTATAGTGCGGCGCGGTGTTTGAAATGAGAGCCGCTGAGAGCGTCGGAGTGTTGAAGCGGGCGGTAGGCACTTACAGCGCTAATTTTCGTTTATCGTCTATATCTCACTCAGTAATATACAGTGGTTAGAGTGAAATACCGTGAAACTCTATTTGCGTAACAGCATAACCTCTGGTACAAATATTGAAGATTATACTTGCCACAAACATTTTTGCTTATTTTGATCGATGCTTATTACATTTCCAATATAAGTTTATTTTGAATGGAATCAACCGACTTTCGCTGACACCAGAGTAGAGGAAATGCCTCTTTATTCAGTAAACCATCTAAATGGATGCTTCTTTGTTTCCATCGATGATGTTGAAGGTTTAGGCTTATTTACATGTAAAGCTCGATGTGTGATCAGCGCCCTAAAGAACCCATGGATACCAATTTTATCAAAATCCAGTATTTTTTCAAATTTCCGGTCGCCAATTTTAGAGGCGTTAATTCGAATTTTTTAAATCGAAGGCCGGATTCGTAATCAGCAACCTCTAAAACTCATGGAAACTAATTTTGATTATAATCCATTATCTTTTCAAATATTCGTTCGCTAATCTTAGAGGCTATAATTCAAAATCTTCATATCTGAGGCCGGATTCGTAATCAGCAACCTCAAAAACCTATGGATACTAATCTATACTTCTATACTATACTGTAAAGTTGATCCTCCCGGAAATTTCATGGAAAGATTTTTCAATGAAGGAGTTGACTTCCATAGAAAAAAATAAAACGGATCAAAAGGAAATTGCCTGCGGTATCATGTTCCACATTGAAATTTACGAAAAAAAACGATGCGTGGACGTCAAAAATGGCAAAATTCAAGTTGCGTTTTTATTGGAATCCAATAAACCATTGGAAAAAACTGTGAAATAGTTGTATGGTGCAAATTTGAGTTTTACTGATTTATAGATCAATTGAAGATCTTTCCTATTCTATGGTGAAAATTTTGGAAAAAATGATGCATGGGCGTGAAATATGGAAAAAACTGACTTTCATCAAGTTGTGCCGCATAAACTGTTAAAAAAGTGTATGAAACAACGTCGTGATGAACATTCTGATTGCAGGTATCGATAGAGCTCATTTGACGCTTCAATTACTCATCATGAAAAATACAAAAATATTGATGCGTGGGCGTGAAGTATGTAATTGAAAATTGGTAGTTTACTTTGCGATTTTTATGTTTCAGATAAATACGCGAGATTATGATCTGGTGCCATTTAGGGTATGTTTGATCGAAAGAATATCTAATGGGCTTGAATATCTACATTATATCAAAATCAATCCGTACACAAAATATGATTCCCATATTTTGCTCTTGGAAACAATGTTTTGTTAGAGTATTTTGAAATCGGGACTGGCAGATCGATAGAGGAGCCCGAGCATTTTCATAATCTGAGGTACAAAATCCAAAAAAATAGACGCGTGGGCGTGATCTAAGTTGTGAAAAATCATGTGTAGCCGGATTTTCGTCATACGAAAGATTCTGAAGTAATAAACAACTTGGAAAATGATGATTTGAAGAATATTCGGTTTAATGAGTCGGAAGAGGAGGTCAAGAGCTACAATTTAAACTGGCTATGTGTTGGAAGAAGTAATATTGTGGGAGCGTATTGACCGTAAAAATAATTGTTTGACGTTTGATTCCAGAAAAACAATGAAAAAATAGTTTTAATGGGTTATCTATTCAAAATTTGATCTTGCAGATTTATAGAGGAAAATGAGCGCTTCCATAATCTGAGGTGGAAAATCCAAAAAAAATAGACGTGGGCGCGCAATATACGTCATAGAAAACTTGCCGCGTTGCCGAAAACTATTTTTTCCAATTTTCTATCTGATAAACAACTTAAAAAATTTTGAAGAACATGTGGTGTGATGGATCGAAAGAGAAGATTGAGAGCTATGATTTATATGCATCATGATGTCGATTGATATCTACTTACAATTAATTAAAAGTATAACTCATTAAAACTGGATTGAAGATTATTATAAAAACTTATTAACCCATTAAGTCCCAGATTGCAGAAATTTTATTGGTACTTTCGAGCTCAAATATTTTGATGAATAAGACGGAAGGTTTATTGCAAAATAGTCATTCCTACTATTTTCGGGTGTGCTCTACACGATACAATGGTTAAAAAGACTGAAAAAATTGATTTTCAATAAATAATTAACAAATTAAAATAAAAAATGCGATTTTTTGGAGCACTTTTTTTTCAATCCAAAATCAGAGGAAGAAGGAATTTTATTTTTATGGTCGCAAATATGCACAAGAGTGCACAAAATATTTTAACTTTCCAAATTCGTTGAGTTTTTTCGACTATGATTTTTTTTCAGCAAAATGGCGGCCAAAAAACGGGAATCAATATTTTGGATTTTCATATTATCAATATTTTAAAGCATTCATTTTCATATTCGATATATTCCTTTGCAATTCCGTATACAGGGGTTTTCAATGTCGCTGATAACGATTCTGACTTCAAATTCTCAAAATTCTGGATCCAAGATGGCGGTTTCAAGATGGCGGCTGACGATTTTACACATTTTTAGTCGGAGAATCGTGAAAATTTGGAATAATGGGTTTTCGGGGGCGCTGATGATAAATCTGACATCAGATTTTCGAAATTCCGTATCCAAGATGGCGGTTTCAAGATGGCGGCTTATGATTTTGTTGAAAATGAAAATCGTCAGCCGCCATCTTGAAACCGCCATCTTGGATCCAGAATTTTGAGAATTTGATGTCAGAATCGTTATCAGTTACATTGAAAACCCCTGTATACGGAATTTCAAAGGAATATATCGAATATGAAAATAAATGCTTTAAAATATTGGTAAAATGAAAATCCAAAATCTTGATTCCCGTTTTTTGGCTGCCATTTTGCTGAAAAAAATCATAGTCGGAAAAACTCAACGAATTTGGAAAGTCAAAGATTTTGTGCACTCTTGTGCATTTTTCAGGTGATCTTAGAAGCTTGATCTGATTTGAATTTTTGAATTCTGAGGCCGGATCCGTAATCAGTGACCTCAAAAACCCATGTATACCAATTTTCAACAAAATTCAATTTTTTCCAAATTTTTGTCAGGTGATCTTAGAGGCTCTAATTTGAATTTTTAAAATTTGAGGCCGGACTCTAACGAGTCAGCGACCTCAAAAACACATGCATACCAATTTCTACGAGAAACCATCGAGGCAAAAATTGTTTAACGTAAATAGTTAATAACTTGGCATATTACATTCAGATGTGTCCTTACACACACAAATACACACATATTTACATACACACACACACATGCACATAAGCAATCGCACTCAAGTGCGCGCGTACCGCATCAACTCCGAACTCGAAAAAACGCCGCAAAATAAAATTAAACCTGAGATACATCTTTCTATAAAGTAAAATCTGAGTTAGATCTTTCTTTAAAAGTCGATTTGAAAACGATCTTCTTATTCCGCTCGATTCGAGATAGATCTTTTTATTCCGCTCGATTCGAGATAGATCCTTTTATTTCGCTCAATTCGAAATAGATCTTTTTATTTCGCTTAAATCGGAATAGATCTTTCTTGAGCGCGTTTCTGAGATCGTTGCTTTTTCCCTCAGGCGACGAAATTATTATGAATTTAATACTTAACCCTTCCAAAGTGATATTGGTTTTTTAAGGGGTAATATCCACCAAATGCTCAAAAAAACAAGGCTTTTTTCATGAATTATTTCAAACGACATTTGAGATGTGAGGTATATAAATAATATATCATTGAATTAAGCAACTCTTGGAGAATAGAAAAAAAATTTTTATTGTTAGTTTTTTTACAAAATGGCGGCTGTGCAGCGATTGCCGTAAACCGCTTTTTTAAAAAGTTACATCCGATTGACTTGAAATTTCAACTGTAGCTTTTTCATTAGATTATCTAGTGAAGTACACATCGTTATATTTTTAGAATTTTTTTCGCAAAATGGCGACGGTTTGAAAAAAAATTTATTTTCGACAGAAAAAGTCGGCTTTAATTGTTTGTAACTTTTTTTTTGTCAATCAATCGCTAAAATGGTAGGTACTTCACTAGATAATCTAATGAAGAAACTACAGTTAAAATTTCAAGTCAATCGGATGTAAACTTTTTCAGTTCTACTGCTCGCCGAGTTTGAAAACATGGTTTTGAGAAAAACGCGTTCAAAGTTTCAAAATGCTATGTATCTTATATAAAAGTTGCTCGGTAAAAATTGATTTAAACGAATTTTGAGTTTAGATCAGTACTTGGGAGTTGTAGATTTAGATTCTAGGATAGTTTTAGCATGATTTAAGCCAATAAAAAAAAAATAAAAAGAAAAAAAAATTGCCGGATATTACCCTTCAAGTACTTGACGTAGAATTGTGATTTTTAGTACTATCTATCTCAACATTGGCAGATGTATACATTTGATAACAGATCGTGCAGCAATTGCTTTAAGATGTACTTTAAAGAAATATTAGTTCTGTATAGGCTATTCACACTAGTTGGATACTTGTCAGATGATGCTAGATTTCGCTACTTTCTCATGCCGTCATTGAAAAAATAAACTGGAATATATAACGATAGTGTGTTGGTAAAGATGTCTATTGAAGTGATACATCTGTATTTTCAGAAAATATATTAGATTGAATCGTATTATTATTTTACATGCATTTGGATGGACTGAGACTAAACAGACATTTTCAAATTTCTTTTTACAGAAACAAATTTAGTCGCATGAGAATTTATTCAACAATGAATCGTTATTTACAGCCCGTGACAGGAGAATTGAAGAGAAGATAACAGAACGGATAATTTAATATATTAACTTTGAAATAATAATTTTAAGAAGTAGAAAGGGGGAAATATACTTGAACTTGACTGGACAAATTTGAATTGATTTATTGGAATATTCGCAGTGGAAGCGTGCCGGACTCATAACCTGACAAGTTATTACATTGTCTTGTCAGGACTAATGGTTTCTGAAATTAATAAATAAAACAATGCAATATCTTTAACACTTTACTTATTATAAGTATCAAAAATCTAACTATTAATCTCTCTAGCTTTAGCGATTCGTCACGGCACCGTATCCCATGTTGGATACTACATGTGCCAATTTTCAACGATCCGTGGTGTGTCCCACTGCTACCGCTCCGCCTTCCTACTCCGTCACCTGCGAGCTATGCCACTGCTTCTTTCACTTTGAGTCGAACTCTCGGCGCGCCTACAGCTCTTCTAATTACGTGCTTTACGTGAGTTTATCTTGATTCATTCAATAAAGTTAGAAAGCTTATCGATACCGTGGCGGGTCACTAAAGTTGAAAGATCGATAGTTAGATTTTTTGATGCTCATAATAACAAATAAAGTGTTTTGAAGATATTGCATTGTTTTATTTATTCATACAAGGGGGGTATCCCTTTACTCGCTTCGCTCGCCAACCCCCTACTTTTGAATGAATATTTTGATGTCCACCGAAGGAAAAAAATTTACATGGTAAAATAAAGGTCTCCTGCTCGCCTCGTTCGCCAAACCCCCGCTCTCGCTGGTTACCATAGATCTCCATGTACTGCAAGTTAGTTCTGTCAGTAAATGTACATAGATACTTGGAATACTTCAAAATCAATCAATTCGGAATTCTGATTTATTCCTCCAGCAATATTTGATTTGAGTTTATGATGCTATACTTATGAGTACCGATTACTTTAAATATTGTAAAACTTTTTCTGGTTTTTGAATTGAGATTAAAAAGGATTAATCAAGTCTCGCTGGCATTCCATCTTTTTTATCAGTCAACAACTCTGTTCACAAGATTTTTAATTGCCACTTGATTCAGATTCTTGTCAAATATCAATTTTTGAAATATATTACTGTCAGAAATGTTTGGTTGCACCAAGCCTCGCGCATATGCGGCTTACGCTGCGAGTCACTGGCGCGTCAGCCTATAGCTACTTCTCCCCTCCACCGCCAGCGCGTTCGCCTCGCCGCCGGCTCACTCTGGGTCGAGCTCTCGGCGCGCAAACTGCCCCTCGTGCTTCGTACGCTGATTCCCAAATCTACCTGATCTATTCCAAGATAGAAAGCTTGATTAATACTGATTTAGATAGATTCAGGGCTAGATTCATTAGTGCTAGATTTGATACTATTAATAAAGTGTTTTTGCGTGAGAGGTAAAACTTCGCGTTTTCATTTCCGTTCGGAATATCCTCACCCTCAAGTGCTAATTATTCTAAGATCCTCTCAATTATGGTGATGTTATAATTTGTGACCATGTTATCATGACGAACAACATAATTGAGGAGGGTCAAAATGAGGAGCAAAATGAGAAGCAAAGATGAGCAATAATGAAGAGCAAAAATGTGGAGCAAATATGAGGGGCTCCCGTGAGGAGTAATAATAAAGAGCAAAAACGTGGAGCAAATACGAGGGGCATTTGTGAGCATTTATGAGGAGAAATCGTGAGGGGAAACCGTGAGAAGCATTCGTGAGGAACAAGCGTGAGGAGCAATAATGAAGAGCAAAAATGTGGAGCATTTGTAAGGAGAAATCGTTTGGAGAAACCGTGAGGAGCAATTGTGAGGAGCAACCGTGAGAAGCAAACATGAGGAGTAAGCGTGAGGAGCAATCGTGAAGAGCAACCGTGAGGAGCAAAATAACGACGGCGGCGGCGGTAGTTCAGCTTTTGATAGAGAGATAAGAAACCCTCATTCCCAACAAGACCACCTAATGACTTGTCATGATTTCTGTATTTCAACATGCTCTGATTTGGGTAGCTCTGGTATTGAATATATGCCCCTGTTATGACCCGACCTTGCGGAGGGGAAATATTTGAGTTTTGGGCGGGATGTGTCTGGGGTGCGTCCTGAGATTCAAATCTCGGTTACTTAGTCAAGATCGTTGAATGCGCGTGAGCTGTGGAGCGGGTGCCTCGTACGGCCCTGGCATTGGGCTTCGCCAATCGAGGCGCGTGGCCCGTGTATACGCGGCACTCACTCTGTAGCGCTCTGAATGAGGGAAGAGCGGCGCGCGCGACTCTATCGAGTGTGGAATGGGGGATTCGTGTGCCTCCCGCTCTCTTTCCTACGTCGCTTCCCAAATTGCGGTGTCAGGTTACTGGTCCGCCAGTCGCTCTCTGGATACAGGCCCTGCTCACTCGTTCCTGCTAATCTGCTCCTTGTCGTTCTGAGCGTGGTTGGGGAAGAATGAAATAAAATTGACAACACTGCCTTCACTTACACTACAATAACTATTTCTATATTGTTAGCACGACACACACTACAGCTTCACTCGGCTTAATGTTCGCAGTGTCCGAGAATCTCATTAGTATACTTGGTCGTGAGGGCGCGCGCGATGGCGTGTGTGCTACGTTTGGTGGTGGGTGGAAATCTGCCGCGGCCGGCCTTTCCTTGCTCTCTTATCATCCTCGTGACGTTGCAGTGATAGGGTCGCGGAACGTTCCTCGGAGGCGCTAAGACACTGTACGAGTAGTCGAAAAGCTCCTTATGTGGTCATGGTTCTGGACGGATCGCGTAGTAACACCGTGGCGTTAGGAACTACATTTCTTGATTCTACTGCACAATAAAATCCTCACGCATACATATGTAAAACTTGACGTTACATAATTAACTCATTTCTAAAAATGATTGATAAATATGTATATATGTATTGTAACGGGGTGTGTATAGAAATAAAGGGGATGGATCGGGGATGCGTAGATCGCCGTTCTGGGCGTGGAATGCCCTCTTCAGCCGCTGCTCGGCAGGTCCCTCGGTGCAGGGCTGGGCTCCGTTAATGCCTCGTACTAGAGGCTTGTTCAAGGAATTCCGCGCACGCCCGGGCTAACTCGTTCACAGGCCGATCCGTTGATCGGCCCGTTCGCGGATGCGGCGTGGTGCAGTGCTGCGTCCACGTTCCGGGAGTCTCGGTGGATATCGGGGAGCTAGGGCGCGAAAGCAATACGAGGGGGATGAAAGTTAAGTGCGTTTATTACGCCTAGAGGTACACGTGCCGCGACCGCCGGAAGGACGGCCCCGGACTTCTAACACTGTAAACATGCGCACTCGCAGGTGCGGACTTACGGTTTGCCTCGCGTAGGCCCGACTCTCGCTGTCGTCGATGCTGCAGCTCACGTTGCCGCGAAAGACCGGATTGTCTGGCGGCGGTTGACGGGGGCTGCTGGCTCGTCCCGGTGGCGTCCCACCAGGTCGGCTTGGCAGTGCGGGGTGGTGCTCTCCTGTCGCAGGCTTGACGCTGGAGGAAATCGGGCTTTCCTCCCAGGGCGCACGCACACGCGGATACGACGAAGGGCGTCGGGCTCGAAAGGAAGGTCGCGGGCTAATCGCTCAGTCAAGCGTGACTGTTCGAATTCGATTGTCGCACTGCGCGCTATCGGCACGCGCAGCGACTTCGTGCTTCGCTCTTCCCCCACCCTGCCTAAACGATCGTTTGACGAAGTATCGGCCCTGCGATCCTTCGGCGGCCGCCTCGCGTCTCGCGCAATCGTTGACGAGGCTGGACCTCGTCACAATATATAAATATATGTATGCCCGAAAGATTTACTCGATAAAGGGTGGTTCTGTTCTATTACTATCATGTTTCTATTGTTTGGGAATGTACAAATCTTCAGTCATAATGATCTCGAGTCATGAGCGCACGATCGAATCGATGGTGTATGCTGCCTGATTATAAGTCGATTTTATTGGTATTGCAACGATATGCGACGTGTAATATCAATGGATTGATTACTTCTGAGCACAGTGTTATACACGAAAGAAAATAGATATGGAAATAAATAAGCCGCGTGGACATGTTGCATTGTCATGATTATATGTTAAGTTAGCCTGATTGGAATTTCGAAATGCATTATATGTGTATGTATCGAATTGATTTGATTGATTAAAAGAGTCGATCAAGACCGTTGCAACGTGCCTGTGCAGCTTCTTATGCATATTGGCTAATTTATCATTATATTCCTATCAGCTAGGCTAGCCCGCTCATTATAAAAGTTTAGAATAAAGATAAATTCAGGGAAGTGATTACGTAGTACGCCACGCCCTGGCCATCCTTCTATCTCGAGATGCACGACAAAGGGTAACGCAATCATCGCCTGCAGATGATAATGCAGTGCGCATTGATAACTGTTCACTGTGTCTCTCTACCTCCTATACTTATTCATACAATTATCTTCTCTACATTGTCGAACAGCTGGACTGCTTGCATCGTTGTCGTTACTCGTGTGGGGCGGCGGGCGTGACGAAACTGAATCTTCACGGAAGTCGGGGCTGATCTTCGTTGATGATCACTCTTGGTGAAGGGCCAAAATGACCTTTCTGCGTAGGGGCATAGGCGGTCGGGCTATAACACCCTCATAAAATCATTCTTCACTTGTTAAGAAGCTATATCTTTCTCTAGGAAGGTTCGATACTCGTCAATGTGAATCGTATAACTCATTCTAATTAATGAGAACTCAGATCAAATTCAACCGTTCGATTGTTATGAGTTCACTGCACAACTTATTCCAATAAGAATCAACTATAACTATCATGAATTTCATTATCATTCACCATATAAATAAATTGAATTTCATCATTAGTGTGAAGTGGTAAAAATGAATGCGTTTCTGTAAATAATTCTTGAAAAAACTACAATGCCCATCAACACAAAATTTTATGCATTTATTCATATAATTAAAAATGTACAACAAATTTTTTTCCTTTTTTATGGTCTCACATTGCACAAAAGTGTCCATAAGATGTTGTTTCGAAAAAACTGTACCTTTACGGTCAACAACATAACTTGTACAGCAGACGACTGGAATCAAAATTTATAGGAGATAATAAAATAAATATGATATTATAATATATAAAATGACAAACTCAGGGAAAATCATAGGATTTTTACGAGATTCGAATTTGGGGACAAATGGCGTCAATTTGAAAGTTTTTTCTTTTTTCGCGAAAAAATCGTTTGAAAATCGACCATAAAATCGATAAAAATATGAATATCGAAAGAATCGTACGATTTTCCCTGAAAGATTATGTTTCTTAGCTACAGTTGAAATTTCAAGTGAATCGGTTGAAAATTGACGGCACTATCATTACGGCCAGGTCAAAAAAGACGGTTTCGAGATAAACGCGATCAAAGTTTCAAGTGCTATAAAATCGATAAAATTTTTGCTTTACCTCCAATCTGCGATGCCTGCTCTATATAATTGGCTTTCCGCTACAAGATTCTCTTGCTCCTCATCTTTTTTCAATGAAATTGCGTCTTTGCGAGCATGTTTAGCCTCTTCGGTGATGGAGCGCTCGGAAAGCGCGATACGGGTTTCGTCGGCTTCGGTGGAGAGGTTGTAGCAATTTACTCCAATAGTGATGCCTAATTGATCCATAACTCGTATTATCCCCTTAAAACCACCGTTGAAATGTAGGACAGCAAGAAAAATCGCCAAATCGCGTACAGTTTTGCCACTGGATACGTGCTTAGTTGTCATTGACCACACAACTGAATTAAAACTCTCATTGGAGTTTCATGTGAATCCACCTAAACAACGTATGACAAGTTCTTCTTTGCTCAGTTCTTCGTATTTTGGATTGACAGCGTCGAATACTTTCTACGACATAGGAGGATCATGCTGGGAATTTGCCATGTCTCCACCATTCGCCTTTTCAGCTTGCCAAGAGCACCATGATTTCGGACCTTCTGCTCGTTGGTCGATGACAAGTGGTATGAAGTGGTATAGATGGCTTTGTTCATGTCTACTGTTGAATTATAGTTCCTCCTTGTTGTAAGGCCATGATATATTGATAGTTTGTAGATTAATTTACCAGTTATCTTGCCTTTCCCTCTCAGACCTTTAGATTTTCTTCACTAAATTTCTGAAACGAGTACTCATTTTTTTCTGCACATGATATATACATTATTTTTTTACTCGAGAATTATTCTCTACAATTGCTATGCTTTGATCAGAGAAGGTCCAGAGAAGAATCAAAGTCCAAACTGCATAACTGTTCGCGCACACCTAATACCACCTATTTCGCTCTGCGACTTTGTTCAGAAAATCGATTTTTTGATCTTAGAACTTCTTCTCCCTCACTTGATCGACTTTTTATATCATTCTGAGACATTTCATAGAGTGTTTGAGCTAATAAAAATATGAAAAAAAGTCACAAAAGTATATTACCTCTTAATAAAAAAAAAACGTACGATGTGACGACTTATCAATAGTGAATCCATAGTAATTCTATACCGATTCAATATTTGGATTTCCGAAAGGGACGTCACTGCAATCATGGAACGGGGTAGAGTTCCTTGCGTCAAGCAGATGACTACTGCAACCATATAGTGTTTGAGATTGCACCTGTGACCTCTACTCTAAGAATCGTCAATAAACCGACTATCGTAAATAAAACGACTGTTTTTAAATGTTGAATTTCAGTTTCATGATCATTCAGCATTCGGACGTTGTCCAGGTGATCAGGGTCACCGATTGTGGTGTCTCAAGAGTGCACTCCTAGAATTTTTTGTCAGAGAAGGTAACCGAAACTGTAGAATATTGCCATTAATGAACCTGACCACCATAATCGGTGACCCTGACCCCCGGAACATACAACAAAAAATATCTCGAAACAGAAATGATAATTATGCATTCAAGTACTTCAGTCGTATAGGAATTCAGTACCATTTTGCCACATGCTTGACGCGACATTTTTACTTTGTTTTCAAGAAGGCTCTTTTGAGGATTAGTAGTACTCTTAAACTCCCACGAACATGAAAAAGGGATGTGATGAGCTGCCGTCTTTTCGGTGGTGCAGTTGGTGGCACAACTGACCGGAGATCAGGAGGACGCTGGTTCGAATCCAGCCCGGGGAGCGTGAATTTTTCTCTCGCAATATCACTCTGGGATGGTCCACCAAGCCCGATAGAATTTGTTATTCGTCGTTTGTTAATTTGTGGACGTTAAAAAGTAATTAATCCCACGAACATGATTACTAGCGCGTTGTTCTTATTATTGCTGAGTTTCTGCAATGTACTAGTTCAAGATGTCAGGTTTCCATGTGCTCGCGCTACCTTCTATCACACTATTCAAGTTAACCATCTCCCCGTATAATCGTCGATAGTTCAAATGTCGCATCTTGATTGCTGTAAGTAATACTGGATGACATAGGTGGGAAATTTGAATACTCGCAAGATGTACCATCTGTCGACCGAACCCTTCCATTACCAAATTCTCTTATTTAATATTTGTATGAATAGATCCGTGATTGCGATTGTCCTGGAGAAAAAATTCTCATGCAACTATTTTTTATGTGTACAAATTAAGGTATAATCTTTTTTTTTCTTTTTACAGACTACAGGTCTAACTGGGCTGAATGTAAGCCAGGATTCTCGGCGGTCACTATCAATTCTATATGGAAGAATCATCCGTGTTTTACAGAAATTACCGAAAGATTATTCATATAAACAACACACAGAGACACTGATAAAGAACAAAGCACGGATTGTTAATAATGTAACTATACTTTACGCTTATAATTTTGGATTTTCAGCATGTGAGATTCAAACGAAATATGCATATATTATATTTATATTCTTCAAGATGAATAAATTGCGAAAAAACCTCAAGCGACAGGATTATGGAGTTATCAAGAGATTATCCAACACTGATTTTAGATCTGATTTGAATGGTCGATTTCAAGGGTAGTCGGAGATTGAACCGATATTTTTTCTCTGATCCCTCATGTTGATTCCAGATTTCAGAAGAATGTAGAACTTTGCGATCGTATACATAAGAACACGATCATGTTGTATCGTCCGGAGGTTCGAGTCATTCGATTTAGATTGTGACTCCATATTTGATATTAAACGTGACCTTCAAGTCAATTTGAAGGTCAGTTTGACTGTATCCTACTATCAAAAGATTGCTAGTGCAATTGTAGAGATGAGAGCAGATGTAGGAATGAATACCTCCGTATTGTGGAACTAATAATTCATTGAAAATGACAAATTTGAACTTCAGAAGAATTGAATATTTTCCCATCTCATGAATGCATTCAGAGAACGAAAAAGTGATCCAAGCATGATGGAAGAAGCCTTGATACAAATTGATTCAATTCTAGACGAATACCAATCAACTCTTATGGAATTTGAGATTAAATTTTTCTTGGTGAAACTGATAGAGATGAGAATTGAAGTCATCCACGTATATACGCTGCTGCAGCTGCAGCCCGCACGTCGGCAGGGGCGATTGTCCAAGTGTGCCGAGCTCGTCAAAATGGCGGGGCAGAGCCAAGTCGATAGTTAGATATCGCGCAACGCCGGAATTACCGCGAGTGGCTTCTCACACGCCCCCGCCAGCTACAAATCCTGTCGGGTCTGCTATATAGGTACCCATACTTGCCTCGAGCCAATCACCCAAATGACTGGCTTCTCGAGACACCTCAACGCGACGCCAAACCCGCACTTCGCTACATATCTCTTGATGTATCGCCCGCGCGGCTTCTCGCGTGTCACGCCACTCGATGTGTAGGCGCTCCGTTTTACACTAATCCGCCCTTTCAATCGCAATGAAACTGCACGAAACGAGCTTCTCGCTCGTGCGATAAGTGAATTGGCTTTTCGGCCACGGCCGCTTTTGCGCGTCGGTTGCGTCGTCTTGCAAGCCGCCCGAGTCCTGCTTTTTCCTGTGATTATTTGCTTGTTCGAACTATTATAGAGCACTAGTATGTAATCGGTTAACTATACGCTTATAGTCGATAGAACAATAATTTTGTTAATGGTTCATTAATATATTTATTGGGTGCATCTTATATATCATTAAATACTTCTGTTGTATTGGTTTTATCGCACTTCATTAGACTACTTGTCTGGCGAATACAGATGAAATATTGATATTCTTTCATTAATTATTTATTAACTTCATTAAATATGAGTAATATGTACTGGAAGTTATGAAATCCAATTCGCGCAACATAATTCTTTTTGAGAAGTGAACGTATGATTCATGCCAAACTTGTTTGACATAAACTCAGCTACAGAAACATTGTCAAATTGACACTGAAAATCGTTCGAACAACTGTAAATTTGTGGAGGATTCATGTAGTTACTAGAACTATAATCATCAGTTCCCATTGGAATTGTAATTGAGTTGGCACTACTATAAACACACTCAATTATAATATATGCTGCTCCACTAATTATGCTATAGCTGGTTGACCCAACAAAGTCAATTTTCTCGGATGTCTCGGTGTACGTTGATCGGTATGGGGTTTCTCCAGCTTCTTGTTGTTAGAATCGATACAATCAGTAGATGAGTTGGTTAGATTCAATCAACCCTTCCATAGCAAAGTAGCATCCGATAAGTTCGTTGCGACTCGCCAATCAGTCCAAACACTAACAAAACAGATTATAGACTGTACAGTTGGGCTGCATACTCGATAATTACGCTTTTGATTAATCGTGTTATCCAGTCTTCTATATAAATCGGCCGAATACGTTCGGCAAACAGCCAGCGTGAATATGAATATCTGGCGGTACATAATCTCGGCCGCAAACATTTCGTTAACAAGTTACGTGTCGCAGCTCAAATTGTTTGGAGCAAATGCGCTATAATTCCAGCTGCCATTCCAGAATAAACAACGCTTCTAATCGTATGACGCATCAGAGCAATAGGGACTACCGGGCGAGTCGCGATGGATTCAAGCTTTCACTCCCTCTCACTTAGATTCACCAATTGCCTGGCAACTTTGTCATCGAATTTCAACCTACTTCTCGAGCAGCTAAAAATCTGAAACTTTTCACATAAAAGGTATAGGTGTACCCAATATGAGCCACCCTCAAGATCTCATGGATATATAATGCTTCTAGGGCAGCGCCACACGGAATATTGTTGGTAGCAAAGAATAATGACAAAAAGAGACATTTTGACCGGTCGCCAGGACGTTTAAACCAGCTCTCGTTAGCAGTAATTCCGATTTGCTTGATATAATTTCGCTCGGGTGAATGAGGAATTCTTTGAATCGACTAGCTAGGAGACGACTTCGGTCATAGGATGCGGCTTAGGCCAATTTGAAGGTAATTATTTCTCATCAACAGTTGAGGTGGCATAGGATTTCGGCCGTACAACAGGAATTCTGGTGAGTATCCGGTCGCTTTATTTTCTCTGTATTATACGAGCTCATCGTTTTGTCGATGTTTTTGTCCCATGTCCGGTGAACGCTCTCTATCTGGCATTTCAGTGAATTAGTAAACGTCCGGTTGACGCATTCCATCGGGTTTGTCTGCGGATGATAAGACGGTACGAGCCTGTGCTCACGTAGAAATCGCCCATCAAATGTTTCTTGAATAAGGTTCCCTAGTCGCTCAGAAAGTACACGGGTGTACCATGGCGCAAGATTACCGTATTCCACTCGTGTGCGACCCTGTTTGCGTTTGCTTTACGTAGCGGGATTACTTTAATCCAGCGAGAGAACAAATTAATAAAAACCAGTATATGTCATGGACACGCTTGCTACGTGGGAATGGTCCCATGGAATCTGCGGCGATTGTGTGCCAAGACTTTGCGACTTCCCGCATGCTAATCAATCCCGCGGGCCGTCTGTGCTCTTCTCTCATCTGCTGGCAGAGTTAACGATACGCTTCAAATTTGGTGACATCTTCGTTTTGGTCAAAAATAATATCATTTTACACGCATGAATGTTTTGTGTCGGCTCCGATGGCCTGCGCATTGCGTCTTGTATCAGTCTTCTAGCGCTGTGAGACGTTGTTCCTCTGGGAGCACTAATTCCCATACATTGTTGTCTTCAATTAGGTCATTGAGGTCGGTGTTGACATCGAAATGGTACATTTTTCCGCCGATGACCTTGTAGAATCAGAATTTGCCGGGGCGCTATAGTACTTCTTTCCGCTCACTTTTATACCATCCGTCAATTTTTTCTTCCAGTTCGACTGCGGCAATTTTAATAAGGCAGTCGCCCTCGTCCGTCTGATACACCCGTGAGCGCGCATCTGGAACGATGTTCAATCCTCGCTGATATTCAATCTGAAAATCGTGATTCTGTAAATCTAGCGTCCAACGTGCTGGTCGACCTACTAGCTTTTTGCAAGTTCACAACCATTTAGGACTAGTATGGTCGGTGACTTTGAAGTTGTAGCCTCCGATGTAGGCTCAAAATTTCCTGTAGTTGCGCTCCGCGGAACTTAGTATGCGGTTCGGAAACTTGAGGGGTCGTGCCACTCCATCAATCATCAGCGTCAGAACAGCGCCGAGGCCGATATCGCTGGGGTCTGTCTGTAGCACAATTTGGTGGTTGTATCAGGCAATACTGGTGCTGTGCAATACTGGTGCTGTGCAATACTGGTGCTGTCGCCAGCGTACTCTTGAGGATTCCGAAGGCTTTCTTCTGCCCCTCCCCCCATACGTATGGTACGTTTTTCGACGTTAGGTGTGTTAGAGGTCCGGCGATCGTAGCGAAGTTGTCTACAAACTTGCGGTACGAAGTCGCCATTCCTAATAGTTTCTGTAGCGCCTCACGTTTCTGTGGCGTTGGAGGCCACTAATCGACCTAATATATATATAATACTATAATAATCACTATAATCGACTATCATCGACTATAATGGACACTATATTCGACCGAATCTTCTCAGAATCTGGTCGAAATCCGTTGTGGTTAATAAGCACATCAAAGTACTTTACTACCTACAGAAGTGACTTTTCTTCCAGTGATCACCAGGCCGGCCTCCAATATCTTCTTTAAGATATGTTCAAGCCATTCAAAGTGCTCTCCTGAAGGTCTCCGCCTAGATGATTACGTCGTCGAGATACGCGAACGCATAGGGCCCCAACTCAGGCCCTATGAGACAGTCGATAAGTTCTTGGAATGTGGCCCAATATATGAAAAATCTTCAGCAGTCGGTTCCACTGATGAATTTTATACTATGAATTCATTCAAAACTGCTTGATGAGGCCAGTAAACTTTACTGGCAAAACGTCGCAACAACTAATTATGTGGTGGATTTTCTGAGTACCCTTTTCCACTTCACACTAGATTGGCCCTCAAAGATCGACCATTTATGCAATATTTGGGTTTTCATGAGGTTTTAATATAAAAATAATATATAAAGAATAGCGATCTTTCGGTGAATGTTCTTGCAAATCAGACATGAGGGTGTTCATAGCTAAAATACACTATTTCGGAAATTACTGACAAAAATACTCGCATGTGTTCTAGACGCTATCCATAGAAGTGAGAATACTCGATGTAAAATTTTAACATAAAACTGAAGATTTTACCGAGGGACGTTTAAGACATGCTCGAAAGATGGAAATTCTTTCATTTTTTTCTGTTACTTGCAGAAATAAAGATTCAACAAACATCGAACATCAATGTTATCTGAAATTTTCATGATTTTCTTTCCGTTTTTTATCAGCATGCTGTATATTACAAGCAGGCTAGTTTTATTTTGCATGAAATGAATTCGTATAGAAGAATCGTATCGTGGATAAATTCCATCGGGGACTGTGAAACAACGGGCTCGTAGCAAGTATCTATTTGGTCATCCCATTGACTGAGAATATTAAAAAAAAAAGAAGTGAAACGAAATAAATACATTTCAATTGAAGAATGAAAATAATATCATGATGTAGAATTGTAAGATTCAAACGTTAAAAATTGTAATGTTAAAGTTTCATTCATGTAGTTATCATTGGGATTTGAGATTTTAGTGACATAACGTTAGTTTATACTATGAGGAAGAAAATTTTGATTATGGAGTATTCTATTCGATTTCGAATTAATATAAATTTCATACTAAATCCTCACAGACTGGTACTCGTTTAACTACTTGACATAGAATTGTGATTTTAGTACTTTCTGTCTCAACATTGGCAGATGTATTTCAAATGTATGTAGATTCTTATCATAGATTTTTTATTTCAGTATATTCTATCCAAATATAGGTGAATTGATATGGAGTGCATTGACATTTGATAACAGATCGTACAGCAATTGCTTTAAGTTGTACTTTGAAAAAAAAAAGTTCTGTATAGGGCTAATAACACTAGTTGGATACTTTTCAGTTGATGCTGGATTACGCTACTTTCTCATGTCATCATTGAAAGAGTAAGCTTGAACATTTAACGATTCCGTGTTGACAAAAATGTCTATTGGAATGATACATCGGTTTTTTTCAAAAAATATATTAGATTCGAATCATATTATTATCTCAAATGACTTTAGACTGAGGCAGCTATATATAGATATACATATCTGCCTTGATTTGTCTAAAATTCACATAATTTTCATAATTTCATCAAGAAAATGATGTATTTCACTTTGTTTGGTACTACAAATAAATATTAACTCATGTAATTGACTTATATTGTGTGAACTGCAAGGCTAAGGTTGGAAAAGCTATTGATTGGTTGTCTCAAATCACATTCCTGGTTAATGTTTATAATTTCATGTGTAAATAACTTGCATGTGATTTGAGACCACCCGTCAACAGCTGTGCACAATATAAAAGAAACCATAAGTTAATATTCATTCATAGTACCAAACAAGGTGAAATACATCATTTTCTTGATGAAATTATGGAAATTATGTGAATTTTAGACAAATCAAGGCAGATATGTATATCTATATATATATATCTGCCACAGTCTAAAGGCATGAAAAGTTCTATAACAAGGCAGCGCTGGTACTCCAAACTCTACCGGTAGCTTGATCCATTGTCAGGGAACATATCTGTAGAGTTTGGCTGAGATTGATGACCCAAAGGCATGATATCCTCACTGTGAGCTTCATCGTGGACCTGATATGTTGAAACTAACAAGAAGGGGACGCTGATATTGCAGATTTAAACAATTAATTGCAGGAGATATTGAAATTTCTCCAAAAAATGTATGAGACCATTTTCAAGCTATCGAACAAAGGTTTGTACGTATAACTTGAAAGGTCAAAAATAAGTGGGCGAACATAGCCAAACTGGTTGAAACATGTTTAATTAATAGTAGGAAATCGAAAAAACGTGCAAAATTAATTAAGTCTTTTTTTTTTGTTTTTTGATCCAATCAAAATTCGACCTAATATGAGAAGATGAAATTCGTGTCATTAGTAACGAAAAAACTAGATGTTGTGAGAAATTCGTCAACCCTATTCAAAATAACATATTAGATTTGAATAATATGATCTTACATATATTTGATTTCGTATTTGTGAATATGCGTATATCATATTCATAAATGCGTATTTATGAAATATATTACCATACTTGATACTTGATATCACTTTGTATGAAATTAATCAGTTTGAAATCCGTAACAGAGAAACATGAAGCAGAAAGAAAGCTTCATATTCTGTAATTATTATCTTAGATGCATTGAAATAGAAAAAGATTGAAGAGACATCTTGCAATTTTTACCCACTCTAAAAATTTTAGTCACTTAGGCATTCATTCAACAACGAACCACAGAATACGGAACATACTAGTCGGCAACGTGGACCTTTTTCAAAGGTAAATTTTTAATCATGAAAAAGAAATCTGCTTATGGTGTATTTCATTTTATTTAAACCATTTATATAATTTTTGTTCTATACCTCTGAGTTAATTACTTGGCGTGAATTTGTGATTTGAGTACTTCTAAAGAAATTTTTCTGGATTAAAATTTGATAACAGCTACAAGAATTAAGTGTACATTTAAAAGTATCCATTCTGTAGTTGGTTATCATAACAATATATTCCAGATGGAAGAGTAGTAAACCTGTCTAAAGAAAGGTATAACTAGTTTACGATCAAAGAATGGTTGTATGGGAGGTATATATTGGATACCAGAGCTACCTACACTGGGGCATGTTAACCTTCAAACTGCCGGGATTTGGAAGAGCATATCGCCCTCAGAAAACTGGTATTTAAGGTGCCTCATATCAATGATTGATCATACACAAAGTGTAGAATCATGAGATGCGTCAATATATTAATTCTCCAGCAGTCTAAAGGTTAAAGTACAGAAATGCATTTATATTTAGTCCTTTGAAGATCACGTATATTTCAACCTTCGTCAGAAAGCTGGACCTATTATTGGAAAGGGTTTGTACTATCCAATCTGAAGTGCACACATTAAAATCATATCATTAAACATAGAATTCCAATTTGGATCTTAACCCTGTGAAGATATCAGGGTTATTGTAGGAAGCGAACGCATGGCTTGACAATTGTTACAATATATTTCATAAATACAACTTTATATTATCGGCCCATGTTATGCTATTTGGGCAGACTGGTTCGGACATGCGACTTGAGTCTGTCTTATTTTCTATTTTACCGGCCAATATTACTTTCTGTATCATGGCATATTGTTCAAAAAAGTATACTCCAATATGAAATGACCACATTGGAGACTATAGGATTGACCGCGAAGGTGCTAGTTGCCTAATGTCCAAGCTCCCTCTTTTTTTTTCCTTCCAGGGGTTATCCTCACGAGGAGATGTACCCATACATCTCCTCTTATAGCTCCCTCTTATAGACGGTAGAACGCTATTTCTCTCGCGAGAGCGCGGCACTATACCTTATATACGCGCGACTCAACGCCTCGCCATCTACTGGCGCGCCATGATACTTGGTCGGTTACTCGAAAATGAGCTCATAGTCCTTTTTATAAAGCTAATTGGTATTTGAATCAAATCTTACAGTAATTGCACTATTAAGAGAAGAATGTTCTTAAGATCATTTAATTATATATGAACATAAAATAAAAAGTTTAAAAAACTCATAAAAACAATTAATTGGTCAAACCGAAGTTTGGAAATTTCAAAATAGAATCGATATTCAAAAGAGACGATACTTCTATAATACATTTTCTTGCTAAGGCTATCACCGTGGCACTGGTATGATCTGATCATGGGTATATGGTATTTGCGTATATGTTCGCCTATACCAGCTGTTTACTACGACGATACTACTATAACTGTATAATATATCTATATATATCTCTTCATCACGAGGATACGAGGCTGGACGTAATATACGTTTACGTTACGCTGAGAACCACGCTTGCAATAGGCCTCGAACCGCTCTCACGTAATATACGTCAGCGGTGGGAAAAATTTTCTGTGCGAGATTTTGCGAGAGGTTCAGAGTGTCTGTCGTCTGCTCGTCGACTTATACCTCCTATACCCAAATAACCAGGTCAATTTTCGTAAATCTCTCCTGACGTAATTAAACGCAACTGAATGCAGTTCTTGCTGGTAACCATTGCAAAACTGCAGGACAGAGGTTTGAAAAAAAATATTTCCAGGTGCGAGGTTAAACCGCAATCGAGCTGTATATAATGGCTTGTTGCGTCCCCTCGCTTGCTGCGCATACTTGTTGTCGGTGGCGCTGACGCGCCACCTGATTTGATACTGCTTTTTATGCAACTCATTATGCTAAATACAATCAAAACGAAACGATATTGCTTTGTCAGTGTAGTCCAGATGAAAGAGTAGCGAACCTTTCTGAAGATATGGACAACTAGTTCACGAATAAAGAGTGGTTTTATGGGAGGTATATATTACATACCAGAGCTACCCAAACTTGGGTATGTTAAATACATAAATGCATTTTCGTCCAAGCATTAGCAAAGTGCCAAAGTTGTGTCCTGGCGTTTACAAAGAATGGTACTTTTCTCACGCGGGGTATAAAAAAAGTATATGTACCTTGCAACATATATTATGAACAAACAAATTAATTACTTTCTTGTCTATCCGCTACAGACTAAATACCCATTCAATCACACTCACGCTCGCACACACTCTTTTCTTTGCCTCACCGCCGTGATAACCTCGCGTGTCACTGCTCCCCGCCGAGTCCGCTGCGCCGTCCTCTCCTGCGTTGCGTCCTGCGCACACCACCGACCTGTCCTCCTACGGTCCGCGACCTTACCCTCACGCCGCCCCGCGGCCTCAAATCCTCGCGTCACCGTCCCACGACGACCTGCACGTAGCACGCACCATCCCACCGATCACCGTCTGAGGAGAGGCGCACCACCAACCCTATGCGGGGCATGCCTAAATCCGCCGGCGTACACAGATAATGGTCTAGATGACCACGGACAATGACCACCTCTGCGCTGTGCACCCGAAACCGTCAGCCAATCACACGCGGACAATCACCGACAATCGCATGCCGATGATCGTTCAGCGAGCGTGCACGCCAAAATCCGCCAAAACACACGCGCGGATGGGCCGTCGACGCTCTCTGACAATGAACGCCGTTCAGTTGTGCGCTCGAGATCGTGATGCTCGCGGGCCGCCGATCGCCAAAGCTCGCGCGCCACCGATTGCCAAAATGGTCGCCGCCCCGCTGCGCACTGGGATGATCGCGGACCCCTTCACCCACCTTGTCAACTCCCAGGAACCTCTCTCTCTCCTCCTGGTCTCTGGCTGACAATCACGGCCGCCGCTGCCGCGCGCGGTCGATGGCTGCTCAGCTGCTGATGCCTGGCTGCTGCTGCTTGGCCGCTGCTGCTGTTTCTTGACCCTGGCTCTCGTTCTCGCACATACCCCAAATTTCGCGATGCACCTCTGCGTGAAATCACTAGCGATCGGCTTGCTATAGCGGAAGCCGATGCAGAATTACCAGTTTCCATGCACACGCGCGGCGCTTGTTCTCACCACACGCACAGGAAGTCCCTAGCCGCGCCGTCCCTAATTCACGCGTGTGACTTTCAAATCGGCGCACGCGCGCGGTATCCGCGCCGGAGTGACCATGCCCTCCTTACGTTTCGGCCCCGCCTCTCACCATTCGCTCACTCGCCTACTCTCCCATATTCTCTCATTCTCTATCTCTCTCTCTCTCTTGACGAGTGCAGACGTGTCGCCTCTCGCTCCTCGCTTTTTTACTGTTTCTCGGCTGCGTACCATCCAGGGTGTGCTCTCTTCGTGCGGGTGACTTCGGCTTCGTCGGCTCCTGCTATTCTCCTCAACGACTGGACCTGCTACTTCATCCTGAGCCGGAGTTTTGCTGTTTCTACCCGCTTCGAGGTTACGTCGCCCTGTTTGTTGCCGCCTTTCCCGCCGCCTCGACGACGCTGCTTCCCGCGCCAATTTCCCGCCTTCACATTTCATTGCTGTTGTGTGGTGTTAGTGCTGACTGTTAGTGCTGATTGTTGTTGTTGCGGCGGTGATTGTTGTTGTTGTTGTTGCACTTGTGACTTTGATTTCTGACTCTACTGACTGCTGTGAGTGAAGTGTAGGTGACCAGTTCCAGTGCTCTTTGTGTCAACATATTTGCACTTTTGCATAATTTGTTGCTGGCAGCCGTGTGGCAGCGAATGTTTATATTATTTATATTCGCTGAAACACGTGGTCTCCTGCCTTCCTTGCCAGCTGCTGGGCTCAGTCGATAATTTATCGACAGTCTATAGTGGGAGCACTCATCAATTCGCCGCGCGCCTTCG
This sequence comes from Aphelinus atriplicis, assembly GCA_020882685.1. NCBI lineage: Eukaryota > Metazoa > Arthropoda > Insecta > Hymenoptera > Aphelinidae > Aphelinus > Aphelinus atriplicis. The sequence continues at coordinate 3,230,226 of JAJGQD010000006.1, forward strand.
CTCCGCCCCGCTCTGCTCCCACCTTGGCCTCGCTGCGCTCGCCCGCCTCGCTCCCCGCTCGGCCCACCGAGCGTCATTAGGCCGACTCTGCATTGCTGCGCGCCCGCAGCCCATTTCTCGCCTCTCGCCTGCAGCCGGTTCTACATCGGAAGGTTGTCTTTCATCATCCTCCTTTTTCTATCTAGCTAGTCGACTTAGACTGTCTGCTGTACCGGATATGGCTCCACCTCTTAACCCGCCTGCTAAAACAGATGCCAAGGCGAACCAATCGCAGCAAGTTCACCAGACTCCAAGTTGCCACCGCCAGAAATGATGAGGGAGCAAACACGCTCCTGTCCCTCACGGAGTTCAGCCATTTTGGACTCAATGGCGCGCAAGCGCGACTCCTGGGACTCCACCCTGGTCTCCGTCGCCTCGACGCGACTGACGAGGTCAGGGAGGGATTGGAGGTCCTTACCTCCCCAGCCCACGTCACCAACATCATTCGTGCCAAAATCAGGAGAGGTAAGGTAAGACCTCTAGCATCAGCAGCGATCTGCTTGAAGCGGCGGGAGTGCCTCTCCCCATAGAAAATGTTCCACTCAACGTCAATGAGTTTCTTCCCAAAGAAACTCATTCTCTTCATCGTACCGTCCGTGCTAAGCTGAGGGAGCACAACGGTCAGGGCGGTGATTGCACATCGTATATCCATCAAGGAGCCATCTTCGCCAGAAGGAAAAAAGGGGACACAGCCACTCGCATCTCTTCACTTGCTGATCTGGAGCGTTTTTTATCCTCTCCAGAATAATTCACTCATGTCCCATCAACTCATTATCTCACACTCATCTCACCGATCTCTCGCACTCACCTCAGTCCATCACCTCACCGAAATCACCTCCTAACAGCTCATTTACTAACTCACATCATCAATCCTTGCTCAACTCCACGACGGCCGTGAGGGAGGGACTTCGTGTCTGGCACTTCAATGCGAACTCTATTAGTGCTCACATTGGAGCGATCAGGCACTTCGTAGCCTCTCGCCCTCATTTCCACGTAATAGCTGTGACTGAAACCAAACTGGCCCCCCACATTGAGGATCACATTATTGCTCTTGATGATTTTACCCTGTTCAGGCGGGATCGCAGAACCACTGGAGGAGGTGTCGCATTGTTCATCCATAATTCGCTCTCCGCCACCATACTCTGCACCTCGACAGAAATCTGGACTCCACTTGAAACATTCCCTGAATACATCCTCTGTGAGATCACTCCCATGGGGGGTAATCCGATATTCACTGGTGTGGTATACCGTCCGCCCCATGCTCCACTTGTGCAGGGAACTAACCTCTTCCAGGACCTCGCGATGTATATGCACGACTACAGCTCTAAGGTCATACTTGGCGACTTTAACGCAGATCAGCTATCGTCTAGCACTGATGCAAATATCATACGTGGGTTCTTGGACGAGAACTCCCTTGCACTAATTCCCTATGGTGCCACTCATCATACCCTTGACTCCGACACTTGGCTTGATCTCTGCATCATCGACGAACTTGATACAGTACTTGACTTCCACAAATCTGACACCCCCTTCATCGCAGGGCATGACTGGATCAGCGCCACCCTTGATATTTCTGTTCCTAAGGTTATTCAGTCTGACTACTCGTATCGTGATTTTAAATCAATCGATCCGATTGCCCTTAATGATTACCTGGCTGGCTGTGATTGGTCAGCCCTCGATGACTCCGACTGCTCACTCTCAAACGGTTTTGACTGCCTCTATACTCACATAAATTCTGCACTTGACTCTTTTGCGCCCTTAAAAACAGTTAAACATAGTAAGAAACGCAGGCATCCTTGGTTCACCAACGATCACTCTCAGCTCATTAAGGAACGCAATCGACTCTACAGACGCTACAAACGTACAAAATGCTACTTAGATTTGCTCCACTACAGACGGGTACGGGACGAGACCCATCTCCACATCGGTCTGTTGGTTTTTTCCCTGCTGCCTCGCTGTGCCATGCTTTACCTGTTGTTATGCTGAGCGCTCATCTTGCTACTGGGTGAAGTTCAACAGTTTTGATTACTCCAGCAGCCGTTGTCGTAGGAGCAACAAATAATTGCTATAAATAACAATTAAGTGCGTGTGTGAGTACTAAGAGTGTGCTGGTGTGCTTGTTTGCTTGTGAGTTGTGTGCTGCTATATTTCTGTGCCCCGGCGATGTGCGTGTGTCTGTATCAGGTGGATAGTTATATTCCTCTTAATATTGAATCTCATTATTTATTCACTGCTTGCATCCACCCGCACTGACTCGCGGCTCACACGGTAATTTGCCGGCCTTTCACTTTTGCCACTTGAACGCGAGATAGCGACAGTGGTCTCTATTTTTACAGTCTACGACCCCCGAACCTTCTTTCGGTTCCACAGCTGAGCGCGCCGCCCTCCTCCGTCGCCCCCACTTCTCTTGACTTGCGCTCGGCTCCACAGCCGTGCGCCCCACTCTCTGCAGCGCGCTCCGCCCGTCCCCCGCACTGCCTCTCTCGCCCGGCGCTCAGCAGCAGGCCTTTTCTGCATTGCGCGGGCCGCGCACAGCATTTTTCTCCGCTCCGACTCAGGCCATTCCTGCATTCGTCCCCTGACCCCCTTTCTAATTACGTCCTCTATTATTTATAGTAATTATACTATTCATACTTCATATTTATACTTATACTATTTATATTCACACTATTTATAATTTTTTTATTTGGTTTGTGATTTTGTTTGCTTCATTCCTTGATCTGAAACATGTCGGATTCTGGCAGGTCGAGACGTCTCAGGGCGGCCCCCCCTCTGGAGGGTGGGACGTGCTCTCGCTGTAAACAACCGTCGCGCCCCAACTCGTATGTCTACGAATGTGCAAACGCCCTTTCCACTCCAAATGTGGTGGACTATCTGAGTCACGCATGGATGACGAGGCTGCGACGCTGTGAATCCTGAACGGAATTCATCCCCAGCTCAGAATTTGCCCCCCTCTCGCCCTGACTCAGCGAACTCTCTATTCACCGACTCCTGCCTCTCGTACTCGTCGTCAGTGGGGGAAAATGCCACTCTTACGATGCTCTTAAAGAAATTGGAGGGCATCGAATCACTCCATGCAAAGTTTGATACTTTGTCCACCAAGCTCGCTGTGCTTGATGACATTCCCGCATTAGTCGGCAGGGTCGAGGGCGTCGAGTCAAGTGTTGCGGAGCTGGCTGCCCAGCAGGGGAAGTTCCAACGTAGACTGGATGAACACATCTAGGCTTGCTCGGTGCAGACTGTGCCCGCGGATGAGGCTCGGTTTCAGCAGCTTCACTAGCTAAATGCAGAACTTGCGGCCAGGGTTCAGTCGCTATCAGTGGCGGCCAAGCCTTTGTCAACTGATATCGTTCTAACAGGTGTTGCACACCTGACTCTGCCACTGATTTGCGGAAACTGGCCTTTGCCGCGCTGCACACTATATATGACGAACTTCAGCTGCACGACATCGTATCGGCTAGGCTGCCGCGCGCTCCGACTGTCCGATCAAATCAACAGGTGCCCCCACACCCCCCTGCTGGCGCTGGCGCGGCTGCCACGGGCGGGACTGCCGGTGCTGCCCTCCTGGCACAGAATTGCGTATCGGTGGCTGTGATCCTCATATCCCCTGTACTCGGAAATGTAATTATTGAAAAAAAAATCAGCTTAAGAAAGGTCCATACTACTGCGATTGATCCGGCTCTCCTCCGGAGTGCGGGGGCCATATCGCCTCATCCTCCAAACTTCATTAATGTTAATGAGTTTCTCCCATCCCATGTGTTTAGACTCTACCAGTCTGCTCGTTTTAAAACGAAAAATCTCACACCTCGACCTTCCGTCTACCACATGGATGGGAAGATTTTCATCCGTCGCAGAGATGAGGCGCCGGTTCCTGTAGGCTCTCCGGAGGATGACGATGCTTTTTTAGCACGACAGTCGTCGTAACTGCGCCGCATACATATGTACAAGAGCAGTGCGGACTCTCCTCCATCTGATGGCCGTATCTGAAACCAAACTCTCACCCGATGTGCCGAATAATGACCCTGGAGTCATTCTTGAAGACTACACGCTAATCAGGCATGATCGCAGTACCAGGGGCACTGGCGTCGGACTATACATCCATCGATCGCTAACTGCAACGGTGCTCTGTACCTCCACTCATGATTGGGCTGACGATGGGGCACTTTCTTTTCTGCGAAATCAACTCCCTGAGTGAGACATTCTTTGCCGGTGTGGTATATCGGCCGCCGCATGCTCCCTCTCTTGAGAGGACGGACCTCATCCCCAAGCTTACACTGCACCTACCGGACTACAGCACCAAGATCCCTCTGGGTGATTTTAATGCCAACCAATTGTCAGACTCGCCTGATGCCCTTTTCATTCGTGCATTCTAAGACTGGTGCCGCATGGTGCTACTTTTCATCGCAGAAATGCGAACACCTGGCTTGATCTCTGTAAAATTGACCAAATGGATACCCTGGTTGAATAGGCCAGAGAAGCGCACATTTTCTTACCGAAACTTTAAAAAGATTGAATCTAATGAGCTCTGTGACTTCCTCACTAGATGTGACTGGGCGTGGCTCGAGGGCGTCGCCCGAACTACTCATGACGAAGTAGACCGACTATATGAACATCTACATGCGGCTGTCGACAAATTTGCCCCTCTAAAACACTGAAGGTCAATGGGAAAAAACAGCCATGGTTTGACAGTCGCATCGACAGTCTAGACTACAACAAGACCCGACTCTACAGACGGTTTAAAAAAACTCGACTCGATACTGATCTTCTTGCTTATAGGACGGCTCGTGACCTTCTTCATGAAAGCATCAAGAATGCTAAACTCGACTTTTTCAAATCTAGACTCGAGGGCCTGTCTGACAGCAAGGAAATACGGCGGGAGCTTAGACACCTTGGGCTGGTTCCCCAATCAACTAACACTCTAGGCCGTTTCAAAGAGGAGGAGATCAACTCTCACTCCGCTCGGATTGCTTTCGATCCATTAGCTCCGGATCTGGATAACACCCTTGACCTTCTACGTGATGAGCTGGCTGAGGATCCCAGGTTTCAATTTGTTAATTTTACTGCTGACGAGGTCAAGCTAGCCATTGCACAGTCGCGATCCCAGTCTGTGGGGGTTGATGGTCTTCCTCAGATTTTCATTGCTACGGCTTTCCCTATCATCACTCCCATCCTTGGTAATATCTTCAATTCTTCCCTCAGTCAATCCTGCTTTCCCACATCCTGGAAAAAGGCCGTAGTTCTTGCCCTTGACAAAACTCCTTCCCCTGGATCTCTGAGTGATTTCTGCCCTATCTCTCTGCTTAGCTTCCTCTCCAAAGTCCTCGAGAGGCTAGTCTTTAATCAGATTAGTGCATATGTGGAAACAAAGGGTCTGCTTGATGCGCGTCAGACAGGCTTCCGAAAGAGACACAGCACCCAGACTGCCCTACTCAGACTCACTGATGATGTACGCCGGGCCAAGGATGCGCAAAGGCTGACTGCTCTTCTCCTGTTCGATTTTAGCAAGGCATTTGATACGGTTTGCCATGCCACATTATTACGCAAGCTTGCAAAGCTTGGCTTCTCGTTGCCCTCATTAAAGTGGATTGATTCATATCTGACTGGGAGGGAGCAGTGTGTTAAGCGTGAAGATGGAACATTCACTGATTTTTGTGGTCTCAATAGGGGGGTCCCCCAGGGCTCTGTCCTGGGCCCTCTCTTGTTCGCCCTTTACATTGGTGACGTTTCTCTATGCTTTGGACACGACGTGCATTACATACTGTATGCTGACGACCTTCAAATATACGTTCACTCCTACATTGACAACTTACCACGCGCACTAAATCTACTGAGTGAAATGGCTGCGGGGATCGCCAGATGGGTGCGAGCTAACAGGCTGCTTCTCAATGCCTCCAAGACCAAGGCTATCATCTTTGGTGGCGAGCCCTTTGTTGCTCGTATCCCCGCTGAAGCATCCCATTGGCTGGTTGTTGATGGCTCCACTATTTCATTGGAGTCCTCGGTGAAGAGCTTGGGAGTGATTCTTGACTCCACCTTCTCTTGGAGGGAGCATGTCGCTTCAATTTGCGCCAGAACCCACTCTCTCATGTACCGTCTGCACAAATTCCGGAGGAGTACCAATCAGCAGCTCAGGTCCCACCTCATCAAGTCACTCCTATTTTCCATCATCGACTACTGCTCTGTCGTGTGCTGCGATCTGTCTGAGGAGCGCAACCTTGTCCTCCAACGGCTCATCAACACTGGAATAAGATACGTTTATGGTGTGAGAAGGAGTGAGCATATTTCCCCTTACTGGGAAGAACTGGGCTGGCTCAAGACATCTACTCGGCGCAGCTATTTCAAGGCGTGCTTGGTATATAAAATACTGAGATATGGCTGTCCAGAGTATCTCGCTGAGTATTTTCTTATCAACACTAGCACTCGCCCCTACAGGGGGGGGGCATATCGCCCGCAGCTGGTTGTCCCCAGTTTCCGCAAGGAGTTTCTCCGTAGATCGTTCCATGTCAGTGGATCGTATCTCTGGAACTCTCTTCCCTTTGTTATGACCAATACGTCCCTTCTTCAAACTTATTTCGCGCGGATGGTCCACATGGCGCCAATCCTTTGTAGTCCTGGAGCTAGCCCCCTTTCCGTTGGCCAGAGGAGGTCCCCGGTAGATAGATAGTGAATCTTATGTATCTTTTTCCGTAGAATCCGAATTTGTTGGTTTGAAGTCTGTAAAACTGGTACAATTTGTTTAAACCGCGATTGTTCAAACAAATAAGAAAATAACACTTTTTTGGTTCGAAAAAATTTTTTTCATAAAATTTAGCTCATTTTAAGAAGGAAAGTTCCTATGCACTATCCATGAATAATGCTTGTATCTGAAGTTACAAATTATCACAAGTTGAGAAATACCACTTTTCAGTGGTCTTTGTTGCTCTGCCATGGCAACAACAATAGAATATTTATGAATCTGAAGGTGTTTTCTAATGCAGTTTTTAACGTAGAATTCGAAAATAAACTTGGTTTTTCCAAAAAACAGCGAGAAAAACCGAATAATCAAATGATTCACCTTCCATGTTTTAGCTCATTATACGCTTGACTCTCGGTACTGGACTAGTGCACTGAATATCATACCCATGGGCTAATTATGAATGAACAAATGTTTTCTTATGTACTTTTTCCCGTAGAATCCGAATTTGTCGGTTTGAAGTCTGTACAAGCCATATAATTTGTTTAAAACACGATTGTTTAAACAAATTAGAAAAAAACACTTTTTTGGTTCGGAAAAAATGTTTTTCTTTAAATTTTGCTCATTTTAAGAAGAAAAGTTCCCATGCACTATCCATGAATAATGTTCATATCGAAAGTTATCAATTATTTCATGTTTTAGAAAAAACATCTCGGCAATTTTCGTTGCTTTACAGCTGTCGTGTAAAGAACAAAAAAAAATTTTGGCTATGAGGTTCGGGATGATTTACTTTTGCCTGAAAAGCCAAAGATTTTGATACCATCTACTGATGAATTTGTCCCTGGATGTACTTGCCGCGTATGTGTATGAGCTACATGCTGTTGTGTACGTACCCAAATATCATGCTGCTCATTTTGTGCATGTAAAAAAAAAATTCGTGTCAAAATAAGTTTGCCCCGCAGATTTGAATATTCTTTCTTAATGTTAAAATAAATGGAGTTAAAACTAACAGTACTTCTGTTCATGAATTGTCCAAAACGATTCAGACAAAATATTCAACCTGTATATACTGGTATTCTCTATCTATGCCAGCTCTAGAGCAATGAAAAACGCCGAGAGAAGTGGTATTTTTCGATTTGAATTAATTTATAACTTTTTATGTAAGCATTCTCCAACAATAGTGCATGTGTACTTTCTTCTCCCTATGAGCTGAATTTTGAAAAAAAAATTCTGAACAAAACCTAGTTAGTTTATTATTTGTTTAAACAATTGCATTCTAGACGAATTGTACCACTTTTAAAGACTTCTAAGTAACAAATTCGGATTCTACGGGAGAAAATACATAAGAAAACATTCGTTTATTCATAATTAGCCTATGGGTAAAATATTCAGTGCATTAGTCCAGTACCGGGAGTCAAGCGTATAATGAGCTAAAACATGGAAGGTGAATCATTTGATTATTCGGTTTGTGACAATTTATAACTTTAGATACAAGCATTATTCATAGATAGTGCATAGGAACTTTTCTTCTTAAAATGAGCTAAGTTTTATGAAAAAAATTTTTCCGAACCAAAAAAGTGTTATTTTCTTATTTGTTTGAACAATCGCGGTTTAAACAAATTGTACCAGTTTTACAGACTTCAAACCAACAAATTCGGATTATACGAGAAAAAGTACATAAGAAAACATTCGTTTATTCATAATTAGCGCATGGGTAAGATATTCAGTGCATTAGTCCAGTACCGGGAGTCAAGCGTATAATGAGCTAAAACATGGAAGGTGAATCATTTGATTATTCGGTTTTTCTCGCTGTTTTTTGGAAAAACCAAGTTCATATTCGAATTCTACGTTAAAAACTGCATTAGAAAACACCTTCAGATTCATAAATATTCTATTGTTGTTGCCATGGCAGAGCAACAAAGACCACTGAAAAGTGGTATTTTTCAACTTGTGATAATTTGTAACTTCAGATACAAGCATTATTCATGGATAGTGCATAGGAACTTTCCTTCTTAAAATGAGCTAAATTTTATGAAAAAAATCTTTTCCGAACCAAAAAAGGGTTATTTTCTTATTTGTTTGAACAATCGCGGTTTAAACAAATTGTACCAGTTTTACAGACTTCAAACCAACAAATTCGGATTCTACGGAAAAAAATACATAAGATTCACTATCTATCTACCGGGGACCTCCTCTGGCCAACGGAAAGGGGGCTAGCTCCAGGACTATTGCGCTGTGTGCAAAAGTTCATCTGACCGCCCCCTCAAGCAGTGCCCCGAGTGTAAAAAACCTCGGCACTCAAAATGCGCGAATAAGAAAGGAGAGGGGCCTTGCAATATTTGCCGCGCCAAGTGTACAGACGAGAGCGGTAGCAGAAAACCGCCCACTCACGCTGTCCCCCCACCCGCCAACTCCCGCCAGCGAGCGCAGCAGGCAGGATTTCCCGCTCCGCGCGCGCACACCAGCTTCGCGCGCACTGCCGGCCAGTATTGGCGCAGTGGCGCACGGGGCCCTTCTACGCTCGTCAACGCTGGCTGCGTCGAGCCCTGCGCCACAACTCGAAGCGCGGCAAATTCAAATTTGAATTTAGTCGCTCAATTGAATACGCCGCGCTTCAATACCAATGACGCTTCTGCGGGATACAGCAGCGATAGTAATAGTATTAGTGTTAGTTTTAGTAATAATAATGACAATTGTAGCGACAATCTCAGCGCTTCCGGCTGTAGTAGTAATAATGGTAATATTAGCAATATTGACAAATGCTTTGCTGGCTACAGCCTATCTAAATTAGTTGAAGCGTCGACTGCTAAGGGTACTATGCTCTCAGCCATTGTCAGCCTCACCAATGGCACTCAAAAACTGATTCAGCGAGAATGTGCGGGTCAAAAGTCGCTCATTTCTGCTGGACTCGACTCGCTGAAACCGTCGCTGGATCTCATCCCGGTACTGAGTGAAAGCGTTAAGAGGCTGGAGTCGCGTGTGTCAGAACTTGAGCGGCTTGTGGAAAAACAGAATCTAGTACTGGAAAAATTCATCTCTGCACTTCTTGTTCAAAATATCACTCGAATCGAACACATTGAAAACACAACCACACAAAACACCACAATATTACAAAAAATAGAAAATATAGAGTCATAAACACAACACTTAGCCAATAGTACCTAACACAATACACATAATGACCCCGGGCTGGCAATGGCTGACAATTTTGTCGACGCTTCGGTGGGCCACACTACCTCACCTTCGCATAATAATAACGTTTCTCGAGCCGAGGTACGGGCGGATAGTGACGGGGGTGATGAATTGCTTGTCACTGGTATTATTGACTGTACAAAATACAATGTCTCAGCAGAGAGGGCAGCATTTTTTGTACGCGGCGCTGTCTGCCCGGGCCTCGGCGAGAGCGATATTGTCAAGGCCCACCAAATCAAACCGATGAGAAGTAATAGTAAAAATAGTCTAATTAATTCTAGTCATTCTAGTCATTCAAACTCTACCAAAGATGTACATAGTCCTAGTTCTAGTAATAAAAATAGTAATAATCACCGAATTCCGTCCATTATAGTGCAATTAAGAAACAATGATCTTATGAGAAAAGCACAAGCGAACGGGCCTTAATACGAGCGACTTGGACTTGACTCTGTTGGATGCGAGCAAGTTCAAGCATGTGATTCATAGCGCTGTTTTTATAAACGAATTTTTATCGACTGCCACTTACCAAAAACGTTGTAGTCTCCGTAGAATTGCTAAGTCCTTAGGTATTAAGTATGTGTGGTACGAGGACGGCAGGTTTCTGTCAAGACGAGCGGTGGGGGAAAAAGTGTTTTAAATAGAAAATGAGGCCGAACTGAAAGTCATTGCCGAAACAACCTCAAAGAGGTGCTCCAGTGGAACGTCTCTGGGAGATTAAGAGCGGGCTCTCACAATGTGAACTCTCTTAGAACTCACATTGAGCAAGTCCGTCAGTTTCTGAGTAAGAATCCGTCCTACCACCTCTACGGGGTTGCGGAGACCTGGGATATATACGTCCGGGATTTTTACAAGGTTGAAGTTCTAGCTCCATCGAACACCACAGGACCATGCAAACCCGGCATACCTGAGTACCTTTTTTGCTCATTACAGCATGGCAACTCCCAACCAATTCTTGCTGCGGTCATATACAGACCACCACACATTGCCTTCACCAAAAATCCTTCCCTAATCAATGACCTTCAGACACACTGTTACGATAGCCATAAGTTTGTGATGGAGGACCTGAACGCCGATCTTCTTCTTTCAGACGGTGATGACGCGAAATTCGTTCGCAAATTAGCTGAAGAACTGTCGTTGCGTCTGATACAGCATGGGGCCACTCATATAACCCCGACTTCTCGCACGTGGATTGACGTCTTACTGGTTGACGACAATGACGTAATTTTGAACGAACGCAACTTTCCCGCTCTCCTTCGTAGTAAACATCATATAATTGACGTTGAACTCACTATTCAACAACCTAGGGAGAGACCGGGCTCCTTCAAATACAGAAATTTCAATGGTATTCGGCAGGAAGACCTGGTCTCTACCTTAAAACTATGCGATTGGGAGTCGATCAGCCGGGAGGACGTAGGTGACATCGACTCTGCACTTGACTGTCTCAGCCGCAACCTCACGAAAGCCTTTGATGAGCTCGCGTCTCTCAAGGAGTTCAAACCTAAGAAGAATAGGCTGCCGTGGGTTGATGCTGAGTTATAACTGCTTTACAAGATGACGGACGCAACGTATAAACGCTACGCTCGTACCAGAAACGTGAGCCTGCTCGCTGATATTCAGAGGTTGCGTGATCTTTCCGAAAGCAAAACGACTCAGGCCCGTACTGAGTTTCTCTCAAGTAAACTGTCAGAAGCACTCGACACAAACACGGTTTGGAAGGAATTGCGCAACCTTGATCTTCTGCCTGAGCAGAGGGAGGACTTGAATGGGATGACGCCGGAGGATCTGAACGCCCATTTTGCTGAGGTGTCTATCACACCCAATGAAAGAGCTTCGGTCTACCAAGATATAATATCTTCGGCTTCTGAGGAAGATAGCTTTAGTTTACAGAAAATCAATATCAACGATGTTATCCTGAGCATCTCTCATTTTACATCTCAGTCAGTAGGTGAAGATGGCATACCTCAGAGAATCATACTTGACGCTCTGCCCGTAATTGGGGACTAAATCGTGAACCTGTTTAACTCCTCCCTTCGCAAAGGCATCTTCCCATCATCATGGAAGAAGGCTCACGTTCTTCCGCTGAAGAAGACCGCTCTCCCGTCGTCGCTGTCAGACTTTCGTCCCATGGCCCCCTTGAGTTTCCTGTCTAAGGTCCTTGAGAAGATAGTTCACGATCAAGTCATGAACTATCTTACTACCAACAATATCCTCGATCTTAGACAGGCTGGTTTTCGTCCAAATCACTCCACTCAAACGGCACTGCTGAGACTAACAGAGGCCATCAGACTGGGAATGGACAAAAAGAAACTGACGTTGCTTTTGCTTTTCGTTTTTAGTAAAGCCTTTGACGAAATCTCCCACTCTAGAATGCTGAAGCGTCTAAGGGATATCGGATTCACCGGGACTGCTCTCTCGTGGTTTCACTCATATCTTACTGATAGACAACAAATAGTCATAACTAAGAGTTTTGGCAAATCATCGTGGCTTACCACAAATCTTGGGGTACCACAGGGATCAGTCCTCGGGCCGCTTCTCTTTTGCATATACATAAATGACCTACGTAACGTACTTGACATTGAGGGCATTGAGCGTGTACTTTACGCAGACGACTTACAGATTTATACTCAGGTTCCACTGGACGGGCTCGCTGAGGGCATAGCGTTGCTCGAGAAGGCGGCTGCGGCCGTCTCGAGTTTGGCTGGTGCTGCTTCGTGGGTGCTCAATGCCGGAAAAACTCAAGCCATAGCTTTTGGGTCCTCACATTACATCAATCTTCTGCACAAAGAAGCACTCTATGCATCCGGCATTGGGATCGGCGGAGCTCGCGTGCCGTTCTCGAGCACGGTTAAGGATCTCGGTATGGTGCTAGACGAAACCCTGTCTTGGCGTCAAAACAACGACGCAATCACAAAGAAGTTTAATCAAACCATGTATAGTTTGCAATTTTTCCGTAAATAGACGACCGAGGTCCTACGTAGGCGCTTATCGATGGCTCTGCTGTTCCCTCATCTTGACTACTGTTCTGCGGTATAGCTCGACGCACCTCAAGAACAAAAACAAAGAATACAGGTACTGCGAAATTCATGTGTGAGATATGTTTTTGGTGTGAGGAGAGACGAACACATCACTCCTTATAGGGCCAAGCTGGGCTGGTTGCGCACGAATATAAGGAGGCAATATTTCATGGCTGTACTTTTGTACAAGATCCTGCGCATCCGCGAACCGGAATACCTTCTGAGCCTCTTTACTAGGTATGTGTCCACTAGAACCTCCAGGGGTGATGCACCGGAACTCTCGGTCCCCAAAATGAGGAATACTTTCGGACTAAATTCCTTCCAGGTGCAAGCAGCGCACCTCTGGAACTCCTTTCGGTCCTCGGATAGAAACCTGCCGTCTGTGTCAAGTTTCAAACGTTCCGTAAGAAAGTACTTTTCAGAATTAAATGAATGACCTTGACATCTTTTATAAAGTTTCTTACGATGACCAATTTGTCTGAATCTATGATGACCAGCTGTATAATTATTATACCAATACTGACTCGTTATCGTTATCTGTGATAATTAGTTCTACGAAATTTACTATGATTGACACGGATGATACGTGAAAAATGTTTCAGTTAAGTGACCGTTATTTTTGAAAAGGAGACTGATATTTTTGTAAATATGAATTTTATATAATCTATACAATAAAACATATCTCTCTCTCTCTCTCTCTCTCTCTCTCTCTCTCTCTCTCTCTCTCTCTCGTTCTACTTTCTGGCAGCCGCGTCTCGTTCCACACCACTCTGCTCTGCTCCGCTCGTTCTACAAGGAAGAGGCGTTTAGTCTTGATTGTTCTACTCTTCCTTGATCTGCGGGGCGAACTTTCTGTTACACACAGACAGTGTCAACCGCCGCAGTTTATATGATAGATCCAACTCCATTATCTTACATTAATCATCTTGGAACTGTCAAATACTGAAATGACTGATAGAACTGTCAATGAAGCTAACACTCATAACATGTCTAGACCTCTCCTCCTGTAAAATTGTTGAGCTTTATCACAAGCTGCTCTTTGTCTGAGCTGTTTTTATGTGTAATTTTTCACATTTTTCCTCTTTGCCAGTATCTTTATTTTGTCTTCACACCGATTATTGAAGTTTATCAAATATTTTCAGGCTGTGAAATAAATTTCAATCCACCAAACATGGATATCAGCTGGGGGATAATAAGCTGGTAAAGGCAACCATCCTCAATCACACCGATCAATTTGAGATTGTTGAATGTTCAAATAACTGATACAAGTGTCGATGGAGCAAACACTACATGGCATCAATAGACGTCTCCTCCTGTGAAGTTGTGGAGCTTCATCATAATCTGCTTTTACATCATAGCTGTGTTGCATACTTTTAACTTCTCACATTCTCTCACCTTGTCAATATATCCATTCTGTCTCCATACTAGGTATTAAAAGTTATCACATGCTTACACAGTAGTCTATGAAAAATAAATGTCTATCTCCATGGATTATGAGCTGAGGGATGATTCGCTGGTCAAGTTAACAGTCTTGAGTTACACTGATCAGATTGAAATTGTTGAATCTTGAAATCACCGAAAAAAGTGTCAATGAACCCAAACACTACATAACGTGAGTTTACGTCTCATCGTGTAAAGTTGTGGAGCTTCATCATAAGCTGTTTCCCATCATACTTGTTTTTCACACATTTAATTCTTCATATTCTTTCACATTGTCAATATATTTATTCTATCTTCACACCAGGTATTGGAAGTGATTGCAAATTAATATTACTTTTGAACCTAATTATCTTTCAGCTCTCATGAGCGGCTCATCAAAGTCAAATCACTCATTTTCGCTCAATTTCATCTGCATTTATACCTGGATGGATATCTACCTGTAAAAAATATTTTCTCATAAAGTAATTTTCTTTCAATACCATCAAAAAACGTAACCACATTAAATTAATTGTAAAAAAATATATACTCATCCGATGTTTTCTCTTCCACTGGAGAGGTTATCTAACTGCAGATGTTTGATATTCCTGGATATTCCGCTGGATCACGAAACTATCTGGAGCTAACCGAGCTAACTCGAGCAGACGTTTGCCTAACTCGAGAGCGTGCATGCGCAGTTGGCTGACCCCATTGATAACCAACCTCACCGGTCATCTTTTCACCACTGAGTACCATTAGCGCTCGCGCGCTCGCTCATTCGCTCGCTTGTATATCTACAGCATACTCTTGAAGAATTGAGATGTTGCAGTGCTAGCTCTCCTCACGGTCGCAAGCAAGGAGTTAAAGAAAAGGATAAAAAGAAGTTTCTTAACCTTTAGAGGGCCGGAAATTAAATATTTTGACGCATCATAAAAACTTGTTTAATGTTCATTTTTAGACTAAAATATATATTAATTTAATATTATTTTTGAAGTCATTTAAGATAAATCTACCCCTCCACACCCCTTTTTACCTACCCCAAATCCATTTAATCTGTATTTTCTACCTTGTGCAAGTGGTCATAAAATTTGACTATCAACCCTTCAAAATGCTTCAAATATTCAATTAAATCTACGATTTTAACTTATATAATGTTCTCATAAAGAAAGAAGCGTTTTCTGCTATTAAAAATACATTTTTTAAAAATTTGAAATTTTTAACATTAGCAGTTCCGTCCCGGGCCGGAAAATCAATATATTGACGCACCTCATGATCTACACTTTGTGTAAGATCAGTCATTGATATGAGGTTCCTTAAATACCAGTTTTCTGAGGGCGATATGCTCTTCCGAATCTCGGCCCTCTAAAGGTTAAAAACCGAAAAAGACGACGCATTAGTTATAACATGGGGCACAGAGTTCCAGAGATAGGATGCACTGACATGAAACGATCTACGGAGAAAATCCTTGCGGAAACTGGGGACAACCAGCTGCGGGCGGTTTCCCCCCTGCAGGGGCGAGTACTAACGTTGATAAGGAAATACTCAGCGAGATACTCGGGACAGCCATGTCTCAGTATTTTAAATACTAGTCATGCCATGAAGTAGCTGCGCCGAGTAGATGTCTTGAGCCAGCCCAGTTCTTCCCTGTAAGGGGAAATATGCTCACTCCTTCTCACACCATAAACGTATCTTATTCCAGTGTTGATGAGCCGTTGGAGGACAAGGTTGCGCTCCTCAGACAGATCGCAGCACACGACAGAGCAGTAGTCGATGATGGAAAATAGGAGTGACTTGATGAGGTGGGACCTGAGCTGCTGATTGGTACTCCTCCGGAATTTGTGCAGACGGTACATGAGAGAGTGGGTTCTGGCGCAAATTGAAGCGACATGCTCCCTCCAAGAGAAGGTGGAGTCAAGAATCACTCCCAAGCTCTTCACCGAGGACTCCAATGAAATAGTGGAGCCATCAACAACCAGCCAATGGGATGCTTCAGCGGGGATACGAGCAACAAAGGGCTCGCCACCAAAGATGATAGCCTTGGTCTTGGAGGCATTGAGAAGCAGCCTGTTAGCTCGCACCCATCTGGCGATCCCCGCAGCCATTTCACTCAGTAGATTTAGTGCGCGTGGTAAGTTGTCAATGTAGGAGTGAACGTATATTTGAAGGTCGTCAGCATACAGTATGTAATGCACGTCGTGTCCAAAGCATAGAGGAACGTCACCAATGTAAAGGGCGAACAAGAGAGGGCCCAGGACAGAGCCCTGGGGGACCCCCCTATTGAGACCACAAAAATCAGTGAATGTTCCATCTTCACGCTTAACACACTGCTCCCTCCCAGTCAGATATGAATCAATCCACTTTAATGAGGGCAACGAGAAGCCAAGCTTTGCAAGCTTGCGTAATAATGTGGCATGGCAAACCGTATCAAATGCCTTGCTAAAATCGAACAGGAGAAGAGCAGTCAGCCTTTGCGCATCCTTGGCCCGGCGTACATCATCAGTGAGTCTGAGTAGGGCAGTCTGGGTGCTGTGTCTCTTTCGGAAGCCTGTCTGACGCGCATCAAGCAGACCCTTTGTTTCCACATATGCACTAATCTGATTAAAGACTAGCCTCTCGAGGACTTTGGAGAGGAAGCTAAGCAGAGAGATAGGGCAGAAATCACTCAGAGATCCAGGGGAAGGAGTTTTGTCAAGGGCAAGAACTACGGCCTTTTTCCAGGATGTGGGAAAGCAGGATGGACTGAGGGAAGAATTGAAGATATTAACAAGGATGGGAGTGATGATAGGGAAAGCCGTAGCAATGAAAATCTGAGGAAGACCATCAACCCCCACAGACTGGGATCGCGACTGTGCAATGGCTAGCTTGACCTCATTAGCAGTGACATTCACAAAATTAAATTCGGGATTCTCAGCCAATTCCTCACGCAGGAGATCAAGAGTGGCACTCAGGTGAGAGGCTAACGAATCGCAAGCGATCCGAGCGAAGTGAGAGTTGTTATCCTCCTCCTTGGATCGGCCTAGAGTGTTAGTGGACTGGGGAACCAGTCCTGGGTGTCTGAGCTCCCGCAATATCTCCTTGCTGTCAGACAGGCCCTCAAGTCTGGATTTGTAAAAGTCAAGTTTAGCATTCTTGATGCTGTCGTGGAGAAGGTCCCGAGCTGCCCTGTTAGCGTGAAGATTAGTATCAAGTCTAGTCCTTTGAAACCGTCTGTAGAGTTGGGTTCTGTTATGGTCAAGGCTGTCGATGCAACTGTCAAACCAAGGTTGTTTTTTTTTCCATTGACCTTGAGCGTTTTGAGAGGGGCAAATTTGTCAACAGCCGCGTGCAGGTGTTCATATAGTCGGTCTACGTCGTCATTCGTGGTCCGGGCCACTCCCTCAAGCCACGTCCAGTCGCATCCAGTGAGGAAGTCGCAGAGATCATCAGATTCAATCTTTTTGGAATTCCTATAAGAGAAAGTGCGCTCCTCTGGCCTTCCCACTTTCAGGTCAATGGTCGCGGTGATGAGGTCATGGCCATCTATGAACGGCGTCTCTGTCTTCCAGTATTCTACCAGGGTATCCATTTGGTCAATTCAAAGCACTGTCAAAGCACTGCTCTTGTACATTTGTTTGGGCGCAGTTACGATGACTGTCGTGTTAAAAAAGCATGAATATCTCCCGGAGTGCCCACCGGAACCGGCGCCTCATCCTTGCGACGGATGAAAATCTTCCCATCCATGTGGTAGACAGAGGGTCGAGGGGTAAGGTTTTTCGTTTTAAAGCGCGCCGTCTGGTACAGTCTAAACACATGCGATGGGAGAAACTCATTTACATTAATGAAGTTAGGCGGATGAGGCGATTTGGCCCCCGCACTCCGGACGAGGGCAGGATCGATCGCGGTAGTATGTACCCTCCTTAAACTAATTTTCTTTCTAATGGTAACATTAATGAGTGCGGGAGATATGAGGGTTACAGCTATAGACACTCGATCTTGTGCCGGAGGGGCAGTCCCGCCCGTGGAAGCCGCGACATCAGGGAGGGAAAGGGGTGAATGGGAATACGGCCGGCCAGACGAAGCGCACGGCTTCAGCAGCCTAGCCGATACGATGTTGTGCTGCTGAAGTTCGTCATGAATAGCGTGCAGGGCGGCAAAGGCAAGCTTCCGCAAATCAATAGCAAGATCAGGTGAAGGACCTGTTAGAACAACATCAGCTGACAGGGGCTTGGCTGCCACTGATAGCGACTTAACCCTGGCCGCAAGTTCCGCATTTAGTTGGTGAAGTTGCTGGAACCGAGCCTCGCCCGCGGGCACAGTCCGCACCGAGCAGGCCTCGATATACTCATCCAGTCTGCGCTGAAACTGCCCCTGCTGAGCGGTCAGCGCCGCAACACCCGACTCGACGCCCTTGACTCTGCCGACCAATGCGGGAATGTCGTCAAGCACAGCAAGCTTGGCAGACAGATTATCAAATTTAGCATGGAGTGATTCGATGCTCTCCATTTTTTTTAGTAGTATCGCGAGAGTGGTATTTTCCTTCATTGACGACGAGGTCGAGAAGCAGGAGTCCTTGAATACAGAGTTCACTGAGCCAGGATGAGAGGAGGGGGGTTTAGAGCTGGGGATGTACTCCGCTCAAGATGAGAGGACCGGAGGAATGCGTTGAGGCACCCTTCGCACAGTGTCGCGGCCTCATCATCCACGCGAGACTCGGATAGTCCACCACATTTCGAGTGGAAAGGGAGTATGCACGCCATACACTCATGCACATACGCGTTGGAACGCGACAGCTGTTTGCAGCGGGAGTACGTCCCGCCCTCTAGTGGGGGGGGGGCCGCCCTCATACGTCTCGTCCTGACAGAGTCCGCCATGTTCTAAGTCGAAGTGATGAGCACAGCGAGGAAAAACAAAAAAAAAGCAAGAAAATCACAGATAGAATAAATAGAAGTGTGGGCAGGGGACGAATCTAGAGTTGGCCTGAAGCAGAGCAAGAAAAATGATGAGCGCGACCGCGCGATTCAGAACAGGCCTGCTGCTGTGCGTCGGGCGAGAGAGGCAGAGCGGGGGATGGGCGGAGCGTGCAGAAAAGAGGCTCATCTTACATACAATAATTTAGAGTAGCCATTGATGTTCTCATTATATGTGCAACTTGCTATTACATTGGTCTAGTCCATCTGTATACTATCATATTACAATTTTGTAACATTTTCTTTTAGGTATATACCAAGTATTCATTGATGATATTTCAGTTAGATGCTGCTTGCAACTGTAGTGTATATGTTCACTCAATTCTTCCAATATTTCTCAATTCAGTATATATCCTGCTTAACGTTGCTTAAGTTGATCAATAATAACTTCTTCTTCCTTCGGATATCCTATTCCTCTAGTTTTGAGGAATCGAAGTCGATCAACCAAATCGTTTGGATCATTCCAGTCTAAATAATTTGAAGTTGGACATCTTAACGGTGGCGAATCCAGATCAGGTTTCGAATACGTTAATTTCCTCCTCTCACAAATATTTGGATTTCCAGATATTCTCTCTGATGGTCGATAAAATCGTTTCTTATTGGAGATTTCATTTATAACAAACCTCTTTGGAGATATTCTTTTGGGACATTTGAAATCATCATCATCATCATCATCATCATCATCACCAGTAGACTCATCACTGCTGATAATACCGGATATAACTGATTGATTGGATTGATAGATCAGAGCTATGCTTATCCAGACTATCATCAACCATTAAATAATCATTTTTTACTATGATCAAAAAATTCTCCAAATTGAGAATTTTTAGATTCATTATTGAAATACAGAGAACTAGTAATAGTCTTTTCATGCATATTATTTTTCAAACATTCTTGAGATTCAGAGTTTTGCATCTCAGTTTCAACATTTTATTGACTATTCCGTTTCTTACGCGCTCCATAAAAAGACGGCCTTTTTCTTTCATATCATTCCTTGATAAATCAGTTCTACAATCAATAGATTTGATGGTTTGATCGCGATTAGTTACATCTTGCCGAGGATTTATCTGATGATCATCTCGATGACTATCAAGATCAGAAGTTAATTGAGGTTGTCTGATATTTTCCATCAATGGACTGTAATTATGTTTTTTAACTGTAATGATGTTCTTGTGACAAGTCACCAATCTACCTGGACATTTCTTTTGGAAATTAATACATCTCTAAGAAATATTACCTGTAGTTTGGGCTCGTCTATGTATGATATAAGAGTATCCATTAAAGTTCAACTTATCTTGGTCTCTTTTACTTTTGACAAACTCCATTCTTGGATACATGGTCTAAAGTATTCTCTCTTGTTGTTAACTCTTTTCGAGTGGACGACTGAATGACTTCTGATTGCATTGGAAACCATTTTATAGTAGATTCTGAGTGTATCATAATCTAGATATAAATTGTGATTAATCGGGTATGAATCAGGATGAATCGGGATGAATGTGGGATGAATGTGGTATAAATGTGGTATGAATGTGGTATGAATCGGAATGAATGTGGGATGAATGTAGTACGAATGTGGAATGAATGTGGGATGAATGTAGTACAAATGTGGTATGAATGTGGGATGAATGTAGTACGAATGTGGTATGAATGTGGTATGAATTGCACATAGGGCATGAGCCATTCAATTTTATTCAAATTAATTTTATAATTTTCCAAAAGCAGCATCGTTGCTGACTCCCCTGTTGAAAAATTCTACTGGATTTCCAGCTGGATTTGCACTGGATTCCAGCTGGATTCCAGCTGGATTTGGGCTGGGTTCCAGCTGGAAACGAAAAATCCAGGTGAAGTGATGCAGGGAAAATCCAGTGAGTTTCCCGAATAATCCAGCTAGATCCTGAGGTAATCCAGCTGGATTTTACTAGAATTAGGGTTATATCGTTATTATAGATCCAGCACATTTTCCTGATAATCCAGCTGGATTTTTCGGTTCTAGAACAGCGGGCTACGGCGGCGAATCCAGCTGGATTATGAACGAATCCTGCTGGATTTTTCGATAGTCCAGCTGGATTTTTTCGGTTCTAGAACAGCGGGTTACGGCGGCGAATCCAGCTGGATTATGAAAGAATCCTGCTGAATTTTTCGATAATCCAGCTGGATTTCTTCAGTTTTAGAGCCGCGGACTACGGCGTCAAATCCAGCTGGATTATGAACGAATCCTGCTGGATTTTTTCGGTTAAGGAACAGCGGGCTACGGCGGCGAATCCAGCTGGATTATCGAAAAATCCAGCAGGATTCGTTTATAATCCAGCTGGATTCGATGCCGTAGCCCGCTGCTCCCAAACCGAAAAATCCAGCTGGATTGTCGAAAAATCCAGCTGGATTCGCCGCCGTAGCCCGCTGTTCTAGAACCGAAAAAATCCAGCTGGATTGTCGAAAAGTCCAGCTGGATTCTTTAATAATCCAGCTGGATTCGACGCCGTAACTCGGTGCTCTCAAACCAAAAAAATCCAGCTGGATTGTCGAAAAATCCAGCTGGATTATCTCAGGATCCAGCTGGATTATTCGGGAAACTCACTGGATTTTCCCTGCATCACTTCACCTGGATTTTTCGTTTCCAGCTGGAATCCAGCCCAAATCCAGTCAACATCCAGCTAGAATCCAGTGTAAATCCAGCTGGAATCCAGTGCAAATCCAGCTGGAAATCCAGTCGATTTTTTTCAACAGGGTCCTACTAGAGTTTGAATAATAGTATTTATATCTGAATTTGATTGTCTGAGAATTCATTCATGCTTAACATTCACTACTATTTTACGATAATCTTCAACGAATCCTAGAAACATACTGAGAGGAATATTGATATCAAAATGACCTTGATCCTTAACAGATCTTATTGTTTCTCCAATATCCAACCATCCGGCATATTTAGCACATTGATTAGGAATAAATCAAGCCCAACCTATCATAGTAGTACCGAGGACTACACTATTACTGCGATCGATCTCTATACCATTATTCTCATATCGTATTTCTTGAAACATATGGCAGATGGCATTGTTAAAAAAGTTAGTACTGGTAAGAACTCGATTAGCTGTATTTGTTAATCTACCACTTACATGTAACGAACTTTGAGATGCTGAGAGATACGAGTCTTGATGCTGAATAGCAATAAGAATTTCATCATCGTTATTGCTCGTTGATGTGTAAGGTCGATGAACATGAATCTCATAATGAGAGATGCTGTCATCGAAATCAACTGGGCTTTGAATACTTAGAATGTTTTCCATTGCAACAACGTAATATACATTAAATTTGCACTTGATGTATTGTGAATAAAAATAAAACAGAGAGAAACATAAAGGAGATGAAAATGAGTGCATTCTATACTCTGAATTCGTTTAGAGTATCATGTTCACGATCATAAGTGTTTATTCCTCACTGGTAGAGGGCGTAGGCGGGGGTTCTCTACCCTCTCTCTCTTTTTAAATTTCTGTTTTATATATCCAACTATTGTGCGAATCATCGAATGCTAACCACTTGACGTAAACTCGATTACCACGTTTTCTCAACACTTTTTCAATCAAATATACATCGGGATACTTGACTTCCAGAAGTTCTACCTCGTAAAAGCCCCCAGCAACGCGTTGATCTTGATAATCCTTTTGATGATAAGTAATAGGATTTGTTCTTCGCACTTCATCGATTGTGAAAATCTCCGTTGACCAATTAGGAGTATAACCATTTTCAAAGACTTGTTTAATTCTACTCAAGCGAACTCTATCATTCATCTTAAATTTTTGTTTTTTCATAGCATTTGTCGTTGGAGAGACTCGTTTTGAAACTTCGACTTCATTGATAGACGTAACATATTTTGCCTTCATACCAATTGTTCGATGTTTCGTATTATTATAGCTTTTCATTAGGTCTCTTAAAATATCGAGCCATTTATAATTTCCTTGCAAAATGGATAGCTTCCACATTTTGTTTTTCAGCGTACAGTTGAATCGATCACATACTGATGCTTTGAGAGTACAAGTTAATTTTATTTTCCTCTCCAAAAATCAACGTGAAAATGTTCGGGTACACGACCTTGATGAAGGATGGACTTCATGGCTGCTGTAACATCTTCAGAATTTTTCGACTTTATGGGAATGGCCCAAGCATATTTGGAAAAAATGTCGATGACAGTGAGCAGGTAGCGATGACCTTTTTTCTCTCGAACATAAGGCTGCATCTCTACTAGATCAGCTTGCCACGTTCCGTCCAAGCCGCGAATATTAAATTTTCGATGAGGATAATTGCGTCGGGCAGGCTTATGCAGTTCTTCAACTACTACACGCTTCCGATCCATCTCAGTTGCTTCCCCGTCCACTGTATATGAAATCCAAACTTTCTTTCAGCTGTTGAACTTTGGCGTTAGGATTAAGATTTGCTTGTTGATCTCGTCTCTGTGAGCCTCCACAAATCCAGTGAAATCGTTGATATTTTTCTCCAACTCTATTTTCTGCGCTTTCAAAATTGTATCGAAATTATCAATCTCGTTTCTCAATCTCTTTGTTATCTCATACACACTTCGAACTTCTAATTCAATCAGTTGCTTCAGAGTCTGCAAATTAACTGCATCCTCTGATTCAACTGGTGCTGCAAGATTACACAATCTCTTATTTTCTACATCAAATTGACCATCAAAGGTGAATTTATATTCAACACCCGGAGAGCCGGGAGCTCCCGCTGTCTTCCTCTTCAAAGTACGTCCGAACACGTCAACACTCATTTTGATACTGAAGCAAATTCTCACAATCAGTTCAATATATAGCCTGCTTCTCTGAGCTCGTCAATAATCGAATGGATCTCGTTCTCGTGATTCAGATTACCAGCCGATCGTTCAGCAATTAGAAGACGAAAGGGATCGACTAGCTCGTTCGGATCATCCCAGTAAACATAGTTCATTCTCATACGAGGTCGAGCGTATTTGTATTTCGGTAAAAGTCCAGGTCCAGTGAATTTATTTAAAATAAGACCAATAATTTTTTTGAATTTAATGCTTTTAGAAACTCGAAGTGATGCATTCGGATCATAACCTTTTCTGTAAGCACTCGTGATTTTTAGAATTTCACGTACGTAATTTAGTATCAAGTACGTAAGTCTTCTTGATAATACAAGTCATGACTAGGATGTTTTTTGCATATTAATTTCAACAGCTCTGGTGTAGCAACATACGCCAAACCATTTACAACTATTTTATCATCTTCAAAGATAATTCGACTATTACCAAGCTTATATGCACCAGAATATTCTTGTCGTATTCCGTACAACTTATCCCCTGCATCTGATCTGTCTTTCTTCAAGGATGTCTTCTCATTGATGTTGTTTGTTCGAGATTCAATTGTATTATTTAGCACAGATATTGGTGACGCTGCTCTCGCTCTTTTCCTCCGAGGAAATGTCAGAGAAGAAGTGTATTAAATTTCTTTCCAGGGAATAATTTTTTCTTTATACTGAGGTGTGGTTCTCTGCTCATTCTGCGTGATAATTTCTTTCTTTGGAAGAATTTTTTCTTCATACTGAGGTGTGGTTCTCTGCTCGTTCTGAGAAATAATTTTCTCCAGTGGTTCAATGATGGGTTTGAATGTATCACCCAATCTCTTCTCAGCTTCTGCTTTCTCGAACTTCAATAAGTTATATTTACGTTTGACAGCTTTTCGTGCTTTGACGAGATGCTCAAGCATATTTCTCTTTCTTGCTAAATCAGACATGTTAATGCTTCAATGTCCAAAGACTAACTGATGATGAAAATTGTTAACGTGCTATATTTATAACAAAACTGTCAAGCCCTTTACGATAACGATTATTGTTGATTGGTTTGTCCTTGTCGATCACAACGAAACCATATCTATCTTTCCAACATGTTGAACACAAATCTCTCAAGTTCGTGTAAGCCATATCTGTGTTTACATAACCATTATACACTTATTCCAAATTTACATCATCTTGTCGAAATAATACAAGTAGATTGACATTATCTTGAACGAGATGTTTTGGTACTTGGGCATATGACTGACAAAGATAGAAACAATCCACATTTGTATGTCGACCCATACAGAAAAAAGCTCTAACGTTGTCTTGCTTTTCACAAGCTACATCATCTAATATCATTAATGCATTTGGAAGCGCTTTACTTGGTGCTATAACATCCTCAAGCTCACTGAATGGAAAGTATCGTATAACATCTGTCGATTCTAGGAGTTCTTTATAAATTTATGTTTCGGTTGATTGGGTGACTTGGAGTACAGATAAACATCTTCGAATCTCAATCCATTCGGATGAGTGATGAGAGTTAGTAGACTGTAAGATTTTCCACAATTTGATGGACCACAGAATATTGCTCTAATACTATCTGGAAGCAGATAACCATGTCTTCTTGTCTTCTTTTCTTTTTCTACTATAGCATCAAAATTAGCTACAGGAAGTTCAGACGTGTGTTGTGTGAAATCCATCCTTACTGGTTGAGATCTCGATCGAAACTGAGGCTGTGGGTATAAATAGAGCGCTTTTATACTCTCGAGCTCAGTTATGTATTGTTTCTCGAAGAGTGATGATCGTCTACAGAAAGAAGCAAGGTTATGGTCTGTTAAACGAGGCAATAAATAAACTTCCGTTTGAGCTTCATTTTCCTGGATATCAGTATTCTGGACCTGGGACTAAACTAGCTAAACGTTTAGCTCGTGGAGATCCTCGAATGAATCCTCTTGACGCAGCCTACAAAGAGCACGATATTGCTTATTCACAGAATCGAGAAAATATCGAAGCTAGGAATCTGGCAGACAGAGTTCTCGCCAATAAAGCTTGGGACAGATTTCGATTAAGTGACGCAGGTTTTCGTGGAAAGACCGCAGCTTGGGCTGTTACTAACGCGATGAAATTGAAAAGTAGATTTGGAATGGGGCTCAAAAGAAAGATATCGTCTAAGGATGATATCATATGAAAGAAAAAAACTTTGTTGAGCACTATAATCAGGGCTGCTTCCACATCAGTAGTTTCTGGTAGATGTGCTAAAACAGTTATAAACTCAGCTCTCAAAGGTGCTCGAGCAGCTATGAAGGAAGCTGGGGGTAAAAGTAGCATAACAGTTCCACGTATTCTACCTGTTTCTTCAAAGATCGGTGGAATTTTACTACTCATTCCAATATTTGCAGGTTTGAGTGCCACTTGTGCATTAGCGAGTGGAGCTGCAAAAATTATCAAAGCAATTAACGAAGCTAAAGCTGCTAAACATCAGCTAGAAGAGAGTCAGAGACATAATAGAAGTATGGAAGCTGTTGCTCTAGGTAAAGGCCTCTACTTGAAACCATATAAAAAAGGCTATGGTCTCTACTTGCGACCATACAGAGGATTTAAAAAAAGCTCGACGTGAGTCTGCCTGAACGAGCATTGTCTGACTTTGATATACTAGAGTACGCTCAAAAGCTGAAAATACCGAATTTCCGAGGTTTATTTATGAGAAATGCTCTACCATCTAGCGGTCCACGATATCCTGAATCAGCAGTAGTTAATCTGGACGATGCGAGTGGACCGAGGACTCATTGGGTAGCATACCAAAAACGAGGAAATGATGTTGTTTATTTTGATAGTTTTGGGGATCTACAACCTCCCCTCGATTTAATGCTGTATTTAGGTGTTGATTGATTGGAGTATAATCCACAAAGATATCAAGACTTTGGTACGTACAACTGCGGTCACTTATGCTTACAGTTTTTGGCTGGGAAGTTGAGAGAGGTATATAAGGAGTAGTCGAAACATCATTGATTTATTATATTTTAAACGATCATGGATTCAACAGTTCTGACTTTATCTGGTGATTCATCCATTATTGAAGCTCAGTTCTTTCCACCAATCGAACTCTCATCAAATAAAAATTACGCTTTTGGTTTGATAGAGTTTTTGACCTTTAATTCGATTCCAAACGTTGACGGAGGAAATAATAAATTTCACGTTGGTAAGAGAAAAATTAGTTTACCAACAGGAAGTTACAAGATTGAAGATATCGAGAAACATATTCGAAAGAAACTTTCTGGAAGTGATATATCGTTCAGCTTGAAAGCTAACAACAATACACTTTGTAGCGAAATCAAGTGTAGTAAACAGATCGATTTCAGACCAGAAGATTCAATTGGACGCTTGCTAGGATTCACTCAACGCATATTAGAGGCTGATAAAACTCATCGTTCAGACTTGCCTGTGAAAATTCTCCACATCAATTCATTAAAAATCGAATGTAACATCACTGCTGGTAAATATATAAACGGATCCCTGCTAGAAAAAGTCACCTGATTAATCACATGATAAATCATGTGATTTATCATGTGATTTATCAGGCCAAAACGTCATGTAGTTAAAAGTTAGAGTATTGAAAATTGGAATTAGAGAATGGTTTCATTGGGAAGAAACATATGCAATATATAATAGTATTTGAATAAATTTTATTTATATTTCACAGCAATTCCCTGCATACTTCATAACATCAACTTCTATAACTAATTAGTATGGCATGAAAGGTATCGGACTTAAAACTAATTGTGTACAAATTAAAGAACACACGTGGTTTCAGATCTAATAAATTAACAGATTTGGTAATGCGCATATGAACATTTGATTGTCCACTTCTACTAAAATACAAATTGTCTTTATACTACTCGTTTTAATTATTTGGTCTTTTCTTTCGATATTCTGAACTAATTGAAATTGTTTACAGAAACTTCCAATTGAATACTGTAGTAGAACAATATTAATGTTAATAAAATATAATTGTATTAACACCTTCTCAGTATCAATTGTACAGATCTAAATCATATTCTAGAATACAATACTCTATAACATTTTGACCCGAGTTGACTAATTATTCTGGTTTGTACGTACGCATTGACATATAGGCTTTGATGTTGTAATTTTTTCAATCTTACTAGGAGAGTGCCCTTTGGGTCACCAAATGGCACCAAAATTTAAGGGGTCTCGCCTGATACTATCACCAGAGATCCCTGAAAGCCACAGGGTCTAACGCTCAGCCATTCTAGAGAAAAAAAATAAAACATAACATGATTAGTTTTCCATTATTGGCGGTACAGGGCATAACATGGTATACGGTACCCCAATACATATCAATACTTGTCAACCACATATACCAATGAACTTTTCATTAATTAGATTCAAAACTGAACTCAATAGCTACCCTGTCAAATTATCATCGGCTTATCCTACTCTTTTTATAGGATACTAGGGGGGTACCCCCCCTGCTCGCTTTGCTCGCCAACCCCCCGTGTGTTCTTTAGGAATCAATAATTTCAATAATAAGTGTAGTAATAATTGAAAGAAAATTACATTCAAAACAATAAAACTTTAAACTTGAACCGTCGATTTTGTTCGATTGAAAAGAATACTGAACGAACGATTCGAATCAAAATAAAAGATTAATGTCAGCTATATTCATGTTAAACGTTTGTTTTTTAGATAAATAGTGGGTTTAACTTTAGGTTAATAGTGACATGTGCTAGATCATATTTTTTGGTCTGGGTATTCTGCGTGTTCCATTTCAGATTTTCAGCAGCAGATTTTGAGTAAGATTGCAATGGTTGCTAGACACGTAAACAATAGTTGCTATGGGTAAAACGGAGATTTTGTATCCTGTGCAGTTGAAAATACTGGAAACGAAACTTACGTGAATTTTTCTTTCCCTTAGCAACGGTTGCTAGGGCGGTAAACAACGGTTACTGAAAAGCTAATTGGGAAGATTTTGTGTCCTTTGCCGTAGAGAATGATGGAAATGGGTCATAAATTGATAGTTTCCAACCTTCGTAATGGTTGCTAGGGAGGTAAAAAACGATTGTTATGGAACAAATATAACAATTTAGTGCCTCTGGCCATCGAGTGTGACTTAAAACTGTTTTTCCAGCTTCCAAAACAACGGTTGCAAGGGATGTAAATAAACGGTAGTTTCGACGAATACGTGGATTTATATTGAAAAAAAATTGTCCAAAATAATATTTAGTCCTTTCCTTCTACTGCAGCAACGGTTTCTAGACACGTAAACAATGGTTGCTATGGGTAAAACGGAGATTTTGTATCCTGTGCAGTTGAAAATACTGGAAATG
This sequence comes from Aphelinus atriplicis, assembly GCA_020882685.1. Lineage (NCBI taxonomy): Eukaryota > Metazoa > Arthropoda > Insecta > Hymenoptera > Aphelinidae > Aphelinus > Aphelinus atriplicis. The sequence goes on from JAJGQD010000006.1 coordinate 3,259,651, forward strand.
AAACTTACTTTTTCTTTCCCTTGGCAACGGTTGCTAGGGCGTTTAACAACGTTTACTGAGGAGCTAAGTGGGAAGATTTTGTGTCCTTTGCAATCGAAAATTATGGACATGGGTCATAGATTGATCATTTCCAACCTCTGCAATGGTTGCTAGGGAGGTAAACAACGGTTGCTATGGAGCAAATATAACAATTCAGTTTTCTTGGTCATCGAGTGTAACTTAAAATTGATTTTCCAACTTTCGAAGCAACGGTTGCTAAGGATATCAACAGTGGTTGCTATGGGAAATATCTCATCCGATTCTCTTCGATTCTCATTGATTCTCATCAACTCTCATAGTCCCAATGAGCACTTATGAAGATTCGTGAGATAACACGTTAGGAACGGTTGCTAGGCAAATAAACAACGGATTTTATTGAAAATTGAACTCGGCCTAGATTTTGCCACGACTAACCTGTGTGCGAAATTTCCAGGAGATCGGACCATTGCATATTTATTGGAAATAAATAATTTATTCGAAGACACGGGTGGAAAAAGAGGATGGAAAAAAGAGGTGGAGAAAGGGGTGAAAAAAGAGGTGAAAAAGGGGTGAAAAAAGAGATGGAAAAAAGGGTGGAAAAAAGGGGTGGAAAGATGGATAAAAAAAGGGTGAAAAAAGGGGGGTGAAAAAAAGGGGGTGGAAAAAGGTAAAAAAATGGGTGGAAAAAGAGGGTAAAAAATGGGGTGAAAAAAGGGTGGAAAAAGAGGGAAGATTTTGTATCCTGTGCAGTTGGAAAAACCACTGCCAAGTGCCTCAGCAGTGTGCTTTCTAAAAGTATTGCAATTGAACCTCAACTTGCATTAATCGCCACTCTCTGAGAAAACTAAAGGAACCTCCAACTCATTTCCTCCACTCCATAGTAACGGTTGCTAAGGACGTAAACAACGGTTGCTATGGTAAATATCTGAGCTTCTTAGTCATCAACCAGTTGCGAAAATGGACTTCTAACTGACTTTTCCCACTCCATAGTAACGGTTACTAAGGACGTAAACAACGGTTGCTATGGTAAATATCCGAGCTGCGATGTTCTTACTTCTTCGTCATCAACAGTTCCGAAAATAGACCTCTAACTGACTTTTCCCACTCCATAATAACGGTTGCTAAGGACGTAAACAATGGTTGCTATGGTAAATGTCGGAGCTTCGATGTTCTTTCTTCTTAGTCATCAACAGTTCCAAAAATGGACCTCCAACTGAGGGGTGGAAGAGGTGGAATAAAAGGTGAAAAAAGGGGGTGGAAAAGGGGGTGAAAAAAGGGGGGAAAAAGGGGTGGAAAAAGAGGCAGAAAAAGGGGTGGAAAAAGGGGTAAAAAAAGGGGTAAAAAAAGGGGTGAGAAAAGGGGAGCAAGAAAGGGGAGCAAAAAAGGGGAGCCAAACAGGGGAGCCAAAAAGGGGAGCCAAAAAGGGGTCGAAAACTTTCACGGCGGCGGCGGCGGCGGTCTGGCTTTTAATATAGAGAGATATGAGGGTCTCAACATGTTAACCAAGATATCGTGGGAAAACATGTTGAACCGCTTCCCACCCAACAAAACACGCATCCCACCCATGAATATATATCAGAATATATATTCTATAGTTATTTGAAGAAGGGAAGTACCTATAATATTACCTAATTCTTTTCTACAGTCCAGAACAGTTGAATTTTTGACGTCAAACAGTCATATCCATTCAAAACTGTATCTGGACATATACTAACTTCCTAGCTAAAATATCCTTATGGATGCGGATATTTCTCCAAGTCTATGGAATTATGGGCACATGAAATAGAAATAATGTACCCACTTACCTAAAGTAACATGCGCTTCATTGATATGATGTTGCCATGTTATCCAACACTGCAAGTTTGTTGGGGATTAGTTTTTGCGCAAATCTGTCACTTTTACTTGAATCTCTATGGTCCACCAGCTTCCATTGAATTTGTTGCCTTCAGCACAGGAATGATGTTCTAGAGGATGAAAAATATCACTCCAAGCCACGTCCAATCATGATTGTACTCTTGAAGTACCTGAAAAAAAAAACAAAGAATCATTTTCTTTGAATTGAGAGATTAAAAGTAGAAAAAATCTAGTTCAACTCATAGAGAAAGAGAGTTTAAGAGCTACGTCAATTTAATTTGAACAGACAATAGAAACACAAAATTAAAGGTTAGGTTACATTATTTACTTATCTGATGATTGATGAAGTGATTGATCCTTTCTGCAGCAATCAGCATTCCTGATCCAGTGGGAGAATTTTTCTCAACCCAAATTTTAGAAAGAATTCTACTTTCTCAGCTCTATTGATAGGAGTATACAGTAGTGCACCGTATTTGAATTTCCAACTGATCACAGCCGCGGTCACTGGCATCTCACAACAATCAATGATAACTTGTTGCGCCAACAGATGGCCTAGTTATCCTGTTGTTTCGGGATGAGTCAGGATGAGTTAGATGAATATATATTATATATACCAGGGAGGCTCTAGTGATATACCATGAAGTATACGTGAGTGCTATGTAGTGTACTGTATACTACTATGAATAGAGCTGGGAAAGTAAAATTCTATCTAAAATTTGGGTTGAGAAAAATTCTCCCACTGGATCAGGAATGCTGATTGCTGCAGAAAGGATCAATCACTTCATCAATAATCAGATAAGTAAATAATGTAACCTAACCTTTAATTTTGTGTTTCTATTTTCTGTTCAAATTAAATTGACGTAGCTCTTAAACTCTCTTTCTCTATGAGTTGAACTAGATTTTTTCTACTTTTAATCTCTCAATTCAAAGAAAATGATTCTTTGTTTTTTTTTTTCAGGTACTTCAAGAGTACAATCATGATTGGACGTGGCTTGGAGTGATATTTTTCATCCTCTAGAACATCATTCCTGTGCTGAAGGCAACAAATTCAATGGAAGCTGGTGGACCATAGAGATTCAAGTAAAAGTGACAGATTTGCGCAAAAACTAATCCCCAACAAACTTGCAGTGTTGGATAACATGGCAACATCATATCAATGAAGCGCATGTTACTTTAGGTAAGTGGGTACATTATTTCTATTTCATGTGCCCATAATTCCATAGACTTGGAGAAATATCCGCATCCATAAGGATATTTTAGCTAGGAAGTTAGTATATGTCCAGATACAGTTTTGAATGGATATGACTGTTTGACGTCAAAAATTCAACTGTTCTGGACTGTAGAAAAGAATGAGGTAATATTATAGGTACTTCCCTTCTTCAAATAACTATAGAATATATATTCTGATATATATTCATGGGTGGGATGCGTGTTTTGTTGGGTGGGAAGCGGTTCAACATGTTTTCCCACGATATCTTGGTTAACATGTTGAGACCCTCATATATCCTATAAAAAGAGTAGGATAAGCCGATGATAATTTGACAGGGTAGCTATTGAGTTCAGTTTTGAATCTAATTAATGAAAAGTTCATTGGTATATGTGGTTGACAAGTATTGATATGTATTGGGGTACCGTATACCATGTTATGCCCTGTACCGCCAATAATGGAAAACTAATCATGTTATGTTTTTTTTTTTCTCTAGAATGGCTGAGCGTTAGACCCTGTGGCTTTCAGGGATCTCTGGTGATAGTATCAGGCGAGACCCCTTAAATTTTGGTGCCATTTGGTGACCCAAAGGGCACTCTCCTAGTAAGATTGAAAAAATTACAACATCAAAGCCTATATGTCAATGCGTACGTACAAACCAGAATAATTAGTCAACTCGGGTCAAAATGTTATAGAGTATTGTATTCTAGAATATGATTTAGATCTGTACAATTGATACTGAGAAGGTGTTAATACAATTATATTTTATTAACATTAATATTGTTCTACTACAGTATTCAATTGGAAGTTTCTGTAAACAATTTCAATTAGTTCAGAATATCGAAAGAAAAGACCAAATAATTAAAACGAGTAGTATAAAGACAATTTGTATTTTAGTAGAAGTGGACATTCAAATGTTCATCTGCGCATTACCAAATCTGTTAATTTATTAGATCTGAAACCACGTTTGTTCTCTAATTTGTACACAATTAGTTTTAAGTCCGATACCTTTCATGCCATACTAATTAGTTATAGAAGTTGATGTTATGAAATATGCAGGGAATTGCTGTGAAATATAAATAAAATTTATTCAAATACTATTATATATTGCATATGTTTCTTCCCAATCAAACCTCTCTCTAATTCCAATTTTCAATACTCTAACTTTTAACTACATGACGTTTTGGCCTGATAAATCACATGATAAATCACATGATAAATCACATGATTTATCATGTGATTAATCAGGTGACTTTTTCTAGCAGGGATAGCGAGCTCACACTATTCACAAGTTCTTCCCTGCTGTAGAACCGGGATACAAGATTATTGAAGTTCCATCAGCAGTCATATACTTACCAATCAATATCAACTACATAGACCATATTCAAGTGCGAATAGTCGACCAGGATCGACGTCTTGTCAATTTCCGTGAAGAAATTATCACAGTCAGATTGTATATAAAATCAGTTTGATTATAGGTATAAAAGCAGCGCATCATGTCAGCCGAGCATCAGTCGTCAACGAGCTCTCGAAGCGTTAACACGTCAAAACATTCAGTTTCTAAAAAGTCTCGGCTTCATAATCAGCCCTGGTGGAAAATAACTTGCATATTTTTTTGTTGTTTCAAGAAAGATGGAAGACATTCTAAACATTCAAGCTTCAATCGCATTCGATGAGAGTATCTCACACTATGAGGTATACGCTCATCAGTCATATACTGGATCCAACTTCAGCAACAACGATGAGTTACGTATATCAATACAACATCAGGGTTTGCGTCTCTTGCCATCGAGGAGCTCACTACATATTTGTGGTCGAATGAGCAAGCCTGATAATACGGCTTTAGCATACGAAGATAGTCAGCAACGGCATCTGTCATTTATTCGAAGAAATACGATATGAAATGAACGCTATAGAGATTGATCGTTGCAAAAATGTTTGTCTATCCAGTCTCATGAAAGGATGGGTTTCTTTCAATCCTAAACAGAGTACAGAGAACGCTGGTTGGCTAGGTATTGAGGAAGATAAGAGTATCGTTAATGATCAAGGCTACTTTGATCTATACATCCCACTCAGCATGATACTTGGATTCGCTGAAGATTATCGCAAGATTGTAGTCAACACCAAACATGAGTTGGTACTTCGAAGATCGAACGCTGATAACAATGCAATCATACAATCCTCTGACAAAGATGGTGCTGTGGATGAATGGGAATATGGAAAAATTGTGTTAACAAAAATTGAATGGCTCATGCCATATGTGCTACTTTCCAACGAGTATAAAATTCGCTTGTTGAGTCAGTTGCAAAGAGGTAAGCCTATTGGTATGAGTTTCCGATCTTGGGAGCTTCACGAGTACCCAGCTCTTCCTGCTGCCAAGATTATGTTTGGACAGTGAAGACTTCGAATCAGTTGGAAAAACCACGCTTCATCATTCTTGATTTTTAAACCAAACGAAAAAACCTCAGGAATATCAATGCTAGCCTCTTCGATCATTGTCAAATTAGAAATGTGACGCTATTGCTCAATTCTCAGTATTATCCGTATGGTAATTTCAATCGCTCTCGAGGTGGAGTACGTTGTTAACATGCAGGGCTTCAAACAGCCGGGCAACGATTACGTTCTCAAGGAGCTAGCTATTCTTCCGCTCAGCGAAACTGCCGAGCCATTTGTACTTTTATTTGAGAATCCATTTCCTTGGAACCGGCTCACCGATAAATACAAGAAAATGTGGCAGGCTCAATTCAGAAGAAACGGTTGGAGCGCTTCAGATTCAATGTTCACGATCTTGCAGAATTGGGTTATCCACCACTGAACAAGATCAAATTTGCAACTGTTTGTCTTCATCACAACGGAGCATACAAAGCCAGTTGTGCTTTTCACGATATCAAACTCTTCAAGCACTTTATCATCGCAACTTCAAAACATACATATTCCAAACCCATGAATTGTTCATAAGTAGTAGATCTCTACTCAAGCTAAATCTCGCAGCTCCCCACTGCGAGCTACTTACTCTCAGCGGCGGCGGAGGATTCACGCGGTTACCAATGGAACAAAAATACTGCACCGACTATAGCCTGCGGTTTTCTACCTCACATTAGCCAGTGGGCCAGTACAACCTCAAAAAGCTAGGGGGTTTCTAGACCATGGGGCTTCTGGGACACCTAGAAACCCCCTAGCTATACTACTGTTTTGGAACCAAACGCCATCACGCGAAAATGGTAGATTTCTCCATTGTGTGAAAATGCCGTGAATTTACGCGAATCTGGAGTCAGTAGAATTTGCCAATATCTTCTCACAAAATCCGTCGTAGAAAATACTTTTGTTCCTTTACACTTTTGGATAACTTCCGCGATGCGCGGTGGGGCGTCTCTATCAGCGGCCCTGAATTTTTTTAGCCAGTGGGCATCAAGGCGTACCCTTACGCTGCCGTTTTTTTCGGTTACGATACGCGATGGATTGGAAAATTCGTTTGTGGAATGTTCGATGATGTGCATACGTTTCGTCTTTTCAAGTTCGCGATCCACTGCATCTCCCAAATGCAGTGGCACAGGATACGATCGACTTACGTAAGACTTGGAAACTATTGGGATAATGTGATTCTCGTAAACATTCGTCAGGCCGGGTTGATTTGAAAATGTGTCTTTGCGCCTCAAGAAAAGCATGCGTGCCCGTTCGCGCTGATTCTCAGTCAGGTATTGGAGCTTGTCATTGATGTAAGAATTTATTTCGCTGGACCCGTCATATTCGTCTGTCTTTCGTATATTGTGAAAAAGGACTAACTCAGGCGAGTTTTGAATTTCAGATAAAATTGAATTTACGACTCTCTTGCGAAATCTTATGCACGCTATCTTATAGCCGTGGCACATATTTTTTAATGATTAGGTGATTTTCACGTAATCTAAATATTTTAGGCTTATTTTGAGCGAAAATGTATAACCTTCCGTGAGTATACGATTTCCCGCTGTTCATTATTGCTTATTGTACAAGTATAATTATTCTTAGACTGAAAAAAGCATTTCCGAGAGAAATTCTAGAGAAGTCGTTTCTTTTGAATATTCCTAGAACAAATAAATTTTGAGCATTTGAGGATCAGGCTGGCCTTCTGAAGCGCATCTGTTAATTGATTTTCTTCTAATCCATATATCTTAGGCTTATTATGATTTTTATCGCCTGAGCAATTCGTGTACATGGGTTTTTGAGGTCGCTGATTCCGAATCTGATCTCGGATTTTCAAATTTCCTATTAGAGCCTCTAAGATTGTCAACCGAAATTTTGAGAAGATACTTGATTCTAATTAAATTTGGTATAAATGGGTTGTTGAGATCGCTGATTACGAATCTGGCTTCAGATTTTCAGAATTCCAATTAGAGCCTCTAAGACTGCCGAATGAAAATTTGAAAAAAAATCTGGATTTCAATGAAACTTGGTATACATGGGTTTTTTTAGTTTTGACTACAGTGTTCTTTTCTAATATGTTGAATTAGTAAGCTCTCCTTTCCCAGTGTGTCATCAATAATCGATTCAACCTGCGAAAAAGACAGTATTCGTGGCTATTCGTATATCATAATTATCAGCTGAACTTAATTTTTGTGAATAAACGTAAATTTAACCAAATGCTCAAAATTGTTTTGCTCTAGGAATATTCAAAAGAAACGACTTCTCTAGAATTTCTCTCGGAAATGCTTTTTTTCAGTCTAAGAATAATTATTCTTGTACAATAAGCAATAATGAACAGCAGGAAACCGTATACTTACGAAAGGTAATACATTTTCGCTTAAATTAAGCCCAAAATATGTAGATTACGTGAAAATCACCTAATCATTGAAAAAGAGAGGTTACGGCTATAAGATAGCGTGCATAAGATTTCGCAAGAGAGTCGTGAATTTAGTTTTATCTGAAATTCAAAACTCGCCTGAGTTGGTCCCTTTTTACACGGACTGCGAGTTGGCCCCTTTGTGAACAGACGGCGAGTTGGCCCCTCTTTGCCCGGTCGGCGAGTTGGCCCCTTTTTGCCCGGTCAGCGAGTTGGCCCCTTTTTAAGTGGGTCGCTGAGTTGGCCCCTTTTTGCTCGGGGGCGACGATATAATGATGATCTTTCTACGGATGGACCCATGCTAACGACTGAGCAGCCTCGAGTACCGATTCTTGTTTCAAAGGATAATAATATAGAAACAACAATGATAACCCAGCAACCCTGAGCGTCAGTAAAAAATGGTTCAACGAATACGGTTACGCGTAAGCGCCGAAATATGACTAATTCAGTATCGAATTTTATTGGGATAAAATAAGTTAAAATATGTACCGGGTGAAAAAATAATCAAATCGTAAATTTAGAAAATGGTGGAGAAAATATATCTGAGAATGAAGATTTTTCAACTGAATTTGAGCTGGATAGTTTGGAAAATGATACAGATGATGTTGAATATGAGTCTAGTGAAAATGTTTTATCAGGGCACACTTCTCAACATTACAAATAATGATGTTTGATCACACGCATTACTAAATGAACTTCCAAGCCCTTAAATCAGTTGACGAACAATCATTCATTAATGTTTTCAAAATATTCAACATTAAAAATAATCTATTTCCTTATATTACTTAGGACATAACAGATTGTATATACAAAGTAGAGAAATGTATATTAGTTCTAGAAATTTTTATTAATTTTAGATTAGAATCAATACATATTTCTCCAACATGAAACATATCAATTGAGAGTACTGTACAATGAGTGAGACATGTTGATGATGAGTTTCAGACAGCTGTAGCTGAATAATCTATTTATCGTATACTACTGAATTTCAGATAGCATGTGAACTAGTGACAAATTAGATGACGATAAAGGGTGAAAATACTATCGATAGTAGGGGAGCATGTAAAATTCATGATTCTAGTGTGAACAATGCGTATAGAAGCTTAGACAAGTTCACTCGATGAGTCAGCGAGCAATGTCATAAATGTGAAAAAACCTAGAGATATCAGTAGTTTCTGAAACTTGATGTATCCATAACTCCAACAGGAGGCCCCATTAGTCAAAATCCCTGGAATGGGTCTATACGTATGTGGTATAGAGCACATTAAAACAAGTTTGGTCAAAATATAGGACTCGGAGACTGTGGTGTCCCCTTGTAAGACCAAACCATGAGGCATGTAGTGTATAGAGTCAATATAGAGACTATAGGTAGAGTACAGACTACACAGATGTCTCTATGGTATGGTTAGGTTAAGGTAGGAGACATTGGAGAAGGATCAAGTGTATCGTGCAGGCTCGCTCTTTGCATCCAGGCTAAACTGAAAATTCGAAATTTTAGACATCAGAAGCTGGATAAAAATGACACGCTCGAATACGCCAGATATCTAAATATGTGTGTGTGTATATATATAATGCGGAACCAAATTAAAGGCGCGCGAAGCGCGTTGAAAATGCACTAGTATTATCAAAAATTTAGATCCGATTCGGGAATAAAAATATGATTTTAGAAAATATAATAGATGACATCAGGAATTCACCAAGCATTGATTTGCAGAAAATAACATTAATTGAATTTGCTCGTATAAAGAGCGCAGTGATTGCGATACAAGCTTTAAATGATAATAATCGTGGTTATTTGTATAGTGCAGAACTTGCAAAAGCTATTTTGAAAAAATTGACTCACTCGATGTTAAACAGTTACATCCGTTTCGCTGTTTTTGAACGTGAAAATAGCCCGGATTCAGAGAAAGATTGTAATCGCGGTTGGAGGACGAGAGGCGATCGCATGCGGCGACCCGCAGATCCTACGTGTGCAGCGGAGTTTCGCCGTGCGGCGCGGTGTGGCATGATGCGCGCGGACAGTGATCAGTTGCTTGTAGAGCGGTGGATCAACACCGGGCGGCTCGAGTTGTTGGGTTGCGACACAGGTGGGCAGCAACGGCGCGCGTGGCTATCCAGACTGCGAGGGAAAGGAGAAGAGTCTGTGTGTTCGCGGTGAGTGAGTGAGTGTGCTTCGGGAGAGGAGGAAAGGGGGGGATTAGCGTGTAGCTGTTAGGCAATGAAGGAATATTTGTTAAATCGTAAATAAGTGTTCATTTCTCCCGGCCCATCCAACCAACCCAGTCGTGCTTTTAAGATGCGACGATTCCTCAGACAAAAATACATCTGGTACGCTTATTTCAGTAATAATCATCATGGACATATTGTTATCAAGTGTACATTAGCGTACCAGATGTATTTTTGTCTGAGGAATCGGATTCTGGTATTAATTTTGCGAAAAAACTTCATTTTGCAATGATTTGTTTAAACGAATTGTTTAAACAAAATTATTTTGCGAAAATAATAAAAAATTCGAATTCAGCGATGTCTCAAACTATGAAATGTGTATATGGTTTATCTGTATCATGAAATATAACCCAACTACTGAGGTTTGAAAAAGAGTTGAAAAAAAATGTTGGTTCGGACGCCATTTTGAGGACCTTAATGTTGAATCAATTATTTCGCACCTCACCTATCTTTTAGTGCAGGACTCGAAGCCACGTTTTAGTCCATGAAAAGATGTTCATCTTCACGCTTTCATATGGAAATTTTCGATAATTAAAAATTTTACATCTTGAAAATCTCGTTTTTTCGCAAAAAATTTTTTATAACTTTTTTTTTATTGATGTTAGATAAAAACCAATAGCATATGTCGAAAGATCATAAAATTTTACTTCAGAGATGATGTATGAAAAATTTTTCCCCATCCGAATAACATAAGAAAAAATGAGGTTCAAAACTTAGTCAAATTCGACGCCATCCCGGACTTAATGGGTTAAATAATTGTTGTGCGGGAATTAAGGGCCTGGGGGGGGGCGAATTTATCGGGTAATATTCTCCGTCACAACCTCTAGGCATAAAAGTGATAATAACATTTTTTTTCTGGAAATAACCTGAAGTTTTAGAAAAAAATATGTCCAATACTCACTTAAGTACTCTAAATTGAGAAAAAATTGTTTTCGATCACCCGGATAAGGATCTCATATCATCCAAAAGTTAGTTAATTATGTTACCAAAGTATCCAGGGTAGGCTCAGAGTTGGCAAACTCCTTAATTGTCTATAGTAAACTAATAGATGCAAGAAAATTGGTAATTAACAAAATTTACCATGTACACGCACAGTAGGCGGTGGATCAATCTCTCATAATTTTTCGAATGTTATCAAGAGAATGTTATGATTCACTTCCCTGATAAATATTCATAATTATTCATTCATGAAATCCACTTATATTGTATAAACTGTATGACTAAGTTTCGAACAGCTGTCGACGGGTTGGTTCTTATCCCAACTCATTTACCCAAGTTATTTACTTATAAAAATGGCTAATATCAACCAATCCAGATAAATTCTATATATTTGAGTTCCTTGTGAAATATTACATCTGATGGTGCATCTAATGGTCATAATTTTATATGGATTGGTTGGCTGATTAGCCAATTTCATGAGTAAATAACTTGGAGTTCGAATTTGAGCCAACCCGTCGGAAGCTGTTCGAACCTTGACCAGTTTATACAATATAAGTAAACTTCATGAGTGAATATCCATAATAATACACAAAAAAGTGAACTATAACATTCATCGTCGCGCGCGCGATCGCGCGCGTGTGTGTGTGTGTGTGTGTGTGTGTGTGTGTGTGTGTGTGTGTGTGTGTGTGTGTGTGTGTGTGTGTGTGTGTGTGTGTGTGTGTGTGTGTGTGTGTGTGTGTGTGTGTGTGTGTGTGTGTGTGTGTGTGTGTGTGTGTGTGTGTGTGTGTGTGTGTGTGTGTGTGTGTGTGTGTGTGTGTGTGTAAATGGTGAATCTTAATATTTACTAATTCCTTGCATTTATCGATTTACCATGGGACAATGAAAAAAATCTCTCCATTCTGGGACTAGTCTAGATACTTTAATAACATGATAAGCTAACTTTTGTTAGTAAAAGATCATAATCCGGGTGATCGAAATCAATATTTGCTTGATTCACAGTATTACAGTAGTTATCATGACATCAATGACATTGAACATATTTTGTTCCAGAAGTTTAGGTGATTTTAAAAAAAAATTTCGGAGTCCCTTTTTTGCTTAGAGGTCTTTCAATTCCGGTACATATCCAAGTGATGATAACCGGTTGATTGGAGAAACAAAAAAAGAGGCGTAAATTCAGATTTAATGGGTGTAAATTCAGATCAAAGATAGCTAGAATATAGCAAGTATTGGGGAATTCGCAACTATGGACCTTTGACAGCATAAGTTATGGGGTCGTTAACCCCTTTTCTTCCTGAAAAAGACCGACTGGAGAAGAACTCTCTCCTTTAAAGTCATGGACCTCTTTGAGTGACTAGATATCTATCAATGTTTCTCTGGAATGTTAGATACTCCTATAATTAGAATTAACCCCCAAAATATTAGGGAATTTGTCCTCTCAACACAACTTTCGTCTATTAGAGAAGTTCCATTACCATTCCTGCTTTTAGACGCTTAATAGTACCAAGAGTACAAAAAGCGTCGTTAAATAACTAAATAAATAAAAAAAACCATTCCTGCTCAATTTTCCCTCTATTCGAAACTTTCAATTCATTGCTCAAAAGTCGTTCACATCCATGATTTTATTTTTTCTCAAATTATTGGGTTCCACACTACTCTTATTTGAAAATAGTTCATGTTTCAGCTCAGTTTCTGGCTGAGCGTTTATATCCTTGAACATGAGTCAAAATACAAAAGTGAAAACTATCTTTCCAGAGAGCTAGATTAATCATCTGTTTCATATTGGACTTCCAAAATGTTGAATTGTTTATTATTCACCTTCCTACAAAAAATTTCATCATCTCTAGAAGTTGTAATTCTTATCCAATGTTCTTCAGGTTGAATCAATCGGAGAAATCGAAGAAAAAATTGGCGCTGGACAAATTGAAGAGTTAATTGTGCAAGCAAAAAATGAATTGAACCTAGCGAGAAGGATACTGGAATGGAGAGCTTGGGAACCCCTCACAACTAGTAGTCCAAGAGTCCAATGGACATGGCCACCACATGCTTGATCATTTGATTGGGTCATGAATTGTTGAGAAGAAACATTTTTTTCCACTATCCTCGTGGTGTAGTCAAATTGAAATCATTTAAATTCCATTAATATTGTCAATAAATACATATAAATACTATATAGTTAAAATAACCCACATAAATCTTTTGAACAGCGCTGAATGGGGTCTAATATCTTCTTTAAACCAAAATAAGACAAGGTAAGGGATATGTTCCCTTCAAAATTCCGTTATTCACATTCTTCTATAGTTAAGGGGTAATATACCTTTGTGACCTCCGATTTCGAGATCATTCTCAAACACTTACCATAAGCGCAGGAAAAATCTTAAAAATATGAGGTTTGTTGCATATGAAAGTACTGCTTTCTAACTACAAAAGCACACTTTATTTATTACAAAAAATACAAAATGGCGGCGTACCAGCTCATCAAAGAGAAATTTTTTTTTTCTCTTTTTCTTCACTAACGTATTACTATAGGTCACAATTTTGAACCCAGAACAAAAAGTCGAACGGTGTTTTGAAGTAAAATGGAAAACTCAGTGAACGTCAGGCCATTTTTTGAAATTCGAATTTGGGGCCAAACGTCGTCAATTTTGTTTTTTTTTTCACTAAAAAATCGATCGAAAATTGGCTATAAAATCGGTAAAAATCGGAATATCGAAAAAATCATACGTACTTCGATTAAAAATCATGTTTCCGAGCTACAGTTAAAGTTTGAAGTGGATCGGTTAAAAATTGACGGCGCTATAAGTACGCTCATGTCAAAAAAGACGGTTTCGAGATAAACGCGTTCAAAGTTCTAAGTACTATACTAGTACTCTACGACTTTGTTCAGAGAATCGATTTATTGAGGTTTATAGAACTTCTTCCTCCACTTGATCGATTTTTTATATCATTCTTAGATAGTTTGTGAAGTGTTTGAGCCAATAAAAAAAAATGGAAAAAAAGTCACAAAGGTATGTTACCCCTTAATGTTTCCTTCATGAGATTCTAAGACTTCTCAATTCTATCCTAATCTTCCGTTTTCTTCTGAGATGTAAGCAGCAATTCATCCTCATTTCAGCTGACTGCAGAAAATCCATACCGTAATATTCAATCGTGCCTGTTACTGTACCGAAACTCATGATGTATTTAGTATTTGGCTTCACATTCGAAGTGGTGTCGTATCATTCAATAGTATATCCGTTAATTTTATAGTTATTGATGATTATTTATAATCTCCTAATTACGAGCACGACAATAAGCAAGGAGGATTGGTGAAAAAAGCTTTCTCATAGGGAAACGCGAGTAACCATTGAATACGTGTGCAGCTGGCGATAACATCCTGCAACGTGTAGTCAATACGCTCTCCGAAGTGAACACTGCCACTGCACATTGTCCATGCAGTCTACAGAAGTGAATCACATTTCGAGCTACGCCCAGTCGGTTTACTGATGCGAATTCATCAAGATCCGTGAGTTGCAGACTTCGCAACCATTTTGGGATGTGTTTCCTTAGTTGCATACATCACCCATATAATATATCTGCTACCATGGGATTCACATGACGCCAAGTATAGAAATGTTTTTGAACTCAACCCATTAAGTCCCAAATTGCAGAAATTTCATTTGTACTTCCGAGCTCGAATAATTTGATGAATAAGACGGAAGGTTTATTGCAAAATAGTCATTCCTACTATTTTCGGGTATGCTCTACACGATACAATGGTTGAAAAGACTGAAAAAATTGATTTTCAATAAATAATTAACAAATTAAAAAAAAAATGCAATTTATGGAGCAATTTTTTTTTTAATCCAAAATCAGAGAAAGAAGGAATTTTATTTTTAGAGTCGAAAATATGCACAAAAGTGCACAAAATATTTGAACTTTCAAGCATACATTCTTATATTCGATATATTTCTTTGAAATCCCGTATACAGGAGTTTTTAATGACGCTGATAACGATTCTGACATAAAATTCTTGAAATTCTTGATACAAGATGGCGGTTTCAAGATGTCGACTTATGATTTTGTACATTATTAGTCGGAGAATCGTGAAGATTCAGACTAATGGGTTTCCGGGGGTGCTGATGATGAATCTGACATCAAATTCTCAAAATTCTGTATCCAAGATGGCGGTTTCAAGATGGCGGTGGATAACATTCGCAATATTATTGTGATGTCTGGGTGAATTGATGCGGCGCGCGTACTTGGTCGATCGCGATTTCAGTGCCAAGCTTGCGCTTATAGCTCGGGTAACCGGAGAATGAGAATAATAATCCCGTCTTGGTAACACGTTCGCGATATACTGAATTTATAAAACATACACAAAAAAAATATAGAAGAAAAAAAGGTAGAGTATAAAGAAAGATAGCAGTGACTCTATCGCGTGAATTTATTAAAAGACCTGCCTAAAGACCTCTAAACGCTAATCGTCCAGCCACTCAACTCTCAACAATATGAGAGGGACCAGACACGTTTAGGGTTGAATCGTCGATAAGGTATGTGAGAGATAGAGAGAGAGAAATGAGATAAAACTTACTCTTTTGTCCTTTATTTGTCGATAAATTCTCTTTTGTTCTTTGATGAAAGCGTCTGTTCTGATGATTCCTGATTTGAAGTTTTCGATAAAATGAAGGCCACTCCAAGAGTGCCTGTTAACTGCTAAGGGAGACTAAGTCCCAACGGAGACGAAGTCCGTATAAAGAGGGTGCTGACGAGAGAGGCCTTCTCGAGAGAGGTGCTGACACTCCGAGCGTAGTCGAACGAGTGACGCTGTTCATCAAGAACAATACAATTGCGAATTTAAAATCAATAAAAAAGATGGCGGAGCTTTGGTAACGCATGATACGGGAGAAGAGTATCGGCTCGTTTTCTATTGATTTTCAATACGATGTCTTTCAATCAGCGGTGCACATCCGCTCTATGAATGCATTCTTACTCAAATGTAAAATGATACTTTTCGAAAAATTAAGGAGTTCCCACGAACGTTACAAATAGTTTAACCTAAATTCATATTTGTATATCTCATAGTTCATAATGCATATTTCCCAAAACTCCGTAAACATGGAAATAACGTAATGCGCTTGCATTACGTCATATTATGTTAGAAAAAATCAGAGATGGAAAAACTCAACAATCTATTTCAGCAGTGAAGATTCAGAAACCCTTTTATCCACATTTTCACGGACCTCCAACTAAGAATATACAAAATCATGAGCCGCCCTCTTGAAACCGCCATCTTGGATACAAAATTTTGAGAATCTGATGTTAGATTTATCATCAGCGCTCCGAGAACCCATTAGTCCAAATTTTCACGATTTTCCGACTAAAAATGTACAAAATCATGAGTCGACATCTTGAAACCGCCATCTTGTATCAAGAATTTCAAGCATTTGATGTCAGAATCGTTATCAGCAACATTGAAAACCCCTATATACGGGATTTCAAAGAAATATATCGAATATAAAAATATATCCTTGAAAGTATTGATAAAATGAAAATGCAAAATATTGATTCCCGTTTTTTGGCCGTCATTTTACTGCAAAAAATCATAGTCAAAAAAACTCAACGAAATTGGAAAGTTCAAATATTTTGTGCACTTTTGTGCATATTTTCGGCTCTAAAAATAAAATTCCTTCTTCCTCTGATTTTGGATTGAAAAAAAGTGCTCCGAAAAATTGCATTTTTCATTTTTATTTGTTACTTATTCATTGGAAATCAATTTTTTCAGTCTTTTCAACCAAATTATCTTGTAGAGCATACCCGAAAATAGTAGGGATGACTACTTTGCAATAAACCTTCCGTCTTATTCATCAAATTATTCGAGCTCGAAAGTACAAATAAAATTTGTGCAATTTGGAACTTAATGGGTTAAAAGCCAGACCGCTGCCGCCTTGGGAAATTTTGCTTCCCAAGTTGTATCTATACAATATTATATACATATGAACTACTTTACGTTATGTGATTTTCACTTTAGAAAAATACGCCCACGCCTTACATTTTTTTAACTTTGACCTCGAGATCTAAAACCGCTCAAGCACCTCTCTCTATCTGTCGGAACAGACTTTGAGTGAATTTACTCCTTCATAGTATTTTGACGGCATTCAAAGCGGACACATAAAAATATTCTTCATGACCCTGTCGCGTCGCTAGCTTTGCGAAATTTAGAAATCGCATTGTGCGCGCCCCCGCTACGAATATTGGAACGTTCTAGAAGGACAGTATTGTAACCGTGACGCACTGGGCGTAACTCGAGACAGCGGGAGGCGACTGACCGCCTCCCACCAAGCGAGCCACCAACTGGTTGCGACGAGGGATCAAATACGACCGCCTTAAGTCGCGCGGTGGTTAGACGGCAGTCAGACAAGAGACACTCGAGTCACGTGGAGACGGTAGACAGCCCAACGCTCATATTGTACACTAGTATTCACTACTGAAAATTCTCAGGTGAGATCTCAGGTGAGAATTCAGGTAAATAATTATTTTATTTAACGTCCACATGTTTCAAACGACGAATAAATTCGGGCTTGGTGGACTATCCCAAGATGATATTGCGAGAAAAAAATTCCACGCTCCCCGGGCTGGATTTGAACCAGCGTCCTCCTGATCTCCGGTCAGTTGCGATATCCACTACGCCACCGGGAAGACGGCAGCTCTCCACATCCCTGGATGCGGGAGAATGAATTCATGCTCACGCAGGTGATCACGCCAGATCTAGAGCCCTTCGCTTTCTCTTATCTCGACGACATTATAATTGCCACCGAGACGTTCGAGGATCACCTGCGCATTTTGGAAATAGTGTTCGAGCGCCTGAAGCAAGCTGGCCTAACCGTGAACAAGCAGAAGAGCGTATTTGCCCGAAAGGAAGTAAGATACCTGGGCGTCCTGGTAAACCGGGACGGCATACGCCCCGACCCGGACAAGATCGCGCCGATTACCGAGTATCCGGCGTCGAGAAACTTGAAGCAGTTGCGGAGGTTTCTCGGCATGTCGTCCTGGTATAGAAAATTTCTACAGGAATATGCGACATTGGCCGAGCCACTAACGAGAATGACGAGCCCGAAAAATCCCTTCGAGTTGGGAGATGAGCAGCAGAGCGCATTCGATGCGATTAAGAGACTTGTAGCGTCGGCGCCGCTGCTGCATCGGCCGATTATGTGCGGCAGTGCCAGACGTGCCAGCGAGTAAAAGTCGAGCAATTGCCCCCGATTGGGCAAATGGGTCGACGAGTAATCAGGTTTCCCTAGCAGTCGGTGGCAGCCGACATATCCGGCCCCCTACCCAAAAGCGCGGCAGGTTGCGAATACCTGCTAGTGTTTGAAGATTTGTTTTCACGATGGATAGAATCGGTTGCGATAAGGCGAGCCGATGCGAAAACAATCATTAAACACTTCAGAGAGAGAGTGCTCTCTCGGGTAGGGGCACCCGACGAATTTATTTCTGACAACGGGACCGAGTTCAAGAATCAGATGCTCGACAAGTTCCTGGCGGAATGCGGCATCAGTCACACACTCAGCCCGCCTTACCACCCTCAAGCGAACCCGGTCGAGCGAATGAATCGTACATTGAAAACGATGATTCGCTCGTACATCAAGGCCAACCATCGGCAATGGGACGCGAAGCTTCCGGAGCTGGCCTTCGCGTACAATTCCGCAATTCAAGAGTCAACAGGCCAGAGCCCAGCAATGATTTTTTATGGGAGGCAGCCGAGGGCACCGGGAACGCTGAGGCAAGAGTACGAACAACGAGTAGAGGACAAGTTACAGGCCGACGCGTGAAGTCAGAATAATAAAATTTTTACATACAAGATGGCGGATTCATGGTGGACTTACTTTTCTAAAAATAGACGGAGAGCACTAAAATCTTGTCCCTCGAGAACAAGTTTTTAGTGTTGTACGTCTATTTTTTGGAAAAGCGAGTCCGCCATATTGATTCCGCCATCTTGGCTGTTAAAATTTCAATTTTCTGACTTCAGATTCGTAATCAGCAACCCCAAAAACCCCCGGGAACAAATTTTTAGTATTGTACGTCTATTTTTTGGAAAAATGAGTCCGCCATGTTGGATGTTAGAATTTCATTATTCTGACTTCAAATTCGTAATCAGTGACCCTAAAAACCCCCGAGAACAAGTTTTTAGTGCTTTTTACGTCTAGTTTTTGGAAAAGTGAGTCCGCCATGTTGGATCCGCCATCTTGGATGTTAACATTTCAATTTTCTGACTTCAGATACATAATCAGCGACCCCAAAAACCCCATAGGAACAATTTTTGGAATGATTAAATGAAAAACAGCGAAAATTGATTTTCTACTTCAAATGAGAGCTTTTTTCACCATTTGTTTATCTATAACTAATTAACAATTCAATGAATATCAATTTTTGTTATTTAATATGATAGAAAAATATCTTAGCTGATAGAAGAATGTATAATCACTAATATATACTTGTAAATACAGTTTTTATACGCAAAAATCTAAGACGAAACAGGTGGTCAATATATTGACCACTAAGCCACAAAGGGTTAAATACAACTTTCATGCATTACGTATCCAAGAAACATGTTTGGTCTGCTGGTAACGTTCCTGCTTCGCGGGTGCATGGTCCCAGGTTCGCGCCTACCCGCGGGGAAGTTTTTTTTCGATTTTATACTTCTTTCAAGGATAAACATATTTTATTAAATTTAAAAATATTACTTGAATTTTTTTTCTATTTGGAAAGTCGCGCCAGCGAACGATAGTCCGAACGGCATTCTTTTGAATTGGTACAGCCCCATACCGGGGACTGTGAATGCGGTTAGGGGTCTCGATCTTTCGGTCAGCTTGATCTGCCAGTACGCGCTGCTCAGGTCTATGGTCTAGATGTACTTTGCGCTTCGAAGCTTTCGCAATATGCTGTCCATATACGGCAATGGATAAGCATCGGGCTTCGACACTGCGTTCACCCGGCGAAAGTCAATGCACATGCGGTATGCTCCGCTTGACTTCTTCGCCATGACGATCGGGCTCGACCATCCGCTAGTCGGAGGCTCGATTACGCCTGCTTCAAGCATTCCCGCGATCTGCTGGTGCATCTCTTCCTCAATTCGTTTTGAGACGGGGTAGTAACGCTGCTTTATTGGCCGAGCGGACTCGATATTTATGTCATGCTCGATCAAGCTCGTTGCTCCAAGTGTTTTGCTTGGGGGCGCGAGCATTTCATCGAGCATCGAATCTACTTGCAGTCTCTCGCTCTCCGATAATTCAGCGATACCCATAGTCGATAGTGAGATGACGCCCTCGCTCAATTCTGTGAATTCGAGCTCTACTCTCTCGTTGGCGGTACCGACCCAGCACGATTTCTCCTTAGGTTCGTGTACTGCGTTAAAGGCGTCGATAAAATTTGCTCCTAGGATGCGGTTTGTCCAGCAGTCGGGCATTATATCTACACGAATATTTTTCGTTACGCCTGCGACTGTGAACGGTAAGTCTGTGTAGCCTGCTATTTTTGAGTATGATCCGTTTGCGCAGCGCGTGCGTCTGCCCTTCGCTGGCATTATTTTTCGCTTGCACGCGCTCGCCAACTGTAGACCTAGCTGGCCCATCGTTGTTCGGGAGCCTGCTGTGTCGTACAGCCCTCTCAATCTGAAGTCTGTCACACAGACTTGCATCCACCAGTGTCCCTATCTGCCTTCGAGGTCTACCGTTTCGGCTTCCGGTTCGAACTGTGACGACTCCCCCGAAGTTATGGAATCATTGTCGGCTTCGCACGTCTGCTCTAATTTTGCGGCTTCCATCGACGATAGAACGGGTGCCGCCTCGTTTACCCGTTCCTCTGTTCGTTTCCCGTGTTCGGGTTCCCTCCAGTGGCTCCCTCTCTCTTTTGGCACGTCAGGCAATTTCTCCGAATTACATTTGGAGCGCCGCATCCGTAACACGCGAACGGGCTGCCCTCGGGTGCTCCGGACCTCGCGTTGCTCGCTGCTGGCTGCACCGGCTTTGCCTGCCCGGGGGGTTTGTTGTTACCTCCCCCGGACTTATGGCCAGCTTTACCCCCGGTTTGTTGACTAGGGGGCCGGTTCGCTGATGACGCGCGCATCTCCTTCATCTCGGCCAGCAGTTGCTTCAGCAGCTCGTTTGTGCTGTTGTCTGGTCCTGCACCAAACGCGGAAAGCTGCGCAGCACTATTCGCCTGCTTCCCGTTTTTGCTGCCCTTGAACGCTAGTTCTGGCAGTAGCGAGCAGGACGGGTCCGGAGGTGGCTTGTATACTTGTTCCTATTTCAACGCCGATTCGGCTTCGACGGCGCGCATGAGCAGTCCTTCAACCGTCGCGAAGTCGTCGCGACGGACCAGCTTTTGTATGCTGGGGTGGAGGTTGCGGTGCAGCAAGTTTAACTGCTGTTGCGAGCTTGGTTGAGGGATCTGTTTGCGCATTATCGCTTGCAAGCAAGTGACATAGTCACGCACCTTTTCGTCCGGTGCTTGTGTTCGGTTTTGCGCTTCCAGTGCTAGCATTTGCTGGAAGCGCCGATCCCCGCCGTACCAAGTTCTTGCCGCATCGCAAAACTGTTGCCATGTCGTCCAGCTATGACGGTTGTTCTGGAACCAATCATTTGCTTTGCCTGTGAATAACTGCGACAATGAAGGCAACAGGTCTGCCTCCTCGATGTTCGACAGTCGTCGCGCATCGTCGACTTTCGTCAGGAAGTGCTCGATGCTCTTACTGTCCGCGCCGTCGAATTTTATGTTCCATCGGCGCACGGTATGGACGATGTCGTGTCCCTGCGAAAAGCTCCTGGTACCGTACGGGTTACTCAGGGAGTCAAACGTTCGCTGCTGTGTTACAGCGGGACCCTCGCTCCTCGTGAGCGGGCGGCTGTGTACTGGTGCTCTGTACAGCCCTTGGGTGTTCACCTGTGGCGGCCGTTGGTTTGCCGGTTGTTCGTGCACGCTCGCCATGTTTGCCTGCCGCTGAGTTGTGTCAAGCGGCGTCTGTGGTCTGCCGACGTGTCCTGGCCATACTGGCCCCGGACTTGCTCCAGTTGAGATGGGCCCGTCTGCCTCGTAGTAATTGCAGGTGAACGTGTCCTGGAAGTTCACTGCTGGCGGCTGATTTTGCGTTGAGCACGTTCGGTGTCGCATAGGACGATGTGTTCTGTGCGCATTGGTATCCCAGAGCGGTCAGCTGCTCCCGCTGTGCCGCCTGAGTGACCTTCATGGCCTTCATTCGGGCCATCATCTCCCTCATCTGAGCTTGAAATCCGGCCAAGTACTGCACGAATTCATTCGGCAGGTTGAACGCGTCTCCGCTCGACGTCCGGAGGGGGTCAAAAGCCCCCTGTATCTCCGTCGAGTGCGTGCAATCGTGCCGCCCCTGGAGGTCCGACGTGTCGTTTTGTTGCTGGGGCTGGTTCGGCCACTCCACCTGACTCGTCGATGGTTCTTGCACTCGCTGATCCTGGTGCTGATCGGCGAGTGTTTCCTGTTGACCATCCAGCTGACCAGCCAACCGATCTTGCTCGTTGTTGTCGGCTCCGTCGGCTGGTCGCTGATCACCAGTTTCGTCTCCGCCGGTCGTATTTGGCGGGAGAACTGCGGTGTCTTCGACCCGTGTTGTGTCGACCGGGTTCTCGTTCCCGGGAGGCTTCAGGCTGCTGGAACGCGAATTTTCTTTGCTCTGCCCGTTCTCTGTTTCGGTGGCTCCGAGCACGGCCTGCAGTTTGCGCAGCACCTGCTGGTCGTCCTGTATCGGTTGGAGCGGTCGCGTCTTGTTCAACTGCACGTTAGGGTCCGCTATCGTGCTGCCCGTCCACTCCATGACGATTTTCGCGACTACTTCGTTTCGGAGGCTTACTAGCCTCACTCGCTTTTCGCGCTCCTCTTCGTCGGTAGGCACGAAGTCCGAAGCCGAGTAGTCGCCCAGGAGCCATTTCTCTAAGCGCAGGTGGTGCACAAATCTGCTACCGTCCGTACGCAGCTCCAACAAGCCTCGGGTCTCTTGCAGATCCTCGTGGTTCAAGTACGTGATCCGGCTCTGAAGTGAGCTGGTCATGTCTTGAACGATGGCCGGCATCTTCGCGCTTGTAGCTTTCCGCTCGCGATGTTGACAAGTGGTTAGGTAAACTACAGGTGTGCGCTTCTGTCTGCTTAACCTAAGACTACATGCGCACCACCAAATCGCTCTTGGTGGCTCCAAGATTTGAAAATCCCGCAGAAGTCAATCAAATCCAACACGGATTTGTTGCTTGTGCGGGATGTCGGATACTTACTCGTGCACGGCCCTCGTACAGTAATCTACAAATCTTAAAAAAAAACCTATCTACCACCTGCAGTTTGCCCTATACGTGAGCAAGAGAGACAGGATATAAAAAGAAAAAAAACTCTAATATAAATAGAAAAAAAATAAAAAAAAGTACTCGCGAAGCACTCGTTACATTGCATATAAGTTGTACTTAAACTGTATACCAATATTTGAATTGAAAATATTGTATGTTTCAAAAAAAAATTTTTGGTCTAAATTATTCAACAGGAGTATCGACAAGGAAGAAATAATATTTAATTATTTAATGTGAGTGTTAAATCGTTGATGGTAATGCAGTACGCACAGCTGTGTATAGTCTGCATCACCCTATGCATCACCCCCAGCTCTGAGCTCACTAGAATGGAACTAGAATTCGACCGCCGCGCCACATTGTAGGGGTGAGGAACTAACTACAGCAGGTGACATTTTGGTATAGAACTCTGTTCTTCTACCCGGGTCTATCTTCTTTGATAAAAGTCACAGCAGTCTCTTTCCTAGAGTTATATCTCAATGTAAGCAACTGATTTCTAATATCCATAGTCGCTACGTTTGATTCACATTCTTTCATGTTTTTCAGTCTTTCTACGATCTCTTTTGGATCCTCCACATCAACCAATTTTGAGTAATATCAAAAATCAATCCTATTTATTCTTATGTCTTGAACTCAATATTTCATTCTTTGTACAACAGATTCTCCATGTTCTATCATTGGTTTTTCTCTTAATCAATTATGTGAAGTGGGAACGTAATTCTGATGGAAGAAAGTCATAGAAGAAATCAAACTTCAATTTGAGACTCAGTCTATAGTCTCGTTTTATGCCAGTATCTTTAACTGCCATTGGAAATTTGAACTGATCAGTCGAGATATTAGCCACAGTATCGTCTCTGTGACTTCCACGGACGGAATTCGTTAACTTCATTTCTACAGATTTCAGCAATTTTATTTACCGGTACTATATTACTGTCTATATTTACCTGTCTATCATCATCATTCAGATCAATTGGATCTTCTATGGTATTATCGTCATAAGGCTCATCATTGTACTCTGCTCGTATGTCTTGCATGAGCTTAATCATTCCATTCGTTTGATTCTGTGTAAGCCTGTAAATATCTCTTAGCTCATGATCAACTCTGTCTCGAAGCTCTAAGGCTACAGCTTCCACAGTATTAGACGCCTGAATGACTCGCTCTACATCATTCTCAGTTGACTCAGCCAGTTTTGACAATTGAGTCTTTACATCCCGAACAGAGTGAGCATATCCCTTCATGGTTTTCAGAACCTCTAACATTTATCCTGTCATTCCTGTGGCCTGTGCAAGGGCTGACCTGAGCTACTCTCTGTTTTGGGCAAGCTTATGTCGAATCAGGTTATCTGTTGAATTTTGTTTAACATTGTTAACGATTTTATACTTTGATATTAATTTATCATTACTCATTATTATTGGTTTCCCTACTTCACCTTGAGCGGGTACTGTCTGAGAGGCTTTATCCATTTTACCTACAACCATATAACTCTTTCCATTCTTATTTTCATTCTCATTCATAATTTTAACCTCATCATCAAATTCAACCCTTTTTGGTTTAACTGTCTCTTTTGCCACATTCACATGAACAGAGTTGGGTTCAGATTCATACACGGTCGAGCAGGCGTCTGGTTGGTCCTCTTCTGACAACGTGTTTTCTAATTCCGCATCAATTTCTTCCAGGTCTTCTATCGTTTTGAACTGTCTAATTAGCTTTAGACCTGGAAATAGCGCCTCCGTTTTCTCGAATGCCTCGACTTCTTCGTCAGAGAGAACATTTTTATCTGCAGAACCAAAAATGATTGATAACATGTCTCAACATTGCAGATTATCTCCGTGCAACAATATCTGGCTGACAGCATCAAATAATGTTACCGCAAATCAATAAATTTGGGTTTAATTTTCAATACACATATATAATTTTTGATCCAGCCCAATACTATGACGATTGGTACACAGCGTCAAATATCACAGTATGGATTAATCATTGTTTATTTTGAATCAACAATTTTATTGATTTTTCAAATTTATCTGATTCAAATTCTGTAATCATTGACAACACGTGGCATACAGCGTCAAACATCATCGAAGAAAACGAGTTTTGAAGTAGGGAAGTCGAAATGATCTTTTCTGTTCAATCTGATTTCATTTATTTATAGTCACTGATTTTCCTCCTAGTCATTCTCAAATTATTACAAATTCACACTTTTATTCCAGTCCTACTGTCTAATTCATTCAGTCTTCATTCTGTCTTACTGTCTCATTTTATTTGACGTCAATACAGCCTATTAATTTATTAAAATTAAAAACTTCAGGTTCAGTTCGATTTCATCTCACTTGCTAATTGCTCAGGCACCAGAATCCACTGCTCACTGCAGCAGACGCACACACATACACGCGCGCTCACCTACAAGTGAACGGTCGGCCGGCTCTGTATGTAGAGAGGATATACTTCTTGGGCCGACTGCTGCACGTCATCGCGTCATCAGTCGCGTGCCCGCCCAAGTCTATCGGCGCTGTCTTACACACACGCATGCTTGCGCACCCATACAGACGCGTTTGCCCGGCCTCATGCTTACATCGCGCGGTTGCGCGCGACTTCTCGCCGCTGTCCAGCTCTCTCTCTCTCTCTCTCTCTCTTTCTCTCTCTCTCTCTCTCTCTCTCTCTCTCTCTCTCTCTCTCTCTCTCTCTCTCTCTCTCTCTCTCTCTCTCTCTCTCTCTCTCTCTCTCTCCGTCAGCTGAAAACTTCTTACAGACAAACCGGACCCGCTGGCTCTAGTTTTTGCGAACAGAAACGGCATGGCTCGATATTTTTGAGCCAGGGCAAACCGATTTGTCTGTTACGACCGTTGGAAATTCGTCTACACCGATTCGCCATATTGAACGCTAAGACAGGATCATCCCAATCACTTCTACAAGGAGATACAGCTGGGCGCACCAAATGCAGCAAACCTGTCGTACATCTTGACTACTCCGACCTGCCAGACATCAAAATTGTGATATACTTCAGCGATAAGTGCATTATCAATTAAAACATCACGTGTGTCTGTCAAAGTGAGGACTGCTGATTGGTTTGAATCAAGTGCTTTGCAACACTGTCCTTTCTATCCCCGGTGTGACTCGAATGTGTGAAAAAAAATATATTTGTCGAGTGAGAGTTATAAATTCGAGCATCTCGAAAAATATTCAACGTGAATTGTATACATGTGATGTGAAAGTATTGACTTGTGTGTCGTGGCTCAGGCTTGTTCTGTTTTTGTTTTGGTTCCTCTAGCTCGCTCCTCTAGCTCGGACGTGAACCTATATATTTTTGGAAAATCTGCTCTCCATCACTTTATCGACATATCGATCATATAATCTATTCGTACATATTGTCGCTACAAGGTAGCACCACCAGGTTCTAATTGAGTTCATCGTTGCTGCGGGAACATTAGCTGTTTTCAGCTTCCCTATTCAGTGCCTGCATTTTATTGTTTTGTCCCGATTTTATTATTTTAAACTATTTTATCGTAAATATTCGCTCATCAACTTTCAGTCTACTTTTTATCGAACGACATTACAACTTACGACGGTCTTCGTAGGTGAATATTTTCTGTGTAAATAGTACAAATAGTTTTGTTACCTCTTCGTATGCTTTATTTATTTTTGGTATCGCTTCCATGACGAGCTGTAAACAGTGCAAGCAGAAAATTCTCCACAATAAGAGAGTCTGTAACGGTTGTTATAGATCTTTCTACGTAAGCTGTGTTCCTAGATATCTAAAAAAATCGAACACTGAGAATTGTTGTTATCGTACATTTTTTACTGAACAACTAGCCGGGAACAATAATCTAACATCGGACTTACCGAGATTGAGCAACAACCGTAAATTACTATACGATCAAGCTAGGAATACTGAGTCTCCCGAGTGGTACTCGTTAGAAGACACACACGAAACAAATACGCGCGATTTGTCAGAAACTGATCCCACTGCTCCACCCTTGTCGTATGTTCTCAATAGTAATATGACAATGCCATTGCCTAGTGATTGGGACAATCTTGATGTCACGGGTCGCTTCACACAAATGATGGTGAAATTGGGTTACATGGAGACAAAATATGATTCCTTCTCAAACAGACTAGATGGACAAGAGCAGCGAGTGCAGTTTCTCGAAAACGAGAACGCGTCCTTACACGCGGAAATTAATAATCTCAAAAAATTACAGGCCTCGGATTCACATACAACTGAATTAAAGATCGTCGGTATCCCTAAGGTTATCAAGATGTCCCTGAATGACATAACCCACAAACTAATGGCTATCTTAAAACTGAATCACATTTTTAGTCACATACTTGAAATACGTAAGTTTGAACCAAAATCCAAGTCAGGATCCCAGCCCCTGGATGAATCGAACCCTACACCAAATCTGCGTCACAGCACTTTCTCTTATGTTGTTAAATTCAGCTCAGTCGCTACACGTAACCATGTTTTGCGCGTGAAACAGATGTTTCAACTGAGGCTGGTAATAACTTTGTACAGTTTGACGATATGCGACCTGCACAAATTCAAAATCTTTATTTACTGGCTAAAGAAAAGGCAGCGGAAAAGTCTTATAAGTATGTTTGGACACGCGATGATCGGGTATTCGTCCGCAGAGACAATAACACAGAGAAAATCCAAATTATCACTGAGGCTGATCTAAATGAGATGATCTGACTGCCTAGTAATAGACAGATTCATGTTGATACTCCTGTAATCGATACTCTTTCACTCGCTCAAATTAACGCGAATTCCGTAAAAGGCCACTATCGTCAAATAGAAGCTTTTCTGATCATGAATGATGTTGATATATTTTCCGTCGCCGAATCCTGGTTTACGCCAAATCACGATGATCAAACGTTTTTCATAAGTGGATACAATTTAGTTAGAAATGATCGTGGGTTATTGGCCAATAGTATCCACCGTGAACAAGGCGGAGGCGAAGCATGTTACGTACGCGATACATTTACCTATAGAGTACTCGAAGCACCCCAAATCACTGATATTAATGAAACAGAATACCTACTTTTGGAAATATGCCCCGGAAATGAACAGCAAGTTTTATTTGCGTCTGCATATCGTCGAGCTGAGGACTACGTCCTTAATGAGTTTTTCCTCCGTATTCAAGAGCACATGCACTTATACTCCGGTATCATTCTGGAGGGTGATCTTAATTCTGATTTGGCTTCAAACGACTACTATGGTAAACATCTTCGTAACCTTTTATACGAGCATTTCTTTTTCATCGTACCCTTTGAGACAACCCATCATACAGGTCATTCTGATACGTGGTTGGATGTTTTCATAGTTGATTCGGCAGATAAAATAATCTCTTCTCGTAAATCTGACGCACCATTTATTCACTACCACGATTATATAATTATTCAGTATAAATTAGATAATGCAATAACGAAAAACCAGTTAGTTACTTTTCAAAACTTCAATAAATTCTCCAACACAACTTTTTCTTCAGCACTTACTGAACAGTTACACGCGAATCTGCCCCAAATGAAGGATACTGTACAGGGAATCTCTGTCAAATATTGTAAAACTAATTGTCATTCTGCCATTTGGCCTTGGCATAATAAATTCGTTATCAATCTTTCTCTCTCACTCTCTCTTGCTACCTGTGCGTGCGGTAAGTACCAGCATCACACGCTCTTCCGACTGCTCCACCTTCTCTTGCATTTTCTGCCGAAATCGTGGCTTCGGGCGATTTTGTTTCAGCCCCTTCGCAAGCACCCTAATGCAAGTCGTCACAGCATCTAACATCCTTGCTGTGTATATCGGCTTGCAACGGCTTCTCCAGCCACAATCAAACTCGACCCAGATAGTGAGGTTAGAAGCGCAAGGAGCGAACGTGGCAAAAGCACGGAGCCACAACGAAGCAGTAGCAGCAACAACAGCTGATCGGCACAGAGCAGGTACGTCCCCTCTTCGAACTCCTTTCGCGCGGGCGGTCCACATGGCGCCAGGCTCTCTAAATACCTGCGCTGTGTGCAAAATGTCATCCGACCGCCCCCTCAAACAGTGCCCTGAGTGCAATGAGCCTTGGCACTCAAAATGTGCGAATAAGAAAGGAGAGGGGCCATGCAATATTGGCCGCGCCAGGAGTGCAGACGCGAGCGGCAGCAGAAAGCCGCCCGCTCGCTCTGTCCCCCGAACCCGCCAGCTCCCGCCAGCGAGCGCCGCAGGCAGGAATTTCCGCGCTCACCAGCACACAGACTTCCGGCCATTATAGTCCAAGTAAGGAATGATGATCTCAAGAATAAAATTTTATATGGAAAGCATCTCAAGAGGACGGGCCTTAATACTCACGACTTGGATCTGACACTATTAGATGCGAACAAGTCCAAGCATGTGGCCCATACCGCTGTTTCTATAAATGAATTATAGGTCGACTGTGACTTACCAGAGATTATTTAGTCTCCGTAAAATTGCTAAGTCTCTAGGTATTGAGTTTGTGTGGTACAAGAACGACAGGTTTCTGTCAAAACGAGCGGTAGGGGACAAAGTGTTTCCAATAGAAAATGAGGCTGACCTAAAAGTCATCACCGAAGTAAACTGAAAGAAAAGATTGACTGTCGAGTAAGGAGCAAGACCCTGTCGTCGCCTCTGGAAGATTGAGAGCGGGCTTTCACAAAGTGAACTCTCTTAGAGCTCACATTGATCAAGTCCGTCAGTTTCTGAGTGAGAATCCGTCCTACCACCTCTATGGTATTGCGGAGTCCTGGCTGGGTCCTGACTTTCCGGATGTCGTTGTTCAGATCCCAAATTATGAATTGATTAAGAATGACCGTAACACGATTGGCGGTGGGGTTGTACTATACATACGGGAGTTTTACAAGGTTGAACTTTTAGCATCGTCGAACACCACGGGACCAGGTAAACCCGGCATACTTGAGTACCTCTTCTGCTCATTGCACCGCGGCAACTTCCAACCAATTCTTGCTGCGGTCATCTACAGGCCACCACATATTCCCTTTGCCAAAAATCCCTCGCTGATCAATGATTTAAAAACACACTGCTTTGACTTCAGCCATAAATTTGTAATGGGTGATCTGAATGCCGATCTTCTTTCGGACAGTGATGACTCGAAATTTGTTTGCAAATTAACTGATCATTGCGTCTGATCCAGCACGGGGCTCCGCATATGACCTCAACGTCTCGCACATGGATAGACGTTATTCTGGTGGATGACAATGACATTATCACGGATAAACGTAACTTTCCAGCTCCCTTTCGCAGTAAACATTACATTATTGACGTTGAACTCAACATTTAACAACCCAGAGAGAGGCCGGGTTCCTCCAAATACAGAAATTTCAAGGGTGTTCGGCAGGAAGACCTGGTCTCTACCTTGAAACGGTGTGACTGGGGGCTGCTCAACCATGATAACGTGGACGACATTGACTCTGCACTCGACTGCCTTAGCAACAATCTCACGATAGCCATTGATGAGCTGGCACCTCTTAAAGAGTTTAGGTCTAGAAAAAATGAGTTGCCGTGGATTGATGCTGAGTTATCACTGTTATACAAAAAATGGACGCGACTCACAAACGTTACACTCGGAAAGGTAACGAGAGCCTGCACGCTGAATTTCAGAGGTTGCGCGATCTTTCCGATAGCAAAACAACTCAGGCCCGCACTGAGTTTCTTTCGAGTAAATTGTCAGAGGCGCTTGACACTAACACGATTTGGAAAGAATTGCGCAACCTTTATCTTCTACCTAAGCAAAGGGAGGACTTGAATGGGATCCGCCGGAGGATCTAAACACCCATTTTGCTAAAGTATCAATCTCGCACAATGAGAGTGCTTCGGTCTACTGGGATATCATCTCTTTCGCTTCCGAGGAAGACGGCTTCTGTTTCCAGAAAACTAATGTTAATGATGTTATTCTGAGCATTTCTGAATCGTGAACCTGTTCAACTCCTCCCTTCGCAAAGGAATCTTCCCGTCTTCCTGGAAGAAGGCTCATGTTCTTCCGCTGAAGAAGAGTGCCCTCCCGATGTCTCCGTCGGACTTTCGTCCCATTGCTCTCTTGAGCTTCCTGTCTAAGGTACTACCAAGTCATGAACTATCTTACAATCAGAAACATCCTTGATCCTAGACAGGCCGGTTTTCGTCCAAACCACTCCACCCAAACTGTACTGTTGAGGTTAACAGAGGACATAAGACAGGGTATAGAAAAAAAACTGACGTTGCTTCTGCTATTTGATTTTGGTGAAGCCTTTGATAAAATTCCGCACTCTAGAATGCTGAAACGGTTGAAGGATATTGGTTTCACCAGGACTGCTCTCTCGTGGATTCACTTATATCTCACTAATAGACAGCAATTAGTCATGACCAAGTCCTCGGGCCGCTCCTCTTCTGCATTTACATTAATGACCTACGTGACGTACTTGATATTGAGGGCGTCAAGTGTGTGCTTTATGCAGACGACTTACAAATCTATACACAGGTCCCTCTGGACAGACTGGCTGAGGGCATAGCACTGCTTGAGAGAGCGGCTGCGGCTGTGTCGGGGTTGGCTGATGCTGCTTTGCTGGTACTCAATGCTTGAAGAACTCAGGCCATCGCGTTTGGGTCAGGATATTATATTAATCTCCTGCACAAGGAGGCACTCTATGCATAGCTGGCATTGGGATCTGTGGGGCTCGTGTGCCGTTCTCTGGCACAGTCAAGGATCTTGGCGTAGTGCTTGACGAAACTCTATCATAGCGTCAAAACACCGATGCAGTCACGAAGAAATTCAATAGAACAGAGAATACAGGTACTGCAGAATTCATGTGTGAGATATGTTTTTGGTGTGAGGAGGGACGAACACATCACAACTTATAGGGCTAAGTTGGGCTGGATCCGCACAGATATGAGGAGGCAATATTTCATAGCTATACTCTTGTACAAGATCCTGCGCATTCGATAGCCGGAATACCTTCTGAGCCTCTTCACTAGGTACGTGCCCACTAGGCCCTCCAGGGATGATGCACCGGAACTCTCGGTCCCCAAAATGAGGAACGACTTTGGAATAAATTTCTTCCAAGTGCAAGCAGTACACCTTTGGAATTCCCTCCGCTTCTCAGATAGAAACTTGCCGTCCTTGTCGAGTTTCAAGCGTTCCGTGAAGTGATATTTCTTAGAAATGACCGAATGACCTCTGATATTTTTTAATATAAGAATAGACACGTTTTCTGTGATAATTAGGTTGATTAAACTCTTGATGACTAGTATGCCAATACCCCGACACATTATTTGTGATAATTAGCTTTGTTTTTATATTTTTACGCTGATGACAAAGATGATGTGTAAAATATGCTTATATGAATAACGTATGATTCTAAAAAATTATTGATACTCTGTAAATACCAACTTTGTATTTGATACAATAAAAACATATCTCTCTCTCTCTCTCTCTCTCTCTCTCTCTCTCTCTCTCTCTCTCTCTCTCTCTCTCTCTCTTACTTAGTAATAAATAACCACACTACAAACTATATGTAATAGCTTTAAGGTTCTGGAATAGAACACATTACCAATTTTATCTGTATATAAAACTTGTAAAATTGTACAACATAATGTACAGGTGAATAAATTTATCTAAATCTAAATCTAAATCTCTCTCTCTCTCTCTCTCTCTCTCTCACTCTCTCTCTCTCTCTGATACATCTATGGTGTAAAGAGGAGCGAACACATCACTTCTCGGCTTGTACTCTCTACAAAATCCTGGCTAGCGGTAGGCCATCCTACTTTGCAAATCGCTATCAGCTAAACACTAGCCAGCGGCCTGTAAGGGGTGAGTGTCAAAGGCCTCTTGTCGTTTCCCCGTTCAGACTGGAGTCGACCAGGAACTCATTCTACATTAGTTCGACCTACATTTGGAACAATCTCCCCACTCATATTCGCACCATCAACTCATTCGCCATGTTTAAGCACCACATCTTCAAACTTATTTTCGACCGCGAAGGTATGTCTCTTAGTACTTAAGTCATTCCATCTACCTCATTTTTTTTACTGTTCTTCACGCATCCTCACTGCACCCGTTCACACTAACACACTTACCTCCACCACTTCACCTACTTTTAAACAAACTCTGTATCTTATATTTGTTCTTGTTTTATTTTTTTTACCATATGTATACTTTATTCCACTATTATTTCATTGTACAACATAATGTACATAAATAAAAATTATCTAATCTATCTATCTAATCTAATCTCTCACTCTCTCTCTCTCTCTTTCTCTCTCTGGTGAGCTGCGCGCGCCGATCCATCGGCCCGCGTGGTTCGTCAAATGACAGCCACGCCGCGAGCCTCACTTGTTTACATGCGAGGCCGATTCCCGAAATCGGCGCAAATGAGGGCCTTCAATGGAGTCGGCTTCATGGCACGCGTTCGCCCGATTTTCGTCTATTCGAGCGATTACGCGGTCACTCCCAACTCCAGAGCCGCTGTCTCTGGCTCTCTGTTTCTCTGTCTCGCGGTCGGTGCACGTCGTGTGCACATCGTGTGTACGTCGTGTACACGTCGATCATCCCGGCACACGCGCTCGCGAACACTCTTCCTTTTTGCTCGCACACGTGCACCTACCCTTCGCCTCTTTTAGGCTCCTTTCAATCTCGCCCGGCTCCACACGTCCAGCCATCCTCTCAAGCAAACTGGTGCAGGCTCTAGAGGTCACTTCACAAGCACAACACTCGCGCGTGTAGTGAAAGCGTGCTGGGTCCAAAACCTGAGGAGATTCATGGAATAATAAAGCACCCGAGTGTCGTTTATCAAGTTTGTCTATTTATTAATACTAATCAAAGGAAATATCACTGTCTAATCAACGATCGAGTTCACTCGGATACGACTGTTCAGCCGGCTGTCAGAACAGGAAATGGACTTTGCGCTTGGCGCCGCTTGCAGTACCACCTAATATCGTTTATTCTCATGGGGCAGTTTGTCTTTTTCTTAACAGCAATAATTATAGTTTTTTATTTGGAACATTCCAGTCGTCGGGGGGCTCTTTAATCCAATCCATGTTATGTCGGAATACTGGGACCAGCTATAAGCTTATCAGACCTAGCCGATCGAACGTGGTTGCCCTACTACCAAGGAAGGGCATGGGAGATAACCAATCATTTAATAATGAGAGAAATTAAATGAAAAATAAATAGAGAAAAACATTTGATTGGGAATAAATTATTAATGATTTCGTATTCTGAGAGAGCCACCTTAGGCTAGATTGCAGTATCATCATCACACTTACACACATACATATTTGTTACACCGACATGTAGTATAAACAACTGTACAAAAGTTAGGTATAATTAATAATCAATTCTATACACGAACTATTGATGTGTCATGTTGTAAGACAAACGTTCATATCAGTAAAATCAAACACGGTCAGACCGATACTTATAAGAAGGAATAGCTGGACCATCGCATCTCTCTCAAACCATTTTTTCATTTTTCATATTATTTTCTCCTCATAATCTCTCAATCATGGAAGAATCAGCAACGGACGATTTTTTCGACAGAAAATATACGCACGCATTTTTTCTTCCATTTTTAACCTTGAAATGTGAAAATCTTTGGTCTCTTCCTTCAATCTGTCGAATCTGAATTCAGAAAAGTTCAGATAATCGTTGTTCCAAGGAGCGATATCTGTATCACAGAATTTTCATACGGATGAATCTCAATATAATCTAGATATATACAAGCTTTCAGTGGTAAAACATTTTAGAATAAGAAAATTTTCCAAATTTTCTCGTTTTGAATTAATTTTAACCTCCATTTTTCCCATCTAACCCAAACGTTTTCCAAATCAATTCCAATTTTCAGTTTATTCACTCTCTTCTTAAAAGGTTTCAATAATAATAGTCTCACGCGAATCCATTCAATTCTGATTGAAACGTGGTGAGGAGCAATTATTTCTATACGTATTCATCATATTATCCATTTGTTCTCTCGCTAATTGAGTTAAGAAAACAATTGATTCTGGTGGAACTTCCATCTAAAGCTATTGAGAACTAACTGATATCATAATATGTCTTTATCCATTATACATTATCATGACCAGCAAACTTTCGTTCTGGTATTTTCATATTTATGTCCCTTGAATACAAATTTGCGATTATCTATACTGAAGGAATTTTGGAGGTTTGGTCGGGAGAGTGCTGCGAGGACAGCGAGAATGAGGTGGAGTTTTGCAATTACCGGAAATCAACAAAACTCGTGATGAGCACGAGAAGAGAGAGGGAGGGAGAGAGAGAGAGAGAGAGAGAGAGAGAGAGAGAGAGATTCAGATTTAGATTTAGATAGATGTATTAAACTTGTACATTATATTGTACAATTATACAACGCAAATACATGAGTAAATTATGTATGGTTATAGCTAGTTATATGTAGGGGAATATTTTATAGTAGAACTTATATCTATTTACATTTAGCTTGGCTGTTTTCGATATGACTAACATTATTGTTAAAAGCAGAGCAGTCTTTCACCACGGTCGCATGCTAAGAGGTGTAAGAATAACAATTTTTTGAATATCGGAAGAGACGAGGCATGTATAATTACATAGGGGAGAGAGTTCTATAGATAGGATGCACTGACATGAAACGAGAGAGAGAGAGAGAGAGATTAGATATGTTCATTAATGTACATTATGTTGTACAATGATGGATACATTGGATAAAAGTATACATTGGGTAAAAAGTAGAATTATAATATTGACCTAAAATAGGCAAAATCGTAGAGGTGAGTAGATGTTAGTGTGAACGGGTTAGTGCGATGAATGAAGAACAATATATGAATGAAGTAGAATAAAATGTCTTAAGTATTAAGAGTGATGCCTTCACGATCAAAAATATATTTAAAGATGTTGTGCTTAAACATGTTGAATGAGTTGATGGTACGATTATGATTGGGAAGATTGTTCCGAATGTAGACCGAGTTAATGTAGAATGAGTCCCTAGTCGACTCCAGTCTGAACGGAGAGACAACAAGGGGCCTTTGACAAACCCCCCCCCCCTTACAGGTCTCTGGCAAGTGTAAAGCTGATAGCAATTTGCAAGGTAAGATGGCCCACCATTTGCCAAAATTTTGTAGAGAGTGCAAGCAGAGAAGTACTCTCTGCGACAAGAGCTGGTGAGCCAGCCCAGCTGTCGCCTGTAAGGGGTGATGTGCTCGCGCCTCTTTACACCATAGATGTATCTGATTCCCGTATTGAGGATACGCTGAATAAGGAGATCCTGTTCGCTGGATGGGTCGCAGAGCACTAAAGAGCAGTAGTCTACCACGGGAAACAGAAGTGCCTGAATAAGGTGTTTTCTGAACGCAAGGGTGGTGCTGCGCCTGAAATGATGGAGGTGGTACATAAGCGAGTTAGCTTTTTTGCAGATGGAGAGAACATGCAGCTTCTGATTCAGTTTTGCATCTAGCACCACACCAAGGCTGCGCACAGAAGACTCAATTGGGACCGGTGTGCCATTTATCACTAAAGAGTGGTTTTGTGCCGAATTGGATAATGAATTGATGTAGAACTTAGTGCCAGAAACAATTGCTTTGGTTTTTTCAACATTGAGTTTAACATGATTAAGAGCGGCCCACTCAGTGATGCGAGAACCAACTCTGCTTAAGGCAGCGAGCGCCGCGTCAAGGTCAGATGGGGCGCACTGGAGATACACCTGCAGATCATCAGCATAAACTATAATATTTAATGTCAGCAGGGAAGTGTTTAGCCACATCACTTATATAAGGAGCAAACAGCAGGGGGCCAAGAACTGAGCCCTGAAGAATGCCACAGTCGACGTCGCGAAAACTAGAGTGGTTACCGTTCCGGCCCCTCACTGCCTGCCTCCTAACGCCAAGGTAGGACCCAAGCCACCGTAGAGTGGCCGCCGAGGCATCGGCGAGCTGGCGTAAGAGCGTGACGTGACAGACAGTATCAAAAGCCTTGCTGAAATCAAACAGGAGCATTGCAGTCACCATCCTTCTGTCCCTGCCATACCGAATTTCATCCGTAATTTTCAGTAGTGCAGTCCGAGTGCTATGCCCAGCTCGAAAGCCTGACTGGAACTCATCAAGGAGGTTATTAGCTTCAACGTTAGCAGTGATTTGGTCCGAGACGATTCTTCCAAGTGTCTTAGCGAGGAAACTAAGCAGAAAGATGGGATGGAAATCCCCTAGGCATGTGGGAGAGGGCACCTTGTTGAGAGCCAGAACGAGGGATTGCTCCAGTTGCAAGAAAAGGCAGACTGAGATAACGACATATTGAAGATTTCAATAAGATACGGCCCAAGGGAAGGAAGAGCCGCATGGACAAATCTCTGAGGAATCTCATCGATGCCCACAGCCTGCGACCTCTGTCTGACGATGGCTTTCTCTAGCGTCTGTAGCATGATATCAGCAAAGCTGGAACCAGCCGAGTGCTCCGGAAGCTCGGACAGGTAATGAGAAAGCGAGGGAGCCTGAGCGTCGTAAGAGGTCGAGGCAAAGTGGGCATTAAGATCATCCCCCGAGAAGTGCGACACACCGCTCTCATTATCCGGGCAGATTTCCAAATGCCTGAGTTCCTTCCAGACCTCCTTGGGGTCAGACAGGCCCTTGATACGGTCATAGTAGTAGTCAAGTCAGGCAGATTCTACGAGTCGTTCAGTCTCGTTGCGTACTCGTCTGTAGTGGAGCAGGTCTATGTAGAGCTTAGAGTGTTTGTAGCGTCTATATAGTCGGTTGCGTTTCTTGATGAGCTGGGAGTGCCCGTTGTTAAACCAAGGGTGCTTGCATTTTTTCTGGGTCTAACTGTTCTTAAGGGGGCGAAAATATCAAGTGCAGTGTAGATATGAAAGTAAAGGCAGTCAAGTCCAGTGCAAAGTACGTAATCTGAGTCATCAAGAGCTGACCAATAACAGCCACCAAGATAATCATTAAGGGCTTTCGGATCAATAGTCACGATACTTTAAATCTATTGACTTTGGGAACTGAAATATCAAGAGTGACAGTGATCAAGTCATGTCCTGCGGTGAAAGAAGTGTCTGATTTATAAAAGTCAAGGACTGTGTCAAGTTCGTCGATAATGCAGAAGTCAAGCCAGGTATCGAAGTCATGGGTGTGGTGACTGGCACCGTAAGGAACGAGCGCAAGGGAGTTCTCCTTTTAGAACCCACGTAGGATTAGCGCATCAGGGCTTGACGACGGCTGATCTGCGTTGAAATCACTAAGTATGACCTTGGAGCTACAGTCGTGCATATGCATCGAGAGGTCTTGGAAGAGGTTAGTTCCCTGCACAAACGGGGCATGTAGAGGGCGATAAACCTTACCTATCAAAATAGGATTACCTCCACGGGGAGTGATCTCGCAGAGGGGGAAAGTTTCATGCTGTGTCCAGATTTCAGTCGATATGCAGAGTGTAGTAGCGGAAAGCGGGTTATGGATGAACAAAGCGACTCCACCTTCAGTGGTTCTGCGGTTACGCCTGAACAGGGTGTAGTCTCCAAGAGCAATGATATGATCCTCAATCGGGGGGGCCAGTTTGGTCTCAGTGACAGCTATTACGTGGAAATGGGGGTGAGAGGCCATGAAACGTCTCATCTCTCCAATGAGAGCCCCGATGGAGTTTGTATTGGAGTGGCAGAAACGGAGTCCCTCCCTCACGGCTGTTGTGGAGTTAAGCAAGGAATGATGATGCGAGTTAGAGAATGAACCGTAGGAAGTGATTTAGGCGAAGAGATATATAAGGCGGTGAATGTGAGTGATCGGTGAGGTGAGATCGAGACAATGAGTTAATGTGACATGAGTGAATGAATCCGAAGATAAAAAACGTTCAATGTCGAGCGTCGATGTGATGCATGTGGCAGTATCTCACTTCTTCCTTCTGGCAAAGATGGCTCCTTATTAGATAAACGCAGTGCATTCACCGCCCTGACCATTTTACTCCCTAAGCTTAGCACGTACGGTACGATGGAGTGCATTAGTTTCTTTGGGCAAAAACTCATTGACGTTTAGTGGGAGATTTTCAATGGGGAGAGGCACTCCCGCCGCCTCGAGCAGATCATTGCTGATGCTAGAAGTCATCACCTTTCCTTTCCTGATTTTGGCTCGAACGATGTTAGTAACGTGTGCTGGGGAGGTAAGGGTGACCACCAGCCTGCAATAAGGAGGTGGCGCCGGGGCGGACTGCTGCGCTACCGAAGTCGTGGCACTAGGTGGGTCGCTTGTAGTGACCTGACGACGACGAATGAACCAGCTGTTACTACGTCCGAGGGCAACAGTCCACTGTGTAGAGTGACAATAGCAGCAAAGGCAAGTCTCCTGAGATCGGCCCCAGTCTCCACGTCGAGCCTAGTAACAACGACGTCCGCGGAAAGCTCTCTGTGCTGGCTGGTGATTTCGATCAGCTTGTTACAGAGCGAGTTATTGATGCACTCAAGGTTTTGGATTCTGGAGTCAGTCTCCGAAGCAAGAGTCGCAGCAAGGTCTCCAGATTCAAAGGCAGCGCCGCCTGAAGTAATGAGGGAGCAAACACGCTCCTGACCCTCACGGAGTTGAGCCATTGTGAACTCAATGGCACGCAAGCGAGACTCCACCCTGGTTTCCGTTGCCTCCACGCGGCTGACAAGATCAGGGAGAGACTGTAGGTCGCACTGGATTTTAGCGATGGAGGCTTTCAAGCAGTCCAGCTTATCAATTTTGTCTACCTTGGCGAGGATGCGGCAAAAGATGTCGTCGTGCTGGTCGTTTCTGCAAAAGGAGAAGGAGCGTGTAAGGGCAACTCATGCCCTTGGCATGGAATAATAATGATAAATTATGATAAATAATTATTCGTTGGAAATAGCATGAGAGTGTTAGTATAAGAATGCGTACATATATGCGCCTGCACGCACGTGACGCGGTATACATGAATCGTCGGGTGTATTCAAAATGTATGTATATAGATATATATAACCGTGTACGAAAATATGAAAAAGAGAATGATACCGAAATGTTGCATAGAAAAATGAAAAATCGAATTATGCGAACATTCGGCCAGAGACGGCATTGTTACGGGAACAGTAGAAATACAGCGACCTAGTCAGACAAGCTGGATAAGCTGCAATATGAGTCAACAAATTACGCGATCTGTTAACAGCGTTGGTGACGTAATTCATTAAGCAAAATCATGATTCAAGCTCATTTCGAGTCTGTCTGAGTAAGACCAAGAACTT
Source organism: Aphelinus atriplicis (assembly GCA_020882685.1). Taxonomy (NCBI): domain Eukaryota; kingdom Metazoa; phylum Arthropoda; class Insecta; order Hymenoptera; family Aphelinidae; genus Aphelinus; species Aphelinus atriplicis. The sequence continues at coordinate 3,300,242 of JAJGQD010000006.1, forward strand.
ATGTGGAAATACACGTACGAATCGTAACACATCGCATAATAACGCTAATTGCTTATTGCTAATCATTTTTATATATTTTTTGCAAAAACGCCTCAATAGACATTCGTACGTGATCTCCGGAATCGAAAAATCAGAATCGAATCATTACATTGTGAATAAACAATGTCAACAGCTTATAAAATAAGGGGTAATATCCGGCAAATTTTTTTTCTTTTTAATTTTTCTTTTATTGGCTTAAATCATGCGAAAACTATCCTAGAATCGATATCTACAACTCCCAAGTACTGATCTAAACTCAAAATTTGTTTAAATCAATTTTTACCGAACAACTTGTATATAAGATGTAACATTTTGAAACTTTAATCGCGTTTTTCTCAAACCATGTTTTCAAACTCGGCGAGTAGTAGAACTGAAAAAGTTTACATCCGATTGACTTGAAATTTTAACTGTAGCTTTTTTATTAGATTATCTAGTAAAGTGCTTACGATTTTGGCGATTGATTGATGAAAAAAAAGTTATAAACAATTAAAGTCAATGTTTTTTGTCGAAAAAATTCAAACTGTCGCCATTTTGTCAAAAAAATTCTAAAAATATAATAATGTGTACTTCACTAGATAATCTAATGAAGAAGCTACACTTGAAATTTCAAGTCAATCGGATGTGAACTGTTTCAGTTCTACTGCTCGCCGCGGAAGAGTTTTTTAAAAAAGCGGTTCACGGCAATCGCTGCACAACCGCCATTTTGTAGAAAAACTAACAATAAAAATTTTTTTCCTATTCTTCAATTGTGATGTTGATTTATTATGAAATTTTAAATTTTTTGCGAATACATTTCGAGAACTAATGCCTCGATTGTCTAATGTTGAGTTTTTGGTAAACATAGATAAACACCAACATGTTATAAACAATTAGTTGATTGTTATAAATTATTGAACTGAACAAAAATATCTCGACATTAGGCAATTAGCGTTATTCTCAGACTTTGATAGATGGTGAATACGCGTATGTAGCGACAATAGTTTATGCATAATTAGTGTCAACAAATTATTAAAATTAGCGAACTCCGTAAAAAATGAACTATGAGAGCAAATGTATGTACATATCTCGATTATAGGGAAAGAGGGAACCAGCGCTTGAGTTCACACTGTGACGTTTATCGGCATTTAGCGAATAAGTAAGAGAAAAAACGAGTCAACGCGATACCTTGCGATCTAAAGGGCCACCCGTCCTCATCCGGGGTCATTCTTTCGCGAGCATCGGTAGAGCGCCTATCGGAATACGATAGTCTCCGCGCATATAACATCATGTATCGCGAGCGACCGCGAATTCTGTACTTGCGCGATAATAGTAACGTCATTGTAAATAGTCTTCGTAGTACTTAATAAACGACTAACTTTCTTTTTAATCAATATCTTCGTACTTCTTTACCTAGTCCAAACCATATTAAATCACAAGCGCTTAACCACATGTTGGCAGTAGCGTTTTACCATCTCTCACTTGCGATGCATCTAACCACTCGTAGGAAGTGATGATGCATTTGAGTGCACTACACATGAATTTTATCCTACTGGCCCAACCATATATTGGAAGGGGCCAAGCCAGGTGGCACGGCTGTTAAACCAAGCGTTGTGGTTCATTGCCCAATGCCGGTGTTTTCATGCTAAACACACGCATTTCACACTTACAAATCTATGATACATATACGATCTATTGGAGTGATGGTCCTGTACGAAATCCTGCAACTTCAAATTGATGAATATGATACATGGAAATTTCTCTAAAATATAATGATTCATGATAAAGTACATTAAAATATTTGATATACCACGTGTATATCTGGTGACCGTGAAAATAATGCCCAAACGTACCTAAAAACCGATAGGTACGTTACAAGCGAGAAAGAGAGAGAGAGAGAGAGAGAGAGAGAGAGAGAGAGAGAGAGAGAGACGGAAGGAGAGCGAAAGTCAAAATGGATCAAGAAAGGGAGGGAAGACTTAGAAGGGGGAAGGACGAGCATGGGCGGGAGGGTGGTGTTAGAGGGGAAGTCGGAGGACTCAACGGAGAAGGGAAATGGGCAGGACGGGGGGGGGGTAGGGTACCCGGGGAAAAGAGCGAGGGACGGGAGAGGTCAACGCGAAAACGATGGAGGAGCAGCATCAACAGGACCAGGAAGACGACAGAGAAGGACGACATCACAAGTACATATTGAACTGATGGGTGCGGAACTCCCCAGTGTAGGCTGAACGTTCAGGGAAACGCTCAGTCTAGGGGAGGAGAGGATTGAGACGGTTAAAACCATCTGTGTGTGACGGTGAGTCTGCCCGCAGATCAAGGAAGAGGCGTCAACGGTGGCTATAGAGCCCCGGTAAGTACTATACCGTACCATGACCTCCTTGATTTGATGTGTGCGGAACTCTCGAGTGTAGGCTGAACATCCAAAGGAACGTTCAGTCTAGGGGGGGAAGAATTGTGACGGTTAAAACCGTCACTGTGGATGAATGTCGCGCGCGCGTGAACTAGGGACGGCGCGGCTAGGGACTTTTTGTTGATGCCGCGGTGCCATGCGCGTGTGGAAAACAAGTGCCGCGCGTGCGCATGAAAAATCAGTTTGTGTATAGGCTTTCGGGGGTAGTAACACGGACGATTGATGAAGAAGTAGAGGTGCAGCGCGATTGTAGGGTGTATGAGGACGAGAGCGAGGGTTAGCAGAGCAACAGCGGCGAAGCAGCCAGAGCCGAGTACCTGCAGCCAAGCAGCAGTGGCCAGGCAGCAGCAGCTGAGCAGCCATCGACCTTGTGCAGCAGCGGCGGCCGTGGCAAGGAGGAGAGAGAAAGAGTGGTGCCCGGGAGTCGACGAGGTGGGTGGAGGTGTCCGCGGATCGGGAGAGTGACGTGTGTGGGGCCCAGCGGGAAGTGAAGGTGGTGGCAGCCCTACTGCAATTTCTCAGGTGAGATTTTTTTCTCTTAAATTTTTTCTTCTCAGAATGTACAGGACTAACATTAATTGTTGGCAACATGTGAAAAATAGGGTTGACATAGAATTTTGGTGAATTGACGAATTATATCATCACTTGTTATCAACACTACTGAAAATTTTTAGGTTCATGTCAGGTGAGATCTCAGGTGAGAACTCAGGTGAGATCTCAGGTAATATCTCAGGTGAGATCTCAGGTAAGATCTCAGGTGAGATCTCAGGTGAGATCTCAGGTAAGAATTCAGAGATCATTTTTTTTTCTTAATTTTTTTTCTTTTTTTTTCTTAGAATGTACAGGACTAACATTGAATATTGGCAACATGTGAAAATTAGGGTCGATATAGAATTTGGATGAATTGACGAATTCTATCATCACTTGGTATCAACACTACTAAACATTTTTAGGTTCATGTCAGGTGCGATCTCAGGTGATACTTCAGGTGAGAATTCAGAGATCATTTTCTTTCTTAATTTTTGTTTTCTCTCAGAATGTATAGGACAAACATTGAATGTTGGCAACATGTGAAAATTTGGATGAATTGACGAATTATATCATCACTTGGTATCAACACTACTAAACATTTATAGGTTCATGTCAGGTGAGATCTCACCTGACATGAACCTAAAAATTTTTAGTATTGTTTCTACCAAGTGATATAATTTGTCAATTTATCAAAATTCTATATCGACCCTAATTTTCACCTGTTGCCTACATTCAATGTTAGTCCTGTACATTCTGAGAAAAAAAATGTAAGAAAAAAAATATGACCCGAGAAATTGGCATGAGATCTCACCTGAGATCTCACCTGAGAATTTTCAGTAGGGAGTAGGGTCGCACAGTGGCCAAAAATCGTGAGAAAATGGGCAAAACTTCTGTTATGTCTGGTTTTTCGATGGAATCGATTGATTTTTTTTGGAAAAGATATCGACGAAACTCAACTTCCAAAATCTGCGTGGATACGTGCGGATGATTGTAGGGCGCCGACGCGAGGATTTGTCACCGCGGGACGGCGTGAGGGAAAGGCCGCGGACCGCAGGAGGTCAGGTTGATCGTATGCGGGGTGCAGCACCGTAGGGGAGGGGGCGCGGCAAACTCGGTGAGGAGCAGTGACGTGCGGGGCTATCACGACGGTGAGGGAAAGGAGGAGAGTGTGTGCGAGCGTGAGTGTGAGTTATACTTGTGTTTTTGTTATTCATTCAATCCATCCAACCGATTGAGTCGTAAATTTCCATACGACGTCCGCGAATCCCCTTTTGGCGCGTGGCGCTTTTAAATAATTATTGTGTGGGAATCGGAAAGCTTGTGTGAAAAATATTTTTTCATTTTACCGGGTCAAATTCAACGTCACAACTTTTGTTCTGATATTTTCATATTCATATCTCTTGAATACATATTTGTGATCATTTGTACTCACAATTTACCAATCCTATTGGGACTGGCCAACGTAAATGCCAATTTGATGTATTTCAGCTCTTTTGTTCTATAGTATTCTATAGTGTAAAGACGGAATTACAACGATCCGATTTGATTCTATTCGATTTAATTTAATTTAACATCTATGCAAATTGTGTTCATGCTTAATGACCCAGTTGTGTAAAAACAATGAGAATCGATTTAATTCGATTCAAAATTAATGAATAATTTTTGTTCGGTTAAACTCTAGTCTTCCAGAACCATCGGATCGATTGAATTGGTAGAAATGAATTAGATCGTTCGAAATCCAATCGTTTTGAATCGATTCTCAATGGAAATTTCTAACTGCGTGGCAATGAATGGTTGGTAATGAGATTGTCCCTTATTCCATCTGCCATATTCTGCCAACTTATAGTTGATCTTTTCTATTATTGCTTTGTTCTGCCAATCACAATCATCCATTTTCGAGTTCAGAAGTCACAATGACTCCTGCAATACGAGGTCGCATGAACGAATTTCATGGATGTAAAACTCTTGCAATGATACGTAAAACTCGTGCCCGTATTGTCTTCTTTTTTCTTCATTGAATTTCTATAAGTTGCTCAAGTATTTGGTAAATGCTATTATAATCACAGGCTAGGAATGGTTCAGCAAAAAACTTATCAACTGAATTGAAATTTTGGACTGCAAGTCAGAAGTAGTATTTCGATCCGGTGTACAAACCAAAACCCTAAGCCAATCCAATCCCTCGTTGGGAGTGATATAAGTTGGTGACTCTGCTCTTAAACTGCACTTTAGGTTTGTTACGTAATGTTTATGTTTCCATGCAAGCCATACTCTTCGTATAGATACTCTAACATTGCGAATGATATAAAACAATGAAGAACGTTCTGTATAGAAACCTACAATCTCAATAGAAGAGGGATCGATACATTATAGGATAAATAGTTGAACTAGTTCTGGATTTGACTGAAAATTCTGAGTAAGAGTAAGATGAAAGCTTTCAGTATTTGAAGTAAATAAATCTAGATCAGTACTTAGAGAGAAACATATACTTTGATGTACTCATACGTATATCTCGCTACCGCGATACAAGTCTGACTTCCAAGCATGACATAAGCTTGCACGAATTTTTTTTTACTTCCGAAATGTACAAAATACTTATGAAACAGCATCGAAAAGTATGAATCTTAGGCTGCCAATTGATTTATTCCAAATTATCTATTTCAAACAACTTTTTCTCTTCTATTCCCTCCCAATCGTGTACAAGAGATGCGATATTATACTGTGTTTTTTCTTATGTCCCTTTGGATTTTGGATGATACAAATTTTAGAAGAGGAGAGCATACATCTTGTGCAGCGAACAGCTTTTGAAGTAATTCACGTCTTACTCAGTTTTGATTTTGTACAATAACTTCTCAACTCTTCTTAGAATCTCCGACTGCTTTCTATCATCCAAACAATTGTTAGAATTGTTGTTCTTCATGATTGCAGAATCAGTATAATTTTTAGGTGTATTGATAGAGTCAATTGATTTTACATCTCCATTATACCCAGATGTCGACCCACCAAGAAGCATTTCTTGTAATAAACTATCAATATGCGTGTCTCCAAACAGTCTAACAAACTGAATTTTCTCGATCATATGCCACGAAATAGATTGTAAAGCAGGTAGAGTAAGAAGAATTTCTCCAAATCGACCTCGAATATCGTACTGACGATCATTCATATAATCTTCTAAATTAACTTGAATTTGATGGCGGATTTCTTTAACTGAGACTGCTCGACTCAAACCTCGTACATCTGAAATACAAAAGTATTATTTTTGTTGAGTCAAAGAAAAACGGGAAATCACAGGGATTTATTTGAAAATATCTTGATGAATTTCACAAATATCCGTATAACCTAAGGTAACAGTGTTATTTATAGAGAAATGGATTAACCCTTCAACGACCAAAACTTCCGATTTTCAAACTCATTTTCCAACATTCTTTATTATGATTAATCCGTAAGAATTCCCGCTCGTGCTACCTAACATTAATAGTAAATATAGCTATGAGGCCCTCACCCTGCGGGGCTTTTACCCCACTCTCCTCACCATATGGAGTGGGAGCCAACACGTCCCACCCCACCCACTCAGGCACCCCTCACTCCACCCCTCTGAGCCTAGGCTCGTCAATTCATGCTTGTCAATCTATGCATGCCAATCCATGCCAGCTGACTGCAGTGGGTACTGCGAGATTAAGTTCAAGTAAATATTGTTATACTAAAAGTTATGATTCAAATTTATGAACAATTCATGAGTTTAGAATATGTGTCATTGGAAGTTACGATGATGAAATGTTTGAAGAGTCTACGATTGTAGAGGGCTGAGCAGGCTTTGTATGATTCGCTGTGATGAGGACAAATGTTGCAATTTTGATCCTGTCCAGTAGTGGATAACACATTTTGACCAGATCGTGGACATTCAATCTGAATCGTTCCAACCAATTCTGCTGTATTGATCCTGCTTCATATAATTGACGAACGTCACTCGGATTTTCTCGAAGAATGCTTCTTATTGAGGTATGAGGATTATCTTCTACACTCCAAGATATCCCATGATGATGATGGTGCTCGAGCCAAGTATTAATTTTCTTATATTTGTCGGTGAGTCGTTTCATATGCAGCGCCGCGTGACGTCCGCCGATGACGACCGAAGTAAGTTCGGCCGACCCTCGTGCGTGCCCTCGATCACGAGACCATTTTACGTGTTCCTCCATCACTCGACAACGACAAATGGCCCCCTGGCGATTGATAAATATTGTGATCGTCAGAACCTGTAGTCTTATTTGCAACACCATCCCCAGCTAAAGTTCCTGTTCCCGCTCACATGAGACTCACCACCTTGTGTGCGATAACATCATTTCTAGGTTATTATGCCTACATCTTTGTATTGAACTTATTAATTAAGAAACCTGTACCCAATTTGCACCACCTAAGCGAGAAAGGTCACTACACCGCGTCAAATGAGAATTTTCTAACGTAATTAGAAAATTAGAAAACCGGTGTCAAATAAAGGTTCACTTAATACCTTCAAAATGAGCTAAGTTTCATTTAATCTAAACCGTTTTACGCTGAGATACACCTGATCATATAATACTTGGATATAAGTGAGTATATCTCTGGAGCGTTGTGAACAACTCTCTGAGAACATTGCCTTTAGGACAACGATAAACTGATGCAAGAAGAATATTATGGCTGTCTGCAAGATTTCCATTAACAAAAACTCAGTCTCATTGATATCGTTAATCTGGGATCTAGAAGGAACTCTATGTGCTGTTACGTGGCGTGATCCTTATACGCTGGGTTCAGATCTCGGCTGCGGTATTGACCGTAGACGTTTTACTCGGTAAGGTTCTGTTACGTGTCGAATCACCCTACTGAAAATTCTCAGGTGAGATCTCAGGTGAGAATTCAGAGATCATTTTTTTCTGAATTTTTTTTCTTTTTTTCTCAGAATGTACAGGACTAACATTGAATGTTGGCAACATGTGAAAATTAGGGTCGATAAAGAATTTTGATGAATTGACGAATTATATCATCACTTGGTATCAACACTACTAAAAATTTTCAGGATCATGTCAGGTGAGATCTCAGGTGAGAATTGAGAGATCATTTATTTTTCTAAATTTTTTTTTCTCATAATGTACAGGTCTAACATTGAATGTTGGCAACATGTGAAAATTAGGGTCACACTAGACACTTCTGAAAATCTTTTGGTGCATGTCAGGTGAGATCTCAGGTGAGAACTTATCTGAGGTGAGATCTCAGGTGAGAACTCATCTGAGGTGAGATCTCAGGTGAGAACTCATCTGAGCTGAGATCTCACCTGACATGAACCTAAAAATTTTTAGTAGTGTTGATACCAAGTGATGATATAATTCGTCAATTCATCAAAATTCTATATCGACCCTAATTTTCACATGTTGCCAACAATTAATGATAGTCTGAACATTCTGAGAAAAAAAAGAAGAAAATTTAAGAAAAAAAATTGATCTCTGAATTCTTACCTGAGATCTCACGTGAGAATCACGGATCATCCATCAAAAATTAAAAAAAGTTCCCAAGATAATAATCGCTTGAAATCCTATCGATACCCTTTTGAAACGAATTTCCGTGGTTCGTTTGAATTTCATCGATACCTTATAAAACCTTATTCTGTACTATATCACTAATGCCGTTGATTATGTTCTTGGTCACCGTTTATCAATCATGTATATCCCAGTTGTTCAATATCGTTCTGTCACTGTATAATTTTACTGATACGGACATTTGTCTTACAATATGATATGATAGAATTAACGGTATGTGTATGCGAAATTGATTATCCTTTAATAAAAAAATAAAAAGAATGACAACGAGGTCTAATACTCCTATTTTTCTACAGTTGTTGTGCTACATATTCTTGTAACAATTATGTATGTGTGTAGGTGTGATGATGGGTTGTGTATATGTCACCCTGATACATCAATTTAACCTTAGGTGACCCTCTCAGTATACTAAATTATAAACAAATATATTTTCATCAATCATTTTTTCGTTTTATTTAATTTCTCTCTTTAGTAAATTGATTCACAAGAAATCAAATTCAATCATTACCAAGTTGACATTATTATCAAGTTTTGGTCTGATGGACACTTTTTTTTTAAACGATTATCGCGATTGAATATAAGCAAGCAGATTTTGAAGAAGATGTTGAAGTATAACGAACAAATGATTTTTTGTATAAATTGTTTTGACTGGTCTAGATATTTCCAAAATATACATGTAATTTTTGTATTTACATGAAATAACTTATAAAATTGTTATTTATAATTTTTATTATTATTATTATTATTATTTCATTATTTTTTTATTATTTGCAATATTCTATCACGTCATGAATTGGAAAGTATTTTATCTTGTGGCCAGAAGTCAAGAACTTCTTTCCAATTTTTAAAATTTTGAAATGAAAATATTCTGAGTATTTTTGTATAATTCTTGTACCTGTAATTGATAATTTGTTAGGGTGCAAAGTAGATCTAGTCTAGTGAGCGAAATGGATGGTTCTGTAATATATTTTGTATGTTTTACGATTCTCGTGAAAATTCTTTGTTAATTAACATTGTTTTAGTATTTTTGAAGATTTGTGAATAAATGAGTTGTAATCCTTTCATTAGATATATATTTGAAACGACGAATAAATTCGGGCTTGGTGGACTATCCCAAAGTGATATTGCGAGAAAAAAATTCCACGCTCCCCGGGCTGGATTTGAACCAGCGTCCTCCTGATTTCCGGTCAGTTGCGTTACCAACTACGCCACCAGGAAGACCAAAGTTATATATTTGCATTGTATGTAATCCGTACACAACATATATATGAACTATACACAGTTACATGAATCATATATAAATCTGCAAGACTTTTTCTATAATTTTCTCTTATGACGATTCAAGCAAAAAATCGATTGTACGATTTATACGTGATTTGATTTTATGTATGTACACGTATAATCGCATATCATCAATGTGTTTATGAAAAAATAGATACACCACTTTCTTCAATATCCACCTTATCGCAATTCCGTGTGACTAATAACATAAAAATAATGTATTTTCATTTTAATGTTATTGCCTAACATATATATGTATATATTAAATAGTATATGCCTTCACAAGTGCTTCAGCAGCTGTCTATTTTCTATTTTCTATTTTTTCTATTTTTTAATTACGCCCCTGGTGGACTCTCATGACCGTCGGCATTGTAGTGTGTTACTGGCCCCTGGTGGACTCTCGCATGCGAACTCTTACGGGTGGACTTTACAGGTGGACTTTCATGCCTGTCGGCATTGTAGTTTGCTGTTGGCCCCTGGTAGACTCTCACAGGTGGACTCTCATGCCTGTCGGTATTGTAGAGTTTTGCTGACCCCCCGGTGGACTCTTGCTGGTGGACTCGCATGCTTGCCGGCATTGCAGGGGTTTGCTGGTGGACTCTTTCCCGAATTCTCAAATTTCTCAAATTTCTCAAAATTCAAAATTTCTTAAAATTTCCAATGTTACGTGGCTATAGGTAGTAGCCTTATTAGTTCAATTATTTATTGGGGATGGTTTTGTTTCTCGGCGGCAGCCGTGCTTACCTTTGCTCGGAAAGGGTACGTGAGTTGATCAATAGAATAAAACACAACATAGATTGCTTTAGGTTCAACTAAGATACGTGTATTAGATCCCAAATACCGAGAGAGCTTGTGTGACGTACTTGTACTTAGATGTATACACTCGAGTTATACTGCGAGGTCGCGTACGTGGAGAACTGTCCGTTACGTGATTGATTTGAGTCAGACCGTCTGAGAGTGAGCGCCTCAAGTCGCTCCTATTTATGTTGTCGTGGGGTGAGTTCGTTCTTCAGGTAGTGGGAGGTGTTCATCCCCTAAAGACTCGAGAAGTGGGGGCTCGTCCTTGTCGCTCCTCGTGCGTCATCGTCTGCAGCGTTTCCGTTGCCGCGAGTATCTCTAGTAATGTGATACTTTTCTGGTTCTGTCCACGTGCATTGTCGCGATGCTTCTGACTGCTCCGATTGTTAATGATAATATCAATAGATATATATGCCACGTGACATCAAATTTCTCACAATTTTCATATTTTTCAACATTTTCAAATTTTTCAGAATTTCCAAATTTTCCAACATTGCCAAATTTTTTAAAATTTCCAAATTTTCCTAATTTTCAAATTTCTAAAATTTTCAAATTTCTAAAATTTTCAAATTTCTAAAATTTTCAAATTTCTAAAATTTTCAAATTTCTAAAATTTTCAAATTTCTAAAATTTTCAAATTTCTAAAATTTTCAAATTTCTAAAATTTTCAAATTTCCGAAGTTCTTGACTACCCAAAATATCCCAATTTTTAAAATTTTCGAATTTATAAATTTCCGAAACCTTTAAATTCCTTGATAACATCGATTACTTCCGTAATAAAAGAATAATCGATTTCTGGCGATTTGCTTTTATGTTTGAACAAAATCGAATTGGATATTAATATTGACTGTAAACTTAACGTTTCACTCCGGATATGATATTGAATCGAAATGTTGTTCGGTAATTCGCTCGCTTTCGTCGTTCCGTCAGGTGCTGTCGATGCACATTCCAATGCGCTCTGATGCCCGTGTTCGGTCCCTGATTGGCCATTCTCGCTCTGCCATTCTTGCCAGATTTTCATCCATCGCTCGAATCCATGAATGGCTTGTTCACGCGTCGCTCCACGGTATGCTGACGTTGCAGATTTTACAATTCTTCAAATCACTTTTGGCGATTCCCCGCGAATTCCCGCACGAGCTTTTACATAGTTATTATATTCTATGCCATAATTGAAGTTCCTCGATTTCTTTGAATGGGAGAGATTGTATATTCTCGAATGCCTTCCGCGTTGTGATTATGAATTTATGGTCTTTTGTTCATCCAAATATTGCCCATCTAGACGTACCCAAAAAAGTTTATCCAAACTGACGTTAATCTTTACCTGTCGTTCTCATGGTCCAATTGTTATTCTGGCTATTATTCTTAGTTCCCATCAATTCTACCCTGATTCTCTTCCAATTATAAAAACTCATCGCAACTTTACATGTTTCGTTTGCTACCTGCATTATTTGCATATCTGTCAAAACCGCGCGAACGCCTCTCTCAGTTTTTAGCTTTCCAATTGACTATTCCGTTGTAAAACTTCAGTAGAATGATCCCTCCGTATTCAACTTTGCCAGTATTAGGGACCTTTGCTAGAGCTTTCAAAGCTTTCAAGTAATGTCTGTTTGCAACTGTAGTATCTGCTCAATCCAATATCAGTATGTAAAAAAATGGACTCCGTATTCTTATTCAATGTCCTGCCCATCCATTCCTTGAGTAGTCCCGAGTATCAATATATTAGTGAGCACCAATCATAATTATCAATTGCCTACTTTTGCTGGCCTTGCTTTATTTTTGTTTACTTTGTTTTTTTGTTTTTGTTTTTTAACTTGAGAGTATCATACTGCTGAAGATAAAGATCATGCTTTTAGAGCCATATTTTGAAATATAATATATTAACACACTGAGAAAGGTTTCGCGATTTGCAATTGCTGATATCATGTTTAATAATAATCCGACTATTAGCATGTTTAATATGAATGACCGATCGCGATTTTTGCTGACTCGATATCCCGGCGTTCTCAACGCCAGTCGGCCATACAACGGTGCTGACCTGCGATTCTGGCGGAGTTTTTCAACATCGTTTCATTCATTCGATTCGTCTTTCCCGGCGTAGTAACCTCGATGTCCACTTCAGTTTTCTGATATTGTTGATAATGTACGATTAACATGCTAGCGTTACGTTTCCCGACGGGGTTTACCACGACTAAGCATTCCCCAAGCGGAATAAATTTGACGCTGGGTGTGCATGGCTGTTATCCCCAGGTGGAGCATTCTCGTTACCGGACTCTTTTACTTGCATAAATTATTCACTTACTCCGACACCCGATCGTAGAGTGATGTTAGTTAGAATGAATGCATACGATGTTCGCGAATCGTTGCCAGGTGGTACGTTCTCATACCCGCATCTTTGTTCTCTAAGCAGAGTATTCCAACGCCCAGTGATCATATTCCCTGGTCAAGCTTCCTTGACGCCGGCTTTTTTCAAAATGCTCGCGATTGCTTCCCAGGTGAAGCGTTCTCAACACCGGTACTTTCCATTTCCAAAGCGGAGTGTCCTCAACGCCAGTTCTCTTGGTCGTGACAACGTTAGCAATATAAATGTATCGGATGACCGCGAATTCTGTTAGGTGGAGTGTTTTCAACACCGCTACTTATCCGTTCTTTCATGCGAAATTTGACGTCAGTTCCTTTCGCCATCATTTGCTCGAATAAATAAACAAATGAACCGATCGCGAGTTTTTCCCAGGTGGAGCGCTCTCAACACCGGTACTTTTTATTTTTTAAGCGGAGTATCTTTGCGGATTCGTGCCACCCTCCCGAGTGAAGCGTATTCTTTACCGTTCGTGAAATCGTGCTATGGTATGTTAGTGTAATATCAGCACTGCAATTTCGGTGACTTGGTGAATTGATAACTCTACTTCATTTCCGAACGATTCAAATTAGAATTGGTATCTGGCGATTTGAAATTACGGACCCACGTTAGGGCCGCCAGAAATTTGTGATTTTATTACTTTACTCTCATTACATTTATGCGTGCTCACGTTAGGGCCGCCAAAAAAATCTAATTAGCCATATTCATATAGCTCATATATTTGAAAAAATATTATGAAAATGTACTCGTAATTTTCTGTTCTCGCGTGTACCCATGTTAGGGCCGCCAAAAAAATTATTTGACAATCGGGGTTTGCAACAGGACTGGAATCCCACCACATGTTGTGTAGTTATGTAGGGATGGTAAAAATAACCACGTAAACTCGGACTCTATATGCTTTCATGTCGGCGACTCTCAATCAGTTCCTTCATATTCTCATGGGGAATACATCTCTTAAGTCCGTCTATATGCACTGATCTCGTTTTTTCACCCGCCTTTATTTTAGCCGTATGTTTTCCGTAATTTATTTCTAGTATCTCACACGTAACATATTGTTCTTCATCCATTTTATTTTTCTTGGGCATTTTATCAAACATACTATTTCTCCCATGCTGAAGTGTCTCGGGTTAATATTTCGATCATATTACTCCTTCGATCTGAATTTTTACTGTACTAAATTCATTGCTGTTATAGTCCGAGTTTCCGCGACGTCATAAGCTATATCTACGAGGTATTCATCGATAGTCAGCAAATATTCTTTTGGTGGAAAACTGGACGGTGTACGCGCGCGCCGGCCGTATACTATTTCATGTGGCAAATAACCCAATGCCTCGTGTACGCTAGTATTATACGAGTACTGTGCCACTGGAAGAATCTCATCCCATTCCTCGTACTTGTTTATGATTAATTCAATTCATTCTCTTATAACATGGTGCATTCTTTCAATTCTCCCGTTCGATTGCGGGTGATACGCGGTTGTTGTATATTACTCTATTCTGAACATTCTCGCGAGTTCCTCCAGAACGTAATTCACGAAGTGCGTTCCATTATCTTTACAAATAACTCCAGGTGGTCCGAAATTGCAAATCACCTCCTTCATAAATGCTTTAGCTACCTCATGTGCGTTTGCATGACGGACTGCCGTTAAAATGCAGTATTTGCTAAAATTACATTGCATCGTAAGGATGTATAAATTCCCTGCTTTCGTCTCCCTTAATGGTCCGCAAAAATCCATTGATAATTTCTCGAAGGGGTAAGATGGGGTATCTGCTATGAGCATGGGAGCTTTATTCTTGTTCCTAACTAACTTGATTGGTTGGCATTCAGGGCAGCTAAGCATAAAGCTTACTTCATCCATATACATATTTCTCCAATAAAATTCCGCTGCTACTCTCGCATGAGTTTTGCCCATGCCTTCGTGGCTCCCAATTGCTGACTCGTGGAATCCCTTAATTGGCCTATATCTGTCTTCTACTTTTGACAGTGGTAAATTATTCGTGAATAGTGTTATTAATATCACTTTTCCCTTGAAGAGTTTATTACATTGCTCGACGAAGTAGCCCCAGTCCGACATTGTTAAGTCCCTAATAATACCCACGGGTTTGATTTCGTCCTTCATCAATAATGCCTTAAAATTCTTCAGGCATGCTACAATATCCAATCGCATTGTTTTATCATCGAAATTATTCCTCACTATTATACCAAAAACTTTCACTCCGCGACATTCAAACTGAACTACCTCACCTATTACGAAATACTGATCGCGCAGCTCCTGTGGGTCAATGTACCGACGTTCTACAAGCGCGACTTGCGGCTCCGTTTCTAATTTTCCGTCTGCCGACAATGTATATACCAAATTGTCGTGATATGCGAATGGTTGCTCCTTCAAAATTTCAACGCAGTGAAACTGCTGGACATCCCCGGATGCAATCACCCAAGTCGGTATCATATGCGTCGGCCGTGCTTCCGCTACCATAAATCGCGTCATATTACCCGTCATTCGGCTTGGCTTTATTTCGGGTAGTTGAAATGTGCATAAGTTCGACCTCCGGTTTATCAAATTCATATGGGGTATAATGATTCCCTCGTAGATGTAGATGTATATACTCTTTTTCCTTATTAGACTCCACGTACAGATATTTGACTTGGCTTGCCCCATAGTGAAAATGTATGCATATATTCTTGTCGTACTCCTGAACAAAAATGAGTATACAATCAACGTCCCCGAATTCTGTTGATGACGTTAACATTTTTCGTGTATTTTCAGGGTCTATGCAATAATGTATGGCCGAACTCTGTAGTGACCGGTCGAAGGAAGAGTATCTGTTTCATTTAGTACCAAGAAACTTTTATCGTCTCGAGAACTGAGGGCAATCTTGATCTGTTTCTTGGTACACACGTTATGATTCCTAGAACGAATAATATTCTGCTGACATCTCACTATTTTTTCGTTGAATAGGCATTCTCGGTAGTGTTCAGGAGTTATTGTCCTCTTGACGACGAGAGACTTCACATCTTTTGCCTTCTTCACAGGATTTTAATCGTCAATAATTATACTATATATTTTACTTCGAAGTCCGAAGAATTCCGTCATAATTTTCCCATTGCATTCATCTTCAAAAAGTCCCAATTTCTTCTTATTTAGTCGTTTCAATCCAAACTGATTATTCTCAGGATAATCTGCGAAGTAATCGGAATGATCGCGCATGATCTTATAGATGTCTTCATCCTTGATTTCATATATAAAACTATCTGTATCTGTATACGGCTTCTTGCATTTGTCTTCAACCCATGTTCTCATGTTCATGTAATAGAAGTTGTACATGTGAACTTTGGACAAGTCAAGAACAGAAAGTCCAGTTATATATTGGTTTCCGAATAGTTATTTCCGGCTGTCTCAACTGAATGATGACGAGATTTTCATCGATGATGGAGCAGTACTAGAAATTCGGATTTGCTATATATGCAGAAGCTCCGTATCGTCTTTCACAATGAGTGACTATTTTGATATCCAGATATTTCCTCTCATTTTCCATAGGTTTGCCGTATACGGCGTGGTTCATCAGTTTAAAGAAGTTTTTTTCAAACTCATTACTAGCTTCTTGCCTCTTCTGCGTGTTATAGTCGATGTATGACTTTGACCAGCAACTTTGTCGAAATTCTAGAATACGATGTATTTCTTTCACTAACCCTAGCTGGACTGCTTGCTTGAACAGACGATAGTGTAGAACGTATCGTTCTTTGTCATCCAACGTTGTCAACAGCTTCTTCTGCTTGGAACCTGGTGGAGCTTCGTGTTCCGGAAGGAGAAATATATCTTTGTGCTCATCGTGTAAGCTTTGAGGATACCTGAAACTGACCTCCAAAAGGTATCCAACTTCTCCATCGTCTGGAGTATTCAGGATAATTTCGATTGATGGTACCACTTAAATCCACTTGAAACCTCCCTCAGGTAGATGCTAATTCATCGCTAGTCCGTAGAGGTTATTCGTGTCCAGATAAATCAGATATTTTTTCTGAGCATTGGAATTGTACCCTACTTTCATATATTCATTGTTCGCAACGGCGTATCAATTCGAACACATACTGATCCCACCTCGTATTCCTCTTTGTATGAAGAGCACCATGTCTATATCTCGTAGAAGTTGCAGCTTAACACAGCTGTATGAGAACATGGCGTCCCAAGCTAGTCCTGGTGTTGTGAAATAATGTGGAATATTTACACCGTATGCTGCACAACAAGTGAATCTAAAATTTTCGTATATATTTGCTTGCAACAGTACATCCACTTTCAAGTATAAATCACTGTATTCACCAAGGTTGTTGATATTGAATACACTCCAGATTTTTTGGATGTGATTGTAGTCCCCTTTACTGATGTCACATCTTTCGAGTTTTTCTTCTTCTTCCTCCTGTGTGTTCCATGATTCGACATCCTCAACATGGATTTCACATTTGTTGAGTCTACTGCCGGGAAGACGGCAGCTCTCCACATGTCTGGAGCATGAAAACATGCTCCAGGGCGGGGGGGGGGGGATAGTTCAAATGGGAATCTGTAACAATACGATCGGACCTTGATCGTACAGATTCAAGCGATAGAATTTGATCGTGTATATAGGTGATATTGCGAGAAAATGAATTCATGCTCCAGGGATGTGGAGAGCTGCCGTCTTTCCGATGGCGTAGTTGGTAACGCAACTGACTGGAGATCAGGAGGACGCTGGTTCAAATCCAGCCCGGGGAGCGTGGAATTTTTTTCTCGCAATATCACTTCGGGATAGTCCACCAAGCCCGAATTTATTCGTCGTTTGAAATATGTGGACGTTAAAAAATAATTAATTATAAACTTAGAACTTGTTGGAGAGTCCATCCTGATCCTCGTTCCTCGAACTCTTCCATCTGTTTCAATACACGTACTCCAACATGAGCATTGTACCATTCGTCTAAATTTGTCGTTTGATAGATATGACTCACCAACAACATTGAAATACTTGACATCTACTGTCTCAGAATAATTCTTCTGGATGACGTATTCAGCTGAAAGCTCTGCTACAACTCGCAGTGCATCGAATTTTTTCAAAGCAGCTTCAATTTTTCTGTGAAGAGTACTCGAGCATCATCCAAGAAAGGCTGAATATCCCGATGTCCCAAGTTTGTAATAACTCCTGATTGTATGCGTTTCTTGTATGCAGAAGCCATATTATCCCAATTAACTTTCGGTTTATCTACTTCTGATGACTGCTCTGAACGAAGCTCTCCACCGGTTCTTCGAAGCAAGTCTTGAAGTTGATGCTTGATTCTTATCAAATGCTTCATACACGTCTGTAATTTCTGTTTCTTGTATCTATTCAAACTCGCTGAACTTGTGAGATCTTCTAGATCCTTGCCCATCTCTGTAGCTATGTACAACCATCTCTGGAGATCATCGTCGTCAGCATCTACTGCGTGGATTCTAAGAGTTCGTTGAAGTAACTTGACATTGAGTTCAAAATATTTCAGAGATGTTATCTTGATGAACTTTCAGATGATAGTTAGCCGGAAATCGTGAGCTTTTAGATTTTGAAAGCGAAACTGAATGTAATTGATCGGATTCACCGTAACTTACCACTCTATAAACTCAACTAAATCACGGAGAGATGATCTGCACTGATAGATACCCACAGCTGAAGCTCCTTATATTCAACAAAATTTGAAAATTCCAAGCACTGATCGATGTGTTGTCTACGAAGAATGCACGAGAGAGGAGGTGGACTGTCCTGAACGACGAGCGACACTGATGGATATTCCTCGGATGAAGCTCTTCATGTATACACAATTCTCGAATTTCAAGAACTGACGAAAGCAGAAGATTCACATACGAATTTCGTGGAATAAGCACTAGTCAATGTCTTTCCAAGGAAAAACCGAACGCATTCGTAAAAGAAATTGAATTCTTTGAAAAAAGTCATTTCCGTGCATGATTCACGAGAAATGATTTCAATTTCTTAGAAAATGAGAGTTGGAGATTGAAATGAGGGTATAAATAGAGGGTAGCAACACGAGATTTCTTAGTTGACATCGAGACAGAGTTGTCAATCACTATGGCCGAATACGTCGTGGATTTCCAAGGATTCAGAAGATCCACCAACATATTTATACCAAAGGAGTTCGCTATCATCGATCTGCAAAACGATTCTACGAAATTCCCAGTAGTTGGTCTACTGATACCACCATGTAAATGGGGGAAATATCTCAGAAGAGAAGACAAACTACAAGTGGTTGGAGAGACATTTCCACGGAATTTCATGGGAATCAGGTTTCGTTCCTTCAAATTCAACCACCCATGCTCTACACGAAACCTTGAGAAACGCAAACAAGATCTACGTGAAAGGGATGGAGAAAAAGAGATGGTTAGAGGAGCATTTTCCTGGAAAGTAAGTGGATGATCAAGTTATTAATTTCTAAGATTCATTATTCATAACTAATATATATATTTTCTAGAATCGTGATTGACTTGCTGGAAATACGTTGTCCTTCTTTGAAAAAGATGGAAAAGACTACGTTTCAATGTCCACATCACCCTCTACGGAGAAAAGCCATGTGTGCCGTAGTGAACGTCCTATCGCTGAAAAAATGGATATTGAAGCGTCGAAGTCAACAACGTGGTACAAGTAAAGAAATGGATGAAACTGATTTCATTGACTATCAGGAAACATCATTCCATATCCGTCATGAACCAAATGTGTTTTCAAATCAACCAGCAGAAATTGATGAGAAAATACTAACAATGTATACTTGAAATGTAAATTTTGGAAACTAAATATCTACATTATAATAACATGGATCCGTACATTTTTCTAGTCCACCTTTCTTGCTCTTGGAAACAATAATGTGACAGTTTGGAGGTAGATTTAGTATGACGGATGTAAAGGTGAGATCGAGGACTACATTTCTATGGAAAAAAATTTGAAAAATTCGATTTGTGGTGGGCGTATGGACAAATAAAAGATTTTTACCGATATCCGGGGGAAACCCCCTTCGAAAACGTACAAGGGGTTGATTTTTCGAAATTTCGTTCGAGCAGATCGTTAGAGGAGCTTGAGCGCTTTCATAATTCATGTCGAAAAATTTGAAAACATTGATGCGTGGGCGTATTCTCTGCTAACTGAAATGGTGTGGTGATATAATAATAATTTTTCGTTTTTATTTGAATTATTTACCAAGAATACACTTAAAAATTCCAATGTTCATCCATATTCATGATAGAGCGAATGAAAGACACGAGCGAGCGATAGCGAGTGAGTGATTCTGGCTAGTAAATAGATAATGTGAAAGAGTTGGATAATTTGACTAAAAAATCCTAAAAAATGATAAAATAACTATTTATTACTATTATTATTATTATTTGTATATTTTTCCTTAATCTATTTAAACTAATAAGAATTCTTTCTCATGAATCTAATTTGAAAAATTTTGATTTAATCATCTAGGCTTATTGAAAAAAAAACATTTTTTAAATTATTGATACATTTTCCTTAGACTATAAAAAAAAATAGAAATTCTTTCTCAAATCTAATGTTAAACATTTTTAAACATCAAAATTCTTGAAAATATTTTTGTAAATTAATAATACATTTTCCCTTAGAATGAGAATAAATTTTCCTTAGACTATTGAAACTAATTGCAATTCTTTCTTGAATCTAATGTTAAACATTTCCAAACATCAAAAACTCTTAAAAAAATTTTTGTAAATTAATAATATATTTTTATTGAGAATTATAATAGAAATTCTCAATTATTCAAATCAAATGTAGAAAACGTTTTTAATATCAAATTCGAATACTAATAAAGATTATCCATTTACTCTCTCTCTGAAAACTAGAAATTCATCAATCGCTTCATATGAAGCCTCATTTTCCTTCTTCCTTTTCTTGGAATTGATAAAGAAATTTTTAGATTCCTAAAAAGATTTCCCACACAAGAATTTTCATCATTTTCTTTCTTTTTTGGTTGATCGGCAACATTCTTTTATTTGATGGATTCGACGACAGTAGGAGGAGGAGGAAGAGGAGGAGGAGTGACTCCCAAATGCTCCGTTATTAAGTCATCTAAAAAATCATCGAAAAGCTAATTATCTTGTGGAATATTGTCTATCATTGGTATGGGATGTGGAATATTGTCGGTTATCATTGGTATGGGGTGTGGCATGTGGTGGTATGAGGGTTCTGATATGGGTTGGCATGACAAAGGTGGGGAGGGGATGTTGTCGCGTGCCGCTCGGGGCTTTTCCAGGCGCCACGTTACGAGGACGTGCCGGCCAATGTCGCCTTATTGTAAAATAGCGCGACCCAGGCTAGAGCACCTCGCCCAAATAAGGGCAATGTAGGCGCAGCAGAAAGACCGAATCAGCCCCGCCCTGCAAAGCGCAATGTCTATGGCTGCGCGATCGCGTTATACAATGGGGCCGTAAGGCGCTCGGGCACAGCCCATTGCTGGACCCGTGAAGACGGCCTACGCAAGCGCACACAGCAGGGGGCCAGGGAACTGCAGAGGTTACGCCTGCGAGTGTAACCAGAGGGACGAAAGCCGTACCGCGCGTCCGCGAAATGCAGGCACCCGAACGGCCGTCAACTAGGCAAAGAGTAGCACGCATGGTTTATGCATCCTCTCCTTGCAAGCAGGCAATCGTAAAAAGCAGCCAGGTGGAAAAGTCAGCGCATCACGTCATAGCCTGGCATGCGCGCCGCCAAAGTTATGCGTCCGGTACACCACCCGGGGACACTCTACGAAGAAAATCCGCGTATAAGGGCAGCGATAAAACATGCGTCGCGCACCTCGGGCAAAGAGAGCAGCTGCCCGATCCTTGGAAAACGAATAAAAAAAGGAGGGGAGCCGCTAACGAAGGTCCAAAACATCACGAACGCCGCTGCCCGAGTTCACAGAAACCATAGAGATCGAGCCAATGGATTGGAATAAGCCGAAATTATTGCAGCTGATTTCCGGCTCACAGCCACCCTCCGCTAACCCTCAATCGAGACGCAGGCGGACTCGCTCTATAAAAACCGGGGGGTGCAGCAGGAGGATGATCATTCGCCCCCGAACCTTTGCCGGTCGCACCTCTGAATTTGATTTCGCGTTGCTCTGTCCGTCGGTATTTTCTAAGTCGAACCTTGTAACGAATCTGTATTAGAAGTATAAGTTTGATAAATAAAGAGTTTCATAGTTAAAAATAATCCGTCAGCTTGTTCTTGAGTCTACCTTCTTATACAGTACGAAAGGATTATTATCATTCATTTAAATCGATCCATTTCGATCTCGCAAGTTGCTAAAGAAAACGCAAACGCGCAGTAACGTAGAGTCGCGAAAGAACACTTAAATTCGCCGCGCTCCGCAAGAAGAGCCTGACCGCCTGCTGTGACGAGGGACACCGACCGTAAGCCGACAGCACCAGCCCGGCCCAAGCAGCCACCAGCTACCAGCCTCGTCTGCAAAGTGAGTACCCCTCCCATTGTCCCGACCGCTATTATAAGTTTTTGCTAGTCCTTTTGCACTGCTCCGCTCTCTTGCACTTGTTTTCCGCCGAAGAGTCATCGCCCCATCCTGGCTCACGCCAAATCGGGAAACGCGCTAGGTAGTTGAACCCGGTAGAGTTCTTTTCAAACTAACCGCTACTCCGCAATTCGGACGTAACAATTGGGGGCCCCTTTTCCGGAAGGACTAGGTGACTTTTTTCGGATATACAAAGAAGGCATATACAGCATCTTTCTTTTATATAATGTCGAACGAAAGGGTGAAACTGGCCGTATCTATCCTGTTGAAACACGCAATTAACGCCGAACCACGGCGATGGGAAGAGGAACACGACCCGACACTTAAGGAACTTATTCAATATTACCACGAACGAAACGAAAGCAGTTGCGAAACCGCGACCAACTCGCAGTTAAAAGAAACACAAACGCTAATAAAAGAGTTACCGCACATAGCAAAAGAAAGCATTGAGGACGTCGGCGTGGACAGCGCTTTAACAAACGCACTGACCGAGTTGGTTGAAAATGGAGTAGACCCGGCAAACATTATTATCGGGGTGTTGAATAATCAAGAGGCAAAACACGGGCACGACATAATCGCGTTAAAGAATACACGAGCAAAATTAATCGACGGAAGTAATATGAGCGACGATTTATGCGAAGAAGAATTATCACTGCGCGCATCATTAAAACACGGGAGATTTGACCAAAAAGCGGTAGAATTTTTGCGAAAGAAAGACGAGAATGAACTATATAAAACAATCAAAGAAATTTATGACGAAGGATAAATACCCGATCGCACAGACAGTCTAGAAGCTCTGAAAAGAAGTTTTCAAACCGGTATAAACATAGCGAAATACGCAGAATTATCAAACATGTATCAGAATACAAATATGAGTACAACCCCAAGTTGGTTTGAAACGCCGAGGGTAGGTAATAATAAAGAAAAATCGCTGACCTTTAGAACAGCGCTGGAAAATAGCAAATCCCTTTTTTCACGTAATTGCACGACGAATAATATCGACCCAAAACCAAATTTTCATTCCACGGGTATGAAAACAGAGAATAAGATACCATATATGAATGCGCCGGGAAATTTTTTTGAACCAAGCAATAGCCACAGAACGCAAGGAACAACGTTCGAATCAAGTTTTAATCAGGTTAGGCCGTTATCGATAAAAGATGCGTTAGAATTAATTCCCCGGTTTAATGAGAGTAACGTTCCGTTGGGCAGCTTTTTGGACGGCTGCAGAGAAGCCACAAATATTATACACCCGAACTGCGAGCAAGTACTCGCAAAATTAATTAAACTAAGATTATTCGGAGAAGCGCTACGGAGCGCATCAGGAAAAATATTCTATTCAATTAACGACATCGAAAAATTCTTCGACGGTATTTTCGGCTCAACAAAAACGTATCACCAACTCCACGGGGAGCTCGCGAGTATTAAACAAAAGCGCGATGAAAGCGTCATAGTTTTTTCTAATAAAATAAAAGAGCTTGGACAAGAGATTATATCGGCAGCAAAAAGAGAAGGAAGAGATATGAAAGAATTGACCGCCACACTAGAAAAAGATATATAAAATTTTTCCTACGAGGGCTACATTGGGTAATTAAGGCTCGGATGGGCGTAGTGGACTCATTAGAGATAGCCACAACAGAGGCTATCGAAATCGAGAGGGATTTCGCGTGCTACGGCTCAGATGATTTAAGCGACACAATCAAAAGCATTTCGGAAAATAATCAACGAGACACGTTGGCAGCAAAAGTGCATTACGTTGAGAGCAGAGCGGCGGAAATCTGCCAGATCTGTAATAAAATGGGGCATACAGCGACTAGATGTTGGCAATTACCAGGTAACAAACCGGGAGATAGAAACCAAGATAGCAGGTTTAGAAATAATAATCGGACCGACAATTCGGCCAACAGGGGGCAAACGCAATGGCAACAGCAAAATAACTATCGGAGAGCAAGAAATGAAACAAACTGGCAACCGCAAAACGACCCAAGATCGGAGCGTGAGTTACGAACAAGTAATAACGAGTTAATCGAGGAAAAGTACTTGGAAAGGCAGAGGAGAACCTTCCCCGAGCAAAGCGCGTGTAAGTATTGTAAGAAACCGGGGCACACCATTGATGCGTGCTGGAAAAGGGAGTATGACCACGCCCAACGCGCGCGGCAACAGGGAAACGCGAGCGGTCCCCAACAGAATGGCGCGCACAAAGGGACCGAGCAAGCTTCAGAGCGCCCCAGCACATCCCGCAACCAATAGAGACACAGGTAATTCGGAGAAGTGTACACCTGGAAAGAAATAGCAAGTCGCCGACTATATCTTTAAAAAACCCAATTACACGCGGTAATATTTCGTTAATACTTGACTCCGGTGCAGGCCCAAATTTAATTAAGGAAAAGCATATTCCGACATTCTGCCACGTAAATAAGAAAGAGATTCTTGAATTAAGCGGTATAACAAGTGAAAGCATTTTCACACGCGGAAAAATAGACGTACACTTTGAATATTTCACAACGACGTTTCACATTGTAGGAAACGATTTCCCAATAGACGAGGATGGTCTACTGGGAAGTGACTTTTTTAGAGAGGTAAAAGCGAAGATTGACTACGGAAAAAATTCCCTGGTATTTGATAAAGGAGAACTACCGTTCGATAAAGAACAAGTAATTTTGGGACCGAGATCTATTTCCCTAATACAAGCTAATATTACGAATGATTTAAAAGAAGGCTACGTACCCCTCGTTGAGTCACAACAGGGAATAATTATGGGCGAATGTTTAGTAACAAATAATAAGGGTAAGGCACCAATGTTGGTGTACAATGGCCTAAACGAAGAAGTAAGAATTGAAATTCCCTCGTTCGAATTACAGAATTTTTCGGAGGGTAAACCGAGAAATAATAATGAAACTCAGTTGTGTAGTAATGACCAAAATCAAGATGTTTTAGGGAAATTGTTGAATAATGACCAGGTAAGGTCTAATGAGATTGAAAAAATGGCTCATGAAGTAAAAGATACCGACTGCGAGATAAGCTGTACGGTCAGGCCTGTTGATTGGCAAATTTGTACCGATATAAATAATGAAAATATTATTGAAAAAATAGCTACTGCCGGCCGAGAAGAGCTTAGTGCAGTGGTGCAGAAAGAAAATATAATTGGAAGTAGCCAAAAGCAAAGTGGCGAAATTATGAAAGATAAAAATATTGCAAATCTATTGCAAAAATGTGATGAAAAAGAAATTTTTGCGGCCCGGGATATTACGGATATTAAAGAAAATTGTATTGAAAATGCCCAGATGAGAAATGGAATCTTTACGAAAACAGTAAGTTTATCGAATAAGTCAATAATAAATTATCAAGAAAAAGAAATTGCAGCAGCCGATAAAATGGCGCGAGCAAAAGTACTGGCGATCAAAGTCAGGGAAGAAAAAATATGGGGGTTCTCCGACGAGGAGCAAGAAGAAAATGAGCCGCAAACGGCTACAGTTATTCAAGAAGAAAACGAAGATTTGATGACCGAATGCGATGAAGATATTTCGGAAATTCTCGAAGATTTATTTGATACATACCCGGCGGAGGGTATGGGGGAAGCTTCGGGAGAGGGGCAGATGTCCTCCGAATTAATTGATGAAGAAGACGCTATTGACGCAGTAAACGCGCTATTGAAGGTATTGAAAAATAACCAGAAGGATTCGTCTAATGGGACTGAAGTAATTCAAAAAACGCAAATATTAATTACATATTTGAACGGTAAGGAAAAATTTGACGCTGTAAGAGAAATTGCACGAGCCTTATTGTCTGAATTGAAATTAAACATTGACAAATTAGGCATGAAGTGTGAAAAATTCGAAGGAACTATAAATGACGCAATTGTCATACTGAGAAATATAAAATCAACTATTAAAGGTAAATCAAAGAGAAGGTGTGAGATTGAAACAAAAAAGATCTTGCAAATAAAGAATTCTTACGAACGTTTAAAGAAGCTGAAAGAGTTACTAAAGTTAGAGCACCTGTCGCCCAAGGAGAGACAGGCAATCGAGCCACTAATAGAAGAATTTCACGACGTTTTCCATTTACCGGGCGAAAAGCTCTCCACAACGAACGTACTGGAGCTGTCCATTCCGACGGTCGACGACGTACCAGTGAGTACAAAGCAGTTTCGACTAGCCCCAGCACAAAGGGAAGAAATAGAAAGGCAGGTATAGGACCTGTTGGACAATGACATTATTGAATATTCAACTTCGTCATATTCCAGCCCCGTGTTTCTGGTAGACAAAAACCAGATGCTCAGGGTAATAAAAAATATCGAATGGTCATTGATTATCGTAAACTAAACGAAAAAACGCTGGACGATCAATTTCCATTGCCAAATATCCTCGACATTTTGGATCAATTGGGCGGTGCAAAATATTTTACTGTAGTAGACATGGCGTCGGGATATCATCAAATGAAAATAAACGAAAAAGATAGGCACAAGACAGCTTTTGCAACATGGTACGGTCTATATCACTTCACACGAGTCGCGTTCGGTCTTAAAACTGCACCAAGCTCATATTCACGATTACTTGCCATTGTTTTATCGGGATTATTAAATAAAGAAATGTTCAATTTTATAGACGATATTATTGTTTATTCGAAAACACTAGAGGAACATCTAGAAAGATTAAGACATCTTTTCGAGAGATTAAGAAAAGCGGTGCTTAAATTACAACCCGAGAAATGTGATTTCTTCAAGAAAGAAGAACATATTTAGGACACATAATTACTGACAAAGGGTGCCGACCAGACCCTGGAAAAACAAATGCAGTCAGGCATTTTCCGATCCCTAAAACACCCAAAAATATTAAGCAATTTTTAGGGTTAGCAGGATATTACCGACGTTTTATTTACCAATTCGGAAAAATAGCAAAACCTCTAACCGAATTGTTAAAAAAGGACAAGGAATTCATATGGAACGACGAAACACAAAAAGCTATTGACACCCTAAAGGATATATTGTGCAGCGAACCCTTACTCGCCTTCCCAAATTTTTCAGAAAGATTTAATTTAACTACCGACGCGTCGGGTTTCGCTATCGGAGGAGTTTCATCGCAAGGTGAAAAAGGAGCCGAAAAACCTGTGGCGTATGTATCTAGAGTACTAAATAGTTATGAAAGGAATTATGACACTTACGAACGAGAAGCCCTGGCATTAATGTTTTGCATAAACCATTTCAGACCGTATCTGTGGGGGCAAAAATTTAAATTAATAACGGATAACAAAGCTCTGACTTGGATGCATTCGCGCAAAGACCCCAACCCACGAGTAACACGATGGATGCTCCTATTAGGAGAGTATAATTTCGAAATTGAGTACAGACCAGGCCCGACAAACGTAGCCGATGCACTGTCAAGAAACCCAGTGGAAGAGACAGCGACCCCCGAAACAGTCGAAGAAAGAAGGGAACAGGTATATACTATTAACACTAGAGGCCGAGCGGGGCGCGTGCCGGGAGAGAAATACAATGAAGCCATCAGGCACTAGCGCCGAAGAAAAGAGAAGCGAAAAGGAAGGAGGAACCGCCGCTACCTACGCTGATCGAGGAGACAAATGAGGCACGCGAAGCGCATGAAATACCTTTAAATAACACACTAACCAATGAGTTATCAAGCTCCCAAACAAATGACGTCTCATTACCCGAAAATTTTTTCGAACAAATTAACACCCCGTACAATGATGTCGAAGAGAGAGAGGGGGGGAGGAGAACTTTCGTTCACCGAAAAAATTTTCGATACGCCAAGTAGTGATAAAATCATTCAATGTCGAGAAAAATTATTTATGAGGCGCGACAATTATTTATATTTCGTAACTACGGATGGAATACCTTGCGACGAAGGAGCCAGACAATTAGAAGCAATAAATAAGCTCCCTAGGTTCAAGAATATAGAAATTGGAAAACTCAAACTTTTTAATGTTAACAATAAAATACACTTGGTTTTTCCCCTCCGTGAGCAAGATACAGTTGGGCTGTCAACTATTGATAACACGCTAACTATACTTTGCAGCGAATTAAAAGATTGGGCAAGTCAGAACGAAATCCGATCAGTAAGCATTGCCAAATCCAACGAAATCGAAAATGTTCCGTGGGAGCACATTTTGCATAAAATACGCTACGCATTTGCCGACAGT
Organism: Aphelinus atriplicis; assembly: GCA_020882685.1. Taxonomy (NCBI): domain Eukaryota; kingdom Metazoa; phylum Arthropoda; class Insecta; order Hymenoptera; family Aphelinidae; genus Aphelinus; species Aphelinus atriplicis. The sequence goes on from JAJGQD010000006.1 coordinate 3,328,881, forward strand.
GAAATAAAACTAATTGTTTGCAATGGCCTAATAAGACACCCGCCGATAGAAGATAGAGCCAAAATAATCGAAGAAGCACACAACTCAATCGTTGGTGGACATAGGGGAGTCACAAAGACGTATAAAAGAATTAAACACTATTTTTATTGGAGCAATCTCAAGGAAGACATTCAAAACCACATCAGGAAGTGCCTTCCGTGCCAGCTCAAGAAGCTCGGGAAAGTCAAAACACGACTACCAATGGTCATTTCGACCACGCCCCCCGTCGCGTGGCATACAATAGCTATGGATATAGTCGGACCGCTCCCTCGCACCCCGAGAGGATATGAATACATCTCACTTTTGATACTCACTTTTCAAGACACCTTTACAAAGTTTGCTTTAGCAGAGCCGATGCTCGACCAAACTGCTCTTTCAGTCGCCGATGGGTTCATTAAACGAGTGATTTGTATCTTCGGAGCACCGAACGTAATCCTCCATGACAGGGGAACTCAATTCATCTCCGCGCTACTCCGCAGGGTAACAAAAAGATTCAGAATCAAACAAATAAAAACATGCGCCTTTCACCCGCAAGCCAATGGGTCAATCGAAAGATCACACGCGAGTCTAGCGGAATTTTTAAAATGTTTCGTGGATAGCAGTCGTACAGATTGGGATAATTATGTAGATCTCGCTATTTTTAATTTTAATACAAACGTAAGTGAATCAACTAAAGTTACACCGTTCGAATTACTTTTTGCAAGAATAGCGCGAACACCGGCCAATATAATGTTAGAACCCGAGGATTTACTACCGACTTATAATGACTATATTAAAAATTTGGCAACCAAATTAAACAAATTACAAGAAATCGCCAGAGAAAATTTGATTAAATCAAAGCTCAGATCCAAAGAATATTACGATAGAAGGGTTAACGAAAAAACGCTCCGTATTGGAGATTACGTATGGATAACCATGGGCCCTAAGCCTTTGAAACTGGCCGATATTAACGACGGACCATTTTTAGTTTTGGATATACTGGAAAAGGGAAACGTCAAGATTAAACTCAACGATAAGAAAACGTCGATTGTGCATGCAAATAGGTTACGCATATCGCACGTCGAGTCAAATCAAATCATTGACGCATGAAACTGGCTGCATATATTTCTGCTTTCTCTGTTGTGCACTATCTAACCAGCTTATATGTGCCTAAAAATTTGTACGCTTTTTTTTATTATTTATATCAAACCTAATATAATATTTGATGTTGCAGATGAAAAATATTCCACACCTAACAATTTTACTCCTCATCTCTATCGTAACTAGAGAGGGGCAGGCAATCATCGGGTACGATTGTTCTCAGCAAGTAACGAACCTCACAACATTTTCTCTCATGCAGGTGGGGGAATGCGATATCAAAGAGCCCGAAGTTCAGGCATCACCCGTATTCGTTAGATTAATTCAGCTCAATGAGTACGATGCAACTCGCGTGAGATTCTGTAAAGTCCAAGTTAAGCGCACCATTAAAAAATGCGGTATGTTCTCACACACTGCGGATGTGGGTTTGAGCGAAGTAGAATTTATCCAAGAAATATCACATGAAGAATGTAGAATGATGCACGAAACTTTAACTTACAGAATCAGAGATACGCTAATAACTGGGTTAAAAGTAAATGGGACGCGTGCGCAACCGGTCATATACGCGGGCAGAGCGAACCAAGAGGGCGCATGCAAATCAGGCGCATCGTACGCTGATCCGTACGGAACTTTCGAAGATGTGCTAGTACAAGGATATGTTATTATTACGTTAATTGAAGGATATGCAACTGTGAAAATCGATACGAATGAAGTAATCTTGCCCTCGGGTACGCGATGTTTTCTTAATAAAGATAATTGTATTGATATCGAAGCGGGATATGCGTTTTGGGAACCGTTACCAAATAAATTTTGCGAAGATAGATTGTACTCCGAGCTGTTCCACGGAAATGTTAGTAAAATTGTCGAGGAAGGAGAAGGAAAGAAACCATTGTATATGCTAGAGTCAGGCGATGTAACCTTCGCTTTCACGGCCGTGGGAACCATGTCCGTATGCTCATATACTCTAATTCGCACCGAACATCCTAAATTGTTTTTTATTGAAGGTCCGGAAGGATTTTATTTTGAAGCCCGTGCAACACCAGACGTGCAAAATCTGGACATTTTTGCCTATGTAAATTCTAAATTTATTTATGTAGAGAAACATGTCAAGAGCCAGGTAAAAAGGCTGTATCATGACGTTATTTTACAAAAATGCGAATTAGAGAGAAGAGTCATTGCTAACGCATTAAGTATCGCCGTTACAGCACCGGATATGTTCGCGTATCAAATCACTAAGAAACATGGATATATGGCCGTGGTAGCAGGGGAAGTAGTGCACGTAATGAAATGTGTACAAGTGGATGTAACGAGGCGAGAGGTAGAGACCTGTTATCAGGAGCTACCCGTCATGAAAGATGGGCAAAATTACTTCTTATCACCGCGCACGCACATTCTGAAAAAATTCGGTACAGAGACAGCCTGTAACCCGTTGATTGCGCCAATGTTTCAATTAGGAGAAAATTGGTTTACTATTTTACCACACGTGGTAACCAAGGGAAATAACCCGTCAGTCTTGCGCCCGGAGACAAAAAGCACGTGGAATTATACCGACCCCGTCGAATTAGCGAGAAGCGGAATTTATACGTCGGACGAGGTCGATTCGATGAGACAATTTCTAATGTTCCCGGTAGAGAGACCGTCGATGTTGAATACCCTCGCAATGGGCATGTCCGGCAGGAATTTTTCGGGACACGGACTTACATTAACTAGATTGTTCGACGAAGAGGAATTAACTAAATTAGCGGAAAATACTTGGAAAAAGATGTGGGGAAAGTTTTTAACATTTGGATCTGCGAGTGCAGGAATACTGGGAATATTCATAATAATTAGGTTAATTAAAATATTCGTTGACTCTTTGATTCATGGATTCGCGTTGTACTCCCTTTACGGATGGTCGATTCACATTATAGGGTGTTTGTGGTCTTCGATAACACAATTGCTACTACATTTGGGAAAGGACAAGGAGCCGCACCTGCAGGTACAACGGAGGAAGAGAAAAGAGTGCAAGGCCGCTCCGCCATACACACCAGGCCCGTTCCTGCCGACCTACGCCGCGCCCGCAAACCACCCGCTGACCGGCTACGCGGCATTTGCTGAGGCCAGTACAAGCGCCGAAAGAAACGAGACACCGCGTGAGCACAATAGGCCGGGATTGTACCCGGACATTGAACTGCAAGCATATACACGAAGGTTTGAAACCCTGATCCGTGGGGACGAGCAAGGTAATCCCAAACACGCCGAGATCGAGTTAAAATCACTGCCACCCAGACATCGGGACGAGGAATCAGAACAAAAGAATTAAGCCAAGAACCATCATCTTTTAAACAAAATGGGACATCAAGCCAGAGTAGAAAAACTCAGGCTAATGGAAGAAATTCTCAAACTAACAAACAGGATCCAAACAATAGCCCAACAGCGTAGGGAAACAGCAACTGAATTCGGGGAACGAACCCAAACCTTACTCAATGTTTACAATGAGTTATGTAAAAGCGCCCAAACTGAGTTTCGAAATATTTACGCGACTAGCTATAGGAGAGAAAGGGAAGTAATCGAGATTTTTCTGTACGGGTTGAAAAGCGATGTGAAACGATATATGTGCAAGCCCGAAGTATATAATAATCTAAAAGAAGCAAGAGAGCATGCACGGAGCATTGAAAAGAACCTTAAAGATTTAGCAAAAATGAAGCGACGAAGCATCATAAATATTTAATTCGTCGGGGTATGCTTTGTTCATAGGATCATAGTGGATGGACCCCCCATTGTGCTTTCTGCAGAGTACCTGTTATACGGCAGTACCAAACGTCGAGCACCGTTGGACCGAGGGAGGAAAAACTGTTTTTTGCAAGCAGTGTTACGGCACGTTCGTCAGCGACCCACATAAACTCTACGGCAAGGAGAGAGTTTGTCACGCATTAGTGAGGGAATATTTTCCTACTAACTGCAGCATTTGTAGGAGAACGTTGTTTACGGTCGACTCTCCAGTAAACTGTCGGCATTGTCATTGAGCCTATCAATTACAAGGAAGGTTGTTAGACGCCGGAGCAAATCACGTATTTTTTACATAAACAATTAGGATGTATCAACCCCTTAAGGTTTACGAACGATTTTATTTTTACGTACAATCGCGGAAAATATGTAAGCAATGTTATGTTAACTATTTAGAACCGAGAGAAAGGGCCTTGCTTGCCCTGGCAATTGACAGGAGAACGGTAGATACCGTATCCCGTAGTACACGGGTATCAGACGTATGTAGGAAAATAGATCACTTACACGACGTGAACAAAAGACGAATAAGGAGTGAGCGGTTGCGAGGACGAAATGGGGAAAAAATTGAAGAACCATGGGACATGCTTGCTGCGCCCGTGCGCAGACCTAGGAAACACCGCTGGATAAAGAAGGGCACGAGCGCGATAACCGAGATAGACGAAGTACGCAAGGAGCTGAGTTTAGAACCCGCAACCGATAAAAAACGCGAGGAATTGAGCTTGAAAGTCGCGGGCGATCAAGCATATAAACAGCCAGAAATTAAATTGTGGAGTGATCAAGTAGGCGTGGGGCCAACCGGAACTGATCACACAAATACGGAGACTCTCGCGCAAGCACTGCCCAAATCGCCGCTCGAAGCTCTCGGAGAAGTAGTGGAGCAAGCTTTAAAAGATCTCGAAAAAGCATGTCGACCTGCCGACGAGGACAAATCATTTGAGTGGATCGAGGAAATGATATCCGAGGAGCAGTGTACAGGCGGCGGACCCCAGTAATAATAATATCTCTCTAATTAGAACAACCGCGACTTATTTTTCCCAGGAAATGGAGCACGCCACGCTTGTCCTTATAGTACTCTCTATTGTCCGAGCATGCAGTGGAAACATCACGGTGACCTCTCTGGAAAATAACAATCCGGGAATTTTATTCAACAGAATTGAAGATTTAGCTATTGCTTCTAAAAGAATTGAATTTGTCACATCAATTAACGCATCAATAGTGTTCGGTTCTAACGAGTATTACTCACAGTTAATTAAAAATATTACCAGCTCGGAGGCTTATGCTAGAGAGAACAGTGTGGACTCACGAAGTCACGTTATTTCTATACATACAGCCCTGAACGCTTTAGCGGCAGTGAAAAGGCGCTTCGAGCCTTTAGCACACACCTGCTCGGCGGGAGCCGAGTTTCTCGCAGTGGAGGGGAGGCTCCGTGAGAAGCTCGAGGAAATGAGAGCGGAAAACATCAGCATGGAGGCAGCATCCGACATAGTATATTTCGAAAATGCAATTTTTCTAGAAACCATTGGTTTACATAATCTGATGAAAAACTTGTCTTTCCAACCGAACGAGACCGATTTTGTCAATGGAACAAAGAAAATGATGCGAATAGTGCAGGATAACGTGGCACTGGCTCAGCAGATGACACAAATATTGGCCAATAAAGACATGTCTGTAATAATGCCGGACATCATTGAAGCACTGACCCTATCCACCAAAAACTTGGGAAAAACCCTGCCCTTGTCAGCAAAGGAAATCAACCCGGAAAGCGTACAAACAATAACCGAGTCACAGATTTTTCATAACAAAAATAACATATATATTGTCATTAAAGTGCAGTTCATTGATAGCAATACATTCCGCACATACCAAATGAAGCCGATTCCGGCCTTCCAAAAGGCAGGACAATACAAGGACGATGCAGTATATGTTAAGCCTCGAAATGAATTGATAGCCATCGATCCATTTTCAAACGACCATTTTTTCCTCACCGAAAAGGAATTTCAAGAATGCAGCAAACTGCGGTCAAGCCGAATATGCCGCAGAGCCAAGCCGATCATCACCGCCACTGACTGTGAAAGCGGGCTGGTACACAAAGGCACGAATTGGCTACTCAACGCCTGCACTTTAGCCGTAACAAAAGAGGTCGATTTCCGCGCCTTTGAAACATCCGACCCTTCAATCTGGGTATTCTCCACAAAAAGAAGCATCAACGGAACGGAGGTATGCGAGAATCGTAAGAGGAAACTTACACTGTCCAACTCCGGTATTATCAACATACCCCGGGAATGTCGACTAATAATAGATAAACAAATACTAGGAGGCAAAGGTACACCGTTGTTTCAAGACGAAAACTATTATATACCAGCAATTAGTTTAGAACTGGACGGCGTTCTTTTGGAACAAATAAACAACAACCCCACTACGCACATTGTCCATACGGGCATTGAATTTGTCGAAGTACTGACAATCATATCCATTATGGTAATCGTTAATATGGTAATATGCGTCCTTGTAATCATTATTTGCGTGCTGGCTAAAACTAAGAGCGTTTCGCCGCGAACCAAAACAACGAGCGAGGACACATACGTGCCCATGGCACCTGTAGATCCTAATCTTACCTTTAATTTCCGCGGGCCAGCGACTCCGAGAAATAGAATTTATGATGTGCCGAACATACCCCCTGTCAGAGTCTCTGTAGCGGAAGTAGAACCCGAAACTACAGCAGTAGTTTAGAAATAATAATAATTGCCCGGCATTTATATAATATGTGTGAGCGACAAAATTCGTTCGAGCAACCGTTTTTTTTTAAAGACAGTTTCGAGCTTAATAATAAAAAAAAAACAGGAGATTTATTCCCGAAGTACGAACGAAATTTGTCGAAAATACAATGCCTTACTATAAGATAATGGTAAAATTAAGTGACGATAGGTTATATAAGGATACATAGGTATACATGATGAGGATAAGAAAAAACGAAGTTCAATTGTTTCCTACCAACATTTTCTTTTGAGGTATGATACCCAGACACTGCTAAATGAAAATCGTTTTTCCTTTACTCTGCTTCGATAATATTATATCCTTTTCAACCAACAAATATGTCAAAGTTATTATAAAAATAAGCATTATTATGATGAAAAATTATTATAAGAATAAGTTACCATAATCATTGTATCCTTTTTCAACTAACAAATATGTCAAGTTATTATAAAAATAAGTTATCATAATCATTATATCCTTTTTCAACTAACAAATATGTCAAGTTATTATAAAAATAAGTTATCATGATCATTGTATCCTTTTCAACTAACTAATATATCAACGTTATTATACAAATAAGAATTGCTATGGCGAACAGTTATTAGTAAAATAAGTTGTCATAATTATTATACAATAAGGTTATCCAACAAGAATTAAAACCCGGCTTAAAGCGAAAAAAAGTGTATAAGATCGGGCGGACAGATGCCGCGGGTATATAAAATTTCAAGGATAAACAAACGGTCGGAAAACGTTAATATAATAATCGTACGAAAATCACGCAACAGATGCGCAGCGAGAGCATACGGGAATTTTCCTCCACGGAGGCGTATACGAAAATGAGCGGGGGAAAAGCGATGCACCAATCCCAACTTGTCCTCGTTTTGGGGTTGCTTTTACCCAAGGAAAATTCCCTTTCCGCCCTACAGGAATGGGCCCGCCCACCACACGGAGCTGGCATAAATAAGGGCAGCACAGGGAGCCGGCACACACTTGCCATGGAGAAGTTTGGAGCCAAACTTACCTCTTCCCAGTACGTGCTGGTCCTGCGCCGTATCCGGGAGGGACTCGCTCTGGGAAGGGACCCGGAGCAAGATCTATGGACACGGTTCGTCGAGCAGGGGCTCGAACTTCTGAAGGGTCCACATCCCTGTGAGGACCTGATACAGCTAATAGATCGAATCGACGAGCTGGACTGGGGAGTGGGGGAGCTGTTGCGATGGCTCGCCCCGGTCGTAATGCCAGAGAGCCCAGCAGAAAGCTGGTACAGCGACAGCGACGACGATATGCAGCCCTCGACCACAATGAGTTTGCACGAGCACCAGTGGCTCCAGGCGCAGATGCTTGAGCCTTCTTATAGCCCGGTGGTGCCGGATCATACTCCGTCCTCACCCCCCCAGGAGGTGGAGGTAGAAATTATCGGGGAGGTTTTCGGACCTCCTGCAAGCCCCGATCCAGACATTGAGTTTCTGGCGGAGATCCCTAGAAGGATCTCCTGAATAAATGAATGCTTAACCTTAAGTTTAGATGTAAGCGCTCTCATAGTAATAAGTATAAATGTATCTAGTAATAACAAATGGATAAAAAAAAAAAAACAAACAAACAAAAAAACAACAACAAAAAAAAAACAAACAAACAAAAATAAATTAGGCGTATAACACGGCAAGTGCCTCTGCGGAAAGCCACCGGGACGTCGACTTTCTCCTACGGGGGGCATGTCGCGTGCCGCTCGGGGCTTTTCCAGGCGCCACGTTACGAGGACGTGCCGGCCAATGTCGCCTTATTGTCAAATAGCGCGACCCAGGCTAGAGCACCTCGCCCAAATAAGGGCAATGTAGGCGCAGCAGAAAGACCGAATCAGCCCCGCCCTGCAAAGCGCAATGTCTATGGCTGCGCGATCGCGTTATACAATGGGGCCGTAAGGCGCTCGGGCACAGCCCATTGCTGGACCCGTGAAAACGGCCTACGCAAGCGCACACAGCAGGGGGCCAGGGAACTGCAGAGGTTACGCCTGCGAGTGTAACCAGAGGGACGAAAGCCGTACCGCGCGTCCGCGAAATGCAGGCACCCGAACGGCCGTCAACTAGGCAAAGAGTAGCACGCATGGTTTATGCATCCTCTCCTTGCAAGCAGGCAATCGTAAAAAGCAGCCAGGTGGAAAAGTCAGCGCATCACGTCATAGCCTGGCATGCGCGCCGCCAAAGTTATGCGTCCGGTACACCACCCGGGGACACTCTACGAAGAAAATCCGCGTATAAGGGCAGCGATAAAACATGCGTCGCGCACCTCGGGCAAAGAGAGCAGCTGCCCGATCCTTGGAAAACGAATAAAAAAAGGAGGGGAGCCGCTAACGAAGGTCCAAAAAATCACGAACGCCGCTGCCCGAGTTCACAGAAACCATAGAGATCGAGCCAATGGATTGGAATAAGCCGAAATTATTGCAGCTGATTTCCGGCTCACAGCCACCCTCCGCTAACCCTCAATCGAGACGCAGGCGGACTCGCTCTATAAAAACCGGGGGGTGCAGCAGGAGGATGATCATTCGCCCCCGAACCTTTGCCGGTCGCACCTCTGAATTTGATTTCGCGTTGCTCTGTCCGTCGGTATTTTCTAAGTCGAACCTTGTAACGAATCTGCATTAGAAGTATAAGTTTGATAAATAAAGAGTTTCATAGTTAAAAATAATCCGTCAGCTTGTTCTTGAGTCTACCTTCTTATACAGTACGAAAGGATTATTATCATTCATTTAAATCGAGCCATTTCGATCTCGCAAGTTGCTAAAGAAAACGCAAACGCGCAGTAACGTAGAGTCGCGAAAGAACACTTAAATTCGCCGCGCTCCGCAAGAAGAGCCTGACCGCCTGCTGTGACGAGGGACACCGACCGTAAGCCGACAGCACCAGCCCGGCCCAAGCAGCCACCAGCTACCAGCCTCGTCTGCAAAGTGAGTACCCCTCCCATTGTCCCGACCGCTATTATAAGTTTTTGCTAGTCCCTTTGCACTGCTCCGCTCTCTTGCACTTGTTTTCCGCCGAAAAGTCATCGCCCCATCCTGGCTCACGCCAAATCGGGAAACGCGCTAGGTAGTTGAACCCGGTAGAGTTCTTTTCAAACTAACCGCTACTCCGCAATTCGGACGTAACAATGTAATATCTGATCTGCGGTGGTTGGTGTGGTGTTATCTGAAAAATGAAAAAAAATTTTTATAAATATTTTTCTATATATTCATTACTGTGTGTGTGTGTGTGTGTGTGTGTGTGTGTGTGTGTGAGTGTGTGTGTGTGTGTGCGTGTGTTTGTGTGTGTGTGTGTGTGTGTGTGTGTGTGTGTGTGTGTGTGTGTGTGTGTGTTAGATAATTACCTTGGTTATTATCTTTCCTCCATTCGTCAACTCTTTGTTGCGTATGGTGATTTCTGACTTGTACTGTGACATCTTCTGTAAACAAAAAAGAAATTCATTTGATTACAACTATAATACATTATTAGATTAAATATGATATATTGAAGAATAATTCTTACCGTTTTCTGAGGAACAAGAACAGCAACTCAAACAATGTCTGAATTGATCTTGATCTTGAGCTAATGGCACCCAATAGTTTGGTGCGGTCTTATTCCCCTCTGTCAAGCTGCGAAATTCTTTTTGTGTAGCTGGATCACCTCGTTTGGATCTCTCTCTCAATTCTTTCATTTGTTCAGCGGTTAGAATAGGAACTGCTGAAATAAGAAAGAATGAAAAAATTAATAAAGAATTCAATTTGTGTTAGAAAAAATTTACCTTCTTCTTCTGGATCACTCGTCAAATCGATTGTTGACACTGTGCTCCTGACTGATGATGAGGATGATGGGTATAGTCGCTACCCACGACTACCGGTTTAGGTAGGATGAGTAGGAATGTATCCTCTTTTTCAGGATCTCGTTTGAGGATAAGTTGCTCAGCGACAGTTAGAATCAGCAGTTTTGCAGATACTACCTTAACCTGCAATGAAAAAACAGAATAATTGATTATAATATGATGTAGGATTTCTAAGTTAAATTTCAAGTATTAATTTTTATTGTTAAATGCGACAATCATTGACTTGATATACAATATGTCAGATGGTTACATTGAACTATTGTTGTTTAAGTTCCAACTGACATATTATATAACAAATCAATGATTGTCGCATCTCACTAGTTACATACAAAAGATTTTATGTGACACACACTACAATCCACTATTATATTATAACACAAAGTATCTCAGCTGACTACATCTTCCGTTAGCTTGATGACATGATAGGTGGATCTACTACGATTATATTGTACTTGGTACAATTAACATAGATTGATTATCATGTCAGATCATGCTGACAAAAGACGCAGGTGACTGAGACACTTTGCACATCACACACACACACACACACACACACACACACACACACACACACACACACACAGACACATTACACACACTACACAATACACTGTCACTTCCAAATAATCATACAAAGTGTCTAAGTCAAATACGTCTTTCGTTAACTTGATTTGATATGCTGGTTGGATCTATTTATTGTTCTTGACAATTATCATAGATTCAACTATCATGTCAGATCAAGCTAACAAAAGTCGCACTTGACTGAGACACTTCACTTTATATCACACACTACACTTCCAAATTATAACACAAAGTGTCTGAGTCAAATACGTCTTTCGTTAACTTGATTTGATATGCTGGTTGGATCTACTTATTGTTCTTGACAATTATCGTAGATTCAACTATTATGTCAGATCAAGCTAACAAAAGTCGCACTTGACTGAGACACTTCACTTTATATCACACACTACACTGTCACTTTCAGATTATAAAAGCCTGTCGCAGCAAGAATCTCGCAAGATTTATATGGAACTTGCGAGAAGAAAATCCAGGTTTCGCTAAACTGTCGAGCTCGACGTCTACCTTATCATGGGCGACGCGCGCGTACACACACACACACGCGCGCGCGCAAACGAGACCCTCGTTAAATTTTATACTTACCAGCACGTTGAAGGTGACCATCCTCAGGTGCTCGTCGTTTCGGGTAGTCGTTCACAGCACTTGCAAATCAGCTGAAATCAGCGAGCGCGTGGACGTGCAGCCGGCCGCCATTCTTGAGCTGCTACACTGTTGCTCGCTCACGTTCACACTGTTGCTCCATTCTCGGCCGCCATTCTTGAGCTGCTACACTGTTGCTCGCTCACGTTCGCGTTCGAGGGTTGGCAGCGCGCGCGATATTCGAATATCAGCTCACCACGTGCAATCTCGAATATTGCATTAAAAATTGAAAAATGCACTATTCGAGCTCGTGCGAGTGTGGATATGCGGCAGATGTCTGATACGACATTATAGTCGTTCGATAGATGTCACCAGCACAACGGTAGGCGTATCCGAGCAAGTGTGCTTGGACTCGTATAGCTTATAGAACATGTCTGTGTTAGAACCCAAGCGGATCCTGGCACAGCTGTGCAGAATTCGCTTTGCTAAACTACTACTAATGTCAATACACTCCAGATAAATTCATCCATGTTCCGATTGAATGTACTGAATTCAAAAATCTATGTCAAGTATAGAATATAGTTAATAACTAATAACTATAATTACATAGATTCAAATATATCTGACAATGTTGAGACAGAAAGTACTAGAGTACTAAAAATCACAATTCTATGTCAAGTAGTTGAACTTGTACCATTTTGTAAGAATTCAGTATTAAATTCATAATGATTTGCAATCGTCTAGAATAATCCATAATCAAAATTTTCTTCCTCATAATATAACTAACATTATCTCACTAGAACCCCCAAATCCCAATGATAACTACATGAATGAAACTTTCACATTACAATTTTTATCGTTTGAATGTTACAATTCTACATCATGATATTATTTCCATTCTTGAATTTAAATGTATTTATTTTGTTTTACTTCTTTTTTCCATTATTTTCAGTCAATGCAATTAACGAATACATACTTGCCACGGGCCCGTTGTTTCAGTTTCCGATGTAATTTTTCTACGATGCGATTATTACATACGAATTAATTTCATGCAAAAGAAAACTAGCCACTATGCTTGTAGTATAGAAAATGCTGATTTAAAACGAGAGGATTTTCATGTAAATTTCGCACAACATTTGATGTTCAATGTTTCTTGAATCTACATTTCTGCAAGTCACGAAAAAATGAAGGAATTTCCATTCTTCAAGCATGTCTTAGGTATGTCGTATTTTTTTCAGTAATTTGCGAAATAATGTATTCAAGCTATGAACTCCCTTATGTCTGATTTGCAGAAACATTCATCGAAAGATCGCTATTAGGATAAAGGCTCAACTTTTGTTAGTATGTAATGTGAAAATGAAATATCAATACACTGCCCATCGAGAAACTGTGAAAAAACGGGCCCGTGGCAAGTATGTATTCGTTAATTGCATTGAGTGAAAATAATGGAAAAAAGAAGTGAAACAAGATAAATACATTTCAATTGAAGGATGGAAATAATACCACGATGTAGAATTGTAACATTCAAACGTTATTTTATGGCCCAGCCTTGCCCAACCCAAAATTTTAATTTTTTTCAACAATTTCCCCCGACCACAATGAAGATCCAGCTTTTGTCATGCCCTCCGCCCCACACGAGTCCAACAACGACGCGAGCAGCTCAGCTGTTCAACAGTGTAGAGACGATGAGTGAACGAATGAGTATAATGAGTGAGAGAGATACGGCGCACGGTAATCGAGACGCGCTGCGTTATCATCTGCTGGCGATGATTGCATCACCCTCCTTCGTGTATCTCGTGAATGAAGCATGGCCAGGGCATGTCATATTATATAATGAGTTTTCAGTTTATATTTTATTATAGTTTTACAATGAGTGGGCTAGCCAGCTGATAAGAAATATAACAATAAATTAGCCTTCTGGTACAGGTAGCTGCATGAACATTTTGTACGGGTCTTTATCGTATCTTTTAAGCAATCAAGTCGATTCAATACATATGCGGATAACGCATTTTCAAAATTCCGAACTTAACGTATAATTATGACCAATGCAGTATGTTCGCGTAGCTTATTCCTTTCCATATCTATCTTCTTTTAGTATATAAAATTCAGAAATAACAAATCCATCCTTACTACACGTTGCATATTATTGTATTACCGTTAAGACCGGCCTATAATCAGGCATCATACACCATCGATCGAGAGCTCATGACTCGAGATCATTATAATCGATGATTCATACATGAACATTACAATAATAAAGCAGAACAACTCTTCGTCATGCAAATTTATCAGGCATAATCATATACGCATATTTGTTAATCATTATTAGAATTAAGTGAATTATTTAATGCTGAGTTATACATGAGTATATATCTATATATGCGCGAGGATTTTTATTGCGCAGTAGAATTAAGAAATGTAGTCCCTGACGCCACGGTGTTACTCCGCGCCTCATCCAAAGCCATGACCATATAAGGAGCTATTCGACCACTCGGATAGTGTCGCGGGACCTTCGAGGAGCGTTCCGCGACCCTATCTCTGTGACGTCACAGAGAGGATAAGAGAACGAGCTGAGTCCGGCCGCGGCAGAATTCCACCCGCCATCGATTGCGACACACGTTTGCAGCGCACGTCCTACGTACAAGTATCCACCGCGGAATTCTCGGGCGTAACGCGCGTTAACAGTTGATAAGTGTAACAAATAGTGAAGCTGAGAATAAATTTGAAGCTATAAATTAAAAGTGAAGAAAGTGTGTAGTTCATTCACCCGCACCTCCTATTGCCCGAACGACCACGCAAGGCGTGGCCACCCCGAAAGAACTGCAGAGCCGAAGGAGTCGCGCCTGCAGCCAACAAGTAACTGGTGGGCCGTAACTGGACACCAACGATTTTGGAGTAAGCCGAGGAGACGCAGCGGCCGCCCCTCCCCTCCCACCATCGACGGAGCGCCTCGCGATACCGTGGCGCTTGGTCTCTCTCTTTGACCCATCGCCCTCCTAAGTTTCCTTTCTGAGGTTTTTGAGAAAATAGTTCATGACCAAGTCATGAATTACCTTACAATCAACAACATCCTTGACCCTAGACAGGCAGGTTTCCGTCCAAACCACTCTACGCAGACGGCACTACTGAGACTTACGGAAGACATAAGAAAAGGCATGGACAAAAAGAAACTGACGCTACTTCTACTTTTTGATTTCAGCAAAGCCTTCGACAAAATCTCTCATTCCAGAATGTTGAAGCGTCTGAGGGATATCGGCTTTGCGGGGACTGCTCTCTCGTGGTTCCACTCATATCTCACGGATAGACAGCAAATAGTTATAACAAAGAGTTTTGGCAAATCTTCGTGGCTTGCCACGAGCCTAGGGGTGCCACAGGGGTCGGTCCTCGGGCCGCTTCTCTTCTTCTGCATATACATTAATGACCTACGTGACGTATTTGACATTGAGGGCGTTGAGCGTATGCTTTATGCTGACGACTTACAAATTTATACTCAGGTTCCTCTGAATAGACTGGCTGAGGGTATAGCATTGCTTGAGAAGGCGGCTGCGGCCGTGTCGGGTTGGGCTGACGCGGCTTCGCTGGTATTTAATGCCGAAAAAACTCAAGCCATAGCTTTCGGGTCCTTATATTATATTAATCTTCTGCACAAAGAAGCACTTCATGTATCCGGCATTGGGATCGGCGAGGCTCGCGTGCCATTCTCTGGTACGGTTAAGGATCTCGGCGTGGTGCTTGACGAAACTCTATCCTGCCGTCAAAACACCGATGCAGTTACAAAGAAGTTCAATAGAACCATGTATAGTTTGCGATTCTTTCGTAGATACACGTCTGAGATCCTTCGTAGACGCTTATCAAGGCTCTGCTGTTCCCTCATCTTAATTATTGTTCTGCGGTATACCTCGACGCATCTCAAGAACAAAAACAAAGAATACAGGTACTACAAAATTCATATGTGAGATATGTTTTTGGTGTGAGGAGGGACGAACACATCACTCCTTACAGGGCCAAGCTTGGCTGGATGCGCACGGATATTAGGAGGCAATGTTTTATGGCTATACTTTATTACAAGATCCTGCGCATTCGTCAGCCGGAGTACCTTCTGAGCCTCTTCACTAGGTATGTGTCCACAAGGCTCTCAAGGGGAGATGCACTGGAACTCTCGGTCCCCAAAATGAGGAATGATTTCGGAATAATTTCCTTCCAGGTGCAAGCGGCACACCTCTGGAACTCCCTTTGCTCCTCTGATAGAAACCTGCCGTCCTTATTAAGTTTCAAATGTTCCATAAGAAACTATTTTTTAGAATTAGTATTGAATGAATGTCTTTGACACTTTTTATAAAGATTGACGCTATGACTAGATTGTTCAAATTGTGATGACTAGCTGTATAAATGTATACCAATACTGACGCGTTATCTGTGATAATTAGTTTAAGAAATCTATTGACAAGGATGATATGTGAAATATATTTCAACTAAATGACTGATATTTTTAAAAAGATGACTGATATTATGTAAATACCATTTTTGTATAATTTATAGAATAAAACATATCTATCTATCTATCTATATCTATCTCTCCGACGCGCTACAGCGTGAGCACGCGCACACCAACGGTCCACGCGCCTTGCTTGGCGACGCATGCTGCCAGGGCTGCACAAACCGCGCGCACATTATAGTAAGTCCCGCCCCACGCGGGAGGGGGTCAGGCATTAACAATTAAATATTGTAATGTGAAAGTTTCATTCATGTAGTTTTTATTGGGATTTGGGATTCTAGTGAAATAATGTTAGTTATATGAGAAAGAAAATTTTAATGATGGAGTATTCTAGTCGATTGCAAATCATTATGAATTTAATACTGAATCCTTACAAAATGGTACTAGTTCAACTACTTGACATAGAATTGTGATTTTTAGTACTTTCTATCTCAACATTGGCAGATGTATTTGAATATATGTAACTACGTGACATAGATTTTTGAATTCAGTACATTCAATCGGAACGTGGATGAATTTATCTGGAGTGCATTGACATTTGATAACAGATCGTGCGACAATTGCTTTAAGATGTACTTTGAAGAAATATTAGTTCTGTATAGGCTATTCACACTAGTTGGATACTTGTAAGTTGATACTAGATTTCGCTACTTTCTCATGTCATCATTGGAAAAATAAACTCGAATATATAACGATAGTTATATATTCGATCTGTATTTCCAAAATATATATTAGATTGAATCGTATTATTATTTTACATGCATTTGGATGGACTGAGACTGAACAGACGTTTTCAAATTTCTTTTTACAGAAACAAATTTAGTCACATGAGAATTTATTCAACAACAAACTATAGGATACGGAACATACTTGTCGTCCACGTATACCTTTTTCAAAGGTCAATTTTTCATTATGAAAAACAAAAATTGCTCGAGTACTTTTTTATTTGATTTCCACCATTTATAATTTTTCTACTAAATTTCTACAAAATTATATGACTTAAGTACTTGACATGGATTTGTGATTTCAGTACTTCCTTATCTGAACATTAGCGAATTAATCTGCATTGTCATTTTCAATGGCGGCAAGGATTACGTGTACATTGAAAAAATATTCATTTTATAGTCAGATGGATCTTCATACTAGTGGGTACTTGGCATATGATGCTAGATTTCAGTGCTTTCTCGTATCACCAATGACAAAATAAACTGAAATGTATCATTGGATTTCATATTATTGTATTTTATATTCAGTTTATTAGTTCGAAATCCGTAACAGAAAAACATGAGGTTGAAAGAAGGCTTCAAATTCTGTGAATACTATCTTACATGCATTTGATTGGACTGAATTTGAAGAGACATTTTCAAATTTCCTCCTACTTGAAGAAATTGAGTAGAATAAAAGTTTATTCAACAACGAACCAAAGGATACGGAACATACTTGTCGTCCACGTATACCTTTTTCAAAGGTCCATTTTTTACTATGAAAAAGAAAAATTGCTCAAGGTGTATTTTATTTGATTCCAACCATTTATAATTTTTCTACTAAACTTCTACAAAATTATATGAGGCAGTGTTTAAAAACCCTTCCGATTCGAAGCACATTTTGATCACGTAGATAAAATCCAATAATGCTCCAAAAAATGCTGTCTCGGGAATTTTCAAATTTTGGTATGATTTTTCAGAAAATATTTGTTCTGAAATTCATGCCAGTTCTCTATTGTGATCATGGAGTACAATTTAAATCAGAAAAATGGTATATGAAACTGGAAGATCATGATATTAAATTATCTTTCTCGTCAAGACGTCACCAGAGTTACGTAGTGGAGAGAATGCATGAAGAACTCGAAAGATTTTTCCGTGCTTATGTGCATGAAAAACACACTAATTGGGTTTGATATGTGAAAACCATTCAAAATATCATGAAAGAGACTCACTACAAGACTACAGAATGTACTCCAATCAAATTACACTCCAATGAGAAGCCAAAAATGATTCAGAAAAACTGGATTAAATTCCCAGATGCGTGCTTCAAAAAGTGTGCAGAAAAAGAAAACGATACAGATAAGCACTTCGAATTCGGAATCGGTGATTATGTATTAGTTCTCTCGAATTATCAATTTGTCGCTTTGGAAAAGAAAACTTCTATATTTTTCGATATATACACGAAGGAAAAAATGATGCCTTAAAAGCATCAGAGGCGATGTATATATTGCCGCCGACTCTCGGGATGGAATAGTCCCCCCCACGCGATAGCTTTACTGCAGCTCCGCCATGCGTATATTCCATGGGATAGGACGATACGAAAATTCCAGCCGGCGGATGGTGTTTTGGTAGCCGCTGGTTATGGAAACGCCAGTTGTAGACAGCACATGCGCATCTGCAGATATTAGTCCGGTGCTCATCTGTTCAAAAACTTGCTATCTCGGACTTTTCATACACTGTCGCTATAAATTATTGGGTTCCCTCCAGAAAATGACTCTAAATCGAATGAGACATGTGCGTCAAACTGAAAAGTATGGCTTCATGTTTTTATTTTTGGAAATGTTAAAAAATTTTCATTTTTTTTTAATTTTGAGTTAACATGAAAACTATCAAACCTAGAGTAAAATGGAAGGGGAAAAAAAGTTTCGTTATAAAATTTTGCATAAGGATTGAGTATTCCGGAACATTAATCTCGAAAATGGTTGTTGCAAAATAGCTACAAAGGGAAAAATGACCCCAAAAAACAAGCCATTTTTGTGATTTTTTTTCAAGTTTTCAAATCATACCTACGATAATAAGATTATTAATAAGAGTACCTTATACTGCGACGACCCGATGTGATAAATTGATGTTGGAGCATAAATGCGTCAGGTGATAGCGTGGGTCGCGGATCATTCACACTAGAAAACATAGAAAAGAAAGAAACAGAGAGCCTGGGAAAAGGGAGTGACGGTGCGTTCGAATGGCATCAATACAAATCGAAGGGAAAAGAAAATCGATGAATGAAGAACTGCGTGGATTAGCAATAGGTGACCGGGACGATTCTAGCCACCGCCGGCTACGCGATTGTTGGCAAATCCTTGGGGGTATTCGGGATTCGCTCAGATCAGCGCATTAGCCACTTACGCCACTTTCGCATGTGCAAGCGCGGTTCATCATAGCGAAACATAGGGGAGATTCTAAAGCCATTGGATGCATACGCGGGCACACCGGGAAAACAAAGGAGTAAAAGAAATTAAACTGATTGATTTTATAACGAAAAAACAAAAGAAAATCATGGGAGGATAACGGTTTAAAAATAAACAACCGATGTGGTGTGCCAACACGGAAACAAAAAAAACTCTAATTTTCCGATGGCTTTAAAAAAAACGAAAATAAAGCGCCTCGACTTTCACGCGTTATCTATCGCGTCCATAGCGAAAAAATAAAAGGAAACGCAAAAAAAAGGAAAATAATCAAAATAATAAACTGAGCTGGGCTACTCGGGCGAATCTTCAATTTCCTCCAAAGCCTCCTCTAGTGTATAGTACACGCGGTTGATGGGTATGGGCTTATCATCACCCTGATCGCTTAAGTAGCAAAGATCAAAACTAGAAAAGAAAATAAGAAAATAAGCTATAAACGTGACGCGTCCGGGGACGGTGTTAATCCACACATAGATAAACCTATCGTGGTTAGTGGAGCGAATGAGCAAGTGCGTTAATTTCAGATTATATTGGAGGGAGGGGCCCGGTGTAGAGATACCATCACCATTCTGACTCATTCATCCATCAATCAGGCATTCGCTCAGGTCGGCCGTCTTCTCAGGGATGGTAGCTTCCGAGTGAGGGATTTATGGGACCGAGCAGCGACGCGATTTAATCGAACGGCTGAATGACGGATAAAAAAAAAACGGCGGACTCGTGGCGTCAAGAGTCTCTCACGGATCACCTAAAAAAGCGAAAAAGGGGTTCAACTGATCACGTGAGTGGCGGACACGAATCGCTGCGTCAATTAATCAAGAAGAACAATAAAATCAAATTTGACCATGCGTCAGGAGGGACGCGTATAATCAAGGGTGGCTCGACAGATAACCGCGGGTGTGCGTGTGTGTGTGTGTGTGAAGGGATAAGAATTGGCTGTCCGCACTAACAGTGTGAGTTATGGTAGAGGCTAGCCATACAGCATCGCACCCTACCCTCACAAAGAGACTAGGACCCTACGCCAATTCAGTGTGGGGAAATGCTACTCCGAGTATCGCCCGAAGCTGTCACTCAGGAGTAGCCACTTACCTCAATTATCACCGTCTGCTATCTGGAGCACCTCTGCTTGCGGCTCCTGGAACTGGCGGGTGGGTGTAGGCACCGCGGCGCGATGTGCCTAAGGCTTGAAAGGAGGAGCTGCTGCTGCTTGAAGGTCTGGAGTAATAATGACGCTCCGCTGCGCGCAGCATTAGCAGCTGCGGCCGAGAGTCGCGGCGGCGTGAGCCCCCTCCAGTGCGGCATCGGGAGTGGGAGCGCGCGAGTGGGGACGCGCTTGGAGGTCCGGGCGCGCGAAGTGGGCCGCGCGCGAGGGAGGTGGGAGCGCGTCAGGCTCGGGGACGTCTCCGCGCGGTGCGGGCGGGCCTCGGCGTATGCCGCGAATGCCGGGGTACAGGGGCAAGTGGTGTCAGGTGGGGTGGCCTCCGTGCAGGGAAAACCGTGCCTGTCGCAATACAGTAATGAAAATACAAAAAAAATTTCATCTCGATATCTCTGATAGTTTTTGCACAATCTATTTGTTAAGTATAGAGGTTCATCAAAGTTGAAGTAACTCGCAAAAGTATTCGCAGCATAATAATATTCGAAACGGTTTCTGGTAGCTTGGCTTACTTAACAAATAGATTGTGCAAAAACTATCAGAGATATCGAAATGAATTTTTTTTTGTATTTTTATTACTGTATAAGTTACTCTTATTAATGATCTCATTATCGTAGGTATGATTTGAAAACTTAAAAAAAAATCAGAAAAATGGCTTGTTTTTTGGGGTCATTTTTCCCTTTGTACCTATTTTGTAACAACAATTTTCGAGATTAATGTTCCGGAATACTTAATCCTCATGCAAAATTTCATAACGAAACATTTTTTCCTCTTCCATTTTACTCTAGGATTGATAGTTCTCATAGTAACTCAAAATTAAAAAAAAATGAAAATTTTTTAACATTTCCGAAAATAAAAACATGGGGCCATACTTTTCAGTTTGGCGCACATGTCTCATTCGATTTAGAGCCATTTTCTGGAAGGAAACCAATAATGTTTAGCGACAGTGTATGAAAAGTCGCAGCAAAAACAGATGAGCACTGGACTATATATATATGACTGCTGAGTGCTGGACTGCCACGGCGCTTATCAGCCCTCATCAGTGTGTGTGTGTGTGTGTCTCGATAAAAAGCCAAATAACATTTTTCCACTTTACATGGATTGTAATTGACTGAGAGAGTTGAAATTGTCTGTGTATATTACAATTGATAATATTTAATTACAGAAAAAATTCCAACTCTGTATCCATGCAAACTAATCCATGTAAAGTGGCTCAATCCATGTAAAGTGGAAAAATCTAATTTGGCATTCTAACTATCTATCTAGGAATTGAAAAAACTCTTTTCAAGATTCTCGATCAAATGACAAATTAGATTTTTATCATTTGACCGAGACACACACACACACACACACTGATGAGGGCTGATGAGCGCCGTATAGCAGTCCAGCACTCGGCAGTCATTATATATCTGCAGATGCACATGCGCTGTCTACAACTGGCGTTTCCATAACCGGCGGCTATAAAAATACCATCCGCCGGATGGAAATTTCGTATCGTCCTACCGCATGGAACATACGCATGGCGGAGCTGCGTTTAACGCATCCGAGGATACCAACATTGCATCCGAAGTTGGATGCACTTGAGCTAGCCGCAGCACTGATGGCTTTAAGCTATCATTTTTTTTCCGTGTAGAAAGGCCCATATTTAATCAATAACAAAATTGGTATTGATACATATTTGTTTTTTGATAAAAATACTAGAAAGATTTGAGGGAAATTTTACCTTAGTTTATTGAAAAAGTACCATGGTTGAATATCGCAAAGTTTAAATTTCGCGCGGTAAATCGGCTGGCGAGCATACATGAGCCTTACTCAGTATGTCTACACGGTTATTTTCAGGTCGTGCGACATGTTCATCATTGACTATGTAAAATGAACCTCAAATATAATAATTATTTCAAAATGAATATCAAATATCGAATGCTACCACGCGATACGTTCGAGAGTCGAAAAAGACTTGAGAGCATGTAGAAAGACTTGAAAAAGTCGGAAAACCTAAAAGAAGAGGAAAAATAATTATGAACTGCGTGAATTATTCACTTTTTAATGTATGAGATATTTTCTTGGCATGAAAATGGACTATTTCCAGAGAACTGATACAACCGTTGGAAAGCTGAAAAAAAATCACATCGGAACAGCTTATTGAGAAATTTCATCAGATGCATTTTGGTATCATTGGGGAGAGTTGAAAACAGCAGGACTTGGGGCTCGCGCGGGCCGCGCGCTCAAGTACCGCTGCATCTACTCTTCGACGTTCTATTTCTCAGAGAAAATCGATCAAACACTCTTCGAAAAAGATCTTTTCCTACTACTAATTATACTGTTAATAGGAAAACTAATTATACTGTTGGAAAGCTGAGGAAAAACTACATTGAAATAGCCTATTGAGTTATTTTCTCAGGTACATTTAATTACATTGAGGTAGCAATTCCATGGCTACCGGACTCAAATTAGCATCCAAATTGTTTTCATTCCAAATCATCATTATTCATACTTAAAATTGTTTCTAAATTATTATCTCGATTTTTCGTCATGGTCGAACCTTGTTTGAAAGTAAATATTGAAGAATCGAAAGATTCACCGGTCACTATTTTGACTAGTCTTTTTTGGTAGTGGGCTGGTGGACATAAACACAGCAACACTGCTGCAGTTAACCTCTACTCATTTGATCGACTGTACTCCTACGTTACCGATATATTTACATGTTGGTCAGTTGAGCGCGATACACAGTGTTGCCAGATTTTCCCAAGTGCACAACGAACATGGTGGACACGCTCGTTCGCAGGATAAAAAATATATTGTAACAGATGTAGCGTTACAATGAGTTCGGGTTGCTACATATATTTCACCGGTAACAGATTTCAAAGTTTCTTTTCATATATTTTCTTTCAAGGCATTGATTTATTAGATCATTCAATTTTATCGGAGGATGTCTGTGCTCCATGTAGGTTACAATAGCTACATGTTAAAGTTCGCGACTTCGAATGCAAATAACTTTGTTAGGAGCACGGATACCGCTGTTTTTTTTTCATTTCATTCAAAAGAGCGAATTGAGATTTATTTTGTATTTCAACGTGAGCAACAGTTTGAGTTGGAGAGGGTGATGGGATTTCCACCTTAATCGAAAAGAAAAATAGATATATACGTATATAGACGTACCACTATATACCACGTTTAAACCACTTCAGATTTACTCGTATAGAGAGTTCCAATTTGGATTTATTCCTATAGAAAGTCTCATTCCAGATTCACTTCTATGAAAAGTGCCATTTCAGGAAAATTTTCATCCCTCGGAGTTCTTTCAACTTCGGGTATAACCCTTTTCCTCCTGAATAACCGTTTTTTTTTTCAAATTTTGGGCCTCATATCTTTTAATGAAAAAAGCATGTAAAAAGTTTATGAAATATCATTTCTTATAGATTTGGACCTCCTCTTTCGAAAAGTCTTATGGCAATTCTCGTAAATTGTATGCCGGAAAAGTTGTAGGCCGTTTTTCCGGAAAATTGACGAATTTTTCACGTTTTTTTTTAAAAAAAGTTTATTTTGGAATGAGAAAAAAAATTCATGCAACATTTCTACGACTGTAGAAAGGTTATAGATGTCCAACCTTCAAAATCCAGTTGGTTTTATCTTGAAATTCAGAATAGCGGACACAAAATGGCGTCCAAAATGGGAAAATTTTTCACCCAATTTGGACGCTGAATTTTTTTAGCGATTTTTTCCTCGAAAACTATCAAGTTTAGTGAAAAATTTTCAAGAATAAAAATGTCTTGGAATCAGTCAAAGAATACGTCAAATTTCTCAGAATAATTCAACTATATTTAAAAAATTTCTACTCATCGCCCCTTCAGAACTAGATATTATCTCCAAGAGTTTTTCCATAAATGTTGTAAAATCGTCCTGAAAAAATTTTGACAAATTATTTGACTAATTTTGAAACATTTTTTATACAAGAATTTTTTTTGCCAGACTTTATATAGTTTTCAAAGAAAAAAAGTTTGAAAAAAAATTTTCCCATTTCGGACGCCATTTTGTGTCCGCTATTCTGAATTTCAAAATAAAACCAACGCGATTTCGATGGTCGGACCTCTATAACCCCATTCACAGTAGTAGAAATGTATGAAATTTTTTTTCATTCTAAAATAAACTTTTCCGCATAAACGGCCTGTAACGTTTCTGGCTTACAATTCACAGAAATGTTCTTAATACCATTCGAAAGAGGAGGTCCAAATCTATAAGAAATGATGTTTCGTAGATTTTTTACCTGCTGTTTTCATTGAGGGATATGAAGCTGAAAATTTGAAAAGAAAACGGTTATTCAAGAGGAAAAGGGATAATGTGGTATGCATATGTCTGTATGTGCATGTGTGTATGTCTAAATGTAGGTTCGAATATGACAACTTGATTTATGTCGAGACGTCATACTCTGGGAGTGAACTATTCACATTTTTTATGAAAATCGGTATATTTGGGATTTTGGTCTCAAATATTGAAAATTCGACGTAGATCATCCAAAATGGAAGATAGGAATTTCCGAAAACTTACTCGATTTTGTTGAAATTGGGCATACACGAGTTTATCGGGTCGCCGTTCTCAAATTCGACCTCAGATTTTGAAAATTCAAATGATAACCTCTAAGGTTGAAGTTCAATGTGAAATGACTCCATATCTAGAGAACCTTCAAAATGGATGGGAGTCCAGTATTAAAATTTCAGATTAAAATCTTTATCTTTTCAAAATTTTCGGTTGGCAATCTTAGAGGTTCTAATTTGAATTTTGAAAATCCGAGGTCGGGTTCGTAATCAATGACCTCAGAAACCCACGTATACCAATTTTTATTTGAATCCAGTATCTTCTCAAATTTTCGGTCCGCCATTTTGGATTATCTATATTGCATTTTGCATTTCTGAGCCCGTATTCGTATTCAGCGACTCAAAAACCCTGATATATTAATTTCATACCAATTTCCATCAAAAACCATCGATAAAAAAATATGTGATGTAAATAGTTCACTTCCAGAGTATCACGTCTCGATGTTGATCAAGTTGTCATATTCAGTCGTGCATACACACGTGCAGACATGCAGACACATAAATACCAAATCCCCGAAATCGGGAAAAACCCGAGAGATGAAATTCCTCCTGAAATGGCACTTTTTATAGAAGTAAATCTGAACTGACACTTTTTATTGAAGTAAATCTGAACTGGCTCTTTTTATTAAGATAATTCTGAAATGAAACTTTTGATAGGAAGTTTCTGAAATGGGACGTTCTTCTTCCCAAGCGACTATATGGGATTTGGCAAAAATACATTTCCGTACGTTCAATCGAAGTTGAAATTTACGAGGCGCTGAAGCACAATTTCTAAATGTGACAAATGTTCCTCATAAGAAGTTAATGCGACCAAAATATCGTCAGTACATACATAGACAAAATCTAAATCGCTAAGGGTCTTGACCAAATACCGCTGAAAAGTTTGAGAAGCGCCGCTAAATCCGAAAGTCATATAAAGACATTGAAAGAGGCCAAGAGGCGTGATTACGGAAGTTTTATGGCACATCCTCCGGAGAGACCGGAATTTGATGAGAAGCCTGGAATAAGGCCAGAGTTGAAAACTTTCTTGCCGAGTAAAAAATTAGTTGAGTCATCCACGCAAGGTTCAAGGAATTTATCGGGAACCGTTTTAGCGTTAAACGCGCGAAAATCACCGAAAATTCTCCAAGTTTCGCCTCATTTAGGGGTCATATGTAAAGGAGTTGCCTAAGTATTAGAAAAGTCCTGGCAAATACCTAAATCGCGAAGTTTGCTGAATTCTACCTTTGCTGCTTTCAATTTAACCCATTAAATCCCAGATTGCAGAAATTTTATTGGTACTTTCGAGCTCAAATATTTTGATGAATAAGACGGAAGGTTTATTGCAAAATAGTCATTCCTACTATTTTCGGGTGTGCTCTACACGATACAATGGTTGAAAAGACTAAAAAAATTGATTTTCAATAAATAATTAACAAATTAAAATAAAAAATGCGATTTTTTGGAGCACTTTTTTTTCAATCCAAAATCAGAGGAAGAAGGAATTTTATTTTTACCGTCGAAAATATGCACAAGAGTGCACAAAATATTTAAACTTTCCAAATTCGTTGAGTTTTTTTGACTATAATTTTTTTCAGCAAAATGGCGGCCAAAAAACGGGAATCAATGAGTCCCCATCAAATTGCCCAGGCACTGTTTTGCCCGCCAATCAAAAACGGGTCACGTGCTTTTTGCCCGCCAATGAGGGCATACCAGGTCAATCAGCTATTGGAACTTGATCGATAAAGAAGTTTCATATTTTTCCCAAATAACCCAAATAACCCAAAAATCCATGTTCTGCAACTTCAATTAAATCAATATTTTGCAGAGAGCTTTCAAAACTCTTTAGGACATTTTGATATTCTCCTTCGGTCATAACGCGATCATGATTTCAATTAAAACTGCCTTACCGACCTTATCGATCTTACCCCTACATACGTCTCAGCTCATTGGCGGGCAAAAAGCACGTGACCCGTTTTTGATTGGCGGGCAAAACAGTGCCTGAGCAATTTGATAGGGTCCGATATTTTGGATTTTCATATTATCAATATTTTAAAGCATTCATTTTCATATTCGATATATTCCTTTGAAATTCCGTATACAGGGGTTTTCAATGTCGCTGATAACGATTCTGACATCAAATTCTGTAAATTCTGGATCCAAGATGGCGGTTTCAAGATGGCGGCTGACGATTTTCCACATTTTTAGTCGGAGAATCGTGAAAATTTGGAATAATGGGTTTTCGGGGGCGCTGATGATAAATCTGACATCAGATTTTCGAAATTCTGTATCCAAGATGGCGGTTTCAAGATGGCGGCTCATGATTTTGTACATTTTTAGTCGGAGAATCGTGAAAATTTGGACTAATGGGTTCTTGGGGGCGCTGATGATAAATTTGACATCAGATTTTCGAAATTCTGTATCCAAGATGGCGGTTTCAAGATGGCGGCTCATGATTTTGTACATTTTTAGTTGGAGGTTCGTGAAAATGTACATTCTTTCAAATTTTCATAACCTCCAACTAAAAATGTACAAAATCTAGAGCCGCCGTCTTGGAACCGCCATCTTGGATACGGAATTTCGAGAATCTGATGTCAAATTTATCATCAGCGCCCCCGAAAACCCATTATTCCAAATTTTCACGACTAAAAATGTACAAAATCATGAGCCACCATCTTAAAACCGCCATCTTGGATACGGAATTTCGAAAATCTGATGTCAAATTTATCATCAGCGCCCCCAAGAACCCATTAGTCCAAATTTTCACGATTCTCCGACTAAAAATGTACAAAATCATGAGCCGCCATCTTGAAACCGCCATCTTGGATACAGAATTTCGAAAATCTGATGTCAAATTTATCATCAGCGCCCCCAAGAACCCATTAGTCCAAATTTTCACGATTCTCCGACTAAAAATGTACAAAATCATGAGCCGCCATCTTGAAACCGCCATCTTGGATACAGAATTTCGAAAATCTGATGTCAGATTTATCATCAGCGCCCCCGAAAACCCATTATTCCAAATTTTCACGATTCTCCGACTAAAAATGTGGAAAATCGTCAGCCGCCATCTTGAAACCGCCATCTTGGATCCAGAATTTACAGAATTTGATGTCAGAATCGTTATCAGCGACATTGAAAACCCCTGTATACGGAATTTCAAAGGAATATATCGAATATGAAAATGAATGCTTTAAAATATTGATAATATGAAAATCCAAAATATTGATTCCCGTTTTTTGGCCGCCATTTTGCTGAAAAAAATTATAGTCAAAAAAACTCAACGAATTTGGAAAGTTTAAATATTTTGTGCACTCTTGTGCATATTTGCGACGGTAAAAATAAAATTCCTTCTTCCTCTGATTTTGGATTGAAAAAAAAGTGCTCCAAAAAATCGCATTTTTTATTTTAATTTGTTAATTATTTATTGAAAATCAATTTTTTTAGTCTTTTCAACCATTGTATCGTGTAGAGCACACCCGAAAATAGTAGGAATGACTATTTTGCAATAAACCTTCCGTCTTATTCATCAAAATATTTGAGCTCGAAAGTACCAATAAAATTTCTGCAATCTGGGACTTAATGGGTTAACAGGGGAAAGTGGCCTGAATCTCTGAAAAACCGGTGAACCAGTGATTTTTCTATGATAGAAAATCTTAGTATTTTTTATTGGTTTTTCTGATAATTCGTCTGTTATCTCTCGAAACTCACTAAGGAATTTGATAATTTTTGCGTCCGATTGAATAAAGTTAAATTCTTTATTTGAAGTTGATAAATTTGACCCTTTCACAAATTCACCTGTATTAAGGTTAGACAACGTTCTAAGAGTTAGATCTAGAATTAAATGAAAATGTCTCAGAAAAACTCCTCCGATAATAGCGTAAGGAGTGTCAGAAACCAAAAACTTCCATTTGAGTCTATTTTCAAAACCAAAATCAATCAGCTCTTCCGAAAAACCATAGAAAATAATGCCGTCCGTAATTTTTTTTGAAATTAGCAATAACCGAAGTATTCAGTGTAATTGGTAAGGAAGATTCTGTACTATAACTCGCTTCAAATTTCAAAAACCAATCATTCATAGCCAACCGCAAAGATTAAATATCTGACTTGATGTCAGAAACTTGGGTTTCAACTTTATCCAATTCATCTTGAGATTTTTTTGAAAGTTTCTCCAAACGCTCTTGCAATCGAAGCTTTCAATAATATACGAAACTTTTCAAAATTGATCGATATTCACTTTAGGTTTTTTAAGAGGAGTAACTGCAAAGCCTGGGTTAGAACGCAAGTATAAAAATTTGGCATGCGCAGAATCTGCTTCAGTCAATGGAAATTCTCTACCATTCTGAAGTTCCAAAAAATAACCAATGAGAGAGAAAGAAAATAAGTATTCAAATACAGGATGTGACTCAAGGATAGAAACCTGAAAACCTCAAAACGGAACTATCCAACTGGAAAAGATAAAATGATATCGCAAGTCTCAAATCTATACTGGCAATTAAATAATTGGAGAAAGAAAATTGAAAATGGGGTCAAGTTCCTGCACCAAGATACTGCCTTACAATGCACGACCGCACGAAACAGCGAGTTCAAAGAGCATTACACTAAAGCATCATAATATTAATAATATCTTCACAAGATCTAATTGTATAATAATACTCCAATATTCTGTCGCCATGCGCAATTTATTTCTAAGTAACATTACGCAGGCAAAATATCACAGTGTTGTGGCAGTTCACAACATAGATTCAGTTACATTCAATAAAAGATTTTAATTTTACTTGCTTAGCCAGAGTTCAGCTTGTTATGATTGATATATATGGTCACTGTATTGAAATGTAAACATATGCTAAGTCAATATGAAAGTTATGCTTGAAATATTATCATCCGCTAAGTCTATATCGTCGCCTGGGGGGAAAAAGCAACGATCTCAGAAACGCGCTAAAGAAAGATCTATTTCGATTTAAGCGAAATAAAAAGATCTATTTCGAATTGAGCGAAATAAAAAGATCTATTCCGAATCCAGCAGTATAGAAAGATCGTTTTCAAATCGACTTTTAAAGAAAGATCTAACTCAGATTTTACATTATAGAAAAATCTATCTCAGGTTTAATTTTATTTTGCGGTGTTTTTTCGAGTTTGGAGTTGATGCGGTACACGCGCACTTGAGTGCGATTGCTTATGTGCGTGTGTGTGTATGTAAATATGTGTGTATGTGTGTATAAGGACACATCTGAATGTAATATGCCAAGTTAACTATTTACGTTAAACAGTTTTTGCCTCGATGGTTTCTCGTAGAAATTGGTATACATGTGTTTTTGAGGTCGCTGATAACGAATCCCGCCTCAAATTTTGAAAATTCAAATTAGAGCCTCTAAGATCACCTGACAAAATTTTGGAAAAAAATTGAATTTTTTTAAAAATCAGTATTCATGGGTTTTTGAGGTCGCTGATCACGAATCCAGCCTCAAATTTTGAAAATTCAAATTAGAGCCTCTAAGATCACTTAACATTTGGAAAAATTGAACTTTGTTGAAAATTGGTATACATGGGTTCTTGAGGTCGCTGATCACGAATCCGGCCTCAAAAACCCATGTATACCAATTTTCAACAAAATTTAATTTTTTTCCAAATTTTTGGCAAGTGATCTTAGAGGCTCTAATTTGAATTTTCAAAATCTGACGCCGATTTGTAATCAGCTACCTCAAAAACCCATGAATACCAATTTTTAAAAATTTTCAATATTTTCCAAATTTTTGACAAGTTATCTTAGAGGCTCTCATTTGAATTTTTAAAATTTGAGGCCGGATTCGTTATCAGCGACCTCAAAAACACATGTATACCAATTTTTACGAGTAACCATCGAGGCAAAAACTGTTTAACGTAAATAGTTAACTTGGCATATTACATTCAGATGTGTCCTTACACACACACACACACACACACACACACACACACACACATTCACACATATTTACATACACACACACACGCACACAAGCAATCGCACTCAAGTGCGCACGTACTGCATCAACCCCGAACTCGAAAAACGCCGCAAAATAAAATTAAACCTAAGATAGATTTTTCTATAAAGTAAAATCTGAGTTAGATCTTTCTTTAAAAGTCGATTTGAGAACGATCTTTCTATACTGCTCGATTCGGAATAGATCTTTTTATTCCGCTCGATTCGAGATAGATCTTTTTATTCCGCTCGAATCGAGATAGATCTTTTTATTTCGCTCAATTCAAAATAGATCTTTTTATTTCGCTTAAATCGAAATAGATCTTTCTTTAGCGCGTTTCTGAGATCGTTGCTTTTTCCCCCCAGGCGACGATATCCAAAATTCCACTCGAAATGTTAACATACGCTGAATCAAAAGCAAAATTTTCCTTGAGATGTAAATATACGCCAAGTAAAAATCAAATTTTACTTGGAATGGAAACACAAACTAAATCGAAATCAAAATCAAAATCTTCAGTTGAAGTATGGAATAAATATTAATTCTTTCAAATATGAATAACTGAAGTGTGGAACAAAAATTCAGGAGCAAGCTTAGTTAGCAAACGCTCAAAACTATCCAGACCAACTGCCTTGAAACGACGTGAAACACCGTTGTAAGTCGACATAATAAAGGTCAACACGATCGAAGCCACCATAATAAAGTGGAAAAATGAAACTTGAAACTACTTACAACCAAGGTCAATGAGACAGAACTAATAGTCATTTCTTTGTGCAAAATGCACAATTGAAAGTCTATTGGAGCCAGACAATCAATGAAACAAAAAATACTTATTGCGACACAAAGGACGTCGGCTCATTATATACGGAAAAATAGATCAATGTGTGTAATTGAAAAACATACAGCACATTAGGTGAACATTTTTAGAAGAAACAAATTTTCACCTTAGCTGAAGCAAAGTGAAAAACCAGCAAAAGCAACCAGGAGGCGGAGAGAAACTCCGCGCGAATGCAGCGCAACAAGTTGTCGAGGGCGGGTGGGAAGAAACACGGCCACTCACAAAATGGCGGTAACAAAGCAGGCCCGCAAGAAAGCCACCGTTGACGCCGTTCTCAGTAAATCCTCAGCTGCTGTTGAGCTTCTCAAGAGCGTTCCCAGTCAGAGTCATCAATGGAGGAGACCACTTGCAAAGTTCCCATCACGTCAGGGTCACCAATGTAGGATCAGGAGGCTTACGTAAAAGGATTGCTGACAGAGAAGAGTGATATCTGGAATGAAAACGTTTATTGTGTGATAATATTACAGACTGTTGTTCTTATCGACTATTCGCAGTGTTGGCTTCAGCGAGAGTATTCGCCGGTGCGTATCGAGTGGCCAGCATTCACAAAATGTTTCACTGAGATCTTTATGAAATATCTCATCGTAGCCTTTGCCGTCTAATAATCTTGAAAATAAATCTTTCAAAAATCTTACTAAAACATTTCACGAAAACGCTATTTTCGAAAAGATATTCACGTATTTTATTCAAAAATAAATCTGCATAAGTGTGGGCCATCAAATGCTGCTTCCTGCTGCATGTAGTTTGAGCATCATTGCTTCCAAAACGGATCGCGTGGATATGATGATACATGAGTTAGGGGACGTGAATTAACGGTATGCTCTTTTCCTAATAATGCTGTAAACAGTTCAAAAATGCGAGAACGACCTATTGCCTGTACCACTTCATATTGTTGAGTACCCATAGTTTTGATTGGAACAATGTTAAATTTTTGGATACATAAAAGAATTATAACAAGAGACATATTTCTGAGATGCTTCACATTCACATGTATAAATACACTCTTAATAGAAAGGAAAACACGCAGTCACTTAGCCACACGTACAAGAAGCTTAATAACCTTTTGAACAACAAACGTTCTAACGCCGGTGACTCTGTATCAGATCACGTCGTTTAACTTTTGCTTGCAGATACAAATTTGACGGTGGCAGCGGAAGTCAGTTCCTTTAATTTTATAATTTTGAGAATGTATTAATTCACCTTACACTGGTGAAAAGAATTGCTTGCTCTTCATTGAACATATGTAAACGGTGTTTGTAATGTCTATACTGTTGTTTTGTTTTGTGATAATAAATAGCCTGATGAGGCCAGCGAACCAAGCTATTATATATAATATTATATTGTGCACCCTCCATAATTCCAAATGTGTGTGAATTGTCGATCTTTGAGGGCCAATCCAGAGTGAAGTGGAAAAAGGAAAATTCATAAAATCCACCACATTTTTATTTTATGCGACGTTTCACCAGTTAGGTTTACTGGCCCCATCAGGCTAAAAATTTATCACACAAAAAAACACGTAATAAATAATACAATTTAAGTACAAAACAATCGACGAAGTAACAATGAAATATTCTTTCTCACCAGTTTTGAATGAAAATATAATATTACGTTCGGCAGTGGAAGTGGCTGCTTCCACTGCCATTGTCAAACTATTGTGTATAAAGCTAACGTCAGTGGTCTTATATAACATCAGATACATTGGTGTGTTTGTTTTGAAAAATCTTGCTAAGCTTCCTATACGTGTGACTGAGTTGTTGTGTGACTTCCTTCCTATTAAGTGTGTGTTGGTACATATTGATGTGGAGCATTTCCGAAATAAGTCGTTTCTTATAATTCACTTCGCGGTCTAAAATTTTAACGTTATTCCAATCAAATGTGTGTGTACTATTTTCTATTAAATGCAAAGGGACCGGAAGTGGTTTATCAGTAATTTTTTGATGTTCTGTGATTCTATCTTCTAATTTTCTCTTTATCTCGCCAATATAACATGCCGAACAGTCGTTGCAATTAAATTTATAAACTACCTCAGTTTGATCTAAAATACCTGTTTTATCTTTGCCTAATTTTATTATGTTTGTAAGATTATGATTGACTAAAGGAACTGTTCTGATGTTTAATTTTTTAAGGGAGCCGAATACTTTATTGTAGAATGTATATTGAAAAGATATTGCCAAAGTACAAAGGGGACTTCTTTTATCTGAATTATTTTTCTTTTTAGAGAATCTAATTGAGCGAAGTCGGTCATTTACACATGATTCTATGAATTTCTGTGGGTAATCGTTCTCCAATAATATTCTTTTAACTTTATTAATATTGTCGTTATGGAATCTTTTATGTGGAAGTAAAACTGATCTATCTATTAAATTGGAAATGATGTTACATTTTTGTTGAATTGTATGATTTCAATTGAAATTTAACAATCTACCAGAGCATGTTGGTTTTTGATACCAGTTAGTGAATAATTTATTGTTGGTTCTAATAATTGTTGTATCTAAGAAATTTATAGAATTATTTTCTTCTAATTCATGAGTGAATTTTAAATTTTTATTGTATTCATTGAAAACTTTAATAACTATTTCAACATGTTCTTTTTTTACACATAAAAAGGTGTCATCAACATATCTCTTGGAATTTAGCGGTCCACAGTTATATACTAATTTTAATTTGTTTAAACATTCTATTTCTAAATCGTCAATGGGGAAATCAAACAATGGGGAAATAGGAGAGCCCATGGGTGTACCAAAGATTTGTTTATCATATTTATTGTCAAAGGCAAAAAATGTATTATCAAAAAGAAATTGGGTGATTTTGATAATTTCATCAAACGGTATTTTACTTGTACTGTGTATATGTGACACTTAATTAATGACCAAAAACGACTGAATAGTTTGTCTTTCCGCAGTAACTCTCTAGAAAATACCTTTTTCCAAATGAAAATAAAAAATTTTGGAAAGCTGAGAAAAAATTACATCTGAACCATACATTGAACAATTTTCTCAGATATATTTTAGTATTGTTGGGGAGAGTTTGTAACCGAGGTTCTTTGGAATGATAAGGCAGGGTCTTTGAATGATAAAAGAACGAATAATTTTACAAAGTATTCATTCAGAAATAATAGAACTAGAAGACGGCGTTCTGCGACTGCTCGTCACTCTCCTGTTGACAGAAATTGATTATTCGTTGATTTACAACTGAAAATTACATACTATCTTTAATCCTAGATTATACGGGTTTCGGGCCGGTGGGGTAATTGGTACAACCGTTTACAACATTATTCTCTACGGGAGGACGTACCGCGTTTGGCGGCTAACCTGGAGCACCAGTGTTAGCTAAACCGGAGTCGTGATCGCGACCAACCTGGAGCAACCAGTGTTTGTGTCGGGAGGGCGCGGTCATGGCGCGGGGGCTATGGAGCACCCATGAGCTCGGGTAGCGGCGGGGGGAAAGCGAAGTAGCTAGTTGCCGAGAGCACCTCGTGCACTAGCCCTCACCGTCGTGGAGGCTATGGATTACCCATGTGCCACTTTCGTACGGAGGGGATCGGGGGTCCAGCTGTCGAGAGCGCCTCGTGCACTGGATGAAGTTCGATGGAGCGGGTTCACCAGCTATCCTGGGAGTCACTCGACCACGGAGCACCCGTAGGTAGAGAGAGATTCGGGTCAGCTGGCTCGAGAGCACCTTGTGTCCGCTGAGTCGAACTGCCCCGAGTTAGAAGGTGCGCGGCCTTATATAGCCGCCTGAGCGGTGCGGAGGCTTGAGTGTGCGCGCGCTGGTACTCGCGGAGAGGGGCGCCCGACGGTCTGGCGCCTATATGTTCGCGCCCGACATACTTGGCTGTATGGCGGCGATACTGCAACGGACCTCGTTGCAAGTTGAAAAGAGCATGATTTCTGGCTCGCGTGGGCCGCGCGCTGAAGTGCCGCTGCGTCTACTCTTTGACGTTCTATTTCTCAGAAAGAATCAATGAGACGTTGTTCGGGAAATATTTTTTTCTACACGGGAAATTCTCAACTCTCGATCAGATCATTAAAAAAAAATTAAAAATATACTTTTTGAGATAAGAGATGTTTTATATTTTTTCGGGATGAAAATGCGGAATTTTCGGGGAACTGATCACAGCATTAGGAAGCTGAGAAAAGACTACATTGAATCAATCTACTGAGTTATTCTCTCTGGTTCATTCTGGCATCGTGAACACGAGTTGAAAATGGTTCGATTTGGCGCTCGCACGCAGCGCTGGGAGGATTGAGGCGAAACGCCTCATATGGAGTATTCATTCGATTTTCATATCACGGATTGGCCATCAATGATCGCAACTAATACGAGTTTTGCTGTCAACAGTTCCTTTCCGTATGGTACTTTTTCTTTCAAAATTACTGCTAGTGCCGTCTCAACTGTGTCAATCAGTCTCCCCACGCATCTCCCCTATGCGCTGCAATTGAAGTATTGAAATCCCTTTCAATCGCTTCACTAACAAATTGATTGACTCTGTTGTAATCTATTTTTTAAATAGTTTCATTGAGTTCTCTATTGATCCTGTGAAATTTGTTCCATTATTTGAATAAATAGATAGTAGATCAGACTAGTAGATAAGTCTACATGAATAGCACGAACTGTCATACAGGTGAATGAAACACTCCATCGTTTCTCTCGACGTTTGCCTATCTTGACCATCATAGGTAAAAGAAATTCGACCCCACAATAGGAAAACGGACGTATACTAAAGAAATTTTTTTTGGAGACTCTGGGGTCCCATGATGTCACCAGAATTTTCTCAGATTTTTTTCGACCCTATAACCCATTCTGCCAGAGATCCGAAGTTGCTATTTTTCCATATTTGCCATATTATAGCTATTTTTGAACATTATTCACACCCATTAAATAACCTCTGGGCAAAAAAGTCATGAAAACATTTTTCCTTGGCAATTACTTGAAGTTTCCAAAAAAAATATGTCCAAGATCATAGGTGGTCATACGACCATCGTGATAGTCACTTTCAAACTCTAAATCAAGCAAAAGTTGTTTCCGATCACCCTTGTCAGGACCTCATACCCACCCACCAAAAGCTAGCTTATTATGTTAACAGAGTATCCAGAGTAGTCTCAAAGTAGGCAGATTCTTTGATTGCCCATTGTAATTCAATATTTGCAAGAAAATTGGTAAATATCAAGATTTATCATCATTTTCCATGACTTTTTTGCCCAGAGGTTATTTAATGGGTGTGAATAATGTTTAAAGATAGCTATAATATGGAAAATATGTAAAAATAGCAACTTCGGGTCTCTCGCAGCATGGGTTATAGGGTTCCAAAAACTCTGAGAAAATTCTGGTGACATCATGGGACCCCAGAGTCTCCAAAAAATTTTCAGAGTTTTAGATTTTTCATTCTCACTCACTTCACAGAGAATCACCCATATATATATGACAACATATATATTGCAACGGTCCAAAACCGCTGCGCCCTTTTTTATATCTATATACATACACGACTCGCACGAGCAGCCGCGCGAGCTCGTTCGCCCGGGCAACAGCTCAGTTGCGCAGTCGACCACTGCGCAGCTTTGCTCCACCTCTCGCTCGCGTCTCGCGGACCGCGGAGTGCTCGCGCCGGCGGACGTTCGGTACTTCTCGTCTCGCCCGCCACACAGCAACTTCTCTCTCACGGAGCTCTCTTGCTCCTGAGCAACCGGGCCATTTTCGAGCCGCGCACGTGGCTCATCCAGTACGGCACGCAACGCAAGTAAGTTATTAAGGCGTAGGATTCTGGACTAGCCAACAGGCGAAACGTCTCCTAGTGGACTCATCGGAATTTGAGCGTGCTCATTCTCCTTTGTCTCTGCGTGCCGCTGTAATAAAACTCCGGGCGTGAAACTGCGAAACATCAATCTCTATCGATTGAAAGGACTATCAGTAGTCGGAGTTCGCAACCGCGTTTCGCGTACGGGTCGGAAAAGCGCCGCCGCGTGCATAGATTAAGTAGGTAGTTATAAGTAAAATCAACCGGGCGTCGGCCATTTTAGCAGAGTGCGGGGCTGCCAGTGCGGTAACTTCACGGTCGTTCGGTACATCGGAACAATAAATTCCGATTGGGAAATCGACTAGTGTACGTAAGATCGGAAATAACGTTGAGCGGTACGCATCGTAGTGTGAAATTTCGCATCTCGTGTTGGAAACTCGCGTGCGTAGTACGAAATTACAAGTCAATCATTTTAATCAAAAAACCTTGCGCATAAACTAAAGTCGTCGTGTATAAATTAACAAATTTGTAGTAGAGTCAATTTTAATTTCGAGGAGAAATCCTCGTATAAATCGCTGTTTCAGGTCGTCTCAGTCTCGTAGCGTGTTGAACGCTTTCGATACGCCACGCCGAACGTAGCTGTACAGGAGAGGGTTGCGGTTGCCGTCCACCGTCCTCTCCTCATTTAAGGGCAGCTTATGCCGCTTGGGCTCCAACCGGAGCACCAGCTCTTTTTTGTCGTCGCCACGCGACATTGCTCATTTCATAGTTTTCTTTTCAATAAATTAAAGCAAAATTCAGCCTACTGGTTATCATTTGTCTCCTACAATTACCTTTCCCACGCATGCGTCCGAAATAAATCTAAGTTCAATTCAAGAGTGCAGTGCACCCACAATAAAAAATATTTATTAATGCATATTGACTGCTTCACAGTCAATACTTATTAATAAGTCGCTGCAATATATATATATATATAAGTGGCGTATGCGGTCACCCATTTTTAGAATATTTTCATCAATTCTCATAATGTATTGGTTAATTACAAAAAATAGATCAAATGCAGCACTCTGCGACTAGTCAGGACATTTTGGTAATAAAATAAGCTTTCTTCTGGTATGTATCACATTATGCTGCGGGTGATCAAAACCACTTCTTGATCAGTTTTAAGCCTGGAAATAAGTTAAGTGATAGCTATTTGTCTACCAATGACCCTGGAACTAATTTTTCTAAAAAATTGGCATTTTTCCAGTAAAAAAGTTCTCTTGAGTTTTTGCTCTAAAACATCTTTAGATAGATCAAAATTGAGGTCAAAAGTCCTGAAAAAATGTCTAATATTGCAAACTCCACCACTTTGAGCCTGTGTCAGGATGGGACATATGGTCTAAAAAATTCTGAAAAAAATTCAGGGGACATGATGGAGTCTTCTAGGATTCATAAAAAAATTTTCAGAATTTTTTTTCATTTTCACTCTCTCACTTGACAGAGAATCACCCATATATATATATATATATATATATATATATATATAATATATATATATATTATATATATATATATATATATATATATATATATATATATATATATATATATATTCAGCCAGTCAGATGAGTGGCTATTATATCTGAGTTATATTTTTAACTTCTCATTGTAGGAAAAACAACCATAGCAGACAATCAAAGGAATTTTATTAAACTTTCATAACTTTCATCATACTTTAATATTATTTTCTGTTTCCGTTTCATCGATTGCCTATACTATTTTTTGAGGTATATCAATTAACTAAAAAGAACAAATATTCCACATTTTTTGTGATTGCTGAGGAATTCTATTAAAAAGGTGCCATTCCCATAAGACACCATGTTAAACTGGACAGTTTTGAGGAATTTTTTACTCGAGAATTAAGTATTTTAACATGGCAATCTATTCATGAGTATTGTAGGTGTTTTGTACTAAATTTTTAATCGTTTTCCATAAGTAATTAAAACTCGCTGGAACCTGCACCTTAACCCATTAACGCCGGAGCTTACCGTTTTTTTAGTGAATTTTCAACGCGATTATTTTTTATGTTATCGGAGATTAAATCATTTTATTTGTACATATTCCGACGTAGAATTTTATGCTATTTTAGAACCTGTGCTCAAAATTTTGATGAGACATCAAGAAAAAAAAATATGGACGATTTAAACATAAAAAATGCAAGAATCTTCTCGATTTTTCTTCGCAATGTTACTGCAATAGATCCATGCTCTAATTGTGATCAGAGGTGATCACGATAGTTGAAGTTTATTGAAGAATTTTTTGTAATCATTAAACCACTACTCTCTACAATACGGCGGCAAGAACGTAAATATTTTACACCAACCCGAGCTAATTTTTTTCTTGGAAACTATCGAGTTGAGCACAGAATATCTGAGATCAAAAACATCTTAGGATTGGCCGAAGAGTACACTCAAATTTTCCCATAACCTTCAGAGATGATTTTTGGTTTTTCAAAATCTCAAAAAAATAACAATTTCCCAATAATTCGTTTTTTCTTAAAAAAAAATTCAGGGTATTCTTTGATCGATTATAAGACATTTTTATTCCATAAAATTTTTCACCCAACTCAATTGTTTCCGGAAAAAAATTATTCAAGTTAACATATTCTACTCTTTGCATTTTGAACAACCGAAAATCATCTCTAAGGGTTATGAAAAATTTGAGTGTACTCTTCGGCCAATTCTAAGATGTTTTTGTTCCTAGATATTTTGTGTTCAACTTGATAGTTTCCGAGAAAAAAATTATCTTAGGTTTTCTTAAATATTTACGTTCTTGCCACCATTTCTTAAAGAGAAGTGGCTTAATGATTACAAAAAAATTCTGCAATAAACTCCAACTTTCGTGATCACCTCTGATCACAATTAGAGCATGGATCTATAGCGGTGACATTGCGAAAAAAAACGAGAAAATTTTTTTTTCCGAAAATTTTTGCATTTTTTATGTTTAAATCAGACAAATTTTTTTTTCTTGATTCAATCGAAATTTTGAGTCCAGATTCTGAAAGAGCATAAAATTCTACGTCGGAATATGAACAAATAGAATGATTTTAGCTCCGATAACATAGAAAATAATCGCGTTGAAAATTCACTAAAAAACGGTACGCTTCGGCATTAATGGGTTAAGTCGTTACGCATGAATATTTTGTTATCCGCGATTATTTTGTATTTAATTGTTGAATATCGAAGAATGACATTACATCGCGATTTATAGCATATGATGAGGGCACTGGAGGCATCACGGATGAGTCCACCTCCAGTGTTTGGACCAAACGCTCAATCTTCTCTCCATTTTGACTCCCAATTCAGTATTCAAAATGAGTCGAAATAGAGAGAAGATTTCAGCTTTTAACGAAATTTTC
The DNA here is from genome assembly GCA_020882685.1 of Aphelinus atriplicis. Taxonomy (NCBI): domain Eukaryota; kingdom Metazoa; phylum Arthropoda; class Insecta; order Hymenoptera; family Aphelinidae; genus Aphelinus; species Aphelinus atriplicis. The sequence continues at coordinate 3,369,844 of JAJGQD010000006.1, forward strand.
AAATTACGTCAATTTTAGAATAAACTGATATAAAAACCCTCTCAATTCTTCCTCTGCCGCGAAGACGTGAGTTGATCTTTTGGAGCCGGATATATTCGGTTTTGATATTTTATGCATTACAAAAGATGAAGTAGATCCTATACAAGACATACACTTGGCTAACTTCGTAAACTGTGGTAAAAGAACCTGAACAGTCTCAACAAAAGCTCTTCATGCTAGGTAAAACGTGTATAATGAAGGTGAATGGATCATCAAAATGGAGAATGATTGTCTGAACTGAATCAAGATTTTAAAAAGTTTCCATTTCTCGGAAAAAAACATCTTCATCGGTTGGAAGACAATCTTCATCGCGCTCTACACAAATGTTCGGAGATTCAATGGATGATGGACTCGTGAAATTTGATTCTGATTAAAACAGCTTGCGAGTAATGAGTTCCCAAACTCTCCATCATCATCAAGTATATGCAAAAGACTATATGGAAAATTATCACCATCAAATAGCTTAGATAATAAAAACCACGATGACATTCCATCCAGATAGTGTGAATACGAATTTCAGTTAAGTTCTCATCTGTAAGAGTTTAGAATAACTTAAAATCTACGTAAACAAGGAATGATGTTTATTTCAGATAATTTTATTTACTGATTCAGAGATTGATACTTAATCGATTGAAATAATATAAGTACCTCTTGTTCCAGAAATGTAGAAATGTTTTTTAGTCCAAATTTCTGCAATAAACATACAGTCTAGCTGTATTTAGGTCTTAAGTTATTTTTAAGACTTGTAAGTGGTGTAGGGATAATATCATCAATTACATCGTCTTCATTTATATCATGTAGTAAATTATGTGTGTTACATGGACTAAACTGATGGATAAGACTCAGAGTTGCATTAGAGTCATTGCTGGAACATCTTAGCTTTAAGTTTAGTGGATATTCGTCTCGGCGTCCTGGATATTATAGCAATATTTTAAATTCATGTGTCACAGTGAGTTGCTAAAACTAAATCGAGAAACTGATTCTGAAAGTATTGAAGAGGTAATTGTCAAATTAGTTTTGGCAATTATTACACTCCTGTCGCGTGCCGCTCGGGGCTTCTCCAGGCGCCACGTTACGAGAGCGCGCCGGCCAATGTCGCTTTATTGCCAAGTAGCGCGCGACCCAGGCTAGAGCACCTCGCCCAAATAAGGGCAACGTAGGCGCAGCAAAGAGACCGACTCGACCCCGCCCTGCAAGGCGCAATGCCTATGGCTGCGCGATCGCGTGATACAATGGGGCCGTAAGTCGCTCGGGCACAGCCCATTGCTGGACCCGTGAAAACGGCCTACGCAAGCGCACACAGCAGGGGGCCAGGGAACTGCAGAGGTTACGACTGCGAGTGTAACCAGAGGGACTAAAGCCGTAACGCGCGTCCGCGATATGCAGGCACCCGAACGGCCATCAACTAATCTAAGAGTAGCACGTATGGTTTATGCATCCTCTCTTTTTAAGCAGGCGATCGTAAAACGCAGCCATGTGAAAAAGTCAGCGCATCACGGTATAGGCCGACATTCGCCCCGCAAAAGTTATGCGTCCGGTACACCACCCGGGGATACTCTACGAAGAAAAATCCGCGTATGAGGGCAGCGATAAAGCATGCATCGTGCACATCGAGCAAAGAGAGCAGCTGACCGATCCTTAGAAAACGAAGAAAAAACGGAGGGGAGCCGCTAATGAAGGCCCAAAAATCAAGAATGCCGCTGCCCGATTTCACAGAAACCATAGAGATCGACCTAATGGATTGGAATAAGCCAAAATCATTGCAGCTGATTTCCGGCCCACAGCCACCCTCTGCTAACCCTCAATCGAGTCGCAGGCGGACTCGCTCTATAAAAACCGGCGGGTGCAGCAGGAGGATCATCATTCGCCCCCGAACCTTTGCCGGTCGCACTTCTAAATTTTGATTCCGCGTTGCTCTGTCTGTCAGTATTTTCTAAGTTTAAATTGTAACGAAACTGTATTAGAAATGTAAGTTGCTGAATAAAGAATTTCATAGTTTGAAATAATTCGTCCGCTTGTTCTTTGAGTTCACCTCCTTACACTGTACTAAAGGATAATTATCGTTCATTTAATCGAGCCAATTCGATCTTGCAAGTCACAAAAGAAAGCGCAAACGCGCAGTAACGTAGAGTCGCGAAAGAACACTCAAATTCACCGCGCTTCGCAAGAAGAGCCTGACCGCCTGCTGTGACGAGGGACACCGACCGTAAGCTGACAACAGCCGCCCGGCCCAAGCAGCCACTAGCCACCAGCCTCGCCTGCAAAGTGAGTACCCTTCCCATTGTCCCCGCCGCTATTATAAGCTCTGCTAGTCCTTTTGCACTGCTCCGCTCTCTTGCACTTGTTTTCCGACCGAAAAGTCATCGCCCCATCCTGGCTCACGCCAAATCGGGAAACGCGCTCGGTATTTGAACCCGGTAGAATTCTATTCAAAACTAACCGCTACTCCGCGCGTCGTACGTAACACTACATTGTTTTCACTACTTTGATAGTCTCAGATAGAAATGAAAGTGGAGTAACCTGGAAATCGAGGTGAATTGGCTCAAAAACCTAATCAATCTTGAAGTGCAGGTGTAAATCCTTCCGAATTGACTCAAATATCCAGTTCCAAATTTGCATGACTTGACCTGGGCAACGAGATAAATATACATGAGAATCAGCGTAGGTATGACTGACATTCCAGGTAGATACACCTATTATTCTAGATGGAGATACATTGATACCTAGATTGTCAAGGAATTCAATCAGAAGTACTCGTGGAAATCGAAGTAAAAACGAGATGAAAATACAGTCGACAACGCATGTACGACTAAGTTAAAAATCCTGGTTCATTGATATGGTAATTCAAATGGAAAAGCTAAACTTTCGTGTGGGAGTCCATGTAAATTTACCCCATCATTCGGAGTAAAATACGGGTAGTGATCCAGGTAAAATGACCTGGCAGTTGAAGAGAAATAACCTGGAAATCTAGGTTGATTGCCTCATGAATCAATATGACTGGACTTTGAAGTCAGAGTGAATTACTCTAAATTATCAGGTAATGATTTAAGAGAATTGGGACGTAGTTTTACGTGGATTGACTCCAATACCCAGACCGACATTCAGATTAATTGACCGGGAACGCAAGGTGGAATTTCAGGTTAAATGCATAATATGAATCCTGATGATTCCACATTGACCCGAAAATCTGTTCGATCGACCAGAAAATCCGGCCAAATTTACCTGAAAATCTGTCCAATCAATCATTAAATCCGGTCAAATTTCTAAAAATTCGTTGAATCAACTGGGAATTTCTTCAAAATTCATCTGAAAATCCGTTCGATTGGCCAGAAAATCCGTTTGAATTGTTCCGGGAATCCGTTCAATTGACCATCAAATCCAGTCAAATTCACCAGAAAATGCGGTCAAATTCTATAGAAAATCGGTCCTAATTGACTCGGAAATCTGTTCAGTCGACCAGAAAATCTGGTCAAATTTAACTGAAAATCCGTTGAATCGACTAGAAATTCCGTTCAAAATCATCTGAAAATCCGACCCGAGAATCCATTCAAATCGACCCGAGAATCCGTTCGAATTGATCCAAAAATCTATTCAATGGAAAAATTTACCTGAATATTCGTTCCAAACGACCAGAAAATCCGTGCGATCGACCGGAAAATTTGTTTGAGATTACAAAAATATCCAGTCAAATTCACCCGAAAATCCGTTTGATCGACTAGAGTTTGTGTTCGATTAACTGGAAAGTTTGTTTCAAATGACCCGAATATCCGTCTAATTGACCAAGAAATACGGTCTAATTCACCTCAAAATCCGTTCGATCAACCGAATTTTCAGTTATAAATGACCTGAAATCTGTACGAAGCTACCGGAAATTCCGTTCGAAGCTACGTGGAGTTCCGATTAATATGACCTGAAAATCCGTTCGGAGATCCCTGAATTTCCGCTCGAGATGACTTGAAAATCCGTTCGAAGCTACCTAAAACTCCGCTCGAACTGACCGGAAAATCAGAAGAATATCAAGTCAAACGACCACAAATCAGGCGCCTTTTTCGGCTGGAAATCGGACAGATTTCTGTCCGATTCCTGTCAGAATTTCAGGGGGAGGTGCATTGGCTGCACCACGGGGAGGAAATACATGAGAAACTTCTTGAATACCCAGACATTCAGATGAGTTAATGGGGGAAATCCAGGTAAAACGCATGTTATGAATCCTGGTGATTTAACATAAGATTTCACGTGTACGCACTTGACAATGTTTGACTGATTTATCCGAAAATTCATGCAGATGTGATGATTGATCCAAGTGATGATACAATTCGTCAATGTATCCAAATACTATATCGACCTCAATTTGTACATGTTACCAAATTTCAATGTCACCCCTGTACATTGGAATGTACAATCTGATGCATTTGAGAGAAAGAATGATTTATGAAAACTTACTTGAGTTCTCACCTGAGATTTCACCTGACATGAACCTAAGAATTTTGAGTAGTGTAGATACCAAGTGATGTTATAATTCGTCAATTCACCAAAATTCTACATCTTAATTTTCCCATGTTTTCTATACCCTAATTTTTACATGTTGCCAACAATTAATGTTAGTCCTGTTCATTATAAGAAGAAAAAGAAAAAAAAGAAAAAAATAATGATCCCTGAATTTTCACCTGAGATCTCACCTGGCATGAACCTAAAAATTAAGAAAAAAAATGATCCCTGAATTCTCACCTGAGATCTCACCTGACATGAACCTAAACATTTTTAGAAAAAAATTAAGAAAAAAAAATCATCCCTGAATTCTCACCTGAGATCTCACCTGAGATCTCACCTGAGTTCTCACCTGAGATGTCACCTGACATGAACCTAAAAATTAAGAAGAAAAATGATCCCTGAATTCTCACCTGAGATCTCACCTGAGATCTCACCTGACATGAATCTAAACATTTTTTGAAAAAAATTAAGAAAAAAAAATGATCCCTGAGTTCTCACCTGAGATCTCACCTGAGATCTCGACCCTAATTTTCACATGTTGCCAACAATTAATGTTAGTCCCGTATATTCTGAGAAAAAAAAATTTAAGAAAAAAAATCTCACCTGAGAAATTGGCATGAGATCTCACCTGAGATCTCACTTGAGAATTTTCAGTAGGGACGTGTACGATTATGGTGGTAACAATACGCGATATGTTCGAATCGACATGGATAGATATTTTTCATGCTTAGTGTACTTGCAAGTATACAGGAGGGGGACTTTCCATCCGATTAGAACAACAACGTATGAATTCTAAGAAGAAAACAAAAGTTTGATTCAACTGATGCTTCAAATGACGTCGTCGACAAGCATGGGCATGTAATGAGTATGATCTCGTGATCTCTAGAGTTAAGAACGCATCCTAAGTAAAGAATGACAACGGTAATCATGAGTATGTAAAAGTAGGTGAGTTCACAACATCCTAGTTATCATTCATGTAAACTAGGAAAGAAATACTCACTCGGGTCAAAAAATACAATAGCTTTTAGACAGGCGAATTCAGAATCATCGATACCAACTTCATTTAATGGTTTGACTATTTCATCCATCACTCTCTCACCAACTTTGCTGATATCCAGAGCTCCATCCTGGGTATCTGAAAATTGAAAAGATAGTCGTTCTTATGTTCAAGAATTTAGATGTTTCTGCTGCAGTAATTCACCGTGGGAATATGTCCATCCAAAATTATTCTTCATCGAAGGTCCGATTCACTTATATAAATTCAAAATTCTTTAATGCAGAAAAACATGTGGAGAGTCAGGTAAAAAGACTACATCATGATGTTATTTTACAAAAATGCGAATTAGAAAGAAGAGTCATTACTAATGCACTAACAAGGGGACACCACAGTCTCCGGGTCCTGGATTTTTATCGAACCTGTTTTAATGTTCTCTATACCACATACGTATCAACTTATTTCCGGAATTTTGACTAATGGGGCCTGTTGTTGGAGTTATGGATACATCAAGTTCCAAAAAATACTGGTATTACTAGGTTTTTTCACATTTATGACATTGCTCGCTGACTCATCAAGTAAGCTTGCCTAAGCTTCTATACGCATTGTTCACACTAGAATCACGAAGTCTACATGCTCCCCTACTATCGATAGCATTTTCACTCGTTATCATCATCTAATTTGTCACTAGTTCACATGTTACCTGAAATTCAATAGTATACGATAAATAGATTATTCAGCTACAGCTGTCCAAAACTCATCATCAACATGTCTCACTCATTGAACATTTCTCTCAATTGATATGTTTCATCAGCGCACATTCCTTAACTTTACAAATAATGGTATTTGATCACACGCAATACTCAATGAACTTCCAAGCCCTGACATAAGTTGACGGACAATCATTTATTACTGTTTTCAGATTATTCAACATTAAAATAAATCTATTTCCTTATATTACTTAGGACATGACAAATTGTGTATACATAGTGGAGAAATATATATTGATTCTAGAAATTTATATTAATTTCAGATCAGAACTAGCAATAATATCTCACTCGCTATCGCTCGCTCGAGTCTTTCGTGTGGATTTTAATTAAAAAAATCTACAAAATATTTTAAAAACGTTTTTCTGGAATCAAACGTGAAATAATTATTTTTATGTCCAATACGCCCCTACAATATCAATTTCTCCAACACATAGCCAGTTCAAATTGTAGCTCTTGATCTCCTCTTCCGACTCATCATACCGAATATTCTTCAAATCATCATTTTCCAAGTTGTTTATAACTTCAAAATCTTTCGTATGACGAAAATTCGACTACACATAATTTTCTATAACATAGATAACGCCCCCACGTCCATTTCTTCGGATTTTTCACCTTAGATTGTGAAAATGCTCAATTTCCTCTATAAATCTGCAAGATCAGATTTTAAACAGATAATCCTTTTATAGTATTTGGTCAACGTTTTTCTGAAATCAAACGTCAAATAATTGTTTTTATGTTCAACTAGTGCATTTTCAACGCGCTTCGCGCGCCTTTAATTTGGTCCGCATCATATGCTTCATGAAATTCGAAATGTATATATATATATATATATATATATATATACATATATATATATATATATATATATATATATATATATATATATATATACATTTAGATATCTGGCGTATACGAGCGTGTCATTTTTATCCAGCTTCTGATGTCCTTTCAAAAAGTAGATCCAAAATCTCGAATTTGCAGTTTAGCCTGGATGCAAATGAGTAAGCCTGCACGATGCACTTGATCCTTCTCCATTGTCTCCTACCTTAACCTAATCATACCATACAGATATCTCTCTGTACTTTATCTATAGTCTCTCTATTGACTCTATACACTACATGTCTCATGGTTTGGTCTTAGCCAATCAAATCATCGGAAGCGAGGCTTCACATCACTTTTTTAAGGAAGGATACGCCCCTACAATATCCATTTCTCCAACACATAGCCAGTTGAAATTGTAGCTCTTGATCTTCTCTTTCGACCCATCATACCGAATATTCTTCAAATCATCATTTTCCAAGTTGTTCATTACTCCAAAATCTTTCGTATAACAAAAATTCGGCTACACATGATTTTCTATGACATAGATTACGCCCCTCGTCAGTTTTTTTTTTTTAATTTTTAACCTCAGATTATGAAAATTCTCGATCCCTCTAAAAATCTGCAAGATCAGACATTGAATAGATAACTCATTTATAGTATTTTTCCAACGTTTTTCTGGAATCAAACGTCAAATAATTGTTTTTATGGTCAACACGCCCCCACAGTATCAATTTTTCCAACACATAGCTAGTTCAAATTGTAGCTCTTGACCTCTTCTTTCGACCCATTGTACCGAATACTTTTCAAATCATCATTCACCAAGTTGTTTATTACTTCAAAATCTTTCGTATGACGATATTTCGGCTACCTATGATTTTCTATGACATAGATCACGCCCACACATCAGTTTTTTCAAATTCTTTACCTCAGATTATGAAAATGCTCGTGCTCCTCTATCCATCTGCCAGACCCGATTTCAAAACAATCTAACGGAACATTGTTTCCGACAGCAGAATATGGGAATCATAATTTGTGTACGGATTAATTTTGATATAATGTAGATCAATATATCTCTCTACTTATGTACACAATTTGTTATGCCCTAAGTAATGTAAGGAAATAGATTTATTTTAATGTTGAATAATCTGAAAACAGTAATAATTGATTGTCCGTCAACTGACTTAAATTCATTCACTAATGCGTGTGATCAAATACCATTATTTGTAATGTTGAGGAGTGTGCGCTGTTTAAACATATTGTTACGTTCGTAACGCGGGATCCTACCTTATCAACATGGGTTGTTGAACAGCTGTTACACAGCTCGAGCCGCGCGTTCCCCACCCAACGCGGCAAGATTCGAGTCTATCACCTTCTCGGGAAAGATAAACCCGCATCTAATTATGTCCTCGCGTCTCGATCAAGTGCTTCTGTTTGATCGCGCTAGACAAAGAGATTGAGACCCGCTCGGTCTACGGTAGTAGGCCGCGCCACACCTGAGCAAACCTTTTGACAATGGCCTAATGACTCACTTTGGAGTCGGGCAAGATCCCCAAACAGCACCGCAACAAACACCTTAGCCAACTAGGTGTTTGTTGGATCTGATTTGATTCAGGGCATTTCAGAACGGATCCGTATACTTCCACTCAATATTTCGTGACGCATACCCGATCCAAATGGCAAACATGCCCCACATTTTCCGAAACTCCCTTCCTATACCGAAAACAAATCCCGTATAAAAGGAGGCTTACCGAGGTACCGAACAGAGTAGAACAGACAGAAATTCCGAGAGTAAGACGGAAGAAAGTAAAGTAATACCGTTCGTATTCCGATTCAGTTCAATCGCGTATTATATGTGAAATATTTGTACGTTTGCTTCAATAAATACTTCAACCAAGGAACTCTGCAGGATTTATTCCGGACGCCCCTCCAAAACCAAGGTACATAAGTATTCTCATTCCTGGAAAGTGATCGGCCAATTTGGCAAACGACCCGACTCTCCCAATGCTGGCGGGTCATTGAGAGAGTTTACTTTAGCCATTTAATTCTTACAACTTTAAAAATCCCGCCGTAACAATATCAATTGAAAGTAACGTACAATGAGTGAGACATGCTGATGATGAGTTTTGGACAGCTGTAGCTGAATAATCTATTTACCGTATACTATTGAATTTTAGATAACATGTGGACTAGTGACAAATTAGATGATGATAAAGAGTGAAAATGCTATCGATAGTAGGGGAGCATAGACTTCATGATTCTAGTGTAAACAATGCGTATAGAAGCTTAGGCAAGCTTACTTGATGAGTCAGCGAGCAATGTCATAAATGTGAAAAAACCTAGAAATACCAGTATTTTTTGAAACTTGATGTATCCATAACTCCAACAAGAGGCCCCATTAGTCAAAATTCCTGAAATAGGTTAATACGTATGTGGTATAGAGAACATTAAAACAGGTTCGATAAAAATACAGGACCCGGAGACTGTGGTGTCCCCTTGTAATCGCCATCACAGCACCTGATATGTTTGTGTATCAAATCATGAAGAAACATGAATATATGGCCTTGTAAGCAGGGAGAATAGTGCACGTAATGAAATGTGTACAAGTGGATGAACAAAGCGAGAGGTAAGTTATCAAGGGCTTTACGGATGATCGATTAACATAATAGGGTGCTTGTGATCGTCGGTAACGCAACTATTGTTACATATTGGAAAGGAAACAGAGCCGCATCTATAAAAACAGAGGAGGAAAAGGAAAGAATGCAGGGCCGCACGAGATCCGACTAAAATCTCTACCGAATAGGAACAAAGAAGAAGAATCGGGTCAAAAGATTCAAGTCGATTACCCCGTTTTTTCCTTTCCCTCACTCGGCGAAATGGGTCATTTGGATAGAGTAGAAAAACTCAGATTGATGGAAGAAATTCTCAAATTAACAAATAGGATCGGAAATATAGTCCAACAGCGTAGAGAAACTGTGATCGAATTCGAGGAAAGAACCCAAATTTTACTTAAGGGGATCCACCCATGTCTCCAGAAATCCGAATTGGAGGTCGGTAAATTTCAATTGTAGTTTTCTCTTTCACGGGCTACATATGAAAGATAGAGAATTTTTGAAAAAATAACCGATTTTCTTATTTCTAGAAGAACAAATAAGCATTGATCAATTATGCAAAAAATTGTTATCCGAAAAGTATGTCAAATATACTAGTAACGCCCTCTCAAAGTATAAAGCGTGTATTTGTACATATATAAGCGTGTATTTGTTCTATAGATGTATGTCAAAATTAAGTACTACGCTGAATCCGTCCGGGCCTCTTCCCCGTGGTCAGGCGCAACACATGTTGGCCAGCCGGCGGAGATCGGGAAGGGTCGAGCCTCGTACTCGGGTTCGCTCACCAAACTGGCTGTTTGGGGACTTGAGTCCACAGAAATCTCAATTCCGGCCGCCTTTGCTTCTAAATTTCTACAATGAGATATTCAGCTAGGCGTCTGTCCTTTTCTTTCCTGTAGAATGGGATACGAATCTGCGTTTGTCATACTTCGGGTTGTAAGACTCATTTGAAAGCACCTAGAAGCTCGATTCCATAGCCTGAACGAAGGGTCGAGCCTTTATTACGGTCATTTATAGCTTTTACGAAAATTTTGAAATGTCTAAATTTTTTTTCAATCCCCACTTGAAATTGTTTTTATTTGAAACATCATTATTCAGTGATAATAGTCAATTTTGAATAATAAAAATCGGATGATATAGACTTTCATAAACATGCGATGGTCAATTAGATTTTTAGATCCACAGATTTTTGTAGGAAACCTAAAATGGTTAGATTTTTATAAATCGAAATTCGCTATTATCACCTCATAACGCTGTTTTAAGAAAAAACAATACTAATTTTGAATATAGAAAAAAGTAAACATTTCAAAATTTTGTCAAATTTTACAATGACCATAATAAAAAAGGGATGGCGCTTGCTCGACCCTTCGAGCGGCAGGCTCGAGAGCCGGGAGAAACGTGCGGATCTTTTGAACACGTGTGCCTACCTGCGGTTCACATCTCTGGGCTCTGGCCGGAAAAGCCGCCCGTCTCCCTTTTTTCTGCTGGTTTTTTCATATTCCTTTCCCCGATTTTCATTTGCTCTTTTTTATCCTCCGCTCTACCAAGAAAATTAAAAAATTAACGCTCAGCGAAATTCGATCCTATTGAATTAATTTTGAAGGGAACTCTGTTAAATTGTTGTCACATCGTTCCTAAGGTAACGTATATCGTGGGAAGACCGTCAAAAGTCACTTGAACGTATTGATTATACTCTTCATGTGGACGAAAAACATGTTTGGCGCGCTGGGCCAACGACAAAATCGGGAACTTCATTTTGTAATATTTTTTGATTATGCGGAAATTTTTCTTATCTTCCCACATTCAAGACCTCCTTGTCATACATCCCTCAAATTTTTATCGGAAAATATTCAAAACTGTTGAAATGCCAACGAATTTGCGAAATCCAAAGTCATAGCACATGACAAGATCCCCTTAAGGGGTAATATACGATCTCGTACCTTTGTGTCCAAATTCGAGTTCATTTTCAAAGAATTACCATGAGCGCATGAAAAATCTTAAAAATATTGGGTTGGTTACATATGGAAGTACTAATCTCGAATCCCAGAGAATACACTTTATTTATTCTAGAAAATACAAAATAGCGGCGTACCAGCTAGTCAAAAAAAAATGTTACTTTGTCCCCTCGGCCGTACTGCTACAGGTCATAATTATAAACCTAGAACAAAAAATCGAACGGGGTTTCAAAGTAAAATAACTAACTCAAGAAATATTATGGGATTTTTTCGACATTCAAATTTCAGGACAAATGGCGTGAATTTGGAATTTTCTTTTCTTTTTTCGCAAAGAAATCGTTCGAAAATCGGCCATAAAATCAGCAAAAAACAGAATATTGAAAAAATCTCATGACATTTCCTGAAAAATTATATTTCCAAGCTACAGTTGGAATTTCAAGTGAATTGGTTGAAAATTGACAGCGCTATCAGTGCGGCCAGTTTATAAAAGATGGTTTCGAGATAAACGCATTCAAAGTTTCAAGTACTATAAAATCGATGAGATTTTCGCTTTACCTCTAATCTGTGATGCCTGCTCCTTACAATTGGCCTTTCGCTACAAAATTCTCTAGCTCTTCATCTTTTCTTGACGAAATTGCGTTTTTGCGAGCATGTTTAGCCTCTTCGGTGAGGAAGCGCTCGGAAAGTGCGATACGTGTTTCGTTAGCTACGGTGCAGAAGCTGTAGCAATTTACTCCAACAGTGATACCTAATTGGTTCATAAATCGTAGTATTCCATTAAAACCATCGTTAAAATATAGGACAGCAAGAAAAACCGCCAAATCAAGTACAGTTCTGCCACTGATGGAAACGTTCTTAGGTGTCATGACCATACAACTGAATTCAAACTTTCATTGGAGTTTCGTGTGAATCCACCTGAACAACGTATGAGTTGTCTTTTTTTTTCAAGTTCTTTCCTACTCAATTCTTTGTAAATTGGCTTGATAACTTCGAATATTTCCTTCGAAGTACGAAGATCAAGGTGGAAATTTGCCATGCCTCCATCATTCGCCTTTTCAGCTTGCCAAAAGCATCATGATCCCGGACTTTCCCTGCATGTGTGATATTAAAGCTGCTCGGTGGTCGATGACAAGTAGTAGAAAGTGGTGCAGATTGCCTTGTTCATGTCTGCTGTTGAATTACAATTGATCCTTATCACAAGGCTGTGTTATATTGATAGTTCGTAGATTAATTTAAGAGTTAACTTGCGAGTCCCACTCAGACCTTTAGTTTTTTTCACTAAATTTCTCAAATGAGTACCCATTTTTTTCTGCATATGGTCTATACATTCTTTTTTCTCATTTGAGGATTATTCTTCACAATTGCTTTGTTTTGATTGGTGGAGGTTTAGATAATCTATGAGAGAAGAATCGAAGTCCTAACTGCATAATTGTTTGCACACGCCAAATACCACCTATTTCGCTCCGCGACTTTGTTCAGAGAATCGATTTTTTGAGACACTTAGAACTCCTTCCCCCACTTGATCGACTTTCCATATCATTCTTAGATAGTTAATGGAGTGTTTAGGCCAATAAAAAAAAATGAAAAAAGAAAAGCCACAAAGGTATATTACCCCTTAGCGTATACAATGACTTATGCGAAATTGCCCAAGAAGAATTCCGAAACATTTATGCGTCTGGGTATAGGAAAAGAAGGGAGGCAATTGAGATATTTTCATACGGCCTAAGAAGCGATTTGAAACGATATGTAAGGCTGAGGTTTATAATAATCTGAGAAAAGCAAGGGAACATGCGCAAAGTTTAAAAATAAATTTCAAGGATTCAATGAAAATGAAATGACGAAGCGTAATAAACGTATATTCATTCATGCGTAATGCTCTGTTCATAGACCATAGTGGATGGAACTACCATTGTGTTTTCTTCGAAGCTTCTGTTACACGGCAATACCATTGGAAGATCATTGCTGGATTGAGCGAGGAAGAACAGTCTATTCAAAACAGTGCTACGAACGATTCGTCAGCGATCCACATAAAATTTACGGCAGGCTGAGTTTTCTACGCAATTGTGAGAGAACAATTTCCCACGAACTGCAGTATTTGCAGGAAGGTGCTTTTTTCTACTGACTATCTAGTCAATTGCCGAAACTGTTTCGCAGCTTACTGATTGCATGAACATTCTCTTGACGCAGGAGCAAATTATATATTTTTCAAATAACTGCTGGAATAGACGAGAAAAATTGAAATGGCTCGTTCCCTTAAGGTATACGAGCGAATGTACTTCTACACTCACATGCAAAAAATATATCTCGAGTATTACGTAAGCCAGAAAGGCAAAGGGCCTCGCTCACCCTGGCTATCGATCGGAAAACACTATGCCCGCTACAAGCAGGGTTCTGCAGAATTTGCTTGAAGGAATTCAACATTCGGATAACAAGTGGAATTCCGGTCGAAGAACTCCCCTGCGCTAAGCGAGTAAAAGACGTATACAGAGAAATAGACCAGCTACACACGGCTAGCAAAAACATGTTAGCGAGAGATCGTTGCAGAAAATATAGCGAAAGATGGCGCAATAGTCCTCGGAACACGCTCATGCCATCGACCGAAGCAACAGGTAAAAACACGAACCATGAACCGACAATCAACCGAAACAACTCAAAAGAATCACTATTGGAACCTGCAGCCAATCAGAAGACTCAAGAAGAACCTAAATTAGAACCCGTGATCAACAATAACATATCGGGTACAGATGGTAATATTACGGAGAGTTTTTGTGAAATACCGCCAGATATTCTCGGAGTAGTGGTAGATCGAGCGTTAGACCAACTCAAAGAGATATACTCCCCTACGGACGAGGAGGATCTATTTAAATGTATAGATGAGATGATTACCGATGAGCAGTGGAGGGGGCAGCAGCCCACACAATACATCACGCCAACCAAGAATAATTATGATATTAACCTCGACTTGTTTCCCTAGAAAATGGACCACATCACGCCTTTATTCATTTTGCACTTGATTCTGCAAGTGTGCAGCGGAGATATCACTGTGATCTCTCGAGATAATAATAATGATGGGATTTTATTCAATAGAATTGAGGATATGGCTTCCACTTCAGAGAAGGTCAAGTTCATTACATCATCTAACGCATCATTAGTATTTGACTTCACCACCCTACTGCAAAAAATCACCTGAGAAATCACCTGAGAAATCACCTGATTTCTCAGGTGATTTCTCAGGTGATTTCTCAGGTGATTTCTCATGCCAATTTCTCATGTGACCTTTATTACATAGAGTAAGTTATTCAATTTCCATATTAATTTTATTTTCTATCCAAATCAGTTTGAGGATCAATAAGCATTTGCGGAAAAGCGTTGAATCGCAAAAATGTTTGCGTGCTCATATGAAAATACGTATATATAGTGAATTTTCTTTCTCGGAGAGAAAACTTTGTGACGAATTAAGAATCAACCTCTTGAATCGTTATTTCAGAACTTTATTTGCGTAATCTATGAGTTTCAAAAATGTGTGTTTGAGCAAATGCGGAACGATATTTTTTCGTACGCGATAACTCACGAAGAAATTGTTCGATCTTCCCAAAATTTTTCACATTTCATAAATGGTAAAGTGAACCGCGTTCAATTTTCAAGAGCAACGATCATTTGCGTCCCTAGCAAGAAATTGAAAAATAAATTGAAGTTTATTTCGAGTACTTCTGATACCAAAAGACACTGACTAGGAGAGTGCACACCCTTCGGGTCACCAATCTTGACCAAAATTTGAGGGATCTCTCCTGATACTATCACCAGAGATCCCTGAAAGCCTGTCAGCCATTCCTGAGAGAAAAAATTAAACATATTATGAGATTTTTCAGTTATTGGCGGTACAGGGCATAACATTGCATATGCTATTTGAATGCATATCAATACCCGCCAACCATATGTACCAATCAATTTTTTATAAATTTGACTCAAAGATAAACTCTAAAACTATCTTGACAAATTTCCACTGGTTTTAGGCATACTTCCCTTATAGGATGTATAAGGGTCTCAAGCGCTAACCAGGTTATCATGGGAAACATGTTATACCACTTCCCACCCAACAAAACACGCATTTATCTTGAGCCCACCCATGAATATATATCAGAATATATATTCTACACTTGAAAAAGAAAGGAAATACCGTCAACACTACTTCTTTCTTCCCTACAGTCCAGAACACTTGAATTTTTGACGTTAAACAGTCGTATCTATTCAAAACTGTGTCTGGACTTACAATATCCTCATGCGTGTGGATATTTCTTAAGCCTATGGGACTGATGGGCACATGAGACAGAAAAAATGTACCTACTCACCTCAAGTAATATGCGCTTCATAGATATGATGCTGCAAAATAACCTATCCCTTACATGCATGTTGACAACACTGCAAGTTTGTTGGGGATTAGTTTTTGCGCAAACTTGTTCCTTTTTCTTGAATCACCATTATGTTCACCAGCTCCCACTGGATGTGTAGCCTCCAGCATTCACAGAAATGATGTCCTATAAAGGGAGAAAAATAACACTCCAAGCCTCGTCAAATCATGATTGTACTCTTGAAGTACCTGAAAATGAAAACACAAAGAATCATTTTCTTTGAATTTGAAGGTTGAAAGTAGGAAAAATCTAGTTAAACTAACAGAGAAAGAGAGTTTCAGAGCTACATAAATTCAACTAGAGTAGAAATTAGACACCCAAAATCAAAGGTTAGGTTACACTATGTACTTATCTGATGATTGATGATCCTTTCTGCAGCAATCAGCGTTCCTTCATGATCCGGTAGGAGATTTTTCCCAGACCCAAATTTTAGAAAGAGTTTCACTCCCACAGCACTATCCATAGTTGTACACAGAGTTACACAGCACCACATGTGTCAATCCAAAACAACAGGATAAGTGTCGGCCATCCGTTGGTGCAACAAGTTATCACTGACTGTTGTGAGATGCCAGTCAGCTGTGATCTGGTGTGTAATTCAAATGTTGCAACTTTACATGCAATATATGGGTTTGTACTACTTTTGCTGCTTTTTATATAATTTTTTATCGAATTATTTAGAAAAAGCGATTCAATATTAGAGTGAGTTGGATAGTAATAATATCATTTTTTTTAATTATTATTTTATAATCATTTAATTATTAAGAACAATAATCAATAATTATATAATAAGAGATCGTTTATTACATACTTATCGATAATTAAACAATAGCCAACATTATTTAAATTATATCTTGAAAATAAAAAATGTTCAAATATTGATAAAAAATATTGTAGCTATTGTTAAATTACCGAAAAAATTAAATAATTATTAAATAATAATTAAAAAAAATGATATCATTATTATCCAACTCACTCTAATATTGAATCGCTTCTTCTAAATAATTCGATAAAAAATTATATAAAAAGCAGCAAAAGTAGTACAAACCCATATATTGCATGTAAAGTTGCAGCATTTGAATTTCACACCAGATCACAGCTGACTGGCATCTCACAACAGTCAGTGATAACTTGTTGCACCAACGGATGGCCGACACTTATCCTGTTGTTTTGGATTGACACATGTGGTGCTGTGTAACTCTGTGTACAACTATGGATAGTGCTGTGGGAGTGAAACTCTTTCTAAAATTTGGGTCTGGGAAAAATCTCCTACCGGATCATGAAGGAACGCTGATTGCTGCAGAAAGGATCATCAATCATCAGATAAGTACATAGTGTAACCTAACCTTTGATTTTGGGTGTCTAATTTCTACTCTAGTTGAATTTATGTAGCTCTGAAACTCTCTTTCTCTGTTAGTTTAACTAGATTTTTCCTACTTTCAACCTTCAAATTCAAAGAAAATGATTCTTTGTGTTTTCATTTTCAGGTACTTCAAGAGTACAATCATGATTTGACGAGGCTTGGAGTGTTATTTTTCTCCCTTTATAGGACATCATTTCTGTGAATGCTGGAGGCTACACATCCAGTGGGAGCTGGTGAACATAATGGTGATTCAAGAAAAAGGAACAAGTTTGCGCAAAAACTAATCCCCAACAAACTTGCAGTGTTGTCAACATGCATGTAAGGGATAGGTTATTTTGCAGCATCATATCTATGAAGCGCATATTACTTAAGGTGAGTAGGTACATT
Source organism: Aphelinus atriplicis (assembly GCA_020882685.1). Taxonomy (NCBI): domain Eukaryota; kingdom Metazoa; phylum Arthropoda; class Insecta; order Hymenoptera; family Aphelinidae; genus Aphelinus; species Aphelinus atriplicis. Next base: position 3,387,680 of record JAJGQD010000006.1, read on the forward strand.
TTTTCTGTCTCATGTGCCCATCAGTCCCATAGGCTTAAGAAATATCCACACGCATGAGGATATTGTAAGTCCAGACACAGTTTTGAATAGATACGACTGTTTAACGTCAAAAATTCAAGTGTTCTGGACTGTAGGGAAGAAAGAAGTAGTGTTGACGGTATTTCCTTTCTTTTTCAAGTGTAGAATATATATTCTGATATATATTCATGGGTGGGCTCAAGATAAATGCGTGTTTTGTTGGGTGGGAAGTGGTATAACATGTTTCCCATGATAACCTGGTTAGCGCTTGAGACCCTTATACATCCTATCAGGGAAGTATGCCTAAAACCAGTGGAAATTTGTCAAGATAGTTTTAGAGTTTATCTTTGAGTCAAATTTATAAAAAATTGATTGGTACATATGGTTGGCGGGTATTGATATGCATTCAAATAGCATATGCAATGTTATGCCCTGTACCGCCAATAACTGAAAAATCTCATAATATGTTTAATTTTTTCTCTCAAGAATGGCTGACAGGCTTTCAGGGATCTCTGGTGATAGTATCAGGAGAGATCCCTCAAATTTTGGTCAAGATTGGTGACCCGAAGGGTGTGCACTCTCCTAGTCAGTGTCTTTTGGTATCAGAAGTACTCGAAATAAACTTCAATTTATTTTTCAATTTCTTGCTAGGGACGCAAATGATCGTTGCTCTTGAAAATTGAACGCGGTTCACTTTACCATTTATGAAATGTGAAAAATTTTGGGAAGATCGAACAATTTCTTCGTGAGTTATCGCGTACGAAAAAATATCGTTCCGCATTTGCTCAAACACACATTTTTGAAACTCATAGATTACGCAAATAAAGTTCTGAAATAACGATTCAAGAGGTTGATTCTTAATTCGTCACAAAGTTTTCTCTCCGAGAAAGAAAATTCACTATATATACGTATTTTCATATGAGCACGCAAACATTTTTGCGATTCAACGCTTTTCCGCAAATGCTTATTGATTCTCAAACTGATTTGAATAGAAAATAAAATTAATATGGAAATTGAATAACTTACATTTTGCTTGCACCCTAGTACTCCTTACCACATCCTCCCTCGTCCAACGTCCAGACGACCGCTCAAATCCAACAGGTATATGGGCCCAGCACGCACCACTGTGCAAGGGTAACTTGGAGGAAGAAAAATTCTGCAGTGCGGGAGCCCGACGTGACAGGAAGGGACGGAGACGGTTGGCGCCAACACGCGGCGCAGAGTGGCTTAAGCTACATCCAGAGTTTTCTTTTTGACACCAGGAAAAATTTCAGAGGAATAAAAGGTTGGTCGAGTAGTTTGTAAGACAAACGCTGAAATTAAGAGTGGAAAGTGCGACTCAACAAAGCCTAGCACAACTTCAAAGAACAGGCCAGATCGTGTGCATTTCCGAGTCGGGGGTTCTCGGAATCGGGGGATCGGCCGAGCGCAGTGGAAGCGTGGAGAGACAAACCGGCGCGTGTCGCGCCGGGAGGGGGGGTGCGGACGAGTCGAGCTTTCGCGCGCGCGGGCCCTGGAGCTGCGCGACGCGACCGGCGCGTGTGTATAAACAACTCGCGATTGTTTTCGTCGCGCCTCTCACTCTCTCTCGCGCGTACTCTCTCTCTCTCTCTCCCTATACATGCATGAACATCTTTCTATTGCGATACTCGCGTGATGCGTAAGAACGTGCTGACGCGTTGAGCGGCCGCTCAAAATCGAGAGGGTTCGGATGATCGGTGTGACACTTGGGCGCATATAAGTGCACATCGTTCACGCGCAGCCGGTGTCTCCGCGGCGTGGCCGGCACGTCGTCACTCTCCCAGCTTGCATCCAACGGAAGTCTCGAGGCGCACAGCAAGCCTTCCTCCGCTTATGTGCGCCGTCCACCTCCACGCGTGAGCGTTGCTTTCCTTCGCTTCGTATCGCGCGGCGCTCAGAAGGCTTATCTCTCGCGGTGAGCAGCAGACAACAAACAGCCGCACAAGCTATAGATATAACCTATAGGCTTGAGATTCAAGAGAGCGCGCCGGACCGGTACGTGCAAGCATGAAGCGAACTTTTGGTCTCACACATAACGTTTCTCTCTCTCACGTATGTGAAAGGCGCTAATGCTCGCGACCGAAAAATGAGAAAAATTCAGAGCTGAAAATTGACAAATGAAGAGAAAGATAAAATACTATCGATCATGCCCTTCGAATTGATACGCAAGGTTTTTTACTAGCAATCCGAGAATCTCTCGCGAGTTTGGTGTCACGGTAAATCTGCAGTGCTGGTTTTGGCTGATTTCTGGCTCGGGGGGGGGCTCAATGGATTGTATTGAGAAACCGATAATAAACCTAAAGTAAATATTCGCTAACTGACTTCAAAGGAAAGGGTTCGAATGTTTGGGGGTCAATGCTCAAACGAACATTGTGGTACAGGTTAGTTTGTTCGATTGACTAAAGAGATTGATGCTGAACAGCTCATACCCCACATTTGTGCATGCGCAACCCAAATCTGGTAGACTATTGTGGTACAATAATCGCACACTGGAGAGGGGTGTATAGGTGTGAGGTGGTGTGACTGGAAGGCTCAGTATCTTGTTTCGAGTGGAGATAAACTGCAGTGCGGTTTTTGAAACTCAGAAGCACGAAATAATATCTATCTTTAGTAAAAGAGAAAATACCTGGTAATGTGCGGATTGAACTTCCAAACATTGTACGTAAACTTTTTTAAGTTAAGTAACAATCTTAACAAAATTCAGAGCTAATGTAAATAAACAAACCGAGAGAGCTCCTTCTTGAGTATTGAATGAAATAAAAGTCAAGATTGAGAAATATTACTAAAAGGAGATATGTTTCAAAATCCCTAAACAGATGGCGGAAAAAGACTCAGAGCAGAAAGAACTTACATCAACACAGCAGCTCAACGAACTGACTGAAAATTCAGAGGAAACTACAGAGAACACTTCAAATGAGGAAACTGGTAAGTTATATGAATTTCTGTAAAATTTTCCACACAATGAGCCATGAATGATCGATAGAAATTCAGAGAGGGGAACAGACATTAGAGTATTAGAATTATTCTAAAAGTTCAAAGTTAATGAATTGAGTAGTGAATTTAAAATTTTTCACAATGACGCATAACTTTTATGCAAATTTCTAATATTGGATAAAAGGAAACATTGAAATAGAGAAAGAGATTTAACTTTGAAAATTCAGAGCAAGGCCTAAAAGAGAATAAACCCAGGTATTAAGTCAGAAAAATGTTTCACACAGAAACTACTCTTGGAGACGCAGCAGCCACGTTAATGATGTTGGCAGGGAAAGACAAGGATGATGTCACTATTCCTCCAGGAGGTGCTGATCTGTCGGACAATACCACTCCGGCAGACACACGTGGGAATGATGACAACCCAAACGGAATACTTCCAATCACAGAGGACCAATCATCCATTGGGCATGTTTTTCCACAAATTGAGGTCATGAACGTGGCGGCTGGATTGATTAAGGAACTGACCACTCCGACAACTTTATCCACGGGTACCATACCAAAAACCGTGGTCAGTTGTTCTACTCCGACAACCTCATACACGGGTACCATACCAAAAACAGTTGTCAGTGGATCTACGCCGATAACCTTAGGCAAGGGTGCCATTCCAAAGACTACGGCCACTTCAAACACCCCATCAACCTCAGCTTATCAAAGCACGCCAAGCACCTCTGCAGCTGGCAGAAAAACCCCCTCGCCCACCATCTACCCGAGTCACCCTTCATCTTTGCACCCTAGAGCCATAGAACTCTTGACTGTCGTTAGCCAGCTGTCGAAACATCTTCGAAACAACACTCTAGGTTCCAATGCAATCAGAGAATTCAAAGAAATACTGGATAAGACCGTCGAGCTTCAAAACATTCAAATTGAAGCTACAAAATTGGAATTGATTGAACATCACTCGAAGTGCAAGAAATGCACGGAACACATGGAGAGGGTAAATAATTCAGAGTTACAAATACTTCCAGAGACACCCACAATTCCAGAGAAAGAAAATTTAAGTCATACTAATAATATCAGTCAAAATCAAAATTTATTCAAAACACCTCAAATTCAAGCTAGAAATAGTCAATTCAGAGACAATATTCAAGAAAATTTAAATATTCACAAGCTTAATATCAATAGAAATTATAGACTCACGTCCCAAACAAATTTTGATGTTTGGATGGATTATCTAAGAACTGAATTAACTAGTTGGGATTTAATAGATTTGATTGACCCAAGTTTGAAAGGTCCACAAACTTCCGAGTTTTCAGAGGCCAAGAGGAAAAATTTTGCAAAAGATATAATAATTAATCACTTGAATGAGGAAAATCATAAACAAGTCCTAGGACTTTCTGATCCTCTAGAGATACTTAATAAGTTGAGACAAATTCGAAAGTTAGAAGTAAATTGTACTCCTACTTCAATAAGAACTAGGATGTACACAATCAAAATGAGTAAAAATGAAACAGTAAAATCCTTTTGCGATCGGTTTGACTCACTTATTAAGGAGCATGAATTGAGCGATGATCAATACCCCATAACTCCACAAGAAAAACGTTCTGCATTCTATCAGGCAATAATCGGAGTAATGCCTGAAATAAGACGTACTGATTCGAGTGTTGTTCAGGTGACAGGCAAGGAGATGACGCTGGAAGCTTTGAAACAAGCGATGAGACGAATCGAGCTAGAACAAGTTTCAGATAGCAAGAATACAGAGAAGCCAAATCACCAAACGAAAGTATTCAGAGCAACCAGAGATTCATCAAATCCAAGGAGCAACGAAAACAAGTGTTTTCGCTGCAATCAAGTTGGTCACTGGCAAAGTGACTGCCACCTAGTAAACACCAACAAATGGTTCTGCTATTTCTGCAACTACATAACAGACCACAAAGGCAAAGACTGCCCAAACAACAAAAAGGGTAAGCGCAAAGAAAGTGACTATACTGATAATCCATACCCCAAAAGGAGCAAAGATCAGGGCGGATATAACGGTAGAGGTGGAGGTAGAGGGGGCGGTAGAGGTGGGGGTCGAGGAAATTTCCGCGGAAATAATAAAGGCAGAGGGGGCAAAAAGCCAGGTGGACCAAAAGCAAACAAAGTAGAAGTCGAAGTCCAACAAGAAAAAGGTAAGATCAAACGATCAAATGAAACTAAAATGAATTCAGAGTATGTAGTGTTTACCGCAGATTCGGGCGCTACCGATCACATTGTCAATAACTGCATGATTCTAACAGATTTTAAAAATTCAGAGGGTAAAGTAATTAAGAGTGCAAATAGAAATGAATTTGCGGACATAATTATCGATGCCAAAGGAAATCTCTTATTGAAGACTGATTCACCAACAAATCACCGCATAAAATTGACAAACGTGATCGCGGCCACAAATATTTCCCAGAACTTGCTTTCACTACGAAAGTTCGCAGACGCGGGATACAGTATATATCTCGACGATAAAAAATTCAGAGTGTATTGTAAAGAAAACAACAAAACTATTTTTGAAGGAATTTACGCTAAACCAAATTGGATAGTTAGGTTCGAAGTAAGGAAAATTTGCGATAAAACTGACACTATAATGAATAGTTTTGAGAACTTCAGCTGCACAGCTAAGTTAGTGTCGCTAGATGAGTTTCCCGAACAATCACAGACGAGTATATCTGCCCCGCCCTCAGGTTCGGAGGGAGTAGAGATAAGTAATGAAAATTCAGAGATTGAAGATAACTCGTCTGCGATTGGGAGGGAGAATGTAGAGAAACTCATTGACCAAACCTATCAAAGTAGGACCAATACTGATGTGCCAGAACAAACTGATTCAAATTTAAACTTAATCACAGATTTGGATAATAAATATATGTCATTGAAAACAATTAAAGTAGACAATTTAGAATCCATCGAAGATCTCCAGGAAATGACTGTACAGCATACTCTAAGTAGATCAAAAGAAAATATCAACTGTAGTGAAGCAATGCTGTGGCACATCAGGTTAGGTCATGCATCACTTAACTACTTAAAGAAACTTCAGAGCCTAGAAAAAAGTCTAGAAAAAGTCAAATTCGATAATAGTATTCTTGAGTGCGAAATATGTTTAATGTCAAAAATGGAAAAACTTCCGTTCCCAAGCACTAGGAAACGAGCAGAAAGGCCACTACAAATCATACACACAGATATCATGGGAAAAATATCCCCGACATCTTGGCCAGGGCAAAAGAACTACATAATAGTATTCGTAGACGATTACTCGAGATATGCCAGATTATATTGCCTGAAAACAAAGGATGAATCAGGAAACGCTCTTGATCATTTCTTAGCTTCTGCCCGTAACCTTCTAGGTGAAAACGCCAAAGTGTGCTATGTGAGATCAGATCAAGGAACTGAGTTCACTGGAGGAAAATTCAGAGATATAATGAACAGGGAAAAGATTGAACCAGACTACTCTCCGCCACATACCCCAGAATTGAACGGTACTGCGGAAAGGTTCAACAAAACCATCCAGAGAAAAATAAGAGCAAACATGATAGGCTCAGGATTACCACCGACTATGTGGGAATTCGCAGCCGAAGCAGCTGTGCATGTATACAATATAACTCCTCATAAGTCAATCGACTACGAAAGACCAATAGAGAAATTCTCGCCAAATGGAAAATGCCATCTAGAAAGAGTAAAACGTTTTGGCTGCATAGGGTATATAAAACTCCCCAAATCAGATACAAAATTCAGCGCAGTATCAATCAGAGCAATCCTGGTAGGCTATAATAATACAGGTTACACGCTATGGCATCCTCGGACAAGAAAATTTCTTGAATCTAGACACGTGAAATTTCTTGAGAAAATTGTCTATAGAGACAACTATGAAGATGACAAGCTCGAAAAAGAATCTGTCGAAGAAATACACATTCAGAGTGAAAATGACAAACCAATTAATTTTGACTTCAGAGAAGAAAAGATATCAAATATCGAAACTTCAGAAAAAGTAACCCATCCGAAGAAAAGAGGAAGACCAAAGAAAATCAACAAAGAATGGTCCACAGAAAATTCAGAGTGTCAAGAAAAGAATGTAAAAGGTCCTCTGACTAGAAGCAAAACGAAAGAAGATTCAGAGATTTCAGAGCAGAGCAAGGAGAAATCGCACGCCAGAAAAGCGGGCAATACACACAACGATTCTGGTCCGACGATAATTCTTCAACACAAAGCAGAACAGCGAGAATTAGAAGATGAACAAATTCACTGTTTACTGGCATCAATAAACAATGACCCAGGAAATTATTCAGAGGCCATGACATCCAGAGAAAAGGAACAATGGCAAGCAGCCATCAAAGAAGAACTCCATTCCATGCAAACGAACCAAGTCTGGAAATTGGTAGATAGACCCAAAGACAGGCCCGATGGTTCCAAACCAAATATCTTGGACTCAAAATGGGTATTCAAGAAGAAAAGAGAAGCCGATGGAAAAATTCGGTACAAGGCGAGATTGGTCATAAGAGGCTTCAAGGACAAAAATGATTACACCCTTAAAGAGACGTATGCACCGGTTTCAAAACTGTCAAAGGTCAGAGCACTCTTGGCCATTGCAAATTACCACAGTTGGTATATTTGCCAATTAGATGTAAAGACGGCCTTCCTAAATGGATTCCTGGGTGAAGAAGTTTACATGGAAATTCCAGAGGGACTAGAAGTAGACAAAATCACTTCCAGCACAAAATTGCTAAGGTTATTCAGAGCTTTATATGGACTCAAGGTGAGTCCGAAAAAGTGGTTCGAAAGATTTTCAGAGGAAATGTGCAAACTTGGGTTGCAAAACGATGTTCATGAACCATGTTTGTTCACGTGGAGATTGAATGGAAAAGTTGTGATCATACTGCTTTATGTAGACGATATGTTAATGATCTGGAATGATGACGATAAGATGAATGAAATAAAGAGTCATCTAATCAGAGTCTTTGAAATAAAAGATCTAGGAGAACCCAGGAGCTTTCTGGGAATTAGTATTGAAAGAGACATGAAAAATAAGTGCATCAAAATTCATCAAACTTCATTCGTGGAGAACATCCTAGAAAAATTCAACATGAAAGATTGTCACTCTCAAAGTACACCGATGGTAACGCGACAAGTGAGTAATAGAAACAAACGACAAAAACTTGAAAATGAAGAGGTAAATAAAGAGATTCAGAGAAGTATCAAACAATTTCCATTCAGAGAAGCCATAGGAAGCTTAATGTATTTGGCGAATGCGACTCGATTCGACATAACATTTGCTGTAAACTACTTAGCCCGAAAACAAAACGATCCCTCGGAAGAAGATTGGCAATCAGTAAAAAGAGTATTTCGATATCTCAGAGGGACTCCCGATTTTGGAATAACATTCAGAGGAAAAGAAAATAAATTAGATGCTATGACAGATGCTAGTTTCAGAGACCAGGAGGACTCTTCGTCTACAAGTGGTTACGTAATTAGACTTTACGGAGACTCCATAGCTTGGAGAAGTCATAAACAAACCTATGTCACTCTCTCCACATGTCAAGCAGAGTATCTAGCTATGAGCGAAACATGCTCAGAAATAATATCACTGGACAAGGCAATTAGATATGCCATTGGAAAAACTATGCTTCCAGTAACTATCTGGTGTGACAATAAATCAGCCGGAGACATAACTCAAAAACAAGGGTGTCACAAAATTAAGAATTTTGATAATTCACTGCAAGAAATTCAGAGAGATCTCGCGACGAGAGAGAAAACCGGAGTGAAACGTCATATGGCGGAGACTCATGGTGACTATATTAAACAGTGTGTCGAAGAAGGGAAAATAGAGGTAAACTGGATAGAGACTAAAGAAAACTTAGCCGACATAATGACTAAACCGCTACCCACCGACCCTCATAAATACCTCAAAAACAGGATCGCAAATATAAATTCAGAGATATGAAACTTGAAAATAATGATTCTTACTATTTGTACTTCTCTCATGTTCACAGGAACCCATTAGATCGCAGTGAACATCCTATCCAGATCCAGAAGATAGTTCTGGGTGGAACTTCAAATCAACCACTTCGGAGAATGAAACAATCATTTAAAACAAAAAGGAAAATTCAATCCGAAGTTGAAATTTGTTATGCATAAGAACTAATCTAGTAATACGACTCGAAAATTCAGAAGTTAATTTCTTTTCTTGACGAGGGCATTCAGAGCGTGTATGAATATAATAAATTCCCTAAAATTGACAATCGGCAAAGGGAGGGAGTGTAAGAATGTAAAGGGCTTTGCCGACTGAGACCGCCTCCCTTACCGGCCGCTCTGTGTGGCGGTGGCGCTGCGCGACGACCGCGCCTCACTTCACGAGCGAGCGTTCAAGTGTGAACACGAGTGAGTTGCTTCAGAGAGTGCTTCTAGCAATAAACAAGATATTACAAGAAGGAAAGGAGTTTTGCTTGCACCCTAGTACTCCTTACCACATCCTCCCTCGTCCAACGTCCAGACGACCGCTCAAATCCAACACTATGTAATAAAGGTCACATGAGAAATTGGCATGAGAAATCACCTGAGAAATCACCTGAGAAATCACCTGAGAAATCAGGTGATTTCTCAGGTGATTTCTCAGGTGATTTTTTGCAGTAGGGCAGGTATTACGTACATCTAATCGAAAATATTCCCGATTCCGAAGAATATCCAGAAAAACTCTTTATATTTGAGTTCGCTATGGAATTGTGCATCTAGTAGTTATACTTCTGTATGAATTGGTTCATATTAGCCAATTTCATGAGTAAATAACTTGGTAAATAAGTTGGAATTTGAGCCGACCGATCGCTGTTTGAACCTTAGCTATGCAAGGAAATGTTTCCATGACTTTTTTACCCAGAGGTTATTCAATGGGAGAAAATAATATTTAAAGATAGCTATAATATTGCAAATATTGGGAAAATAGCAATTTTGGGTCTCTAGCAGCATGGGTTACAGGGCCCAAAAAAATCTTAGAAAATTCTGGTGTCATCATGGGATCCCAAAGTGTCTCCAAAAAAATTTTCAGAGTTTTGGATTTTTTTTCTCACTCACTTGATATAGAATTACCCATATATATGGGCAATTCTCTGTGGGATCGAACATGAAAAAATTTGATTTGGCTCAAAATTTTTTTCTAAGTTCTAGGGCATCATACCGAATTCCCAGAATTTTTTCAGATATTTTCGAGCACTTTACCTCTGTTTAATAAATAGGCAAAGTTGCTGATTTTGCTGTTTTTGCATTTTCGGAGGCATTTTCAACCTTGTGTACGTGTAATCCACAGCTTATAATTTACTTTTTGGATTAATCTTTCTCATCGAGTGGATGCAATTCATGACAAAGTACTTTATTAGTAGTTTATTGTAATTGGTCGTGTTGTTATAATTTGTCGGGTTGTTTTATTATAATTGGTTGTCAATATCGATATTTTGATCAATCATAAGGGTTTCACACACAAGTAATTTTTCGTTCTTTAACTTTCAATAAAAATTTTGTGTTTACAAAACTTGAAAATATTGATCCGTTCGCAAATAATCATTTGAACATCATAGAAAAATACAATCTATTTCCAAACTCTATTTGCCATAATTTTGTTATTCAAATTGAATGAAACTTCGGGATCTACTAAATAGATGATGCAATGAATAATTCGCGCATAATCCGAGAACTCGCGAATCTTCGTTCTCTAACGCTGATCAGCGCAAATTTCATTCATACGGATGGCGCGAAATGTGCGTTCCATCATTCGAATTACTTTTAATACGAATATAAAATTAGTTTAAATAATTTGTAACCTCCTATATTTTTCGAAAAGTATCATTTCACATTCAAGTAAGAATGCATTCGTAATTATAAAGCGGATGTGCACCGCTGATTGAAAAATATCATATTGAGAATCAATAGAAAACGAGCCGATACTCTTCTTACGTGTCATACTTTATCAAAGTTCCGCCATCTTTTTTATTGATTCCAAATTCACTATTGTATTGTTCTTGATAAAAATCGTCACTCGTTCGACTAGGCTCGAAGGGTCAGGACCTCTTTCGAGGAGCACCCTCTTTTTACGGACTCGGATCCGTTGGGACTTAGTCTCTCATAGCTGCTAACAGGTACTCTAGGAGCGCCTTTAATTGTCCCTCTCGCATTGTAGAGAGTTGAGCGGCTGGACGATTTTAGTGGTTTGGTGCATTTTTGGAGTTTTTGAAGCGGTCAGTGGTCTTCAGGCAGGTATTTTAATAAATAATTAATTTTACACGATAGAGTCCCTGTTATCTTTCTTCGTACTTTACCTTTTCTTATTCTATATTTTTTTGTGAGTGTTCATATAGAATCAGTGTTGTCTTGAACGTGTCACCAAGACGGGAGTGTTATTCTTATTCTCCGGTTACCCTAGCTATAAGCGCAAGCTTGGCTCTGAAATCGCGATTGACTAAGTATACGCGCCGCGTCAATTTGTCCCGACGTTACACCACCGTCAAACCGCACCGTGCCCTCCCCACAACGTGAAATTATTATACTTTATTCATCGCACCCGCAACACCTTTCAGTTACATTTGTTACACACAAGTCAAATAAACTCGGTATTTCTGTCACATTCACGCTTCCACATTCGAGTCATTTCGCCACGCGAACATCAGTTTCGTAACTTTTAGGCTCTGGGGTTCCACTAATATCACCCCGTCCCAGCAGATGGGAAAACAAAAAAAATGTGATCTAACACATGCCTCGAATTGAAACTAAGTAAACAAACGTTCAACATGAACATAGCTACAATTATAATTTTGTTATGATTCGAATCGTTCGATATTCTTTTCAATCGAATAACATCGAAGAGTCAAGTTTCATAGGTTCAAATGAAATGTATCATTTGATTCTTACTATATTCAGTATTGAAAGTAGTCAAACTGAAAGATTTTCAAACATCATAATTTCTCCGCTCCCCGGGGGTTTGCGAGCGGACGGAGCAGGGAGAACCCCCCTAGTTATATATAATAATGAAAATGTAGAATATAAGTCTACGGCAGACTTCAGACTCGCGAGCCAGCCGCCGTGAGGACGGCACCCGTCGAGTCGAGTGGTAGACGAAGGGGAAGAGTGCTCGGGGTCGTCTCAAATTACGACCCGGGCAATCCTGGTTAGCCCGGCTTGGACGATTTCTTAGTCCACATTTCCTGGGAAGATGAAGTTCATATCCATCAGAAATTGCAACATAATAGAATGGCTACATGATATGAGAGACCTAATTTGGCTACGATTGGTGAAATTAATGATGTCATCTATACAATGTATGATGCAGTATACCGTGAACAGCGAGAAGACCTTGCCGGCGAGTGAAGAAATAGAAGGCAATAAAAGTTTTTGCTATTACTATCCTAATTGAATATTTCTATTCAGAGCTCACTCAACAAGTACTACTCATCAAAGTTTAGCTGCTGGTCTTCAAATTTCTGCAAGCAATTGCAGTTCAGTTCCTGATTGTAAGGGTCTTAAGGGGTAATATACCTTTGTGACCTCCGATTCTGAGGTGATTTTCAAAGACTTACCATAAGCGCAGGAAAAGAATCGAAGAGTCGAGACGTTGGAGATATTCTCAAATTAAGCCTTGTATCGTAGAATATGAAAATGATATAAAAATGAAGATTTCTGCGAGGTCGAGGTTGTTAGTTTAAATAGATTAAACAAAGGTACAGTTACTGTCTTTTCAAAGGTGGAATTCAACTATTATCTCGATATTTAATGCATGTTTCTGAGTATTTGTGCAGGATTTGAAAAAATGATTTGCTTTCTTCTTCAGGTAGCTCTTTCAATTGGATGAGTCGATTATCCCATTTCTTTAGAAAAGAAGATTTTCAATAAATTATAGAATAATTTTTATCTTGAAATAAAAATGGATGTGGATGAACCAGCTCTACCCACAAATCCAACTCATAAGTGACGTAGAAAACCGTGGATGGACATCAACTGTGCATCTGCAAAAGTAATAAAAATCTGAAAAAAAAGAGAACCAATCAAATAATCCACAACCAGAGTCCCAAAAATAATAATTACCTCAAGTAATCTTTTGGCTGAAGAAACAACAATCAAACAAGAGTGATTTTGTGGATAAACTGAGAGATTTCTGGATGTTCCTTTATCGTGAGGTGAATATTTATCTTACATTATTATCAATACGTTGTTTTATTTATCATTCAAATATTCACACAATAATCGAATAATTATTTATTTATGCTCCAGAACCTATGGATGTTCTAGAATTTATGGATATTGATCATCCAGGAGGGACCATGCCTGATTTATATATGTGTAAATGGTCGATCTTTGAGGGCGAATCCAGAGTGTAGTGGAAAAAGAAAAATCACTAAATCGACCACATGTTTAATTGATGTGATGTTTCAACAGTAAGGTTCACTGGCCTCATTGGGCTAAAAATTTATTACACAAAAACACGTAATAAATGATACAATCTAACAAGGAGAGTATCAGACCTTCGGGTCACCAATTTTGACCAAACTTTGTACGTATATTCTGTGACACATCAGTGATCATACGGACAAAGATTTGATTCCCAACGCTCCCTCAGGTCCAAGTTACTCTGATAGCATTATAATTACTTTTTATCCTTATACACTACACACACTGATCCGGATAGTTTTTCTCTCCACTGTGTTTAAGCACTTTCTCCATCGAACAAACTGCTTCTTGATGCTAAGACAGCTTCTTGCGTACATCAGAAGGCTGAAAAAAAATATACACTTTGATATGTCACATTGACTAATCACTCATGAGTCAGTAAATGCATGTAAACATCTGATTTCTATAAATTCTAAAATTCGACGTACAATGATTCGAGTGGCTAATTATACTTCTCACATGGCCAATGAACTTTGTGCATGGAATTCAAAGATCATTGTCGACAGAACATACTCTATTAGCATGTTCATAAGCCACAAGAAAAGAATGTCCATAGTGAAATGATTAGCGCACTCACAAGGAGAGGCCACTACATATTTCCCTCACTGCACTGCACTTTCAATGTTCCAACTTGAATACCACATCATATTTTATCCTAAAAATCATACAGAAGAAGTAAATTGCGTGTATGCTCAACAAATCTTACTTCCATGTCTTACTCACATAGAGTAAAACATGAAATATATGGAAAAATCAACAATTATCGACTTTTCACTCTGTGCTTGGATACTGAAGCAATAACAACATGTATCCAAGCACAAAGACAATGAATGTAGTGTCATTGGACGACAATTCAGTGTCAGAATTGATTTTCACTCATGGAAACTTCAATTCTGAGCATGTGTTGACCAATATAATACTATAACCAATTATATCAAAACTCTTCTACGCACAGTTTTCTTCTTGCTTCGATACAATTTCTGGCCCTGTACAGCATACCTGGAACACAAAAATTATCACAAAGAAACATCTTTAAAAAATATATGTAGAAAGTCAAAGGTTAAGTTTACTTATCTGAATTCCCTCGCGTCTTGAATAAAAATTATCCTGCTGCACACAATGAAGCTCCAAACCTGCAGGAGAACACTGTGGCGGAAATTAATCTAGAAACTTTTCTTACAATTACACAAACTGTAGTGAGTAAGCAATGTCTACTTGATGAGTACACATCACATGTCTAACTGACTGTGTTTACAAACGACGCTTATGGTAACCTGCAGCGCAGTACCTCTGTTACCGACTTCGCGCTGCAGGTGCGCGAAGCAGTTCGTTCGATGGAGAAAGTGCTTAAACACAGTGGAGAGAAAAACTATTCGGATCAGTGTGTGTAGTGTATAAGGATAAAAAGTAATTATAATGATATCAGAGTAACTTGGACCTGAGGGAGCGTTGGGAACCAAATCTTTGTCCGTATGACAAGTACCTTATACAGTAATCAAAATACAAAAATAGTATATTATGCAACTAGTGCGTGAAATGCGATTTCACGCACCAGTGTGACAAGCCTGCACGAGTCGCCGGCGAAGCCGGTAGCATACGCAACTCTTGCGTACGCTACCACCATCTATACAACGAGACTCAGCAGAGTAGGTCTCCCAGGTACATGGGATCTGACACTGTGAAAAATAAGTTGTAGCGTACGCTACTCTTGCGTGAGCTACTCTTGCGTACGCTACCACCATCTATACAACGAGACTCAGCAGAGCAGGTCTCCCAGGTACATGGGTTATTTGGGTTATTTGGGTTATTTGGGTTATTTCAAATAACCCAAATAACCAAATAAACCAAATAACCCAAATAAGGAATTTTTTGCGTACGCTACAACTCCTTTTACACAATGTTCAAGAGTAACGTACGCAATAGTAGCGTACGCAATAGAAGCCTACGCAATAGTAGCGTACGCAATAGTAGTGTACGCAAAAATAGCGTCCGCTTTTGTTGACTTTTGAAAATATTCCATGAAGATACAGGTAGCGTACGCAACGGTAGCGCACGCAAGAGTAGCGTTTATTCCCTAGATTCACTTTGCGTACGCTTGGTTGACTTAAATTTCCCCCCAGATTCATATTTAGCGTACGCTATTTGTCCGTTGTACGACTTTTAGCGTACGCAAAAAGTTGCGTACGCAATAAATAGCGTACGCTATTTTTAGCGTACGCAATTGCGTCCCCCTAGACACTCTCTAAAATGAAATACACCATTTGCATTTTTATTTCTCATAGAAAAATATTTACCTTTGAAAAAGGTATACGTTGACGACAAGTAGGTTTCGTATCCCAAAGTTCGTTATTGAATAAATTCTTATGCAACAACATTTTTTTATAAAAAAAGAAATTTGAAAATGTCCGTTTGATAGTTAGTCTATTCAAGTGTATGTAAGAGAATGATATAATTCAAATCGAATATATCATTTGAAAATATCACTCCAATAGACATTTTTACCAAGACACTATCGTTATATATTGGAATTTATTTTGTCAATTATGACCCAAGAAAGTAATGAAATCTAGAATCTGATGCCAAGTATTCAACTGGTGTGATTATCCTACCACCAAACAAATATTTTTGCAAATTACACTTACAATCAATTATATGTCAAGTACAATCTATCAAATGTATGTGAGAAAGTGATAATATGACTCTTTTTCTTTGGTTCATGTTTCTCTGTTACGGATTTCGAACTAATATGCTATTTTTTGTAAATATATAGATGTATCACTTTCATGGCTTTTTTCATATATTCCAGTCCATTTCGTAAACAATGACACGAGAAAGTAGCAAAATCTAGCATCAACTGACAAGTACTCAACTAGTGTGATAGCCCTAAAAACATTTACCTTTGAAAAAGATATACATTGACGACAAGTATGTTCCGTATCCCATAGTTCGTTGTTGGATAAATTCTTATACGACTAAATTTTTTTATGTAAAAAGAAAAAATTATATCCCAGTAGGGATTGCTTTCAGAAGAGAAGAAATAATGAAATATATCTACCTCATGTTTCTCTGTTACGGATTCCGAACTAATAACCTGAATATCAATTTGCTAATGTTAAGATAAGAAAGTACTGAAATCACAAATCCATGTCTAGTACTTAACTCATATAATTTTGTAGAAGTTTCGTAGGAAAATTATAAATGGTTGAAATCAAATATAGTACACCTCGAGCAATTTTTCTTCGTCATAGTAAAAAATGGACCTTTGAAAAAGGTATACGTGGACGACAAGTATGTTCCGTATCCCTATAGTTTGTTGTTGAATAAATTCTTATGCGACTAAATTTTGTTACGTAAATAGAACTTTGGGGAATGACTGTTTAATCACAGTCCATCCAAATGCATGTAAAATAATAATATGATTCAAATCTGATATATTTTTGAAAATACAGATGTATCACTTCAATAGATATCTTTACCAACACACGATCATTATATGTTCCAGTATATTACTTCAATGATGACATGAGAAAGTAGCGAAATCTAGCATCAACTGACAAGTATCCAACAGTGTGGATAGCCTATACAGAAATAGTATTTTTTCAAAGTACACCCTAAAGCAATTGTTGCACGATCTGTTATCAAATGTCAATACACTCCATATCAATTCACTCATGTTCGGATAGAATGTACTGAAATCCAAAATCTATGTCAAGTAGTTACATACATTTCAAATACATATCTACCAATGTTGAGATAGAAAGTACTAAAATAACAATTCTATGTCAAGCAGTTAAAGAACTAGTATGTACCACTTTGGAAGGGTTCAGTATTAAATTCATAATAATCTGCAATAAAATAGAATACTCCATAATCGAAATTATCTTTCTTACTAGCCAGAATCACTCACTCGCTATCGCTCGCTCGTGTCTTTCATTTGCTCTATCAAGAATAAAGAAAAATAATGAAATTTTTATTCGAATTATTGGTGAATAATTCAAAGTATCTACGGACGCTTTTACATCAACATGTATCTCACCTCTAGGCTATCAAAAATAAGGTCCCGATGTCTGATTTGAGATGTCAATTTTTACCTCATTCCAAAGCTTTGTCTTTGAGGAAGTAAAATGACATAATCAGAAATAGATTTTGTTATGATCATGAATTTTCGTCAAACCTCGAGAAATATCAATGGAAATAAATATAATTTCTACTATATTGCATCTTATTACTATATTGCAACTTAATAACTTTCGCCATGAAAACATGCAAATTTCTCATAAAATTTACGCCCACGCATCGACATTTTTCCATTTTTCACGATGGAAACGGGGAGCGCTCAATCAGCTATATCTATTCGTCAGATCAGAATTTCCGTCACGACGCTGATTCGTAGATTTTTTAACGATTTATGTTGCTCAACTTGCTAAAAGTCAGTTTTCACATATTTCTCGCACACGCATCGATTTTTCCAAAATTCTTCATTTCTTTCAAACATCAAGTATTTTTTTCAAACGAATTCTAAATTTTTACAAATTGAAACACCGAATTTTAAGTACATACTTCACGCCCATGCATCAATATTTTCAATTTTTTCACGATGAAAAATTGGAGCGCTCAATGAGCTCTAACGATCCCTCTAATCGATATTTTCATCAAGACGCTGTTTCATAAATTTTTTTAACGGAACATGCGGTACAACTTGAAAAAAGTCAGTTTTTTCCATATTTCATGCACACGCAAGAATTTCTCTAAAATTCTCGCCATGGATATGAAAGCCCATTCCATGTTCTTTCGATCAAACATACTCAAAATCGAACCAGACTTTAATCTCACGTATTTTTCTGAATGCATAAAAATTACATAGTAAACCACCAATTTTCAATGACATACTCCACGCACACGCATCGACATTTTTAGATTTTTTACAAAGAAAAATTGAAGCGATCAATGAGCTCTATCGATACCTCTGATCAGAATTTTCATCACGACGCTGTTTCATACATTTTTCTAACGGTTTATGCAGCACAACTTGACAAAAGTCAGTTTTTTCCATATTTCACGCCCACGCATCGATTTCTCCGAAATTCTCCCCATGGATATTCAAGCCCATCCGATGTTCTTTCGATCGAACATACCCGACATTTCACCAAATCATGAAAATCGCAAAGTAAACCACCAATTTTCAATCACATACTTCACGCCCACGCATCAATATTCTTGAATTTTTCACGATGAATAATTGAAGCGCTCAATGAGCTCTATCGATACCTCTAATCAGAATTTTCATCACGACGCTGTTTCATATATTTTTTTAATGGTTTATGCAGCACAACTTGACAAAAGTCAGTTTTTTCCATATTTCTCGCCCACGCATCATTTTTTCCAAAATTCTCTCCATGGATATTCAAGCCCATCCGATGTTCTTTCGATCGAACATACCCGACATTTCACCAAATCATACTCCCACGTATATATCTGAAAGCATAAAAATCGCAAAGTAAACCACCAATTTTCAATCACATACTTCACGCCCACGCATCAATATTTTTGAATTTCTCACGATGAATAATTGAAGCGCTCAATGTGCTCTATCGATACCTCTAATCAGAATTTTCATCACGACGCTGTTTCATATATTTTTTTAATGGTTTATGCAGCACAACTTGACAAAAGTCAGTTTTTTCCATATTTCTCGCCCACGCATCATTTTTTCCAAAATTCTCTCCATGGATATTCAAGCCCATCCGATGTTCTTTCGATCGAACATACCCGACATTTCACCAAATCATACTCCCACGTATATATCTGAAAGCATAAAAATCGCAAAGTAAACCACCAATTTTCAATCACATACTTCACGCCCACGCATCAATATTTTTGAATTTCTCACGATGAATAATTGAAGCGCTCAATGTGCTCTATCGATACCTCTAATCAGAATTTTCATCACGACGCTGTTTCATATATTTTTCTAATGGTTTATGCGGCACAAGTTGACAAAAGTCAGTTTTTTCCATATTTCTCGCCCACGCATCATTTTTTCCAAAATTCTCTCCATGGATATTCAAGCCCATCCGATGTTCTTTCGATCGAACATACCCGACATTTCACCAAATCATACTCTCACGTATTTATCTGAAAGCATAAAAATCGCAAAGTAAACCACCAATTTTCAATCACATACTTCACGCCCACGCATCAATATTTTTGAATTTTTCACGATGAATAATTGAAGCGCTCAATGTGCTCTATCGATACCTCTAATCAGAATTTTCATCACGACGCTGTTTCATATATTTTTCTAATGGTTTATGCGGCACAAGTTGACAAAAGTCAGTTTCTTCCATATTTCTCGCCCACGCATCATTTTTTCCAAAATTCTCTCCATGGATATTCAAGCCCATCCGATGTTCTTTCGATCGAACATACCCGACATTTCACCAAATCATAATCTCACGTATTTATCTGAAAGCATAAAAATCGCAAAGTCAACCACCAATTTTCAATCACATACTTCACGCCCACGCATCAATATTTTTGAATTTTTCACGATGAATAATTGAAGCGCTCAATGAGCTCTATCGATACCTCTAATCAGAATTTTCATCACGACGCCGTTTCATATATTTTTTTAATGGTTTATGCGGCACAAGTTGACAAAAGTCAGTTTTTTCCATATTTCTCGCCCACGCATCATTTTTTCCAAAATTCTCTCCATGGATATTCAAGCCCATCCGATCTTCTTTCGATCAAACATACCCGACATTTCACCAAATCATAATCTCACGTATTTATCTGAAAGCATAAAAATCGCAAAGTAAACCACCAATTTATATAGAATAAACCAATAAAGTAAATAACCAATTTATTTAACCACAAATTCATATAGAATACGCCCACGCACCAATATTTTAAAATGTTTCAACATGAATTATGCAAGCGCTCAAGCTCCTCTATCGATCTGCTCGAACAAATTTTCCACACACACCACAACTTGAATTTTTCAAATTTTTTTTTCTATGGAAATGAAGTCCTTGTTCCCACCTTCCGATCTGCAATACAAAAGATACTTCAAAACTGTATAATTTTAGTTTTGCATCATCAAGAAAATTGACGAAAATTTTTTTTTTCACCACACCATTTTCGTTCACATAGAATACGCCCACGCATCAATATTATCAAATTTTACAATATGAATTATGGAAGCGCTCAGGCTCCTCTATCGATCTGCTTGAACGAATTTCCGAAAAATCAACCCTTTGTACGTTTTTGAAGGGGGGTCCCACCCGGACATCGGTAAAAAATTTTTTAAATTGTCCATACGCCCACCGCAACTTGAATTTTTCAAAATTTTTTTTTATGTAAATGTAGCCCTCGATCCCACCTTTCGATCCGTCATACTGAATGTACCTCGAAACTGTATAATTTTGGTTTTGCATCAGCAAGAAAAATTGATGAAAATTTTTTTTTTCACCACACCATTTTCGTTCACATAGAATACGCCCACGCATCAATATTATCAAATTTTTCAATATGAATTATGGAAGCGCTCAGGCTCCTCTATCGATCTGCTTGAACGAATTTTCGAAAAATCGAACCTTTGTACGTTTTTGAAGGGGGGTCCCACCCGGACATCGGTAAAAAATTTTTTAAATTGTCCATACGCCCACCGCAACTTGAATTTTTCTAAATTTTTTTTTTATGTAAATGTAGCCCTCGATCCCACCTTTCGATCCGTCAGACTGAATGTACCTCGAAACTGTCATATCATTGTTTCCGAGAGCAAGAAAGGTGGACTAGGAAAATGTACGGATCCATCTTATTATTATGTAGATAGTACAAGAAAAGATTTTCACTAGAATCTCAAATCCCAATGATAACTACATGAAAGAAACTTTCTACATTACAATTCTTAACGTTTGAATGTTACAACTCTACATCATGATATTATTTTCATTCTTCAATTGAAATGTATTTATTTTGTTGTGTCAGTCGATTCTACATGAAAAACCAAGAAAAAAGCGTGGAATACATTTTTTTGATTTGAGGCTTATTTTTCTGATAATCGCGCTATAAACAATTGGAATTCAGTAAAACCGAGAAAAAGTGGCTTCGGACCATGCCTACGCTATTACCATCCCTGTTGAAAAAAATCGACTGGATTTCCAGCTGGATTTGCACTGGATTCCAGCTGGATTTACGTTGGATTCTAGCTGGATTTTGACTGGATTCCAGCTGGATTCCAGCTGGATTTGGGCTGGATTCTAGCTGGAAACGAAAAATCCAGGTGGAGTGATGCAGGGAAAATCCAGTGAGTTTCTCGAATAATCCAGCTGGATTATGAACGAATCCTGCTGGATTATGAACGAATCCAGCTGGATTATGAACTAATCCTGCTGGATTTTTCGATAATCCAGCTGTATTTTTTCGGTTCTAGAACAGCGGGCTACGGCGAACGAATCCAGCTGGATTTGCCGCCGTAGCCCGCTGTTCTAGAACCGAAAAAATCCAGCAGGATTCGTTCATAATCCAGCTGGATTCGACGCCGTAGCCCGCTGCTCTCAAACTGAAAAAATCCATATATATATATATATATATATATATATATATGAGAACCACGCTCGCAATAGGCCTCGAACCGCTCTCACGTAATATACGTCAGTGGTGGGAAAAATTTTCTGTGCGAGATTTTGCGAGAGGTTCAGAGTGTCTGTCGTCTGCTCGTCAACTTATACCTCCTGTACCCAAATAACCAGGTCCAATTTCATAAATCTTTCCTGACGTAATTAAACGCAACTAAATGCAGTTTTTGCTGGTAACCATCGCAAAACTGCAGGACAGAGGTTTGAAGAAAAATGTTTCCAGGTGTGAGGTTAAACCGCAAACGAGCTGTATATAATGGCTTGTCGCGTCCCCTCGCTTGCTGCGCATACTTGTCATCGGTGGCGCTGACGCGCCACCTGATTATTCAAACCGTTCTGCAGTACGATATTAAGCTTAGCCACATACAAATTTGATCATTCGGTTGTTGGTGCAGTGATTATGGATGAAAAGGTGAGGGAGAAGTTAACAGAATGGAATTTGAGCAGTTTCATTGAAAGCTTTCAAAGTAAGTACATAATTTTCCTTCAGGGCAGTTCATGGCTTAAAAGGTTAGGTTATAAATGTTTGAACTCTTGTATATACAAGATAAATAATGATTCTTGACAATGTTTTGTTCAATTCCTTGATCTGAATTGTGTCATGAATATGTTTTTTATTAACAGTTGCTGGCATTGATTTTGAAATTTTTGAAGAGCTTGATGAAAGTATTCTTAACCAGTTATTCAAACCACAAGAATGTGGTTTCCAGAGAAAATTCATGAGAAGGTACCTTGCGTGGAGAGCAAGTATGCAAGGGATTAATGAGAATCAGTTGAAGAAGTTCAAGCCGAATGATTTCCATGAAATTAATTTGTCTAATTGCCCAGTCTCCAATAATGCTACTCATGAAGTTGAAGAAGTTGAAACTACCAATCCCAACAATCAAATTGAAAAACCTTCAAGTTTCGATTTGTCAATACTAAGTGTGACTGAAATGAATGACAGCATTTTATGTATATGTATAGATATTTTTATTTGCTTTGAGTAATCTTTAATCAAAATTTCCACGTGACACATGACTTAGTAATAATTCTCTTTATATTCAGCTATTGTCGAGAAAAATGTACCAGAGTTGCTAGCGACAACCATAGATGGAAAAATAATTCAGGAGATTTTCAAAAAGACTGGACATGTAGAGTGTAGAACACTTACTGATTTAATTATAAAATATGAGATGGAAATAAGTAACTCTTACAGGTACATTCACTTGCCTTATTGACTTATTATTGAAAGATATATTAAATAATTAAATCAACTTTATAGTTTGAAATTTCCTTTGATTTTGCATTCTTTCAATAGATTTCAGTAGAGTTTGTATGGTTGTTATTGAAAAACTTCTCAACTCTTTCAACTTCCAGACTGTAATATGAATATAAACTTATTGCATCCATGAGATTGATTTTATCAGCAAGTCGATAGACAAAAATTCACTAGGTTTATAATAACAAAATTCGTATTTTTTTTTCTATGAATAGGATAGATAAACAGCGCTTCATTGACTTGGACAAGGAGCTGAATCTTTTATTTGCGAACGAGACAAATGGAATAAAAGTTGACTATTTTTATTATCCATCTACTGAACCCGACACGGGGAACACAGACAAAATCAGAAAGAAAATTAGAGCAGGAGGTGTACTATATGAAAAATACTTGTACATCAGGAAAAGACTGAAGAAAGTCAATTTGATTTCAAATGAAGATATCCTAGAAGTATTAACTGATGGAGGCAATTGAAATTATTGAGTAACATAATTTCTTCAAAATTAGTTCTTCATATCATGCTAACTGAAATTCTTTCATTCATTTTAGATATTGAAGAATCATTGACCCATGCAAATTTAGATATTTATAGTGGCTTAAAAGTAACTCTGATCCTGAAAATGAGGTTGTAGATGAATGGGATAAGTCATTCAATAATAGACCACGATGCAATAATACATTGACATTCGTAGATACTTACAAAGGCCTTCAATCATCATTTGGTCACAATTTGGTACAGTTTCTATTAATCACACACATACACGAATACACACACACGCGCGCGCGCACACATACAAACAAATAAGCAAACAATCTAAATATCATTTATGTAACTTATGACATGTAATCATGATTTCTCAGCTGGCTCAAGACTTCGATAAGATTTACCCTGAGTCAAAAGATAAGCTAAAAAATAATTGGGATTCAGTTTCTTCTGATATTCTAAAGCTTATACAAAACAGTAAGGGAAAGAGCAAGACCCTTCCATTTGGTGAAGCTGTACTCAATGCAGGTAATAATATTATGCAATTAAACGCAAATTTCACGCATCAATAATTAAGCTGAAACACTAGTGCGTGAAATTTCATTTTGAGCACAGAAATCGATGCGTAAAACGAGCGATTGTGATCACGTATACCATAGAATATTATAAGTCATTCAAACAATCACATGAAATGTTCATACAATTTGATATTTTTGTTTGTATTCTGTAGGTAAAGAGAACGTCCTAGCATTTTTTGGATTATTCAAGACTTTGCAATTCAATTATCGATTGAAAAAAGGTGAAGAAGATCCTTGTGTCCGGGAAGATCCTGATGTCTGGATCTGGTATCTGTGAAGGGAGGTAATAGAAGTGCAACACTTCAAAAAGTTGAGAAATGAATAGCGGAGTTGTGGTTCGGAGGAAGCTTAGCCATATTAATGCTGGGATTTTAATAAATACGAATACTCGTTTGAACTTTTCCAATGGTTCTCCAGATCCATGGGTTAAAACATCGCGTTTCCAGTGATCTCTGCGTATAAGCATACATGGTTAAATAACCTACATTGAGTCGATATATGATTCTTTGAAAAAAAAACCCAAAAACCATTAGAACTCCATTGTATCTACATATTGTCACGGGCGTATTTTGCACGGACGTCGCCGTATGCGCACGAGCCATGGGCTTCGGGTAATAGCACCAGCCCATTGGCCCATCGTAATAATAGCACCCTGTTTTAAAAGCCGATCCGTTTGCGCCACAGGGGGGAACTGCATTTGCCACCTGCCCAAGGACCTACACTGAGAAAAAAGGTAGGGCAGCACAGCTCTTAACTCCAGAACTATGGTAGCTCTGGCGCTAAGAGCTGTGTCAGCTCTTATATGCCCGGCGCGGCTGGGCCAGTGAGCGCGCTGTTGCCGAACTTTACCATACACGCGAACGGCCCGGCCGGAAAAATGCAAATCGCGTTATCTCAGCTGCTATTGTTCAGAATCGCTTGAAAACTCATTAATCTACTAGATTCATTGCCTCATCTCTTCATTCATCCCTTCCAAAAACCCCTGCAAGTTTCCTCTATAAAAAGCACCCGATACACCGAGAGGGCATGATTTGAGCCTGAACCTCTGCTCCTCGCGTAGTCTAGTTTGTGTTTTAGAAATCGCACCGTTGTTCTGTTACTCATAAGCTTGTAGCACATTGTATTAACTGTAGAGTTGCTTGAATAAAATACAGTAAAGAGAATTTCGATATTTTCACTTGAGAAACCCGAACTCCTGACGATTCATTACTTGAAAATCCACGCCGTGGCAAGAGAAACTGCCCGCTCGCTGCGACCGTACCTGCGACAGCGAGAGACGCCGCCCAACCAGCCAGCACCAGCTTCGAGACCGCAACGTAAGTAGTCATTTGCATTTCCTCCGGCAGGCGCTATTATCCCCGATACCCCTGCACGGCGCTACGCACCTTTCATTCATAGATTTGTTTTCCGGGATCACCGCCCCATCCTGGCTCCCGCCGAATTGGGAAACGTGAGACCATTGCTTGTTTGAACCCAGGTTAGATAAAAATAGTCTCCGCGCATAAGTCGAGCCTCACACCCTCGACAAGCCGGTTTGACCGTAACAATATAATCTCGCCAGAAAGACAGAGGGAAATCGATTCCCTGAAGGATTTACTTCTAAATTTTCAGAATAATAGCTAAAGCGAAGTTTTTCTTTCCACGATAATATCCATTAGGAGTTCATTGGAAACCACTACTTTGACAGTTCTGATAGTCAGTTTCTCCGAGATCCAGTAAAATTGTTGTTCTCAAATCAGTTAAATATGTCTTCTTGTTGAAGCAGTCAGTAATATATTTCTAATGGTTAATATAATTTGTAAGTTACCTTGATGGTTTCTAATGACTATACAATCATTCCCAAGCAAGAGGATGTCTCTTAGGTGCATGCTACGTCTTGCGACGCCCAAGAGTAAATGCTCACCTGCATGAGCTCTTAGTAACGCAACTTGATCATCTAGTACTAATTCTCTGAATGCAGGTATGTATTTTGCCCATTCAACAAGTATAAGTAATTGCTGTTTCATACTATCACATACATCGTCAATATGAGCGGTTTTCTTCGAAGTCAAATCGATATCATCTTTGATACTACTGCACTGTGAATACAGATAATATTTTCATCCATTTCGTGTCGAATTTATACGAAGCTTGCTCACATATGTTCACTGATATGTGAAAATTGAATAGACAATAGTAGATAAGATGTGATAATCCTGGAATTTTGCCACGAGCGGAAGGGTTTGATTGGTAGGTTAGGGGGAGGTAACTCTAGAACTAGATGCGCATATCAGCAATTCTACCAACTAGGACGAATTCATGTGATATGGTTTTTTCCAATACCCAAATGTTGGAAATGAAAAAAATGGGTCATAAATTGATCATTTCCAACCTTCGCAACGGTTACTAGGGAGGTGAACAACGATTGCTATGGAACAAATATAATAATTAAGTACCCTTGACCATCGAGTATGACTTAAAACTGATTGTCCGGCTTCCGAAGCAACGGTTGCTAGGGATGTAAACAAACGATTGCCAAGGATATCAACAGTGGTTGCTATGGGAAATATCTCATCGAGTCTCATCGATTCTCATTGACTCTCTCTCACACACACACACACACACACACACACACACACACACACACACACACACACACACACAAACGCACACACACACACATACATACATACATACATACATACATACAGCACTTTTGGATTTTCATGTTTTCAGACCCGTAGATCGAGGTCCCGAGGTCTGTTTCGGTGGGTCGATTTTTGCCCCATTACAAAGCTTTCTCTTTGAGGAAGCGAAAAACACTGAGTATACAGCTTTTTTTCCCAAATTTGGAAAATTTATTTGTGATATCCATATGTATAACGTGTAACTCTTTCGTTTACGTCTGGAGGTCGGATTTTTCACTTGTAATCTACCTTAGGATCAGCATAACAGTACCCGATAGTTTCCATCAATGTGCTATATATAAAATATTTACCTACATATAGATATTCTCGAACAACTCATCCGTGCGTCACGACGTGTAGATTTTTATCTTCTCCCGTGCGTGTGTTAGATCTTCGACCCTATTGAAATAGGATTCCCGGATTATCCTCCAATAATTTCACCACAATGTCTCCGTTACTTGATAGTGCCAGCACAGTGAGCCCTAGAATTAGTATTCTGATGTCCATATCTTAATTTTGAGAGGGGAAAAAAGAAAATTCGGCATGTAATAGTTTTTTTCAACCATAGGTTCCTGGTTCAGGGTTGCCTCCATAATCTCGTCTAACCATCCCGTATATTCTATTTTTTTCGTGGGCCTATACGAGTCGGAGAGTTCGGATAAAGCGTTTTCTACTACCATCGCGAGTATATCGAGGGGGTTCCTATCGGTCGTGTTTGTGCTCGGGGACGTGTCACATACCCCTGTACTAGAACGTCTTCAAAAGTTCCGTACGGATCGACATAGGAGGCGCCCGGAATTTTCCCTCCTGATTTGCTCTTCCGGCGTTTATCACCGGTTGCGCTCGCATTCCATTTATCGTCAATTTGTCTACAATCGTATCTCTGATTGGCAATTGAATTTCTGGGACTGGGATCTTATACCTATAAAACCAATAATTTTATTATTGATTTATGTCTATATATCGATTTTAAAAGCAAAAAAAAGTGCGAAATCGGTACGTAAATTTCACAAATCCGCCATTTTGTTAATTTTCAACCTGTTTTCGATATTATCGGTATAATATCCCACAAATGTTATATATTTTTTGAATCTTTTTCGTTTTTTGATCTCAGATAAAAATTGGAGGCCCTAGGATTCCCACGATGCGGAAACTTTTTTTAGAAGCGGGCCAATAACGTGTGTTTAATTCATCATATAATGATTATTTTTTGATAGAAAATTTTTTTTCGTTTACTTAAATAATATATAAATACGTGTGAAAAATTTCCATACCATTATTCAATTTCTTCTATGAAAAAAAAATAAAGAAAATTGGGTCATTTTCGAGGTGCTAGATGAGAACCTCCCCTCAATGACCTACGTGACGTACTTGACATTAAGGGTGTTGAGCGTATGCTTTATGCAGACGACTTACAAATTTATACTCAGGTCCCACTGAATAGACTGGTTGAAGGTGTAGCGTTGCTTGAGAAGGCGGCTGCGGCCGTGTCGGGTTGGGCTGACGCGGCTTCGCTGGTACTTAATGCCGAAAAAACTCAAGCCATAGCTTTCGGGTCTGCAACGGTCATAAAATGCATTAATTATATGCAATCTAGATGGCCAAATCAAACAAGGCTAAGAGACGCAATCAGTGTAAGTCCAGGAAGAGATTCCTGGAGCGTCAGGCCAAGAGAGACGGGGGTCAGGTGAACTACCCCCATCATCCAGAAAATGGGAGAAGGAGCTTGCCCAGCATCAACGGTACGAAGCCGCGCGCTTGCGGGAATGCGATGCGCCCTACATCCTAGAGTAAAGTCAGTTCGATCCTACTTCCATAAAGGGCCCCTAGATGGCGAACGACTTAGCGCAAGAGAAACGCGCGAGTTAGCATATAAGTATAGGCCCACCGGGGCATTGAAATTATCTTTTGGCACAGATACTCGGGACTCTGTGGGAATTGTCCGAACCCAGGTGTGTTCGGCGCTCCCCTTAGTTAGTGAAGTCAAGGAAGTGATCGGGCAAATAGAGAGTGACCGGCGATCCTTGCCGTACCGACTTAGGGTTAGTGGTCTCTCTTGCTGAGAGTATATAACGCCTCTCCTGGCTAAATCCTTGGGAGCCGCGATATGCATATCACCTTCAGCTTGAGAATGGTCTAGAGCCGTCCCATGGGTGTAAATTCATTAAAGCTAATTTGTATTTTTCCCAAAAGAAATTTCTTGCGTTTTCGTTAATGTGTAAAATGCTTTTTCATTACAGAATTGCGAGCGAGCGTAAAGAGAGGTACCTCTTCTAGAACGGATTTTAAATATAATTTTATGATTTAAATTCTTGATGTATTTTTTCTTATGATTATATAATTTTTGTAAATGTATCGTTTGACGCAAAATCTCAAACAAGAACTGTTTAGATTCTATCTTTTAGACTTTACTTATTAGTTTCTCATGATGTATATTTAAATATTTTTGTTAAATAGTTGTAAGAAAACAAATGCAATGTATATTTTAATAAAATTGAGCAACGAAGTTAGTAATTCGTGGAGAGTTCAGTGAGTCCTGTTCTCCTGCTTTATCAACTCCATTGGATTTTTCTCTTATGTTTAAACTGAAAAAAATGAATGGTCTTCTTTGCTAAATATATAGCACATTTTATATTAATTATAAATTGAAGTATTTCTGATGGTATATACCCATTCAATTATTCCCCTACAGGTCTATAGAAATTCAAATGAATCTTCGTTAAAATAGAAACGAACCTTAACAATGGCGACCGTGACAGGACTTGAGGCAAATTGAAAAGAATGATTGAATGTTGGAGAATCAAAAGAGAAAAAATAGTTAATAATAAGTACCGGGTATTCTAAATAAATTAAAGATTCGAGACGCGATATTCTTAGTATAAATCGGTTGAACCAACGCGATAATAAATTTACGTTTTCGCACAAGTGTTTCAGTGAAGAAATGCGGCCATCGAATTGGCAAATCCCAGAGGGGGCCCTTTCGGAGGATATCCAACCGGATATAGAAGAATTCGACGATAAACGCGAAGAATTCAACTTGTTGGAAGAAGCCAGATTCGAGATAACCAACCTTCGTATGCGAATTCGAGACCAAGAGAACGCAATACGATTTATGGGATTGAGGCATCACCAATTAGAGGCAACCGTAATGGAATTGCAGAACTCGATGGACTGGAACTCGGAAATACAAATGAGATTCAACAGTAACACGGAAAGAGCGCTAGAAGAAATTCAAGCGGATCTCGAGCTTATGACTGTCAAAATGTCAAAATTGTGCCTGTAATAGGACCATCTTGTTGGTCTCTCGCTTATATGAATACAACAGTTTCTTAATCACAGTAACTACCGGCACGGAAAAACTATGGTTCTCACTCGTTCGAAGGCTAGCTGGCTGGTGGAGCCAGAAAAAAACGTCGAAATCACTGAAGAGTTAGATCGAACATATCAAGGTCTGAGAGACGAGATTAACTTGAGTGTGAACGGTCAAGATAATTTCGATGAAACCATCGCTAAAAAACATTGTTCTGAGTGGTTCGACGTGATCAATAAAGTTGTTAAGGAAATATGTTAAGGAAATCATCGATTACGTAAGCTGTAATGAACGGGAAATTGAGAGAGTTTATTAAAATATAATTGAACTCAAAGACTATCAAGAGCAAAGTAGATCAAGTTTTGAAGGTATAAACATTGATACTCAATCCCTAAAAAGCGATCATTACGACCTCAAAATGAAAATAAATCTAGTCGAAAGGTCCCTAGACGAGAAAAGAACCAAAGAAATCGGACTTTTACGTGAGGAATTGAGACAAGGCGGAATAACAGGAGAATCTGGAACCAGCGAAAATCCAAGGACCTCGGAATTGTTTTTCAAGAAGGTAACGGATATCGCGAGTTACGTCGTTAGTGACTTTGTGAGGGGACACTTAGCAAAGATAATTACTGAGCAGGTGGATAAATCTCTAGATCCGTTAACCGAGGTTATATCAAAAGAATTTGATAAACAAAATATTAAGAGAAACGAGATTGCGGCTCGAATAGATCAAGAGAGCATCCGACATGACTCGTTACAAGAAAAAGTTAACTCCTGGAAAAAATCTCTTGGAGAAAATGCTCAAGAGGTTGACATGGTTTCTCAAAGGTATGAAGAGATAAAACAACAAAATGAAGAACTAATCAAACAAAATATAATCCTCATGGAAAGGATTAGCTTGTTGGAGAAGAACCAGAAGCAGGGGAGTTAAAAAAGCTCTCGAGTGAGATTTTCAGAGCCAGACTCTTCCAAACGAGCCTCGTCGCGTCTAAGGTCGGTGACTCCTATAAGAGAGGCAGAGGAAAGCAGGACATCGCGATCGAATGTAGAGAGATCGCTTACGCAGACTATGAGTAATTTATCTAATTCAACACAGAAACGTGAGTCACTTCCAGCTCCAAAATTCTCAGGGACAAAATATGAGAAGCCAATAAAATTCCTAAAAGAGATCAAGCGTTACATCAGACCGGAAGAGATGGACAATGATGAAATAAAGTCTATACTCTCCTCGGCCTTGAAGGGGAATGCGAGCTCATGGTTAGATATTGTAAAGGATTCTATTTTCATTCTAGACCAATTCGAGAAGGAATTTCGGGAAAGGTTTTGGAATGATTCCATTATCGATGGAATAAAAAAGAAAATTGATAATGGAAAATACGTCGAGAAAGGCATGGCCACTCACGTCGAATACGCCACGGATCTGATTAGTCAAGCTCTCGATACGGGTGCCCTGTCGAAAATAACGAGCCTGGATTCCAGGTGGATTTGGGCTAGGTTCTAGGTGGATTTTGAGATTCAACCAGAGAGGTCCTGGGGATAATATCCGGGTGGATTTTGGGAGAATCCAGGTGGATTTTCGGAATGAACGAGTCAGGTCCTGGAAATAATCCTGATGGATTTTGGGATGATCCAGGTGGATTTTGAGAAAATCCAGGTGGATTCCAGAAGAATCCAGGTGGAATTTCGGGATCAACGAGCCAGGTCCTGGGAATAATCCGGCTGGATTTCGGGACGATTTAGGTGGATTTTGAGGAAATCCAGGTGGATTTTTCGGGATCAACGAGCCAGGTCCTGGGAATAATCCATCAGGATTATTTCCAGGACCTTGCTCGTTGATCCCGAAATTCCACCTGGATTCTGCCGGAATCCACCTGGATTGTCCCAAAATCCAGCCGTATTATCCCCAGGACCTGGCTCGTTGATCCCGAAAATCCACCTGAATTTCCTCAAAATCCACCTGGATCATCCCAAAATCCATCAGGATTATTTCCAGGACCTGACTCGTTCATCCCAAAATTCCACCTGGATTCTGCCGGAATCCACCTGGATTGTCCCAAAATCCAGCCGTATTATCCCCAGGACCTGGCTCGTTGATCCCGAAAATCCACCTGAATTTTCTCAAAATCCACCTGGATCATCCCAAAATCCATCAGGATTATTTCCAGGACCTGACTCGTTCATTCCGAAAATCCACCTGGATTCTGCCGGAATCCACCTGGATTCTCTCAAAAGCCATCAGGATTATTTCCAGGACCTGGCTCGTTCATTCCGAAAATCCACCTGGATTCTTCCAAAATCCACCTGGATTTTCCCAAAATCCACCCGGATATTATCCCCAGGACCTCTCTGGTTGAATCTCAAAATCCACCTGGAACCCAGCCCAAATCCACCTGGAATCCAGGCTGAATCTACCTGGTATCCAGGCTGAATCCACCTAGAATCCAGCTCAAATCCACCTGGAATCTAGTCTAAATCCACCTGGAATCCAGGCTCTTTATTTTCGACAGGGTGCATACTCGGAGAAAGAGTTAATTCGACGCTTGGCCGATCATCATACTAGTGACATTAGATTCACGGTGAAAATACAAAAGATAGAAAATCAATCCCAATTATTAAAAATTTATTATCTATCAAAGATGCTGGATCACCACCTCAGAGGGTAAACCAGTAATCGGTTCCGGAGAAACCAGGTGTGCCTTACGTGAGCAAATCTGAGTATACTATTCAATCTCAGAAAAGGAATCGTTTCAACCTCATAGAAGAACAGTGAATACAATTGAGACCGAAAAAACAAAGAAACCGAATGAAGTAAAGGATGCAAAAAAAAGAGGCAAACAAGAAAAATGCTAAAAACAGCCAAAATTCAATCGATGTGTTGGCTTTATTGGAGCCTACGTCTAATACAGAATCGAACTCGGGAAACTAATACCAGCTGCGTCGAAAACTTCGGATGAATGTGTAGAAACAAACGACGCAACTGATATCAATAAAATCGTATGTAGTATCGTTGAAGATCCAAGACAAGCGTGGTTAGATCATAACGATCAAACTACGGAGAAAAAAGATGAAATGCTTGCATTACCGGAAGCGCTCGTAACGATTGGAAAAATGGGAGTAATTTCCTTATTAGACACTGGTAGCCAAGTCAGCTGCATTTCGGAGGAATTATATATCAGAAATTCCCAATTTTTTTAAAATTGTCCGAGTCTACCAGTGCCAGGTCAAACTATAGTGGGGTTGACCGGAGCCAAGTCAGCTAGATTAAAAATTCAAATTCTCGGAGAGACTCAAATTGGAAATATCAAGACAGACGTCACTTTTTTAGTAGTACCGAAACTAGTACGAGAGTGCATTCTTGGCATTGACGCATTGAAATCATTCAGAACTTGGATAAACGTGGAAAGAGAAGAGATTTCTATCAGAGATAACCAGGAGAGCTTCACTTTCTCTTACAAAAATGAGTCATTGAAAAAGAGTGAATTGACTCATTGGGATCTCAATATGGTTCAAGAAGAATCATTTTTCGATGAGGAACTTTTTTCAAATGAATTAAACGACGATAAGGAGCCATCGCGCGTTTCATGCCTTCCTGAGTACATAGATACAAACTCTCCAAGTAGAGGGGAGGAATCTTGTTCAATGGGAACTCCAAGGAACGATAATGATCCATACGGAGTAACGGGTAGAGAAGTTCATGAAAAAGTCAATCCTATTGATGTAAACGATTTTACTGTACTGAGATTGAGAAGACTCATATGGAAAAATAGAAAGATATTTCCAAAAAAACCTGGTAGACTGAAGGGATTTGAGTATAAATTCAAAGTTCTCGACAAATCTCCCTTTTTTCAAAAACCTTATCCAATCCCATTAAATCATCGAACACGTTATGAGATAAAGAAAATGATGGACTGGAATATATTCCGGAGTTCTGAAAATCAATACGTCAGCCCACTGGTAACATCAGTAAAGAAAGACGGATCAGTACGCATATGTCTTGATGCCCGAAAACTCAATGAGAGATTGGAATGTGATTACGATCGACCAATCAACATAGAAGAATTATTACAAATAAGTGAAGAAATCGAGGTGATGAGTAGTCTAAATTTGCGCAGCAGTTTCTGGCAAATTTCTCTAGATGAAGAGAGCAAAAAGTATACCACCTTTATGTTTGAAAGTTGATTATACGAATTCAATGCAGTACCTTTCGGAACGAAAGTAAGTACCGCTGCTCTCATAAGAGGACTCGATGTCATAACTCGAGGCATAGGACAAAACTATGCTAACTTATTTGATAATTGGTTAAACTTCTCAAAAAACGCAGCTGAACATCTCATACACTTGGAAAATCTGTTCAAACGATTACTTAAACATAATTCTACTCTAAACTTCAATAAATCTCAATTTCTACGCAAACAAATTGAATTTCTGGGATTTATTTTTAGTACGGAGGGGTTAAAAATTAACCACAAAAAGTAGAACATATACAGAATTTCTCTCTTCCAAAGAATGTAAGAGAATTAGAAGGTTTCTTAGGGACTATAAATTTCTATGCTAAATTTGCGGAAAAATATGCAGAAGTGCTGGTACCACTTTATAAATTACTACAAAGCAAAATTGAATATGAGTGGGGGGACAGTGAAATAGAATCATTTCAAAAAGCCAAAGAACTCTTTATAAAAGATGTGGTACTGTCCTGCCCAAACACAATGAAGTCATACATATTGCGCACGGATGCCAGTGAATTCGCAATAGGCTCAGTGTTATCCCAAATAGATTCAGGACTATGATTTACAAATTGATCACGTGAAAGGTCAAGAAAATATAGTTCCTGACTTGCTATTCAGACACCCAGATTACTACCCTGATGCTCGTATCAAGCCTGGAGAAATCGTCATTGCAGCAATTCAAAAGTTGAAGCTAAGTAAGCAGATTAGCAAAATGTTTAAAGACATGAGTGAGCTGCAGAAAGCAGATCCCTTTATTGAATCATGCCGACGAAAACTCCATCAGGCCGAGGTCAAAATCGACACAGGAAAAGTAACTCAACAAAAAATACCACCCTTTATGGTTTTAGATGGACTAGTTTACAAAATTAACTCTAGGAATGTATTATTGTTGGTGTTACCAAAAGAAATAGTAAACCCATTAATACAAGAATTGCATGAATTATATGGTCATATTGGTACCCGAAATCATATTGTTGCAGAGACTCGTATCACGGGGAAAAGTCGTGGATGTCGACTCTCTGCTACTAGCTGCACGCCGCGCAGAATATCTGCTGGACGCGGAACGGACTTACAGACCGCCGCCTCCGCCAGGTCAATGCTTGCTGCCCGAGGCTGCATACAAGCCCGCAGCCAAAGCGTAAAGCTCAAGTACCGTGACAAGGCCAGAGCAAAAACAGAAAATCGCGGCTGTCGAAACGCCACGAGGCTTGTTGGCAGAGGACATCACGCGTCTTGTGATGCAGGCTGTGCAACAGCCGATAAAGACTTTCAAGGTCGCACACGAGAGTGAGACTAAGAACAGCGGCACGCCGGCACCGCCGGCGAATGCGAATCCGTAAGAAGCAAACGGAAACACGCAAAATGCCGGCTCATGAAACGGCCAACAAAAGAAGTCACATAGGAAGAACAACGGCGAGCGTTTAGTCCTCATGAAGCCCCTCTTAGGCCCTGATCGGCAAAATGCGGGCAAGAAGCCGGGCCTACGGCAAGACTGCACGAGCTGGAGCTGCGCGTGGCCGGGTTATTATACGAGGACTTGTCCAGAATGCAAGTTGCATTACGCGCCGGCCCCAAAAGAATAGGGGGTCGAGTAAGTGAGGTCACACTCGATACCCCCGCCACCTCCCAGACCTCCGATGAGCCGATGTACCCTCCGGGCACTATAGTTGGCCCACTGCTCTTCACGGACACGCCAGAAGGAGCACTCTCCGCTGACGACTTCGGCCGATCAAACCCTGCGGGCGATATTGGATTCCGAGCGTCGATGTGGGAGGGTATTGCATCCGAGGCCTCGACGACTCGGGGGTGACGCGCACCGCAATGGGACCACTCGGGTTACAGATTGCGACAGAAATCGGCGCGAAAATCTTTCCATATGATGGACCGGGCGCGAGACTAGTCTCGGGCGCTCCCGTCCGAATCCTTGGCCAAGTCGCGCTCCCGGTGAGGATCGGCATTATAGTGCACGATATGCCAATCATCATCCTGGAACACTGCGACTACGACATCCTGTTGTATGGGGGGAGAAACAAGAGAGAGCCTTCGGCATTCTCAAGGGCATGCTGGCGTCAGCACCAGTATTGCACCGACCCTCATACGAACATCAATTCGTTCTGGAAACAGACGCCAGCGATACCGGCCTTGGCGCTGTCCTCACGCACGATTGATGGCGTGGAACGCCCCCTTGAGTTTTCGAGCCGCATCCTAAGTTCGTCGGAACGCAACAACACGACTACCGAGCGTTAATGTCTCGCCGTCATGTGGGCGATTCAAAAATTTTGAGCTTACATCGAAGGATATAAGTTCAAGTTAATAACCAACCGCAACAGCCTAAAATGGTAATGTACCTGCAAGAAGCTTGCGGGTTGACTCGCGCGTTGGACGCTAGAGCTGCAGGACTACGACTTCAAATAGAGTATCGTAGGGGAGCAGATAATGTCCCAGATGCACTCTCGCGGATGTACCAACCCGACGAGGACGACTGCCCAATGTAGATTGCCACAGTCGAGCTGGAAGATACCACTGACGAGTGGTATAAGAGCCGGCGGAAGGATGTGCTGGAGCGTCCCGGCGAATTTCCGTTCTACAAAGTAGTCGGTGGGAAGATGTACCACTTCGACGTCAACGCCGACCTCGAAGATCTAATCGAGGACGACGACGCGTGGAAGTTGGTACTCCCAGAGGAAAAGCCCCTCACGGCGTTGAAAGAATGCCATGAGTCCGCATGCGCAGGCCACCCCGGCCGATACAAAACGTTTATGCGCGTGAAGAGATAGTATTTTTGGCCAAAAATAAATCGGGATGTCGACAAATTTGTGGTGCACTGCGAACTCTGCCAGCAGATGAAGGTGGAACAAAGGAGGCCGGCAAGGCTGACTAGCGTCCGAAAAATCGTAAAACCGTGGCACACAATCACCGCAGACTTTATGAGACCGTTCCCACGCAGCAAGCGCGGCCATGAACATATTCTGATCTTCATGGACGCAAGCGTGCCAAGCACCGAAGCGCGCGCAGACGCGCAGGACGACGCTAATGCGGCGCCAGCCCAAGTGCAGGGAGCGCAGGGCGAACAGGCGGAAACAACCGCCCAAGTCCAGCTCCCACCGCGCAGCCGCACCGCCAGATCACCATCAGTGTGGCTGGAAGAGGTGGTCAGCAAGGCGAAGGAGGCAGCCCGCAAGGTGCAGGAGCTCGGGGAGGCCTATGAAAGGGCCATCGAAGAGGCCGGCTACGCCCTACGCACCGTGCGCCGATTTTTCGGCGATGCGGCTAAAGAGCGGCTAGCGGCGCCCACAAGAGTCGTCGTCGGAGCGAAGGAGATCCTCGACTACGCAAGGATCACCGCACGCAAACGGCGGGAAATGAAAGAGCGCGAGGAGGAGGCGAGGCAGGATTGCACTCTCTCGTGTCCCCCCTATTGTTATTAATAATAATTATTATTAATGGGCATGAGCCAGTGACAGTTGTAAGAAAACAAATGCAATGTATATTTTAATAAAGTTGAGCAATGAAGTTAGTAATTCGTGGAGTTTAGTGAGTCCTGTTCTCCTGCTTTACCAAATTCATTGGTTTTTTCTCTTATGTTTAAACTGAAAGAAATGAATGGTCTTCTTTGCTAAATATATAGCATATTTATATTAATCATAAATTGAAGTATTTCTGATGGTATATACCCATTCAATTATTCCCCTACAGGTCTATAAAAATTCAAATGAATCTTCGTTAAAATAGAAATGAACCTTAACAGGTCCTTATATTATATTAATCTTCTGCACAAAGAAGCACTTTATGTATCCGGCATTGGAATTGGCGAGGCTCGCGTGTAATTCTCTGGTACGGTTAAGGATCTCGGCGTGGTGCTTCACGAAACTCCATCCTAGCGTGAAAACACCGATGCAGTTACAAAGAAGTTCAATAGAACCATGTATAGTTTGCGATTCTTTCGTAAATACACGACTGAGATCCTTCGTAGATGCTTGTCAATGGCTCTGCTGTTCCCTCATCTTGATTATTGTTCTGCGGTATACCTCGACGCATCTCAAGAACAAAAACAAAGAATACAGGTACTACAAAATTTATGTGTGAGATACGTTTTTGGTGTGAGGAGGGATGGACACATCATTTCTTACAGGGCCAAGCTTTGCTGGATGCGCACGGATATTAGGAGGCGATATTTTATGGCGATATTTTATGGCTGTACTTGGCATATGCTTCATGCTTCTGTTTTCATGCTTAATTTAACGGAATCAGTAAATTTGCTTGTCTAAACCATTACCTCATTGGTCCTAAACGTTGCTTCATTCCATGACATGTATAACTTATCATAATGCCACGGACCCAATAGTTAGTTTAACGCTATTGATGGAAAATTCCCTTGTGACGGGCACGATGCCACGTCACAAATTCCCCCTCCCTTAAACTCTGGTTATCCCGCGGGAGAACCAGGTCGGCATCGTAGGTGCCTGGGAGTTCGAAAGGGCTGTGGTGGGAGTGGCCGAAGCTAGTCCCACGGAAGATGGGGTGGTGCTAACACAGGATCGCACTACTAGGTGCTTGCGAGCAACGCTCGAGGTACGTGGTGTGTCGAGCCACCTAGGAGGCTATGCGACAATCACCGGGAAAAAGAATTTGGTGTACCGGCATCCTCTAGAGATTTCCAGTAGCACCGTGGGAAGTATAAAAAAAAAACAAGGTGTAGGGCCCATAACAGGTCCTGTCCTCCCCCCCTCCCTTAAACCCTGGTACGCCAAAGCTACCAGGTTTGTGATTGAGCTCAGAAAGCTATTGCCACTAGAACGACCTCGCCTTACTTACCAACGATCGGACGAATCTTATCGAATTGTAGTGTGGCCGAAGCCAATGTGTAGGGCAAAGTGGCTCTAGGTCGAAATCAGAATAAGGTAGGGTCTAAATAGATCCACAGCATTAGGCGAACCCACAATGCTGTGTTGAGAAGGGACTTTGGCCGTACAAAAATCATGTCCTTAAGGGTTACTTTAGGGTGCAGGATGAGCAAGAGAAGAAATGAAGGGAGAAACAGACGAAGTGGCGAACACGTCCGGAAGGATTTCGTGTTCCACGGGATGTGGTTGGGAGTGTCCTCCACTCCGTTCTGCCGACGCTGAGTATCCCGTGTCAGTCGCTGTTGGATGTCTGGTCCATTAGCCCATGGAGACTTATCTGGCACTGGTTGGTCTGGAACTGCTCGACAGGTACACACACACACACACACACACACACACACACACACACACACACACACACACACACACACACACACACACACACATTCATACGGTAACTGGTTTCGGCACTTGTCGACGGCGACCTCCCTCGTAGACCCACGTCGAATCTCGAGGACTCGAAGTGGCGACGGAGGCTCCGGGCAGGTAACCGTATTTTACCGATCAACAACTTTTTATCGCCATTCTCTTCCGGCAATTTGACTAGTGTGTGGAGCGGAATGGATCGAACAAACCCGTTCCGTGTAGAGTAAATATATAAAAAAATTGAAATCGTAACAAATTACTATTAAAGAAAAATAGATCAAAGAACAAAATCTCGATATTCACACTCTACGTGTAAAATCGCGAGGTGGTTCTTTCTGTATTATTCCATGGAATACCACATTATCACAAAGTTTCACAATCTATGTGAAACTTTGTGATAATGAGTTTAAGTTGAGTTTAACACTAGTGTTCCTATCTAAATAAAGTGCAAAAGAAAGAAAAATTGACAAAATAACAATCAAAATGAAGAATATCATTCTCCCTAGGTGAATACTTAATTCTTGCGTGTCATCCAGTCCAAGAACAGTTAATTATAAACGGAACGCGAGCTATACTAACGCGTCGTGGGAACGGCGTTCTCGCATATGAGTTGGTTTCCGTAGTGGCCCATCGTTAAGAGGGGGATACTCCATCGTGGGTCACCGCGAGATTTTACTCGGGCACTCATGATGCCCGTGGCACTCCTGTTCCCGCATCGGCTGTCATGACCTTCATCGCAAGGTTCACTGGGAGTGCGCCAGCTGTCCGATTATAATGACCATTTTACTCACCGTCGTCGCGCGCTCGTAGAACTCCATTAACTCGGCAGATAGTGCCTGCATTTATTCAATGGAAATGTGGCATGCGTGAGGGTTAGTTAATGGTTTATGGGCAAATGAAGGGTTAGTAAATCCATGACAAAATCCATTTATCACAGTAAGGAAGAAATGTCGTGAATAAACACACTTCTTTATTGAATCCTTATATTTAATTCAAAATTTATCAAACTGAAAAAAACTGACTAGCCATCTTGTGGCTCGGTACGCCCAAGGGCAAATATCACTGGACTTGGCCTATCACTTCAGCATTCTGCGGTAATACTGTGGCCCTGATTGTGGGTTTTGGGGTAGGGTGAGCCGTACGCTCCGTATGGAAACAAAAAAAATACTATAAAAGGAAATTGTAAAGGGATCAACAAAATTAAAACTAAAAAAAATAAAATAAAATATCCACCGATTGTGGGCTTTGGGGTGGTTTTCCACGGGGGTGAGCCGTACGTTCTGTTAGAAAAGAAAAAAGAGGTATTATAAAAGAACGATATGATTATAAATACACTATAAAAGATGAACAATAGAAGAAGGAAAAAAAAATCAAGTGATCAACTTAATCATGAACTAAACAAAAATATATCCACCGATTGTGGTCTCATTAATTATCGGATCCACCATGATGGTTAATGGAAGAGAAAAACAAAAAAGCACAGTTATCAAAGAAAAATCATCCACTCCGGGTGGTGTCCACGATGATGGTTGGATGGTTAACCCCACTCGTTTGTGGGTCTGATTCCCAACGGCCAGGCGATAGTGCCTGGGCCGTCACTTTTCGTCGCTGTCCGGCATCCAGACTTTCAGGGGGACGAGAACGCCGTCCAGGCACACGGTGATGGATATCACCTCGCAATGTGGCCCCAGTAGGCGCTTGAAGGGCTCCACTACGTACTTCCATGCCTCCAGGTACGGGACCACCGTATGTCACCGGACCGGCCAGTCTTCCGGTACTTCGGGCAGGATTACCAGGGTGGGATACCGGAGGCGGGGCAGAGTAACCCAAATTTCCCGTGTTCGGGCGCCGTACGGGAGATATGGGAGTAATCCTGCCATGGCACTCACCCAGGCCTCCCGCCTGTCCTCAGGGCGCCTTCGCTGGGCCATGGTCTCCAAGTCCGTGGCAGACGATGGGCGCTCCTCTGCAATGCTGGTGGTGGGCTTTGCCTGGCTCGAGGGGTTGTCGTGTTCCCGTTCCGGCGTTGGTCGTGGGTGGTGCTCCCACCACTCTGGGCCAGGCGTGCGGCCGTGGCTTGCAGCATTTCCTATTCGGTGGGCAGCCCTCCTTTGCGCCCCAGCTTGCAAGGGCAGCTGTAGTAACTGGACCCCCTCTGCCCGCAAAACAGGCAAAAGTTTGGGGTCTTCTTCAGCTTAGCCCCGCAGCCGTGGAATTCGTGCACTGGGCTGCCGCATCGAAAGCACGGAAACCCCTGCGGCTGCCTCATGCCTTCTGGCACGTATAGGCCCAGCTTCGGTGGTAGTGGCAGGGCTGATCGTAGGCTGGGTGGTGTTATCCACGCGCCCAGCAGTGTATCCCCTTGTCCGGCCCTGACCCCTAGCCGCTACGCGGTGGGCGTCCTCCGCCGACACGCTTGGGACCAGCGTTACAAAATGGAAGGGGGTACTAAACTCCCCTTCTGTCATTGGCGGGCCGTTGAGGATGCGCTCAAAGGCGGAGGTTATACCCTCTATGGTGGTCCCACCGGACGTCTTTGGCGTTGGGGCCCGCTGTAGGCTGCCGTCGCGTGCCACGAGATCGTCCCCACAGGCGAGGTCCTCCTGTTGTCGTTGTGGCTCTTGCGACCGCAGAAACTGCCGGATGTCCTGGCTCATTGTTCTTGTGGCTAGCTGAAATATTCTAGTCATTGGTTTGGTTGTGGATTGACATTTAATCACGGGCTGAAGGTCGCCGATGGGTACCACGGTGATCTTTCCAGTGGTTTCGTCTTGTACTTCGAACACCACGGGAGAGAGGATTTTGGATATAACCACTCTCTCCTTGGGAGGTGCCAGGCCCACCGCGTAATGCTTGGCGGTGGAGGAGAGGTTTTGGGTGCTTTTCCACACGGCTTGCCCGACGTGGAACGAAACGTTACGACGCCCGCGTTTGTAGTATTTCACCCGCCGGTCGGAAACGTTCTCAATATTCTCCGCGATGAGCTCGCGCAGCGCTCAGAGACGCTTGATTTTGTCGGCGTATGCCGTGGGGTCGCGTCACTTGATTTCCGGCGTTCCCTCAATCTCTGTCCGTAGACATTTGGCGGGGCGGGGTTGCCTTCCGAAGTTAAGGAAGAATGGGGACAGACCGGTCGTCGTATGGACCGCTGAGTTGTACGTGAATGCGAACTCATTGAGATATTTGTCCCAATCTTCTGGTCCGCGCTGACGAATGTCTTTATCAGGGGCTTGAGCACACGGTTGACACGCTCAACCGGGTTTGCCTGGGCGTGATAAGGAGGCGTTGTGGTGATTTTAACCCCATAGTCCGCCAGGGCCTTGGTCACGGTATCGTTTGCGAACTTTTTTCCATTGTCCGAAAGGAAATATAGTGGGCAGCTCCACCGGAAGATAACGAGCTCTTCCAGGGCTTGCAAGACATTTTGCCGGTCTTAGCCCGCAAGGGGCGACACTCTATGTACCTCGTGAAGAGGTCTTGAATCACGATAATGTACTCGGCGTGCTTGGAACTTGGGGGGAAAGGGCCCATCAGGTTGGCGGCTACCACTGACCATGGCTCTTCAATTTTCCGCTTACCCATTAGTTTTACGGGGCCTTGCAGGGATAGCTTATGCTGTTGGCATTTCATGCACTTTCGCACATACTCACGGGCGTCGCGGTACACGCCGGGTCAGGAAAATTCGTTTTCGAGACGCTGTAAGGTCTTATCCACGCCGAAATATTCAGCTTCAGGCGCATCGTGGGCCCTGTATATCGCTCGCTTACGCTGTTTCAACGGAAGGACCAATTTCCATGGATTGGCGTCGAAGTCGAACGAATCTATCAAGGGGTTCGGGTGATGCTTATAGAGCAGCTTATTCTCTACCCTCTAGGTGGGGTATTTATGGGGGAATTTTTCACGACAGGGCGTCGGGTACTACGTTCATGCAGCCCTTGCGGTGGACGACCTTGAAGTCGTACGATTGGAGTTCCAGCGCCCATCGCACAACTCTACCGCGGGGGTCCTTCAAGGTGCGGAGCCAACACAGACTGCTGTGGTCGGTGACCACAGTGAACGAGTACCCCTCAACCTATGGCCTCAGCTCCTTGATAGCCCAGACGACTGCCAAACACTCCTTTTCGGTGACGGTGTATTTCCGCTCCGCGGAGGTCATTACTCGGTTGGCGAAAAGGATCGGATGCTCCTTGCCGTCGACCTCCTGGGTCGAAACCGCTCCCACTGCGTAGTCACTCGCATCAGTGTGGATGGAAAAGGGCTTTGAGAAGTCGGACCGAATAAGGATCGGAGGGTTGGTCAGCATCTTTTTGATCTGCTGCATCGTGCGCTCCTGCTCCTTCCCCCAGTGGAACTTGACATCCCTCTTGAAAAGCTCGACCAAGGGGAT
Source organism: Aphelinus atriplicis (assembly GCA_020882685.1). Lineage (NCBI taxonomy): Eukaryota > Metazoa > Arthropoda > Insecta > Hymenoptera > Aphelinidae > Aphelinus > Aphelinus atriplicis. The sequence goes on from JAJGQD010000006.1 coordinate 3,431,920, forward strand.
CTTATCGTTGGAGAAGGCTTCAAGAAACCGCGCATACAGCCCACCATTCCCAAGAAGCGGCGTAATTTGCGAATGTTGGTGGGTGCGGAGTAACTTAGAATGGGCTTCACCTTCTCGGGATTGGCTTGGAGACCGCGGGTGTCCACCACGTATCCCAAGTATTCAACGGAAGAGCAGCAGAATTCCGATTTATTGCGGTTTTGCTCGAGATTGTACTCATTGAGTCGGGCAATTACCAACTCGAGCATTCGAAGGTGTTCTTCAAATGAGCTGAACACGATCACAATGTCGTCCAGATATGCGAAACAGTGAGGATACAATTCAGGGATTATTATGCGGTCCATCAACCGCTGGAATGCCGATGGTTCATTGGATACTCCAAAGAGTAGGCACCGGAATTCGAACAGCCCACGATCGCGAATGGTTGAGGTCGCGGTAGTCGAAACAGATGCGATATTTGCCGTTATCATTACGGAATGATAACGGCAAATATCTACGACTGGGCAGTTTGACCAAGGACTCTTGCTGGGCTCGATTATTCCATCGGCCAGGAGCTTATCCACATGCTCGTGGAGGACCTTCATGATCTTTGGAGACAGTGGCCTCATCCGCTGCTTCACAGGTGCATGTCCTTGCACATCGATTTTGTGGGTTGTCAAGTGTGTTGTGCCCAATGTCTCACTGGGTGGGTTCAAGATACGATCCAGCAGCCTTTGGAGGGTCTCCACCTGTGTTTCGGAATTTTCCGAGATCCCGCGCACTGGGCGGCGACGGTCAGTCCAGAATGGGAGAATCCGCCGGGAACAAAGGTATGGACTGTCCCGGCCCGGCTCATCCACATGTGCCCACCGGTGTGGATTACAATACCGAACTTCTCCATGGTATCAGAAAATATCAGTAAATTGCTTGACACGGTTCTCCAAACTCATTATTGCAAACGAGTTTTTGAGTATTTCTTTTTGTCAATCGGTCAATTGGGATGCTAGATGATCATGAAATCCTGTTTCGCATCCAAAGAAGTCGTTTTGGCTAAATTAATAACAATGTAAAAATCAAGCGTGCAATATCAAACATTATATAGTGCGGTGTCTTCTGCTTGATGCATGGAACACTACCGCGTTCCGTGATTTAGACTTGGTCGGGGCGTCAGTGGCCTTCGGACTTCCTGCCTCTACTGGGAGTCCCGCCTCTCGTTTTCTGCCTTGCGCTTAATGCAGCGAGAAAAATCAGGGGTTTTGACATTCCAGTACCCACAGTAGTAGCAGAACGTTCCAAGGGGGTCCGGGCAAGCGTGGAACCAATGACTCCGTTGAAACATGAATCGTTCGGATCTGTCTTTCTTGGGCCATTTGGTTTCTGTGATTCCTTGTTGGCTTCGTTCTGACGGACTTTTGGTGTTTTAGGGTCTTTGCTCACGTTTGGGGCATTGCCACTAGGCTTTGGGGAATTAGAGAGGGCACGATTCTGCGCTTGCTCTTCGTGCGGATCCTCACGCCTCTGGTACGGGGCCTTTTGGGAAATCTTGGCACCGAGATGATTCAAGGCTGCCAGTTCCTCTCGTGCTTCCTCATACAGCTTCTTGAAGTCTGCCTCTTCCTCTTGTGCCTTTGGCTCGTACTCCTCTTATGCGTTTTCCTCCATTACTGCGGCTTGGAAACGGCGCAGTTTCTGTGTCGGCACTCAACACCGAAAATTTCGAGGGTGGTGGGGTTCTGAACATTTGCCGCCTGCTAATTCGAGACGCCTTCTGCTTGGCCAGATCTAACAACTCATCGAACGAAGCGAAATTATTTTTCGTAAACCTGTCGTTGAGAGCTGGGAGGAGGTTGTCATAGGCAATATCCAACTGTTGTTTGGTCGGAAGAGAATCTTCTGTCCGATCGAAAATCAGTTGGAGTTTGGTCAGGAAGGTACTGACCGGCTCGTTTTCGCCTTGCGTGCGGGCCCGGGTTTCGGTAAGTAGTTTCGCCTGGATATCTCCGCATCCGTATACGCGGCGAAAAGCTCTAAGAAAATCATCCCAATCTCAAAACATGGATCAATGCTAACGAAACCACATACCTGTCACTCCGTCGAACGCGGCTGGAAGTGCTTGCAAGGCCTCGTCAAACGTCATGTCCGCCACTGTGACACAGTCTTCGAGTTTGTCCAAGAAGTCCTCCGGATCTTCCCACGGTTTGTTTTCAAACTTTGAGCCCACGTGGGGCGCCATTTGTGAGGTGGCCCCCGCGTACCTAAATACTCGGGGGTTCACGCTTACGCTCTTTCGGCTCGAAGAGCTTTGCGAGAGGGACTCGCGCGCCAGCCGCCGTGAGGACGACGCCCGTCGAGTTGAGTGGTAGGCGAAGGGGAGGATGCTGGGGGTCATGTCGAATCACGACGCAAGCAATCCTGGTTGGCCCGGCTGAGGCTCTCTTACCAGGGGGCACTTGGGACGAGGGGAAACGCGCTTTGACCGCAATAACAACGCGTGATCAGGGGGAATTACCTTTAAATACCGAGGCTTTATTGATTCCAAATAATACAAAACCCAACGGTGGTGTCGAACCACATACCGTGGGAGACTCTCCGCCGAGAGGACGCTACAATAATTATTCCCCGTAGGGATCAAAGGTCGCGAGAGTGCGGCGCGGACGCGGACTCGAGCGCGATCGCGGGCAAGCATGCGGGTCACGCACACTCACACACCTAAACACAAAACCTCCTACCTGCCGAGCTGGAGCTGGAAGCGGCGACGACGGCGGGCATCTGCTGGCGGCGTCCCGGGGTACCCGACGACAACCAGCGCGGAGTCAGGAGGCTCACCGGTGGCTGCCGAGGCTGCTGCCGGTGATACACAAAGGTGCCGCACGGCTGAAGCACTCGGGCACGGGCGAGAGGTGTCGCGTGGGGATCTGGTCAAATCCGTGCTGTCCAGGCAACGCGGGAAATCCAACTGCCTGTGTGATGGCGCAATAAGTCGCTCCATACGCCGGCGTCGCGCGCGCTTGATCTCGGTCAATACAGCGATCGATCGCACGTGCGCGGACTCAGCGCCAACTTCAGGCGGCTGAGCCCCAGGAATTCTCTTGGGGAGCTTTCCCTTGGGACAGGCAAAATGCCACTTCACACTAGGTACGAAAGGGCAACTGATTAGAGGCCATTTGTTCATAGCAGCACCTGAAAGGTCGTAAAAAACGGGTTTTCTGCTGTAACAAACAACGTATTAGTCGGATAGAAAAAATCTACTGCTAAAAGTTGTTGGTGCTGGCGAGACAAACATTTCAAGGTAAGTTGCATTAAAATCGATCAATTAGTTTATTTGGAAATTGTAAAAAACCGTTAAAAATCAACGATTTGACAATAACTATTGTTCTACTGAGAAAAGATGATGTCGGCATTATGACTATGTGAAAGTTTAGCTCGTAGTATGCTCACAATACAGTAAAAATTTCAACCCGAAATATTGAATAGTTTTTGAAATATTTATATTTGTTCATAAATTAATGATTTTTTCAAAGATAAAAACGGATTTTTTATTACTATTTTAAAGTGATGAAAGTCGGCTCATTTGATAGATATACATTTCCACTACCTAATTCAATCATGACTTCATGGGGGCTGGGAGGGGGGCCACCAGTAGATGCGCGCCTCGGCCCGCGCTCGGCCAAAATATGCTCCAACCGCTTCCCGTGACATCAGCATTTTATATCTCGGCTTCTATGCATCCGATTTGAGTAATTTTTGTTTTGATTTGAGGCAGCTCGATGAGTTAGTCTCAAATGTTAAAACGAAATTTCCAAAATCCATTTTACAAGAATCTCCTCGTCGGCATCATCGATGCAATGGCCACCTACTCTATGTCTTTGTTGCATTATTATCCTTATCACTTACGTGTTATGAGGATGAAAATAACATCCAATGAAACTTCATGTAAACTTCTATGAATAGCCCAATTTCTATAGTTTGATATCAATAAACTAGGAAGCGACGATTTTTCGAAAAAAAATTAACTTTGCTCCAAATCAACGTACGGAGCTGTGGTATCACCCAATTTGACGACCAGAGCTCCTAGCTTTCATTTGATTTATTTCACAATACGTTGCGATCAAAACTCGACAAGTTATTCCATTTGTTTACGAACAAAGTAGTCACATCACATTCAAAGCCATTTCAAACAATCTAAGAAGTTTTATTCCAATAAAGTCATGATTCAATAAGGTAGTGGGAATGTATATCTTTCAAATGAGACAAAATCACTTTAAAATTTTTAAATTGAAATTACTTAAAATTTATAATTATTTTGAAAACTATCCAATTTTTCGGGTTGAAATTTTTACTGTATTTTACTACGAGCTAAACTCTCACATAATTATAATGCTCACATCATCTTTTTTAAATAGAACAATAGTTATTGTGGAATCGTTGATTTTTGACGGTTTTTTTACAATTCGCAAATGAACTCGATCGATTTCAATGCAATTTCGCTTGGAATGTTTGTCTGGTCTGCGCCGACAACTTTTATCATCAACTTTCTCCTATTCGACTGATACGTTGTTTGTTACAGCAGAAAAACCGTTTTTCACGACCTTGCAGGTGCTGTTATAACCGTTTGTGTCTCACATTTTTTTGTTCAATGTATCACGTTGAAAATTATTACTCGGGGGTTTTTGGGGTCGCTGATCACGAAGCTGGAGTCAGAATAATAGAATTTTTACATCCAAGATGGCGGATTTAACATGGCGGACTCACTTTTCTAAAAATAGACGGAGAGCACTAAAATCTTGTCCCTCGAGAACAAGTTTTTAGTGTTGTACGTCTATTTTTTGGGAAAGCGAGTCCGCCATGTTGATTCCGCCATCTTGGATGTTAAAATTTCAATTTTCTGACTTCAGATTCGTAATCAGCGACCCCAAAAACCCCAGGGGACAAGTTTTCAGTATTGTATGTCCATTTTTTGGAAAAGTGAGTCCGCCTTGTTAGATCCGCCATCTTGGATGTTAACATTCCAATTTTCTGACTTCAGATTCGTAATCAGCGACCCCAAAAACCCCCGGGAACAAGTTTTTAGTATTGTACATCTATTTTTCGGAAAAATGAGTCCGCCTTGTTGGATCCGCCATCTTGGATGTTAACATTTCAATTTTCTGACCTCAGATTCGTAATCAGCGACCCCAAAACCCCCTTAGAAACAATTTTTGGAATGATTGAATGAAAAACAAAGCGAAAATTGATTTTTCACTTCAAAAGAGAGCTTTTTTCACCAATAGTCTATCTATAACTAATCAACAATTCAATGAATATCAATTTTTGTTATTTAATATGATAGAAAAACATCTTAGCTGATAGAAGAATGTATAATCATTAATATACACCTGTAAATACAATTTTTATACGCAAAAATCTAAGACGAAACAGGTGGTCAATATATTGACCACAAAGCCACAAAGGGATAAACAAATGTCCGCTAATCAGTTGTGTCCTTTCGTACCTAGATATTATTTTTATCATTGCCTCCTAATGAATAGACGATAAATTCGCTCTTTGTCATTTTGGAGAAAAATAGGTTCTTTTGGAGCTAATTGCACTGGATTATATCTGCTATAGGTTCGGCATGTGATTTGACGGGGGGATGACGGGTTCAATTGTTTATGACAACTTCACAATAACAAATTGAAGTCCAAGAGAAAAATGCTCCATAGGTTTTCGTCGTATATTTTCACTTCAAATCGAATGACACAGTTAGTTTGTCAAAAACACATAGTTCAGTACATTTTGTTTTAATAATTCCTCATGAACAATTGCAATTGACAAAAAATAAATACGGGTATTTTTTTGGCTATGCACGGATGGAATAGTTAGTTTGGCGTTTTTTAATCTAGATTTGGTATGGGTTTTAATGGATCAATTATTAGTAGATATGTAGTCACTTTGGGGAAGAGGAGAAAGGGTTGATAACCCCTCCAGTTGACTTTAGAGAGGGGGGACTGGCAAGTCTTGTTTACAGAATGGGTCAATGACCTTGAGCATTGATCAATTTGTAGATTGAATTAAGAAATATTTTCTTTCCAATTAATTACGAGTTTTTCTCGAATACGACGATCATCTGGGAGATATCGCGCATCGACTTGGTTATATATATATATGGGACGTTCCACGTCAAACTGCATTGGAATATTGCAGAAATATTGTATTGAAACATTTCGTGCAATATTGATGCAAGATTTCTGCAAGATTTTGCTGCAAGATTAAGAACAATCAAAAGATGCATTGAAATATTGCAGAAAAATTGCATTGATTCTTGCTTTACCGATAAGTGGGGACTCGCTTCTCGCAAGTGAAACTGTATGCCTCCGTCTATATTAGGATGTATCAAAAAATTAGCCAGTAGGCGTCGCTACATCCTACAAATGAACTGAACCATAGCGGACTATAACTATATATTCTTCCACACACTCACGCACGTATGCGCGTATCCGAAGCATACACACGCACCCGTGTGTGACCAATATATATAGTTATAATCCCCGCACGTATACTTCATTTATAGGAGGTGGCGACGTCTACTGGCCAATTTTTCGATACATCCTAATACCAGCATCCACAATGATGGGTATCAAACTCGATTCTGACTCTCATTTCTGAGTCAAACTGGGAAAACGATTTTTGTGGGAATCTCTACCGCATTCTCAAACTAGAGAGTCATTGAAGAGTTCCCGATAATCTAAAATTATTTACAGGTTTGTCGGCACTGGAATATTGTAGCAATCTTTCAATGCAATATGCTCAATCATGTTAGTTGTATCTTGCAGAAATTACTGAAATATTTCAAACTTTCCTAGCCAATACTGCAATATCCAGTATCAATCTCTAAATGCAATACTTCAAATAGATATTGCTGAAATGTTGCTTGAAAGATTTGGAGGCTGTCGATGAATCGGCAGTGAAATATTGCAGTAATCTTTCAATGTAATAATCACTAGCTACAACAAACGCGCTGCGCGCGATCTATACATGTGTGCGTTTCAAAATCATATTTCAATTATTGTTTCTACGATTCTTGACCAGAATAGTTTTGACGTACATCTCAATTCATTTCATGATGTAAATTTCTAAAAGCTAAATGAATAACCGAACCCTACATTCCTATGATCCATGTAAAAACTATATAAGTATTAGAAAGAACCATCGAGCACTGACATCAATTTCTATTTAAATAATCCTGAGTTATCGACCCTTGAGCTCGCAAGACGATTTCAGATTTTTAACACTAAACGATCCATCAAACCACATAACACATAAAACTTGCAAATCAGACATCTTAACCTAACAGAGTTATCCTATCCGGCAACTGTTGAAAACTAAAAGGTAGCCTAAAATATCCACGTACCATCAAAATCACATACCTACAATTATAGTTTTGAAAATAATAGTTTTGAAAATAAATTGTCGAAACTTATGACAGCATCGCGAACGAAACTGACTATCCTAACCTATATAATATCATGTCATCGGCTACTCTCTATCTATATATACATCTCACACTATATCTATATACACCCCACTACAAATCACGTGGTTAGATCTACACCAATCATATCACGATTTAATGCCATCACTCTAGAGGCCATCACTTTTCATATGAGGATTATAATATTGTTAAAATCTTGCAGGAATATTGCATGGAAGATTCAACGAATGTCGATGAATCGGCAATGAAATATTGCAACAATCTTCCAGCAATCTTTCATTGCAATATTGCAACAATCTTACAGCAATCTTTCAATGCAATATTCATAATCATATTGTTGAAATCTTGCAGAAATATTTCATTGCTTTCTTGCAAGCCGGACATATCAATATTGCAGAAATATCACAGTGCAAGATTGCTGCAATATTTCAAATCTTTCTTGCCAATATTGCAGCGATATTGTATGCTGTGTGGGATTCGTCACCATAACAGTGAAAATTATTTTCGGATTTTCAAATGTATGTATGTGGAAGTTGTTACATGCACTTCAAATGTAAATTTTTCAAAATTTGACCTTTTCCCAATTTTGAGAGCCCAAATAATCTTGTTATATATGTAAATATGAAAAAATGGTTTCAAATTTCCATCATTTTGTGGCCTAATTTATCCTATAAATAGTCAGAAAGTCAAAAAATGTTAAGGAATCAAAGTTGTTATAAATTGTGTATTATTCATGGAAAAATAATTTCTAATCCCGAAATTGAATGCTATGAAGTACTCAGTGGAGTATCCAATACGTATCCATCAATTCTAGCTTGTACGCCATCATATTTTTGGACCGAACAAAATTCATTTGATGCCTGAGATAAAGAGCTTCAAAATGGTCTACTCATAATTATTACAACTCTGAGAAAATTAAACTTGTCCATAAATAGTTACTCACGTACAAACTTACTATAGGAGACGACTTGAGATTCAGGTCTTCAATCTTGACTAAAACTTTTTTTGATGTTAGTAGTATAGCTAAGCGGTAAGCGGATACTATTGCAGGGGGGTCCTAGTGCAAGCGGATTCTAATACAGCTACATTAGAATCCGCTGCGGGTCCTGGTGCACTTCACTAGAATCCGCATGCACTAGTAACCCCCCTGCAATAGTATCCGCTTAGCAAGTTTTACTGTGCATGGAAACCCTATCCATGGTGATTCCTTGTAGATTTGAATGCATTAGTGTCTACTAACTAGTCCTAACGATAGTGCATAAGAACTCCTATGCCTACTTGAGAAGATTGACTGTGAGCAATCCATAGATCGGGGAAATGAAAGTTTTGATATTTTGATGAATTCTTTGAAAAGTCTAACATTGCGGTGAGTACAACAGGCCTTGTATGTCCCGTCGTGGTGAGGGCAGACTGTAACAAGTTTAATTCTATCCAATGGGGGATAGCCCATTCCTGCAAGGTCGTGAACATTGAATCTAGAACGCTCTAACCATTTCTCTTGTATCGAGCCTGATACATATATTTTTTCAGCGTCATGTGATTGTTCTCGGAGAATTGCTCCTATCGTATTGTATTCTCGAACACCAGCAGTCCAGGGTATTCCGTGATGATGGTGTTGAAGCCAAGTATTATATCTCTTGTTTTTGTCAGTGAGACGTTCTCAAGAAAACTGTGCTTTGAGTAGGAATACGATAGGCTCAGTATTTCCACTGAGTGAAAGAATAGCCAATTCTTTGAGAACATAATCGTTGCCCAGCTGCTTAAAGCTTTGCATATCCAGAACGTATGCCATCTTGAAGAGAGAATGAGCGTTGCGAGTGTAAACTAGACAATTTAAATAATTTTCCTCGCATCTCCACTCATTGGATTATATTCAACGATTCGACTATGAATAATTAGACAATAAGCGGCGGTGTTTGCGGGGAAATTTTCTTCAGCTTCAAATTTCAAGCGCACATCCACTGGAGCGTTCTTGAAAGATTGGTTTTGTTTTGAACAATCGATAACAATCAACGGTATTTTCAAGATAAAATCCTGAGGCTCTAAATATTTACCGTAATATGAATTCTGGAAATTTGTGTACATATCGTAGATAATGGAATATTCATTTCGATCAATGTCTGAATTGAGACTACGGTATGGATAGTACTAAAAATTGAAGGATAACTTCACATTTCAAATTTTGCAATGAGAATTCTAATTTGAGAATGTTTATATGTATTTTTCATTAAGGGGTTATATACCTTTGTGACTTTTTTTTCCAATTCTTTTTTATTGGCTTAAACGCTCCATAAACTACCTAAGGATGATATAAAAAGTCAATCAAGTGGGGAAAAAAGTTCTAAGTGCCTCAAAAAATCAATTCTCTGAACAGAGTCGTATAGTACTAGTACAATACTCAAAACTTTGAACGCGTTTATCTCGAAACCACCTTTTTTGACATTAGCCTACCGATAGCGTCGTCAATTTTCAACCGATTCTCTTCAAATTTTAACTGTAGCCTGGAAACATGATTTTTAAGTGAACGTCGTACAATTTTTTCGATATTTTGATTTTTACCGATTTTATGGCCGATTTTCGATCAATTTTTTTGCGAAAAGAAAGAAAAATTCGAATTGACGCCATTTGGCCCCAAATTTGAATTTCAAAAAAATGGTCCGACGTTCACTGAGTTTTCTATTTTACTTCAAAATCCCGTTTGATTTTTTGTTCTGAGTTCAAAATTGTGACTTGCAGTGGTAGGCTAGTGAAGAAAAAGTAAACATTTTTTTTTGCTTTGATGAGCTGGTACGCCGCCATTTTGTATTTTTTGGAAAAAAGTGTGTTTTTTGTAGTTGGAGAGCAGTGCTTCCATATGCAACAGACCCCATATTCATGGGATTTTTTCTGCGCTTATGGTAAGTGTTTGAAAATGACCTCGAAATCGGAGGTCACAAAGGTATATTACCCCTTAAGTGAGAATGAAGAAGTTATAACACCAGACAATGCATCACCTAATTCAGTGATGATATTCGAATGTAGCTTGCGAGAAGCAAAACAACGTTAAAGCTTTCTTCTGTATGGGACATCACAAAAATGTAGATTGTTTCTATCTTTGTCAGTCATATGATCAAGTACCGGAACATCCCGTTCGAGATAATGTCAATTTACTTGTATTATTTCGACAGAATATTTTGGCCGCTATCGTAAAAGGTTCGACAGTATTGCTCCAAATGTAGCTCGTTTAGTAATTTGAAAGAATCAATATGTAAAAGATTCAATCGCACATCGAAAAAAAGAATGTAAAAGCAATTTAGTCTGCAAAGGAATTATAAATGGCTCAAAATTTTACCAGTTTTAATGAAAAGTTATAACAACACAAAACATAGAACAATCAATATGGAACCAAAAGATGTCAAAACCAGTCAATGAAGCTCAAATTCTAGAAAGATTTTCTTTGAAAACTTTGAATACTGAAAGAAGTACGACATTTAAAATGAACGATAAAGTCGAGTGAGTAGAGTAGAACAAGCTTTTGACAAAGGATACCCACCTAATTGGTCTACAGAAATATTTATTATAACAAAACTTTGTAAAACAAATCCAAGATCAACCGGTTTCTGGTGGCTTTTACGAGCAAGAGCTTTTGAAAATTAAATATGCAGGTCTATTTGATTGAGAGAGTTTTGAATAAACAAAGAAATAAAGTTTATGTAAAATGGTTAGGATTCGATAATTCACATAACAGTTGAATAAATAAATGAGAATTATAAATATATATGTTTTACTATTTCTATATTTATTACTCCTATCAAAACATACATATATGAGATATCAGGATAAATAAGCAGGAACTATCGATCCGATTAGTCTGCGACAGATATTACATTCCGGAGTTTTCTCACTTGTCACTTTTCCAGCACAGTTGTCAGTTCTTGATCATGATCAGGTCAGTTTCATCATCGATGAAACTTCACAAGTAAGCTCGTCCTTACTCTTAATTTTGTAACACTCTTTCACTATAATATACAGACTGATTTGATTCAGCTCTCTCCATAGTAGCCTCAGACTGTGTCGTAAACTTCGAATAGATTTCTCGACGTCTCCTTGATGCGAATCAGGTACAGCAGATAGTCGATGATCAAGCCCATAATCGACACTCTTGGTTGAAATACAGATGGTGGATGGATCGATTCCAATTGGTACATTACCACAGGCTTACGAATGAAGTGACATTGAAATTTTTGAATCTGAGTTGTAACCTTTCTTTGTGTTAACAAAAACTCTCGCTTCTCGGAGCACAGGTGAGAGCGCAGATACCCGTGGGTATCGGAGATTCATCATCCTTTTTCACCTCACTCTCGAGGATGTAGCCGTCCCCTCAGCTACTCAGGAACTTCGAAGTAAGGGGGTTTGAGCTCCAGACCTTTGCTCCATATTTACTAAAATATGAGAGATGGGGGAATGTACGTAAGTCACTCGACAACAAATATTTGTATTTTGATTGAATAGAAAAACTTTATTGCAAATACTGAAAAAGTAAGCAAACTACAGGAGGATGGAAGATAACTGAAATTATGCACTGAAAACCACATTGAAATTAATTACTCAGGCTAACACACTCGTATTCACACCGTACTAATCTGCTCGCAAAGATAAACCGTACCTGATCCGTCTAAACTACAGAAACTCGCGTGCAGCCCGCTGCCTCGCTCGTTCAGAATCCCGCGGAGACCATATCCAGCACACGTCCCTGATTCCCACAGCGGCTATGTTCAACTCGCAGAAATCCTACGCCCACAGCGACCATTATCAGCATGTCAGCCCCCCCGTAAGCCTGGAGTCTGACTCTAAAATTATGCGGCCAACACGGTTTCCCGATCGCGGTTCTATCCAATCACGCTCACGCAATCACACCGTCGAACTACGCATTTGCTCTGTCCCACATTCACCTCGAGCCGTATTTCCCGCGTGGATATCGAGCAATATCTTGCAATCCGATTTCCGCGCTCGTAAAACATCCCGCAGATACATCGGATACTCAGACACACCGCTAGTCGGCGTACCTGCTAGTTAAAGGAGAAATAATTTTTTTAATTTTTTCTTCAGTACCGTAATGCTACAGGTCACAATTTTAAATCTAGAACAAAAAATCAAACGGGGTTTTGAAGTAAAGTAGAAAACTCAGTGAACGTCGGGCGATTTTTTTGAAATTCGAATTTTGGGCCAAAATAGCGTCAATTTGATTTTTTCTTTTTTTTCGCAAAAAAATTGATCGAAAATCGGCCATAAAATCGGTAAAAATATCGAAAAAATCGTACGTTGTTCACTTAAAAATCATGTTTCCAGGCTACAGTTGAAATTTGAAGTGAATCGGTTGAAAATTGACGGCGCTATGATTACGCTAACGTTAAAAAGACGGTTTCGAGATAAATGCGCTCAAAGTTTTGAGTACTCTAAAATCGAGGAAATGTTTGCTTTACTTTTAATCTGAAAAGCCTGCTTGATGATTGGCTTGATAGCTTCGAACACTTCCTTCGACATAGTAGGATTATACTGGAGATAATTAGTTTCAAACGTCTACATGTTTCAAACGACAAATAAATTCATTTTAATCGGGCTTCGTGGACTATCCCAGAGTGATATTGCGAGAAAAAAATTCACGCTCCCCGGGCTAGATTCGAACAAGCGTCCTCCTGATCTCCGGTCAGTTGCGCTACTGACTACGCCACCAGGAAGACAGCAGCTCGCCTCATCTCTGGAGCATGAATTCATTTCTCGCAATATCACCCATATGCACACGATCAAAAATTTTAAAATATTTTAATATTAAAATATTTTAATATTTTTGCAAAATTCACTTTCGACTTCTATATCGACGACTTTCTTAGTGTATCAAGCAATCAAAGAAAAAATACAATACAGTGATGAAAAACCACGACGATGCCAAGATCCATCTCCTGATACTGTAATGCCGTTTTCGGATGATTTACTTTTTTCTTCTTGAGCAGCTGAGCTTTTTTCTTCATAGAGGAAGAGCATGCAGTTTTAGCGACGTCGCGAATAGTGTTCATTATCAGCTTATAGCTTGTTTGATGGACGGGAATAGGCAAATCCATGAATGCACAGAATTTACACACTCCATTTATGCTTATCCCTAGTAGGCGCATTACAAGAATAATCCGTCTATTCACCTCATAGGCTTTGTTGTTGATTTTAGGACAACTACCAATATTCACTGGAACACATTCATCACAGCTAACAACCAACTGAAATCCCAAGCCTTACCTACTCGCTTCACTGAATTTCACGGGTTTGTGACACTTAGAGCAGATGAAAATTCCCGATAGCACTGAGAATATTGATGAAAAACATACGATGCGATAGCCAAAACAAGCATCGAACGGAATTTCATAGTTTGTTTTAAATAAATTTAACTTCGACGTTGACGTACCGACGCTTTCTGCAATTTGCTCCAAAACGAAACGATTAACGAGTTTACAAATTATCCTGCCTTTTCTTGAACAGTATTTTTGCTTTCCGTCTTTTCTAGACATTAAATTTTTTGGAGGCATGGTTAAATATCACGATAAAACACAATTAAATGCACTGGAATAATGACAAATTCGTGACAAAGCCAAGCGCCAACTATAAAGCGTCCTAACAGTTTTTCTTCAAACAGCTTATCTCTTAGTAAAACTAGCGACATCTAGTGGACATGTTCCAAGGCTTGAAGCTCAAAATTCAGTTAATAAAGGTCGGTAAAGGTCGGTGAAGGTATAGACATTCCATAAAAGAACAATCAAAGCCCTAACTGGATAACTGTCGCCATCTTTATCGTAAGAATGACAATATTTCATGTGAACAGACCTTTAAAATCCATGTGTGAAACTGAACCATGAGTGTGGAATAGCCCTTACTCTCAAGTTTGTTTTGATTATCAACTACCGGCTATTTTGGGGTTAGCCTCTAATTTTTTCAAAATAAAAATAGAATCATAGAAGAGAATAGTTCATGTTGCTGAGTCATGAGTAGTGAGTATCTGTTTGGATTCATAATTATTTGAATAAATATTGAAGACAAAAATTTATTGATGATTTCATATTTTTGTTTTGAAAGCTATGTTAACACAGAAGAAAAAAAATAGAAGTTCCCCAGTGGCAAGTTTCAATGATTGTGCTAATGTTATTCTAGATGTGATGAGTGCATTAGATATTGTTCCTGGTACGAGTGCTAATCTCTATTCCACCAAGAAGAATGAAACTAGAATTCTTGTAATGGATAGTCGAGTAGAGGCATCAACTCTCCAAGCTCGCACGCTGAGAAGAAGACTCAGGCATGGAGTGTCTGATCACTCCTATCAAGCAGAGGCATACTAAGGAGCAATTCCAGTGGTGAAGTTATTGGATATCATAAGTGACAGTGATTTGTTCATGAGATTAAACTTTGAAATGTGTTTTTCTCTATAGTGTGATTTTGACATATGGGCGTTTCACGTCAACTCTCCAGAGCCTGCGCGTGGACGCTAAAACCTCGCGTTTTCGACGCTTGTTTTTGACTCTATTAGACCAATATCTAAATGATGTCGGATATGATATCAATGTAGTTTTTGTCAGCTTTCCGTTTTTCAATTTCAAGCAACATTTCGTTTTTCTCGATTGAGGAGTGAACATGAGAGGTTGCGCCGCGCCGCGCCACGCTGCTTCCACGCGCTCAGGCTCGGGTCTTCTGTACACGTAAGTGCCGAATTCTTAGTTTGCTTTGATTTCGCTGAAAATTATGCGTTTGTTGTTCAAAATTCAGCTCAATCATCCCACTGGAATAACAATCAAGCAACGATTTTCACAGACATTATTTACTTTCGAAGAAATGAAGAACTTCAGCACAAGAGCATGGCCATTATCTCAAATAATTTAGCTTCCGATACAGTTGCAGTCCATGTGTACCAAGAAATAATCGTAAGATATCTGAAAAAAGTGTTCAAACCTAAGAAAATTTATTATAGTACCGATGGAGCGGGTCAGCACTTTAAAAATCAGAAAAGTTTTTCTAATCTTGTTATCAATAAAAAGATTTTGACATTCCCGCGGAATGGCATTTCTGTGCTACAGCGCATGGGAAGGGGGCATGCTATGGAATTGGAGCTAATGTAAAACAAGGTGCTGAATTAGCGAGTTTACAGCGCTCTGCAAACAATCACATCTTAACCGCAGAAGGTTCATATGAATGGGCTAAAAATTATTGCAAGGAAACTGTAGTGTTTTTCAGTGCACAAGAAGAATACGAGAAAGCGAAGTTGGAATTGAAAGTGAGATTTGATAATTCTTTTCCTATACCAGGCACTCTGCAGTTCCATGCATTCATACCAACTTGCGATGAGAGGCTGATTGTCAAAAGCATTTCGTCAGCTTCGGAGTATGCAACTTTTCCGAAGTTGAAAAAAAATAAAAAAAAATGCACAGTTAAAACACAATATTTCAAAGTTTGAATAACAAAGCAAAAACGTTACTCAAAGAAAGTGAAATGAAATACTCACGAATCGAACAAGTAATGAACGTGAGACTTCATTCAATATATATATATATATACTTATCTGTATTAGACTCATTTTTTCAATAATGAAGAATATCGTATCAATAATAAATCGCAATAGGAAATTCATCAACAAACAAACATGTTTTTGAATGCAAATTCCAAGTTTACTATTAGTCATCAAGAATAAAGGTAACAAATCGCTTAATACCATCACAAATTTTGCAAAGTCAATAGATGAAAATGAGGATAGAATACATTATTCTATGATATATGGAAGTTATAATACCTCTAGAGCAGCACCAACTTGTCGACTCAACATTTCTGCCTGCAAGAGTGATAGTACGGAAAGGCCTCCTGGAGAAATTGTTGCAGTTTCGTAAATAGGTTCTTTCACACTTATCCGGTCTCTTTCATTTTGAACAGCTGATAATATCAATCATTGAAGTTTCAATATGATTCACAAATTCTATAGAAAATTCCATGGAATGCATCGGAATTAATTTAATAGTTCTATATGAACGGCCTTTTTGTTCGAGAGGGAAATGGTGAGAAAGACCTTTTGACTGAGGGGATCGTTTCAGTTATGTGGCTCCTGGTGAGTATGAGAGACCACTCGGCTTATGACAAAAAGTTCATCTAACCGACACTCAGGTATTCTCCTTCGTTGCTCAGCAGTGTGGCAGTCGGGAAATCGTTGGAGCGTCGAATGATCATGATATTTAGGATTTGTGAATAAAACACGATGATGTGTACTAGCACTTATTTTGTATTTTATTGATTAGAAATGAAAGATATAATCTTAGATACATAAAATAATACTTGGTAGAGAAATAAATGATAAATGAGAGAAATTGGAGAGCTGCACCACTCGTCATAGCACCCATGATCAGCACGGGCCAACTTCTTTTCGTCCACTACGGCTGCTTCTTTTATGAGTAGTGTGACATCATGGAAAGATGCGCTCGCAAGGGTGCGAAACGGTTTGAATGTACATCTTGCGACACCACTTATTGGCTTCGTCGCATCCACCGTTCTTATTCTAAGAATTGTACTTGCTCTTTCATAATAATCATGCTTATGGTCCGAAGACATACTTACAGAATGGAATGAGAAGGTTCGTGGTGGATTTGCCGAACGATTATTGATAGAATTAATACTTGAAATATGTTGGCTCATTTCTATTCATATGCTGGAAGTAGTCACTCAGCTATAATCAAATGAAATGAAATGATATTTGATTCTGATTGTGAACTGTATAACTTCACGTCCACTCACACATTTATTTGCTTACATAAGCTCGAACGCCTGATGGCTGCTTGGTAACATTCTACAGGGTATTCTAGAAAGTTCGCGTGTGGTATATATAAGTGTACAGATGGTGACGTTCTAAGTAAAAATTTCCTTTGAAGTTTTTCGATCCGAATCTTCGTTTTTCAGTTATTAATCATTAAAGTTTAAAATAATATTTGTTGTTGTTGAGAATTTTTGAATGCACTTAAAATCGAGCGTTTTAATAAATAGTTTTCATAGCTCAAAACCCCATTCAAATGCGACTTCTCAATTTTGAGAAAAGCCGACATTTCATGTATGCGACTAAATCAATTGTTGTTTAAGTAACTTTGTATAACAATTACTCTCGATTTCTATAGCTTATATTATTACCCAACTATTCACGCATATTTACACCTTTAAACCTTTAAGAAATATCAATTCAAACCCTTGTAATCTGCTTAGCATCATAGAAAAGTGCATATTATTTAAACAAACGCGATTTACGCTGACTTATTCTCATCCGACCTATTTAAAATTTTGACCATATATACTTAAGTACATTAGCTATAAGATTCTCTTGTTAGATTTAACTCATTCTATCATTTTGAAATGTATCCGCTAATGCGCGCAAAATCAATCCTTTAAGCGAGTCGCGCTCCGCAAATTTCACTGATACGACCGGCGCGACTTGAGCGCTGTAACTACACTCACCATAGCCGAATAAATGAATATTCATAAGAAGATATTTTTGTAATCAGTTCATAAGGATTTTAATGTAAACGGAGGAGTGGGGAAACTGGCCCCGCCTTTCGCGACTAGGATATAAATACAGGGCCCTGTTAAGGGAAATTTTAGTCTTGCCTAGGAGCGGCTCGTAGAAGGACGTGACTCTTGGAGTACGTTTCCCAGTTCGAATAAGAAGTGACAAGGCTTGGCCTTTTCTTATTTTTTTGATATTCAATTCAAGTTGTTTGAAAAATAAAAGTAATAAGGCTTGGCCTTTTATCTATTTCATACCTCATTTTCAATTTATTTAAAAAGTATCCTCTTTTAGCCAAGGCTGAAAGAAAACCCCTGAGAATTCAAGAACTGCAATTCAAACAAGGAAATAAAAAAAAAGTAAGTTAAGACGAATTGTCTTATTCTTTTATTTTACCCGTCTTAGTTAGACGATTCACATCTTGCCAACCGACAAGCGAACTGAGCTTGATCTCAAGATAGCCCTTGAGCCATTAGAAAATAATGTGCCGAGTTATTAAAAAGATCAATAGCGACCTGAGTCAGCGACTCGGCCACGGGGATTTTTGAGTTGTCTAATTTGGACAAATTTATTTTTTAACCCTAATAGCCGGAGACTCGTAGGAGAAATCCTTGCAGGCTCTTGGCGAAATATTAGTGGGAGAGAGGTAGGCCTTTTCCTTTCTATCTTATTTTTGAGTGTGTGTTAGTGTTTTCAATTTAAATTCTTTCCTCATGTTTAAATTCCATATTTTCTGCGACAAATACGCGTTCGGTATTCCCGAGATATAGGATTGAGTTTCTGGCTCTAAAAAAACTCGCGATTCATTAAGCACACGCACCGCGTCATATTCCCGACGTAACAGTGGTATTCCCGATAGTTCAATCGGATTCGATGTCTTTTCGTCGAGCGGCCGCAGCGAAAACTGCTCCATTTGTCGAAGACGATTAAGTCCGTTCATGAGATGAACGATTTTAATTGTATTCCTCCGTTTGCCGCAGTTAAACGAGTCAAACTTATCATTTTGACATTTGAAAATCTCAAGATTGGACCATAGAGATCAGAATGAACGTTTCTCCGTCGAGAGGCCGCAGCGAAAACTGCTCCGTTTTTTGACGACAATTCAGTCAGTTCAAAAAATTAACAATTCCGACTGTACTCGTTCGATTTGCCGTGGAAGAATGAAACTTTGAGTTATTTCTAACAATCAGGAAGGCAGAAAATGGACTGTAGCGATCAAATTGATTGGTTTACCGTAGTGCGACTGCAGCGATAACTGTCCCGTTTTTTGATGACGATTCAATCAGTTCGAAAGTTAACCAATTTTGACTGTACTCGTTCGATCCACCGCGAAAAAATAAGATTTTTTCTCACTTTTAACAGTCGGAAAGGCAAAAATTGTACTCAAATTGAATGTTTATACGTATGCGGCTTTAGCGAAATCTGCTCCGTTATTTGACGTGATTCCCAGTCGATCGACCGGGAAACACGGTCAGAAAAAAATAATGTGGGCTCCTTAGAAAGAGTGTTTCCCGGTCGATTATCAGTGTTTCCCGGTCAATCGACCGAGAATCACGGTCGATCGACCGGTTTTCACGGTCAGAGAAAAAATATCAAGGGCTCCTCCGGAAGAGTGTTTCCCGGTCAATCGACCGGGAATCACGGTCGATCGACCGGGTTTCACGGTCAGAGAAAACATAATATGGGCTCCTTAGAAAGAGTGTTTTCCGGTCGATTGACCGGGAAACACTCTTCCGGAGGAGCCCTTGATATTTTTTCTCTGACCGTGAAACCCGGTCGATCGACTGGAAATCACGGTTGATCGACCGGGAAACACCGATAATCGACTGGGAAACGATCTTCCGGAAGAGCCCATATTATTTTTTACTGACCGTGTTTCCAGGTCGATTGACTGAGAATCACGGTTGATCGCCCGGGAAACACCAATAATCGACTGGGAAACGATCTTCCGGAGGTGCCCTTGATATTTTTCCTCTGATCGTGAAACCCGGTCAATCGACCGTGATTCCCGGTCGATTGACCGGGAAACACTCTTTCGGAGGAGCCCTTGATATTTTTTCTCTGACCATGGAACCCGGTCGATCAACCGTGATTCCCGGTCGATTGACCGGGAAACACTGATAATCGACCGGGAAACACTCTTTCTAAGGAGCCCATATTATTTTTTTCTGACCGTGTTTCCCGGTTGATCGACTGGGAATCACGGTTGATCGACCGGGAAACACCGGTAATCGACTGGGAAACGAACTTCTGGAGGAGCCCTTGATATTTTTTATCTGACCGTGAAACCCGGTCGATCGACCGTGATTCCCGGTCGATTGACCGGGAAACACTGATAATCGACCGGGAAACACTCTTTCTAAGGAGCCCACATTATTTTTCTCTGACCGTGTTTCCCGGTTGATCGACTGGGAATCACGGTTGATCGACCGGGAAACACCGGTAATCGACTGGGAAAAGATCTTCCGGAGGAGCTCTTGATATTTTTTGTCTGACCGGGAAATCCGGTCAACCGACCGGGAATGTTAGTCGGTCAACTTCGATGACCGCTCAATCGACCGTGTTTCCCACTGGATTTCACCGGTGAAACCCCGCTATTTGACCGGGAAACACCAATGGGAAACGAAGTGGGAAATCCGGTCGATTATTTTAAACAGGGTAGTCAACCAAGAACGGATCAGTTTTCGCTGCGATTGCTCGACAAAGAGAAAGTCGATTCGATCGCATTAATTCAGTTACTTTCAGTTACCTATCAACCAATAAAATGGTTCATTTTTTTGTAACGGTTAGGCAAATGAAAAAACAATTAGTTAGCTTCCGAAATGACTTAATCGTCGACAAAAAATGAGGAGTTTTTGCTGCAGCTGTTCGTAGAAAAAACAGTCGAATGGCTACGGCCCAATTTGGAAATTTGGGATTTCCTAATAATAAGTTTAACTCATTCTCATGCAGCGAATCGAATGAGTACAGTCAAAGTCGTTCATCTTCCAAACTACCTCAATCGTCGTCGGAAATCGGAGCAGTTCTCGCTGCGGCCGCTCGATGGAGAAACGTTCAATCAGATCGCTACGATCCAATTCTGAGATTCACATCTGTCAAAATGATGACGCGTCCAACTGCGGTGAATCGAAAAATTACAATTAGAATTGCTTTTCTTATGAACGGACTTAATCGGCGTCGAAAAACGGAGCAGCCTTCGCTGCGGTCGCGCGATGAATAAACATTCAATTTGATCGCTACAGTCCAATTTCTGCTTTCCCGATTGTTAAAAGTGACTAAAAAGTTCATTCTCCTGTGAAAATCGAACGAGTACAGTTGAAGATGTTTATCTTCTGAACTGAATGTATCGTAATCAAAAAGCGGAGCAGATTTCGCTGCGGCCGCTCGACGGAGAAACGTTCTATCTGATCTTTACGGTCCAATTTTGAGATTTTCAAATGTCAAAATAATAAGTTTGACTCGTTCAACTGCGGCAAACGGAGGAATACAATTAAAATCGTTCATCTTATGAACGGACTTGATCGTCTTCGACAAATGGAGCAGTTTTCGCTGCGGCCGCTCGACGGAAAAACATCGAATTCGATTGAACTATCGGAAATACCACAATGGAAGTGGGTTTGTTCATATACAAGTGGTGTCCTAATGGAAACATCGTGGAATCTTGAATGAATATGGAAATCCGTTGCGTTCTCGAATCACGATAGAATTCATCGTATGATGGTCGTAGGTCAACGCTAATGATCCGCAGTATCGCAAAAAAATTCTCTCAGTTATCACTGTTTCATTATTTTCGCAATTACAACGGAGTCCATTGTACAATTACGAAAGAGTCCAGGTTGTCAAATTTCATTTAATGTTAAGAAAAGCGTTATGCGGTTGCCTCGGGATTCCCCTGACGCAATGACTCTGTTGCTACACCGACCCCCTCGTCCCGCGCGGCGCGCTATTCCCCCGCGGGCGGCTCGCGCAGTTGGTTACCCCCACCACCACTCCACTCAACTCCGCTGCCCGCACGAGCCGTGCGTTGATTGGACAGAATAACGGATCTTCAATGATCAATAACTTAAAAACGAAGCTTCGGATCGAAAAACTTCAAGAGAAAATTTTACTCAGGACGTCACCATCTATACACTCCTATATACCACATGCGAACATTCTGAAACACCTTATATAGGCCGACTAGCATCCCCCGTCGTTTGTAATTTGTTAGTAATTTGTATCTTATGAACATAGTATTTCATACGTTACTGAATTATTTCTGAATTTAAAGGACCTCTGGAAAAATAATATTCTTTGTCATCATTTTATTCTGTGGTAATAGAATGAATTGATTCTCAGATATACCTGTCCTACAGAACCCAACGTATAATTGACCATGGGAAAAGCATTCTATACGTAAATCAATTCCAACGTATTTGAACGATTGCTCTTGTGCTCTGTTAATTATAATAGCAAAATAAATTTTTATAGGGAATTGTAATCTCTTAAACTAAAAAGGTAAATCAATAGGGATTATGGGAATATGGCGTATAAGAGTAGTCTCTCCTGCAGCTGGGCCGGTGATGATGATAGCTTCGAGCACGTTATTTTGCATAGTTTTTATTTGTAATCGAGTGCCATGACAAAGTTTAGGATGATTCAGATTTCTTAATAAAATGATAGAAACACTAACTTTGAGCTATAGACTATGGGGCGGAAAACCTGCTGGATTGAGTGATTTTGAAAATCTTTGAGGAGAGTTTAGTATATTTCCATTTCCCATTACCGTGTACCGTGACTTGTATTGTTCATATTCTCCGCGTATTTGATTGAGTACAATATCGGTAATTTCAAATGCAGAACTATTTCGAGATGTTTCACACAGCCAATGTTATGGTCGCCGTAACAAATTTTCAATATCAGGATGAACTTCCGAAATCAAATGATTGATATTTTGTACAATTTTATCTAGATTTTTTTCAATAATAATGTGTCCATTATTGTTTGGTGTAGTTTTATTTCCAATACTAAGTATCTGTGAAGAGAATTCTGCACTACCACCACCTAGGTGAACCCTCATGTTAGTTTGCAAATATATAGTGCTTAAGTTTAATATTCTTGATGATTTGAGGCATGCTTTGACGATATCAGCTCTGGTTTCTCTTGAAATCACTGGCAAAGTTTGACGGAAATCCCTAGTGAAAATGAAAGTTAAGTCTCCCATCAACTTATTGCATGACTCAATAGTCATTCAGAGTACGGTTGAGTGCTTCAACATGAGCTCGGTGAATCATTGTCTATTCACCCCACACAAGTTTCATATCTTGCAAAATCTGTCCTAAACGGCCATTTTTACAAGTAGAACATACTGATTCTTGTCCACATGACACATTTAGCGGTAGTTTGAAAGTTGAATGAGCAGTTCTGCTTCCAATAATAAGTGTAGCAGCAATCCCAGATGATGCCACTCCTAGATTAATGTTACCAGACAATCGTACTTCACTCAAAAGTAAATCAATTGAACATATGTTTTCCCAGTAGCTCCAGGAGCGTCCAAATAAAATACTTTGCCTTTGCTGTTAACAATGTCTTTTGGATATCCTGAAATGCCGGTCACCTGAAGGTTAAATCCAAAAGCAGTTCTGTATCCTCCCACATGGACTCTGGTTTGCTTTGGGACGATATACAGACATTCAATTTGCAGACCGATTCTGACGACTCGATCCGCTCTACCGTGCTTTCGGCATAATATTATATATGGGAAAAATTTTCTCTGAAGGAGGGAGAAAATTTCTATGCATTTTCAGGCTCTACTAATAAGTGAAGGTGCATTAACTCTCTTGCGGAAAGCGCTCAGCCGCCTAGTGGAGAAGGCGCGAAGCTCGTCGTTGTAGCCTGGGTCGGCGACTGGAGGGACTATTTTCCGCGCATGCGCTGTTCCTGCCATTCGGGGGTTTTGTAGCTAATACGCCAAGAAGTAGTAGTTCGACTATTCATTTATTTATTCAAATAATGTCTTTTTCAACGTTTTGCATAGCCTATAACCATCTGGCGTATGCAATGAAGCCAGAATCTGAAAACATTTGATTCAGTAGTTTTGAAGCCAAATACGAACAAAAAAACGGCTTCCTCTCTATATAATAGTAAGATAAGAGGATATCATATAGCTCAATACAGTTCCGACTCAGTAAGCTGGAAAGAAACGCGCATTGTCTAATGCGATATGACTTGAATCATCATCCGGCATCTCGGCCGGGGAATTGAAAATATTAGGCGGGCAGGACCGGGCCATAACAGTCTTATATACGATCAAAGAGAAATAACTGGGTTATTCAATCCCAGATGTGAGCGTTCTCGGATTCTCTCAATTCTATATGCCACTATGGGTATATGAATATTTATTTCGTATGATGACCACCCTTACTTCGCTTGGGTAGCAAACTCTACACGTGTCAAGAATTCGTCATTTTCTCTAGTATCAATCAGTATTTCCCATCATGAGATTAGAAAACTCAAGTTCAATAATCAATTTTTTGATTCAAGCGATGCAAAATACATTTTAGAAATGAGCAGAAGATTAGCGAGGCTGACTTTTCGATGACATAATTGTAGACAGCATAGCTTGGATATAATGAAACCCTCAGTGTCAGATTATCATTTCAAGAGAAAGGGAGAGAGGGTCATTTGATCATCGCGAGAAATGTAAATGTATATGCGTGTAAATTGTAGATGTAAATCCATGCTCCAGGGATATTACCATATGATCGTCTTTCCGGTAGCACAATTGGCACCGCGGCTGATCGGAGATTGAGAGGATGCAGGTTTGAGTCCAGCCCAGGAAGCGTGGATTTTTCTTTCGAAATATCATTTTCCAATAACTTGGAATAGTTCTCTCAGCTCCATAAATCAGTATTCATCGTTAAAACTTGTAAATGTAGGAAATTGATTTAATAATTCCAAAGAATTGATCGAATGTATAAGTGAAATGGATTCTGAAAACTGATTTTCGAAATCTTCCGGAGATCAATGTATGATGTCCAGTAACCTATAGCAAGGACTTGGTTGTTTGATAATAGAGCGTGATCAATGCTTCAAACTACTGGCCTGATTTTTTTGTGTAGCTCTCCATTCTTGTTTAGCTCTTTTCTCCTTACCTCTAATCACGAAGATGCTCGTCATCTCTACAAGTTTCGAGAAATGATATTATTTGATGGAATGATCCAATCGAATGTTACTGAGAGAGTAATAGGTATTCTTCAAAACGCTCCCCGAGCTGGATTGGAACCAGCGTCCTCCTGATCTCCGGTAAGGTTTCTTTCCGATGGCGTAGATGGTAACGCAACTGACCGCCGTGCTCACTTGATCGAAATACACCGAGTTGGATGGTCGACTTCGTAGTTCGTAGCGCTTCGAATATTTTGACGGTAGTTATTGGACACGGTAGTTATTATTGACGGTAGAGATTGATTTTATGAAGACTTTGTTACTATCGAGGCTATGGCTTCGAGGAGCTATTTTTAAGCGCGAATTGCGAGTGCTTGTGTCCAAAAGTAGTGCCGATAATTCGAGAGTGTCCGTCAATCGCTTGATAGATAAAATGACCGTACGTGTGTTGAAACGCAAAAGTTGGGCTGCGCGAAACATAAAGAAAAGTCTTGCATGTCGAGACAAGAGCCGGGCAGATCGGCGAAGCGGCACGATTCTTGGAAATGGTCGACCAGCGCATGTTTTAGTGCGGCGTCCGCACTCGCGCGTAAGCACAAGTGGGGCACGCGGCGGGGGGACGGCGCGGCCGAGCGAGAGCGGATGCTATCACGCACGCATGGATGGTGGGAGAGCGGACGGCGCTTGCATACACACTCGCACAGGCACGGATCATGATACACACTTGCGCGCATAGATGGTGGGACGCTGCTCGCTGAACATTTACACGCAGCGGCATAAGCGTGATTGAGAGCGCGCACACGGCTATGTTTACGGTTGAATATAATAAGTTGGTATGAGTGTGTGCGTATATACATAAACACACATACACCCACAGATATATATATATATATATACACTTACACACATATAAATACACAATATATATACTCAAAAGATTGACTAGGATGTGGGACGGTCGGTCGGGTGGGCCCGCCTGACAGACTGTCACAAGCCGTAATATCATTCTCGAACGTACGAATGGTATCTCGACATAGATATAAGAGTGGTGGTTTCTTGGTTAAGTTTATAGCATGCTAGTTCGTGCAATGATATTTGACGCTGTATGTCAAATACAATAACACGTTGATGGATGATAATAAAATTGAATATGGAATGTTGAAATTAAGTAGTGAATCTATTTTTAAATGGTCATTGAATACGGAAGGTACAATTTTCATTCATTTCTGCCATAGCTTTGGAGAATCTCAATTTGTCTCAGAAAGAGAAACGAACTCTGGGGGAGTTCTATGAGAAGTGTTCCCAAGAACTCTGGAACTTTGATAGAAGTCATCCTAATGAAAACGGCTTCTTCTCAATTAAGGATACGGAGTTTGAATATGTTACTGAGTCTGGCAAAACATATGTTGCAGGTAAAACTCGAGTAAAATTAAATTAGCCATTCAATACTCACAAGTTGTTTCTTAAAGTCGTAATAGTCAAATCTAGCTCACAAAGTTGGAATTGTGCTGAATTTACTCATAATAAACAATGGTAGAAAGGAGGGGTTGACGTGAACTACAGATAAACGGATGTACAGTAGTGTAATAAGTAAACGGTACATAGTTAGGGAAGAAAGTATAGAGGAACGGTAGCAAATAATGGAAGAACGGAAGTAAATAAACCAAAATAATTAAAAAAAAGCGACTATAAATGAACTAAACAAAATTGTCAACAATTCTCAACTCGAGTTTAATTTTTCCAACGCAAAATAAACGAATTATTATTGTGATATCAGACGCTGTGTGCCAGGCGTCATTGTACCGAATTCTTCAAACAACAATAACTTGAATCTTGCTGTAACATTCCAAACTTTATGTCGTATGTCATGACATTGAATCGGATATTGATTATAAATATTAGAACTCTGAAAAAATAAGTGATCAATTACATTTTTGTTATATAGACAAATCAATCCTTAAAAATGAACACCTCAGAGTGTTGGATTTAGTAGGGATTAACCATACCAACAAAACCCCACGAGGCCTATGGGAATGGATCACGAGGATAAGGTTGATGACAGGGAAACCTCAGAGATAGACAATGAAGATGATCTTTCAAAGAAAGGAACGCTAAATGAATCTTCAACCTTGATGGAAAACAGAGATAAGCCTAGCTCTGAGATAAAAACGGTTGGTCACAAGAATGCGGTAGTCATGGCAGTGAAAGGAAATATGGTAGATCAGGTGTAAAAATAATTTCGTTGAATCAATTATTGTAACAAATGAAAAGGTAGTCACTCAATATAAGGTAATCAATAATCAAAATACCTCTCGTAATCTCTAAGATGCAAAAATCAGTGATGAACTGAAAGAGGTTTGCGAACTACTAAAATCTCTTCATGCATCATCGGTGGAGATGAAAAATGAGATGCTGAAAACATACAAAGAGTCTCAGCAAATTCTCCGGTTTGCCAATGATGTGGCGAGTCAGCTCAGAGGGACTGAAGAGTCAATAAGAAAATCCAAATGAGAAATAGAACTAGCTGGGACTGCATCAATAATTTTGATCAAAACCATCAGCAATATGGTAGATAGAGAATTGGAAGACATGAAACTTCATAGAAAAGCCCAGGCCCAAGTATTTATGCAGGCCCTAAAGAAAATGAAGAATGAGTTCAAAAGCTGGTATGAAGGAGATCCAATCGATGAGTCGGACTCGCACAAAGACGTCAAAGGTGGTAAGGTGCTCGACGAAGGTGGTCATGGAAGTATGGATGAATATGATAAGGTAAATATTAATAATCAGATAATATCTAGAGACGAAATCTCAGACATATGTAAACGAGAAATAATGAAATTGAGGGGACAAAGTACAAAGATGAATAGTTCTTGGAATGCAAATCGTGAGCAATTAAACCTTTATCTGGCAGATAAAGATCGTAGCATAAGGAGGGATAATAAATTAACAACAAAACTCAGATTCGAATATTTTTTTGACTTTCCCACGTCGGAGTTGCGATCTTTAGATCTTCTCCACGTAATTGATTCTTTGTTAATGACTTCTACATTCCTTGATGATACTCTGAGAGAAAAATTGAACTTTGAAGTCAGACATCATTATTAATTGGGTGGACTTCAGTTATTATACTAAAATCTGTAAGATAAAAGATCTAAAGTTAATGGTAGAAAAACTGAAAGAAGTAAAACGATGTGAATCAAATCTGACAATAGTGGAATTGAGGGTAAGATTGTATGAGATGTGTTATCCTTCTAAAAGAAAAATGGTTTCGGCATTCATAGATAGATTTGAGGAATGAGTGAGAATGTTCAAAAACTTAGAACCAGACGGTCTGCCAGAGGAAGAGAAAAGAGACATTTCTTATAAATCAATTAGATTAACTTTACCGTCTGTCTAGTTGGCAGACTTCACAGCACGTGACCGAAACTGCACAGGTTTAACTGAAAAACTTGAAACTTATATTATGTAGACTGAAGCAGAAAGGCGAATGACGTTGGTCAAGGTGGTCAAGGCAGTGAAACAAAGAAGACGGTACTAACTACAAAAACCCCTGTCCAACGAATCGTTGTTGGAAATGTGATGGTCAAGGTCACTGCCCACGCACTGATGGTAATAAGCTGTGTTTCAGCTGCAACGACTTCTTTCACATTGAACACATCAAGTACAACTGCCCAAGTAAACGCTGTGCTCGTGGAATTGGACGAGACTACAAAAGGTACGTTTCTCCACGTGGTCGTGGATTTTCTAGAGGCGGCAGAGGCCGATTCCGCGAGAGCAGAGGCAGAGGTTCTAGTCAAGGTAATTCCAAGGGAGGTAAGAGGAAGGGCGACAATACAGAAAACGGTAGTTTAAATAATAAAAAGGGGAAAAATTGCCTCCAATATAAACGCAGAAAATGATTCTCATAATAACCAAAAATCTCAGAGAACACCTGAAGTACAGATCCAGTCTAGGCTAAGAAACCAGCCGAGTAAACGAGTCGAAACTGAGTCCAGTCAGTAAAGCTAGGAAAACGGAGACACGGCCAAAGACGACCGCGACAACGCACAAGCCATATCATCACCCATGAGAGTGAGACGAGATAGATTTAGATTCAGATTTATTCATATCCCTGTACATTATTTTGACAGTATTCATATAGTAGTAATAGTATTGACTGTAAGAGTGAAATAGTCAGACAATATATTCATATACAGATGTGAATGGAATGAGCATTAAATTCATGGATTTTCCATTAACAGCAATGCACTCTTTCACTACGGTCGCAAGTTGAGAGATGGGTGAATAGAAGTATTTTAAAGATAGTTGAACAAGATGCATTTATGATGACATTGGGTGAAAAGTTTTGGAGGTTTTTCGCACTGACATGGAACGACCTCCGAACGAATTCTCTGCGGAAACCAGGAATGACTATCTATGAACAATAGTCGCCCTTCGCCTGAAAGATCGGATATTGGTATCCGATGAAAAAATGCTCCGCAAGATTCTCAGGGAATCGACTTACACCTCCTATACCCAAATAACCGGGTCAATTTTCGTAAATCTTCCCTGAAGTAGTTAAACGGAACAGAATACAGTTCTTGCTCATAACCATTGGAAAACTGCAGGACAGCGTAATGAATGAATAAATGTCACAATAGAGTAGTCCGAGCTTGGCGTTCCAGTTTTTCTGGGATAAGCACACTACAATCATCGAAGAACTATACAAGTGGATTGATGGAAGTCGATCGTACATCGAATTTCTCGGATGCAGAATTGCTCAACGAGATGACCAAACTGCTATCAGGAGTAGCTAGACGCTGTTACCCCAGAAAATGTAAAAAATGTAGCATATAGCAGGATTCCTGCTATTCCGCGAAATTAATGTACGGAGTTGATCGATGTTTTCAGCAAATTTTCAGCTGAATCGTAGAGCCGACAAGCGAATCCAACATCCGAATAAACCGATGTGAGACTATATTATCTGCCTACTGACTAGATGGGCAAGATACAGCCATAATGGTCAATGGAGAAACAACTGGACATGCTACATGCAAATCTACTACCAGAAATGCAGTGCCAAATTAGCTGAGAGATGCTTGTTGACGTTCATTCATTCCTGCATGAGGAAAGAGATGGAGGATATTTGATTAACGCAGAAAGACCACCGCCGCCACCCCCATCTCTGAGTTTTATTCCCAAAACCGGCTACCTTGAATAGGTAATGGAAAACTCAAAAGTAGATGAGTCGAAACAATAACAGAAACTGAATAAATTCATTTTAATCAGGCTTGGTGGACTATTCCAAAGTGATATCGCGAGAAAAAAATTCCACGTTCCCCGGGCTGGATTCGAAGCAGCGTCCCCTGATCTCCGGTCAGTTGCGCTACCATCTACACCACCGGAAAGACAGCAGTGCATATCACAATGTTAATCCCGGTCTACAATCGAAAAACGACCAGACTTCTACAGGAAGAAGTTTCTTCAAGTCAATAACATCCGACTTTGGGTAAGAAACAACAAAGAACACCAAACATATTTGCACTATGGAGAGTACACATCACAAAATAAATTGTGTATACTTTATCATTGGAAATAAAATTCTATCATTAGAAGAAGACGATTTTCGAGTTGGGATTTCACTCTTCTATGCAACATGTGTAATTTACGATAACTTTCACACCTATCATTTTTTGATTAAATGACTGTTTTATGACTAAATCAGGCCACAAAGTTGATAAATTGTGATTCATTAGGTCTTCTTTTTCTATTCTGAGGGTAGTAACTAATCAAAAATTTTGCTGACTTTTGTAATGTCTTGATCGTGGGTAAGGTTTATTTCAATAATACATGTCAATATAATGGTAGGATTACACAGCTCCACAAAAAAAAAAATAAAAAATTGAACCAGAGACTGGACCACCCTACTTCTATGTATTTTTGGCTGCTGAATCCGAATCCAAGGTCCGTTAAACTGCATCACCCCTGCGTTTAGACATAACCTCAAAAATAAATTTTGAAATCATTATTTTGCAAAACAGAAAATTTTTTCAGATTTTATGTGAAAAGTAAGATAGAAACTGTTCTTGGTGTTTTTTCAAT
Organism: Aphelinus atriplicis; assembly: GCA_020882685.1. Taxonomy (NCBI): domain Eukaryota; kingdom Metazoa; phylum Arthropoda; class Insecta; order Hymenoptera; family Aphelinidae; genus Aphelinus; species Aphelinus atriplicis. Next base: position 3,463,140 of record JAJGQD010000006.1, read on the forward strand.
TCGTCACATAGTTTACGAGTGAAAAATTCATAAAATTACGAATTTTGAATCCGGCCCACTAGCCGTCAAACTTTTTGAATTTTTTTACCCAGAAAGTATGCGACGAATCGGAAAATCGCTAGAAACAGTTTTTGTTTATTTTTTTATGTAGAATAAAATAGAATTTTTTGTTTTGCAAAATATCGATTTCATGGATATGTCGTCCGCCATATTTTTGAGGTTATGGCTAAACGCAGGGGCGATGGAGCTAAACGGACCTCGGATTCGGATTCAGCAGCCAAAAATACATAGAAGTAGGGTGGTCCAGTCTCTGGTTCAATTTTTTATTTTTTTTTGTGGAGCTGTGTAATCAATATTCATTAAAGTCATACGATACTATACATGCTCAATGCGCAGCTGGAATGCAACTGCCGCTAGAGCGCGCCGAGGACGCCCGAAATATGCTGACTTGTCAGTCACATGGATTAACCACAACCCTCCGCTTCTTTAATATTTGAGTTTCTTTGAAAACGCAAAGAGCGTCTCAAATTCACATTTGTACTATTACTCTTAATTATTTGATCTACGTTCCGTTTAATAGTCACACCTTTTTCATTCCATACAATGTACGTGGATGGTGACACTTGTTTGATAATAGTACCACTTGACCTTTTCCCTGATCTCACACCGCGCTCGTCTGTCGAAACACGATCGCCAGCTGACAATTCAATCTTGCGCATTCCTGCCCGAGCTATAATTTGCTCACGTTGCTTTTTCGCTACAGTTTCTATAACATTCGGTCGAAGCACATCAAATCTCGTATAATCATATAAAAACATATTAATTGCATCATCCACCAATTCTAGTTAAAAAACCATGGAATTCATTAATTCTAAACTGCGGTCTTCCGTCTGTTACGCAATGTAGCGTAAATGTAGGTAAACCGTATCTAGCGAATAATTTTTTGAAATCCACCATCAACCTATACGCTTCTGTATTCGTTCTAAAATCAATCATTTCTGGTCACTTGGAGTGTGCATTTATGATTATTAACCCATTAAAAACCAGGCAAAACCTGGCAGAGATATCGAGAAACGAACTATGCCATTCTTTGCATAACTAAAAAAAAAATACCCGTGTTTTTTCTTTTGTCGATTACAATTGTTTATAACAAATTATTTAAACAAATAACCCAAAATGTTGTAATTTTGCAAAACTGAATGCGGATATCGATTCCACGGGCGAAAACACAACAAAAACCTATGTAACGTTTTTTTGTCAGAGTTCAATTTGTTAGTGTAAAATGAGGATAAACAATCGTACTCTGGGAAGAGGGCATTGACCACGCCAAATACCATGCAAAATCTGGCAGAGATATCGAGAAACGAACTATGCCATCCTTTGCATAGCCAGAAAAAAATACCCCTGTTTTTTCTTTTGTCGATTACAATTGTTTAAAACAAATTATTTAAACAAATAACCCAAAATGTCGTAATTTTGCAAAACTGAACACGGATATCGATTTTACGGGCAAAAACAGGACAAAAACCTATGTACCGTTTTTCTGTCAGAGTTCAATTTGTTAGTGTAAAATGAGGATCTTTTCCGTATCATTATTAATGGGCAATCAAGACAGAGCGTCGTAGTTCTCATTTGCTTCTGATTTAACATGTTCTATTTTATATCTGAATCCCGATGAATAATTAGCCCTTCTCTGAAAACGATTATCGGCTGTCAATGGAATCCCCTTTCTCGGACCTAGTATACATTCTAATGCCTTTTTATCTGTTCGTATGATGAATTCTTCACCAAAAAGGAAATGATAGAACATTTTAACTCCAGAAACTATGGCCATAGCTTCTTTGTCAATTATTTTTCTATTCAGTTCATTCTTGGCTATTTCTCGCAATGCATACGTGATTGGGTTTTCGGTGCCATCTTTATACTGATGCGATATAAACGCTGACAACCCGTAATCCGAAGCATCACATGCTAGAACTGCTTTTTTTTCGAGTCGTGAATTACTAAAACTCTTGGTGACGTGAATTCATTCTCAACCCATTCAGAAGCTATTGAATACTTTTCATTCAACTCAAATTTTTCTATATCCAATAAATTTTGTAATGGCTTGAATTGTTCAGACCTTTTCTCTAAAAATCGAGCATAAAGATTTATTAGCCCGAGAAAAGATGCTAATTATTTATTATCTGTCGGTTGAGAGGCTTTAACCATCGCCAGTATTTTTGATTTTGCTTTATGTAATTCCGCTTCATTTATCACGAATCCTAAAACTTTTCTAATTTCTCTAATTTCTCTTGCATGAATTTACATTTTTCTACATTTTGCTTCAATCCATATTCTTGTAATCTATCACACACCTTATGCAGGTTTTCTAAATGATCCTTTTCTGTTCCCACAGTTACATAAATATTATCGATATACGCGATAGTGCCATCAATTCCTCTCAACACACTCATCAATGTTTTCCTGTACATCCGCGAGTGCAGGTGATATCCTTTCAGGTACCTTTGTGTACTTAAATAAGCCTTTGTGAGTTACAATTGACAAAAATTTTGAAGAATTCTCAACTACAGGAGATTGCATGTATGCATTGTAACAAGTACTTCACGAACATTCGTTGACGCGCGATCGACACGTGTCGCGCTGGAAGCTCGGGCGAGTATCGCGAGTCACGTGATCGATTCGGGGGAATGCACCGCGAAGAAGAGAGAGAGAGAGAGAGCGCATAGAGAGGGGCAGGCCTCCCGCTTCGCGCGGCAAGAGGGCCGCGCGAGGACAGGAAAGACTCTCACTCTCGCGCCGACCTTCGTGCTAATTAGCACGCGCCGCTTCGACCATCTTTTCCGCGCCGCGACGTGAACGCCGTGCTTGCGTGCATGCGTGTGTGTGTGTGTGTGTGTGTGTGTGTGTGTGTGTGTGTGTGTGTGTCCGCACCACCCCGACGACACTCCAGGCACTACACCTGCCCAGAGAGAACGCTGTTTTCTCCGAGCGTGTGGGACAACTCCATCCCCGCCTCATCGCTGGTATAGCCGTGATCGAGCCAGGATCAGCGCCAGCGTCAGCAAGAACAGCGAGCGAGCCCGCTGAACATCCTGCGGGCAATAGCCAACGAACTGTAAGTCGCGCGCTTTTTGTATTTCCGCGAGCGAGCGAATACTCGGCCTCGTGGCCGAGCGGCCCTCGATCCACACAGAGTCCCTTCCCACCGCCCTTCCCGGTCCGGGGAAGCACCCACTACGCGAGTAGCGACGGTCCGTACCTGTGTACGGACGGCTGGGGGTCACTCTCGAGACCATTGGCGTGGCGTCTGCTCGTGGGAGCTGGGCAACTTACCTGGCCGCTGGGCAAAGAGCGGGGCAATCATAAATAGCTCGGGATGCGCTTTCTGCACCATGATATGTGTAGAATTCACCCCGTTGCATGTCTTAAGTCCAATTCAGAAAAAATTTTACCGCCTTGCAGTTTTGCAAAAATATCGTCTATTATTGTATGTAGAGATTATTTATCAATTATGAAGTATGGATTTACCGTCATTTTAAAATCGCCACAAATGCGTATTTTTCCGTTATCTTTTAATTCTGAAACAATCGATGTGGCCCATTCGCTCACGTCCACTGGCTTCAAATGCCCTAAGTTAACTAATCTATCAATCTCCCTTTCTACCAATTGTCTTAAGGCATGCGCTACATTTCTGCATTTCAGCGCAATTGGTCTTGCATTTTCTCTCAAATAGATTTTTGTTTGACATTCATTATATGGACTCCTGGTGGGTCATCAAACAAATCTTCATATTTTTCTTTTACACTTTTCACTACATTCTCAATATTCAATATATTAACGTTGTTTTCGCGATTTTCGCTGGAAATTAACGGCCATAAATTGAACGCTGCTAACCATTCATTGCCTTCCCATCAACGATGGTCCAGTACCTGGTAGCACAAAACACTCCAATACACTCTTCATATTCCAAAATTGTACCGTCAAATTATTTAATTTACCTAGCGGTTGCAAAATACTGTTCTCGTGTGTGTGTATATGTGTACGTCCCGTCTTTTTCTATCTACGATAACTCTCGAAGGAATAGTTCGATCTTGCTAAAACGTTGCACACCGGTTAGTTGTGGCAAGATCTAGCCCGAGTTTAATTTTCAGCAAAATCCGTTGGTTATTTCCCTAGTAACCGTTTCTAACGTGTTTTCTCACAAATTCTCATGAATGCTTCTTTGGACTGTGAAAGTCAATGAGAACCGATAAGATATTTCCCATAGAAACTACTGTTAATATTTTTGGCAACCGTTTGTTCACATCCATAGCAATGGCTGCTCCGGAAGCTGGAAAATCTGTTTTAAATTACACTCGATGGCCAAGGACACTGAATTGTTATATTTGCTCCATAGCAATCGTTGTTTACCTCCCTAGTAACCGATACGAAGGTTGGAAATGATCAATTTATGACCCATTCCCGTCATTTTCAACGGCAAAGGACACAAAATCTTCCCAATTAGCTCCTTTGCAAACGTTGTCACACCAAGTCCGAATACTCCATTTATTGAAAAAGCGATACGAATTGAGCTGATTAAATATTTTTTTTGTAATTTTTGAAAAATGAATGATAGTATCTATGTTAGTGCAATAGTGAAAATATAGATTTGGAACGCGTTTGTGGGTGATGTTGAAACCTCTTTCGCTGAATTTTTGCTCCACAGTTGACACGTCTTTACTTGCCACTTTTGATTAGTTTCTTAGATTAGATTTTTTGATAGTTTCGTAGCAATTTTTCTCAGAACATCTATTGTCAAGAGTTCTAATATACCCTCTTGTTCGTAATTAATCAATTGTTCAATCTATCTATCTTTCAGTTATTTTCTAACTTCAGTTAAGATTAAACCTTTGGTGCATATATTTCTTAATTTTTTCTACTGGCAGTAAGTTTAGTGTACTCTCAAGTGTAAAATTATCTATGAACTCAATCAATTCTCTTCTGGATTCATGAGTACCCACATAGCATTTCTACCTTCAAATATATTTTTCTTACCACCCATAAGTAATATATGTAGCATGTACCTTTCTGCAACTACCTATGTACCTTAATCAGATCATCAATTTTGAGTTGCGTACCTCACACGTCAGCTACATCTTTTTGCAGCTGTACACGATAACTTGACACGTCTGCACCTTCCTGCAGCTCTATCAAGTCACTTTTCCACTATTTTTCCGAACATCTCCGTTGCCATTGTAATATCTTGATTGTGGGTAACGTTTATTTCAATAATCCACACTTGAATATAATGATAGGATAATTAGACCAGTAGAGTCGTACAATACTATACATGCTCAATGCACAGCTGAGATGCAACTGACGCTAGTACGGGTGCGCCGAGACTCAACGCCCGAAATGTGTTGACTCGTCAGTCACATGCATACACTACAATTTTGAACTAAGGATTGAAATGAAGTTTGTCCGACCCAAATCCAAGATAGCGAACAAGTCTATGTTCAGCTTTACGTATACATTCTGTACTTCATGATTAGAAATACTGTAATAAGATGTTGAAAAGTTATATTTTTCATAAAATATAGTTTGTCAGGGCCCGAAAGTTATTTAGAGGGGCGGTTGGGCGAAACACCCACGTATTGGTGAGAATGTTCAGTTTGCGAGGTGTCGCGATCGATGCTTATTCGCATGGGACTGCTCGGTCACTTACATATCTCACATCTGTCCGACGCTCGGTTGTCCTTGGCTGGGGCCTGGCAGCGTGGCAGCCGGGTAGTCCGTGGAGCGCTGGCCCGTATGTTGTGTTGGCTGAGGATGGATGTGTGGTGAAGGGATGGTTATGGATAAAAACCCCTTCTTGTGCACTAGCGCTAGACTCAGTTATTATTATAAGACTCTCATATACACTTTATCCCACGTGGTTGGATCAATATTTTAACGTTATTTTTCTTGTAGTATGCGTGCTCTATGCCCGGCCACCTGTGTGTCATTCATGATTAGCGCGGATCAACTCGTCCGTGTCCGCCGCGTCCACTTCTTTCATAAGCGTCGTGACGTCACGTAATTATGTGCTCTCGGAGCACGAAGTGCGGGCGCAAAACGGTTGGAAAGCGCTGTTGCACTTCGCGAGACTTACCTCTTCCTCATAGAGTGATAACAAGCGCGCATGGCTCAGCTTGTTTCCTCCATTCACACGCGCGTACTCATAACTACGTCATACTACGTCTCTTGTCATTCTAGAATTTTAAAAAAATTGGCGAGGCAAGGCTGGGCCATAACAGTTAATTCAAAACAACTCATACTCTTGTGATTTTCTGAATTTGATGACTATTTCATGAACTTATCAAGCCTAAAAAATTATAAGAATATGAAAAAAGTTTGAATTATAAAATTTAGTGATTAGTGAATTCTGGTGAATAGATGAGTATGAAAATATGAAAAAATTCAAGAGTGTTAAGATGTACATTTACAACAAACTCTAAACGTCAACTGTTGGGTGCGTAGAGTCTATATGTATATATATGGGCAATTCTCTGTGGAATCAAATATGGAAAAATTACTAGTTAAAGAATTACTAATATTTGACACCACCTCACTTCATAGTACACTTTACAGTAGTTACATGCATTGATAGTCAATATATTGTCTCTATTAAGCTAAAATTTACAATGAACTATGAATGGAGTCAAATTACCTGAATTTCATTGAAAAATTATCATCAAGTACTCCACATGGCTAATATTGGAATCTCCATTTTTGTACCCTGGGAGTTCGCTCGGCAAGAGCCTCATCCCATGGGTACTAAAAGTTCTCTCATTTCATGCCACATATAGCCTATATAGTGAAAAAACCGCTACCAAGTGCCCTAGCAGTATGCTTTCTCAAAGAGGTTTCAACATCACCCACAAACGCATCCCAAACCTATATATCACTAGCGTAGATCCTATCATTCACTCTTCAAAAATTACAAAAAAATTATTTAATTAGTTCAATTCATATCGCTTCCTCAATAAATGGAGCATTCAGACCTGGTGTGACAATTTTTGCGAAGGAGCTAATTGGGAAGATTTTGTGTCCTTTGCCGTTGAAAATGGTAGAAATGGGTCATGAATTGATCATTTCCAATCTTCGTAACGGTTACTAGGGAGGTAAACAATGGTTACTATGGAGCAAATATAACAATTCAGTATCCTTGGCCATCGAGTGTGACATAAAACTGATTTTCCGGCTTCCAAAGCTACGTTCGATAGGGACGTAAACAAACAGTTGCCAAGGATATCAACAATGGTTGCTATGGGAAATATCTCATCGATTCTCATCGATTTTCATTGACTCTCATAGCTCCAGTGAGCACTTATGAGGATTTGTGAGAAAACACGTTAGAAACGGTTGCTAGAGAAATAACCAACCTGTTGAAAATTGAACTTATGATAGATCTTGCCACAACTAACCTGTGTGCGAAACTTCAAGACGATCGGACCATTCCTTCGAGAGTTATCGGGGACGGAATAAAACGGGACGCACACACATACGTACATACATACATACATACATACAGACACTTTTGGATTTCCATGATTTTCCACCCGTAGATTACAAAAATCGAGATCCCAAGGTCTAATTCGGTGGGTCGATTTTTGCCCCATTACAAAGCTTTCTCTTCGAAAAAGCAAAATGGACCTGGGCTCTGGAAGCTCTCAAAAAATTAATATATTATCTCAAATAGGCATGAAAATGGGCTGAAATGACTATTCAGGGGACCCTTACACCACCAACACTTCCAAATTTTGCAAACACTTGTCTCTGCAAATTGCCTGAATTTTATAGAAAAATTATCTCCAAGGTCATTGGAACACATTAAGTAATCCACGTTACCAATTGGAGCCTCTATTTTTGAACCCTGGGAGTTCGCTTGTCAAGAGCCCTACTCCATGGGTACTGAAAGTTGTCCCAACTCATACCACATACAGCCTATATAGTAAAAAAATGGGCCTAGGCTCTGGAAGCTCCCAAAAAATTGATATGTTACCTTAAATAGGCATGAATATGGGTTAAAATGGTCATCCAGGGGATCCTTGCACCTCCAACGTTTCCAAATTTAGCAATGTTAAGGCTCGACCAGTGGGAAGGAACCAGTGGGACGATTCCACATTTCTGCTTGCTTTTGAAAACAAGCTGTTTCATCTGGATTGCCGAGTAGAAGTTGCTGGACGGCCAAGCAGAATCTGCTTGACATCATTCAAGATTTTTTGCTTGGCCACGTCCAGCAGATACTGGATGACTTTTCTCTCACTGCTGCTAAGATTTTGGACGCGTGGTCGATCTTTGAGAGCCTCGTCAAGATTAATTCATTATAAATAAAAACACTGAATAAATAATACAATATGTGTATACAAAATAATCGATACAACAAAAAACCATTCTTTCTCACAAGTATTCAATCTTATGATGTAAATTCATTCAATGCCAGTGAGAAAGAATAGATCTTTTTGTTTCGTCGATTGTTTTGTACACAGATTGTATCATTTATTACGTGTTTTTTTTGTAATTAACTTTAGTCTGATGAGGCCAGTACACTTTGCTGGCGAAACGTTGCTACAATTCATTATGTGATAAATTTCGTTATTTTCTTTATCCACTTCACAATGAATCACCCATCAAAGATCGACCATTCGTCCAATATTTGTTCAATGGAAGGTGTTATCTACAATAACAGTCGGTTAAGAATGTTCTAGCTACAAATGAAAATAGTAAAACATACTTGAAACTTCGCATATAAGCATATTTTGTGATATAAAAATTGTAGAAAACCTGGTTGGCTGGTTAGTCAGATGTGAGAACTTCTATTCACATGCACTCTTAGGGAGGCTCGTGGAATTTGATTATTTTCATATTCTAAACTATGTGAAAAGTAAGGGAAAAATAGTACAAAAACGTATAGAAACGTACAAAAATGTACAAAAATGGGTGTTACGGATAGACTATACCGAGAGAACCATACTTATATTGTTTCTATATTATATTATAGAAATATGATTTCTATTATGGATAGTTTAAGGAAAAGCCCCCGAAGCTAAGAGTTTGTGAGTTTCCAAAACTCAAATGAGAGCTCAGAAGAGCAATTTGTTAATTTTGAGACTCGAAAGTGAGCTAAAGGCTCAGAGAAAAGAGGAGAGAGCTTAAGGTACAATGTATTACATGGATTACGAATCATGTAACAGAGAAGAAAATTCTTTAGTCTCCCAAGATTTTCAGTCACGTTACTAAGAATTTTTTGTGTCACTGCCTTCGGGTCTGCGAATCTTCCAGAGTTAATTGAATTTATTTGAATAACCAATATCTATCATATTGTGCCCTGGTAGAAATTCAAACAATTTTATGACCAATTTATTGCTTTTCGAATAATACCCAAACTATAAAATGACAACCCTGTTGAAAAAAATCGACTGGATTTCCAGCTGGATTTTCACTGGATTCCAGCTGGATTTGCACTGGATTCCAGCTGGATTTTGACAGGATTCCAGCTGGATTCCAGCTGGTATTGGGCTGGATTCCAGCTGGAAACGAAAAATCCAGGTGAAGTGATGCAGGGAAAATCCAGTGAGTTTCCCGAATAATCCAGCTGGATCCTGAGATAATCCAGCTGGATCCAGAGATAATCCAGCTGGATTTTACTATAATTAGGGTTAAATCGTTATTATAGATCCAGCAGATTTTCCGGATAATCCAGCTGGATTTTTCGACAATCCAGCTGGATTTTTCTACAATCCAGCTGGATTTTTTAACTACTCACGGCGGCGAATCCAGCTGGATTATGAACGAATCCTGCTGGATTTTTTCGGTTCTAGAACAGCGGGCTACGGCCGCGAATCCAGCTGGATTATGGACAAAAGCAGCTGGATTTTTCGACAATCCAGCTGGATATTTTCGGTTCTTGAACAGCGGGCTATGGTGGCGAATCCAGCTGAATTATGAACGAATCCAGCTGGATTTTTTCGGTTCTAGAACAGCGGGCTACGGCGGCGAATCCAGCTGGATTATGAACGAATCCAGCTGGATTTTTTGACAATCCAGCACGATTTTTAGGTTTGGGAGCAGCGGGCTACGGCGTGGAATCCAGCTGGATTATGAACAAATCCTGCTGGATTTTTCGATAATCCAGCTGGATTTTTTCGGTTCTAGAACAGCGGGCTACGGCGTCGAATCCAGCTGGATTATGAACGAATCCAGCTGGATTTTTCGACAATCCAGCTGGATTTTTTCGGTTCAAGAACAGCGGGCTTCGGCGGCGGATCCAGCTGGATTTTTAGGTTTGGGAGCAGCGGGCTACGGCGTCGAATCCAGCTGGATTATGAACGAATCCTGCTGGATTTTTCGATAATCCAGCTGGATTTTTTCGGTTCTAGAACAGCGGGCTACGGCGGCGAATCCAGTTGGATTTTTCGACAATCCAGCTGGATTTTTAGGTTTGGGAGCACCGGGCTACGGCCGCGAATCCAGCTGGATTTTTCGACAATCCAGCTGGATTTTTAGGTTTGGGAGCACCGGGCTACGGCCGCGAAATCAGCTGGATTTTTCGACAATCCAGCTGGATTTTGAGGTATGGGAGAAGCGGGCTACGGCGTCGAATCCAGCTGGATTATGAACGAATCCTGCTGGATTTTCTGATAATCCAGCTGGATTTTTTCGGTTCTAGAACAGCGGGCTACGGCGGCGAATCCAGCTGGATTTTTAGGTTTGGGAGCAGCGAGCTACGGCGTCGAATCCAGCTGGATTATGAACGAATCCTGCTGGATTTTTCGATAATCCAGCTGGATTTTTTCGGTTCTAGAACAGCGGGCTACGGCGGCGAATCCAGCTGGATTTTTAGGTTTGGGAGCAGCGAGCTACGGCGGCGAATCCAGCTGGATTATGAACGAATCCTGCTGGATTTTTCGATTAACCAGCTTGATTTTTTCGGTTCTAGAACAGCGGGCTACGGCGGTGAATTCAGCTGGATTATGAACGAATCCTGCTGGATTTTTCGATAATCCAGCTGGATTTTTTCGGTTCTAGAACAGCGGGCTACGGCGGTGAATCCAGCTGGATTATGAACGAATCCAGCTGGATTTTTTCGGTTCTAGAACAGCGGGCTACGGCGGCGAATCCAGCTAGATTATGAACAAATCCTGCTGGATTTTTCGACAATCCAGCTGGGTTTTTTCGGTTCTAGAACAGCGGGCTACGGCGGCGAATCCAGCTGGATTATGCGAATCCAGCTGGATTATGAACGAATCCAGCTGGATTTTTCGACAATCCAGCTGGATTTTTTCTGTTCAAGAACAGCGGGCTACGGCGGCGAATCCAGCTGGATTCTTAGGTTTGGGAGCAGCGGGCTACGGCGTCGAATCCAGCTGGATTATGAACGAATCCTGCTGGATTTTTCGACAATCCAGCTGGATTTTTTCGGTTCTAGAACAGCGGGCTACGGCGGCGAATCCAGCTGGATTTTTAGGTTTGGGAGCAGCGAGCTACGGCGTCGAATCCAGCTGGATTATGAACGAATCCTGCTGGATTTTTCGATAATCCAGCTGGATTTTTTCGGTTCTAGAACAGCGGGCTACGGCGGCGAATCCAGCTGGATTTTTAGGTTTGGGAGCAGCGAGCTACGGCGGCGAATCCAGCTGGATTATGAACGAATCCTGCTGGATTTTTCGATTAACCAGCTTGATTTTTTCGGTTCTAGAACAGCGGGCTACGGCGGTGAATTCAGCTGGATTATGAACGAATCCTGCTGGATTTTTCGATAATCCAGCTGGATTTTTTCGGTTCTAGAACAGCGGGCTACGGCGGCGAATCCAGCTGGATTATGAACGAATCCAGCTGGATTATGAACGAATCCAGCTGGATTTTTCGACAATCCAGCTGGATTTTTTCTGTTCAAGAACAGCGGGCTACGGCGGCGAATCCAGCTGGATTTTTAGGTTTGGGAGCAGCGGGCTACGGCGTCGAATCCAGCTGGATTATGAACGAATCCTGCTGGATTTTTCGACAATCCAGCTGGATTTTTTCGGTTCTAGAACAGCGGGCTACGGCGGCGAATCCAGCTGGATTTTTAGGTTTGGGAGCAGCGAGCTACGGCGTCGAATCCAGCTGGATTATGAACGAATCCTGCTGGATTTTTCGATAATCCAGCTGGATTTTTTCGGTTCTAGAACAGCGGGCTACGGCGGCGAATCCAGCTGGATTTTTAGGTTTGGGAGCAGCGAGCTACGGCGGCGAATCCAGCTGGATTATGAACGAATCCTGCTGGATTTTTCGATAATCCAGCTGGATTTTTTCGGTTCTAGAACAGCGGGCTGCGGTGGCGAATCCAGCTGGATTTTGAGGTTTGGGAGCAGCGGGCTACGGCGTCGAATCCAGCTGGTTTATGAACGAATCCTGCTGGATTTTTCGATAATCCAGCTGGATTTTTTCGGTTCTAGAACAGCGGGCTGCGGTGGCGAATCCAGCTGGATTTTGAGGTATGGGAGAAGCGGGCTACGGCGTCGAATCCAGCTGGATTATGAACGAATCCTGCTGGATTTTTTGAAAATCCAGCTGGATTTTTTCGGTTTTAGAACAGCGGCCTACGGCGGTGAATCCAGCTGGATTATGAACGAATCCAGCTGGATTTTTAGGTTTGGGAGCAGCGGGCTACGGCGTCGAATCCAGCTGGATTATGAACGAATCCTGCTGGATTTTTCGATAATCCAGCTGGATTTTTTCGGTTCTCGAACAGCGGGCTACGGCGGCGAATCCAGTTGGATTTTTCGACAATCCAGCTGGATTTTGAGGTATGGGAGAAGCGGGCTACGGCGTCGAATCCAGCTGGATTTTTCGACAATCCAGCTGGATTTTGAGGTATGGGAGAAGCGGGCTACGGCGTCGAATCCAGCTGGATTATGAACGAATCTGCTGGATTTTTTGAAATCCAGCTGGATTTTTTCGGTTTAGAACAGCGGGCTACGGCGGGCGTCGAATCCAGCTGGATTTTTAGGTTTGGGAGCAGCGGCTACGGCGTCGAATCCAGCTGGATTATGAACGAATCCTGCTGGATTTTTCGATAATCCAGCTGGATTTTTTCGGTTCTGAACAGCGGGCTACGGCGGCGAATCCAGTTATGAAGGTACGGCGTCGAATCCAGCTGGATTTTTCGACAATCCAGCTGGATTTTGAGGTATGGGAGAAGCGGGCTACGGCGTCGAATCCAGCTGGATTATGAACGAATCCTGCTGGATTTTCTGATAATCCAGCTGGATTTTTTCGGTTCTAGAACAGCGGGCTGCGGTGGCGAATCCAGCTGGATTTTGAGGTATGGGAGAAGCGGGCTACGGCGTCGAATCCAGCTGGATTATGAACGAATCCTGCTGGATTTTTTGATAATCCAGCTGGATTTTTTCGGTTCTAGAACAGCGGGCTGCGGTGGCGAATCCAGCTGGATTTTGAGGTATGGGAGCAGCGGGCTACGGCGTGGAATCCAGCTGGATTATGAACAAATCCTGCTGGATTTTTCGATAATCCAGCTGGATTTTTTCGGTTCTTGAACAGCGGGCCACGGTGGCGAATCCAGCTGGATTATGAACGAATCCTGCTGGATTTTTCGATAATCCAGCTGGATTTTTTCGGTTCTAGAACAGCGGGCTGCGGTGGCGAATCCAGCTGGATTTTGAGGTATGGGAGAAGCGGGCTACGGCGTCGAATCCAGATGGATTATGAACGAATCCTGCTGGATTATGAACGAATCCTGCTGGATTTTTTGATAATCCAGCTGGATTTTTTCGGTTCTAGAACAGCGGGCTACGGCGGCGAATCCAGCTGGATTTTTCGACAATCCAGCTGGATTTTGAGGTTTGGGAGCAGCGGGCTACGGCGTCGAATCCAGCTGGTTTATGAACGAATCCTGCTGGATTTTTCGATAATCCAGCTGGATTTTTTCGGTTCTAGAACAACGGGCTACGGCGGCGAATCCAGTTGGATTTTTCGACAATCCAGCTGGATTTTTAGGTTTGGGAGCACCGGGCTACGGCCGCGAATCCAGCTGGATTTTTCGACAATCCAGCTGGATTTTGAGGTATGGGAGAAGCGGGCTACGGCGTCGAATCCAGCTGGATTATGAACGAATCCTGCTGGATTTTCTGATAATCCAGCTGGATTTTTTCGGTTCTAGAACAGCGGGCTGCGGTGGCGAATCCAGCTGGATTTTGAGGTATGGGAGAAGCGGGCTACGGCGTCGAATCCAGCTGGATTATGAACGAATCCTGCTGGATTTTTTGATAATCCAGCTGGATTTTTTCGGTTCTAGAACAGCGGGCTGCGGTGGCGAATCCAGCTGGATTTTCAGGTATGGGAGAAGCTGGCTACGGCGTCGAATCCAGCTTGATTATGAACGAATCCTGCTGGATTATTCGGGAGACTCACTGGACTTTCCCTACATCACTTCACCTGGAATTTCCGTTTCCAGCTGGAATCCAGCTAGTATCCAGCGTAAATCTAGCTGGATTTTCGAAAAATCCAGCAGGATTCGTTCATAATCCAGCTGGATTCACCGCCGTAGCCCGCTGTTCTAGAACCGAAAAAATCCAGCTTGATTATCGAAAAATCCAGCAGGATTCGTTCATAATCCAGCTGGATTCGACGCCGTAGCCCGCTGCTCCCAAACCTAAAAATCCAGCTGGATTCGTTCATAATCCAGCTGGATTCACCGCCGTAGCCCGATGTTCTAGAACCGAAAAAATCCAGCTGGATTATCGAAAAATCCAGCTGGATGCGCCGCCGTGGCCCGCTGTTCTAGAACCGAAAAAATCCAGCTGGATTATCCGAAAAATCTGCTATCTATAATAACGATATAACCCTAATTGTAGTAAAATCCAGCTGGATTATCTCAGGATCCAGCTGGATTATTTGGGAAACTCACTGGATTTTCCCTGCATCACTTCACCTGGATTTTTCGTTTCCAGCTGGAATCCAGCCCAAATCCAGCTGGAATCCAGCTGGAATCCAGTCAAAATCCAGCTGGAATCCAGTGCAAATCCAGCTGGAATCCAGTGCAAATCCAGCTGGAATCAGTGCAAATCCAGCTGGAAATCTAGTCGAAAAAAATTATTTGATTTGAACAAATATTTGTTCGTATAGTCCCTAATGAATATTCATTTACTTAGAACAATTAAATATGATTGAAGTAAATAACATTTATTTAAACACTAGGGGGGTACCCCCCTGCTCGCTTCGCTCGCCAACCCCCCGTGTGTTCTTTAGAAATCAATAATTTCAATAATAAGTGTAGTAATAATTAAAAGAAAATTACATTCAAAACAATAAAACTTTAAACTTGAACTTTCGATTTTGTTCGATTGAAAAGAATACTGAACGAACGATTCGAATCAAAATAAAAGATTAATCTCAGCTATATTCATGTTAAACGTTTGTTTTTGCTTTCTCAAAGAGAAAGCTTTGTGATGGGGCAAAAATCGACCCACCGAATCAGACCTCGGGACCTCGATTTTCGTAATCTACGGGTCGAAAAACATGGAAATCCAAAAGTGTCTGTATGTATGTGTGTATATATGTATGTATGTATGTATGTATGCATGTGTGTAACGTTTTTTTTCGTCTACGATAACTCTCGAAGAAATGGTCCGATCTTCTTGAAATTTTGCACAGGTTAGTCACGGCAAAATCTCGGCCGAGTTCAATTTTCAGCAAAATCCGTTGTTTATTTCTCTAGCAACCGTTGCTAAGGTGTAAAATTTTTCGTTTCTTTTGTCTAGGATAACTTTCGAAGGAATCGTCCGATCTTGCTGAAACCGTTTCTAACGTGTTTTCTCACAAATCCTTATGAGTGCTCATTGGAGCAAGCCGGAAAATCAATTTTAAGTCACACTCGATGGCCAAGGACACTGAATTGTTCTATTTTCTTCATAGCAACCGTTGTTTACTTCCCTAGCAACCGTTATGAAGGTTGGAAATTAATAATCTAAGACCTATTTCCATCATTTTTGACGGCAAAGAACAAAATCTTCCCAATTAGCTCCTTAGCAACCGTTGTTAACCGCCCTAGCAACCGTTGCTAATGGGGAAAAAAATTGATGTAAGTTTCGTTTCCAGTATTTTCAACGTACTATAGAGAAGATTGGGAAAATTTGGTGTCTTTTGCCGTCGAAAATGATCAAAATGAGTCTTCAAGTGTGCTAAATACGGACTTAAGGGCAGTGCGGATCGATTTTGACCGCCATTTAACCGTATGACAGTCACAAGATGAACTGATCGAAAAATTATGCAGGTCCAAATGTCTCGCATCGTGTAGAACCTAGAACAGTTTGCTTTGTTGCATTTGATCAAATAATAAGAGAGCCCGGTCAGACATCAACACTCGCAACATAGTTTGGTCAATTGAAAAAGAACGACACTTTACACAGTCACAAAGATACGAATTGAATTGATTAAATAATTTTTTTGTAATTTTTGAAAAATAGATGATAGTATCTACGCTAGTGGAAAGGTGAAAATACAGGTTTGGGACGCGTTTGTGGGTGATGTTGAAGCCTCTTTGAGAAAGCATACTGCTAAGGCACTTGGCAGCGGTTTTCAGATTAATAGTGGGTTTAACTTTAGGTTAATAGTGACATGTGCTAGATCATATTTTTTGGTTTGGGTATTCCGCGTGTTCCATTTCAGATTTTCAGCAGCAGATTTTGAGTAAGATTGCAATGGTTGCACACGTAAACAATAGTTGCTATGGGTAAAATGGAGATTTTGTATCCTGTGCAGTTGAAAATACTGGAAACGAAACTTACGTGAATTTTTCTTTCCCTTAGCAACGGTTGCTAGGGCGGTAAACAACGGTTACTGAAAAGCTAATTGGGAAGATTTTGTGTCCTTTGCCGTAGAGAATGATGGAAATAGGTCATAAATTAATAATTTCCAACCTTCGTAATGGTTGCTAGGGAGGTAAAAAACGATTGCTATGGAACAAATATAACAATTTAGTGCCTCTGGCCATCGAGTGTGACTTAAAACTGTTTTTCCAGCTTCCAAAACAACGGTTGCTAGGGATGTAAATAAACGGTAATTTCGACGAATAAGTGGATTTATATTGAAAAAAACTTGTCCAAAATAATATTTAGTCCTTTCCTTCTACTGCAGCAACGGTTTCTAGACACGTAAACAAAGGTTGCTATGGGTAAAACGGAGGGTTTGTATCCTGTGCAGTTGAAAACACTGGAAACGAAACTTACTTTTTCTTTCCCTTGGCAACGGTTGCTAGGGCGTTTAACAACGGTTACTGAGGAGCTAAGTGGGAAAATTTTGTGTCCTTTGCAATCGAAAATTATGGACTTGGGTCATAGATTGATCATTTCCAACCTTCGCAATGGTTGCTAGGGAGGTAAACAACGGTTGCTATGGAGCAAATATAACAATTCAGTTTTCTTGGTCATCGAGTGTAACTTAAAATTGAGTTTCCAACTTTCGAAGCAACGGTTGCTAAGGATATCAACAGTGGTTGCTATGGGAAATATCTCATCGATTCTCTTCGATTCTCATTGAAGGGTGAAAAAAGAGGTGAAAAAAGGGGTGAAAAAAGAGGTGGAAAAAAGGTGGAAAAAAGGGTGGAAAAAAAGGGTGAAAAAAGGGGGGTGAAAAAAAGAGAGGGGAAAAAGAGGTGAAAAAAAGGTGAAAAAATGGGTGGAAAAATGGGGGGCAACTTAGGGGCAACTGGGGGGGGCAACTTGGGGGAGCAACTTGGGGGAGCAACTTGGGGGAGCAACTTGGGGGTCAAAATTTCCCACGGCGGCGGCGGCGGCGGCGGCGGCGGTCTGGCTTTTAATATAGAGAGACAACAACTGCAATAAAAAAAATTTTCGCGTAATGCGTAGCATATATTGTTATAATTTTTTTTCCTTCATTAGAAGTCTGCCTCAAGTATTGATTTGAATATTTAATACAGTGTCCAGACCCGAGTTCAATCTATGTCGAAAAATGTTTTCTTAGTTGCTTTGGGCGGGGATCGAACCCACGACCTGCTGGGCCGCCTTGACTCAGCCGTGGGACTATCCGTAAATAAACGTGTGCCTCTACCAACTGAGCCATTTTGATGGTCATGTTCTTTGTAACGTATTTGTGACTGGAAGAGATTTACACTGTCGTGGTTGACACTTGTTAACCATGAAATTATCCATTATGAACATTATCCATGAACATCATCCTAATAAATTTCATGAATTTATATTTATTTGTAGTGATAACGATTCATTCATTTTCAATAATTATTTAGAGCTTGCAGTCTACTTGACAACTTAACATTTTCAACAAATTTAATTTATCAATACAACAGCATATTTTTGAGCACAATAGAAGGAAGACACGTATACACCGTTTTTTAGTTTACTCATGAGATATTTAGGTTAGGTAACCCTCTGGATGTGGACCTTTCAAATAAAATTATAAGTAAACCAGTTTACAGTTATCTTAATTGGTTTATTATTATGTACACGTACAGATAGATTCGTTCTAATTTATGGCGATTCAAAATAGGATAATACAGATATACTGATTTATATATTTTTAATTTCCTGAATATGCCTATAATTAGGCCATTGAAGCTATTCCATTTTTAATATATTTTTATTAATCATAAACTATTCTTCTGTCTATTTAAAATTTTAGGATTTCTTAGACCAGGGTGATAGCGAGGTAGATCTCATGACAATATTGACGCGGGAGGAGGTATTCGATTGTTGTTAAAAAATATCCTAGTTAACCCATCAAAAGCCAAGCCCATTGTGCAGATAGAGCTAGATCAACTATTGGATTCATAGGCAAATTAAATAATAATATGTCGTATTTATCCTTTTACCGATCTGATCCGTTGATACGGAATTATTCAAACAAATTGTTCCGAAAATCATGATTCCGAAAAAGTGAGAGTATCAATCGATTACTCGTGAAAGAAAAAATAAGAACAAAATGTACCACGTCTATTCTTATTAAGAGAGACAAACAGTCCATCAAAACAGATGAGCAAGCAGCGCCAAGCGGCCGACTTCGCGCACAGCGCGAAGCTCATTTTTATTCCCTGTTCTGACAGCCGACTGATCAGACCGTTTTCCTAGATTGCTCGTTATTTTCAATTAGACAGTGATTTTGATTCTTTATAAATAAATAGACAGGACTTTTCAAAACTGCACTCGCGTGCTTCTTTCCTATCCCTGAATCCTCTCAGGTTTTGGACCCAGCATGCTTTCACTGCGCGCGCGAGTGTTGTGGTTGTGCTTGTGAAGTGACCTCCAGAGCCTACACCAGTCCGCTCGAGAGGATGGCTGGACGTGTGGAGCCGGGCGAGGTAGAACAGAGCCTGAAGGAGGCGAAAGCTAGGTTCACGTGTGCGAGCAAGAAGAAAGAGTGTTCGCGACCGCGTGTACCGGGATGATCTTCGTGTACACGACGTACACACGATGTGCACACGACGCGCACCGACCGCGAGACAGAGAGACAGTCAGGCTCTGGAGAGTTGACGTGAAACGCCCCATATGTATATGAATAGACTGAATGAATATATATATATAAATAGAGAGATTCGAAAGAATTTTTTTGCATGCATGAATAATTGACTGGATCAAAATGTGCGATGATGTCCGCTGTGAGCCAGATATCGCCGTACAATCAATACTGAAAGTTAACTTTGGTGAGAAAAAAATACGAACAACTAATTGAATTGTTTGTAATAGAGCTGAACGAGTTGACACTCACACCAGCTGAGAAGACAGCTCTCGCTAACTTCTGCGGAAAACGGGCTAAGAGATTCTGGTGCCTGAGTAATAACCATAAGAATGAGGATGATTATGTCCAAATCAAATTGGATAAAATTGAGTATATTACTCAATCTGGACAGAAATATATCGCAGGTAAATTAACCAGAATAATTAAGATTTACCAATCGACTTGCATTTATTAAATAAAACTTTAAGCAAACAAAATCTCGAGATGAAGTCGAAATTTAACACATTACAAATTTTGAAAGGAAAAAGCAAGTGAAGTGAAGTCGAACTGAACCTGAAGTTTTTGATTTTTATAAATTAATAGGCTGAATTGACGTCAAATGAAATGAGACAGTAAGACAGAATAAAGACTGACCAAATAAGACAGTAAGACTGGAATAAAAGTGTGAATTTGTAATAATTTGAGAATGACTAAAAGGAAAATCAGTGACTATAAATAAATGTAATCAGGTTGAACAGAAAAGATCATTTCGACTTCCCTACTTCAAAACTCGTTTTCTTTGATGACTTTTGTCGCTGTGTGCCAAGTGTTATCAATGATAACTGAATTTGAATCAGATGAATTTGAAAAATCAATAAGACTGTTGATTCAAAATAAACAATGATCAATCCATGCTGTGATATTTGACGCTGTGTGCCAAACGTCATAGTATTGGGCTGGATCAAAGATTATATATATCTATGTATTGAAAAATAAACTCAAATTTATTGCACTGCGGTTACTTTATTTGATGCTGTGAGCTTATTTCCAGTTATGCAGACAAAAATGTTCTCTCTGAAGAAGAAGTCGAGGCATTCGAGAAAGCGGAGGCGTTACATCCAGATCTAAAACTAATTAGACAGTTCAAAACTGTTGAAGAGCTGGAGGAGATTGATGCGGAGTTGGAAAACAAGTTGTTGGAAGATGACCAGCCAGACGCCTGCTTGACCGTGTATGAGTCTGAAACCTGCTCTGTTCATGTGAACGTGGCAAAACATGAGACAGTTGAACCAAAATGGGTTGAATTTGATGATGAGGTTAAAATTATGAATGAGAATGAAATTGAGGATGATCAATGTGATATAGTTGTACAAAAGATGGATAGAGCCCCAAGGTGAAGTAGGAAAACCAATATTAATGAGTAATGATAAATCAATATCAAAGTATAAAATTGTTAATAATGTTAAACAAAATTCAACAGATGACCGATTAGACGGGAGCTTGCCCAAGACAGAGAGCAGCTCAGGTCAGCCCTTGCACAGGCCACAAGAATGACAGAAGAAATGTCAGAGGTTCTGAAAACCATGAAGGGATACGCTCACTCTGCTCGTGATGTAAAGACTCAATTGTCTAGACTGGCTGAGTCAACTGGGACTGATGTAGGACGAGGCATTCAGGCGTCTGATACTGTGGAAGCCGTAGCCTTACAGCTTCGAGACAGAGCTGATCGTGAACTAAGAGATATTCACAGGGCTACACGGAATCAGACGAATGAAATGATCAAGCTGCTGGTCGAGGACAAGGACGAACTAACATAAGGTATGTTAATAGTCGAGGTCGCTCATCTCACCGAGGTGGTAGAAGTGGTTCTCGCGGAACAAGACGGTTCGATAAGCCGAAAAATGTTAATCAAAAAGGTGGAGGCCCTCAAGAGAGAGGGAAAACCTCCGATAATAAAAGCCAGTTCCTTGTTCAGAGAAAGGGAATGATCATGAAGAAACTAATAACTCAGGCAACTCAGCAAAACAAGGCAACGAATCAGTTGCTCGTTTTATAAGAGATGATAGAAGTGTAGACAGTATTTCCTCAGAAAGAGAATATCTATTGTTAGTCAGATGCATAAGTGATTCAGGTGCAAGGAATCACATAACTAATTCAAGAGTTGTTTTCAAGTCATTCGACCCTGCAAATTTAGAAACAATAAGGTGCGCTAATAATGACAGTTCTGCAAATTTCGTATCGGAGGGAGCTGGATCTATAGAAATAAAGTTGAGTAATGGAGTTGAGACTGAAATTGATAATGTAATCTATGCATCTAACTTGTCAGAAAATCTGCTCTCTCTGAGGAAATTTGCCGAGGTGGTTCTTGATATTTATATGGATGATGAGCGTATCAACATATTTGATCGAGAATCGAACGAGCTTTTCCTTACGGGAATATACAGTAGACCGTTTTGGATAATAGAATTGCAACAATTTGCAATATAAGGATGGCTCAATAGACAGTGAAAGTTCGATTATTGATAGAAAGTTATACGTGAATCTGACTGAATTAGAACGTGACGGTCATTTTACTCGAAGCATGGCAAGAAAATTAGAAATTAATACTTGCCACAATAATAACTCATCTGAGACTGAAATACGAAATGAAAAAGGTACAGAGAATGAGTGTACTAGTGGAATTTCAAACTTTGACGTAACTATCTGCGATAGAAAATTCAATTGTGTGGATGAATTATCTGAGACAGACACTCCAATACGTGAGAACTTGTTTGAAAACTCTAACAAGGAATTTCTGGCAAATGATGAAGCCTTGCTGTGGCACGCGAGACTGGGACACGTGTCACTCAAATATCTGAAGAAACTGCAGGCGAATCACCCAGAAACTAAGTCCTTGGAAGAAGCGGTGTTCGATGAATCCATTATGGGTTGTGGAGTTTGTGCTCTTGCAAAACTGAAAAAGAGACCGTTTTCAGCAGTCAGAGTAAGAGCCACAAAGGCACTCCAGATAATTCATGCAGACACTATGGGGCCAATAAGCCCAACAACACATCCCAAGAGATACCGTTTTGTGGCACTCTTTGTTGATGACTATTCACGTTTGGCTATGGCGTATCCCATTCGTCACAAGAATGAAACTGGATACTGTCTAGAATCATTCGTGAAGAGCACACGGAATATACTTGGAAGGGACGCAAAGGTATGCTTTCTCAGGTGTGATCGAGGCACTGAGTATACAGGAGGATACACTGTGGAAGCACTGGAAAAATTGACAGCGGAGTTGCAAATGGCCTGTCCTGACACTCCTCAGCATAACCGAGGTGCTGAAAGATTTAACCAGATAGTTCAGAAGAGAGAGAGAGAGAGAGAGAGAGAGAGAGAGAGAGAGAGAGAGAGCATACATGTTTGATTCAGGTATCCTTGAAAACATGTGGGACCTGGCCTTGGGAGCTGTAGTCTATGCTTATAATAGAACTCCACACAGTGCAAACGAGATGATAGTCCCGCTCCAAGTGATTTGCGCCAGCATATCACTTTGATCTGGATCAGTTAAAAAGGTTTGGATGTCTTTCATACATCACTATCCAGAGAAATACTGGACCAAAGTTTGGTCCGAAAGCAAAGAGAGTGACATTAGTTGGATATTCAAAGACAGGTTATCAATTTTTGGAACCAGAAAAAGGAAAGTTTTACGAGAGCAGAAATGTAAAATTTAATGAAAAACTGGTGTAAAGAGACATGTATGAAAGAGACAGTGTAAAAGACTGGCCGAATGATAATATTCAAATTGATAAAGACAGTTGGTTTGTAGAATTTGAAGAATACATGATTGACAGTGATGATCATGTGAAAACACGTGAGACAGGAAAAATTGAAAGTGTGGTCGAGATCTCAAAAACGGAGGGAGCTCCTAAACGTTAACGAGGAAGGCCAAAGAAAGAAGAAGAAAAGCGAACAAAATTGATAGCACATGACCAAGAAGAAGATGAAATTGGTCTAGAGACAGATGAAATGACGAAAGTGATGATGTCATATACTTCTGGATCAGAGCCAGGAGAAAGAGTTGATGAATATAAGGATGAAGTGTATTACTCACTTCTTGCTCACATCAATAAGGATCCAGCTCCATATGCTGAAGCCATGCAGTCTAGGGAGCGAGAACAGTGGCAGAGAGCAATCGATAAAGAATTGAAATCGATGGAAAAACGTCAGGTTTGGAAAATTGTGAAAAGACGGTTCCTAGATAAGACTGGGAGAAAACCCAATATCACAGATTCTAGGTTGGTTTTGAAAAGAAAAATAGAAGCAAATGGAAGAACTAGATTCAAAGCGAGACTGGTGATCAGAGGCTTCAAAGACAGAGCAAACTACGACCTCAGAGAGACATATGCACCAGTATCTAGACTCCCACTAGTTCGAGCACTGTTTTCAATTATAAATAGACTGGACTTGGAAGTGATTCAATTGGATGTGAAAACAGCGTTCTTGAATGGTACACTGGAAAGAAAAGTCCTGATGGAAATTCCAGAGAGAACTGTACATTTCAAACAAAAAAGACTGAACATGATTTGCTCGCTGGAAAAGGCATTGTATTGATTGCCTGTTAGCCCCAAAAGATGGAATACAAAATTCAATTCAATAGGACAAAATTCAATAGGACTGAAATACGAAACAAATGAGCCTTGTATCTTTACTTGGAGAGAATCGGAGAAGTTCGTAATTCTGTTTCTGTATGTTGATGATATTATAATGGCTGGTAATCATAACCCAAATTTGTTGGAAATTAAAACGAAATTGGAACAAAAATTTAAGTTGACAGATCTAGGTGAGCCTAAACAGTTTCTGGGCATATCAGTTAAAAGAGACAGAATAAATAAATTGATTGAGTTAAGCCAAGAATCCTATGTGCATAAAATTCTAGAAAAATTTAGTCTTGATGAATTGCCAAAAAAGAAAGACGCCAATGGAAACCTCTCAAGTTACCAATCGAAAAAGAAGAGACAGAGAAGAGACAAATTGTAAAGAACTGCAGAAAACTCTGAGTTTGAAAAATGCTGCATATAGAGAAGTAATTGGAAGTCTACTCTATCTTGCAAATGCGACGAGATCTGACATCTCATATTCAGTTAATGTACTCAGCAGGCACCAAATTGATCCGACAGATGAAGACTGGAAAATGGTGGCCCGAGTCCTGGGATACTTAAAACAGACTAAAGAACTGAGTCTGATTTACAAATGTGAGACAAATAAGAGAGGATTGTACACTGATTCTAGTTTTGGAGACTGTAAAGGATCACTCACAACTTGTGGCTATGTGATCAAGCTTTTTGGAGACTCTGTAACGTGGAGGTCTCATGAAAAAACTAGTGTTGCACTATCAATTTGTGAGGCTGAATTCGTGGCAATGAGTGAAGCGACTCAAAAACTGATTGGACTAGCAAAATCAGTTGAGATTATGATAGACAGCAAATTCTATCCAATCAGGTTGTGGTGTTATAACAGAGCGGCAATATCATGTACTAAAATTGACGGGGAAAATGAATTGAGACATATGGTGGAAAATAGATCAGATTACATCAAAGAATGTGTAGAAAATAATTCAATTAAAGTAGAATAGGTATGCTTAAAGGATCAGATAGCTGATATCTTCACAAAGCCTCTACCCCTAACACTGCATGAAAATTTGCTATACCGTATTATGAATATTGAATAGACAGTTAACAAACTATAATTTAT
The DNA here is from genome assembly GCA_020882685.1 of Aphelinus atriplicis. Taxonomy (NCBI): domain Eukaryota; kingdom Metazoa; phylum Arthropoda; class Insecta; order Hymenoptera; family Aphelinidae; genus Aphelinus; species Aphelinus atriplicis. The sequence goes on from JAJGQD010000006.1 coordinate 3,488,370, forward strand.
TATTGTTTAATCATGTTTTTCTTCTGTCTTAGGAGTCAACAAATAAATGAAACGAGACAGGAGCAGCGTAGAGTACGATTTACGGATATACTAATGTTCAAAGTCGGTGAAGACAATGAAAATTGGAATTAGATTTCAATCGAAGAATGTGATGTAGCTGTTAGGAAGGGAGTGTTAAGAGAGAGACAAACAGCCCATCAAAACAGATGAGCAAGCAGCGCGAAGCTCATTTTTATTCCCTGTTCTGACAGCCGACTGATCAGACCGTTTTCCTAGATTGCTCGTTAATTTCAATTAGACAGTGCTTTTGATTCTTTATAAGTGAACAGATAGGACTTTTCAAAACTACGCTCGCGTGCTTCTTTCTTATCCCTGAATCCTCTCAATTTTGAACCTGAATCTAGAGCAGATAGCGCCAAACAAGTGATTGGATTATAGGCAAACTGAAAATGAAATATCTGTATTTTTTCTTTCTTGCCATTGCCTATGAATCCAATAGTCAGTTTGGCGCTATCTGCTCTTGATTTGACTCGGGTTATATATATATATATATATATATATATATATATATATATATATATATATATATATATATATATATATATATATATTCATCCGAATGAACGGTTCACCAGTTATTTAGATTCATAGTGGAATAAATTTCAGATCAATATAAGATAAGTTAAGATAGTAGTATCAACGGTCAATGATTCAATCAATCAATCAGTCAATCAATCAGCAATAGTATATAAATTTAATATAGAACATGTTGAATCTCTCAAAAGCGTAGAATATATATTTGTTAATATTTTGTGAACGAGAAGAAATGGGCGTTTCATTGTTGGCCGACTGAGTGCGAGAGGGGGAAAGCGTTTTATTACGGTTGCTTTTTTTCTTATAACCGACAGAAAACCATGATTCCAACTTGTGTTTTGTCTTTGAAAGGGATAGGGATATGTCAATAACGATTTATTGTGGAATAGAAGTACTTCGCGATTTGAATATTTTTTTGACGTACGTAACTTGGATAAGAATTTTTGAGTAATAATATAAACATTATGCCACAGTTTCTACACGAGCTTTATACCTCTTGTGTTCATTGTCTGTCTAATACTCACATACAAAAACGTTGGCAATTTCATTCAAGTATCGAAATCATTGATTAAAAATGCATTCGAATTAAAAACTTGGCATGAATTGGACACTTAATCAAAGTTGCCTGAGAGTAAGCCATTTTGATTTTCACTTGCCGACCTCCAGCTGCCGCAAATTCGAATCAACGATTGCCATGATCGATTTATAACCGGGAGTTATTGCTGTACACGCTCGAGAAGAATCATTTAATTCTGATGGGTATTTCCTCCCTAACATCACCTGATCGGCATATGCTCGAGATTTCACGATTTACGTTTGAAGTTGTGCGATTTGGATGAAACAAGGCCCGATCAATTCCTATCGGCAATCTATATTATTCCTTCGGAAAGCTAATTCAGTGCACTGAAATCTCTGAATTTACCAACGAAGGGAAAAACCAACGAAGCGAGGCTACCCAGAGAACCGACAAGAAAATTTTCATGATATTGGTTCTTATTTAGACGAGAAAAATTGAAGACAGCATATCCAAGTTTCTTCAGGAGTTCTCCGATGAATTCCCAACATGACCATCAAAATCAATGAATATTCAAATAACTGATTCGAGATAAAAGTGAGCATGATGGGTTGGCGGGTGCGTCTGCGATTGCTAGGTAAACCCCTCCCTTTAGCCCATTTCTAAGCATCAAATAGTAGAATTGTTGATTAGTTGGATGTTTTTCCACTTCATCTCATCAATCTCTAAAGAATCATAATGGCTAGTCATTATCCCAGAGCAATGTGACTATGACATCCTGTTGGGTTCGGATTGCAGGCAACCCTTCAACGCGTAAACTGACTTCTGGAATTGCACTTCAAACGTCGTGGATGTATCGAACCACATCTCGTTAGAGCTTGCCGTTCTGAGCTCCAGCAATGAGCTGGCATCAATTGAACTGGCAGACCTCTCAGAGATCCAAGTTCGAGCGCCGGCAAATATCGTGCTGCAAGTTGACCCAAGATTATCTGTCAAAACCGTATCGAAAAGGTCATTGAGCTGACGTCGTGCAAGCTGATTGAACATACATTTCATATGAAGGAGTTTCAGCAAGAAATGCTTAGTGAGGTGCGCAATCTTCTTACCAAATTCATATTCGTATCAGCCTTCAACAACAGTTAGGCAAGTCCCATTGAAATCGCGTGCAAAGTCAATGGCGTGTACATATGTGCATTGACTATCGCAAGCTGAACTTGCCACGCATGGACGCAATCAGGCATTAGCTGAGTGGTGAAAGCTGTATCAACACCATCGATTTTGAGATTGCATACCGCCAAATCAGGATTTGGCACCTTCCAGTTCATCAGACTACCTTAATGATTTCGAGCCCCGTATATTCGACTATCTTGACGACGTGATCACCTGCATAGAGACCTTCGGAGAACACCTGAAATAGCTTGCAAACATCGTAAAGAAGATATTTTAATGAGATGTATCATTTTAGCTAGCTCCACAGTCAATTCTGATTCTTCTTCAATATTTTATCAGCAATTGAGTTCCATCCATGGCTCGGCGATATTGTTGTGGAGTATTTTGTGTTAGATGTTCGGGGACCGTCACACATTCCAAAACTATCACAATTGAGTGAGATCAGGAGGTTAATATATCGAATAAGATGATTACATCCTAATACTAACCTTCTTTCTTCATCCCAGATTTGAAACACTTCTTGAGTCTGCAGTATCGACATTGATTGCGTTTGTCTCTGTTCACTACACAATCTCTATTATATCTGGAAAAATAATCAGATTTATTAGATACGGAAATATATTCCCATCAGCGATTGATTCCTTTCCCAAAGATAGTTTGCAGAAGGAAGATATCCAGAGAGTGTATTTCAAAGGGTTCAACACGATGTCATTCCTTGGGGTAATGCATGTGGACACCCAATTAGCTGTTCCAGCTTGTTGAAAATTCGGATCGAAAAGGCCTCATGTACAGTAGGTTTACTACGACTACTTGACCATTGAGTTTGAGATAGGAGGCCCTGTTGGAAGAAATCTAATGGTGATACCAGCTGGTTCTCCGACTGGTAAAACCAGACTGGTTACCAGGCGTTTGAATGGGAAACCAGTTGGATTTACCAGAAGAATGACTGGTTTTACCAGACATCCCGCCTGATATTACCAGGCACCCTGACTAGTATTACCGGGCAATACATCAGGATTTACCAGGCGTTTCTGCTGGTTTTACCAGTCGACCCGGCTGGTTTTACCAGTTGACCAGGCTGGTCTGGCGGGGAATTCCTCCCCAACGGGGGGATATCGAGTGCATATCGTCAACTCCAAGCAGGAAGGGGCCATCTCGCCGACCGTGTAAAAAGGGGCCAACTTGCAGTCCGTGTGAAAAAGGGCCAACTCGCAGTCCGTGTAAAAAGGGGCCAACTCTGGCGTGTTTCGAATTTCAGCCATAGCACATCTCTTTCAATAATTATGCGATTTTCACGTAATCTACATATTTTAGGCTTATGTCAAGCGAAATAGTATATTATGCACCCGAGCGAGGTTAGGCGATTTCGGCACGAAAAACGTTTGCGATCCGAGCGCAGCGAGTAGTAGGCACTTTACTGCCGCTGGGACGAAAATGTAATATCTTCCGTGAGTATACGGTTTCCTGCTATCCATTATTGCTATTTTACAAAAACGAATGAACAAAAAAATTTGAGCATTTGAGGATCAGGCTAGCCTTCTGAAGCGTATCTGTTGTCTGTCTGGTGTATTCATAGGTTTTTAAGGTCGCGGATTCCGAATCCGACTTCGGATTTTCAAAATCCAAATTAGAGCCTCTAAGATTGCCTGCCGAAACTTTAAAAAGATACTAGAGTCTGTTGAAAATTAGTGACCATGGGTTTTTAAGGCCAAATAATTATTTTTTTTAACGTCCACATGTTTCAAACGACGAATAAATTCGGGCTTGGTGGACTATCCCAAGATGATATTACGAGAAAAAAATTCCACGCTCCCCGGGCTGGATTTGAACCAGCGTCCTCCTGATCTCCGGTCAGTTGCGATATCCACTACGCTACCGGGAAGACGGCAGCTCTCCACATCCCTAGAGCATGAATCCATTTTCCCGCAATATTACCTATATACACGATCAAATTCGATCGCTTGAATCTGTACGATCAAGGTCCGATCGTATTGTTACAGATTCACTTTTTACCTATCCCCCCCCCCCATGTGGACGTTAATAAAAAAAATAATTATTTGTAAAATACTACTTCGGGTGAAAAGATGTAGTAGCCCAATAGGTTGGGTTTGGTAAGGGGGGAGGGTGGGGGGGAATAGGTAAAAAGGCACTGTAAATGATAAGCAAAAAATGATCGTGCAGAGTTTGCACGTTTATGAATAATGAGTTGGGGTTGATTCTAGCAATAGGTATCGTTCGCGAGATCGCGCGTTTCTTGACTAAGCCACACGTTTCCCACAGGATTTTCCAGCGTTCGCGTACTCGCTCCTGCGTACTATGCCCGGCCTAATCAGACGGCGTTCTGACGAAATACTTTTCCCTGACGAGTATTTTCCTGCATTACGCGTACTAATACCTCGCGTACTGTGTATCTTAATCGGCGCTGATCCGCAGTTCCGCACTCTGCGACGCGATAAATTAAATATGGCGGCGCTCCGCTGTATACGCTGCTAATGCTACTTATGACTACGCGTGAATCTTACTCCCGTTCGCGTACCCGTTCGCGATAAACCGCTCCCCGAGCCGCTACTACTCTAGCTCTACCTGGGTGAGCAGGTAGATTTTTGTAGGCTCACGCTCGGAAGAAGTATTACTTTGGCGTTTACACGTGCGAAAATGTCGAGTTAACTCGACATCAACGCAAGTGCTTAGGTGCGTTTCGCCTGTTGGCTAATTCACCACCTTCGCCTTAACGCTACTTACTTGGTTGCGAATGTCGAGGAGTCAGCACCACGTGCTGCGCCGCCAGTCGGTTCTACGGCTCTAGCGGAGTATTTGGAGAAGTGCTCGGTGTGATGGGCGAGACGAGAATGCTCGCTTCCGCTCGCGCGGCGCACTCGATGCGGCCCGGGCCGAGCTCGCGGCGCGTGAAATTCTGCGCAGTAGGTTCGTGCGCAGCCTCGCAGCTGCGAGCAGCGTCGACCGGCCGTCCGCGTCCCGCACACGCACACATAGCTAATTGTATGTGTGTGTGTGTGTGTGTGTGTGTGTGTGTATACGCTTGTGAGCAACGGAGCTCGATTTTGACCCGTTGCAATATAGTATGTAAACTGTAATAAGAATACGTAATACTCCAACAATATGAGAATTAGTCAGAATGAATACTGATGAAATAATAAATTGACTCGTGTGTCTTATGGATTTAATTTTTTTTAAGCAATGTAAGAGATAAACTAATTCTGCGACATGCTTGACGCAACATTTTTACTTTTTTACAAAAAGATTTTCTTGAGGATTAAATATGTGTTTTAATTTATAATTGTCACGGTATATTTGGGATGATAGGATTTGGTTGAAATTGGTGTTGGGATTAGCTTCTAAATATGCTCAATAAAAAAATTATTTATATTATTAATATCGATCAGTATCTATTGAAATAATCCTTCCCAATAAAGAATGAGCAAATTCAAATCAATAAATCTGTCCTCCATTCAAGTCTCTTGAATTGGATGAAATTGAATGACAGATGATTATTCGAATAATTTTGAATTGGCCGTTTGATGATCAAGAAATGTAATTGAGAACAACAGAATATATATATATATATATATATATATATATATATATACACACACACACACATACACACACACACACACACACACACATATATATATGGGTGATTCTCTGTCGAGTGAGAGAGTGAGAATGAAAAAAAAATTCTGAAATTTTTTTTTATGAATTCTAGAAGACTCCATCATGTCCCCTGAATTTTTTCAGAATTTTTTGGACCCTATGTCCCATCCTGCCAGTGGCTCAAAGTTGCTAAGTTAGCTATATTAGACATTTCATGAGGACCTTTGACGTCAATTTTGAGCTATCTAGAGGTATTTTAGAGCAAAAGCTTGACAGAACTATTTTACTGGAAAAATGCAAAATTTTTAAGAAAAATTGGTTCCAGGGTCATTGGTAGACATATAGCTATCACTTAACATATTTCCAGGCTTAAAACTGATCAAAAAGTGGTTTTGATCACCCGCAGCATAAAATGTGATACATGCCGAAAAAAAGCTTGTTTTATTACCAAAATGTCCTGACTAGTCACAAAGTGCTGCATTTGATCCATTTCTCGTAATCAACCGATATATTATGAGAATTAATGAAAACTAGGGGGGTACCCCCCCTGCTCGCTTCGCTCGCCAACTCCCCCCCCCCGTGTGTTCTTTGAAAGTCAATAATTTCAATGATAAGTGTAGTAATAATTAAATAAAATTTACATTGAAATCAATAAAACTTGAAACTTGAAACTTCGATTTTGATCAATTGAAAAGAATACTAAACGAACGATTCGAATCAAAATAAAAGCTTAATTTCATCTATGTTCATGTTGAACGTTCGTTTATTCAGTTTCAGGTTAAAAGTGTCATGTGTCAGATCATATTTTTTCGGTTTAGGTTTTTCTCGTGTTTCATTTCAGATTTTTGGTAAGATTTCGAGAAATATTGCAAACGGTTGCTAGACACGTAAACAATGGTTTCTATGTGTGAAATGGAGATTTTGTTTCCTGTGCAGTTAAAAATACTGGAAACGAAACTCACGTGAATTATTTTTGCCCTTAGCAACAGTTGCTAGGGTGTTAAACAACGGTTGCTGAGGAGCTAATAGGGTGGATTTGTATTTTGTGTCCTTTGCCATCAAAAATTATGGAAACGGGTCATAAATTGTTTATTTCCAACCTTCGTAACGGTTGTTATGGAGCAAATATAACAATTCAGTGTCCTTGGCCATCGAGTGTGACTTAAAACAGATTTTCCAGCTTCCGAAGCAACGGTTGCTAGGGATGTAAACAAACGGTTGTTTCGATGAATAAGTAGATTAAAAAGACTCATGCAAAGTGATAGTTAGCCCTTTTCTTCTTCTGCAGCAACGGTTGCTAGATACGTAAAAAATGGTTGCTATGAGTAAAACGGAGATTTTCTATCTTGTGCAGTTAAAAATACTGGGAACGAAACTACGTGAATTTATCTTCCCTTTAGCAACGGTTGCTAGGGGTGAAAAAAGGTTGCTGAGGAGCTACCTTTGCCATCGAAAATAATGGAAACGGGTCATAAATTGATCATTTCCAAACTTCGTTACGGTTGCTAAGGAGGTAAACAAACGGTTGCCATGTAGCAAATACAACAATTCAGTGTCCTTGGCCATAGAGTGTGACTTAAAAATTGATATTCCAGCTTCCGAAGCAACGGTTGCTAGGGAAGTAAACCATGGTTGCTATGGGTAGAACAGAGATTTTCTATCCTGTGCAGTTGAAAATACTGGAAACAAAACTACGTGAATTTTTCTTCCCCTACCAACGGTTGCTAAGGAGGTAAACAACGGTTGCTATGGAGCAAATACAACAATTCAGTGTCCTTGGCAATCGAGTGTGACTTAAAACTGATTTTCCCGGCTTCCGAAGCAACGGTTGCTAGGGATGTAGACAAACGGTTGCCAACGATATCAACAGTGGTTGCTATAGGAATGTCTTATCGATTCTCATTGACTTTAATGGTCCCAATGAGCACTTAAATGGGGATTTCGTGAGAAAAACACGTTAGTAACGGTTGCTAGGGAAATAACCAAGAAATTTCGCTAAAAATTGAACTCGGCCTAGATTTTACCGCGAATAACCTGTGTGCAAAATTTCAAGAAAATCGGACCAATCCTTCGAGAGTTGGGGTGGCAAAAGAGGGTGGAAAAAAGGGGTGCAAGAAAGGGGAGTAAGAAAGGGGTGCAAGAAAGGGGTGCAAAAAAGGGGTGCAAGAAAGGGGTGCGAGAAAGGGGAGTAAGAAAGGGGTGCAAGTAAGGGGTGCAAAGAAGGGGTGCAAGAAAGGGGCGCAGAAAAGGGGTACAAGAAAGGGGTGCAAAAAAGGGGTGCAAAAAAAGGAGTGGAGAAATTTGACGGCGGCGGCGGTCTGGCTTTTAATATAGAGAGATACTTAAAAATGGGTGACCGGATACGCCACTTATATGTCGTCGCCTCCGTGTAAAAAGGGGCCAACTCAGCGTCCCGAACAAGAAGGGGCCAACTCGCTGGCCGGGCAAGAAGGGGCCAACTCGCCCGTCCGTGCAAAAAGGGGCCAACTCGCAGTCCGTGTAAAAAGGGGCCAACTCGCCGTCCGTGCAAGAAGGGGCCAACTCGCCGTCCGTGCAAAAAGGGGCCAACTCAGACGAGTTTTGAATTTCACATAAAATTCAAGTTCACGAATCTCTTGAGAAGTCTTATGCACACTATGTGATAGCCGTAGTGCGTCTCTTTCAATGATTAGGTGATTTTCACGTAATTTACATGTCATCAGAATGTAATATGTCAAGTTAACTATTTACGTTAAACGGCTTTTGCTCGATGGTTTCGTTTAGAAATTGGTATACATATGTTTTTGAGGTCGCTCATAATGAATCCGGCCTCAAATTTTAAAAATTCAAATTAGAGCCTCTAAGATCACCTGATAAAAATTTGGAAAAAAATTGAATTTTGTTGAAAATTGGTATACATGGGTTTTTTGAGGACGCTGATTACAAATCCGGCCTCAGATTTTGAAAATTCGAATTAGATCAAGCCTCTAAGATCACCTGACAAAAATTTAGAAAAAAATTGAATTTTGTCGAAAATTGGTATACATGGGTTTTTGAGGTCGCTGATCACGAATCCGGCCTCAGATTTTGAAAATTAAGATTAGATTGAACCTGCAAGATTGCCGACCGAAAATTTGGAAAGATAATGGAATCTAATGGAACTTGGTATACATGGGTTTTTTAGGTCGCTGATTACACATAAAGCTTCAGATTGAAATAAGCCTAAATCTTCAACATCGTCGACCGTAACAAGGAAACATCCTTTTTGAAGGTTACCCAAATAAAAAGCAATCTCATATTTGACTTTATAGAAAAAACCGTTTTAAGTGTGATTACATTCTTCTAGTTTTCGCGCGTTTAGAGTTAATACATGCATTTGTGAGTGTATATTCTCTATTATAATTATATTCATATACGAGCAATGATCTCTCGCTCGCTGTCGCTCACTCGAGTCGTTCGAGTGGATTTTAATTAAAAAATCTACAAAACATTCTATAATCTTCAATATTCAATTCAGTTTTGATAAATTATACTTTTAAATTATTGTAAATAGATATAAATCGACATCATGATGCTTAAATTATAGCCCTCGATCTTCTCTTTCGATCCATCACGCCACATGTTCTTCAAATCGTCATTTTCTGAGTTGTTTATCAGACAGAAAATTGGAAAAAATGGTTTTCGGCAACGCGGCAAGTTTTCTATGGCGTATATTACGCCCCCACGTCTATTTTTCCGGATTTTTAACCTCAGATTATGAAAATGCTCATTTTACTCTATAAATCTGCAAGATCAAATTTTCAATAGATAACCCATTTATATTTTTTTTTTAACGTTATCCTGGAATCAAACGTCGAATAATTGTCTTTATGGCCATTACGCCCCCACAGTATCAATTTTTCGAACACATAGCTAGTTCAAATTTTAGCTCTTGACCTCCTCTTTCGATCCATCATACCGATTTTTTTTCAAATCATCATTTTCCAAGTTGTTTATCACTTCCAATTCGTTTGTTTGACGAAAATTCGACTATGCATAATTTTCTATTATATTGTATTTATCTGAAAGCATAAAAATCGCAAAGTAAACTACCAATTTTCAATTACATACTTTACGCCCACGCATCAATATTTTTGATTTTTTCACGATGAATAATTGAAGCGCTAAATGAGCTCTATCGATACCTCAGATCAGAATGTTCATCACGACGCTGTTTCATAGATATTTTCAACGGTTTATGCGGCACAACTTGATAAAAGTCAGTTTTTTCCATATTTCACGCCCACGCATAATTTTTTCCAAAATTTCCACCATAGGATAGGAAAGATTTTCGATTGATCTATAAATCGGTGAAACTCAAATTTGCACCATACAACTATTTCACAGTTTTTTCCAATGGTTTATTGGATACCAAAAAAACGCAACTTGAATTTTACCATTTTTGACATCCACGCATCGTTTTTTTTGTAAATTTCAATGCGGAATATGATACCGCAGGCAATTTCCCTTTGGAATATTTTATACATGGGTTTTTTAGGTTGCTGATTACGAATCCGGCCTCAGATATGAAGATTCCAAATTAGAGCCTCTAAGATTAGCGAACGAATATTTGAAAAGTTAATGGATTATAATGAAAATTAGTTTCCATGGGTTTTTGAGGTCGCTGATTACGAATCCGGCCTTCGATTTTGAAAATTCAAATTAAAGCCTCTAAAATTGACGACCAAAAATTCAAAAAAAATACTGGATTTTGATGAAATTGGTATCCATGGGTTCTTTTGGGCGTTGATTACACCTCGAGCTTTAGATGGAAATAAGCCTAAACCTTCAACATAATCGATGGTAACAAAGAAGCATACATTTAGATAGTTTACTGAATAAAGAGGCATTTCTTCTACTCTGTTGTCATCAAAAGTCGGTTGATTCCATTCAAAATAAACTTATGTTGGAAATGTAATAAGTATCGATCAAAATATGCAAAAATTTTTGTGGCAAGTATAATCTTCAATACTTGTACCAGAGGTTATGCTGTTACGCAAATAGAGTTTCACGGTATTTCACTCTAAACACTGTATATCAATTTTCTAGTTCTCATTTGTTCCATTCTTTCAAAGGAACTTGTAGAACAAATCTACATTATATTAAAATTAATCCGTACACAAATTATGATTCCCATATGTTGCTCTTAGAAACAATGTTTTGTTAGAATATTTTGGAATCGGGTCTGACAGATCGATAGAGGAGCCCGAGCATTTTCATAATCTAAGGTGAAAAGTCCAAAAAAATAGACGCGTGGACGTGATCTATTATGAAAAAATCATGTGTAGCCGAATTTTCGTCATATGAAAGATTTTGAAGTGATAAACAACTTGGAAAATGATGATTTGAAAAAAAAATCGGTATGATGGATCGAAAGAGGAGGTCAAGAGCTAAAATTTGAACTAGCTATGTGTTCGAAAAATTGATACTGTGGGGGCGTAATGGCCATAAAGACAATTATTCGACGTTTGATTCCAGGATAACGTTAAAAAAATAATATAAATGGGTTATCTATTGAAAATCTGATCTTGCAGATTTATAGAGTAAAATGAGCATTTTCATAATCTGAGGTTAAAAATCCGGAAAAATAGACGTGGGGGCGTAATATACGCCATAGAAAACTTGCCGCGTTGCCCGAAAACCATTTTTTCCAATTTTCTGTCTGATAAACAACTCAGAAAATGATGATTTGAAGAACATGTGGCGTGATGGATCGAAAGAGAAGATCGAGGGCTATAATTTAAGCATCATGATGTCGATTTATATCTATTTACAATAATTTAAAAGTATAACTTATCAAAACTGAATTGAATATTGAAGATTATAGAATGTTTTGTAGATTTTTTAATTAAAATCCACTCGAACGACTCGAGTGAGCGACAGCGAGCGAGAGATCATTGCTCGTATATGAATATAATTATAATAGAGAATATACACTCACAAATGCATGTATTAACTCTAAACGCGCGAAAACTAGAAGAATGTAATCACACTTAAAACGGTTTTTTCTATAAAGTCAAATATGAGATTGCTTTTTATTTGGGTAACCTTCAAAAAGGATGTTTCCTTGTTACGGTCGACGATGTTGAAGATTTAGGCTTATTTCAATCTGAAGCTTTATGTGTAATCAGCGACCTAAAAAACCCATGTATACCAAGTTCCATTAGATTCCATTATCTTTCCAAATTTTCGGTCGGCAATCTTGCAGGTTCAATCTAATTTGAAGTTTAAAAATCTGAGGCCGGATTCATAATCCGCGATCATAGAAACCCATGTATACCAAATTTCATCAAAATTAAATTTTTTTCCAAATTTTTGTCAGGTGATCTTAGAGGCTCTAATCTTAATTTTCAAAATCTGAGGCCGGATTTGTAATCAGCGACCTCAAAAACCCATGTATACCAATTTTCGACAAAATTCAATTTTTATCTAAATTTTATCAGGCGATCTTAGAGGCTTGATCTAATTCGAATTTTCAAAATCTGAGGCCGGATTTGTAATCAGCGACCTCGAAAACCCATGTATACCAATTTTCGACAAAATTCAATTTTTTTCAAAATGTTTGTCAGGTGATCTTAGAGGCTCTAATCTTAATTTTCAAAATCTGAGGCCGGATTCGTGATCAGCGACCTCAAAAACCCATGTATACCAATTTTCGACAAAATTCAATTTTTTCTAAATTTTTGTCAGGTGATCTTAGAGGCTTGATCTAATTCGAATTTTCAAAATCTGAGGCCGGATTTGTAATCAGCGTCCTCAAAAACCCATGTATACCAATTTTCAACAAAATTCAATTTTTTTCCAAATTTTTATCAGGTGATCTTAGAGGCTCTAATTTGAATTTTTAGAATTTGAGGCCGGATTCATTATGAGCGACCTCAAAAACATATGTATACCAATTTCTAAACGAAACCATCGAGCAAAAGCCGTTTAACGTAAATAGTTAACTTGACATATTACATTCGGATGACATGTAAATTACGTGAAAATCACCTAATCATTGAAAGAGACGCACTACGGCTATCACATAGTGTGCATAAGACTTCTCAAGAGATTCGTGAACTGAATTTTATGTGAAATTCAAAACTCGTCTGAGTTGGCCCCTTTTTGCACGGACGGCGAGTTGGCCCCTTCTTGCACGGACGGCGAGTTGGCCCCTTTTTACACGGACTGCGAGTTGGCCCCTTTTTGCACGGACGGCGAGTTGGCCCCTTCTTGCCCGGCCAGCGAGTTGGCCCCTTCTTGTTCGGGACGCTGAGTTGGCCCCTTTTTACACGGAGGCGACGATGTGAACTAAATTTTCACTAAAACGGTTCACGACGTCCCTCTCTGGGCTTGGATAATGAAGTAGTAACAGCTTGTATCCAAGTACAAGTGACACGAAACAATCAAATTCTATGAGAAAACCAGAGAAAGATGCATACATATAAGTGGCTTATGCGGTCAGCCATTTTTAAGTATTTTCATTAATCCCCATAATATATTGATTGATTACAAAAAATAGATCAAATGCAGCACTCTGTGACTAGTCAAGACATTTTGGTAATGAAATAAGCTTTCTTTTGGTATGTATCACATTATGCTGCGGGTGATCAAAACCACTTTTTGGTCAGTTTTAAGGGGGCTTCAGCGTTAGGTGGCCGTACCAATGCCCTACTGGGGTTGCCTGAATTATTCTTCAAAATTCTCCGAATTATATCGTTTTAAATCAGTCTTATCTTAGACTACTTACGGATGCTTGAAAAGGGAAAATAAATTATAACTAAGTCAAGATTTGCACATAAACACTTGTCAAATTCATCAAAATCCACTTTCTTCAGTTTTACGATCTTATTTCGATGGTGACATACGATTTTCGCGATCATATTATAATCTACTTATAAAAACCTATTACTTAGAATTTTTTAAAATTTTTCTATAACACCATATTTAGTTGAGAAGGGATTAATCGATTCTCGCCATAAGAGCTTATGTGAAAAACGTCATTTTTGTTATAGCGCTCATATGAATGAGATATTCTATTATAGAATGAGTTCATTCTATAATAGAATAATAACTCGCTGGAGCCCCCTTAAGCCTGGAAATAAGTTGAGTGATAGCTATATGTCTACCAATGATCCGGGAACCAATTTTTATAAAAAATTGGCATTTTTCCAATAAAAAAGTTCTCTTGAAATGTCTGATATTGTTAACTTCGCAACTATGAGCCCCTGGCAGTATGGGACATAGGGTCCGAAAAATTCTGAAAAAAATTCAGGAGACTTGATGAAGTCTTCTAGAATTCATACAAAAAATTTTAGAATTTTTTTTCATTCTCATTCTCTCACTTGACAGAGAATCACCCATATATATATATATATATATATATTATATATATATATACACATACATATATATATATATATATATATATATATATATATATATATATATATATGGGTGATTCTCTGTCAAGTGAGAGAGTGAAAATGGAAAAAAATTCTGAAAATTTTTTTATGAATTCTAAGAGACTTCATCGTGCCCTCTGAATTTTTTCAGAATTTTTTAGACCACATGTCCCATCCTGACAGAGGCTCAAAGTGGTGGAGTTTGCAATATTAGACATTTTTTCAGGACCTTTGACCTCAATTTTGAGCTATCTAGAGATGTTTTAGAGTAAAAAGTCAAGAGAACTTTTTTCTGGAAAAATGCCAAATTTTCAAAAAAAATTAGTTTCAGGGTCATTGGTGAACATATAGCTATCACCTAACTCATTTCCAGGCTTAAAATAGAGCAAAAAGTGGTTTCGATCACCCGGACCATAATGTGATACATACCAAAAGAAAGCTTACTTTATTACCAAAATATCTTGACTAGTCCCAGAGTGCTGCATTTGATCTCTTTTTTTTTAATCAATCAATATATTATAGAAATTAATGAAAATACCCTAAAAATGGGTGACCGCATACGTCACTTATATGTATGCATGTTACTCTGGTTTTCTCTTCATACTTTTCATTCACTGTATTGGTTGGCTGAAATTCCCACTCAATTTGATCCCATACTCGAGTCCCACACTTGTCGCCAACTCAGAAATGGTTATTTTATCAAGAGTTTTTCACTCACCAACAGATCCACTACACATTTGAGTTACCAATCTTGACCAAACTTTTTTTCATGTTTGTTTGAGTCAAGAATAGGTGATATCCAGAGCCCCAGGGTGTAATAATCCAATTATACTCCCAAGATATTCATTATTACATCTTGGTTGGAGCCTTAGTTCTTGCCTTGAATCAGAATTTCCCTCATGAGGTGTATTTCCTCTGAATGAACTTCATATTCACTACCACTTGTCGGATCCTACTGCATTTAATATCCTGCAAGACGCATAGAATCACTTAGTTCAGTTACATTACTCAAATTCACAAAAACATTGCACTCGAATAGAATGAAATATAGAATAAATTGATGAAAGAAGACACGGTTCACGACTTCCCACTCTGGACTTGGATAATAAAGTAATAACAACTTTTATCAAAGTACAAGTGACACAAATACATTCAAATTCTATGATAATTCGTGCCTGAATCGAATTTTAGTAATAAGCACTTCAGATCACTTGTTGTCACACACTGGTAACCTAAAATAATATTCTGCTTACATTTAATTAGCACCCAACTGACATTCCAATTTTAGTCCTGTTCAGCGCACCTGTAACAAAAAATATGAACAACAAAGAATCATATTCTTAGAGAAAATAGATAGGGTGAGAAAGTACAGGTTGAAAGTATAAACTTATCTGAATCTTGCCGCAACTCCATCCCATGGAAAACTGATCAGCTACCTACGTTGAAGAAAATCTGCTTGTACAAAGGAGAACATTTGTACAAGCAATGAGAAAAACTTCATTCACTATCTCTTAAACTGTGAGTGATAACAACACTGCAACACAGCATCTTAGATGTTCAACACAGTTTACTAACAGGTCACTGACTGTCACTGATGGTTGGTAAGCTATACTCTATAGTATAGCCACGGAGACACAGACTACAGTCTCCATATATATTGGAATATGAGATTGGCGTTTGAACCTCAAGAGATTGAGGTCGATAATGAAGATCCCATCAGTGAACATCTGAGATGCTGTGTTGCAGTGTTGTTATTTGTTGTTATCACTCACAGTTTACGAGATAGTGAATGAAGTTTTTCTCATTGCTTGTACAAATGTTCTCCTTTGTACAAGCAGATTTTCTTTTTCATTGTAGGTAGCTGATCAGTTTTCCATGGGATGGAGTTGCGGCAAGATTCAGATAAGTTTATACTTTCAACCTGTACTTTCTCACCCTATCTATTTTCTCTAAGAATATGATTCTTTGTTGTTCATATTTTTTGTTACAGGTGCGCTGAACAGGACTAAAATTGGAATGTCAGTTGGGTGCTAATTAAATGTAAGCAGAATATTATTTTAGGTTACCAGTGTGTGACAACAAGTGATCTGAAGTGCTTATAACTAAAATTCGATTCAGGCACTGAATTATCATAGAATTTGAATGTATTTGTGTCACTTGTACTTTGATAAAAGTTGTTATTACTTTATTATCCAAGTCCAGAGTGGAAAGTCGTGAACCGTGTCTTCTTTCATCAATTTATATTCTATATTTCATTCTATTCGAGTGCAATGTTTTTGTGAATTTGAGTAATGTAACTGAACTAAGTGATTCTATGCGTCTTGCAGGATATTAAATGCAGTAGGATCCGACAAGTGGTAGTGAATATGAAGTTCATTCAGAGGAAATACACCTCATGAGGGAAATTCTGATTCAAGGCAAGAACTAAGGCTCCAACCAAGATGTAATAATGAATATCTTGGGAGTATAATTGGATTATTACACCCTGGGGCTCGGGATATCACCTATTCTTGACTCAAACAATAATGAAAAAAAGTTTGGTCAAGATTGGTAACTCAAATGTGTAGTGGATCTGTTGGTGAGTGAAAAACTCTTGATAAAATAACCATTTCTGAGTTGGCGACAAGTGTGGGACTCGAGTATGGGATCAAATTGAGTGGGAATTTCAGCCAACCAATACAGTGAATGAAAAGTATGAAGAGAAAACCAGAGTAACATGCATACATATAAGTGACGTATGCGGTCACCCATTTTTAGGGTATTTTCATTAATTTCTATAATATATTGATTGATTAAAAAAAAAGAGATCAAATGCAGCACTCTGGGACTAGTCAAGATATTTTGGTAATAAAGTAAGCTTTCTTTTGGTATGTATCACATTATGGTCCGGGTGATCGAAACCACTTTTTGCTCTATTTTAAGCCTGGAAATGAGTTAGGTGATAGCTATATGTTCACCAATGACCCTGAAACTAATTTTTTTTTAAAAAATTTGGCATTTTTCCAGAAAAAAAGTTCTCTTGACTTTTTACTCTAAAACATCTCTAGATAGCTCAAAATTGAGGTCAAAGGTCCTGAAAAAATGTCTAATATTGCAAACTCCACCACTTTGAGCCTCTGTCAGGATGGGACATGTGGTCTAAAAAATTCTGAAAAAATTCAGAGGGCACGATGAAGTCTTCTAGAATTCATAAAAAAATTTTCAGAATTTTTTTTTCATTTTCACTCTCTCACTTGACAGAGAATCACCCATATATATATATATATATATATATATATATATATATATATATATATATATATATATATATATATATATATATATATATATATATATATAAACTATCCTGCGGCGAACGCAAGCTTATCTGGCGGTCCGGATAATACAATTTATATCAAACTACGAGTACCGTTATTCAGCCTATCCTGCTTATAGTTATAGGCAACTTAAAGTAGGAGCTTGTAGATTTTGTTTTGTCGTCTTACTTATAGGCACACAGTCCCACTGCGTTCGTTCGCACTATACCACTTAATTTACACTTAACAATCTCTACACTTAAAGTCACTTATGATGCTAAGACGGAGGGTTCTGTGGTCGTCCACTTTTGACGCCGGTTCCAACAGCGAGCAACCAGAGCTTCTGCTTCCCCTGGATAGGAGATGGCCGTACAGAGAGTTAGTGCGCTAAGGCCTGCTTGGGGCCTGTAAAAAAATTACTACATCATTTTTGAAGTACGTACCCCACGCATCGACAGTTTTGGGTTTTTCATAATGAAAACTGGAAGCGCTTAATCAGATCTATTGATCCGTCCTATCAGAATTCTCATCACGGCGCTGATTAATAAATTTTTCTAACAATTTATGTGGCACAACTTGTCAAAAGTCAGTTCCATATTTCACTAATGCTACTATGGACCATATCACTATCCCGCAGTCTTTTTAAATGGTTTATCGGATACTAAAAAAAACGCAACTTGAATTTTTTCATTTTTAACGCCCACGCATTGATTTTTTTGTGAGTATCATTACGGAACATGAAACCATGCGGGCAATTTCCTCTCAACCCGTCTTTTCCATTCTCATGGATGTCAACTCCTTCATTGAAATATCTTTACATGAAAACTCTGGGAGGATTAAGGGGTAGCACCACTCTAGGATTTTCAAGAATTCGATTTTTTTTTCTACGTAAGAAGTTAGTGAATTTCCCGTAGAATACGCTCTTGGAACTCTTTCTTTGAAATTAGAACTCCAACTGTTTTTTCCAAGGGATTGCTGATTGAAGTGTAAGTACGATCTAACGATAATTTAAAACTTTCAACGCGTTTATCTCGAAACTGTTTTTATTTCAAATCGGGCGTACTCGTAGCTTCAAAACTATTGCATGGATCGACTTAAAATTTTTACAGTAGCTTCATATATATATATTCTCCCCCGAATTACGTAGTTTTTTGATATTTTGAAAATCACTTGTTTGATTAACAATCTACTGCTCTTTTTTAGTCGAAAATTCATACTTTTTGTCTGATATGCACAGTTTCTACAAAAATTGAAATAGAAAGAAAAGTTCTACGTACTTCGATCACTATTAGTATGTAGTTTCAAAAAAATTTTGGATTTTTGTTCCAGCTCTCACGGTTGCCGAGGAATGGGTACGCCGCTCTTCAAAAAAACCTTGTATAGGAGATCCGCTGTGGCGCCGCCATTTTGCACGAAATCGATAATAAAGAAATTTTTTTTATAATTCCATATATGTTGAATAAACCCTGTAAATTTCAATACAATCAATTCCAACTCAATTCAATACAATCGCTTTTTCCATAATCCCATGAAAAATCCGTAAACTTACACCTTTTTTCGGCCTCTACAGTGGTGTTATACCTCAACTTTATATTATTATTGCAAATTCAACGACCACGCGTCCATTTTTTGCAATAAAAATGAAGTTGCTCAATCAGTTGTATCGATTTGTCGGAACAGTCTATTCATCATGACATAGATTCATAGTTCTTTGCAATGATTTATTGGTTTTAGTTGCAATAAATGAATTTCTTTCACATTCTGCGCCCACGCATTACTTTTATCGAAATTTTCACCATGTATTGTGAACGGATATATTGATTAGTCAGACCCAAATTTGCATCACACGGCTACTCCATAGTTTATTCAATGATCCCCCCATCACAAGAGTCAACAATAATTTTGATTCATGAATCTTACGCCCACGCATAAGAATAACCGAATATTCTATGATATAAAATGGATGCGTTAGATCAGCTCTATAGATTGGTAACGGCTACATTTTTATCATAATACAATTTCATATTTCGTTTTAATCATTATGAAAAATACAAGTTGTTGAAACATTATTTTTTCTCACGTTAAACACTCACGCATAAATTTTGAAAAATGTTCAGCATGATACATGGAAGCCTATAGAATGATTGGTCAGATTCGAATGAGCACTACACTACTATTCCTGCATTTCGCGGCCACGCATCAATTTTTTCAAAGTTTCAACCATGAAATATGAAAGCTTGTTCGATAATCTTTTGAACAGTCATACTTGAAATCGCAACATACGCATTTAACGTATTTTTCTCAACGCATTAAAATGAGAATTTACAACACCAATATTCAAGAACAAATTTCACGCCCATGCGTCGGCATTATTTAATTTTTCATGGCAGCTACATCGATCCGTCTGCTCAGAATCTCCACCGTGGCGCAGATTCATTAATACTCGCGGTATATATAAAATATTTTATTTTACTATATCTTGAATCATTATTTTTCAAAGAAATTACCAAGTACGTATTCGTCAGTTGGAAGTTGCAGGGTTTCGTACAGGGCACTGACATCAATAGTTTGAATGTGTGTTATTGATATGTAAGTGTAAAAAGCGTATGTATGGCAGAAAAACACCGGCATTGGGCAATAAACCTCAACGCTTGGTTGAACAGCCGTGTCACCTAGCTTGGCCCCTTCCAACGTGTGGTTAGGCCAGCAGGCTAAAATTCATGTGTAGTGCACTCAAATGCAGCATCACTTCCTACGAGAGGTTAGATGCATCGCAAGTGAGTGATTGTAAAACGCTACTGCCAAAATGTAGTTAGGCGCTTATAATTTGATATGGTTTGGACTCGTTAAAAGAAAAATCCGAAGAAATTGATTAAAAAAAGAGTTACCCATTCATTAATTTCTACGAAAACTATTTACAATGATGTTGAATCTATCGCGCAAGTATAGAATTCGCGGTCGCTCGCAATACATGATGTTATATGCGGGGGCCATCGTATTCTGATACGCTCTCCACCGATGCTCGCGAAAGAATAACCCCGATTGAGGACGGACGGCCCTTTGTATAGTCTAACCACGGATGTAGTATATAGGGATGGAACGTATCGCTCGCGGGGTAGCCGCTGAGACGAGACGAAGCCCCCTTCACATTTTCTCGTGTTTACGCCAAAAACGCAGACATCTACACCGCTGCGCGTGTCCGTGTGCCTCCGCGGCAAGAGCCACTAACACAGCGATACTGAAATGGAGGAGCTACCTTAACAGTTCTTCTTTTTTGTTCATTGCATATAGAATCAGTTTCTTTTCGAGGATTTGAAAAAGGCAGTACTTGTTTTATCCTTCCTCAAAAAAGTGATGTGAAGCCTCCCTTCCGATGATTTGATTGGCTAAGACCAAACCATGAGACATGTAGTGTATAGAGTCAATATAGAGACTATAGTAGAGTATAGACTACAGATATGTCTCTATGGTATGGTTAGGTTAAGGTAGGAGACATTGAAGAAGGATCAAGTGCATCGTGAAGGCTCGCCTATTTGCGTCCAGGCTAAACTGCAAATTCGAGATTTTAGATCTACTTTTTGAAAAGACATCAGAAGCTGGATAAAAATGACTCGCTCGTATAAGCCAGATATCTAAATGTATATATCTACATTTCGAATTTCATGAAGCATATGATGCGGCACAAAATTAAAGGCGCGCGAAGCGCGTTGAAAATGCACTAGTTCTGTACAATTCTTATGTCTGCCTTATACCGTATATGTTAATCATAAATATCAGATACTTTGTCTCAAAATTCTATACTAATTTACCTTTGTATGCTCTGTATATCGAATATATATTTCACCCCCAGATTTTATTATTTGTGATTGAACGTGTCGTACCGATATAATAAGCGCATTAACTATAGTGTCAGGTTAATCTACTTCCAATTTCTACAGTGAAGTTCTTTTCTTAGTTTTATTTTCAAACAATCAAATTCTCACAATGAGAAATAAACTTGGAGAATGTAAAAATTGCAATTGGTAAATTTTGTTAACGAGAAATTCACTGTTCAATGATATTTTGTATATCAATTAGAATATTAATATATCTCTATTTCTTCAATTTTATCAAATTGAAATTGATTTCCTTTAAAAGTCGATTGTCATCAACGGGTTCTGAATCACGAATATAAATCACAGGATACAAAGTAAATTAAATAAACAGATGATAAATGCTTTTTCACTATATAATGAATATAGTAGACTAGCATCGAAGTCAATCCAAATAGCTCCGATCTAAACTTGGTTGTGAACAAAACGATTTGCACTAAGAAACGGTCTGTACTCGAATACTTGCAGATCAGGACTAAGTTAAAAAAAGTTTGTGAAGCTGAAAATTTCAACATTTTTCAGTCTGCTAGAATTTTATTATTTTTAAATTTATTAGTTTACAGTGGAACGTGCGGGAAATCGCGTGGCAGTTACATTTTTTCCCCATCTCCAGTCCATCGGCTATTTTTCTCGTCCCCTCTGCCTGAGAGAGGCATCGTGTACATTTTCAAAAACATAAACATCCGTGAATCTAAAGACGAACTATAGAAACTTCACACGTACTGGAGCTGGTTCTCCCGGGCCCGTGACCATGTCTGTAATCCTTATTATTTGAGTACATAATGTAGATCCATTGTTCCGCTTCATAGACAATTGCAGGTAATACCTGCATGAGATGATGGATCATTAGGGCAATCTTTATTTATATATATATATATTATATATATATATATATATATATATATATATATATATATATATATATATATATATATATATATATATATATGTACTACAGTACATTGCATATTATTGCATTCGGAATGAATGTAAGTTGTACCTGATCGATATGGGTCACTCGAACAAGCCTGAGATTTATGTGAATGAGGAGAAATATTTCTGCATATGCCATTGAGTCTCGCACAGTGAAAGAAATACTTATATTGTAACCTGGCACAATATTCATACAAGACAATCAAATAGAAATAGTTCAGTAAATCTT
Organism: Aphelinus atriplicis; assembly: GCA_020882685.1. Classification (NCBI taxonomy): domain Eukaryota; kingdom Metazoa; phylum Arthropoda; class Insecta; order Hymenoptera; family Aphelinidae; genus Aphelinus; species Aphelinus atriplicis. The sequence goes on from JAJGQD010000006.1 coordinate 3,510,998, forward strand.
TAGAACTAATTGAAATGATATGTTTGAGTTCATCTTCAGCCATGCCCATCTAAATCTGTTCTGATGAAGATTCCTAATATTCGTCACGTGGCTCGCCACGTATCATATTATAAACTCTAGAAGTTTTCCATAGTTCACGGTAAAGAAACTAGTTTATCGATAAATGATCTCATGCAATCAAAGAATTCGGAAAAAATCGAATGTGATGAAGAAATTCGTTTTTTACAAAGGTATACAAATAGTTATCGGCTAGAGGTCAAATTGTTGTTAATCTAATGAAGGTACTAATAAATCAAAAGAAATTATTATTAAAGAGAAACTTCATAACTTTTTTCGAGCATGACAATAAAAATGGAATCATCTTGGAATAAGTAGTGGTCTCGATACAAATAGACCCGCAGGCCCGCGCTCATTCGAAAAATTTGTAAAGGCTTCTATCCACTTCAGTTCGAGGCCTTCGCGGCTACACAGACACGGCATCTGTTTAATGGTGTACAGTTACACCGACGACAGAGAAAGTGTAAATGTCTGCGTTTTTGGCGCAAACCCCCTCCACTTTCAGAAGTGTGGGCAGCCACTCTCTCTTTACAGTCGAGGTAGGCAACGTACCGTCCCCATATACTAAGTCCGTGAGTCTAACGCACCATTGCATAATATCGCGTTGACTTGTTTTTTCGCTTAATTATATGTTGAATGCAGATAAACATCACAGTATGAACTCACTTGCTGGTTCCTTATTTGCTTATGATCGAGATATTCACATTTGCTCTCATGGTTCATTTTTAACGCAGTTCGCTAATTTTGATAATTTGTTAACACTAATTATGCATAAACTATTGTCGCTACGTACGCGTATTCGCTGTCTAAGTTTGAGAATAACGACAATTGCCTAATGTCGAGTTCTTTTGTTCAGTTCAATAATTCATAACAATCAACTAATTTTCTAAAACATCTTGGTATCTTTATCTATTTTTAACAAAAACTCAACATTAGACAATCGAGGCATTAATTCTCGTAATATATTCGCAAACAGTTTTTACTTTTCTAAGAAATCAACATCACAATATGTGTTAACGTAATGGATCAATAAGCTGTTAACATTGTTTATTCATAATGTAATGATTCTATTCCTATTTTTCGCTTGGCATTTGGTTCTGGCGATCACGTACGAGTGTCTATTGTGTCGCTTATTCAGAAAATAATATGTGAAAATAATTAACATAAAATAAATTAGCGTTATTGTGAGATGTTTTATGATACGTTCGGATATTTCAACATAAGGTTCTCGGCCCTACTTACACGGTCTCGAAACTGCCTTGAATCGTTATTTTGCATTACAAATTACGTCTCCAGTGCTGTTAACAGATCGCATAATTTGTTAACCCGTATTGCAGCTTATCTAGCTTTATCTGGCTATGTTTGTCGTTCTGGTCGTATGTTCGCATTATTTGGCTTTTCGTATTTTCTTCCAATATATCGGTATCATTGAATTCACATTTTCGCATACGGTTATACATATATATTGTGTAACGAGTGCTTCGCGAGCACTCGTTATCGCGCGAGCGCCACGTGTCGAGCCGGGAGCTCGGGCGCGCGCGCAAATCACGCGGTCGACGCGGGCACGCGCCGCGGCCCTTCAAGGGGGTGCGCGCCGCGTGAGAGAGAGCGAGAGAGAAGATAGGGAGGGGAGGACCTCCCGCTTTGCGCGGCCCGCAAGCCGCACGAGGACGGGAAGGACCTTCACTCTCGTGCCGACACTGGTGGTAATTAACACGCGCCGCTTCACCACCTCATCCGCGCCGCGACGAGAACGACTGCTGGGTGTGCGTGTGTGAGTGCGAGTGTCTCCGCGCCATCCCCAGACACTCCAAGCGCTGCACCTGCCCGGAGAAGTGCTACTTTCCCCGGGCGCGTGGGGCAACTCAATCCCAGCCCCATGGAAGGTGCAGGCGCGACCGCGCCACACTAAGCCGTCCTCGAGTGCGTGCGCCTGGAGAAGCGCCCGCGAGAGACCAGCGACACGAGCCCGCCGACCATCCTGTGAGCAGAACATCACTTTGTAAGTCGCGCTTTTTTGTATACCCGCGAGCGAGCGAATACTCGGCCTCGTGGCCGAGCGGCTCTCTGCGCGTACGCGCAATTTAAGTCGTTGGCGGGCACCGGCCCACCAACGCAAGTGTATCCTTCCTTGGGTTTTTACCTCAATAAAGAGGCTTAGCTTTCGTTATTTTAATTTAGAGTCACGCGTACTATTTGTTGAACCTTCCCGAACCTACGACCGAATCTCCCTCTCTCCGCAGCCGAGAAACCTTCCGTTTCTCGGCTTACTGATTAGCCGCGTTCGCGTATACCCGTTAGAATTAAGTATTCGAATTGACTAAGGGCTCATTGCACGTGGTGGTTACCACAAAGCCCCAACAATCGGCGTGAGCCGCATCGAGGGATCGCGAGCGCCGAACAAGACCCTACACCCCCTTTCGCCCCGCTCTTCCCAGTCTTGGGGAAGCACCCGTTACGCGAGTAGCGACGGTCCGTACCTGTGTACCAAGTCCCACCAAGTCCCTTGGCGCGGCGTTTGCTCGTGGGAGCTGGGTGACTGATCCGGCAGCTGGGCGAGGAGCGGGGCATTTTCGAACGGCTCGGGGTGCAGCTTCTGCATAACGATAGGTGCAGAAATCACCCCGTTGCATGGCGCCCAACCGTGTTTTCGTGCGCGAGGAGGTATAATTTGTTTAAATAATTAAATTGACGCAGATTCCCGACCCGGCAAGTCGATTGAGAAAAGAAATGCCGCGTCCCGAGAAGCCGGAAAGGCGCGCGCGGAAGAAATTCCCGCAATTCTCGGCAGCGCGACTCGAAAAATCGATGGAGTCGGAATCGCGAAACGTAAAAGTAAATAAATATTCGAAGAAATATTCCAAGTGGAGATTTTCCACTCGGACATAAAACCGACGAATTAGTCGGTGCGAGCGAGCGCAGAGGGCCACTGAAAGTAAACAAGGTCGAGGCATTGTTGTTCGCCTTGTTTACTTTCAGCGCATAGAGAGCAGCGAGCAGCTATAATAGCGGCCGCTTCCTTAAGACAACGGGAGTGAGAGAGACGGAGGGAAATATTCCCAAATATTATAAGCGAGCGAGCTGATGAGGGACAGCCCGCGAGGAAGGGGGAGAGAGCCCTCGGCAACAGCGCACGCGGACGCGAGCTTGCAGCCAGGCGCGTCAGCAGGTAGAGGCGCGCGCGGCAAGGGGCAGGCAAGCGCGGTGTGGTGAGGGGAGCTGACTGGCGCGCAGCAGCGGCGCGTGGGCCGGGGCGGCTGCCGTATCTTTTCGGGTGCCATGGCAGCGCGCTTACGCAGTCCGTAGCTACACCGGATTAAGAATCGGAACGGAGCAAATTAGAAACCGGAGCAGAACCGGACTAGGAACCACAGCCGATCCGAATTTGGGAACCGATTCCCATTAGTAAATTTTTTCTTATCGCTTCTTCATTCTTTCTTTTCGCATTTATTGATATTCTTCTTTTTTTCTTTTGTGGCTCTTCTAGCCAACAGAGAAAATAGTACCTTTTGTTAATATTGATATAATTAGATTAAGAATTTTTTTATCAAATAAATTTTCGTTTTTTTTTCTTTTTCTCATTTTTATTTCATATGCGATACGCAGTGACCACGCAAAGTAGAGCCACGATTCTTTCCACATCGACGGGTGAAAAACCGTACACTTTTCCCTTGTCGACGGCCGTAATCTGAATACCGGGAAAATAGTTTTTCTTATTTTTCGCGGTATTAGAATTTTCGGGAACCACGGTAAATAACGGCACGATCACGAGCATAATAATTCCTGGCATACCACCACCAGTCTGGCGCAATCGTAGCGATCCTAGTCAGCAGAAAAGGAGCGATTAGGCCGATTTAACTATGTTTTTTTTGGTTGTTTGATTCATATTAAAATTTTTTTTTATCAATATCCTGTCTCTCTCGCTCACGTATAGGGCAAACTACAGGTGATACATAGGTGTTTTTTTTTAAGATTTGTAGTATACTGTACGAGGGCCGTACACGAGTAAGTTACTGACATCCCGCACGAACAACAAATCCGTGTTGGATTTGACTGACTGCGGGATTTTCAAATCGTGAAACCACCAAGAGCGACTTGGTGGTGCGCATAGAGTCTTAGGTTAAGCAGACAGAAGCGCACACCTGTAGTTTCCCTAACAACTTGTCAACATCGCAAGCGAGCGGTAAGCTACAAGAGCAAAGATGCCGGCCAACGATCAAGACATGACCAGCTCCGTACACGAGTAAGTTACTGACATCCCGCACGAACAACAAATCCATGTTGGATTTGACTGACTGCGGGATTTTCAAATCGTGAAACCACCAAGAGCGACTTGGTGGTGCGCATAGAGTCTTAGGTTAAGCAGACAGAAGCGCACACCTGTAGTTTCCCTAACAACTTTTCAACATCGCAAGCGAGCGGAAAGCTACAAGAGCAAAGATGCCGGCCAACGATCAAGACATGACCAGCTCCGTACACGAGTAAGTTACTGACATCCCGCACGAACAACAAATCCGTGTTGGATTTGACTGACTGCGGGATTTTCGAATCGTGAAACCACCAAGAGCGACTTGGTGGTGCGCATAGAGTCTTAGGTTAAGCAGACAGAAGCGCACACCTGTAGTTTCCCTAACAACTTGTCAACATCGCAAGCGAGCGGAAAGCTACAAGAGCGAAGATGCCGGCCAACGATCAAGACATGACCAGCTCACTAGAGAGCTAGATCACGTACTTGAACCAGGAGGATCTGCAAGAGACCCTAGGTTTGTTGGAACTGCGTACAGACGGCAGCAGATTTGCGCAACACTTGCGCTAAGAAAAAAGGCTCCTGGGCGACTACTCGGCTTTGGACTTCGCGCCTACTGACGAAGAGGAGCGCGAGAAGCGGATAAGGCTAGTGAGCCTACGAAACGGAGTAGTCGCAAAAATCATCATGGAGCGGACGGGCAGCACGATAGCGGACCCTAACGTGCAGCTGAATGAGACGCACCCGCTCCAACCGATACTGGACGACCAGAAGGTGCTATGCAAACTGCAGGCCGTGTTCGGAGCCTCCAAAACAGAGAACGGGCAGAGCACAGAGAACTCGCGTTTCAGCAGCCTGAATCCCACGAGAACGAGAACCCGGTCGACGCAACACGGGTCGAAGACACCGCAGGTTTCCCGCCAAATACGACCGGCAGAGACGAAACAGGTGATCAACGACCAGCCGACGGAACCGATAACAACGAGCAAGATCAGTCTGCTGGTCAGCTGGCTGATCAACAAGAAAAACTCGCCGATCAACATCAGGATCAGCGAGTGCATGAATCATCGACGAGTCAGGCGGGGTGATCGAACCAGCCTCAGCAACAGAGCGATACGTCGGACTTCCAGGGGCGGCACGATTGCATGCACTCGACGGAGATACAGGGGGCTTTTGACCCCCTCCGGACGTCGAACGGAGATGCGTTCAACCTGCCGAACAAATTCGTGCAGTACCTAGCCGGATTCCAAGCTCAGTTGAGGGAGATGATGGCACAGATGAAGGCCATGGAGGTCATTTAGGCGGCACAACGAGAACAGCTGAGCGCTCTAGGACACCAATGCGCACAGAACACAACGTCCTATGCGTCACCGGCGCCCCGAGCATGCTCAACGCATGATCAGCCGCCGGCGGTGAACTTCCAGGATACGTTCACCTGCAACTATCACGAGGCAGACGGGCCCATCACAACTGGAGCAAGTCCGGGATCACTGTGGCCAGGACATGTGGGCAGAGCGCAGACGCCGCTTGACACAACACAGCGGTAGGCAGGCACAGCAAGCGTGCACGAACAACCGCCAAACCAACGGCCGCTACAGGCGAATACCCAAGGGCCGTACAGCGCACCGGTATACAGCCACCCGCTCACGCGGAGCGAGGATCCCGCTGTAACACAGCAGCGAACATTTGACTCCCTGAGTAACCCGTACGGTACCAGGAGCTTCTCGCAGGGACACGACATCGGCCATACCGTGCGCCGATGGAACATAAAATTCGACGGCGCGGACAGTAAGAGCATCGAGCACTTCCTGACAAAAGTCGACGATGCGCGACGACTGTCTAACATCGAGGAGGCAGACCTGTTGCCTTCGTTGTCGCAGTTGTTCACAGACACGGGATATGATTGGTATCAGAACAACCGTCATAGCTGGACGACATGGCAACAGTTCTGCGATGCGGCAAGAACTTGATACGGTGGGGATCGGCGCTTCCAGCAGATGCTTACACTGGAAGTGCATAACAGAACACGAGCACCAGATGAGAAGGTGCTTGCAAGTGATAATGCGCAAACAGATTCCTCAACCAAGCTCGCAACAGCAACTAGACTTGCTGCACCGCAACCTCCACCCCAGCATACAAAAGCTGGTCCGTAAGGCTGGCCATAAGCCCGGGGGAGGTTACAGCAAACCTCCCGGACAGGCAAAGCCGGCGCAACCAGCAGCAAATAATGCGAGGTCCGGAGCACCCGAGGGCAGCCCATTCGCTTATTACGGATGCGGCGCTCCGAATGTGATTCGTAGAAATTGCCCTGCGTGCCAAAAGAGAGAGGGAGCCACTGGAGGGAACCCGAACACGGGAAACGAGCAGAGAAACGAGTAAACGAGGCGGCACCCGTTCTATCGTCGATGGAAGCCACAAAATCAGAACAGACGTGCGAAGCCGACAGTGATTCCATAACCTCGGGCGAATCGTCGCAGTCCGAACCGGTAAAGTAGAAGCGACAGACCCCGAAGGCAGAGAGGGACACTGGTGCATGCAAGTCTGCGTGGCAGACTTCAGATTGAGAGGACTGTATAACACAGCAGGCTCAAGAACGACAATGGGCCAACTGGTCTGCAGTTGGCGAGCGCGTGCAAGCGAAAAATAATGCCAGCAAAGGGCAGACGCACGCGCTGCGCAAACAGATCGTACTCGAAGATAGTAGGCCACTCAGACCTACCGTTCACAGTCGCAGGCGTAACGAAGAATATCCGAGTAGATATAATGCCCGACTGCTGGACGGACTGCATCCTGGGAGCAAATTTTATCGATGCCTTCAATGCGGTATTCGAACCCAAGGAGAGATCGTGCTGGGTTAGTACCGCAAGCGAAAGAGTAGAGCTCGAGTTCACAGAATTGAGCGAAGGCATCAGCTCACTATCGGCTATGGGTATCGCTGAGTTATCGGAGAGCGAGAGACTGCAAGTAGATTCGATGCTTGATGAAATGCTCGCACCTCCAAGCAAAACACTTGGAGCAACGAACTTGATCAAGCACGACATAAACATCGAGTCCACTCGGCCGATAGAACAGCGTTATTACCCCGTCTCAAAGCGAATTGAGGAAGAGATGCACCGACAGATCGCGGAAATGCTCGATGCAAGCGTAATCGAGCCTTCGAACAGCGGATAGTCGAGCCCGATCGTCATGGCTAAAAAGTCTAGCGGAGCATACCACATGTGCATCGACTTCTGCCGGGTGAACGCGGTATCGAAACCCGATGCTTATCCATTGCCGTACATGAACAGCATATTGCGGAAACTCCGAAGCGCACGGTACATCTCGACCATAGATCTGAGCAGCGCGTACTGGCAAATTAAACTGACCGAAAGATCGAGACCCATAACCGCATTCTCGGTCCCCGGAATGGGACTATACCAATTCAAAGAATGCCGTTTGGGCTGTCATTCATTGGTGCGACTTTCCAGCGTCTGATAGACAAAATAATAGGTCAGGACCTCGAGCCGTACGCGTTCTCATACCTGGACAACATCGTAATCGCAACAGAGACGTTCGAGGAACACATTACAATCCTAAAAAGAGTCCTCGAACGCATACGAGCCACCAATTTGACAGTCAACCGGGAGAAAAGCGTATTCTGTCGGTCAAAAGTCAAATACCTCGGCGACCTTGTGAACAAAGACGGAATAAGGCCCGATCCCGAGAAGATAGCGCCGATAATTGACTATCCGGCCCCCAGGAATCTGAAACAGTTTCGCAGATTCCTGGGAATGTCCTCGTGGTATCGGAAATTCCTGAAAAATTTCGCCAGCTTGCCGGAGCCACTAACCTAGCTGACAAGTCCGAAGTTGGAATTTCACTGGGGTGAAGATCAGGAGCGAGCATTTGAAGCACTCAAGAACCTAGTAGCATCAGTACCGCTCCTGCATAGACCAAACTTTGAAGAGCAGTTCGTGGTGCAAACGGATGCGAGCGACACTGGACTCGGAGCCGTCCTAACCCAAAACATCAACGGAGATGAGAAGGTTTTGGAATTTGCTAGCCGTGCATTGACACCGTCGGAACGCAACTACACGACTACCGAACGGGAGTGCCTCGCAGTGGTGTGGGCCATAAGGGAATTCCGGCCATACGTGGAGGGCTACGCGATAAAAGTGATCACGGATCACAGTAGCCTCCGATGGCTGTGCAATGTAAGGAACCCCACGAGCAGACTGGCTCGGTGGGCGTTAGAATCGCAAGGCCAGATGTACACGATCGAGCACAGAAAGGGTTCACTAAATCACGTGCCCGATGCGCTTTCGAGAATGTACGAAGGTGAGGAAAGTGAGACGTCCGCTTTCTCACACACAGCACAGACCGCGGACAGCTGGTACGCCGAAATGTGGCAGAAAGTAGCCGAAGATCCACGAAACTACCCAGACTGGAGAATCGAAGGGGCGAAACTATATAAGTATCATCCGAACGTCGAGCTAAAATACGTGCTAGGGCAGGACGACCTAGCGTGGAAGCTCGTCGTTCCACAAGAAGAGCAGAGACGCGTGCTCGACGAATGTCACGAACAACCCACAGCAGGTCATCAGGGCCTCGACAAGACATTCGAGCGAGTAAGCGCGAGATACTACTGGCCCCGCCTATACACGGCCGTAGCAGACTACGTGAGGAGATGCCTAGTCTGTCAGCAGTGTAAGGTGAAGCAGAGAAAACCAGCCGGCCTGATGGGACGCCGACTGGTAACCAGACCGTTGCAGATAGTAGCTGCCGATTTCGCTGGGCCCTTTCCACGCAGCCCAGTCGGAAATGGACCTGTTCATTTTCGAGGACTTGCTCACCCGCTGGGTGGAATGCATACTAACCCGAAAAGCAGACGGGAAAACGGTGTGGCACCACCTCAGCGAGCGAGTCCTGATGCGCTTCGGAGCGCCCGCGTGGAACACTCTTTCAATCCACTGTACCACGCACAACCTAACCCGGTCGAAAGAGTTAATAAGACGTGGAAAAAAAAAATGATGTCCTATCTAGAGGACAACCACAAGAGGTGGGACAAGAAGATACCTCAGCTGACATTCGCATATAAAACGGCGAAGCACGAGTCAACAGGCTGAAGTCCTGCGATGCTCATATACGGGCGGCAACCGCTACAACCAGGCTCCTTGCGCAGAGAAAAAGAGTGAACTGCGCAAGAGGGAAGCTAGGCGGTGGCGCTCGAGAACTGGCAAGAGATAGTCAGCAATCTCCCAGAGCTGCAAGCCTGCGCCGTCGAGAACTCAGCGCGAGCACAGGAACGCCAGGCCCACTACTACAATAAAGGGAGACGAGAGTGCGATTTTGGAGTAGGCGACTTGGTCTGGAAGACCAACCGCATACTATCGAATGCAGCTGAGGGGATCTCGGCCAAATTAGCAACCGACTTCGTCGGTCCTTTCAAGATCAGCGAAAAGTTAGGAACGAATACTTTCGAGCTAACCGACGAAGCCGGAAACGTATACAGGCCGATAACTTTGGCCCACCTCAAGAAATACTACGACAAAGAGGACAACAAAGAATCAGAACGGGAGGACAAGAAGGAGGTGGAGCGCCTCAAGAAGGCGGCCAGAGAGCGCCGAGAAACCTTCCGTTTCTCGACTTACTGATTAGCCGCGTTCGCGTATACCCGTTAGAATTAAGCATCTGAGTTGACTAAGGGCTCATTGCACGTGGTGGTTACCACGGAGCCCCAACAATCGGCGTGAGCCGCATCGAGGGATCGCGAGCGCCGAACGAGACTCTACATTCCCTTCCCCCCACTCACCCTTGACCTCCTGCATGTGGAACTCTCTGGGGATCCCGGATTTCAATTCGCGGATGTTACCGCTAACAAGGTAAAGCTGGCCATTGCACAGTCGCGATCCCGGTCTGTGGGGATTGACGGTCTTCCTCAGAGCTTCATTGCTAAGGCACGCCCTGTCATCACCCCCGTCCTTTTAGATATTTTCAATAGTTCCCTCCAACAGTCCTGTTTTCCCTCATCCTGGAAAAAAGCCGTAGTCCTTGCCCTTAACAAAATTCCCTCTCCGAGGTCTCTGAGTGATTTTCGCCCCACCTCTTTGCTTAATTTCCTCTCCAAAGTTCTTGAGAGGCTTGTCTTCAATCAGATTATTGCTTATGTTGATGCTAAGGGCTCAATGGATGGGCGTCAGACGGGCTTCAGAAAAGGACACAGCACTCAGACTGCCCTACTCAGACTCACTAATGATGTACGTCGAGCAAAGGATGCGCAGAGGCTCACTGCTCTTCTTCTGTTTGATTTTAGCAAGGCATTTGACACGGTCTGCCACGACACACTGCTAAGCAAACTTGCTAAACTTGGCTTCTCGCTGCCCTCACTACAGTGGATTGCTTCATATCTGACGGGGAGAGAGCAGTGTGTTAAACGTGAAGTTGGAACGTTCACTGGTTTTTGTGGCGTTAATAGGGGGGTTCCTCAGGGCTCTGTCTTGGGCCCTCTCCTGTTCGCCCTCTATATTGGTGACGTTTCTCTGTGCTTTGGGCCTCAGCAGCGCTCTCGCTCCCACCAACGCACTCTCGTCGGAGCCCGCACACATCACGGTCCACGCGCCTCGCTTGGCGATGCACGCTGCCAGGGCCGTAACTACTGCGCGCTCCGTGCATTTGTAGCGCATATCGGAGTAAGTTCGGAATATCAATCTCAAATAGCGATTCACCGCCACATAAATTGAACCGGTTCCCCCACCGAAAAATTTAAATAAGTCCCTTCTCACTGGTCAAGCCATAACAATTACTATAAAATCGAGAAAATTATCGCTTTCTCTTCAATCTGCGATGTCTGCTCTATACAAATAGCCTTCTACTTCAAGATTCCCTTGTTCCGCACCTTTTCTTGATGAAATTGCATCTTTGGAAGCAAGTTTAGCCTCTTCAGTGAGAGAGGGCGCTCGGAAAGCGCGATATGGGTCTCGTCGGTTTCGGTGCAGAAGTTGTAGCAATTTAACCCAATAGTAATGTCCGATTGGTCCATAACTTGTAGAATCCCATTAAAATCATCGATGAAATGTAGGACAGCAGAAAAAACTGCCACATCAAGTACAGTTTTGCTACTGGAAACGAGCTTAGGTGTCATTGACCACACAACTGAATTCAAACTCTTATTCGAGTTTTGTGTGAATCCACCTAAACACCGTATGAGAAGTTCGTCTCTGCTTAGCTTTCCGTATATTGGCTTGATAACTTTGAACACTTTCTTCGACATAGGAGGATCATGCTGGACGTTTATCATGTCTCCACCCTTCGCCTTTTCAGCTTGCCAATAGCATCATGATTTTGGACCTTCCATGCATAACTGATGTTGAGGCTGCTCGTTGGTGGATAACAAGTGGTATAAAGTGGCCCAGATTGCTTTCTTTATATCTGCAGTTCATATTCTTTCTTCATATCTTTTCAATTTATAAAAAAATTGGAAAAAAAGTCACAAAGGTACATCACTCCTTAAATCTTTTGTGTCAGTTTTTTGATAAAAATATCCATGATATCATTTTTATGTAGTAAATCGCACTTGTATGAGTGTATCAAAGTATTTGATCTACAGTGCAGCGATAAAAATTTGAATTCTGCTCTAACATACGCAGCGGTAAGGTGTTCAAATCTTTTAACCATCAAGGACCACACAAAAGTCTTAAGTGCACATTTTGACGGTTTGCATGACGCAACACGCACATTATTGCATTGACGGAATGATTTTTCATACTGGTAGTTTCCATGATTTATTGCTTGTACATCGTAAGGCACTACTGAGATTGATACAAGCAAATAAGTCTCTCATGCAACGTCAGAATTTGTACAACGCGAAGGCAGAAAATTTGGAAATAATTTGTTTCGAGGATATAATTGGAATAATAGGGCACAATATCATGGAGCTTCGATTGAAGGAATGAATGATCGTTTCTATTTTGATTCATGCGGTGCAGTTTTATTTGTCACTAAAATGCATTTTCACTCAAGGCAAGTTCTGACACTGTCTTCAAAATATGTTTGAAATGGTGATGAGTGCGAGCTGAACATTTCTGATATGCTTCTCTCTTCTTCTCTACACTATTTAATAACATACTCCTGAAATAACGAAGCGCTTCAAAATATTTCTGATCTGCAAACTATTTGTGTGTGATATAATTTGAAATACAGGAGATCATCCCTACACTGCAATAGGTGATATTTTTCGTGAATCATTGTAAGATGCAAGGAAAGTACTTGTTGCAGGATCCATACAAAAAAATGGCTCAAACGGTTCAAATTCAATGTTCAATTCAAGTCAATTCAATTCAAGATATATCAAAAATAAGTTACCCTCCATTGAAAAAATCAAACTTGCTACAGTATATCCATTTCATAATGGAGCTTACAAGGCTTGCTGGGCTTTACACAATGTCTGCCTAATAAAACAATCTGTTTTTGAGTGTGATAAACCATTGTTACCAGAACCGATGAATTATATACAGATACAACAATTTACTCTTGTAAAATCTCAGATTCCTCGGTATTAATTACGTCATCGAGGTAGGAGGTAGCATATTGCGGGTGGAAAAAAAATTAATGGTGGGGTAGCAGATAGTAAGTTACTACTCTGGTAGAACCGCCATGGGTTAGAACCGTCACTTTTTTCCGTGAGTCAGAACCGTCATAGCCTACCTACTGTGGAGGTCTCGAAAATCTGTTCGTATTCTTTTATTATTGGACCAATGTATTATCACCACCGTATTTATTATTAATTAATCAATACAACGGCCATAAGGCCTAGAGCATGATAACGATTATGTGTAGCGCGCACGAGGTGGTGAAGCTTGTGTGCGCGGGAGTAGGATCTTGAGCGGGACTAGTGTGGCAAATAAAAGATGGTACGGTTCTGACGAACACAATATTTATTTAATCCCAGGGAAGAGATTACACAAAAGGGCAACGAGCCCTGGGTCGCGTCTCGCGGGCCGAAGCGAGAGAGAGCAACGAAAGTGAGTTAGCCGGGAGAGAGAGAGATGGCAATCGGTCACGGTACTCACTCGGCGGCGCGGGTGTTCGTGCTCCGGCTTGGTTCGCTCGTTTGCTCGACGGACAGCAGGGAATCGGCTCGTGTCCTGGGCGACAATCAGGGAGTCGTCAGGGCCTGTTGTAGTGGCAGGCGGGCGCGGGAACACGGTGGATCGGTCTCGTTAATTAGGGCCACGTGCTCTCGCGCGCAAGGGCCGGCAATAAACTGATAAGCTTCCGCCGCGCGCTGGGCCGGCCGAGCTTACTTTGGCCGTCTTCGGCTGACGTCACGCGGCGCGATGCTCGAATTCCGTTCGCGACGCGGTCTCTCTCTCTCTCTCTTATCTTTATCAGCAACGGTGGCTCTCTCGCTGGGCGCTGAAACACGACTAAATAACATAAATATAAGGCGAATTATATTGCCTGATGGAGAGAGATCTCACAGGGCCTGATATAACAAATAGTTATAATTAACAGCCCGTGACACCCCTCCCCCAGGTGCGGTATAGCCAGTTGGCGTACCGCTCCGATACATTCATCTCTCTCATTTTATAGTAAATTGGGATGAACTTATGGGATGGCAGCATGTTCTATTGCGAGGTATTTTCAAGCAAATGAATTGAACTAACATTTCCTTCTGAACTAATTTGTCCATTATTTGAAAACACGAGGGAATGCGAATATCAAAGGTTAAGGAAATTGTAAATTTTAAGAAAAAAAAAACCTCTTGGCAGCAGGGCGTTTGGGGTCTGAATAGGCCAACTGGTTCCTGCTCTCTCTTTTAATAATACTGTTGACTCGCTTGGCTCTAGGGCCTGTCGTCACCAAAACAATTCTTTTGGTTTACGCAGCTTAATCTAATTATCGACGAGCGCGTAATATATTTCGTTTGTTCGATTCTAATCAAGTGCATTCATCCACTCTCACACTCACAGCCTGAGCTGGCTTTCACAATGATTATGCTACTTTTGAATGACTAGAATCATAACTGGATTTGGAAAAAAATGATACAAAAGTTTGGCTCAATGCCTTGTACATGATTCAGGACTAGTTAAGTACAAAAAAAAAATGTGGCTCATTGCCTGATTGATTTTTTTATAATAATCAAAACAAAATGTAGGGCTTAGGGCCTGACAATTTTATAAGAGAGAAAACAAAACTATGGCTTAGTGCCTACGATTTTATAGGAAAAAGTAAAACTTTGGCTCAGTGCCTACGATTCCATAGAAAAAAGTAAAACTGTGGTTTATAAAGATTTTTTCCGGTAGAAAAAAAAACGAAACTATGGCCTGGGATTTTTTAAAGAAAAAAGAATAAAAAACTATGGCCTGGCATTTCTTCGGTGGCGACGCGGAGCCAATACTGCTTGTAGAGGCCCCGAGCTTCCGTCGTCTCCTCCTTCAGCATGTATTTCGGGCAGACCTGGTTCAAGTCGTTAGGAACGTTGCAGAGCTAATCATGCTGATCCTTTGAACCTATGATCCTTCGCGTCTTCTCGGCGCCTGGTCAGCGATGTCGCTTGCCCTTATCTCCTTTTCACTTGGTACATTAGCGTTCGAGCTCGTCGTGGTTTCCATGGTATTCTGGCATTCCGATCGCTCGGCATTTTATCATGAGCTACTACGGTACTTTCTTTACGCTAGCCTCGTCAGGTGCGCTTACGATCGTACCTGCGGCAGTCCCGTTGGACAATGGTTGATTTTCGTCGTGGTAAGGAAGTTTTTCGGGGCCACCCACGTCATTTCCTCGAAGCTTCCGGTTCAGCTGTTGTGTTAGCACCGAAGCCCTGGCCAGTAGCTTCGTCGCAAGTCGCTAGGATCAGATTCTCAGATCCCGAAGCTTCGTCCTTAATGTAATAAATCCTAATCCGGAAATGTGGGTTATTCCGTCGTCCTTACTCGACGTGTCCCGTTGTCAATTGACGAAAGGGCCGCTTTGCTCAATGACTATATATTACCGATCGAAATGTGGTGCCCATTTCGCAGAAACTCGAGCTGCAGCTGATGATAAAGCGTGATTTGACATTCACGTTGTAGTGTTGAGCGTCACGCTCTTGAGTGAAGTCGAGTTATGCGCTGCGATGTTCTGCGTCTCCTGGTGCCGAAAGGCGCTTCTAAAATTTTGCCCTTCTTTGATTTTCGTTGATAGTACTTTTCCGCATTCATTAAGTACTCCGCCTCCCTTGCTTCCCGTACGAACGTATCGACGTCTGCGATTCGTTCGCGTTTGATCTGTCTTCGCAGCACGGGCAGCAGATTTGCGAACAGTAGATCAATCCGCTGCGACAACGGCCATGCGGGTTGCACATTGCTCAAAATTGTCAGCAGGCAGACGATAGAGTCCGTTACAGGCTCTTCAGGATGTTGAGTTCTTTGCTCAGCTCCTCGACTTAGTCTCTATTTGAAGTTCTTACCGACTCCGTATATGAGACGCGCCGGTCGCAAAAATCCTGCCATGTATGCCATCGGTGTCGCGTCTGCCGATACCATTGTAGCGCCAACCCAGACAGCAATTCCTTCATGCCGTTGATCAACTCCGCATCTGACAAATTCGACGACCTGTTGTACTCCTCCATCCTTTGCAAAAACTCTTCGATGCTGGTCGTTTCTGCTAGGCCCGAAAACCCTATCTTCCATGACCTGACGATTTTTCTCACATCAACAACCGAATTGTTGAAGATGCTACGTTGTCCCGGTGTCCACGTGTTAGCAGATTCCGGTACAGTATACATACCGAGCGCCCCCCTCCCCCAGGTTGGGTAAGTTGGGGCTTGAGGGCCTAACGATACGTGATAGGTATTCTGTGAATTTGTCGGATGATCTGTCGTGGGATTTGTCAGCGCATTCTGCATTCTCGTGCTGCTTATGAGTCTACGTTCCCTCATCAGCTCCGCTCTTTTCCTTTCACATTTCCGGCGAGCCTCTTGCAATTGGACTATCTTTGTGACTATCATTTTATCCAACCATTCGCTAGTGCCGTCTGGGAACGTTACGTGCACCAGTTCTTGCTCTTTCGCAGTTGCTCTGGTAGGCGCTGACGTCGTCGTAGTCGTGGGCGTGTGTAGTTGTGTGTTTTCTATTATGATAACATCTTGAGGTGTTACTGTAGCGTTGGTCCTGTCCGTCAGCAGAAATTCTGTTGGGTCCACGATTGTTGCATTTAGCGTCATGTGCGTGCTGTTTGCGGAAATTTCAGTCTCTGCTAGCTTCGATCGCTCTAGCCTACTTCGCTGTATCCACGCTGCCGTTTCATTCAGCGTCGTGGGACAGAAGTTTCCCAGGTACTGTGAGAATTCTACCAGGAGATTTTCTCTTAAATCGAACTGCTCCTGCTCTGTCGCTAGTTCCGGACGCTGCATAAAATCGGCTGCCCTGTAGTCTCCATGTAGTCGCCTCATGAGCTTCATCATGTTCGCCGGTGTTGAATCTTCTATTCGCAGATCCAGTTTTGTCAACGCATCTTCGAGCTCCGCGTCCGTCAGTTTCGATAACCATTCCATCAGGTCGATTCTGATATTGGGGGCCATCTTGTTTCTGAGCGGGCGCTGTTTCGAAGGGTGTGGGATTCCTTATTTAGTCTGATGGTTAATGTACGCTTACGACTACCTACTAACTATATCACAGATACGGTCAACGCTATACACTCTTACACACTTTGTAATCTCTCACACACACACTCAGTCTCGCAGTTTCAAATAGGAATGCCGAAATTTCGACGTTTCACGCAGAGATCGTTAGATATATCGTACGGATCGCTTCACACTTAGTCTAAAATTATTGCAGTCTCGGAGTTTATATTAGTGTTTTGTCCACTTATTATTTTTTGGAAAGTCAGTTCCATGAAACGAAACTAGTTTCAATTTCCTATCTCACAATCTCGAGCTTCAAGAGAATGAGTAAAATAAACGAAAAAAAAAATCATTGAATTTGCTAAAATTCTCACTTGTCAACATTTCAGTTCCGAAAGTTCCAATTCTATATAGGAACTACCGTTCTTCGAATCAGGAAAATTATTGCGTTGTTAGAAGAAAAAAAATTTTTGGTTTTCGAACAAATAGTCCCCTGGGAAAATTTTATTTCGCCAGGAACAATTTCGATTTTCAAAAAACAACCTTCGGAAAATTTTTTATTTCGTCAGAAATGATTCGGTAATTTGAAAAAAATAACTCGAACAAATATTATTTCGTTAGGAATAAATCGGAATTTTGGAAAGAAAAATACTAATCGGAAAATTTTATTTCGTTATAAAACGGTTCAAATTCCGAAAAATAATTCTCGAAAAAGTTTTATTTCATTAAAAAAAAAGATTTCAAAATCTCTCAAAAAATTATTTTTGAAAAATTTTGTTTCGTTAGAAAAAAAATTTGAAATTTTGAGAAAAATAATTTTTGAAGAATTTTATTTCGTTAGAAAAAAAAATTTTCTAATTCCAAGTTGAAAAGTTTATTCCAAGAAAATTTAATTATATTGAAAAATTACGCGAGAAGAAAATGTTAATTCTGTTGGAGAGAATTTTGAATTATAAGTTTATCTTCGAAACTGCATGAGTTCATGCCTTTCCTCGCTTGACGACTCGCTGCCCCGTATTCACAAACATGTAGTCAATGTTTTTCCTCGGTACATATGTTCTGTTCGCTCGCTGGCCCGTCCGATGTTTCCAGGCTGGTGCGTATGCGCGTCGCTCGGGTTTGAATTCAGCCGCTTCGCTGCAGCGGTCGATATTTTCGAGACGGCGCGTATATAGGCTCGCCCGCTATGAATATTATTTGGCGCTGTGCTTGTCTCTTCCTGGCAGAGACTATTTGGCATCAATAATCCTCCAACGAGTTTCTTACTCGTGCCTCTTCGCTGAAATTGCCTCAGCGCCGTGCGCTGTCGTTGCTACGCCAGACGCTGTTGCCGCGGGGCGAGGGAGAAAAGATGATCGCTGAATTTTTGGGAGGAAACAAATTCACTTGTTGCGCTTTTAGATTTTGATTAATTGATTGCCACACTATTCCTGCACCACGATTGCTGGGCGCCAGTTATCACCGCCGTATTTATTATTAATTAATTAATACAATGGCCATAGGGCTTAGAGCATGATAACGATTATGTGTAGCGCGCACGAGGTGGTGAAGCTCGTGTGCGCGGGAGTAGGATCTTGAGCGGGACTAGTGTGGCAAATAAAAGATGGTACGGTTCTGACGAACACAATATTTATTTAATCCTAGGGAAGAGATTACACAAAAGGGCAACGAGCCCTGGGTCGTGTCTCGCGGGCCGGAGCGAGAGAAAGCAACGAAAGTGAGTTGGCCGGGAGAGAGAGAGAGATGGCGATCGGTCACGGTACTCACTCGGCGGCGCAGGTGTTTGTGCTCCGGCTTGGTTCGCTCGTTTGCTCGACGGACAGCAGGAAATCGGCTCGTGTCCTGGGCGACAATCAGAGAGTCGTCAGTGCCTATTGTAGTGGCAGGCGGGCGCGGGAACACGGTGGATCGGTCTCGTTAATTAGGGCCACGTGCTCTCGCGCGCCAGGGCCGGCAATAAACTGATAAGCTTCCGCCGCGCGCTGGGCCGGCCGAGCTCACTTCGGCCGTCTTTGGCTGACGTCACGCGGCGCGATGCTTGAATTTAATTCGCGACGCGGTCTCTCTCTCTCTTACTTTTATCGGCAGCGCTGGCTTTCTCGCTGGTCGCTGAAACACGACTAAATAACATAAATATAAGGCGAATTATATTGCCTGGTGAAGAGAGATCTCACAGGGCCGGCTATAACAAATAGTTATAATAAACAGCCCGTGACAGTATAAATATTGTAATAATTATTATTAACCTGCAAGAGTAGAGATGACTTTTTCGAACAGAGCGTCTGAAGAAGCCTTTGCATCCATCACATGATGAGGCCCCATAATGTTTACCAGTGGCTCGATCTCCACATATTGAACAATGAGAATGATTCTTCGAAGTACTCATATTCTTCCTGCAGTGGAAATATGTTCATACATATTTTATTACGATATTAGTGCGAATAATATTCTATGTGGCGTTATTAGAACAATGAGGTGGGTATAAATAATTATGGGACATCCATGGTTGGAGAAAATGAACAAATATAAGGAAAAAAACGAGCGAACCGAGAGAAATTTTATGCATTTTGTTGCATAAGAAGTTCATAAGCAATTTTTGCTAGCTGACCTTCAAGCGAAAAATGCATAACACACTATATGCAAAGTTTTCTTGAGAGCTTACAAATAAAAGTTGGGAATGCCCTTAGCAACGCCTCTAGCAACGGAGCCATCGCGCACTATAGATATACTTGACTGTATCGACTGCGCGCCTTCTGCTCGCTCTGCCAAGCTAAAATCATTGTCTCTCTCATTATTTGTTCTAATTTAACGCGTCGAAGGAGACGAGGCGGGTGAGTTCTATGTTTTTTTTCCTGCTCTTTCACGTGGTGTAGTTTATTTTTCTGTAAATATAGCCGTTTCCGAGAAAATTGCATAAACTTTTTATTTTGCTATTTTTTCATATACCACGGGGATTTAGCAATTTTCAGAATTAGCCATTTGATTTATAATGCCGAAATCAACAATATATAAAAAATGCAGTCAGTTTGGAGTTGTACCATTTCAGTGCTAATTTGACTGGCCTGTAGGTGTATATAAACAGAATATTCACTCTGGAATGGCCCTCAAAGATCGACAATTTACACACATTTGGAATTATGGAGGGTGCACAATATAATATGTATATAAACAGAGTGCAACTCGAACACTAACGTATATTAGTGTTTTATTCTTGGAAACGACTATATTTACAGAAAAATAAACTACACCACGTGGAAGATCAGGTTGAAATACATGGAACCTATCCACCTTGTCTCCCTTGTCGCGTTAAATTAGGACAAATAATGACAGAGACAATTATTTTAAGTTGGCGGAGCAAGCAGAAGGTCGACCGCGCGCAGTCAACACAGTCGACTGTATCTATAGCGTGCAATGGCTTCGTTGCTAGGGGCGTTGCTAAGGGCATTCCCAATTTTTGAATGTGACCTCTCAAGCGAACTTGCATATGGTGTTGTGCATCTTCTGCTTGAAGGGCGGCTAGCAAAAAATGCTTGTGAACTTCTCATGCAAAAAATAATTTCTCTCGGTGTAAAGTTACTCATGAATGCACCAGATACTTGAGTAAGATTTCCTCTGAACATTTGGAACGTTTTTATCATCTAACTTAGATCCTCATATCAGAACAAACATAACCAGTTGCATTGCACTGCGGACTTACATGAAATCATTGACTCATTAGTCATGATAAGCATGTATACGTTGAAAAGTATTAAACTCCAAATACAGTACGCATTTAAATACACCGAATCCGCAAAGAGGTGAACATACCACATTGTATGGAGTGTTTCGTACAGTCTTTTTGTTAATCCCAAGTGGCACCAGTTTGCTACATCGGCTCGATCTCCGGCCGACGATAATGCGACTATGTTCTAGAGGTACATATTCTTCTGATGTTCTTCGTTGAAGTAATTATCTCTGGATCCAGATGGTGTCCAGAATGTAGGAATCGCTGATATGGTGAACCGATAATGCGAGCTAATATTTCACCACTGACTGTGATTGTACTTGTTGTAATGAGTAACTATTGCAACACATGATTCAGAGGGCTAGAACCCGTGGTGCCATCTCTGGATAGAAGCGGGCGCCACAACGGTGTGGCCTAGTCAGCTGCGCGAGGCTGACCCCCCCCCCCCTCTCTAGCTGCATTCACAAGCGGAGATGTATACTCTAACGTGTAGCCGATAAGATGTAGTTTGTATAATAAAGAAATTGAGTTGAGTATCATGGAAAGAGTTGTGCACCTCATTGATAGACCTGTCTAGCGATTCATCCTTATCTACTGGACCTTCATACATCGAATATATCAACATGGTAGTTAATAGCGTGGTTGCAAACGCAGAAAACAAACTGTCGTGGTGTGAGGAAAAGTTTCTAAGTGAAGTGAAGAATATGTGCTAAAGTTAATAGAAAAAATTATTGTGAATGAAAGGACACGTGATTCAAAAAGTTAAATTTCAAAAAATTGATTGATGCGAACGGATGAAAATCGCATAGCCACGAGGTCGGCGCAAGGTTCGAATGAGCACGTGGTAAATTGGAGGTTAAGCACATGTGAAATAGAAGTGAGTCATGAACAATAAATGGGCAGTGATCAAAGGAAATTCAGCTCCCCAGAAGAATTTGAGGATAGTGAAAAATTGTTTTTGAAATCGGCTAGATCAGTAGTGATTGTGGCAAGCAAGTTGAAAAATATTCTGAACAAAAACAAAGGGAAATAAAGTTGGCTAAGCGAGCAAGAATTAATGATGTGTTCATTCCAGTATTCGATGGAAGTAACCCTACTGAAAATTCTCAGGTGAGATCTTAGGTGAGATCTCATGCCAATTTCTCAGGTGAGATTTTTTTTCTTAAATTTTTTTTTTCTCAGAATGTACAGGACTAACATTAATTGTTGGCAACATGTGAAAATTAGGGTCGATATAGGATTTTGATGAATTGACGGATTATATCATCACTTGGTATCAACACTACTTAAAATTTTTAGGTTCATGTCAGGTGAGATCTCACTTGACATGAACCTAAAAATTTTTAGAAAAAAATTAAGAAAAAAAATCATCCCTGAATTCTCACCTGAGATCTCACCTGAGATCTCACCTGAGTTCTCACCTAAGATCTTACCCGAGTTCTCACCTGAGATCTCATTTGACATGAACCTAAAAATTTTTAGAAAAAAATTAAGAAAAAAAATCATCCATGAAGTCTCACCTGATATTTCACTCGACATGAACCTAAAAATTTTTAGAAGAAAATTAAGAAAAAAAAATTATCCCTGAATTCTCACCTGAGATCTCACCTGACGTGAACCTAAAAATCTTCAGTAGTGTTGATACCAAGTGATGATATGATTCGTCAATTCACCAAAATTATATATCGACCCTAATTTTCACATGTTGCCAACAATTAATGTTAGTCCTGTACATTCTGAGGAAAAAAAAATTTAAGAAGAAAAATCTCACCTGAGAAATTGGCATGAGATCTCACCTGAGATCTCACCTGATTCAGTAGGGAACTATTCGAGTTGAAAATTCAGACTAATGAATATTTGGAATATAAAGAGTGCCCAGAACAGGCGAGAAGATTAGCAGCTGCAACAGATGACGAAGCCAAGTGGAAGAAAGCTGATTTGAAAACTAGAATAATTATAATAAGCACAGTTACGGATAAACAGTTGGAATAAATCAGAGAGTGCGAAATAGCAGTGCAAATGCTGTCCAAATTCGACAGTATATATTCAACGAAGTCAACAGCACTACAAATGATATGTAGAGGTCAGTTAGAAGATATAAAACTGAAAAACTATAACAAAGTTGAAGATTTCTTTGTGAAGTTCGAACAAGGATGTAATAAGTTCAAAGCAGCAGGTGGGTCGCTGGACGAGCAAGAGAAAATGGGATATCTGCTCAGAGCACTACCACCAAACTACAGTTTCATTGGAGATTTTATTGATGTGATTCCAAAGGAACAGCGGACAGTGGAATTTGTTAAATCAAAAATTCAAGAAAAAAACATGACTAAGAGTGAGAGTGACCACAAGAGAAATGTGAGTACGTTCAACACTGGAACCAGAGGAACCTGTTTTGGCTATGGCAAAGAAGGCTATTACAAAAAGGACTGCTGAAATTCACCATCGCTCAATAAAGGCAGAGGAAGTTACCCAAACCGTGGTCAGCGCGGAGACCATAGGGGCAATGACAGAGGAAGGTCACCCAGAGGCTGCACACGAGAACGAGGTACAGGTCACCCAAGAGAAGACTCATCCAGTAAACGCAATGACAACAATTCAACGGAGACATGGGCCACCGAGGTTAATCATCACAAGGTGAATAAAGTGTATGATTCTGCGTATCAAATGGATAATCAAATAAATTGATCATATGGTAAACGATGCTAGATACTTTGATAATTTTATTATATTGAAAAATCCAATTGATATAAAAATGCCAGATGGTAAAAATTTGAAAGCCACAAAAGTAGGCAACATAAGTATATATTTCAATACATATTACAATAAAAGCAAGGTGAAATTACAGAATGTTTATCATGCCGAAGGGATCAGTAGAAATTTATTAAGCTTCTTGAAATAACTAATACTTGCACAATTGTATCTAGAGATCAAAATGCTAGAATCTATAGTAAAGCTAGAGAACTGATTGCTGTAGCAGATAAAGTAAATGATTTGTATTTGATGGAAAGTATTGTTCACAAACGTAATGAGAAGGAAATCTGTGCAAATACAGTAAGTTTGACGAACAAGGAAAAATAGCACAGAGCTTTAGGACACGTTAACTTTCAATACTTGAATAAAATAGTCAATGAAAAACTGTTAGATGGATTGCCAGATAAATTAGAAAATAATTTCATGAAATATGCAAATTGTATTCAAAGTAAAATAATGAAAGTAGCGTTTGACACAAGATTATGTTGGTGAGGAATATTTTCTAACTTTTGTTGACGATTATAGTAAATGTAATAAAATGTACTGTATTGTAAGTAAGGCTGAGACTGCAAGTTGCTTCATAGACTATGTAAATCTAGTGGAAAATTAATTTAACAGAAGAGTTAAGGAAATTCAATGTGATAATAGTAAAGAATACTTGAACAAATAGATTTATGATTTTATTAAAGACAAAGGTATAAAATTATTACCATGTCCACCTTACGTCCATGAATTGAACAGAGTAGCGGAAAGGTTTAACAGATCAGTCATAGACATAGGCAGATGTTTAATGAGAGAAGCCAAAATAGCTAGAAAATATTGGCCGAAGGTAATGAAAAGAGTATCTTATTCAAAAAATTGCCCCATTGCAAATACTAGAGAAAACAAAATACCATTTGAAAGATTGATTGGCAAAAGGCCTGACGTGAGCAATTTGAAAATTTACAGAAGAAGAGTTTTTGTTAGAATACCTGAAGTGCGCAGAAAAAGTAAATGGGACGACAAAGCAAACGTAGAAATATTAGTAGGGTATACTCACAATGGCTACAGAGTGTTAATTGATTACAAAGTTATAACTGCTAGACATGTAAAAATAATTGAAGAAAATATTGAGTTGATTTGCCAAGAAAAAGTTGATGGTTCTAGTAATATAAAGGTTGATTCTGAAACAGATATTGATGAGAAAAGTAGTGATTCTGAGTATGAAAGTAGAGTAGATAATCCAAATGATGAGGAGTTCAACTACAACGAATGTAGTGAAAATGAAACAAGAATAAATGATCATAAAAGTAAAGAGAAAGAAAAATTGAAGGTTCAAAGAATTTCTAATAGAAAGAAAAGTCCAGTGATAAAATATGGCAACCCGGTAACTCACTATATTTATGTAAATTATATCGATGCCAACGTATCAAATACGTTTGAGGAGGCGATAAATTCGAAAGCATCCATACAATGGAGTAGAGCTATGGACTTAGAGATTGAGAATTTAAGAAAAAATAAAATATGGGTAGTAGCAGACAAACCTAAAGATAAGAGAAATGTTGAAGTTAAATGGATATTTAAGAAAAAAAGTGATGACAAATTTATAGCTAGGTTAGTAGCTAGAGAATTCCAACTAAAGGAACATATTGAAAATGTTTATTCTCCAGTCGGCAAAATGCAAAATATGAAAATTCTGATGAGCTATTGTTGTGCAAATAATCTGTATATTGATCAGATGGACGTAGGGACAGCGTTTCACAATGGTAAAGTAAAAACGGAAGTATACTGTTACGAACCAAAAGAATATGAGACTGATACAAATAAAGTGTGCAAATTATTCAAAGCGCTTTGTGGCTTAAGAGAAAGTCCACGAGACTGGTATGATGCTTCCACCAGTGGAACGTTGTATTATATTTTCATTCACAACTGGTGAGAAAGAATATTTTATTGTTACTTCGTCGATTGTTTTGTACTTGGATTGTATTATTTATCACGTTTTTTTGTATAATAAGTTTTTAGCCTGATGAGGCCAGTGAACCTTACTGGCGAATCGTCGCATTAATTAAACATGTGGTGGATTTTGTGAATTTTTCCTCTTCCACTTCACTCTGGATTGGCCCTCAAAGATCGACAATTCACACATATTGAAATCATGGAGGGTGCATATCACAATATAAAGCTTCGCAATTTTCTAATAAAAAATCTAAGGGTAAATTCATGATATATACCGAATCAATATGCATACTTGGTATTCTTGCTAATAGAAAAAGTGTAGTTTTTGTAAAGCCAGACTAGTAGTTACTATTTGCATTAAGCTGGATAATGAGCACAACTGTCTGAATGGTCGATCTTTGAGGGCCAATCCGGAGTGGAGTGGAAAAGGATAAATCACAAAATCCACCACTTATTTTGTTGAAGCGTCGTTTCGCCAGTATGGTTCACGTACTGGCCTCATCTGGCTGAGAATTTGATTACAAAAAACACGTAATAAATGATACAATCTAAGTACAAAACAATCGATAAAGTAACAATGAAATATTCTTTCTCACCAGTATTTAGATAAATTTAAAATATAAAATTCAGCAGTGGAAGCAGCTGCTTCAACTGCCGTTGTCAAACTATTGTGTATAGCGCTAACAGTAGTGGTCTTATATACCGTCGGCTACATTGGTGTGATTGTTTTGGAAAATCTTGTTAAGCTTCCTATTTGTGTGACTGAGGTATTGAGTGTCTTCCTTCCTATTAAGAGTGTGTTGGTACATATTGATGTGGAGCATTTCCAAAATAAGTCGCTTCTTATAATTCGCTTCGCGGTCTAAAATTTTAACGTTATTCCAATCAAATGTGTGCGTACTATTTTCTCTTATATGCAAAGGGACCGGTAGTAGTTTATCAGTAGTTTTTTGATGTTTTATGATTCTATCTTTGAATTTTCTCAATCTTTCACGAGCTAATTAGTCTTCGTCCCGCTCCCGCCCAGCGGCCAGGTCGGTCGAGCTCCCACGAACAGACGCCGCGCCAAGGGTCTCGAGAGTGACCCCCAACCGTCAGTACACAGATATAGACCGTCGCTGCTCGCGTAGTGATTGCCTCCCCAGGACTGGGAAGAGCGAGTGAAGGGATTCTGGGAGGATCGTATCGGCGCTCGTGATCCAACGTTGCGGCTCACGCCGATTGTTGGGGCTCGGTGGTAATCACCACGTGCAAGGAGCCTTTAATTATCGCGCACTTAAAACTAACGGGAATACGCAAACGCGACAAAAGCTCAGTAAGCCGAGAAACGGAAGGTTTCTTGGCTGCAAAGAGAGGGGGGATCCAGTCGGGGGTGCGAGGAGGGCACTCAGATATAATAAAACGCGTGACTCTGAATTTAGCAGTTAAAGTTAAGCTTCTTTGTTGAGGTATCAAAATTATACACTTGCGCTGGTGGTCCAGTGACCGCCAGCAACTTTGAGCGCGCGTACGCGTAGAGGGCCGGTCGGCCGCGTGACCAAGTATTCGCTCGCTCGCGGAAAAGTACAAAGGGCGCGACTCACAATTCGGCTGTCGCATGTCTGCTCTCGCCCACAGGGTTCGGCGGGCTCGTTCGCTGCTCCTCGGTCCCGACGCTTATCCTGGTGCACGAGCTCGGGAACGGCTCGGGTGTGCGCGGTCACGGCTACACCAGTCGTGGGGCCGGGTTGGAGTTGGTCCACGCGCCCGGAGAAAACAGTGTTTTCTCTGGGCAGGTGTACCGCTGGGAGTGTCGTCGGGATGGCAGCAAGGACACTCACACACACATGCACACGCGTAGGTCCGTTCACGGCGTGGCGCGGATGAAGTGATTGGTGTGTGTGTGCGTGCTCATTAGCACGAGGGTCGGCGCGAGAGTGAGGATCCTTCCTGTCCTCGCACGGCTCGCCTGCCGCGCAAGCCGGGAGGCCCGCCCCTCTTTATGTCCTCTTTCTCTCCTTTTCTCACACTGCAAAGCCCAAAGAGCCGCGGCGCGTGCCGGCGTCGATCACGCGATTCGCGATGTTCGCCCATGCTCCAGGCGCGACACGTGGCGATCGCGCATCAACAAGTGCTCGCGAAGCACTCGTTACAAAACATAATTTCACAATGATCCGAATGTTCCAGCAAGCTCGATAGAATGAATATCCATCGTAAAAAGTCGTAAACGTTAGGGTTGAATTCGAAATACTACTTCAGGTGAAAATATGTAGCTGCTAAATATGTTGCGCTTAAGGGGATTCTTATAAAAAGATAAAACTCTTGTTTGTTCAGATCGCGTAATATTCCGAGGGAAATGCGTTTGTGTCTTCTCTTCAATGTAATAAATAACGTGAATTTTTTTTTCGCAATCATACCTTTTCAATGATTGATACGGTCCACCATACCCGAAAGAATTATTATTGGCCATGAAAAAATTATCTGCTCATTATACTCAATCGAACCAATAATTTTCACGAGACATTTCGAGAAATTTCTCAGTTATGGCGACCAAATTGGTTATTATTCTCCTTTTTTATTGATTATTTATATACCACGTTCGAAAATTTGGATTTTCTATCTTAATCCTTGGATGTGTAACCCACTGGATACATTTTGTGATAGTTGAGATTCGAATCCAAAAAAAATCATTTTCACGCCTGTTATATCAAATCCGTTTTCATAGGGAAGACATCAGTCAAGTTGGGTAATTCCGGTTCCTCCTCAAATATCCTAGTCTTCATATTTGAGAAACTAATTTTGATTCTTTTGTGGTAATCGAAAAGTATTCTTACCGTGATTCGAAAAATTTGATCGCTGTTGTGGGAAACTCAATTTCTGCATGTGATTCGCTATTTTCTTATTTATTCTTGAAAATCAATCCTTGACACCTAGAAAATGTAGCTCCGATCATAAATGGCTTTTGAACTCCGGCATATGAACTTACCGCTGATTCGACTTATGAAACTTCGACCTATTGATGTATCACCTTCAACTAACCAATTTTCGATTTATTCTCCTCCCAAAAATATATTTTTCAAAACTCAATTATAAGTCTACTGTTCTTTGACTTTGTTAAGTTAGAAATTTTAATGTCTAACTGTCGACTAGTCTGTCGACTAGTATATTTGTGGAACATAAAGAGTGTCGGGGGTTGAGATGTATAAAATTGTTATAATACGTGAGTTGCCAAGAGATCCCTCACATGATTTCTCCTGTCAGATATCACCTGATTCCTCTCATGATTTTTCAGGTGAGACGTCACGTGATCTCCCAACTGACTCATATGAAATGTTACGAGATCTCTCACCTGACTTATCACATGAGATCTGAGATCATGGGATCTCTCATATGATTCTTCACGTGAGATAATCAGAACTCATGATTTTTCACATGAGTTCTTACGCAAGTGATTGATTCAGGAAAACCAATCAATCTACATGTCTTGCGTGATTCCACGTTGTTTAAAATAATCGACTGGGTTTCCTAATCAAGATCCCACTCGCTCACAGGGTACCCAATTGGGGTTTCCTGCTCGAATAGGGGTATTCCTCCGGAGCTTCCAAGTCAATAGCTGGGTTTTATCGAATAATTCCGGTCGATAATCCGGTCAATCAGAAGTACCGGAAAATACTTGAAAAAATCTGGAACAGCAGATGCCGAGAAGATCTCGTCCAAATGAGAAGAAAAACTCGACTATTTGTGTGTGTGTGTGTGTGTGTGTGTGTGTGTGTGTGTGTGTGTGTGTGTGTGTGTGTGTGTGTGTGTGTGTGTGTGTTTGTGTATCTGAGTGAGCGTGATCCACGTGTTTGCTCGTAATCGCGTGGGTGTCCGCGTGAAGTCACTATAGCTGTAGCCCTTCGAGGATTTAGTGTTGTTTCTCAGCGGAGAGTATTCCACGGCGTGTGGTTTGGTACCACCGTTGAATCTTGTATGTACCGTACTATTAAGCCTCGGTATTGAATACTAGTTCCCCCTCCCTCGTTATCATTCCAGTCGTAGCGCGATTTCTTCTATCCCAAGTGCCCCTCTGGTGATAAGAAACTCAGCCGGGCTCACCAGGATCGCCCAGGTCGTGGCTCGCCCCGCACCTCGAGCGATCACTTCTACCTACGACTCGACACGACGGGCGCCGTCCCCACGACGGCTGGCGCACGATCTCCTATCGCAAAGCTCTTTGAGCCAATATCACACGTAAGCAGTAACCCTCGAGTTACCAGGTCGCCCCGGTACGCGGGGACCACTTCACAACCTCTCCTGTCTTCAAAAATCCATTATATTAATCAGTGTAGATAGTTGTAAGATCCATTCCATTACCAGGTTTACAATTGTCAGCGAAATCAGACTAGAGAATACAATTCTTGCTACGTGGTATTCTACCAGCTGGAATTCTTTCTGTTGATTCTCGAACTGCGATTCTTTGGTAATTATTCTTTGCGTTCCATATATATATATAGGGAATAATTATCCGTATATACATGAGTAAACCACAATTTTCATTAGTACTTCTAAGAAGAATATCTAAAATATTTATTTCAGGTATTCTTTTCCTGACATACCTTTATTGGTCAACACTCAACTGCACGACTGAGGATAATACCTAGAATGCTTGTTTGTTGCAATCTTGGTGGGCCAATTTGTAATTTGGAGTCCAGTGAATGAAAACTGCATATTGGGGATTGAACCTTAAAGATCGCAACGAACAAGTGATTTGAACTATGGAAGGTGTTAAAAAAAACATGAGAAGGTAGCTGAGTATCTCCTGGTGCTTGTCATTCAACTGGCCAGGAAACATCTTTTACGTGGAGCCCATAATCTCTTCATTCTGACCTAGAGACACGGTCGATCGGCCGGGAAACATTCTTGGAGAGGAGCTCATTTTTCCCTATTCTGACCTTGATATTCATTTAATGTCTAGCCTAGTTGTTATCGAGAAGGAGTTCTTGGAACAACTGTTCTGAAACGTTTGACATAGTCGTCTCTCTTTTCTCAGCATAAGTGAGAGGTCTCGTTCTATTTAAAATGGTAGAGTGTAAGATTCAACGGCTACTTCCATATCTTTAGAGGCTACTGCCATATTTTTGGTGTCCACTGTCATGTCTTCAGTAGCTTCTTCTTGATTCCTCATGATTGTTACAAGTTCAAGCATAATTTTTCAAGTGTTGTTAATCAAGTGATGTTACCAAAGGAATTATAGATAGCGTGGTATTCGGAGGTATCAAATTTCTACATAGAGAGTCTATGAGAAAATTTATTCATTCATCACTAAAGCAACTATTGATTATCATTGTAGAAAATACCCTCCATTGTTCAAATATTTGACGATCAATGAGAAACCTAGTCGATCATTCTAAATAAAGTAGAGTCTTATTGATTTTCATAAATCAATTACCTGCGTAAGAACTGATGAAAAAAATCACGAATTCTGTTAATCTCACACAAAGAATCATATGGGAGATCCCATGACCTAAGATCTCATGTGATAAGTCAGGTGAGAGATTTCGTGACATTCCATATGAGGAGTACTCATATGGAGTCAATTTCTCGAAATATCTCGCGAAAATTTTTGGATTGAATAAGTATGATGAGCAGATAATTTTTTTTATGTTATACGTGATCATAAACGCTCATTTCACGCACTCAAATCTCGATGAGTGAAATTCGCGTTTGGATCACTTATAACATAAAATATCTTATGCAACTCGTGAAATGCGATTCCACGCACTCGTGTGACCGCCTAACACTCGTTCGCCGGCTTCGCCGGCGACTCGTGCAGGCTTGTCACACTGGTGCGTGAAATCGCATTTCACGCACTAGTTGCATAATATACTATTATGATGAGTATCCATTTTGTCGATGAATATTCATTCTATCGGGCTTGGTGGACCATTCTGATCATTGAGAAATCATTTTTGTATAAATATTTATCCACGTGAGATATCACGTGAGAAATCACGTAAGAAATTACGTGTTGTTTGTTTCAAATTTTTACAAGAGAAATCACGTGATTTCTTACCTGATACATCATGTTAGATATATATCAACTATTGTAATAGTTCTAGCAAAGGTTGTTAGAGGAATAAAGGACAGATGTTACGGGAGAGAATACTTACCGACAGGTTCATGTCGATTAGAAAATGTTCTTTTCATCTTTGAACTAGTTGCTAAAGGAAGAATCAAAAGTTGCTAAGAAAATGAATGATGGTCAACATAGCAACAGCAGAGGTTGCTTATAAAATACGAAACAGTAAATTTTGCACCCCGAAATATTGTCGTAAACTCTACTCGCCCGCAAAACTTTTATCTCAGGTGAGGACAGCTTCGGTATCAGGTCGTTGGAGATTTCGACACTAAGATTATTTGGGGGTTGGGGTTCTCGAAGCTCCGACTGGAGCGCGCGTTCGTTTCGCACGAGCCCGCGTAGCGAAATCTCCGGGGGGCAGGCGGCACCACTAAACGATTTCTCTGCGGTGTACTACTGTAGACCGGGTATACCACTACCCGATCGCGGCTAACACACAACTCAGTTCTCTCTCTTCCCCGCTCTCTCAATCTCCACTATATTTCTCGCTCTTCATTTCTCTTTCGCGCTCTTGGTTTCGGCACTCCCTCCCTCTCTCTCTCTCTCTCTCTCTCTCTCTCTCTCTCTCTCTCTCTCTCTCTCTCTCTCTCTCTCTCTCTCTCTCTCTCTCTCTCTCTGAGACCGTACAGACGTGCCGCCTCTTGCTCCTCGCTGTTCGCTTGTTTTTTGTGTACCACCCAGGGTGTGCTCTCTTCATGCAGGTGAATTCTCGTCGACTCCTGCTAATTCCGAAAATTGGACCTGCTCGTGCATCCTGAGCCGGAGTGCACCTGTTTTTGCCGGTTTTGAGGTTACGTCGCCCTGTTGCCTTCGCTTTTCTTGCTGCCACCATAACGCTGATTGCCGTGCCTACTGTTGCTTTATTGAAACACAGTGACTTTGTTGTTGTGCTGTGTGTGTGCACTGCATTGTTGTTTTGTTGTTGCAGTGATTGTTGTTGCACTCTTGATTAAACTATTGACTCTTTGACTGCTGTAAGTGAAGTGTTGGTGACCAGTTCTTGTGTTTTTTGTGTCAACAAATTTGCTTTTTGCATAATTTGTTGCTAGCAGCCGTGTGTCAGTGAGTGTTCATATTTATTTATATTCACTACAACACGTGGTCTCCAGCCTTCCTTACCAGCTGTTGGGCTCAATCGATAATTTATCGACAGCCTATAGCGGGAGCGTCCATGGAGGCATCAATTGCTAAAATTCAGTGCGACCTTCAATCCCTCCCTGATCTTGTCAGCCGCGTCGAGGTGACGGAGACCAGGGTGGAGTCCCAGGAGTCGCGCTTGCGTGCTATTGAGTCCAAAATGGCTGAACTCCGTGAGGGACAGGAGCGTGTTTGCTCCATCATCAATTCTGGTGGTGCTTCTTTTGAATCCGCAGAACTTGCTGCGACTCTTGCCTCGGAGACTGACACCAGAATCCGCAATCTTGAGCGCATTAATAACTCGCTTTGCAACAAGCTGAATGAGATTACCAGCCAGCACAGGGAGCTTTCTGCGGACATCGTTGTCACTGGGCTCGACGTGGAGACCGGGGCCGATCTTTGGAACTCCCCTGCACATGTCACTAACATCATTCGAGCCAAAATCAGGAAAGGTAAGGTGTTGACCTCTGCTCGAGGCGGCGGGAGTGCCTCTTCCAATAGAAAATCTCCCACTCAATGTCAATGAGTTTCTTCCTAAAGAAACTCATGCACTTCATCGTGCCGTCCGTGCCAAGCACAATGGTCAGGGCGGTGAATGCACTTCCTACATCCATCAAGGAGCCATCTTTGCCAGAAGGAGGAAAGGGGACACTATCACACGCATCACATCGATCTCTGATCTTGAACGTTTTTTATCCTCTCCGGAAAAATTTACTCATGACCCATAAACTCATTATCTCGCTCTCACTTCACCGATCTTTCGCACACATCACAGCCCATCGCTTCGCCGAAATCACCCCCTAACATCTCATTTACTAACTCGCATCATCAATCCCTGCTCAACTCCACGACGGCCGTGAGGGAGGGACTCCGCGTCTGGCACTTCAATGCAAACTCTATTAGTGCTCACATTGGAGCGATCATACGCTTCGTCGTCTCTCGCCCCCATTTCCACGTAATAGCTGTATGATATGTATTTATTTGAAAACTTTGATCAATTTGATACTTTGTAATCCTTGGAGTTATAATTTTCATGTATCCTCTGAGAAATGGAAATTCATAAGACTTCTGGATAAACAACGTTCTTAGTTTTTGAATTTTGAGGAATTACTATGAATTGGTTACGTGCATCCCCTGTCCGTGAAAGAGCAACGTACAATTGGCCGTATGAAAAACATTCTGTTTGCAAATGTATCCCTAAGTACTTAAAGGTCTGTCCTTGAGATTTGTTGATCGTCAAGGCAAAAGAAAGTTTCACAGGAAATTGTAATCGTTTGAATTGAAATGGTAAGTCTGATGGAATCATAGGTATGCGAGGTATAAATGCTGTTTCTCCAGCTGCAGGTCCTGTAAGAATAGTTGCTTCGATTATATTTTCCCGCATAACTTTAATTTGCAACCTTGTGCCATTACATAAATTGGGAGGATTCAGATTGCGTAATAGCATTATTGAAGAACCAATTTCCAATTTCAAGTCATGAGGTGGAAAGCCTGAAGGATCAAGAGAGTTCAGAAATTCTTGGGGGTAGTGTACAACTTCATCAATGTTAATTACTGTATCGATAGAATGATAGTGTCGTATTTCTCCATCTATCTTCCCCAAAATAATATTATTAATATTATGAGCGGTTGCATTTCGAGGCGTTATGATTGCCCTTTCGCATAACCAATTGAGAGGTTTGTCAGAGAGATTTCCAATTTCTGGATAGACTTTGGAAATCAGGTCCATGACTGTATTTACAGTCGTTCCTATTTTTGTATCAATATTTATGTAACCATTTTCATTGGATACTTTCCCATCTCCAATTTTTAGAAGTTCTAAAGGAAATTGCAAATCCCCACACGCAATGTGAGCTCTCATATTTGTCCGTAAATGTAAATTTTCTATCAAATTCCAAATTGAAGATGACTTCAAACATGCTTTCACAATGTCAGCGCGAGTTCCTATTTGAATCACAGGCAAAGTTTGCCGAAAGTCTCCGGAGAAAACGAAAGTTATTCCACCCATAGGTTTGTTATTAGATTTTAAATCTTGTAACGTGCGATCCAGAGCTTCAATATGCGAACGGTGAGTCATAGTACATTCATCCCATACGATAAAAGAAGTTTCTTCAATAATTTTGCCTAAAGGACTATTTTTTCTTATTGAACATATTGTGTCTTGGCCAATGAAAACGTTCAAAAGTAATTTAAAAGTGGAATGGGCAGTTTTTCCCCCAGCAAGAAGAGTTGCTGCAATACCCGAAGATGCAACAGCTAAAACTAAAGCACCCGAAATACAAATTTGAGCCAAAATCAAGTTGAGCAGAAAAGTCTTTCCTGTACCTCCAGGGGCATCAATAGAAAATAGTTTCCCTAAGCTATTATTAACACTGTTGGTAATGAGATCAAATGCATTCCTTTGATCTGCAACCATTTTAGGTATATTAGATTCCAAAAAATGGCGCATTTCCATGATGTTATGTGGATTCTTTAAAGCATTATAGGGATCACAAACATTTTGTGGACCACGAATTGGCGTAAGTAGACCAAAATCAATCAAATGTTTTTCACTGAGAGAAAGGATTTTATCTTCTAATTCGATGAGACCTTCATTGTAAATATCATCAGAGTAATTCAAATTCATATCATCTCGTATTTGACGCTGTCTGTGAAGAATATCCTCACATAAATGATCTTTAAACTGCTCCCACAAAATTGTTGACTTAGCAGGTTGACAAAAAACTAAAATGATTGTAAATAGTTCTCTTAGTTTACTTGGTGATTGTGATATTGCAGCATCTTGGAGTGTCCTAATCCAATGATCATCATTCTCTAAGAGTCCATGTTCTTGACACGCAGCTTTAAACGTTGGTGAAAGAATTCCATTAACAGTCTTCAAGCTCTCGGATGATGTTGGTCCTCGGACATGGTGTAGTAACATACGCAAATGGAAGCATACACTTTGAGAAGGATGAATTGTATATACACGCCCAATTGCAGAATCCTTTTTTATTCCAGGGAAACCCTCAACATCAGTACCTCGTCTTCTTCTTGAAAAAGTATTATTGTTCCAAACGTAATAAGCAGGGACTTCATGATACAATAAGGTTTTTGCAAAATCGTCTTGTCTACAAAGTTCAAAAAACGCAGTTAGAGTAGTTTTTGGTGGATTATTCATCAGTTCAACCATATTTTCATTGGTAAAGTACACTCGTTGATTGTTCTCCAAATGAACTGCTAGATGCACGACAGTTGGATAACGTTCGTGGATAGGAAAACCGAAAAATCGCCAGAATGCCTCAGAACTACTTATATATCGACCATTGAGATAGCTTTGAATCTCATCACCATCATTCACAGAAAAGGTTGCTTGATCAGCACCTTTGTTGACGTATTTACAAATGTATTTGATAGCTTTCACTGAACGACAATACTCAATATTGATGTGAGCGTTGAAAATCCGGGACAACATCGGGCAATAAGGAACGACCCATTGATTGTCTATTTCAACTGCATTGTTACGGACGTTAAGGATTGTGGTTTGCCCATCATCTTGTGGCGATCGTCTACGATAAGTTGGGTAACCATCTTCGCTTGTCTGTGTTTCTGCTACTAATGGGCGTGTAAATCTTTTTGTACATTTACTATTTTACATGCAAGGTGATCTATCATTTATTTGACCGCACGGACCATGAATTATCATTGTACTCACTGTTTCATGCAATAGAGGATCAATTTCTTTATCTGGTAACTCTGCACAGATTCTCTTATCAACTTCATCAGGTTGAATTTTATTTTCTATCCATAAAAGAATATGAGAATGTGGCAAACCTCTCTTTTGCCATTCAATACTATACATGAAACATTTGACTTTACCAAAAACATGTTTTTTGTGATCAAAAACATAAGCTTTTTTAGCTTCAAATGAAAAACTCTCGCTACTATATCATGTCTGTCTTGGGATTTCTGGCCTGGCATAAGTTCATTTTTAATCTCGGGCCAATCTTTATTACATGTAAATGTTATAAAAAGATCAGCACATCCTTCTGCTCTAACGAATGCTATTCCATCTCGAGTTTTTTCATGCATATAGCGGGGAGAGCCAGTCATTGAAGAAAGAAGAATCACTCTTTGGCCTGAAGTTTCAGCTCTGACATTACATCTTCATTACCATCTTCATTAATTGCATCACGAAGATGAATATAATTATCAGCTCGCAATTTTTTTTGATTTCCTCGAATGAAGGATAATCTTTCAATTATTATTTTTGCCATCATATCAACGACATATTGATTAAGAAGGTTCCTATAGCAATGGAAATAATTATTGGTACCATGTCGCACCATCAATCTGTATGAATAAAACTGCATGCAAGAGACAGTTTTCGGTTGAGCACGTCCATTATTTTGCTGAATCGATATATAATATCTATCTTCTCCTCTTACAAACATGAGTGGATATTGAAGAGCATCATATAATCGATGCAGCTCTGAATCACGTTGTAACTGGCCATCTCTACAGCGCAAAACGATATCTCTTGGTCCTTTGTCTTCATCAACCAATAAAACAGCAACTTCATTTGTAGAAGGAGCATTATATCTCTCCCTATGTTGATTGACTGGGACTCGATCAGCATGGATAATCAGTTTTAAATTGTCGGGTGGAGTTCCAGACTCAGTTTCGAGAGTGCAGATCAAACTTTGGATATAATTATTGTTTTCTATTAAAAGTTTTTGTAGTATCTCTATGAGAGTTCTCTTTAAATTTGGAATCATATTTGAACGGACTGATAGTTGATCGGCTTCTGAAATGAAATAAATTTGTAAAAATTTATGTTCATCGCCACCGCAGGGAGGCAATAAACTCCCAATACTATGATATACTTGCCCTTGAATTTTGAAAGTTGGCATAAAATTTCCTTCTCGAATTTCGTTAGCTCCAAATGAAGTCATTTGAAACAGTGTATTATACTTTCTTATATTGTCCAGAAAATGCGTTGAATCAGTGTGGTTCCCTAAAAGAAGACTTTTGAGAGGTTCTGGTGGATCTTCAATTGCAGGAAGATTAACTTTCCCACCAGAACAGCATAATCCAGGAGCTTCATCTTGCCACTTTCTGGCTTGACACTTGTCACATACTTTATTCATAGATCCAACTACAATATCTTTAATATTAGAGTAATTTTTTGTTGGATCATACTCAAAAGCAGATCTTTCACGGACTATGAACGGGGCTTCAATTATTCGATCCTGACGAACGGCTTGCGTTCGTCTGGTTCTTATCGTATACCGCCCAATGTTACTTCTGGGTCTCGGCATTGTTACCAAAATTATTGGTTAGCAGGGGGACTGGGATACAAAAAATCCCAGGAAGTGGCTGAGCTCATTTTCAAGCTCTCCTATATAGCCGATAGAACGCTGATTCTCTTGCGAGAGAGCGCCGCGCTATACCTTATACACGTGCGACTCAGCGCCTCGCCATCTACTGTCGCGCCATGGTACTTGGTCGGCTACCCCCACCACAGAAAAATGCATTGTCCATTTCTCGGCTTCTAATCAAAATTTTAAGACGCCACATATCCATAAACATGCCTGGAGTGGTCAAGAATCAAGTATCAAAATTTCATGAAAATCGGTTTAGTACTTTCTGAGATTAGCGGCCACAAAAAAACAGGCTGTCCTTTTATATAATAGTATAGATATAATAGTATAGATAGAGTGTTGGTAAAAATGTCTATTGAAGTGATACATCCGTATTCCCAAAAATATATATGATTTGAATCATATCAATCTTATATGCATTTGGATGGGCTGAGATTAAACATACATTTTCAAATTTCTCTTCATATAAAAAAAATTTTGTTGCATAAGAATTATTCAAGAAATGAACTATAGGATACGGGACATACATGTCGTCAACGTATACCTTTTTCAAAGAGAAATGTTTTACTATGGGAAAGAAAATTGCTTAGGGTGTATTTTATTTTATTTCGGGTATTTTCGGATATGCTCTATACGACACAAAAGACTGGAAAAATTGATTCTCAATGAATCATTAACAAATTAAAATAAAAAATGCGATTTTTTGGAGCACTTTTTTTTCAATCAAAAATCAGAGGAAGAAGGAATTGTATCATTAATGTAGAAAATATGCGAGTTTTTTCGACTATGATTTTTGCGAGTAAAATGGCGGCCAAAAAACGGGAATCAATATTTTGGATTTTCATTTTATCAATATTTTGGAGCATACATTTTTATATTCGATATATTTCTTTGAAATTCCGTAT
The DNA here is from genome assembly GCA_020882685.1 of Aphelinus atriplicis. Taxonomy (NCBI): domain Eukaryota; kingdom Metazoa; phylum Arthropoda; class Insecta; order Hymenoptera; family Aphelinidae; genus Aphelinus; species Aphelinus atriplicis. The sequence continues at coordinate 3,549,799 of JAJGQD010000006.1, forward strand.
TCAGGGGTTTTCAATGTCGCTGATAACGATTCTGACATCAAGTCCTTGAAATTCTTGATCCAAGATGGCGTTTTCGAAATGGCGGCTCATGATTTTGTACACTTTTAGTCGGAGAATCGTTAGTCGGAGAAATTTGGGTCATCGGGTTTTCGGGGGCGCTGATGATAAATCTTACATCAGATTTCTGAAATTCTGTATCCAAGATGGCGGTTTCAAGATGGCGATGAACAATTTTCAACATTTTCAATATTATGCTAGAAAAAAATCATAGATGGAAAATCTCAATAATCTATTTTAGCAGTAAAGATTCAGAAACCCTTTTTTTCACATTTTAATGAACCTCCAACTAAAAATGTATAAAATCATGAGCTGCCATCTTGGAACCGCCATCTTGGACAGAATTTTGAGAATCTGATGTCAGATTTATCATTTATCAAGAACTGATAAAAGCAATAAATTTGTCGAATCGAAGTTTGGCAAATTCAGAATAAAACCACAATATTATTCGCTGGGTGCATTCGGAGGGAGAAGATAGACGAAACGATCCCACACGCAAAGAAGTTGCCAAGGCCCGGCGTAGTGGCACCGCCACAGGTATATACCGTGGCCGCCAGCCTAAAAACCCGTGGCCGCCACATCTATAACTTGTGGCCGCCACGGCGTTTTGGGGTGGCGAGGCCTGGCGAGCGCAGTCGAACGGCCCGGCCGCAGTTATTGAAGCGCGCGGACCGCGACTTCCAAAAACGCAAATCGCGTTATCTCAGCCGCTATTGCTCAGAATCGTTTGAAAATTTTTGAGCATACGCGGGAAACCCTAGCAATGCTGACTATGTAAATATTTCAGATAAAAATTATAATTTTTTGAGAGAAAAAAATTAATCAATCGAAACATCTCTTTTTCAATTTCAACGAAAAAAACTGTGTGAGGAAAGTCAAACCACAGAAAACTTCTCGCGACAAAGTTGGTCATACGTGTTCAAAGAATTCGTAAACCAAATTTCAGATGAATCGGACCAAAACTACCAGAGTTATGGTGGAAAAACGAAAATTTGTCGCGGCGCTCGTTTGTCGCGGCGCTCGATTCTGTTCTATACTTTCGATATTTTTTTTAAAAAGAATACTAGTGGAAAACCGATTATGCCACTATATCAAAGATAATCTGTAGTATATTCTAGTAGATTTTACATCCTCAACTGTGAATACTCGATGAGTTATAAATAATTTCTTCAAAATACGCGTTCCTTGTAGTTTTTTGCTCATATTAAAACTTATTTCAAAACTATTGACTTTCCTGTTGCTGCAATGACCATATTCATGGATAATAAAGTTACAAACAAAAAGAAACCGGAAGGTATTGTGAACCACCGAAAGACATGAAAAAATTCAGATTGCGATGTTGCCAAGAATAAAGATCCGATAATACCTGTTTTCCTTCACACCATTTGATGCAGTATCTCTTTGATAATATGACCATTTCATATCATAAAATATTCCCTAAAATGCTGATATACGATTTTCATGAATCTTTGTATATCAGTATTTATACTTACATAGAAATTATAAACACTGAAGCTCTGCATGAAGACTGTACATAGTTCAGCTCACCAACAACTTATATGTATGTGCATAGCTGTGTTATACTTATATATAACGCGAGTATTCAGCACACATTTCATGAGAAAATATGAATCTATATTCCCGAGAAAAGATGAATCCATTTTAGGGAATATTTTATAATATGAAATGGTCATATTATCAAAGAGATACTGCATCAAATGGTGTGAAGGAAAACAGGTATTGTCGGATCTTTATTCTTGGCAACATCGCAATCTCAATTTTTTCATGTCTTTCTTTCGGTGGTTCTCAATACCTTCCGGTTTCTTTTTGTTTGTAACTTTATTATCCATGAATATGGTCATTGCAGCAACAGGAAAGTCGATAGTTTTGAAATAAGTTTTAATATGAGCAAAAACTACAAGGAACGCGTATTTTGAAGAAATTATTTATAACTCATCGAGTATTCACAGTTGAGGATGTAAAATCTACTAGAATATACTACAGATTATCTTTGATATAGTGGCATAATCGGTTTTCCACTAGTATTCTTTTTAAAAAAAATATCGAAAGTATAGAACAGAATCGAGCGCCGCGACAAACGAGCGCCGCGACAAATTTTCGTTTTTCCACCATAACTCTGGTAGTTTTGGTCCGATTGATCTGAAATTTGGTTTACGAATTCTTTGAACACGTATGACCAACTTTGTCGCGAGAAGTTTTCTGTGGTTTGACTTTCCTCACACAGTTTTTCTCGTTGAAATTGAAAAAGAGATGTTTCGATTGATTAATTTTTTTCTCTCAAAAAATCATAATTTTTATCTGAAATATTTACATAGTCAGCATTGCTAGGGTTTCCCGCGTATGCTCAAAAATTTTCAAACGATTCTGAGCAATAGCGGCTGAGATAACGCGATTTGCGTTTTTGGAAGTCGCGGTCCGCGCGCTTCAATAACTGCGGCCGGGCCGTTCGACTGCGCTCGCCACCCCAAAACGCCGTGGCGGACACAAGTTATAGATGTGGCGGCCACGGGTTTTTAGGCTGGCGGCCACGGTATATACCTGTGGCGGTGCCACTACGCCGGGCCCTGGCAACTTCTTTGCGTGCAGTGCTCAGGGTGAGAGAATTGCGCAACTAGATGCCCCCATAAACACACACGCACTCGGAAGTTGCAATGAATTAATTTTTTTTTAAATTCTCAGAGGTATCAAATAGTTGTAATCCAGTAAATATAAAGTAAAATCAAATTTCGAATCGTTCTGAAAAATTATCTATTCAAATTGAGAATGCAATGATACAAATATAAGTGATTTAGTATTTTAGACGGGTAGCAGAAGAGTGTAGACTGTGTGCGCACAGCTGACGACTCGAGCAACAACAAACACCTGTGAACAGTGTGAGCGCGATACCTAACCTACATATATTTACAATGCGTTGTCGCAGTTGTTGTGTTGTTGGTTGTAAAAATAATAAAAATAATACTACAGATGTTAGATTTTATAACTTTCCTATCTGGTGGTATAAAAGTGAACAGAGAAAGAAATGGATCGATGCTGTGAGAATGCAAACGCAAGTCAACCTACAAATTTGTAACTATTTGAAACATAGATAAATAAATCCAAATAAATATATCTAACGTTTCCTAGTCCGAATAAATCTTGGGAACCTACTGTGAAGTCCGAAATCTGCAGTATGCATTTTGTGGGTAATGTCAAATCTGACAATATGTTAAGTCCAAATTATGTTCCAACAATTTTTCATGAAATGCATAAGAAAAAACTCAATGAAACTGCTGACATACAAAGGTAATAATTTACGAGTTATTCGATTTAAAAATGTAGTTAATATTGGAACTTTCTGTAATTGCATCTTCATTTTTGTAGACATGAGAGATTCATGCGTCGTAGAAATATGAATTTAATGGCATCCAAAAATAATGCTCCTTCGAATCAAACAATCCAAGTTGAATTAAATGAAGATGAATCTACGAACATGGATACAAATAGTGACAACGACATGCAGGTTAAAGTTTGCTCTCAAGCATGTCAAATACATAGACATTTTAGAAGAGAATTCAGAAGCATCAAGAACATTTATATGCAATAGATATATTATTAATAATGTATGTGAAGCTGAAACTCAAACTGAAATCTGTTTAAATCATCCAATCAAAATTTTAAACAGAGAGCGATTCAGTGGTAAAGGATGTGGTACACCAGTAAAAGCATACGTTGATAAAGTTGTTGATTGTGATACTACAATAAATTTCAAGAAGAGCTTTCAAGGGGTAGAATCAATAGCGAAAGATGATCAATTAATCGATCTTGCTGGTGTCCCAATAACACTATTCAAAGTATTTGCTAATGAATCAATTCCAGAAATAGAAAATTATTGCTGATTTCTTCTATGAAATTAAAAACTGGGTTGTCTTACTCAGCACTAGGTGTACTTTTCCAAGTTCATCGAACAACAATATCAAGAATTTTCATTAAAACTCTACAATATTAATCTTCTGCTCTAAGAGATGGCATCAAGTGGTTCGATAAAGACATTGTTTAAGGGATGACTCCAGAATGCTTTAAACCTGAATATTCTAATGTTAGAATAATTATTGACTGAACAGAATTTCCAATTGAAATACCAGCTGGTGTAGATGAACGTATATACACCTACTCTCACTACAAGAAAGGGTTTACAGCTAAAGTTCTGATTGGGTGTACGCCGAATGGATTAATAACATTCAAATCTAATTGTGCTGGAGGCAGAATGAGAGGTTCTCAAATAACTATTTCAAGTGGGCTTTTAGATTTACTAGAAGATGATGATGTCATTTTAGCTGACAAAGGTTTCCCTCAAATTAGAACTTCAATAGCTCAGAATGGTAAAAGGATTTTGGTTATCATGCCTCCATTCTTGAATAATCCTGAATTTACCAATGAAGAAACAATCGAAACATACAACGTAGCAAGTGTGAGAATTCACATTGAGAGGATTATGCAGCGTATCAAGTCATTTAATATTCTGAATAAAATTCCTGCTACTCTTTTTCAATACATTGATGATATCATTCATATTTGTTGCATTCTTGTGAATTTACAGCCACCCATTATCGCTGAAAATAATTAGAATGTAAGTAAAAGTACAAATGTAAGGTCATATTAGGCTTTTTATTAATAAAAATAAAGTAACTTTACAGTCAACAATCTCAATATTTATTGATTCCTAAAAAACTATTTACATTTTGAATACATCGTACTATCCTTTTGAATTTAAAGAATTTTGTATGCCAATGTCAGTAAAAGTGTATTTGTGTTGATTGGAAAACATTCATTATATCCATCGATTTCTGGACCACTACGGAGATTGTAGTTAGTATAAACAGCTTTCAAATAGTATTTAAAATAAAAGAATTCGCAAATAGGAATAACTGATTTTAAAAAATTATCATCTTTGTGTACTTCAATACAACAACTGCCTAAAGGGGAATAAATATACAAATCGCAAACAGTTAACCCAGTCACATACATTTGAACTTGAACCTGTGAATAATACTTTGAACTTGATTTTAAATCAACTATATCACCATTGAAGTATAAGTACTGTACATTACTTTTTTGTTTTCATAATCAATGTCCTGTTTAGTCTCACATGAACTGGGACATTTTATCTCTACTAGCTTAGAAATACTAGCATCTTTGATTACAATGCCATCAACGCTTGCACATAGCCATGGCTGAGTAAGCCTTAGAAGAAAACCTAGTCGTATGACTGTAACACCGTACAATTTTATATATTCATTTAAAGTTACAATTTCATTCTTGATACCGTATCTCATCGACAGTGTATTGATTTTTGACGGGTTCAGCATATCGTTGACTAGACTTTCGAAACTTTTCTTCTTAAGTGCTTTTATATTATGAACATTTTGACTAGCTGATAACCTTACACGTCTAGCATTAAACCACTTGGAACAATCTGATTGATTCAACGTTTCCACGCATAATTCAACCATTTCACTTTCATTCAATACTACGTGTTTTTGGTAATACTCTTTCAATCTATGTTCTAAACTATTTGCATGACATATTGAGTCACTGTACAAATCACTTTCTTCTTGAAAAATTAATCAACTATTTATACACACATCACATAACTTATTCTCTGAAATTACACAAATTTTCTTCATTAATTCATTCAATAATGACTCGATAAAGCATTTCGCTTTATCTTTTTTCTCTTGAATTAAAGCTGAACGTAAAGGGGAAAGTCCTCCCAAATCCTCCAATGTGAATTCATATACTGCGAACTCCTTACTTGAGTTTAGGAGGAAACATTTGATGGAAATGTGCTCCTTTAGAATACTTTTCAGTTCCAAGTTGCCTAGGTGTTGCTTTCCCCCATTCTTGTTCAAAGCTTGTTTTGGTCAAACTTTCATTACAATTTAAGTAATGTATCAGAGCATAAATATGCTTACATTTACCACTATGATTCGCAACACACTCACAAGTCGTATACTTTACGTGACGATGAGTATCTATCTGTAATATGAAGTGAAACTGAATAATTAAATTAAAAATTTAGTACTATTCTCAACTTAACCTTTACATAAAAATGTTACTCACATATATTTCTACTTTATATGCATTCGAGGAAATTGTTGTTTGTCGAATCACATAAGCTCGTATTAGGAAGCTGATTCCATTGCTCCTGAATTCTTGCACTTTTTGAACGTGATTACTTTCAACTAGTTTTTTACCTTTCATTACGCCTCCAGGATTGAAATTGATTGAGTGGGTTACTTTTTCAAACCCAGTTTTTATAACCATATCCATGGCACCTCAATAATCTAGCATACGTTATTGTAATACAAATATTAACTCTGAATAAACACCGTTTTTGTTATGAAGATATGGGTTGAAAGCTTGAACGGGGGTACTGACTTTCCAGCTTTCGACACCATGACTGGCGCTGCATGTCATGCACTCATCCAATAGTCTTATCTGAATTAATGTTTAAACATGTCAAAGGTGAATTTACTTATGAAGCCATGAAAATCAGGCATCAACATTTTTTTCAATATGTTATGATGATATATGGTCAAAAGCAGTTCTCTCTTTTGATAGAAATTTATTATAATTAATGTTTCGACGTATACAAAATAACAAATACAATGCGCTATTCACAGTTCTAGTAAAGTCAATTAGTCATCAGTTTCACTGATTTTCTTGGAGAACGCTTATCCTGGAGACGAGGTGTACAAACCTGTGATACGCATCCTAGGCAAAAAGGCTGGTGAATATATTTCTTTATCAGAGGATGGCTGGAAGAGGTTGACCGAATTGTTTGGGGAGATGGATACCTTCTTCGAAGGAGGTGCTGAAAGGGAAGGCGACGTCGTTCGAGGTATCGGCTTTTGCATCAGCTACATATTCTGTCACTCGTCAAAAGGGATTGAACTGATTGATAGCTCTGGTGATGTCCCTACCAATAAAGACGAGAATGGTGAACCGTTGAAGAAAAGGGTCAAAGGGTCATAAAGGCGATCACTTATCTTTCAGAGGCAAACGGTCGAACAATTGAAAGTACTGGATAAATGTATTGATAGCAAAACTGTATACTTGAATATATTGGCGAGCGGTATTAAAATCTTGTATAAAAGAATCGCAGATTAAGTAATTTAGAAAATTGAAATGAATCGTGATGAAATTGTTAATGTCGAAAAATATTCAGAAATTCAAACGGAATTGCATTCATCTCTCACATATAGCTATGTCTAAAGGGGCTATGTTGGAAATCGTTACTCTACATTTACCAAATTTGCGCAATGTCATTGATAATATATTAATGTCGCCAAGGGTTAAAGATGCTGTATATACCAATGTATCTTATTTTCAAGTATGGAATCAATGAATATTATATGAAATGTAAGAATATCTTTTTAATCCAAACCCACCAACATGCATGCATTTTTTATTTTCATAATTTCGAATAGTCTCAAAAATAATTTCAAATTTACGATAAATATATATTTTTCTTGAGAAATAATTATTAGAGTCTGAAAAAATGAGAGGGGGACCTCGACGAGATCATTATTTAAATATAATAAAGATTTGTATAAGCTCCGCAAGGTTATTGACCTAATTTGTAAACAAGGCCAACCAGGTCATCCCCTCTCTAAGATCAACTCGAGGGGTAACCCCTTCCATAGAGGTCATTGATCTCTTCGAGAGGCATTGACCTCTTCCCCAAAGTGACTAGATATCTACTCATAGATTTAGAAGAGAACACGAGCATTTTCATAACCTAAGGTGAAAAATTCAAAAAATAGATGTGGGGGCGTCATCTACACCATAGACGGTCTTGCGTTGCCGAAAACCATTTTTCTCTAATTCTCTATCTGATAAACAACTTTGAAAATGATGATTTGAAGAATATTCGGTGTGATAGGTCAAAAGAGGATATGAGAGCTACAATCTGAACTGGTTATGTATTCGAAAAATTGATATTGTGGAGGCGTATTGAACATAGAAACAATTATTTGAAGTTTGATTCCGGGAAAACGTTGATAAGAAACTATGAATGGGTTATTTATTCAAAATATGATCTCATAGATTTCGAAGAGAGTACGAGCATTTTCATAATCTAAGGTGAAAAATTCGGAAATATAGACGCGGGTGTGTAATCTACGTCATAGGAGGTCATGCGTTGCCAAAAACCATTTTTCTCCAATTTTCTATCTGATGAACAACTGGGAAATGATGATTTGAAGATCATGTGATGTGATGGATCGAAAAAGAAGATCGAGGGCTATAATTTACATGTATCATGATGTTGATTGATATTTATTCTGTCACCCAGTTTGCCAGTCATCACCGCCATATTTATTAATAATTAATTGATACTGTAATGGCCATAGGGCCTGAAACATGATAACAATAAAGCAATGGCGAGCACGAGGTGGTGAGGCTCGTGTGCGCGGGAATGGGATCTTTGGCGGGAATAGCGTGGCAAATAATAAGTCAGTCGATTCTGACATACACAAATATTTATTAATTAATCGAAAAGGGACGAAGTTACACAAAAAGGCGACGAGCCTTGGGTCGCGTCTCGCGGGCCGGAGCGAGAGAGAGCGTGAACATGCGGTGGTGGGGAGAGAGAGAGATGGTGTCCGAGCGGCACTTACTTACTTACTCGGCGCTGTGTGTTGCTTCGGCTCTCGTCAGCGTTCGCGGTCAGCTCGTCGCGGGCGCATGGATGGTGAGCTGGTGGACCTCGGGTATGTCGGTCGTCGTCCTTCCTAGGCCGTGGTAGCACCTCGGGGCGGTCTCGCTAATCGTGGGCACGTGCTATCTCGCGCGAGGGCCGGCAATAAACTGATAAGCTTCTGCTGCGCGCTGGGCCGGCCGAGCTTACTTCGGCCGTCTTCGGCTGACGTCACGCGGCGCAATGCTCGAATCTCGTTCGCGATGCGGTCTCTCTCTCTCTCTTACCTTTATCGGCAGCGGTGGCTCTCTCGCTAGGCGCTGAAACACGACTAAATAACATAAATATAAGGCGAATTATATTGCCTGATGAAGAGAGATCTCATAGGTCCTGATATAACAAATAGCTATAATTAATAGCCCGTGACAATTTACACCAACCGGACGAGGACGACTGCCCAATTAAAATTGCCGCACTCGAGCTGGAAGATACCGCCGGCGAAAAGTATAAGAGTCGGCGGAAAGACGTGTTAGAGCGCCCCGGCGAATTTCCGCTTTACAAGGTAGTCGGCGGGAAAATGTACCACTTCGATGTCAACCTAGTCGACCTTGACTACCTAATCGAGGAAGACGATGCATGGAAGTTGGTACTCCCGGAGGAAAAGCGCTTCACAGCGCTGAAAGAATGCCATGAGTCAGCATGCGCAGGCCACCCCGGCCGATACAAAACGTTTATGGAAAACGCCCATAAATCAGCGCTCACGAATGAAAGGAACGCGCAGTACTATAACGCGAAACACAGGGACTTACAGTTTGACGTAGGCGACTCTGTGCTCAAGCTAAATAAAGTCCTATCATCCGCCGAAAAGGGAGTGATTGCGAAGTTGGCGCCAAAACATAATCAAAATTACACGGTCATCGAGAAAATCGGTACTAACGTGCACGAGATCGCCGACTAATCGGGAAAAGACGAATCGATCGTCCGCGTAGAGTCTCTGAAACCGCAGGACCACAATGAGTAAGAGAAAGACCGAGCGGCGGAAACAGCCGCCGCTGTTGGTAGCACAGAGGTAAGTGCGTACGAACCTCTAACTACTAAATCGCCAAATGGTAACGTACCTCGCGCGAAGCGTGGCCGGAAAGAACCGTTACGTGGCAACCCAAACGCCAGCGATCGAAACCGCGACCGAAGAACAGCTGACGCCAGCAAGCGAACCGGAGTCAAGTCCGGGAGAACCACCGCCGACGAGAAGCGAACCAACGCTGGCAGAAACAGCCGCCAACGAACAGAGAAAGCGCGGACGCCCGAAAGGCGCAAAGAACAAGGAACTGGATAGCGAACCAGTAATCCTGGGGAGTCGCATGCGAGCGCAGCGTAAATAACTGTATGCGCAAGCGAAGCAAAATTTTTTTTTACATGGAATTTCTTTTCAATATTTGTTACTCTCTCAGTGGACTGACTATAAAAGATAGTGAGAGATAGTACTGAGGGGCAGATTTTACAGATGGACCCGGGAAACAACATCGGAGTGAATGCGACGCCAGCAGAAGAACCGTTACTGCCGCACCCAGAGCCACTCAGGTGCCCAAGGAGCGCGAGTGCGCCAGCCGTCACGCCGCTTAAGACGTGGTGTGACGCCAATACCACCATCTCAAGCGCAGATAGTTAAAACAAAGTAGACACAAGCATAAAGACGGTGGTAGAGACGGTTGTCTACCAACAACGACGCTACGCCTCAAGCGGAGGAGGACGCAAGTGCAGAAGACAGAGCGCACACAAGTGCAAGCAGAACGCACACAAGTGCGACTGAGGAGTACGGAAGCGTGCCAACTAAAGGGGCGCAAGACGAGCAGGCGTAGACGGCCGCCTTAGTCCAGCATCCAACGCCCAACCGCGCCGCCAAGTCACCATCAGAGCGGCTGGAAGAAGCGGTCAGCAAGGCGGAGGAGGCCGCCCGTACGGTGCAGGATCTCGGGGAGGCCTATGAGAAGGCCATCGAAGAGGCCGGCCACGCCCTGCGCATCGTGCGCCGATTCTCCGGCGATGCGGCCAGAGAACGGCTAGAGTGCCAACGAGTTATCGTCGAGGCAAAGGAGATCCTCGATGACGTAAGGATTGCCGCGCGCAAACGGCGCGAAGCCAAGGAGCGCGAAGAACCGGCGGAACGGAGCGCAGAGGCGTTAGCCGAGCAGTTGCAGCAGTCGAGAGACAAGGTGGCCAAGGAACAGCGACGACTGCGAGCGCAGTTGAAGGAGGCGCAACGGGTCCGATGCGGCAAGACAGAGACGCCTGAACAACGTATGACGCGCCTACGAATCCAACACGTCGGGCGTCACTGCCCTATTTGCGGATTGGCAGGGACCGGTAACCCCGACCGCTGCCACGAGCGTCAGCTCCACCATCTTGTGCCCCACTGCGTACGTGAGTACGAGAAGGAGCAAGAGGAGAAGCGCCGGCAGGAGCAGGAGAGGAAGAAGCCCCAGCCGGAAGAAGATTGAGCGCACGTGGTTGCGCAGGGCGCACACAGACGTGCTGGACGTACGTGGTTGTGCTGAGCGCAAGCGGCGCGAAGAGGCAAATTAGCCGAAGATAGGCCTAATAGCCTGTTATTTCTAGATTAATTACTTATAAGTTTTGAAAAGTCAATCGAAGGCTGTAAAGTGGGTAAATAGCCACGCAATCAATGTGATTATATAGTCGAGTGGAGCGCGAACCACTATCAAAAGCTGCCAAGTCGTGATTATTTTAATTCACTTAATTTTAAGATTTTGTTATTTTTTTTTGTTTAATTTCTTTTTGATGAAGATTTACATTTAGTTGATAGTTTTGTTTAATTTCCTTTTGATACAGAGTTAGAATCAGTTGATATTTTTGTGCAATTTCGCGATAGTGCACACGTGATGCGACAGAGCGCACGCGATAGTTCGGACGCAAACAAATGCGAATGTGATTGCGAAAGTGCTGTACCGATTGCGCAAAGAGCGCCGACCGATTCGCAGGGCGCGCCCAGCTGCTCGCAAAGAGAGAGAGAAAGCACCGCAAAATAAAGGTCGAAAAGCAAAGAATAAGTCGTAAAATCATTTTCCCAATACACATATTGCTGACTTTTTATTAACTTGTTTTTTTTCTTTCGAAGTTGATCGGATTGGATCGCATTGACTTTTATATGGGAGCCCAATTTATCGGCGCTTTCTTTTCTAATAAAGCGTGCCTGGAAGGGGGGTGTCACGGGTACTTCGTACCGTGAGGTCTCCCTGTCCAGGCAATAAGTATTATTTCTATAGCGCCGGCGAGACATCGGCAGCAGAGCCGAGCGGCCCAAGCATTAAGGTAAGAGAGAGAGTCAGAGAGAGCGCGAGAGAGACAACAACAGCGCGACATCACCGCCACTCCGCGGCAGCTACAGGTGCCGGGCGGAAGCGTGCAGTGTGTGCCCAAGCACAAGCGCGATAAGCAGCGATTCGGCCCTTTTCCCTGCATGACTTTTCCCCTGGTTTTGTGCCCTGTGCCTACGTGCTGTGTCCGTGCTACTTGTGCACTTGCGCCTGCGTGTCTGGCATTACCTCGAGCAGCTTCACTGCGCCACGGCCGAGACGAGTCCCACGTGTTGAGCGCCAGCATCCCCGGCACCGGAACGCCGACCCTTCCCCGAGCGCCGACATCTCTGTGTCAGCATCTCCACGCCGCCCGCTCCAAGTCGCGTTCCCCCTTCCATTTGTACCCCGTACCTGCTAATGAAGCATTATTCTGTTTCATGTGTGGGTTTCTGTGGCCCCGATTCACCACCCAAATTCCTGAAACACGACTCTGAGGATTCACCGAGCATCAGCGCCGGGTAAGATTGCACTCTCTCGTGCCCCCTTTCATTGTTATTAATAACATCAATTATTAATGAGCATGAGCCAGTGACAGCATCAAAGACAGGCTCACGTACCGTGAGTGAATGTAATCTCTTTCCAATACCGCTTCTCCAGGTTGAATGAGTGCGATGTAGAATAGTTGAATAAATATGGGGCGTTTCGCTTTAATCCCCCCAGAGCTACGCGCGAGCGCCGAAACATGCCGTTTTCAACTAGTATTTACGATGCCAAAATGTACCTGAGAAAATGATTCGTTAGATCACTTCCATGTAGTTTTTCTTCAGCTTTCCGAAGGTGTTATCAGTTTCTCGGAAATTTTCCACTTTCATCCCCAAAAAATATAAAACATCTTATATCTCAAAAAGTATATTTTCAATATATTTTTGAATAATTTCAATCGAAAGCTGAGAATTTTTCACGCAGGAAAAGATATTTTCCAAAGAAAGCCACCTAATGGATGAAATATGAAACAGTAGGCCTTCACTAAAGTGAAGGCGTCGGAACTTTTCTTGCGTGTTCTATTTTCTAAAGAGAATAATTGAATTACTCTCCAAAAAATATCTTTCTGGGGATGAGAATAGAAAATTTTTGGAAAGCTCATACAACCGTTGAGAAGCTAAGAAAAATAATATCGGAACGGCTGGTTCAAGCATTTTCTCAGGGCCATATCAGCTTCGGTCAGAAGAGTAGACAACAGCGTGATTGGCACTTACGCGCTCCGTGCACTGGAGTAGCGCTACGTCTACTTTTCGACGTTCTAATACTCAGAGAAAATCATTTGAGCACTCTTCGGAAAACATCTTTTCCTACGTGAAAAATACTCAGCTTTCGATTGAAATCATGAAAAAAATATTAAAAATATACTTTTTGAGATAAAAGATAATTTATATCTTATGGAGAAGAAAATAGAAAATTTCCAGAAAACTGATAACACCATTGGAATGCTGAGGAAAAATAACATGGGATCGACTCATTGTACAATTTTTCCAATTTCAGTATCGTTCAGAAGAGTAGAAAACAGCATGATTGGCGCTCAAGCGCTTCATGCGCTAGAGTAGCGCTACGTCAACTTTTCGACGTTCTACTTCTCAGGAAAAATATTCCGGGCAATCTTTGGAAAACATCTTCTCCTACGTGAAAAATACTCAGCTTTTGATTGAAATCATTGAAAAAAAATATTAGGAATATACTTTTTAAGATATAAGATGTTTTATATTTTTGTGGTTAAAAATGGAAAATTTAATTAGTTTTCCGGAAAGCTGAAGGAAAACTACATGGAAATGACCTAACGAATCATTTTCTCAGGTACATTTTGGCACCGTAAATACGAGTTGAAAACGGCATGTTTTGGCGTTCGTTCGCAGCGCTGGGAGGATCGAGGCGAAACGCCCCATATGTGAGAGTAAATCGATGCGTATTGCAGTTCATGAAGAGATGTGTAATGAAGTGAGCGCGCTTTGTAGTTATAACTTTGTGCGTGCGAACGGATGAAAGAAGCTGAGCCACGCTAGCTTATTATCACTCTGCCCGTACGGGCCTAATTTTTTAGGTCGCGTGTCGCAAAACTGCAAACTCATGCAATAATTATTATTGCTCCACGTAGCTTGCCTTGACTATTGTATGCCAAACTTTCTTGGAATCCGGGGGTTAGGCCAGCAGGAAGGCGCCAAGCTGTTTATCCCGCCCGCCGGTGACCCCCCACCATCGACCACACACATACACGCTCATCTCGTGCTGTCTCTCTTCAAAATTTTGGTGAAGAACACTAGACCTAACCTTCGTGCACTGTCGTATGCGACCACAAGGGGTCATTTAGAGTCATTTTCCGGAGACAACCCAAAAGTTTCCAGAGAGGGTGTATGAAAAGTCCGAGATAGCAAGTTTCTGAACAGATGAGCACTGGGCTACAGAGAAACGAGTGTGGAATATTCTCGATCGAATATCTAGACGCGTCGGAAAAGCATGGGAAACTAGTTTACTCTGGCGTGAAAGTGACGAAATTGAACCAGATAGTCAAAGAAAAGCTTCAAGACGTCCATATAATATCGAGCGAAAGTTATATTCGGACAAAGAATATGCGGCCATGTATCATAGAAAGATGCAGTGACTCATCGATTATGGTTATGCGACTGAAATAATTGAAAAAAAAAACGGAAATCGTCAATGGTATTCACCTCATTTTGGCATAAAACATGCGAGTAAACCGGGATAATAAAAGTTAGTATTCGATGCAGCAGCTAAAACCGATGGGGTTAGTTTAAATGACCAATTTCTGACAGGGCATGATCCTATTTAATCATTATTTGGTATACTAATGTGATTTCGCCAGTGACAGATCGCTATAAAGGCTGACATTAAAGATATGTTTTTGAAGATATCAATACGTGAAAAAGATAGATTCCTTATTCCTAGAAGTAGTAGTTTCATGTATAGTTTCATGTACCAGTATGTATTTATAGTAAGCTATTGATTATATAGTTTAACGAGACTGTACAGCAGATGTTAGAGCTGAATAAAATTTCTTATAGATTAGGTTCTTTAAGAGCAGAGCAGTCTCTCACCACGGTTGCAAGCTAGGAGGTAAAGAAATAATAGTTTTTGGAAAACAGGGAAAAATGAAGCATTAGTTATTACAGAGGAGAGAGAGAGAGTTCCAAAGATAAGATACACTGACATGGAATGACCTAGGAAGGAATTCTTAATAGCGGCAACTGGAGATGACTAGCTGTGGACGATAGCCGCCCCTACAGGAGCGAGCACTGGTATTTATAAGAAAATACTCAGCGAGATACGGAGGGCAGCGATATCTAAGGATCTTGAACACAATACAGGCCTGATAGCTAGGAAGTTTCTCTACGATACTAATTAACAAAAATTGATATTTTATTTGTTATTAGATAGTTATAAATAAACGAATCGCGAAAAAATGAGATCTTTTAGGAAAAAATTATTCTCCAGCTCATTTATCGTTCGATTTTTATAAAAATTTGTATCTTAGGGTTTTGATAGTTGCTATTATGAATCTGTAAAAAATGAAAATGGTGGACCAAAACTTTAAAAATAACGTATTTTTGTCAAAAATGTTCAATCAGGGGTTTTTGGGATCGCTGATTATGAATATGCAATTACAAATTTGATTATCTCAAATCCCATATGGCAAATTCAAAATGGCGGGCCAAAAATTTTAAAAATAGCGTATTTTTGTCTGAAATTTTTTACTCAGGGGTTATTAGGATCGCTGATAATGAATATGAAATCAGTTTTACAATTTTCCCACATTCAAGATGGCGGAATCAACATGGCAGACTGTAGTAACCATCGAGAAAAGGCGCTCTCAATCATGACATTTACCTGAATGTGTACAAAATCCAAGACGACGTGCTCTTTGTAGTACAAAGTCTAAACCTTGCAGAACTGTATACATTTGCCGTACTTACAACGTGCCAATATGCATAAAACTTGAAAAAAACTGTTTTCGGCATTACCATCAATGAACAATTATACTATAAAAATAAAATAATATATAAAAAATAAAAAATAAACGAAAAAGAGGAAAAAAAAACAAAAAAGCGAAAAAAAATGGAGACAATAACCGCTACGTCCTCGCTTGTGTTTCTGGAATCAACCAAACGCGGTTACTTCTATCAATATTCGACCCCGAAAACCTCCGAGTACAAATTGTTAGAACTCTGTGTCTATTTTTTGTTTGTACATTTGAGTTCGCCATTATGAATCTGCTATCTTGAATGTAAGAACTTCCATATTCTGACTTCCGATTCGTAATTAGTGACCTCGAGAACCCCTGTAAACCAAATTTGATCAAATTTGGTTGACTTTTCAAAATTTTATCCGCCATCTTGGATCCGCCATTTTGGATTTCGAAAAACTAACCTCAGATTCGTGATCAGAGACCTCAAAAACCCCTGTGTACCAAATTAGATCAAATTCGGTTGACTTTCAAAAATGATGTCCGCCATCTTAGATCCGCCATTTTGAATTTTGGAAAACTCACCTCTGTAACGTACAGAGGTGAGTTTTCAAATATATATAAGTATCAAATATTTTAATTTACTATATCTTGAATCATTATTTTCGTGCACGACACTCACTTACATAGATTGTGTGTGTATTGTAATTTGTAAGTATTAAATGCGTGTGTTTGGCATGAAAACACCGGCATTGGGCAATGAAACACAACGCTTGGTTTAACAGCCGTGTCACCTAGCTTGGCCCATTCCAACGTGTGGTTAGGCCAGCCGGCTGAAGTTCATGTGTAATGCACTCAAATGCAGCATCACTTTCTACGAGAGGTTAGATGCTTCGCAAGTGAGTGATTGTAAAACGCTACTGCCAACATGTGGTTAAACGCTTGTGATTGAATATGGTTCGGACTCGGTGAAACATTACGAAGAAATTGATTAAAAAGAAAGTTACAGATTTATTATGTACTACGAAAATTATTTACAAAGATGTTACAACTATCGCGCAAGTATAGAATTCGCGGTCGCTCGCAATACATGATGTTATATGTGCGGAAACGATCGTATTCCGATACGCGCTCTACCGATGCTCGCGAAAGAATGCCATGATTGAGGACGCGCGGCCCTTTATATAGTCTAACGTGCCATCACAGGGTATTGCGTTGACTCGTTTTTTAGCTTTCTTATTTGCTGAATGCCGATAAACGTCACAGTGTGCACTCACACGCTAGTTCCTTATTTGCACATAATCGAGATATTTACATTTGCTCTTATCGTTCGTTTTTTACGGAGTTCGCTAATATTGATAATTTGTTGACTCTAATTATGCATTAACTATTGTCGCTACATACTCGTATTCGCAGTCTATCAAAGTCTGAGAATAACGAAAATTACCTAATGTCGAGATATTTTTGTCAAGTTCAATAATTATTAACAATTAACTAATTGTTTATAACATCTTGGTGTCTTCATCTATATTTACCAAAAACTCAACATTAGACAATCGAGGCATTAGTTCCCGTAACGTATCCGCAAACCGTCTTAAATTTCATAATAAATTAATGACACAATTCGTGTTAACATAATTAATCAATAAGCTGTTGACATTGTTTATTCACAATGTAATGATTCGATTTTCATATTTCGACTTATATTCGATTCTGGAGATCACATACAAATGTCTATTGTGACGTTTTTGTAAAAAATATAATGTAAAAATAATTAACAATGAACAAATTGCGTTATTACATGATGGGTTACGATTCGTTCGCATATTCCCACATAAGGATCTTAGGATTACTTAGGCAGTCTCGAAATTAGCTTGAATCATGTTCTTGCATGATAAACCACGTCACCAACGCTGTTAACAGATCGCGTAATTTGTTGATTCATATTGCAGCGTATCTAGCTTATCTGGATAGGTCGCTCCTTTTCTACTTATCTCGTAACAATGGCGTCTCGGGCCGTATGTCCGCATAATTCGATTTTTCATAATTCTACGCATCATTTCAGAATCATTCACTTTCTCATATTTTCGCATACGGTAAGATATCAGGTGGCGCGTCAGCGCCACCGACGACAAGTATGCGCAGCAAGCGACGAGGGGACGCGGCTAGCCATTATATACAGCCCAATGTCGTGTTCAACCTCACTCTTTCAATTATTTTTGTTTTACCACTGTCCCGCAGTTTCATAATGGTTATCAGAGAAAACCGCATTTAGTTGCGATTAATTTTGTAAGAAAGATTTTATTGGAATCGCCTTAGTTACTTCAGAATAGGAGGTATAAGTCGATGTGCAGACGACAGTAACTGCATGGGCTAGGCAAAATCATAACGCGGGCAGTCATGATCAAAAGTGCAAATGTGCTGGGCATCATCTTAGCTACTTCAGAAGCTTTGTCAATCAAAATTTAAATTGATTGAGTTGTCTGACATGGGCTGACCTGTTTGCTGATGCTAAAATACTTTTCAAGGTAAATTAGTTTCTTAATTTTTTTTGTAAAGATTTGATTTGAGGTTATTCATTGATTGGTGAATGAATCTAATTAATCATTTCTTTTTGCGGTTCAAAAATAGATGGCAATGAAATAAGAAGGCTACAACTGCTCAGTATTTTTATACGGGCCACCGGAGCTGGCAAAACTCATCATACAAGATGAGAAAATAAGTTCTTGCCAATAAAAGATCGTCTTAGAATGAACATGAATAAGCACATAGGAAACTTCTACAGAATAGCGTATTTCAGTGTTGAATCTTTTTCGACAATCACACCTCATTTAAATATCCATATGTCTACAGGAGACGAGGTTTAGATATGTTACGAGTGTTAGCTTCAGTGAGTGATTCAGTATCTGACAATTTTGAGATGATGAGTGTGATGTCAAGACTGTTGACGTTACCAGCTCCCTATCCGCCAGCTCATATAATTCTCGAATATTGTGATAAAGTGATAAGCAGTGAACAGGTATATGCGAGAAAAACAGCTATGATGGGAAGCAGCTTGTAATGACGCTCCACAACTTTACAGAAGGAGACGACTAGATATCGTCGCCTGGGGGGAAAAAGCAACGATCTCAGAAACGCGCTAAAGAAAGATCTATTTCGATTTAAGCGTGTTGGGTCGAAATGGTCTCAATGGGTATTTCGGAGCCCGGGAATAATGTCTTGCTCGGTGATTGGGTGGAATGTGGAAGCGTGCGAGTGAAAAAGGCAAACGCGCGAATGGTGTATGAATTTTATTGGAGGGTGTGTATGTACAGGGGGTAAAGCAGTGTCGCGGGCGCGAAGCGCGCGAATAAAAAGCTAAGGATAATCGGTTTGGGAGGGCACGACACGATGCGAGGCGCGAGAGGGCGAAGCCGAGGTGACGAGGCTTGCCCTGCGGACGCTGTTGCGTAACTGCGCAGCAAAGCGCGGCGCGGGCCCACGATGCGGCGAGCCGGCGGCCGAGTTCAATCGCGTGATTGGAATTGAACCAATTAGGATTTCAGGAAAGGATCGTATGATCCCAGTGGGACGGGCCGCCGGCGCCGCACGCGTGTGCGTGTATACGGATTCGCCCCAACATACCGCCCCCTTTGCTTGAGTCCAGCAAGCAACAACAAGTTTGGCTTATCACAACGATGAACAGTAGAAGGGACCGATATGGTAGGGAAACGCCGATATCAATATGATTTTTAACTCAGATCGAGATTCAAATGAAACAAAAATAAAAATGAAATCGAAAATTCGTGCGGGTCAGAGTTGGGCTTCGATACAACACTAAGGAAATTGAAGGATTTCTAAGTGATTCGATACATAACTAGATTTATGATGCGTTTCGTCGACCTGTCGGCTACTAATAAAACGACTAGATAGTCGATATCACATGACAGCCGTAATTGTCGCGGAATTAATGAATAACGCTCGAAACGAAGTGCTGCGTGAGAAAGAGAGAGAGAGACGTGGGTTCAGCCGCGTCGACGGGTTGGCCCCTCGCGGTCCCATGAATTGAAGATTCATGGCGGCGGGCGCCCGGGCACGGTGAGCACGACTGGACCTCTCCATGCAGCGGGGGAATGGCTAGGGCCGAAAAGAAAAACAAAAATTATCAAAACTAACGAATATACGTGCGGCATAAGGTATTTGGCGAGGTACTTTTACGTTTATCGAACGAGCGAGGAAAGAGTGTGTGGACAGAGTGGCGAAGTACGCGGCTTATAAACTACTCAGTCTTGGCGGGCTTGAAGTCTCTGATCGATGACTTGTTGGCCTTGGTCATCCGAGATATTGCTGTGATCCGGATGGACGGAATGGTCGTTTGGGTCCACGGGTAACAAAATGAGCTTGTTGAGGGCTCGGCGGTACTGTGAGGCTGCTGTCTTGACATCGACGGCTCGCACCAGGCCGTCCTTTCCCGGATACGTGGCGATGACACGTCCCAGCGGCCATTTCGTAGGCGGCGTGAGTTCATCCATGACGAGAACCATGTCGTTGACCTTGAGGGACGGCTGCGTTGCCAGCCACTTGACACGCTGCTGGTAATGGTGGAGTACCTCGGTTCTCCAGCGAAGCCAAAAATCGTTGCGCATTCTTTGAATCAATCTCCACCTAGAACTTGTTTTGAATGTAAGATCTTGATCAAATGGTTCGGCCAAGGCAGTGATCGAACGACCAATAATGAAGTGGGCTGGCGTTAAGGCGACCAAGTCGGAGCCTTCTGAAGACTGAGGGCATATTGGGCGGGAGTTGAGACACGCTTCAACTTGTGTCGTGAGCGTCCTAAGCTCTTCAGAAGTCAAAGTGGAGTCACCAATGACTCGATACAAATGGTGTTTGAAGCTGCGCACTGCTCGCTCCCACAGCCCACCGAAATGTGGCGCTCGGGGTGGTGAAAAATGCCACGTGACTTTATCTTGGGCGAGCAGCGACGCAACTTCTTGGGAAAACGACGACGCTTGGTCAAATAATTTTCGTATTTCTTTACTTGCTCCGGTGAAATTTCTTCCATTATCGCTATAAATATCCTCGCAATGGCCTCGACGCGAAACGAAGCGGCGAAAAGCTGCTAGGAATGCATCCGTTGTTAAATCATATACGAGCTCTATATGAATTCCTCTGGAGAACATGCAAATGAAGATTGCAAAATATCCCTTTGTCGTTTTTGAGCCTCGCGCTCGTGTGGATAAAACCGAAATGGGACCCGCGTAGTCGACTCCTGCGGCTTGAAAAGCCATAGCGGGTGTGACTCTGATTTCCGGCAGTGGAGCCATTTGCTGGGCAACAGGCCGAGCAGAATGACGCAAACAGCGCACGCACCGACGGCAAATGCCCTGCACCACTCGAGCGATCCGTGGTATCCAGAATTTCTGATGCAGGCGACCTAACACTAACTGAACGCCACCATGTAACGTGCTAATATGGAGTGATTCGACCATACGTTTTATAAACGGGCTACTTGCGGGCAAGATGATAGGGTGGGCCTCGTCGTAGGGGACCGGAGCATTGTGCAGTCGCCCGCCGACACGCAGCAAGCCTTTCGGGCAAATGAAAGGGGCTAGCCGATGAAGATGGCTTTTGCTGCGCAACGGCCGATTCTTTGTCACCCTTTCGAGTTCCTCGCGATAACATTGATGTTGAATCATCTTGAATAGTGCTACTTCCGCCAATCGAATTTCTGTAGCGCTAAGGAACTCAGTTTTGCGCTGAAGTTTTGGTAACTTGGCGTTGTGTTTCCACCGCAACATGTAAGCGAGCACTCGAATAATTTTGGAAAACGATGAATTTTTGAGAAGCGAATCGATAACATGAGAATCTGATTCTGATTGGAAAGTGGCGAACGCCTTGATTTCGAGACGCTCCGGCGGTTTAACGTCATCTTGCGACGGCCAAGCAGCTTTTTCCTGAGTCAACCAGTGTGGTCCTTGCCACCATAATTGTGACATCTTCAACTCCCCCACGGTCACCCCCCGGGTTGCGAGATCCGCCGGGTTGTCGTGCGTAGGAGTGTGGGCCCAATTCGCCTCAGGCAACGCACGGGCAATTGTACTAACTCGGTTGGCCACGAAAGTTTGCCAACGAGCCGGTGCACTGGCGAGCCAATCAAGGACCACTTTCGAATCGGACCAGCAGAACACGGCAGATGGTTTGTGAAGCAAGTTTGATTGCAAATAAACTACGAGGCGGACGAGCAAAACAGCCGCGCACAACTCTAGCCTGGGGATGGAGAGCGTTTTTACCGGGGCCACCTTGTTTTTCGACATCAGAAGAAATGCCTGGGTACCGGGTACTACCAAATAAACGGCGGCAGCGTAGGCCTTCTCCGATGCGTCTCCAAATCCATGTAACGTCCAGTTTGACGCCTTACTCAGATGTAACCAACGTGGAATGATGACCTGGGATAGTTCGGGCATTTGCGCACGTAAATCGAGCCACTCCCGAAGCAGCTCGTCACCGACAGGGGTATCCCAGTCATATTGCTGCAACCAAATTTTTCGCAGCAATATTTTGCATTGTACGAGGAAGGGAGAGAGCCAGCCGAGAGGATCGAACAGTTTGGCGACTTCCGAAAGGATTGTGCGTTTTGTGATGACGTTGGGCGATTCCGGCAAATTGACCTTAAACGAAAAATTATCGGAAACTGGCATCCAACGAAGACCTAAGGTTGATACAACCTCATCCAATTCAACTGCGACTTCGGATTCGCCAGCCACTGACAAATCCTGCAGCAGATCAGCGTGATTTGCTGCCCATTTACCCAATGAAATTTGTGCTGCTGCAAGCAGCGAGATCAGCTGGTTTCGCGCCTCTACAGCTTCCTCCAAAGAATCAGCCCCGCCGAACGAATCGTCAATGTACGACAGTAATTTAAGAATGAGAGCAGCAAGGGGAAATTGATCCTGATAAGTGTCGGCTAAATACAGCAGACAGCGAATGGCAAGGAATGGGGCGCATTTTGTGCCATACGTTACTGTGCTCAAGAAAAAAGTCAGGATTTGTTGCAACTTATTATTGCGCCAGACTACCGCCTGCCATTTCCTATCGTCCGGATGGATCAAAATTTGACGAAACATCTTAACGATGTCTGTCGTGAACACGAATTGAAAACATCTCCATCGGGACAGGATGATAGCAATATCGGTTTGCAATTTGGGCCCAGCGAGCAAAAAATCATTTAAACAATAGCCATTACCGTATTTTTGAGATGCGTTGAAGACCACGCGGATCTTGTTTGTTTCTTTCTTGAAGACGGCGTGATGTGGTAAGTAAACAGCTGAATTCTGCAGGTCATGATCTTTTATTTGCTCCATGTGTCCTAATTTTTCATACTCGTGCATGAATTGGACGTAAGCAGCATCCACATTTGAGTCTCGCAAGCGCCGACGTTCCGATCGCAGTAGACAGGCCACAGCGACGTCTCTAGAATCTGGAAAAGCTGGGAGCTCGGTGGGCTGTGCGAACGGTAACCTAACAACAAGTCGCCCGTCGGACGACCTAGCAACGGTCGAGGTGAAATACTCTTCACAATATCGATCCTCCGGCGATTCCGATTTGGAGTCACACGATACTTCCTCAACTTCCCAAAAACGTTGAAGCTGCTTTGAAAGAGATGAATCGACCGTGACGTGAAAAGCGTTTGACGATGTGAGATTGGACGACTTTACGCCTGTGGCGCCAGTAAGAATCCACCCGAAGACAGTGTTCTGTGCAATCGGAGAGTTTTTTGGGCCTTTCTTCAAACCGGGGATCATGATTTCGGCGTAAATATCCGCTGCAAGAACACAATCAACTCTTTGCGGCTCGGTGAAACTCGGATCAGCGAGAGTCAACCCTGCTAGATGCGGCCAATGGCGAGATTCGATTCGATTGGCGGGCAAAACTCGAGTGAGTTCTGGCAAGACCAGCGCATGGAATTTGAGGCAAAAATCGGAACGAAGTTTGGAACCAATGGCCAATTGAGCTTCATTTTTCACTGTGATGTGAGATTTCCCACCTAAGAAGCAGACGTCCTGACAAATTGTTCGTTTGTTGAGCGCGAGAGCTTGAACAACTCGGTCGGAAACGAATGAACGTTCGGCGCACGGGTCGATCAGCGCTCGAATTTCGAGCTTTTCCCCGGAAGACGATTGAGCAATTATGCGAGCCGTCGCCAATAATCCTGCACTCGAAACGAGGGAGGTGAACGCTCCAACCGGGCCGTTAACCTTTGAATTATCCATAGGGGTTTGCTCGTTCCCAACCGACGAGTCAGGCGATGAGCGTTGTTCTTGGTAGTTAAAATGGAGTAAGGTATGATGTGGCTTTTTGCAAGATTTGCAACGATACTTGGACGGACAATTGTTGGCTTGATGGATGCCACGAAGACAATTTAAACAAAGGCGATTTTGCTTGGCGAAGTCAAAACGTTGTTTCGTATTCCAAGATTTGAAAGTTGGACAGGCAGTGGTGGGGTGTTGTTGACTTGAACAGCATAAACACTTGGAACTATCGCCGGTATTTGCAGCAGATGTATTTGCCACGTTGACCGAAATCGATTTCGAATTCGAAGAGGACACTGCGGAACGCTGTTTCGACGCTTGTTGCGACGACGATGAGGCCGTTTTAGGCTGAGCCGCGAGGTGAGCTGCCGACGTGTCAAGCGCGAAAATGCGGTTCTCGATAAACGTGCGCAAGTCACAGAACTTAGAGAAGCCCTCTTTAGAAATTTGGTTCATCTCCCAAGCTTCTCGAGTTGTGGGATCGAGTTTGGTTACCACGCAGTGAACAAACCAAATGTCCCAATGTTCAATTTCGCACTGCAGATCCTTGAAGCCCTGAATTGCTTCGTCGGCTTTGTCGAGTAAGTCATTCAATTGACTAGCGGATTTTTCAGTGATGGGCTTTAGGTTGATTAAGGACAACATGTAGCCAGTGAGTCTACGCTTGGGATTGTCGTAGCGCCGACAAAGTTTATCCCAAGAAGGCTGAAAATTAGTGCCTTCGGGTTTGACACCCTTTAACATATCAGCTGCGGCGCCTTGCAATGCGTCGAGCAAATATTGTAACTTTAAACCATCCGAATACGAGGGTTTGTTCAGCACCGAGGCTTCGAAGCGATATTTGAAAGATTACCAATCGGAAAACTTGCCAGAAAACGTAGGGATAGCCAGAGCCGGAACAGCCTGAATTTCGGTACAGGCGCGAAGAAGATGCTGAGTTTGAAAGGCTTGGCTCGTGAGTAATTTTTCTAGAGCCGCCAGAGACCCTGGGCCGAGAGTGGCGTTTAGATCAGCCTCTTCTCGAAGGGGAGGCTCTTCCGGTGGTGGCAACCACGAGGAAAGTTCGGCTAAGGATTGAGCTACGATATCCTCAATTTCTAAGTAAGGATCTTGGCTGAAATATTCCGTATCGGGGAATAATTTTTGGAGGCTCGCTTGATGTTTGAAACACACATCATGACGCTCCACAAAAGTTTTCCAAGCCTCTTGCAGCGAGTTCATTTTGCCCTTTACATAAACGGGCGTACGATTGGCTTGGGCGCAGGATTTTTTCGCATTGAGAAGAAACCTGCGGATATAATCCACTTCTCGTAAATGCTGATTAAAATAATCCTTAAGTTTTTCCTCAGCCATGATGTCAGATGACAATTGCAACTGGGACCCAAATTAACCAAGCCGAACAAAAAACAAACGAGATAACCAAAATAGTCAGCAAAACTTGGCGCAGTGTAAATTTTTACAGACGCAGCAAACCGTGCGAGTGCAAATCCAAAAAAAAAAAAAAGATACGCCAGTGCTGATTGATGTTGCGTGCTAGATCGACTCACCGATGCCGAGCGCGGGCGCAAGCTCGAGGCTGCGACTTGGCGCGCTGGGGGCGCCGACCGGCGGCGGTGTCGCGTGCGACGAGAGTACTGGGCGGCGTGAGCCGCAGAAACGAAAGAATGCTCGGCGTGTACGCCAAGACTTCCACCGCGTGTAGCCTGCGACTTGCCAGTCGCGCCAAGAGAATGTGTGCGTGAAGCACGGTGAGGCTACTGGTACGCGGCGGCTTGTTGAAGTGCGTGCGCGCTGATACTCAGCGGCACTCGAAACGACGACGAAGTGCGGCTCGCCGAGTGCGAGCCACGAGCCACAGGGAGGGGGGACCCGACTGTGCGCGGCGATACTTTTCGCGCGATCAGCTTGGGCTGCCCGGGGCTGAGTTGACGGAGCGGGGGACAAGAGGGGAGCGCGTCAAGTCACGCGACGACGCGCGCGCTAATGCCGATGAAGATGGCGCCGCGCTTCAACCAAAATCGCTGACTCACCGGCCGCGGCTGATTGCCGCGATCTTTTCCCTTGCCTCCGCGTCCGCTTCCAAAGATGTTCCGACGCCGACCCCGGGCGTCGATGAGGCGGCTGGTCCTGTGGAGTGACGTTGGTCTCCTCTTGGACCGCTCGTTGACCCAAGTGTCGCTGAGCTTCCGCCTTCGCTGGTCCGCTGCTCGCCTCCTGGCGAACCTCGTGTCTCGTGTGTCGCTGCCCTTGGCGGCGTGGAGTTGCCGAACGTTTCGCTCAGTTGTTGAGCCCGGACACCTGCACCATACTACAATTGTCACGACACCACTCGCGTCACCGAGAACCACGCTCTTTCTAACAAAATGTTGGGTCGAAATGGTCTCAATGGGTATTTCGGAGCCCGGGAATAATGTCTTGCTCGGTGATTGGGTGGAATGTGGAAGCGTGCGAGTGAAAAAGGCAAACGCGCGAATGGTGTATGAATTTTATTGGAGGGTGTGTATGTACAGGGGGTAAAGCAGTGTCGCGGGCGCGAAGCGCGCGAATAAAAAGCTAAGGATAATCGGTTTGGGAGGGCACGACACGATGCGAGGCACGAGAGGGCGAAGCCGAGGTGACGAGGCTTGCCCTGCGGACGCTGTTGCGTAACTGCGCAGCAAAGCGCGGCGCGGGCCCACGATGCGGCGAGCCGGCGGCCGAGTTCAATCGCGTGATTGGAATTGAACCAATTAGGATTTCAGAAAAGGATCGTATGATCCCAGTGGGACGGGCCGCCGGCGCCGCACGCGTGTGCGTGTATACGGATTCGCCCCAACAAAGCGAAATAAGAAGATCTATTTTGAATTGAGCGAAATAAAAAGATCTATCTCGAATCGAGCGGAATAAAAAGATCTATCTCGAATCGAGCGGAATAAAAAGATCTATTCCGAATCGAGCAGTATAGAAAGATCGTTTTCAAATCGACTTTTAAAGAAAGATCTAACTCAGATTTTACATTATAGAAAAATCTATCTCAGGTTTAATTTTATTTTGCGGCGTTTTTTCGAGTTCGGAGTTGATGCGGTACGCGCGCACTTGAGTGCGATTGCTTATGTGCGTGTGTGTGTATGTAAATATGTGTGTATGTGTGTGTGTAAGGACACATCTGAATGTAATATGCCAAGTTAACTATTTACGTTAAACAGTTTTTGCCTCGATGGTTTCTCGTAGAAATTTGTATACATGTGTTTTTGAGGTCGCTGATAACGAATCCCGCCTCAAATTTTGAAAATTCAAATTAGAGCCTCTAAGATCACCTGACAAAATTTTGGAAAAAATTTGAATTTTCTTAAAAATTGGTATTTATGGGTTTTTGAGGTCGCTGATTACGAATCCGGCCTCAGATTTTGAAAATTCAAATTAGAGCCTCTAAGATCACTTGATATTTGGAAAAATTGAATTTTGTTGAAAATTGGTATACATAGGTTGTTGAGGTCGCTGATCCCGAATCCGGCCTCAAATTTTGAAAATTCAAATTGTTGAGAACATTATGTTGGTTATACATTTAATATGACTCTCGTCTCTACGTGCTCAAGGTTAAGGCTGATTTCTGTCTGAGGCCGGATTCGTAATCAGTGACCTCAAAAACTCATGTATACCAATTTTCAATTAAATTCAATTTTTTTTCCAAATTTTTGGTCTGCAATCTTAGAAGCTCTAATTTGAATTTTCAAAATTGAGGCCGTATTCATGATCAGCGACCTCAACAACTCACGTATACCAATTTTCAACAAAGTTCAATTTTTCCAAATGTCAAGTGATCTTAGAGGCTCTAATTTGAATTTTCAAAATCTGAGGTCGGATTCGTAATCAGCGACCTCAGAAACCCATGAATACCGATTTTTAAAAAAATTCAATTTCTTTCCAAAATTTTGTCAGGTGATCTTAGAGGCTCTAATTTGAATTTCCAAAATTTGAGGCCAGATTCGTGATCAGCAAGCTCAAAAACCCATGCATACCAATTTTTATCAAAATCCAGTACCTTTTCAAATTTTTTTTAGGTGATCTTAGAGGCTCTAATTTGAATTTTTAAAATTTGAGGCCGGATTCGTTATCAGCGACCTCAAAAACACATGTATACCAATTTCTACGAGAAACCATCGAGGCAAAAACTGTTTTACGTAAATAGTTAACTTGGCATATTACATTCAGATGTGTCCTTACACACACACATACACACATATTTACATACACACACACGCGCATAAGCAATCGCACTCAAGTGCGCGCGTACCGCATCAACTCCGAACTCGAAAAAACGCCGCAAAATAAAATTAAACCTGAGATAGATTTTTCTATAATGTAAAATCTGAGTTAGATCTTTCTTTAAAAGTCGATTTGAAAACGATCTTTCTATACTGCTCGATTCGGAATAGATCTTTTTATTCCGCTCGATTCGAGATAGATCTTTTTATCCCGCTCGATTCGAGATAGATCTTTTTATTTCGCTCAATTCGAAATAGATCTTTTTATTTCGCTTAAATCGAAATAGATCTTTCTTTAACGCGTTTCTGAGATCGTTGCTTTTTCCCCCCAGGCGACGATATGTCATGAGCATTAGCTTCATTGACACTTGAGTGAGTAATTTCAGTATCCGACAAACGTGTGATGATCAGTGTAACTCAAGACTGTTGACGTTACCAGCTCCTTGTCCGCCAGCTCATATAATTCTTAAATATGGACATTCATCACCTAACTTGGAAGTGTTGGATAACTATTCATAACTGGTGTAAGGATAGAATAAATATTGTGTTAAAGTGAAAACCAGTGAACAGTTGTATGCATGAAAAACAGCTATGATGGGAAGCAGCTTAGCATGAAACTTTATAACTTTACAGGAGGAGACGTCTAGACATGTCATGTAGTGATTGCTTCAATGAAACCCGTATCAGTGATTTGAGTATTCAACAATCTCACGATGATCAATGTGATTGAAGATAGTTGATTTTACCAGCTTATTATCCTCCAGCTTATGATTTATGGATTAGTGAAAATATATTATAATCTTCAATCGACGAATAAATTCGGGCTTGGTGGATTATCCCAAGATGATATTGCGAGAAAAAAATTCCACGCTCCCCGGGCTGGATTTGCACCAGCGACCTCCTGATCTCCGGTCAGTTGCGATATCCACTACGCCACCGGGAAGACGGCAGCTCTCCACATCCCTGGAGCATGAATTCATTTTCCCGCAATATCACCTATATACACGATCAAATTCGATCGCTTGGATCTGTACGATCAAGGTCCGATCGTATTGTTACAGATTCCCTTTTTACCTATCCCCCCCCACCCTACCCCCGTACCCAACCCAACCTATTGGGCTACATAAAAAAAAAAATTATTTATTATAATCTTCAATACCTAGTGTAAAGACTAATTAAATATAATGACATAGTGAAAAAATATGGAAAGTTATATATAAAAAACAGCTAAGATAAAAAGCAGCTTGTGATGGAGTTTCATAATTTTACAGGAGGAGACATCTAGACATAATATGAGTGTTAGCTTCATTGACACTTCTACCGGTGATTCCTGTATTCGACAATTCCAAAATAACTAGTGTAACTCAAGACTATTGTTGACTTTACTAGCTTATCATCCCTCAGCTCATGATTCATGGATATGACAATTTATTTTTCACAAACTACTGTAAAAGTATAGAATGAAAATATATTGACAAGGTGAGAGAATGGGGAAAGTTGAAAGTGTGTAAAACAGCTATGATGAAAAGCAGTTTATGATGAAGCTCCACAATTTTACATGAGGAAATGTATACTCATGTCATGTAGTGTTAGCTTCATTGACACTTCTTTGACTATCGGTGATTTCAATATTCTACAATTTGAAGATGAAAAGTGACTCAAGACTAATTGTTGTTGACCATACTAGCTCATTGTCACGTCTAGCAATACTTGAAATTCAGTATTTGGTGAATCATTATGTGATCTTTAGAAAAGTAATTACAATTCACACTCATCTAGAATAGTTTGAACTGAACTGTGAATAGTGCATTGTATTTGTATGTTGATACAATGATAACTACATGAATGGAATTTTTACATTACAATTCTCAATGTTTGAATGTTACAATTGTACATCATGATATTATTTTCATTCTTCAATTGAAATGTATTTATTTTGTTTCCCTCCTTTTTTTCATTTTTTTCAGTCAATGGAATTAACAAATACATACTTGCCACGGGCCCGTTTTTCACAGATTCCGATGAGATTCACCTACGATACGATTCTTAGATACATCATTTCATGCAAAAAAACTAGCCACTGCTTGTAATATACAAAATGCTGATCAAACACGGGAAGTAAAGCATGAAAATTTTGGATAACGTTCGATGCTCAATGCTTCTTGAATCTACCTTTCCGCAAGTAACAAAAGGAATAAACAATTTCCATCCTTCAAACATGTCTTAAACGTCCCTTGGTAAAATCTTTAGTTCTATGTTCATCGTTTACATTGGGTAATCTCACTTCTATGGAAGAACATCTAGAACATCATTTGAGTAACAGAATTTTATTTTTTTCAAAATATGGCAAAACAGTATATTCTAGCTATGAACTTCTTTATCTCTGATTTGCAAGAACATTTATTGAGAGATCGATATTCCTTAGATATTATTTTGATGTAGTCTCATGAAAAAACATCTTCAGGATAGAGTGTTAACTTTTTTTTATATGTAAAGTGAAAATAAAAAACAAATACACTGCCCATCGAGAATCTGTGAAAAACGGACCCGTGGCAAGTATGTATTTGTTAATTCCATTGACTGAAAAAAATGAAAAAAAGGAGGGAAACAAAATAAATACATTTCAATTGAAGAATGAAAATAATATCATGATGTACAATTGTAACATTCAAACATTGAGAATTGTAATGTAAAAATTCCATTCATGTAGTTATCATTGGGATTTGAGATTCTAGTAGAATAACGTCAGTTGTACTATGAGAAAGATAATTTCGATTATCGAGTATTTTATTTGATTTCAAATTATTATGAATTTAATACTGAAACCTTACAAAGTGGTACTACTTGACATAGAATTGTGATTTTAGTACTTTCCATTTCAACATTGGTAGGATGTATTTAAAATGTATGTAGCTACTTGACATGGATTTTGATTTCAGTATATTCTATCGGAACATGGATGAATTGATCTGGAGACTTGATATTGATTTTTGATAACAGGTCGTGCAACAATTGCTTTAGGGTATACTTTGAAAAAATATTAGTTCTGTATAAGGCTAATCACATTAGTTGGATACTTGTCAGTTGATGCTAGATTTCGCTACTTTCTCATGTCATCATTGAAAAAATGAACTAGAATATATAACGATAGTGTTTTGGTAAATATGTTTATTGAAGTAATGGATCTGTATTTACAAAAAATATATTAGATTTGAATCATATTAATTAACCTTACATGCATTTGGATGGACTGAGATTAAACAGACATTTCCAAATTTCTTTTTGCATGGAAAAATTTAGTCTCCTAAGAATTTATTCAATACTATCTTATATGCATTTGAATGGACTGAAATTGAAGACATTTTCAAAGTTCTTTCTATTTCAAGAAATTGAGTAGAATTAATGTTTATCCGACTACGAACCAAAGGATACGGAACATACTTGTCGTCCACGTATACCTTTTTCAAAGGTTCATTTTTTACTATGAAAAAGAAAAATTGCTCGAGGAGTATTTTAATTGATTTCAACCATCTATAATTTTTCTACTAAACTTATACAAAATTATATGAGTTAAGTACTTGACATGCATTTGTGATTTCAGTACTTTCTTATCTTAACATTAGCAAATTGATCTGCATTGTCATTTTCAATGGTGGCAAGGATCAAGTGTACATTGAAAAAATATTCATTGTGTAGTCGGATGAATAATCATACTAGTTGGATACTTGGCATTTGATGCTAGTTTCAGTGCTTTCTTGTATTACCAATGACAAAATAAACTGGAATGTATAATTGGATTTCATATTACTGTATTTAATATTCAGGTTATTAGTTCAAAATCCGTAACAGAAAAACATGAGGTTGAAAGAAGGCTTCAAATTTTGTGAATACTATCTTATATGCATTTGAATGGACTGAAATTGACGAGACATTTTCAACTTTCTTTCTACTTAAAGAAATTGAGTAGAATAAAAGTTTATCCAACAGCGAACCAAAGGATACGGAACATACTTGTCGTCCACATATACCTTTTTCAAAGGTCTATTTTTCACTATGCTCGAGGAGCAATTTTTTATTTAATTTTATTTCCACCATTTAGATTTTTACTTGACATACAATTGAATGTGGATGTAATTCGCAAAAATATATGTTTAGTAGTAGGATACTTGGCTTTTGATTTTAGATTTCATTACTTTCTTGAGTCATAATTGACAAAATGAACTGCAATATATAACGATAGATAGTGTGCGAGTAAAAATGTCTATTGAAGTCATACATCTGTAATTGGGACGAATACGCTAGTTTTTTTTATCGTAGGAAATCGAAAGAACGTGCAAAATTAATTAGGTCGTATTTTTTTGTTTTTTGATCCAATCAAAATTCGATCTAATATGAGAAGATGAAATTCGTGTCATTAGTAACGAAAAAAACTAGAAGTTGTGAGAAATTCGTCAAACCTATTCAAAATAACATATTAGATTTGAATAATATGATCTTACATATATTTGATTTCGTATTTGTGAATATGCGTACATCATATTCATAAATGCGTATTTATGAATTATATTACTATACTTGATACTTGATATTACTTTGTATGAAATTAATCAGTTTGAAATTCGTAACAGAGAAACATAAAGCAGAAAGAAGTCTTCATATTCTGTAATTATTATTTTAAATGTATTTAAATAGAAAAAGAACTAAAAGACATCTTGCAAGTTTTTCTCCACTCAAAAAAATTTAGTCACTTAAGCATTTATATATTTACAAAAAAATATGATTAATTCTACTTAAAAACATTTAGTCGATTGAAAATTTATTCAACAACGAACCACAGGTTAAGGAATATACTTGTCGTAAAATTGCTTATGTTATCTGATGTACTTGCATAATTTTCTGACCATATTAACCCATTAAGGCCCATGGCCAGACCAGCGGAGATATCATAAAACTAATTATTGGATTATGTATTTTTTTGAAAAAAAATACCCGTGTTTTTTCTTTTTCCATTTCAATTGTTTAAACAATAATTATTTAAACAAATTGCACCCAAAGTCGTAAATTCGAGAAAGTAATGGTGTCAATCGATTCTACATAAAAAACCAAGGAAAAAACGTGAATTACATTTTTTTGATTTGAGGCTTATTTTTCTGGCAATCGCGCTATAAACAATTGGAATTCAGTAAAACCGAGAAAAAGTGGCCCATGCCTACGCTATCACCATGGGATGAAAACTGATTGCGGGATCCCATGCTTTTTTGAAAAATATAACTATACTTGATATGACTTTATATGAAATTAATCAGTTTGAAATCCGTAACAGAGAAACATGAAGAAGAAAGAAGGCTTCATATTCTGTAATTATTATCTTAGATGCATTGAAATAGAAAAAGATTGAAAAGACATCTTACCATTTAAATTTTTAATCATGAGAAAGAAATCTGCTTATGGTGTATTCCATCTTATTCAAACCATTCATATAATTTTGGTACTATACCTCTAAAAAAATATATGAGTTAAATACTTGACGTGAATTTGTGATTTGAGTACTTTCCCATCTTAAGAAATTGTTCTGGATTAAAATTTGAACAGCTACGAGAATCAAGTGTACATTTAAAAGTATTCATTCTGCAGTAGGATTATCATACTAATTAGATACTTGTCATTTAATGCTTTCTCGTATCACTATTGACAAAATCCATCTGGAATGTATAACTAGATTTGATGTAGCTTTATATGCAATTTATCTCTCTATATTGAAAGCCAGACCGCCGCCGCTGCCGCCGCCACCGTCAAATTTCTCCACCCCTTTTTTGCACCCCTTTCTTGCACCCCTTTTCTGCACCCCTTTCTTGCACCCCTTTTTTGCACCCTTTTCTTGCACCCCTTTCTTACACCCCTTTCTTGCACCCCTTTATTGCACCCCTTTTTTCCACCCCCTTTTGTCACCCCCAACTCTCGAAGGATTGGTCCGATTTTCTTGAAATTTTGCACACAGGTTAGTCGCGGCAAAATCTAGGCCGAGTTCAATTTTTAGAGAAATTTCTTGGTTATTTCCCTAGCAACCGTTACTAACGTGTTTTCTCACGAATCCTCATTTAAGTGCTCATTGGGACCATTAAAGTCAATGAGAATCGATAAGACATCTCCCATAGCAACCACTGTTGATATCGTTGGCAACCGTTTATCTACATTCCTAGCAACCGTTGCTTCGGAAGCCGGGAAATCAGTTTTAAGTCACACTCGATGGCCAAGGACACTGAATTGATGTAGTTGCTCCATAGCAACCGATGTTTACCTCCTTAGCAACCGTTGGTAGGGGGAAGAAAAATTCACGTAGTTTCGTTTCCAGTATTTTCAACTGCACAGGATAGAAAATCTCTGTTCTACCCATAGCAACCATGGTTTACTTCCCTAGCAACCGTTGCTTCGGAAGCCGGAATATCGCTTTTAAGTCACACTCTATGGCCAAGGACACAGAATGCAGTACCATTAACAGAGTAGTGGAGAAATTAATATTTATATATATATGTATATATATAAAACATTGGCATTGTATATACAGTGATAATATAATAATTTTATGATATAATCTGTTGATGGATAATATGATATTCGTCGTTTAAAATCAATTGTCTTTCACTGAGTATTTATCTGAAAATTTCAACACATCCACTGAAATATGTTATGCTGTAAAAGTCTTCTTGCGGATTCATATTCATGTAAGATGTTATTATCGCCAAAAATCCAATACGTGTATTAAAACAAGTTGTGCTGAAGAAGTCTTCCACTCGCATATTCATGTGTATATTAAGACAATCTGTTATTGCTGAGAACTTATTTTCTCATCTTGTATGATTATTTGTAA
This sequence comes from Aphelinus atriplicis, assembly GCA_020882685.1. Classification (NCBI taxonomy): domain Eukaryota; kingdom Metazoa; phylum Arthropoda; class Insecta; order Hymenoptera; family Aphelinidae; genus Aphelinus; species Aphelinus atriplicis. Next base: position 3,585,247 of record JAJGQD010000006.1, read on the forward strand.
AAGCTCCAGTTGCCAGTCTAATATCACTTGTCTTATATTGAGTATTTATCTGAAAAGTCCAACGCGTCCACTGAAATATGTTGTGCTGTAAAAGTCTTCTTCTTGCAGATTCATATCCATGTAAGATGGTATTGTCGCTAAAGATCCAACACGTCTACTGGAACACGTTGTGTTGAGCAGTCTTCTACTTGCTTATTCCTGTATATATAATGTAACAGGTATAAACAGTTACCCAATATTTTCACAGTAATCTGTGATTCATTTCCATATTCGTAAATTATATGAGCTGACGGATAAGGAGCTGGTAAAGTCGACAGTCTTGAATTACATTGATAATCACACAATTGTCGGATACTGAAATCACTCACAAAAGTTTCAATGAAGCTAATAAGGTAACGGGACCAGTTATGGAACGCTCCTTGAGGACTTCGGGGTGAAGTTTCAATATTTCTAACGTTTATGAGTATTGTTGTTACAAATCTATATTTTTATCAGATGGTCATATATGTTATTTATATAAGTTCATCGCTAAAGTTCATTGAAACTTTCAACAATTTATGAAATTAAGCTAAACTTAAACCAGTCTGACGTGCACCAGTTGTGGAACGCTTTTTCAGGGTATGTACCAGTTGTTTCACTGGTAATGTACCTATTGTGGAACACATCATTTTTTCTTTCTATCGATCCGAATTTCAATGAATTTGTTATCACAATAGCATAACAATTATTCTTCCATGAACTCTGGTGTTACTGAAGATTTGAAATGAATCATAAATATATCATAAATATTTAAATCACAATTTTTTTATAAATATTCTCTTACACAATATACAAACAATTTTCTATTAGACATTAGACAATATTATAATTTTTGAATGGAAAATTAATAGTCTAAAATGAAAAAAATAATAGTAATTCTTAGAAAATTCACAGTCTCTCATTCATCACCACCTAAATATATCAATTTTCATCACACGTCAACATTTTTCTTGCTTTATTTCTTTCGTTAATTGAGACATTTTTTCTTGCAACTTCTTTTTCTGCAGCTAAACATTTTTCTCTGTTCTTGTAAACTTTTTCTGTTTTCAGCTTTTTCTTCTTTAATTCGTTTCTCGTCTTCTCTCTCCATGGTCATGTACCACCAAGTATCTGAAGTTACAGCGTTCATTTTTTTGCCTCTTTTTTTTTTGTATTAGTCAACAGTTTCTTTTTCTTGTCTAAATATTCTTCGGGGAATTTAAAAGCTTTTTGAAAGTTCTCTTAGGACTATCAAGACCTGCAAATTTTTTATGAGAAGTTTAGAAATTTTCATAAAGCTTATAAGAATGGCGGGGATTATTGTCTTCAAGTCAATCACTTACTCTTTTGCGAAACGTTAATATCATTCTCTGTATCATTCTTCTCATTCCCATCGACTACAGGAAGAATTTGATTATTTTGTGTAAGGAGGTTTAGACTTGCATCATTATCATTGTTTGGAATATTATTATTAACATTCGATGATAGATTATTTTGTAAAACTGGTGAAGTAGGAACATCGGTAGAAAGATCTGAAAAAAATGAATATTCCCTTTAATTGAATGCAGACAGACTACAGTATTAAAGAAACATAACGTTTCTATACATACCTAAATCTGGTACTGAATAATTCTCTTTATCTGACCCATCATTACATTGATATACTGTTCTAGCACCTTTAGCTGCAAAGACTTTCTTGGGTTTGGGGCATAACTGTATGCTTGATTCGTCACAGTTAAATACTCTTGATGCAGGAATGTCGAGTAAGTTTTTACTTTCCAAGTAACTTTCCGTCTCGCTAAACCATTTTCTGAGATCTTCAGTAACAACAGCACGGACCATTTCAAGAGTTTGAGCAGTTATATTAGAAATATTAGGACGACGTTTATTGAATGCATCCAGCCATCGACGACCAGGCTTATTATTTGTAAAAGGATTTTCCTCCTTGAGATCTTGTAAATAAGTTTGAACACTATTTAGTAATTCACTCTTTGTCACTGGACAACCTGTGTCTGCTCGGTACAAGATCCAATCAACAATACTATGCTCTTCTTTACTTGTTAGGATTGTAGGTGGACCTCTTCTCTGTTTCTTGATTGTTTCAGGAAATTTTGCTTTTCTGAATAGTGTAGCAATAGGGATATCATACTCTTTGGATGCATTTCTATATGATTCGCCTTTCTTCACAGATTCAACAGCACGCACAATCATCTCAGTCGAATACATTCTAGTACTCTTTTTCTTATTAGAATTTGTCTTTCTCACCTTATTTTTTGATACAATAACGCTTGCTTTCTTCTTAACTGCATATTATTGCTTTTAACTTTTCATCTTAATTTTCTTTAGTTTATTCATAATAAAAAGTTTTATTTGAAAACTTTTAACTCAATAACAAGCTACGTATCTATAACAGAAACAAAAATAGAAAATATGAATAGTTTGTATAGAAATGATACACGTAAACAATGGTATAAGGATCAACATAACCTGTATAGGTTAGGTTCAAGCATGTACTCCAAAGTTAATAATCACTTATACTTACAATGATTATGTCTCTAGTAGAAAGTAGAACATTGCGTATTCTTCGATTTTAAGCCACAAAACTGTCAGCAGATACTAAGTTTCACGTATAAATTACGCATTCATACTCGTTTCACGAAACCGGGTCTCGACCATGCACGTGCTCATATTCTTGAAACACCCCTGTTCGACTGTTCCAAACAATAGGGTCGTTCTAAATCTCGTGTACCCAATTTGAAACACACTGAGAAAATAAATGTTTTCTCAAAAATTCAATTAAGTTTAGTTGAAAATATATTCTTTGAACTGAAATGTTTATAATGGTATATAAATTATGTGGCAAACTTATTGGGAAGGTAAAAATATTTATGAAAATCAGTACAGTCTCTGACAGCTCCCTGACCTGAAACGCAGGCTAAAAACGTTCAGATATGAAGACGCGTCCTTCCGAAATTTTTTTTTCTGTTAGATATCACAAATAAATTTAGGAAGTATATACGCCAGTGAAGTTAGAAGTTGCTAGATCATAATACATTTTTGTAATTAATCTCTCTTAGGACTGAATAATTAATAATCAACTATATTTAAACAAGTGTTCCACAACTGGTACCTGTTATCATAACTGGTCCCGTTACCTTACTCATAACATGTCTAGACGTCTTCTCTTGTAGAGATGTAGAGCTTCATCCATAAGTTGCTTTCTCTCACAGCTGTTTTTCACTATTAACTGTTCACACTTTTTCACTTAATGATAATTACCCAATATTTTCACAATAATCTGTGATTCATTTACATATTCATAAATTATATGAGCTGGCGGATAAGGAGCTTGTAACTTCAACACACTTAAGTTACACTGATCATCTCACAGTTGTCAGATACTGAAATCACTCTCTAAAGATTTGATAAAGCTAACAATCATAACATATCTAGTCGTCTCCTCCTGTAAAGTTGTGGAGCGTCATTACAAGCTGCTTCGCATCATAGCTGTTATTCTCGCATATACCTGTTCACTGCTTATCACTTTATTACAATATTCAAGCAATATATGAGCTGGCGGATAAGGAGCTGGTAACGTCAACTTTCTTGAGTTCCACTGATCATCTGACAATTGTCAGATACTGAAATCACTCACTGAAGCTAATACTCATAACACATCTAGACGTCTTCTCTTGTAGACATATGAATATTCAAATAAGGTGTAATTGTCGAAAAAGATCCAACACTGAAATACACTATTCTGTAGAAGTCTTCTACTTGCTTATTCATGTTCATATCGTCGCCTCCGTGTAAAAAGGGGCCAACTCAGCGTCCCGAACAAGAAGGGGCCAACTCGCTGGCCGGGCAAGAAGGGGCCAACTCGCCGTCCGTGCAAAAAGGGGCCAACTCGCAGTCCGTGTAAAAAGGGGCCAACTCGCCGTCCGTGCAAAAAGGGGCCAACTCAGACGAGTTTTGAATTTCACATAAAATCCAGTTCACGAATCTCTTGAGAAGTCTTATGCATGCTATGTGATAGCCGTAGTGCGTCTCTTTCAATGATTAGGTGATTTTCACGTAATTTACATGTCATCAGAATGTAATATGTCAAGTTAACTATTTACTTTAAACGGCTTTTGCTCGATGGTTTCTTTTAGAAATTGGTATACATATGTTTTTGAGGTCGCTCATTATGAATCCGGCCTCAAATTCTAAAAATTCAAATTAGAGCCTCTAAGATCACCTGATAAAAATTTGGAAAAAATTTAATTTTGTTGAAAATTGGTATATATGGGTTGTTGAGGACGCTGATTACAAATCCGGCCTCAGATTTTGAAAATTCGAATTAAATCAAGCCTCTAAGATCACCTGACAAAAATTTGGAAAAAAATTGAATTTTGTCGAAAATTGGTATACATGGGTTTTCGAGGTCGCTGATGACGAATCCGTCTTCCGATTTTGAAAATTAAGATTAGAGCCTCTAAGATCACCTGACAACAATTTGGAAAAAAATTGAATTTTTTCGATAATTGGTATACATCGGTTTTCGAGGTCGCTGATTACAAATCCGGCCTCAGATTTTGGAAATTCGAATTAGATCAAGCCTCTAAGATCACCTGACAAAAATTTGGAAAAAAAATGAATTTTGTCGAGAATTGGTATACATGGGTTTTTGAGGTCGCTGATCACGAATCCAGCCTCAGATTTTGAAAATTAAGATTAGAGCCTCTAAGATCACCTGATAAAAATTTGGAAAAAAATTGAATTTTGTCAAAAATTGTTATACATGGGTTTTTGAGGTCACTGATTACTAACCCGGCCTCGGATTTCAAAAATTCAAATTAGATCAAGCCTCTAAGAACACCTGACGAAAATTTGAAAAAAAATTGAATTTTGTCGAAAATTGGTATACATGGGTTTTTGAGGTCGCTGATTACGAATCCGGCCTCAGATTTAAAATATTAGAATAAGATTGGTGACCGAAAATTTGAAAAGATACTGGATTTGAATAAAACTTGGTATACATGGGTTTTCATGATCGCTGATTATGAATCAGGCCTCAGATTTTTAAACTTCGAATTAGATTGAACCTGCAAGATTGCCGACCGAAAATTTGGAAAGATAATGGAATCTAATGGAACTTGGTATACATGGGTTTTTTAGGTCGCCGATTACACATAAAGCTTCAGATTGAAATAAGCCTAAATCTTCAACATCGTCGGACCTTATCAAATTGCCCAGGCACTGTTTTGCCCGCCAATCAAAAACGGGTCACGTGCTTTTTGCCCGCCAATGAGGGCATACCAGGTCAATCAGCTATTGGAACTTGATCGATAAAGAAGTTTCATATTTTTTCCAAATAACCCAAATAACCCAAAAATCCATGTTCTGCAACTTCAATTAAATCAATATTTTGCAGAGAGCTTTCAAAACTCTTTAGGACATTTTGATATTCTCCTTCGGTCATAACGCGATGATGATTTCAATTAAAACTGCCTTACCGACCTTATCGATCTTACCCCTACATACGTCTCAGCTCATTGGCGGGCAAAAAGCACGTGACCCGTTTTTGATTGGCGGGCAAAACAGTGCCTGGGCAATTTGATGGGGACTCCGTCGACCGTAACAAGGAAACATCCTTTTAGAAGGTTACCCAAATAAAAAACCATCTCATATTTGACTTCATAGAAAAAACTGTTTCAAGTGTGATTACATTCTTCTAGTTTTCGCTCGTTTAGAGTTAATACATGCATTCGTGTGTATATTCCCAATTATAATTTTATTCATATACGATGCAATGATCTCTCGCTCGCTGTCGCTCACTCGAGTCTTTCGAGTGAATTTTAATCAAAAAATCTACAAAACATTCTATGATCTTCAATATACAATTCAGTTTTGAGAAGTTATACTTTTAAATTACTGTAAATAGATATAAATCGACATCATGATGCATATAAATTATAGCCCTCGATCTCCTCTTTCGATCCATCACACCACATGTTCTTCAAATCGTCATTTTCTGAGTTGTTTATCAGATAGAAAATTGGAAAAAATCGTTTTCGGCAACGCGGCAAGTTTTCTAAGACGTATATTACGCCCCCACGTCTGTTTTTTCCGGAATTTACACCTCAGATTATGAAAATGCTCATTTTACTCTATAAATCTGCAAGATCAGATTTTGAATAGATAACCCAATTATATTATTTTTTTAACGTTATCCTGGAATCAAACGCCGAATAAATGTCTTTATGGCCATTACGCCCCCACAGTATCAATTTTTCGAACACATAGACAGTTCAAATTGTAGTTCTTGACCTCCTCTTCCGAACCCATTATACCGAATTTTGTTCAAATCATCATTCTCCAAGTTGTTTATTACTTCAAAATCTTTCGTATGACGAAAATTCGGCTACACATGATTTTCCACATAATAGATCACGTACACGCGTCTATTGTTTTGGACTTTTTACCTTAGATTATGAAAATGCTTGGGCTCCTCTATCAATCTGCCCGACCCGATTCCAAAATACTCTAACAAAACATTGTTTCCGAGAGCAAAATATGGGAATCATAATTTGTGTACGGATTAATTTTAATATAATGTAGATTTGTTCTACAAGTTCCTTTGAAAGAACGGAACAAATGAGAACTAGAAAATTGATATACAGTGTTTAGAGTGAAATACCGTGAAACTCTATTTGCGTAACAGCATAACCTCTGGTACAAGTATTGAAGATTATACTTGCCACAAACATTTTTGCTTATTCTGATCGATATGCTTATTACATTTCCAAAATAAGTTTATTTTGAATGGAATCAACCGACTTTTGCTGACACCAGAGTAGAAGAAATGCCTCTTTATTCAGTAAACCATCTAAACGGATGCTTCTTCGTTACCATCGATGATGTTGAAGGTTTAGGCTTATTTCCATCCAAAGCTCGAGGTGTAATCAACGCCCAAAAGAACCCATGGATACCAATTTCATCAAAATCCAGTATTTTTTCAAATTTTCGGTCGTCAATTTTAGAGGCTTTAATTTGAATTTTCAAAATCGAAGGCCGGATTCGTAATCAGCGACGTCAAAAAACCCATGGAAACTAATTTTTATTATAATCCATTAACTTTCCAAATATTCGTTCGCTAATCTTAGAGGCTCTAATTTGAAATCTTCATATCTGAGGCCGGATTCGTAATCAGCAACCTCAAAAACCCATGGATACTAATCTACACTACTATACTATACTGTAAAGTTATTCCTCCCGGAAATTTCATGGAAAGATTTTTCAATGAAGGAGTTGACTACCATAAAAACAAATAAAACGGATCAAAGGGAAATTGCCTGCGGTATCATGTTCCGCATTGAAATTTACAAAAAAACGATGCGTGGATGTCAAAAATGGTAAAATTCAAGTTGCGTTTTTTTGGTATCCTCATTGGAAAAAACTGTGAAATAGTTGTATGGTGCAAATTTGAGTTTCACTGATTTATAAATCAATCCAAAATCTTTCCCATTCTATGGTGGAAATTTTGGAAAAAATGATGCGTGGGCGTGAAATATGAAAAAAACGGACTTTCATCAATTTGTACCGCATGAACCGTTGGAAAATGTATGAAACAGCGTCGTGATGAACATTCTGATTGGAGGTATCGATAGAGCTCATTTAGCGCTTCAATTATTCATCGTGAAAAAATCAAAAATATTGATGCGTAGGCATGAAGTATGTAATTGAAAATTGGTAGTTTACTTTGCGATTTTTATGCTTTCAGATAAATACGTAAGATTATGATCTGGTGCCATTTAGAGTATGTTTGATCGAAAGAATATCTAATGAGCTTGAATATTTACATTATATTAAAATTAATCCGTACACAATTTATGATTCCCATATTTTTCTCTTGGAAACAATGTTTTGTTAGAGTATTTTGAAATCGGGTCTGGCAGATCGATAGAGGAGGCCGAGCATTTTCATAATCTGAGGTCAAAAATTCAAAAAAATAGACGCGTGAGCGTGATCTAAGTTGTGGAAAATCATGTGTAGCCGAATTTTCGTCATACGAAAGATTTTGAAGTAATATACAACATGGAACTTGATGATTTGAAGAATACTCGGTATTATGGGGCGAAAGAGGAGGTCAAGAGCTACAATTTGATTTGGCTATGTGTTGGAAGAATTGATATTGTGGGGGCGTATTGACCAAAAATAATTATTTGACGTTTGATTCCAGAAAACGTTGAAAAAATAGTATAAATGGGTTATCTATTCAAAATTTGATTTTGCAGATTTATAGAGTAAAATGAGCGCTTTCATAATCTGAGGTGGAAAATCCAAAAAAATAGACGTGGGCGCGTAATATACGTCATAGAAAACTTTCCGCGTTGCCGAAAACCACTTTTCTCCAATTTTCTATCTGATAAACAACTTAGAAAATGATGATTTGAAGAAAATGTGGTGTGATGGATTGAAAGAGAAGATCGAGGGCTATAATTTATATGCATTATGATGTCGATTGATATCTATTTTCAATAAATTAAAAGTATAACTTATTGAAACTGAGTCGAATATTGAAGATTATAGAATATTTTGTACATTTTTCAATTAAAATCCACTCGAAAGACTCGGGCGAGCGACAGCGAGCGAGAGATTATTGCTAGTTTCCATAAAAATACAGTATTTTTTTTAATATTTCGGTCGCTAATCTTTGAGGCTCTAACTAGAAGTTTCCAAATCCGAGGCCGGATTCGTAATAAGCGACCTCATAAACCCATGTATACCACTTTTCGACAAAATTCAATTTTTTTTTTCCAAATTTTTATCTAGTGATCTTAGAGGCTCTAATTATTATTCTCAAAATTTGAGGCCGGATTCGTGATCAGCGACTTCAAAAACCTATGTATACCAATTTTCAACAAAATTCAATTTTTTTCCAAATTTTTGTTAGGTGATCTTAGAGGCTTGATCTAATTCGAATTTTCAAAATCTGAGGCCGGATGCGTAATCAGCGTTCTCGAAAACCCATGTATACCAATTTTCGACAAAATTCAATTTTTTTCCAAATTGTTGTCAGGTGATCTTAGAGGCTCTAATCTTAATTTTCAGAATCTGAGGCCGGATTCGTGATCAGCGACCTTAAAAACCCATGTATACCAAATTTCGACAAAATTCAATTTTTTTTCAAATTTTTGTCAGATGATCTTAGAGGCTTGATCTGATTCGAATTTTCAAAATCTGAGGCTGTATTTGTAATCAGCGTTCTCAAAAACCCATGTATACCAATTTTTGACAAAATTCAATTTTTTTCCAAATTGTTGGTAGGTGATCTTAGAGGCTCTAATCTTAATTTCCAACATCCGAGGCCGTATTCGTTATCAGCGACCTCGAAAACCCATGTATACCAATTTTCGACAAAATTCAATTTTTTTCCAAATTTTTGTCAGGTGATCTTAGAGGCTTGATCTAATTCGAATTTACAAAATCCGAGGCCGGATTTTATTCCAAATTTTTATCAGGCGATCTTAGAGGCTCTAATTTGAATTTTTAGAATTTCAGGCCGGATCCACTATGAGCGACGTCAAAAACATATGTATACCATTTCTAAAAGAAACCATCGAGCAAAAGCCGTTCAACGTAAATAGTTAACTTGACATATTACATTCTGATGACATGTAAATTACGTGAAAATCACCTAATCATTGAAAAAGACGCACTACGGCTATCACATAGCATGCATAAGACTTCTCAAGAGATTCGTGAACTGGATTTTATGTGAAATTCAAAACTCGTCTGAGTTGGCCCCTTTTTGCACGGACGGCGAGTTGGCCCCTTTTTACACGGACTGCGTGTTGGCCCCTTTTTGCACGGACGGCGAGTTGGCCCCTTCTTGCCCGGCCAGCGAGTTGGCCCCTTCTTGTTCGGGACGCTGAGTTGGCCCCTTTTTACACGGAGGCGACGATATTAAGTCAATCTTTTACTGGCGAAAACTTTTTTTCTCATCTTGTATGATGAGTTTTGCCAGCTCCTGTGGCCCGTATGAAAATACTGAGCAGTTGTAGCCTTTTAACTTCATTCACATCTATTTTTGAACTGCAAAAAAAATGATTAATTAGATTCATTAAGCAGTCAATGAATAACCTCAAATTAAATCTTTTCAAAAAAGAAAATAATCTACCTTGAAAAGTATATCAGCACCAGCAAACAGGTCAGCCCATGTCAAACAACTCAATCAATTTAAAGTCGGATTGACAATGCTGCTGAAGTAGCTAAGATGACGTCTAGCACGATTGCACTTTTCATCACGACTACCCATATATGTTTGCCTACCAGCTGTTTACTACGACGATACTACTATAACTATATATATACATCTTCATCACTATCATTCGAGGGACGAAGCTTGTGGCGACAAGGCGATGCGGATACGCCTTTGCGACGACGCCACTAGATGGCGAGGCGGTTGAAAGAGCGCTCGAGGCTCGGAGCTCGCGGCTCGGCGCTCGACACGGCAGTGTAGCTCTGGCAGCAGAGCAGAGCAGTCGACTCTCAAAGGAGAGCGAGAGTTGTACCTACATTTACTCATTGAATAAATTATATTCCAGAGTAAACGGCTTTTGACATATTCCTTCCTCCTTGAACACTGGAGCTTGTGGGGGCTCCTTCATCCTGACGCACATCCCCACATTGGTGACCCCGACGTTCGTCGCTCAACACGACGCTTTGCCGCTCACCGCGGCACAAAGGACGCCACGCCAGTTTGCATGCCGCAACGCCTGTTGCTGCGCAATTCGACAACTCTCTTCCGCTTGGACGATCTTGCTGCTGCGGCCTGTTTCGCCCTGCTCAGCCCGCTGAGACGCATCCTTGGAGCTGCGGCTGGACACCATCATCAGCACAACTTCAGAGGTATTAACGGTAATTGTCTCTCGAGACACGTGGCGTCAGCCTAATTGCCGCATTCTGGCGGGCCGGGCATTGGCGGGAACTCGCCACTCTTTCCTGGAATTTCGCTGCCACGCGGTTGCTGTCGAGGCACGAGTCGCAGTAAATCCCGACTTTGTGTTTCGACCTTTCTGCGAATAACGTTCGTATCCGCACGACTCAAAAGTAAAAGTATCAGAATTTCAACCAATTTCTTCGAACACCGGGTTTGGCGAGTAGCTGCACTTCGTAGTTTTAAGTAAAGATATATCCAGTAATTCATGTGCTGAAAATTTTTAACTTATTTTGCACTTGGTTTTCCTAAGTGTACGGAGTCTCAGTACTCGTTTTACACATGTTGACCAAGATTGCAATTTCTATCGCTTTTGTACAGCCATGAATTTTCTTAAGTAATTCATTTGCTACATTTTTTTAACTTATTCTGCACTTGGTTTTCTTAGTGTACGGAGTCTCAGTACTCGTTTTACACATGTTGGCCAAGATTGCAATTTTCATTATCTTTGCACAGCAATGAATTTTCTTTTATGTAATCGTAACTAATAGAAATTGAGTACAATTTTACCAATTTTTATCTGACATTTTTTTTTCAATTGAAAAATTACTTATAGTAACGTATAAGACTGACAATTATTTTATAAGAATATTTTAACTGAACTATTTATTCTGGGAATTCTTTGTCTGCTTTTGAGCAGAATTTTTAAGTAAAAAAAAATTTTTTTAAGTACGTTCCTTTTTCATAATTCTCTGTATGCGTTGATCATTATCGCATACGGAGTTTTAAACTCGTTTTATGTGAGAAGATCATTCGCATTTTCATTTTCATTTCATATTTGAATTGTATAAACTCTAACGTTCAATTTGCCATTGGGCATTGTGTATTCATACTTGAAGGTGACATCCTTGTACTGTTTGTACCTGTTCAAATTTGTTGTCGCGCGAGTTGATTTGACTTTGAAGCTCTTGTTTACATAATCGGATTTGTGAGAATTCGTTGGGCTGGTGCTCTCAGCAGCATTATTATGGGTAAAGTCCAGCACTCACCAGTGGTGAGTTACACACAACAGAGCAACAATAACATTGACTCTCAAACAGTTTCGTCGGCTCAGATCTCTGACAATAACGTTACAGTGACAGCAACGTCAACAGTTATGACACCTTTGGAAAGACCATCCAATCTTCGCTTGAAAATGCACAATCCCTTTGATCAAATTACTCCTACTAACGCGAATATTGCAAATTGTTGGGGACGTTTTAATCAAGATATTAACAAAAGATCCTTGTTCAAAAGTAATAGACCTTCTATTCCACATTTAAATCCAAGGGATTTAGATGTGGAATCCTCACTTTCGCCCACGAGTCCAGATATTCGGGAAAATTCGGAAAGTGTTTTGGTCGCTCAATCTTCAGTCTCTATAAATAATAATACCGTTGTACCTAGTAATTTACTTAATGATGAAGTCATGAACAACAATTTTAAACTTGCTCAGCGCTCTGATTTAGAGGACGTTGTTAATAACACAGTATCTGATCCAATGGTACTTCTTAATCATAGATTAGAGTTGATGCAACGGCAACATTCAGAATCAACAAATAAATTTATGGAAGCTAATAGAGAATTACGAAGAAAGATTGAAGAAAGAGATGAGACCATTGCAGTTCTCTTGAATAAATTAACTTTAAAGGAACCACAACCTGCTGGCTCTGTTGTTAATAAGACTCGGGCAAATGAGGCTTCTTCTACCTTGCCTTTTGATTTGATGAATTCATGCTTCAATTCTCAGCCTAATAATTTTGCAAATAAGTTACCGAACACTCCTAATTCCCAGAATAATTCAAATTTTACTTTAAATTCACGTCCATTGTTACCGGAATTTCATTCTCAACCTCCTTTTTCCAGCAACTTTGATTCTGTACGTACTCCATTTACTACACAGCCCAAGAGCATTAAGTTCCAATCTTTCTGGATTAATGAACCTCAACTTTGGTTTGACCTATTAGAGTCACAATTTGTTTATTATAAAATCACAGATGATAATGCAAAGTTTTTCAATTTAATGAACAATCTTGGTATTGATGCAACTCATGAGATTTCAGACTCATTGAATGCTTTATTGCCTTATGGCAGGTATGACCAAGTAAAAGCTTTGCTTTTAAACAGATTTACTAAAACGGAGGACCAGAAGTTGGAGGAGCTTTTTGCTTCTTGTGAGTTGGGTGGTAGGAGACCTTCAATATTTTTGAATGAACTATTACACAAGGCTGGTAACTTAATTCCTAGACCTACGATAATCAAAGCTTGGAAAAGTAGATTGCCGGGAAATATCAGATTATTTATTGACGATATTGATGTGAATGATGAACTTGCGTTGGTAACAAAAGCCGATAAATGTTTCAGTATAACCTATAATAGTCCCAGAGTTGATGCAATGCACTTGGATAATAATAATTTCCACCATGAATAAATTAATTTCTACATTAACTGATAGATCGCGTGCCAGGTCTAGAGAAAGGAAAAGTAAAGATAATAATTCAAACCTTAATACTAAAACAGATCCGAAGCCGAGATCCAAGAGCATGGGCAGTAATTCTAAAGCAAATGATGCGAATGTTAATAATGAAACGCAAACAGCAGAGAAAGACATTTTGTGCTGGCATCACCGCTCATGGGGTGAGAAAGCTCGTAAATGCAAACAGCCTTGCTCTTGGGTCGCGCGTGGAGGAAAACCTGTGCAAAATAGTAAAACAGTTTGTCCTCATGAAACTAAAGTGCAATCTGATCTTGAATCTATAAACAATCAAAAAAACTAATTGACTGCAGCTCCTGGAGATTGGAGACACTTCAGGAGAAGGTGAATAAATCACTGCGTCTCCAGATTCGAGACATTATTTCAAATCAACCCTTTCTCATTGATTCTGGTACCGAGATTTCTGTTTTACCAAAATTAAGTAATATTTCAAGTAAACCCCTTCCGTTTAAATTAGTAGCTGCTAATAATTCAGTGATTGAAGTGTATGATATTGTAACTAAAGAAATTGATTTGGGTTTTACAGAAAATTTAAAATGGACTTTTCTGGTCGCCAACGTTCCTTATCCCATTTTAGGGGGGGACGCTTTGAAACATTTTCATTTGTTACCAGACTTGAAATTGAACAGACTTGTCAATGCTGACACGTCTGAATTTGTACAAGGTATTAAGCATAATTCTCAGTTTTTTGATATTGCAATTCTTGAACTTAAAGATCATGTTTATGAAAAGTTACTCAGAGACTTTCCTACTGTTATAGGCCTTATAAACCAACTCCTACACTAATCAATCGCGGAATTAATCACTACATTGAAACGTCCGGACCCCCTAGAGCCCAAAGATTTAGAAGACTTTCTAAAGATAAACTTGAGTATGCGAAAAATGAATTCCAGCGTTTGCAAAATTTAGGATTATCTAAACCCTCAAGAAGTCCTTGGGCCTCTCCCATTCACATGGCAAAGAAACCAGATGGGGAGTGGAGAATTTGTGGTGATTATAGGCGATTGAATTGTGCTACTTTACCGGATAGATATCCTATTCCACGTTTACATGACTTTGCTGGCCTTCTGCATGGCAAGTCAATTTTTTCAGCTTTTGATTTAGAAAAAGCTTTTCATCAAATACCCATCGCTCCTGAAGATGTTCCAAAAACGGCTTTGATCACTCCCTTCGGTCTTTTTGAATTTGAAGTGATGACGTTTGGGTTTAAAAATGCAACTCAAACCTTTCAGAGATACATCAATTTAGCGTTACAAGGTCTAGATTTTGTTTTTGCTTATGTTGATGACATTTTGATTGCATCTTCTTCTCCTGAACATGAGCGTCATCTTCGAGTTGTTTTTGAAAGATTAGAGGAATTCCATTTGAAATTAAATTTAAACAAATGTGTTTTTGGTCAGAAAGAGTTGATATTTTTGGGACATCATATCAGTGCCGATGGTTTTAAACCTAACCCTTCAGCTGTAGATTCAATAGTAAATCTTCCTAAACCTGAAACACTTCATGATCTTCGTAGATTCCTGGGAATGCTTAATTTTTACAGAACATTTTTGCCAAAGGCTGCGGCCTCGCAAATTTCACTCAATAACCTACTTGGTAATGCCAAGAAAAAAGACAAAAGACCTGTTCCTTGGAATGATCAGGCTGCTAAGGATTTTGAAGATTGCAAAACTCAACTCGCCGCGGTAACACTTATGGCTTTTCCATCTAGTGATGCTGAACTGAGACTGATTACTGATGCCTCAGATTTTGCAATGGCGGGTGCGGTAGAGCAACTGGTGGGTAATGCATGGCAACCCTTGGCCTTCTTTTCTAAAAAATTTAATAATGCTCAAAGAAAATACAGTACTTTTGACAGAGAACTCTTAGCTATTCATGAGTCCCTCAGACACTTTCGTTATCTCTTGGAAGGACGTGATTTTATTATTTACACAGATCATGCTCCATTAACGTATGCTTTAGATTCTAATCTAGAGAAATGTTCATCTATCAAAGCATGTAGACTTTCAGAGATTGCAGAATTTAATTGTAAAATTCGCTCGATAAAGGGTGTCGACAATGTTGTTGCTGATGCTCTGTCAGGAATTGATTCTGTAGCGTTGTTGAGTGAGAATACAGCCAGGGTTGACGCTTTTGCCTTACCAGTTTATTTCAATGTCATTCAGCTTGCCAAGGAACAAGAACATGACGAACAATTGCGAGACATACTGGCAACTGACAATCATCCTTTGAACTTGTTAAAGTTAACTATTGGTCCGGAAAGAACCCCTATTTATTGTAATGTCCTAGAAGACAAAATTAGACCATATGTCCCAAAATCACTGAGGAAAACGGTCTTTGATATCTTTCATGACACTGGACATCCCGGGCCAAAAGTAACCGATCGTTTAATTTATCAGCACTATGTTTGGCCGAATATGCATGTTAACATAAAGAATTGGGCCAAGGCCTGTTTGAACTGTCAAAGAGCAAAAGTTTCACGTTCAAATAAATTTCTGCCGGATCATTTTGTGATTCTGGAGGGCCGTTTTGCTCACGTACATGTTGATATTGTTGGTCCCTTGTCAATTAGTGCTGGCTTCAAGTATATTGTTACAATGACGGATCGTTTTTCTTGGTGGCCGAAAGCTATACCAATTCCGGACTTATCCTCAGCGACAGTGGCAAGAGTAATCTATGAGACTTGGATTGCTCGCTTTGGCACTCCGGTGAGACTTACGACAGATCAAGGTTCTCAATTTGAAGCGAAATTGTTTCGAGAACTTTGCAAATTCTTGGGCAATGAGCGTATTCACTCTGCCCCTTATCATCCTCAAGGCAATGGGATTATAGAGAGGTGGCACAGGTCACTCAAGGCTGTCATAATGTGCTGCTCTGAAGCGGTGCACTGGCATCGTGTGCTCCCCTCTGTACTCCTTGCCCTTCGGACTTGTATTCGTTTGGACACTGGAGCTTGTCCTGCTGAATTTCTCTATGGCACAACCTTACGGTTACCAGGAGATCTTTTAGATTTTGACGGCTTCAGACCAGATGAACATTCTTTTCTAACTGAATTCAAATCCTATATGAATCAGATAAAACCAGTACCGGTACAACATCATATTAAACATAAACCCTTTGTATTCAAAGATTTATCGGAGTGCTCTCATGTGTTTGAGAGAGTTAAAGAAGTAATGCCTCCCCTCACTGCACCCTTCAGTGGCCCGTTCAAAGTAATAAGAAGATCAGATAACCTGAAGAATTTTGTAATTGATAAGGCTGGTCGTCAAGTAACGGTCTCTGGAGATGGCTTGAAACCTGCTTATTTTTTGAGGGGGGATGATGGTATAACTACTAACAGAGAAAACTCTCCTTTTACCATTGAACCTTCTTTGAATCCTCCGATAAGACATTCTAAAAAACGAGCTTACAGTAGCCCTAACACTGTTGAAACTGGGTTGTCTTCACCGGCTGCGCCAATCCGTGAGGAACAGCGGCCGCTGGAGACAACCACTAACACTCAACCTAACTATGACTCTACTGACGCAACAGGTGACGATCTGTTTGCCCCAGCTCCTTTGACGGATGAAAATCCTACTCATGACTCGACTATTGTCGAAATCCCTGACACAGCTTCGGACCTGACTAACGACACTCCTGAGGTGACTCCGGTAGTGTCGGATGAAGAGCTGTATGAAATTCATATACTTATTACTACTGCATTAGTTCACGCTACGCAAAATGCTGCTGACAGTACTAGCCCGGTGCGGACGAATGCATTTTCGCAGACTACTGATCATAGTTATGCGCGTACTAGTAAATTGACAGGTTCTACTGAACCGAAATCTTTTGCGAAATGTAGAAATAAAGTTACTTTTAAGGATCCTTCATAAATAAGTTAGTAACTGGAGTAGTTAAGTAACTGACTAGAGTTAGTAACTCAACTAGTCATTAAGCAAACGTTTGTATTAATCTTGACGAATCTAGTCTGATGACTAGAAATTAATTTTTTTTTCTCTTTATTTTTTTTGACAGGCTTGTGGCTTAGTCCGCACGAAGGTTTTACCTTGTTTTGCAGACACAGCTGAGAACATGCAAGCCCTACAGGAAGAATTCGCGCAGTTGAATGAGAGAATTGTACGAGTGCGTAAAGAGATAACTGAGAACAGGGATCCTAGATCTTATTCGGCAGTAAAAATAGCTGCAAAGAATTTGCTCTTACAGCTAGAACTTGGCCTAGAGCAACTTGTGGAATTTGAAAAGGACTTAGTAAATGAATTGAATGATTTGAGAAAGTGTGCCTCCTACTCTGACAGATCTGGTGTCATAAACTACAATTTGATGCCGAAATTATTGCATCAAAATGCCTTAGTTTTGGATTTATTTATACATAATACTCCGATTAGAATTACTAAGAATAAACTGCTTCAGTTTCTAAAATCCAAAGGCGATCTAGATCTGGAGGTGAAGGAGGTGCATCAGGCGCGTATTCCAATGTCGGCCGCGATTAAATGCAACAATCTGAGTACATCGTGTAAGTTACAGGCACTTTCTTGTCTCAACAAACTCGTTTTCTGCACGAATAAACACTCAGTAAATTTGCAAGTTAAACCGGATCAATCCGTGTATTTTACCACGAACAAGGAGAGTGTTTATGATGTGACAATTTCGAGTAACATTGTGAGTCTTGCAGCCAACGCCCCGGCTTGGTTTACTCTTATTTCTTTTGAAGTGAAACTTCTATTAAGAAGTTCGACGGGCGACACGGGCGAGGGGCGCATGGAGAGTAAAACCGTGCCTGAGAGAGGTTCCCCTCGATCCGTAAAGTTTCCCCTCTCGAGGAGGAGAAGGGAGGAGAAAACACATAAATCATGTCTTTGCTCTCTCCCCGTGTAGTCAACGAACGCCCCTCTCCACGCGCTGGCCGTGGCAAAGGTCTTGTTTTCTATCTCTGTCTCTCTGCTCTGTAGATCTATGCGTGTGCCCCCTCTCCCCGTGCGCCTGCCCTCTCTCCATGCGCTGGCGACAGCGCGGCGGTATCGGTCGACATCGGTCAAAATCGGTCTCCCTCTCTCTCTCTCTCTGTATTATATATACATCGTATACGTGCAGTATGCGCGTGCCCTGTATACACGCGCTGGCGGGCTAATTTATACAAAACAGAACATTTTCAAAAAATATTTAAAAAAATATGTACAGTCAATGATTTGTTATAAAATTAATTTGTCACAACCAGGACATTTTCATCGCTTACATCATTGGTATTATCATTCAAAACTGTTACAATTAGTTTATTATAACTGGAAAATGAAATATATGTATCAGAACTCAAGTGATTGATAAATCTTCCAAATACAGCATCAATGGTTGTTCCTGCTTTAATCGTAGGCTCAGCAATATGAGTGAGAATATCTAAATTAAGTATTTTCTTCATAAAATTAATAAGTTGCTGTCCTTCATTTGTTGAAAAATTAACGTTAAAATCTCCAGATATTATCATTGGTTGTCAAATGAGGGAAAAATTATTATCGTTGCTATTTATATTTCGCCGAACAGCAAGCTAGTAAATATTATGAAGTTCATTCACAAAGATCTTTTACCTTACACGGAAAGAGGTTCTATTATATTGGAAGAAAATTTTCATGAAATGCCAATGATAATATCTGGAGATTTTAACGTTAATTTTTCAACAAATGAAGGACAGCAACTTATTAATTTTAAGATGAAAATACTTAATTTAGATATTCTCACTCATATTGCTGAGCCTACGACTAAAGCAGGAACAACCATATATTTCATTTTTCAGTTATCATAAACTAATTGTAACAGTTTTGAATGATAATACCAATGATGTAAGCGATGAAAATGTCCTGGCTGTGACAAATTAATTCTATAACGAATCATTGACTGTACATATTTTTTTAAATATTTTTTGAAAATGTTCTGAGAATATTTTGTATAAATAAATAAATTCAATATTGATATATATATTGTTATTTATTATTTATTTTTTAATAACTATCACAAAATTTAATTATTATTAAACACTTTCATTTTGTATGAATGAATGAATTATTTTTTTAATCATGTTAACTGCATTTACGTTGACGGTAAAATGTTAATTGAAGTTTCACTTCTGTCGGGGGTCCTGAGACCCACACCCGTTTTTTTTGGATCAAGAGTCTCGAGTAAATTTTCAAGAAGCTCTGCCTGAGTTCAGAGCGATTGTTTAGAGTGAATGCTATGGACCTAAGAACTGATTTTGCTCGTTATGCCAGTGCCAAGGGTTATTTACACTTGTACTCGGATGTTCGAAATCACAAATTGAATAGCTTCACGGTTGTAAAGAAAAAGATTCCGATGAGTGTCTCTGTCCTCAGAAATTCTCTTGAGCTCTATATTGGAGCAGATCAAATTGTGCGGCGGAAACAAAAACTTTATGTAGCGTCGATGGATCTCAGGGGTGCATCACTGTCTGCTCCACTTTTCCAATTAATCAGTGACAATTTTATAATTTCACGTTTGGTGCTAGGAAGCACAAACACATTCTTTGACAAACAGCTTAAACTAGAAGAGCTGCTAGAGCTGGAAATTGAGAGTAACGCCCTTGCGCGCTTGAGATTCCTCGACAATGATTGTTTCCATTCGATTGTAAGTTTGCGTCTGATTGATTGTAAAGGTTTGCTGATTCAACAGCTCATGAATTTTGTAAAACAGAGTAAATCTCTTCTAGATTTAACTCTGATTGACTGCGATTGCGTGGATTTGAATGTGTCAATTTATCATGTCATTGAAGCAGTTTTCACTGGTTCTAATTCTCTGGAAATGTTTAGCTTTACCTTTTCAAAGCGCATAGACAACCCAGCGAGGCGTACCTTTACACCGAAACTTTCTAAATCTGAATCTTTAAAAATCTTGGAACTGACTAACAATCAGTTTTTGGACTCAGTTCTGTCGGAATTGATCATAAATTCTCCAAATTTAGAGATTTTAAAAGTTCAAGGTATCTTGCCAAAAGGAATCTTTTCAGTGGATATCTGTACGCGATTAAAGGTGTTCTATTTCACGCACAGTAGCTTCACGGACAAAATTTTTGAAACGATAAATTCATGGGTTCTGGAAGAAATGGAAATTTTGAACGTGTAGCGTCCCGTGCACGTGCCGCGGAAGGCCAGCGGTCATCGGCATTGGCCGAAAAAATGTGCAGACGGAGGATTTCGCGATCGCCCGATTGACGCGTCGCGCTCCCCGATTGGGCGACAGATCGAGCTGACTGTTGCACCTGACACTAGCCGAGGCATTAAATACGAGCTCCCCCGCGGACTCGGAGTACTAACTATCCACCCAGCCGTCTCGTACAGGTGTAGAAGAAGCTCTGGTTACCCGTCGTTGGACGCGACGTCAAGAGGACGACCTCGAAACCCTCCGCCTTAGTGACTTTAAGTTTTAGTGACAATAAGTGTAATTTAAGTGAAAGGACGTAGTGATTGTTTAAATTGCGTGCGCCATTATTATCGCCAGTCGACTAAACAAGTCGGGATTGTAAGGATAAGTTATTTTAAAATTATATATATATTTTATTTCCCCTTATTGTATGACTTGGAAACTCTTACCGTTACCTATAATAATTATACCATTTGTTTAAATAAACGTACGACTTGGAAACTCATACGGTTAGTATAAGTATAGTATAAGTTATATCGCCCCTTCGCGACTTAGCGCAATATCATAATATCGTACGATACTACCGAGTATATTATAAAATATTGTATTTCTCCATTTCTCTATATATTATAATAAACCTAATAATAATTACATCTACTCTTCTGAATTTTCCCTCTCTCCGTCTAATAATGGTATTCTTAAAGTAAATTCATAACGATAACATTCGCGATCTCGCTTCACGTGTTAACCCTTGCGAATAACGTGTTAATCTTTGTGATTAACGTGTTAATCTCTACGATTGGAGTGTTAATCTCCGTGATTAACGTATCAACTCACCACCCCGGATTAACGTGTTAATCTTCGGGATTAGCGTGTTAATCTTCGTGATTAACGTGTTAATCTTTGAGGCTAGCTTGTTAATCCTCGAGACTAACTTAAACATTATTGTCAGCGGGATAACAAACAAGGTAAGCAGGCACAAGAAAGGCCAGGGCCTAGAGCGTTTCTCTTTCTTTTCTTTATAATACTAGTCCGCCCTTCAGGCCGGACACGACAAACGTGATGTCAGTCAAAAACAAGTTAAACAAACCCATACAAGTCATGCAACTGGAAGGATTACTGTTAGAGTCACCGGTTTTTAGACTTAGATTTATAAACTGCAAATATATTTTTAATATATTTTTCCAACAGCGCTTAACAAATGCAGGAGTATACTTTAAGGAAACTCCAGAACTGTTATTATTAGAGGTGAAAGAAACCCGTTTACCATTAATCTGATGACTTAACTGGTTTAACTATACATATTGATTAACAATAACTCTGTGATTCATGAAATGATTTGTAACGAGTGAGACTGACTACCATCAAGCAAAGATGCCTTAATTATAGTGCGAGTAATTGTTAAACGCAAGAAGTATTTCAATATGTTCTATTTGATGATATAGTTAAACAGAGATATAGAGGCTGTAATATTGTAAACTTCAACCGCCATTAGATTGTAATAACAATCTCAACTGTAAAATTACGCTAAGCGCAATGAATTTTTACCCCCGGATTGTTATTGGGGGGGAGCACTGTGGCGACAAGGCGATGCGGATACGCCTTTGCGACGACGCCACTAGATGGCGAGGCGGTTGAAAGAGCGCTCGAGGCTCGGAGCTCGCGGCTCGGCGCTCGACACGGCAGTGTAGCTCTGGCAGCAGAGCAGAGCAGTCGGCTCTCAAAGGAGAGCGAGAGTTGTACCTACATTTACTCATTGAATAAATTATATTCCAGAGTAAACGGCTTTTGGCATATTCCTTCCTCCTTGAACACTGGAGCTTGTGGGGGCTCCTTCATCCTGACGCACATCCCCACAAGCTGGACGTAATATACGTTTACGTTACGTTGAGAACCACGCTCGCAATAGGCCTCGCCGCTCTCACGTAATATACGTCAGTGGTGGGAAAAATTTTCTGTGCGAGATTTTGTGAGAGGTTCAGAGTGTCTGTCGTCTGCTCGTCGACTTATACCTCCTATACCCAAATAACCAGGTCCATTTTCGTAAATCTTTTCTGACGTAAATAAACGCAACTGAATGCAGTTTTTGCTAGTAACCATCGCAAAACTGCAGGACAGAGGTTTGAAGAAAAATATTTCCAGGTGCGAGGTTAAACCGCAAACGAGCTGTATATAATGGCTTGTCGCGTCCCCTCGCTTGCTGCGCATACTTGTCGTCGGTGGCGCTGACGCGCCACCTGATATTAACTATAATAACTATTGAAAGAGAAGACTGCATTTGAGCATGTATTATCATCGCATATCTATGAAATTTTTAATGCTTGATTTCGACGACTCCATGAAACTATATTCACCTCTGACATGCTGACAAATTATTTTAGATGAAGACTATATATTTGGAATTTGCCAAACTTCAATTTGCATTGTTTTTATTAGTTTTTCAACATTTTCTTCCGTGTTCATATAAAATTGAATGATCATAATAACATTCTTTTTTTCAATGCAATTACAGTATGATTTGATATAATTTTCAATAAGGTTTATACAATTGACTAGTATAAGCTCATTTTCGAGTAACCGACCAAGTACGATGGCGCGCCTGTAGATGGCGAGGCGTTGAGTCGCACGTGTATAAGACCAGTATATTATTCCAATGATGATATTAGAAAGTAGCAAAATCTAGCATCAACTGACAAGTATCCAACAGTGTGGATAGCCTATACAGAAATAGTATTTTTTCAAAGTACACCCTAAAGCAATTGTTGCACGATCTGTTATCAAATATCAATGAACTCCATATCAGTTCACTCATGTTCGGATAGAATGTACTGAAATTCAGAATCTATGTCAAGTAGTCACATACATTTCAAATACATCTACCAATGTTGAGATAGAAAGTACTGAAATCACAATTCTATGTCAAGCAGTTAAAAAACTAGTATGTACCACTTTGGAAGGGTTCAGTATTAAATTCATAATAATTTGAAATCCAATAAAATACTCCATTATCGAAATTATCTTTCTCATAGTACAAGTAACGATTTTCACTAGAATCTCAAATCCCAATGATAACTACATGAATGAAACTTTTTACATTACAATTCTTAACGTTTGAATGTTACAATTCTACATCATGATATTATTTTCATTCTTCAATTGAAATGTATTTATTTTGTTTCACTTCTTTTTTCCATTTTTTTCAGTCAATGGAATTAACAAATGCATACTTGCCACGGGCCCGTTGTCTCACAGTTTCCGATGAAATTCATCTACGGTACGATTCTTTCATGCGAATTTATTTCATTCAAAAAAACTAGCTCCTGTTTGTGATATAGAAAATGCTGATCAAACACGGAAAGAAAAGGATGAAAATTTTGATGCTCAATGCTTCTTGAATCTATATTTCTGCAAGTAACAAAGGCGATAAATCAATTTCCATCCTTCAAACATGTCTTAAACATCCTTTGGTAAAATCTTTTGTATGTTCATCGTACTCATCGAGTATTTTCACCCCTATTGAAGGACATCTAAAACTCATTCGAGGAACAGAATATTATTTTTTTAAAAAATTTTCAAGACAGTATATTCTAGCTATGAACACCTTTATCTCTGATTTGCAAGAACATTCACCAAGAGATCGATATTCCTCAGATATTATTTTGACATACAGCCTCGTGAAAACACAATGAGTTTTATCGAAACTTGAGTCAATAGTAATTTGAGCGAGAAAACTTATCCGGATATTTTATATATTGTAAGTTTACATATACAAAAAAGCATTTTCAGGATAGAGGGTTAACTTTTATTGGTATTGAAAGTAAAAATAAAATACAAATACACTGCCCATCGAGAAACTGTGAGACAACGGGCCCGTGGCAAGTATGCATTTGTAGGATTTCCTTAATAAATGAGTGAGATATAGCCGATAAACGAAAATTAGCGCTGCAAGTGCCTACCGCCCGCTTCAACACTCCGACGCTCTCAGCGACTCTCATTTCAAACACCGCGCCGCACTATAGCACAGGACGACGTACGGTGTGCCGTTACAGTCGTTTGAAATGAGAGTCGCTGAGAGCGTCGGAGTGTTGAAGCGGGCGGCGGGGCGCTCACAGCACAATTTTTCGTTTATCTTCTATATCTCACTAATTTATTGATGGACTCATTTGAAACTTTGTAGAAAACTGACTTGATTATTTTCGATCAACTTTGTCGCTGGAAGTTTTTCGTGGCTCGACTTTCCTCACACACGTTTTCTTCGCAAAGTTTGGGAATTGTGGAGCTAATTTTTTTTTTTATCAAGTGGTCGATAATGTTCAACAAATAGACTTTTTCAATAACTGACTTGGTCCATTAGAATCACGAATGTTGTCTCATAGTACATGGGAAATTTAAACTCATTCCATGCTTTTCCGGCTGGAGTAATGACGAGTTGAAGTCAAAAAAATAATTATTTTCGAGTGTGATGAAAATGTCAGAAATTGTTATTTATCTCGAAAAGAATAATCCACACATAAAAATTGTAAATGTAAAACATGTGCGCCTAAATGAGACAAATCCGATGGTATGTTAAAAATTTTGAATTTTGTACTTTCAATTTTTAGTTGGAAATATCCCCACTTCCGACCGCCACACATGGGTTCGAGCGTAGTGCGCCTTATTCGATCCGGACCTTCAATTTGTGATTCGAGTTATTTTCCATCTTAACATTAGTAACTACAATAATTAAGTGTAATTTGAAAAATATTCATTCTATTGTTGGATAACCATACTAGTTGGATAATGCTTGATATAACTGTATATTAAATAAATCAGTTTGAAATCCGTAGCAAAGAAACATGAAGCAGAAAGAAGGCTTCATATTCTGTAATTATTATTTTAAATTTATTTAAATAGAAAAAGAACTAAAAGACATCTTGCAATTTTTACCCACTCAAAAAAATTCAGTCGCTTAAGCATTTATATATTTACAAAAAAAATATAATTAATTCTACCTAAAAACATTTAGTCGATTGAAAATTTATCCAACAACGAACCACAGGATAAGGAATATACTTGTCGTTAAGTATATCTTTTTCAAAGGTGAATTTTTACTATGAAAAATAAAATTGCTTGTGCTATCTGATGCACTGGCATAATTTTTGACCATATTAACCCATGAAGGCCCATGGCCAGACCAGCGGAGATATCATAAAACTAATTATTGGATCACGTGTTTTCTTGAAAAAAAATACCCGTGTCTTTTCTTTTTCCATTTCCAATTGTTTAAACAATAATTATTTAAACAAATTGCACCCAAATTCGTAAATTCGAGAAAGTAATGGTGTCAATCGATTCTACATGAAAAACCAAGAAAAAAAACGTGGAATACATTTTTTTGATTTGAAGCTTATTTTTCTGGCTATCGCGTTATAAACAATGGGAATTCATTAAAACCGAGAAAAAGTGGCTTCGGCCAATGCTCACGCTATCACCATGGGATGAAAACTAATTGCGGGGTTGCGTGCTTTTTTGAAAAAAATACCCCTATTTTCTCTTTATTCAAAATCCAATGTATATACAATAATTATTTAAACAAATTGCAACCAAAGTGAATCGACTTCCCTGATATCACTGGATTCCATTTGTTTATAACGTGATTGTAAGAGACATGAGCCTCGAATCGAAAAAATGTATTCTTACTTTTCTTCTTGGTTTTTCTTCTAGAATACTAAATACAACTGAAACGAAACATTGCTTTGATAATATATTTCTGATGGAAGAGTAGCAAACCTTTAAAGAAACGTACAACGAGTTCACGAGTAAAGAATGGTTTTAGGGGAGGTATATATTAGATTAGATGGATACCAGAGCTACCTACATTGGGGCATGTTTAAATACAGAAATGCAGATAGCTGTTCATTTTATTGGAACTTTGAACCTGTGAAGATATCAGGGTTAGGAAGCGAACGCATGGCTTGACAATTGTAACAATATGTTTCATAGATCCAACTTTACTTTCTGCCCGTGTTAGGCTTATTGGCAAACTGATTCTGACGTACGACTTGGGTCCGTCTTAATCTAATAGTTTACCGGCCATATCACTTCTGGTTCACGAAATATTATTCAAAAAAGTGTACTCCAATATGGAATGACCGATTGGAGACTGGGATTGACCGCGAAGGCGCGGGGTAGTCTAATGTCCAAGCTCCCTTATATAGACGGTAGAACGCCGACTCTCTTGCGAGAGAGCGCCGCGCTATACCTTATACACGCGCGACTCAACGCCTCGCCATCTACAGGCGAGCTATGGTACTAGGCCGGTTACTCGAAAATGAGTTCATACTCTCATATATGAAGCTAATTGGTAATTGAATCAAATCTTACAGTAATTGCACTATTGAGAGAAGAATGTTTCTAAGATAATTTAATTATATATAAACACAAAATAAAATGTTTAAAAAACTGATAAATTTACAAATACTTGACAATTACTCTCTTCTATCACTTGAGTCTGTTAAATATAACCAGGGTTAACGTTCACTTTATACACTATCGAGTTCTATCACTTTTATACTTCTATCGAGTTACAGATATACTCTTTTTTCATCCAAATTTTCACAAATCTGTACAGGTTGGAAAATTTTTTGAACTATGTTCCTCATAGCATCCTGTAACTGTAACCCCTTAGCACATCACATTGGATAATAAGATTTAGTTAACGAATGAAATCACTAATGAAAGATACTTGAAAAGTCATTTTTGTAAGAACCTTTTCATACCGGTATACTGTCTATTCTTTCTGAATTGGTATTGCACTGATTGTGTAATCTAAGAAAGATAATCACATTGAGAGTTCTTCTTCGTTTTTTTGTAATCAGCTAAAATATGGAGCTGTCTCTTGCACCAGCAGCGTGTGACAAACATTACAAAGTCTTGATGGCCTTTGCTTTGGTCCACTTTTCACAATATTATTCAGGCACGACTGACTAACAGAGAACAATAAATGTGGGGAAAAAATGTAAAGTACTGTAGAAGATAAAATAATTAGGAAGTGTAACAATAAAAAAAATAAAATCCAATTTTCTTATTTAAATAAGTGTTTCTAATTCAATTAAATCAGAGTATGTACATTCAAAAGCTTTAATTTTTCAAATGCCATTTAACTCAATTTAGTACAGTCTCATATTTACAAATGCTTGACAATTACCCTCTTTTAGCACTTGACTCTGTTAAATGTAACCAGGGTTAACGTTTACTTTTATACATTATTGAGTTCTATCACTTTTATACTTCTATTGAGTTACAGATATACTCTTTTTTCATCCAAATTTTCACAAATCTGTACAGGTTGGAAAATTTTTTGAACTATGTTCCTCATAGAATCCTGTAACTGTAACCCCTTAGCACATCACATTGGATAATAAGATTTAGTTAACTAATGAAAAATACTTGAAAAGTTATTTTTGTAAGAACCTTTTCATACCGGTATACTGTCTATTCTTTCTGAATTGGTATTGCACCGATTGCGTAATCTAAGAAAGATAATCACATTGAGAGTTCTTCGTTTTTTTGTAATCAGCTAAAATATGGAGCTGTCTCTTGCACCAGCAGCGTGTGACAAACATTACAAATTCTTGATGGCCTTTGCTTTGGTCCACTTTTCACAATATTATTCAGCATCTGCTTGAATAGTCGATTATAATTCTAATTCAATTTGATCTTGATGATTTCAGTAAATATAATTAAGCAATAGATAGGTATTCTCCTGGATTTAACTGCATTGTAACTATGCCTAATGAAGTTACAAGTCTCTCTTGATGTCCATCTACAGTAGTAAATTCAAAGTTTGTTGACCATCGGTTAATTCAATGTGGTTTTCAGCATTCAATTGATTAGTTGCAGCTACTGATGCAACGTTGGTGTCTTCATCCTAAATTAAAACATGAAATGTAAAATTCAGTCCATTCAATGAACATCAAGATTTTAATTGTTGACAAAATTTTACTAAAATGTACCTCAAGCACTTTGACTATGACTTCAGCATCTGCTTGAATAGTCGATGAACATCAAGATTTTAATTGTTGACGAAAAAATTTCACTAAAATTTACCTCAAGCACTTTGACTATGGCTTCAGCATCTGCTTGAATAGTCGATGAACATCAAGATTTTAATTGTTGACGAAAAAATTTCACTAAAATTTACCTCAAACACTTTGACTATGGCTTCAGCATCTGCTTGAATAGTCGATGTTGCAGAAGTGACTGCCATAATATTATTCTTGGTAGTGACAGCTTCAAGTTCGATATGCGAGTCAATATCTAATGAACTATTAGTCAAACCTTCAACTCTGTTGCTATGGAGAAATGATTTAAGAAAAACTATGCTCTGCAAAACTATAAGTCTGTGTAATCGTATAAACTATACATGTGTATAGTTTATACGACTGGTGATTGGCAAATACCGTCCAGAAGGGATTGATAGATTCACCAGCAGCCATCATTATCTTGCTCTGGCCTCTGGGATGTTGTTTGACAAAGTTTGTGATATTGTAGTTTATTACTTCATCATTTAACCAATTCAATCTTGCCAGTGTCTGCATGTTTCTTCTCCTCACTGTCATTCCAAATCCTTCAGCAAGAGCATCTAGAACTTTTTTAGCTGACAGTTTATCCTTGAGAGAATTTGTGGTGATTTTTGTTACGCTGTAGCTTGGATTTAATTTTGAACGATCATCAATTTCTTTGCTGCTTTCTTTCTAAAGTTCAACTGACTCGCCTTGTAAACCAGCATTTTGATTACTTACCTAGAAAAAAATAAGTTTTCTCAAAGCAACACTCTTACGAGACCCTCTAGACGTAATAAAATAAAATCAAAATCCAAAAAGTAATATATAAATTATCTGACAAATGTTGTTCCGTTGGACTGCGTCAGACCGCGCGAACTAACTTGTAACTATCACAGCTGAGTTCGACTGCTCCACTCGAAGAGCGAGAGAGAGCGTGCAAAATATAAGTACATGCGCAGTCGACCGGTCGCAGTGGTAACCAACTTCACCGGCCGTCACCCTCTCAGCACTGGGCACCGCTGGCGCTCGCTCGCTCGCTTGCTTGTATATCTATAGCGTACTCTTGAAATCTTGAAATGTTGACGAATTTTCAAGCGCTCTCGCGCACTCCGTCTGCTAGCCGATTCAATCTTTTATTCTCGAATATAACCAAAGCGATTTCGATGGAACTTTTCTGACAAAAGTAGTCGTAAGTGACCGTAGTTCTTGCTTATAACTGTTACAAGACTGCAGGACAGCGGTAAAACAAAAATAATTAAAAAAGTGAGGTTGAACACGACATTGGGCTGTATATAATGGCTAGTCGCGTCCCCACGAGCGCTTGCTGCGCATACTTGTCGTCGGTGGCGCTGACGCGCCACCTGATATAGTGCGGCGCTCTCTCGCAAGAGAGTTGGCGCTCTACTGTCTATATATACAAGAGAGCTGAACCGCAAGTTCGCCCATTCGCGGTTCATCTCAGTCTCCTGTATTGTTATTCCATACTGGAGCACACTTTTTTGAACAATAAGCCGTGATCCTAAACTGATATTGGCCGTTTAACAGAAGTATATCAAGCCATGTACGTCAAAATCAGTCTGCCAATGAGCATAACATGGGTAAAAAGTAAAGTTCGATCTATGAAACATATTATAGTAATCATTATCAAGCCAAGTGCATTCACTTCCTATAATAACCCTGATAATAACTTCACAGGCTCTATGACGCGTTTTGGAATTCTATGTCAAATTATAGTATTTTAATACGTATATTTCAAATTGGGTTTGAAACTTTTCCATTTTATTTGAATTGCATTTTACTTTTCCAATAGAAGGTATAGCTTTCAGACGAAGGTTAAAATGTACTAATTATGAACTGGTTTCTGTACTTTTACTTGCTCAGATTTGGTTAGTTCTGGTCCAAAATGAGTCGATGTCTTTTAGTGAAAAAACCGCTGCCAAGTGCCTTAGCAGTATGCTTTCTCAAAAAGGCTTTAACATCACCCACAAACGCATCCGAAACCTGTATTTTCACCATTCTACTAGCGTAGATACTTTTAATTATCAGAAAGGAGTGATATGCAATTTAGCAGAAAACTATTTGAGGGAACGAGTATAAATGGTAGATTGTTTATTATTTAATATAAAATCACTCAGAATACTTTATTAGGCAAATCAAATACAAAGGTAAGGAAAAAACACTCAAGGGCTAAAGGTACTTTTCGCTTTGGGCTCCTCAGTGACACTGCCGCGTCCGTCATGGCGCGGCGGCTTCGAGCCCTTAAAACAATAAAATTCACTCCCACTTTCGCACTGGCCTGTCCTCCAGCTATAGAGCATTACCTGAGTTAGGATGAGGCCTTACCGAACTTAGAAGTAATACGCGCGTAGGACGGACGTTTTACATTTATTCTCACACAAACCAACAGATACTATCATTTATTTTTCAAAAATTACAAAAATATTATTTAATCAGTTCAATTCGTATCTTTGTGACTGTGTAAAATGTCGTTTTTTTTCAATTGACCAAACTTTGTCGCGACTGTTGATGTCTGCCCGGGCTCTCTTATGTTACGTGGCGTGGTCCTCAATTAGCTGGGTCCAGATCTCGGCTGCGGTATTGACCGTAGACGTTTTACTCGGTAAGGATCTGTTACGTGTCGAATCAGGTTATCAATAACTCAGTACTCAGGAATTGGATTAGATGTGCCTTTATTCCCTATTCACTTTACTGAGAGAGCTCGTGTAATTATTCCAAATACTAGTATACAATATGAGCATCGGACTGTCTACCGTCTCCACGTTACCCGTGTGGTTACCGTGTCTCTCCCGTCCGTGTGACTAACGACTGACTGACCGACGACTGACGAATGACCCCGAGCGCCTTGAGGCGCTCGTATTTAATCCCTCGTGGGGGTGCCGTCGCAACCCCTTGGTGGCGCGCTCGGTGGGAGGCGGTCAGTCGCCTCCCGCCGTCTCGAGTTACGCTCCGTGCGTCACGATTTCAACATCGTCCTTCCAGAACGTTCCGATATTCGTGGCGTGGCCCCGCGCAATGCGATTCTAATAATCGCGGGGCTAGCCACGTGACACTTATTATTTGATCAAATTGAACAAAGTAAACGGTTCTAGGTTCTACACGATGCGAGACATTTGGGCCTGCATAATTTTTCGATCAATTCATCTTGTGACTGTCTTATGGTTTAATGGTGGTTAAAATCCATCCGTCCTGCCCTTAAGTCCGTATTTTGCTTACTTGAAGACTTATTTTGATCATTTTCGACGGCTGAGGTTGAAAATGATCAGTTCAAAATCTATTTTGATCATTTTCGACGACAAAAGACACCAAATTTTCCCAATTTTCTCTATAGCACGTTGAAAATACTGGAAACGAAACTTACATGAATTTTTCTTGCCCTTAGCAACGGTTGCTAGGGCGGTAAACAACGGTTGATAAGGAGCTAACTGGGAAGATTTTGTGTCCTTTGCCGTTGAAAATGACGGAAATAGGTCATGAATTAATAATTTCCAACATTCGTAACGGTTGCTAGAGAGGCAAACAACGGTTGCTATGGAGAAAATGGGACAATTCAGTGTCCTTGGCCATCGAGTGTGACTTAAAACTGATTTTCCGGCTTGCCCCAATGAGCACTCATAAGGATTTGTAAGAAAAACGTTAGGAACGGTTGCTAGGGAAATAACCAACGGATTTTGCTGAAAATTGATCTCGGGCTAGATCTTGCCACAACTAACCGGTGTGCAAAATTTCAGCAAGATTGGACCATTCCTCTGAAAGTTATCATAGATGGAAGAAACGAAAAAATACACACCTTAGCAACGGTTGCTAAAGAAATAACCAACGGATTTTGCTGAAAAATACACTCGGCCGAGATTTTGCCGCGACTAATCTGTGTGCAAAATTTCAAAAAGATCGGACCATTCCTTCGAGAGTTATCGTGGACGAAAAAAACGTTACACACATACGTACATACATACACACACACATACATACAGACACTTTTGGATTTCCATGTTTTTCGACCCGTAGATTACGAAAATCGAGGTCCCGAGGTCTGATTGGGTGGGCGATTTTTGCCCCATTACAAAGCTTTCTCTTTGAGAAAGCAAAATATAATTTGACATGAGGCCAATACAATAAGAATGTGTACCTAAATACTGAGGATATAATTACAGAACGTATCATATATGTGAATTTATGAAAATAATTTAAAGGGCCAAGAAGGATGAAATGTACTTGATCTTAAAAGGACTAATATAAGTGCATTTCTGTACTTTATCATGCCCCGATGTAGGTAGCTCTGGTATCCAATATATCCCTCTCATAAAACCATTCTTTACTCGTAAACTAGTTGTACCTTTCTTTAGAAAGGTTCGCTAATCTTCCATCTGTATATATTATCAAAGCAATATCGTTTCGTTTTATTTGTATTTAGTGTAATAAATTGCATATGAAGCTATATCAAATCAGGTGGCGCGTCAGCGCCACCGACGACAAGTATGCGCAGCAAGCGCACGAGGGGACGCGACTAGCCATTATATACAGCCCAATTTCGTGTTCAACCTCACTTTTTTAATTATTTTTCTTCTAGTTATACATTCCGGATGGATTTTGTCAATGGTGATACGAGAAAGCATTAAATGACAAGTATCTAACTCGTATGATAATCCTACTGCAGAATGAATACTTTTAAATGTATACTTAATTCTCGTAGCAGTTATCAAACTTTAATCCAGAACAATTTCTTAAGATGGAAAGTACTCAAATCACAAATTCACGTCAAGTATTTAACTCATATATTTTTATAGAGGTATAGTACCAAAATTATATAAATAGTTTGAATAAGATGGAATACACCATAAGCAGATTTCTTTTTCATGATTAAAAATTTACCTTTGAAAAAGGTCCACGTTGAAGACTAGTATGTTCCGTATTCTGTGGTTCATTGTTGAATAAATGCTTAAGCGACTAAATTTGTTGAGTGGGTAAAAATGGCAAGATGTCTTTTCAATCTTTTTCTTTTCCAATGCATCTAAGATGATAATAATTACAGAATATGAAGCCTTTTTTCCGCGTCATGTTTTTTTGTTACGGATTTCAAACTGATCAATATCATATAAAGTAATATCAAGTACGTATAGTAATATAATTCATAAATACGCATTTATGAATATGATGTACGCATATTCACAAATGCGAAATCAATTATATGCAAGATCATATTATTCAGATCTAATATGTTATTTGGAATTACAAATGTATTACTTCAATAGACATTTATACTCATACACTATCGTTATATATTCCAGTTAATTTCGTCAATTATGACTCAAGAAAGTAATGAAATCTAAAATCAAATGCCAAGTATCCAACTGATATGATTATCCTACTACTAAACATATATTTTTGCAAATTACATTCACAATCAATTGTATGTCAAGTGAAAACTCGCGTGAAAATGAAAAGTATGAGGAATATATATGCAATATGTTGCTCATAAACATTAACAATATATTGCCCATGTATTGCACCATCAATTATCCAATATATCGATAGTATAGCGGCAAACTACAGTTTCCAATATTTCTCCCATATATTGACAATCGTCCATAAACTTATATTTTATTGACGGTTGTCAATATATGGGGGAAATATTGGAAACTGTAGTTTGCCACTATACTATCGATATATTGGATAATTGATGGTGCAATATATGGGCAATATATTGTTAATGTTTATGGGCAATATATTGCATATATATTTCCCATACTTTTCATTTTCACGCGGGAATCTAAATGGTGGAAATCAAATAAAATACTCCTCGAGCAATTTTTCTTTTTCATAGTAAAAAATGAACCTTTGAAAAAGGTATACGTGGACGACAAATATGTTCCCTTGGTTTGTAGTTGAATAAACCTTTATTCTACTCAATTTATTTAAGTAGAAAGAATTTTGAATTTCATCGGAATCCGTGAGAAACGGGCCCGTGGCAAGTATGTATTTGTTAATTCCATTGACTGAAAAAAATGGAAAAAAAAGTGAAACAAAATAAATACATTTCAATTGAAGAATGAAAATAATATCATGATGTACA